>JAQISU010001238.1:16605000-18097500 GCA_029339505.1 Unio delphinus
AATTTATTAATAACCGTAAACGCTTACGTAAACATGTATTTATAGATCCTTTTTAATTTTACTTCATTAGATCTTAAAATAAACCAATGCAATTACGAAATTTCACTACAATATACAGCCTTGAATAAAATGTAAATAGTACATAATAACAGTTTAAGTCTAACGCCAATGTTTCTCGTACCAAAAATACCATACCTGATGACTCGATTCGGTGGTCTTAATACTCCAATACACGCAAAAGGGGATACAATGGATGCAGAAATGTATAGTAGAATAAAGCCTAATTCTAAGCTTTGCAGAGTATATTTACATTTATTGAATGAAATAAATGTTCAAATGGATCAAAACGCACAATAAAAATGTTAATAATCATTTTTGGTTTAAGGCGCACAAGTCAAGAATTGGTTGCATATTTTAGCTTTATTCGATAATTTCAAAGCCTTTGATTACAGGCAATGAACGCAGATGTGCCTTTATTAATTATGCAACGGCTGTTGACATTGATAAAAGATCTATCCCGTTGTTCACACTGATAACGGAAAGCATTGAAATAAAATGACAACAGCTTTGAGGGCTATGCGCTAATCAATAAGGTCACAAATTATCACGGTGAACAAATGCATAAAATAATCTTTTGAATCCGGTGTCAATATTATTACTAATCTCTTGTATTCGCTTACCTGAATACATGAAAGCGTTTATTTTTTTACGTGCAGATGATTTGAAACTCAAGGCGTCAGATGCTAATGATAAGTGAATACTGATTAAAAAGTAATGATCTGTAATGAAAGTAGACCTATAAACAATTCGTTGCATTATGGACCAAACTTCTCGTGATTCCCGATTCTTTTAAATATATTGGATTCAATTTGCTTTGTTTATGTTGTTCTTATTTTCGTTTTGAATGTGTGTTTTTGATTTAGTTTTTTAACGTAACTTTATCATTCCCTTCAAATCGAAGAAAACTTCTGATTAATCTATTTGTAATTATAGCAGTGTAGTTAGTTGTTCAGTTCGAATTAATTCAAGTGCATAGTTTATGTTGCTCTCATTTTAAGCCATATATACAAAGTGTATGGTATAATGCCCAAAATAGGCACTGAACTTCAACCAAAATGCCACGTCTTGGGAGTGGATTTTAATATTCGTAGCGGTCGGTTCTGTTACCACTATAGGTTAGACAAAGTGCGCACCATGCTTACTTAGCTCACAACTGTATACTAGAATATTGCTTATTGTACCACATAGCGTCGGTTTTCATACAGAAATAAGTTCTAAGTTCTAGAATTGCGCCTAAGTTCTAGAATTGCGCCTATTCTTTGCAAACATCGATACACGAACATGTATCGGTAACTATGATATGTAAGTCATAAATGATTACTGACATTTTACGTCATTCACAGACTTCAATAGCAAGCATTTGCGAAACTAATCGTTCAGAGATATACACCCTATATATATATATATATATATATATATATATATATATATATATATATATATATATATATATATATATATATATATATATATATATATATATCTCTGTGTGTGTGTGTGTGTGTGTGTGTGTGTGTGTGTGTGTGTTGTTTTTGCCAAAGAATACTGATTGGGAAACGGCTCTATTTCTGGGGTTCAGGACCAACTAAACTCTTCATTTTAAGTCCAGGTAAACTGCTGGGGTAAAAACGGCTCTATCCAGTTTCAGGAAAATTTTCAAGTCAAGAAACAACACTGTCCTTTCAAGAACACTTTAAGGTTACGAAATGTTTTTATGCCGTTTTAAAAATTGGCTTCTTCTCGCAAATGCCTGGCACAGTAGTTAATCCGTAGATCTAGCTTATATTTGTTTTCTAAAAATAAATATTACCCAATCAATTACTTGACAATTAGCTCTTCCTGTTGTGATTATTTTGCATGGTTGTTTTTCAACACATAAAACCAAAACTAAGAATTAGAATCGGACCAGTCAGAATCGGATCTGACTAATAACTAAATGATAATTTATCTTCTCAGATTTTGAGATAAACGCATTGTTTTGTCGTAGTGAAATTAAAGATAAACGCAATGTTTTGTCGTAGTGAAATTAAATATTTAGCCGTGTCTGCATTGTTCAGTATTCTGCTATAAAATGCCAATTCGTTTTGAATTTCTTTTGCAATAGTAGTAGAGTTTGACAGTATATCCCCGTTTGTTTGTACCCTTATCGATTTCAATAACGAAAACGTTAAATGTGATTTTAAAAAGAGTGCAGAGAAATAACTGTGCACAGAACTTCCAACTGAATCATTGATTTATAAGTTCTAACCTGACTGTGACCAGAATGGCATTAATACTGGCATCCCCTGTACCTGTCATGCCTAACGGACCTCCATACTAACACGTCACCATATTGCGTACACTATGGGCTAGTTTATTTCATCCTGTTCGGCAACTGCTGAATAATTCTGTAAATTACATAACGTTGAGTTTGGAACTATATTCATTTGCAGATATGAACAGAAATGAAACAGATTGTTAAATCCACGTGAAAAGCAAATTTGTTCTTGTCATTCTATTCCTTTGCTTTATTCGACATTGTAAATATCGTAATCGGACATCATATGTATATACACATGTAGTCGAGCACTCACAGATTTGTTGAAAATGGAATGGTCCAGGAACAGGAAATGGATCAGAGCATGTCCGTCTATTATATTGAAAACTTCCGTTAATCTTGAAAAACGCAGATGATACCAATGTTAGGGCCACTCTATTAACAACCAGGTTAGCAATTATAAATGAATGAATGAACTGACTAAGTTTCTTGTAAATTTTATCACTTTAAAGATTTTCATCATTGAAATCGGCGGGAGGGGGTGGAGGTGGGGTGATACACACAAATGGATTTGTATTGTCGAACTATAGATAAATTATTTAAAAGTAAAACAGATGGAAACATGTTTCTGGTGAAAGAGCTACGCTCATATATAAATCTTTTGCAGATAGGTTTTGGGCTCCATTCCAAATTGCATGGTATGCGAAGGCATTAAAGAAATACAACGGTACTGCACTTTCCATTTTGCAGTATACTTGAATAATACAAGTTCTTACTAGTGTATCATCTTTTCAGTGTGAGTTGCAAATAAATGTTCGAATAATCTGCTATGAAAGGTTTATCGACTTTTCACATGTTGTACACATTGATCATTAATGTGCATTTCTGAATATAATAATAATAATAATAATAATAATAATAATAATAATAATAATAATATACGATGACAATAATAATAATAATAATAATAATAATAATAATAATGATAATAATAATAATAATAATAATAATAATAATAATAATAATAATAATAAAGTCTTATTCCCTAACACATGAACCATGTATGTATGTATGTATGTATGTATGTATGTATGTATGTATGTATGTATGTATGTATGTATGTATGTATGTATGTATGTATGTATGTATGTATGTATGTATCTATGTATGTATGTAGGATGGATGGATGGATGGATGTATGTAACTTCAAAATGTTTTTAAAAATAAATCATAATAGTAAAATAATACAAAAAGAATAATCACAATTTCCCATAAAGGCCAAATTCTTGGAAGAATATAAAATGTCTATTTACTTGCCTTTTCTTATAAAGTTTTGCTTTCTACTTTAAAAAATAAAACAAAAGATAACAATCAACGAATTCAAGATGACCCAAAAAATAATGTCGTTGATAAAGCTATTCAAAAAATTATATTTCGGGTTCTTTTTCGTGCTTTAAAAGCGAGCTAAATATGTAAAAGATAGAAATGATGAACGAATGGGATTTACTGATTGGCGATTTGTGCAATTTCAAGGTGGTAATACAGCTTATCAACAAGCCTTGTATATAATGTAAATACGTATGTTCAAATGTAAATTCATGATATATTATTTTTACAGTAGCTTTCTCTGTATGTTATTGCAATTTTTGTTAACGGTTATTTACCACTTGTGACTGAAGGAACACGTATTTTTTAAAGCGACAACAAATCGTTATTTTGATTAAACGTCATTTATGCTACTGTACGCTACTTTTCGTGCATGGTTGATGTACCTTGGTATTTGTTGTTAATTGACCGATCTTCTTAAGGTCCAAATCTTGCTATTCTAATCGTTAAAATAATTAGTCATATATATATATATATATATATATATATATATATATATATATATATATATATATATATATATATATATATATATATATATATATATATATACGTATACTCTTACAATACTCCTGTTTCTTAAGCTTTTCTCCTAAACACTTCATTCGTTTTCCTTTTTTATACATCGTATATGTTTTTATTACTTCAAGCTATTCTCTTTTCTTCTTGTTCTATCTCCCGTTTAAAAAGCAACAAATCTAGCTGTTTTGGCATTTCTACATTTCTACAGGAAACAAGACTAATGTAAAAACAAAAGAATTAAAACGTTCTTCGGGGGATGTCTCTCCTACTCATGGCTACCTATGTACAAAGAAATAAAACATAAAGAACATTTTGCATGAGAGGCAGTATTGCATATAGAAAGCAATGTAATGGGGATAAGATGAAATTATCATGAAGTCATATCTGAATTATGATATGCTTGTCTTTAAAAAGAAATAATTATTTTTTTAACTCTTTAATAATAATTCCCTCTATTTAACTAGGGAAGACAATTTATATCTGACAGGCATTTCTTTACATGAGCGCCATCAGTTGTAATCCGAATTACATTACCATTATAAGCTTTCTAAATCGATTGTGAAGAGATCTGAAAATATAGCTTTACAGTGAAATTCAACAGCCTAAAATTAAGCTGATTGGCCTACAGTAAAACAAAAATGCTCGTAGGGCAATGACGTCGATTGATCGTCCAAACATGTCATTTTGTACCTGTTTGATTAATTAAACAATCAGAATAACTGTGTACACCTAATAAGAGCAGAACAAATTACCCCAGACACGTGGCAGATAATTTGAAAGAAACTAGTTTTATTTGGCTAGACTGATTGTTTTAGTAAACAATTGCAATAATAAAATATTCTCTCATACCGTTGATAAAATTAGATTCCAAATATATATTAAAATCCAGAATACTGGCTCAGTCTGTATAAATATCTAAGCGTTGTCATATACGCATGTACTGTCAGACTCCAATGCGGCCGGTATTTTGGTTTGAAACAGTCAGAATTTCTTAGAAAAAGCAAATGTCCTCAAAGGATCATGCAAATCCAGTTTAGTCTATATATAATTGTGTCCGTTTTACTTTCCAAATATCATGTTATTTGATGCGTCTTGCAGAGCCTATAAAATGGTGTTAATGCTGGTGTAAATGACGGAAACACGATTGAAAATTCCAGCTGATTCCATTTCATCACTGGTTATCGATCGTCTCGGTAAATGCGTTTTATTCTGAATACGGATAATAACTTTTTGGAGTGCAGAGCTTAAATGTCTGAAGAACCATTATCTGGATGAATCTGGTTTGCAAAGATAAATCGACATAAATCGGGAAGGATAAAGAAAATCCAGCATATCTGTTTTCTCATTAAAATCCATTTTATTCAATCTTTGAATAAAATCATAAAATGTTTCAATTGTTTTGATAAACATGTGTCTGTCGATTCTGGCATTTTTAGGATAACCAGCATAGTATGTCAATATGTCGAAAACACACACACACACACACACACACACACACACACACACACACACACACGAGCGCGCGCAGGGCAAGATATGAAGAAGTGAATACAAACAAGGTAGACATATATAGTATGCATTTTGTCTTTTAAGAAAAGCATGGCTCCTCGCCTTCACACAGGCATGCTGGGAAAGATTGTGATCTGTAAGATCTGATACAGTTGTTTTGTTGTTGAAACAAACACTAAAATGATAAAAGTTGCATAATAAACTACAGGACGAGATTAGTTAGTGATTCTGAAAAAATGCCGTATCATATGTATTCGTTCTTATACAAACATTTCTGTGATATCATTAATGTGCATATCATTATGGCAATACATGAATACTAGAATAATGATCAATATTAGATAATGGAGTGTAGCAACCGATGGATAAATCAACGTTTTGTGTTAGTAAAATGGTTACCAAAGTCGGAAAAACTGAAACCATAAGGCCAATACAGGTAAGCTTAGGGCAACAAACACCAATATGTAATCTAAAAGTCTAAATAACAGCTTAGTTAAAGTTAGTTTATACATAGAGTAGATATAGAATTCATCATAAAACTGATGAGTGGGGTATGTTCATATAGCGAAAGATATTGTACACTCTGTCAGTCTCCAGATATAAGAGACGAATAGCATTATCGCACGTCGTACACTTGTTATCATGATAAAAACAAAACTATACCTCATTTTTACATTTCAAGGACTAACGTTAGTAAATTTAATTAATGAATCAATACAGGTAACATACGGATTTTGAAAAATATTTGCAGGTTCTTAGTTTGTTTTTTTTCCCTCATTTTAATCCCTGTAAAACATTATGTCATGATATCACAAGCAATTATCATGGGTTTTTTTCCCCTTATATTCCTCACATCCTGCAAATTTTACAGCCTCTGTTTAATAAGACGTGTCTTGCCAAAGTTAACAAAATGGATATCAAGAAAAAAAAATCAATACTTTTAATTCCATCCACGGTATGTATAGATAGTCTCTAGGCTCAACAGTAATTACAAGGAGGGATTTGGCTGGAGTAAATGAAATTCGCCTGTTCCATGTTGCCATTAACAGAATATTTTATCTAATAGGATATTTTAAACTTTGCCATATTTTAATGTAAAATTGTATGCATCAGACGATATGAGAAATCCTAAATTATATATAATAAAAACGTTGAGATAGAAAACGTATTGAGCATTCTTTTATCTCAAGGCATGACTATATTTTTTCATTGTTTTCAATGAAACAAAATTAACATTTCCGGCTACTGATTACGTCAGGCCGTTGCGGTCTTCGTTTTTACTTTGCTTAATAGATCCAGGTCTTCCTTGGACATTAACCAACAAATTGAACAGGTTTATAAGATGTTTTCTAGGATATATACATATATCTGTGTGTGTGTGTGTGTGTGTGTGTGTGTGTGTGTGTGTGTGTCCAACAATTTGGTTGTGATTTCATTGCGACCATTCGTCTTTTTACAAGGCAAAATTTACCTGTTACACCATGGCTGCATGATATCGGCCTGCAGTACTTGGTAATTAAGGGGTATCAAACATGGACGCTTATATTGCACCTATGTTGATACCACTCGATCCCTATGTTGATTGTATTTTACCCATAACGCCTCCACCACCTTTGAAAACTATCGGTCACATGAAAAAGCCAACGCATGGCATATTGAAGCAAATTAATATTTGCACACCCACTTATGATTGAGCTCAGTAACCACATGTTTCCTTACAACTAAACTTCGCTATCCACTCACCATAGCAACCAGTCAATGAAATCGTAGTTTTTTGTTTTGTAATGACCTAGCGCGTAATGTCATGGACCCTTTACTTACTACTACTAACTCGAACCACGCTTAGTAATTACATACATAGTTCGGATTACAAGAAATACGAATCGGACTGTCTTTTCAGTCGTATATTTTGCACATAAAGATTCATTCTAGTTATTTCGTATGTGATCCCTTCTATCATCAATCACTCCATGGGTTCCGTGCTCGTTGATGTATAAAACACTTGCTATTGTTTGTCTCCATTATACACGGTCTTTGAACTCTCCAGCGGATTGTATATCCATATGGCACCACTCTTAAATATCGATAAATCATTCTCTGTATGGACATTCTCTTACTGCAGTTCATCCACCATTTAAAAAATGCACTTTTATTCATCTGTTTATTCTTAATTCTCAGTATATGCCAAAACATATTAAGAGTTGGTTTCATTATCCAAGTGATCAATCTCTCTTACTGTTACGAAATTGTTCCTAATATGCATTGCGTAGGTGTATAATATTCATCTGTATCATATCATTTCAAAAACATATGCACGCCTCAGTCTCGATCTTCAGTGTCACTAATTTGCATGGGATCAGAACAACACCGAAAGTCCTGTTCATGCAAAGTTTGGTTTGGATACTAATCTGTTTGACTTTACAGATGTTGTTTGATCCCATGATACCCACAAAATCCGTCTCCTGGTTTATTATTATTTTGTTATTCAATGTTATTAGACTGCCATGATATTCAAACTCGCCGACGTTTTCCATCTTTACGTTTCCAATCTCCACCCCTAGTTCAATGGTTTCTTGTCACAAATACCATGGTTTTAATTTTTCTTATGTTACCCTTCAGTCGTGAGGTTTCCGCCACTTTGTTTAGACGTGTATTTCGCCCATGACCTTTAAATAGATATGATGATAAAACACGTATTAATACCAGTACGATATATTGCGTTGACATGATATTTACTAAACCATCTAATAGACTTCATTTTAACGACATTCCCCCTAGACATTAAATTAAACAAATATGGAAATGTTAATGCTCTCTCTCTCTCTCTCTCTCTCTCTCTCTCTCTCTCTCTCTCTCTCTCTCTCTCGTTATAATTGTGCAGACTTTGCACACACATTTCTGTACACCATTTCAGTAAGTTTTTCATCTTCTGCAAGAATTGGTTTCAGGCTTGGTCAGTTTAATAGATTTCCTGTATGTGTAACATTTCGTGTCAAATGTACGTCATAATATTGGCGTAGTATGGTTTTGGAGTAATGTATAGTCTACAGGGTATTAGATATATTGTTTTAGTTTTGAACGTAATTTAAACAAATCTATCGAATTATATGATGTAGAATTGGAATGCCTACATAAATGCCCGAAAAAGTTTATAAACGATTGTTATACATATTAATATTTATGCATGCTCACTATCTGTAATAAATTAAGAACGTTGTGTTATCTGCATTTGTACCTTCAGCTGTCATCAAGCTAAAAGTCATGCAGCATCAAGTTTGTCCCTTTAATAGACAAGATTATCACCATACCCCAAAGAAATAATCGGTAACGTTTTTTTTCTTTTGTAAATGGAGAGAATTAATTCTATATTTCCGTATGTATTGTAATAAATTTGGAGTAAGTGTTAGTGAATTTGAACCATGCTTGGGTCGTTAGTAGTGATTTTGGGTACAAGCCGAATGACTGTCCCTTTCGATAACATAGTCCATATTAAAATTCAGTGGTGTATACAAGTAGTGTGATTGAAAAGGCAGCATTTATGGTTGGAAATCAGTAAATTATATAATGGAATCAATAAGTTGGAACTTGGTAGGTACCGTTTATGTGGCCATAGTGGAAAATTGGCGTATGTATATGAGTGTGATACGCCGGAAATTCTGTGGATGGACTGGCCTAGGGTCGCGCAGTTAAATATTTCCAGTTAGTAAGGGAATACTAGTGGAATTTCTACGGCATGACAGGCTTGCGGTACGAAAATAGGATTATAATGAAGAAAAACCATGCTAAAGTGCGGTTAATGGACTCTTGGGCAAGTTGTCTCCTCTGGGTCGGCCATTGATTACAGCAAAGATTAATAATTATAGCAGACACGTCTTTCTTTCCATTTTACAACTCAAGTTGTATGGAAGTCTTTGGAAATTTGGGGAAAACATATGACTTCCAGCGTGACTCGCGCCAGGGTTTTGACACCGCTCGATCAAGTGAATACCCCTGTGCTTGTAACAGTATCTATTAACTTATTATAGGGCGTACATACTTATATTTCGATCTTAAACTGATAATCAGTACAATCAACATAAAGAAACACATTTAAGATGGACTGATGATTTTAAATGATGTATTGAAAACATGGAATAGCATCGAGTACTGCTGATGATTCCATTTGCAAGTTAAATGCTTCGTAATTTACAGTCATGATTCGACAGGACTGTAAATAATAGTTATAAAACATTGACATCAATAAGTAATGCACCTTTTTGGAAAGATGGCACAAAAAAGCAGAACAAACAATGGGTAAACTATAAAGGTCTGACCTGTAAAATAATAATACAGCAGAATATCTATATGACACATATGTTAGAAAGAGAACCAAAACGGAACCATTGCTATGAATTAGTGTGTGTCGCAAACAAGTGCATTTCATTCTGTTAGATTGTTAGTGGATTTGATACTATCCGTACGCAGAACGTCAACACGTGTTATACATGCTATATGTTTGGCATGAACATACTAAGTGAACCAGGAAATTGATCGACCTACACATTAGAGTATCCATTATCCATCAGAATCACTGATCAGTTCTAGCAGTGAAAGCACCATGATTCAATGCACAATTAAAGCCACTAGACTTAATGGTATAAAAATGTACACTCCTGTAATATATTTCATTCAAATATTTATTGTCTTACCGTTGGAACTTGTTCCATTTTCAGTTAGCATTTTAAGAATTTTACAATACATATATCGTACAATAGATTTTGTTAATATTTTCACTTTTTTTCAGTAACTCAAACATATTTTATTCGCTTATTTACACTATTTATACTATGAGGTTCAGGTGAGAGCTCTTGTAAATGAAGACACAAACAGTCTAAATGACCTGTGTCAGACGAGTTAAATGATAGGACATTAAATTTAAACTCTTTAGGGTAATGAATGTCTTAGGAATAATAATTGCTTCGTTATTGTGACCAACACGAGTGAGATTGCATGATTGAAAGACTTTAAGTATTGTTTCCAATTTACGTTCCCTTCCGTTTTTGACAATGCGTATCATAAATCATGGTGTAATTAGGTTTTCTTAATTAACTTATGGCGTAAATGAAATGCACATTGTAAGGAGCATATTTTCAAATCTGTTTTTAAATGGTGAACGCGTGATGGCGCAACTACGGAGCAAGACTATAATTTCAAAGTACGATACAATTAATGTGTTTGTAGATGATTACCAATGCTGGATGTCGATCACACTTGCAAAGAACATATCATTATTTACGAGAAAAGCATCATCTACCACATTGTACAGTTAATGACATGAAATCTAGCTCAAAGAATCTTCAAACTAAATCAATCAACCATATGTAAGGTATTTACAATATAGCTAAAGTGAATGAAACCTAATCTTTCACGACTTTTGTCATGTGTTTTTTAGACGGTGAGGAAGTCAAGACGATATCAGTTTTACTAGATGGAGAAGAGTCCGCCCTGTTTATCATTGACCACTGTGGGCCACAGGTAAATCAGTAACTTCTGCCTGTTGCACCCCCACTTCATTTGCTTGCAATCGACTCTCAGTAACTAATAATTTGTTTTTCCTAATAAAAATAAGGAAAAAGTACTCGATAAGAATGGACGCAATAAGTATTCGTCCGTGTCTTGTCTTATGAAAGCAGAAAGTTCTTTTATTTGTTTATTTTTACTGTGGTTGTGTGTTTAATTTGGATTTTTACCGTAGCTTTAACAAGTTGTCAGTCAGTAGGATTTCATCGTCGTAATTTTTTAAAGCCACTTCCTGCTATCATATTTGCAATATTGCTTTGGTCGGGGGTTATCAACGACGCTAGTTTTTCATCTACTGCGTTATTTATAATTTTACTAACACTTGCAGGCATTTCCGCTGTAGACGGTAACGGTTTTGAAAATCCTTTGGATTTCATCCGTGATTTCACTAGCGCTGTTATTTTATTCTTAACGGCTGAAAACGCTTTTCCGGCAAGATCTCCAACAGCACTAATACCCTTATCACGAATAAGATCAATTGCTTTCATTGATAATTGTTTAGCTAACGGCATCACTTTTGGAGCCATTCTTGCAAATAACCCTGCAAGTGTATTACCTAAACCATCTCCGTAGTATGCTCTTTAAACTGGAAACCGTGAATTAACTACATAGAGGTGGGTTGGTTTGTCATGGTTGTAGTGTATGATCATTATTTGAAATCAGAAACAATTTTTCAATTGTAAAACAATTTTTCGATTATAAATTCAGTCACACTGATACCCACTTGATAACTCGCCAATGAAATCTCGATATGTGCTGATATCCATGATACCGCCGGCAAATAACCGTCTACAGATATCAGCTGCTTCATTAATTATTTCCGGTGAGTTATTTCCAGCTCGGAACCCTCCTACAAGAACTTCGAATTGTGATATATCACTGAGAACACTACCAGGACATGAAATCCTTGGATTTTAACTGGAGTCTTGCAATCAACTTCCACTATGGGTTGTAAAAAATCAAGAATATCATCATCATCAGGTGGTAGTTGTTGTTTTTTAGGCGAGAAAGATATTTTCTTTGCAGGTTGCTGTCGCTTTTGCGGTTTTTGTTTTACATATTCTTTATGCACTATATCCACCGCATTGATATAATCGATGTATGATGCACTATTCGTCTTAATCTGACTTTTTTTAGTTTTGATTTTGTAGAATATATCAACCCAGTGAGTGAAATTCTTAACATACTTATGATGTTCTGGTTTCAACATTTTTTTTCTGTTTTCGTAAGTCATAACAACAAGCGCAGGAATTTCTGGTGGATCGGTCTTATCAATTGCTGCTAACCCTTCCTCGTTAAATCTCACGCGTAAATCATCTACTGTTCTTTTTTATTCCATTTTTTGTACAGCCTGTTTTGTTTGTTCAGTTTTCGCTGCTATTTTTTCAAGTTCACCGATAACAGATTTTCCCGTCTCGGGAACATCTCCCCGTATAGCACGCTCTACCCCGTACGTTGCTGTGGTTACTGGTTTAAACAATTCTTCAGATCCCACAGCGAAGTCAGTTTGTAAACTCTGTCGTTGTTGCAGTTTATTTCTTACAGAGTCACGAATAGGTATAAATCTCTTAATTGCATCTAATCGTTCACGAGCCAATCGGGTCGTTAATGCTTCATTGACCATTATTTGAAATCAGAAACAATGTTTCAATTGCAAAACAATTTTTCAATTGTAAAACAATTTTCCCGAACCCGACCTAACACTATCGTGGAAGTGTTATTTCATCGTGATACACCTTCGTTCATCGATGGCGAAACGGCACCTTTTCATATAAAATAAAATTTAAAGTGCCGTTAACGGTCCATCTATTTTTATTCAGTGTGAAATATTTTTTATTGCTGTGAAATATTTTTTATTCAGTGTGAAATATTTTCACTGACTTTGACATTTTCAATCAAAAAGTGCTAAAAAAATGAAAATCTCTTTGAGGGTCGGTCAAGTAGACAATTTCAATCAAAATATGACAAAATCTCTTTGAGGGTCGGTCACGGTCAAAATCGTTCATTTTCTTGAATTAACGCCGTAGGTTTCTAATTTTAGAATTGACTTCTTTTTTCAATTCGTATTCGTTACCTAATTCTTTTCGTATCCCCTCTACGATAGTATATAACGGAACGAACACACTTATTTCACTGGAAAATGCAAGAGAGTCCTTAATAGAATTCTGAATTCTTTTGATGAGCGCATGCTTCTTTGGTAGCATATATTTGTTAGTGCTAACTCCGTATTCTATATCCTGAAAATCTGACGTGATTTGATCAGGATTTAACCCATCTGATAGTTTGATATCCCGACTTTTCAATTTTAGAATTTCATCAATAATGCTACTCATATTTTCAGAATTCATATTCTATGATAATTACATATTTCTAAATGAAAAAAATGACGCATCAGACATAAATGAAATGAATTTTCTGTCCGATCTTTTTTGAAATCGCAGATCGATAAATTCCTTCTGCAACATATCGTACAGAAGGTGAACAAATATCGAAATGCCTACCGTCTTCATTCATTGATTGAAATATTTTTTCCTCGTTAGTTATTGTATTCAAAGATTTTACTGGTCTTTTCCCAATTGATTTATAATTGCCAGTCTTTCCTCGTTTGGTATTCTCCCTTTGTGTGATAGCTTGCAGATTTGATAAAGAATTATTCATTGGATTAGAATCGATATGATCAATAACAAAATCACCCTCGATCAAAATCTGAAAACATTCATACACGAAACGATGGCAGTAATATGTCTTCTTTCCCCTAACAGTAAACACCAAATACCCCCTACCATTGTCAGCACCAACTGATTTCTTCAGTCTACGGTTTCTTACGATACCATCACTGGATGCTTTACAATTTTTAATCAAGGGATGTGGTCTGAATTCTTGGTTCATTTATATACATAATACTATTGTTGGTCTAATTCATTGTTTGGTTTAATAATGAATCTTTCAATGTAGTCTTGAGGAATTCTTATGATGTTATCCTTGACTCTGTCGCTGACAGTGTCAGGGTCAGAATTTTTGATTGAAAATCCATATTTTATTCTTTTATCATAATAACGCTTCAACTCCCTGTATCGATTTCCACCACAGCGTTGACATAATTGCGATTTTCCCCTAACCCCAACCCCACATCGTATACAAGGTAACGGAAAAAGGCTTCCACGTCGAAAACTTTGCATATGATACCCACAGAACTCATTTCTGCATGATTTGTTACACGGTGTCACTGATCCAATCATGAGCCATTTGCAGTGATTCATTATACATAAATCTTTCATTTAAATGCTTGTTTTAATTATAGTATGGAGGAGTTCAAGAGATTATCGAAAATTAAGCCTTCGAAAAAGGTTAAATTCAATCTCGATACACCAAAACGGATAATCGGTGATAGACTTATACTGAAGGAGTTCAAGAGATTATCGAAAATTAAGCCTTCGAAAAATGCTAAATTCGTTGATTATACCATGAAAGAATTCCAGAGATTATCGTAAATTAAGCCTTGGAAAAATGTTAAATTCAATGTCGATAAGGAGTTCAAGAGATTATCGAAAATTAAGCCCTGGAAAAATGCTAAATTCAATCTTGATAAGGAGTTACAAAGATTATTGAAAATTAAGTCCTGGAAAAATGCTAAATTCAATCTCGATAGAGTCTCTAATACACCAAAATGTCTAATCGGTGATAGAACTATACTGAATAAAATCAGGAAGTATTTTAATGAATTCTACCGAGACGGTGCAGCACACTGTTGGTCGACATTTCGAATTATTGATGAAGATGTCAATGTACCCAACATCGATGCTACCATGAACGATGAAAGAGCAGCTGAAATAATTTCACACCTTGGCGAGCCAACGGGGTGGAAATCCAAGGGTGTAGCATCCAAAGGATTTTCTTGGAAAATCAAAGATTTTCAACAAAGCAATTCCCAACAGAAGTATTTTTTCAGAATAAAATTCATTATCGAAGTCGAAGGCAAATGGATTATCAGGGATAATTTCGAACCAATCCTCAAGAATAAAAAAACTGTCATTGTGAGTAGAGATTCCAAACCAGGAATTCTAACTGGAATTGACAAACCATACTACGAGAGATCTTATCCTGTAACAGCAATCGTTTATGGAATATATCCGTTAAATGATTAACCCGATATCGCAAAACTAGCTCCTATGAAATATTCTAGTTCACTGAATTGTGTAGCAACACGGGTAATGGAACGCTTCACAAATGCATCCCGAGGAAATAAACTAACTGATCTGCGACGTAGGAAAATAACCGAATAGGAACTGACAGTGAAACAGCATGGTGCAAAGATTTCTGATATAGCTAAATTAGAAATATTATTAAGATTCCCAATAACCGTTATGATGATAACCGGAGAAGTTTTAAACGAACCGAAATATAACAAAAATGGAGCGCCAATACAAATTATTGATCATAACAAACACGCGTGGACACCTGCAGTAACAATATTTCCACGAGAACTAACCGTGAGATATATCCCCGAAGAATTTTCCGGGGATGTTTTCCATGAAGAGAAATTATTCGATGCTATTCATGCGTTGTGTAAAGATGATCCTGTGTCAGTGTGGTTACTTAGAAGAGATGAAGATCCCGAAATAGGATTTGATCAATTTGTAAGACCAAATGGTGAATTATATCGCATTGAAGAATTAGATAACAGAATGAGAAAATCGCTAGTGATTTTTCACCGGAGAGTTTTCATGAAAAACTACTCTTGGATAGTTTTACTATTCCATCAGTGGCAGCTCACTTCGCAAGAGAAAAAAACTCATGGCGTCCCACACGAAGTGATTTTCTCGAGGATGTTAAATTGAGTTGCGTCTAATTTGGTCATCGAGGACTGTGGAATACAAAATATTCACGTGATGGTATGATTTAAATTGATATATCCGCGTGTTATCCTGGACGTTTTCTCGGGTATGGGGAATGTAGTAACTATTTTAAACGATTTGGACACCCCACACATGAAATGACTCGTGTTGCGATTAATGGTCCATTGCCTGAGTTTGATTTAACTGGATTCGCTCGTGTGATATCATTCGAATTCGCTACAGGGTTACATCCGTGTAGTTATGTTTGGCTTGGTAGACATATATCTGAAAAGGCCTGGATGCCAATAGTGTTACTACGATATATGATTGATTGTGGTATGCTAATATCGTTGACTGTTTCCGAAGCTATTATATGCTATCGAGCTCAGAAAGAAGTTTGCCTACCACAACCCGATCTAGATCGTATAATTGATGAAATACGAAAACAATTTTCTGATCGAAATTCGAAGAATTTCAATGAAGAACAAATCATTAATTGGTCTAAGGAGTTATTTGAAATTAAAAGCGGACAAGCAAAAGATTTTGGACGAAGAATAATCGGTAAATTTACCCAGGGTGGAAGATACGACAATGCAAAATACTCTTCGAGGTTGATCATAGACGTCGCTGAATACGATTTTATTGTAATGGATTTAACGAAACAGGGAAAACTTGTAAATCGTAAGGATGCTTTTCTATCCAATGGTGAGAAATTGGGTACGGTTGTTACCTACTGTAATGGATATAATTCCCAGTACACGCATTTGAGAAGTTCTATGCTAGCTTATGCTTCTATTAATCTATTCTCGATGAAAATAGATTTCCTAATACCGCGGTTAGAGTAGCTACTGATTCGATATATATATATATATACACAATAAATACAGATCAGCAGTGGCTGAATTCACTTCCCCGGAGGAAGCGTGGGGGTGTTGGCGATTTAAAAAGGAAACGCTACAAGAGTAGTGTGAATCCGCAGACGTTGCCATGGATGATAAATATCTTTGTTGTAACCGTATTGAAATTCAATCAGAATTTTCTAATGCACCACCGGTATCTGATCCAGTATGTAGATACAAGACAGTTTATTTAAACGGTTGTGGTGGGTCAGGAAAGACAACTCGTGCAATTGAATTATTTCGTCGGTCAACCATGATTGTGCTAACACCAACTCACAGACTCGCCAGAGAGATGATACAGCGAGGGGTAAATGCCCGTACCTATCACAGTTGTTTTCGATCGAAGGGTGACAAATGGACTCCTGAGCGTATGGGTGATAAATTCATTCCTGAAATCATAATTTGCGATGAAATATGCACAGTGTCATTAGATGTATTACAAACATTTCTCGAGTGGTTGTTAAACAAAAACACAAAAGTCGTCATATGCGGTGATCACGGCCAACCACCACGATTTATCGGTGCATCACCACATGAATGGCTAAAGGGTTTTGTAGACTATTATGAAGAAATTAATACCGACCATAGATCACTTGATGAACAATTACGCGAGTTCAAAGCGCTAATTAGATTACAACCGGATAGAATCCAATGCGAAAGAGCGCGTTCAATAATTTCAGAAACTCCCATGAATGATTTCTGGGAAACGTGGAGACCAAACGATTTGATAATTGCAAGTAGAAAAATAGTCAGAGACACACTTTAGATGAAGTTATTTGAATTGCATAAAAAAAGATTTGCAACACTTCCAGTACCGTTGTGTTGAAGTCGATATTCCAGGGAAGAGTGAAAAGCAGATTCTCGTGTTAAATGATATTGTGCTGGTTGATATCAGCGTCGTTGAAGATGCATTGCGTGCTAATAAATCCCCGTGGACGCTAGGATACGCAGCAACAATACATTCTTCACAAGGATTAACTATATCGGATACAATTGTTTGGATGGTAGATAATCGCATCGAATGGTCAAATTTAGTCTATCTCGCAGTATCCAGAGTATGAAAAAAAAAATCAGCTCCGAAGAATTTTCCTTGAAAATCCTAATGACAATACAATAAGTGATACTGTCACTGGTGATTTCACCACTGGTGATTTTATCACTAAGAACATAATAAGAATAAACTTTCTGGTTATAAACAGCAGGATAAAAAAAAATAATAGAGAATTTGATATTGATGTTGAATTAATAATGACTTTGAAACAGCAACAGAATAATCACTGCGCGAGTTGCAATTGTGTAATGAATTGGTGTTGGTCAGATAGGGATTCTCGACAATTTACCGTGGATAGAAAAAATAGCAGTATTGGTCATACAAGAGATAATGTGATGCTAACATGTCGTGAGTGCAACAGGCGCCGGGGTGCCAGCACAATGCCTCTGGGGGGTGCTAGTTAAGACTCGTGGTGGTAATTGAGTATCCTCGGGTATTACTTGCAGTTGTTGTAGAGTAAATCCTCGTTGAGGGGCAGTTTAATCCAATTTATAGATTGCTGGTCTACCAGTTGATCGTGTTATAGTAGATATCTTGTGTTCAGTAACACTCCAAATTGGATCAGTAGCCCTTTTTGTGCCACCTTCCAGCTCTCCTGGTTCGTATAAATACCTAACAGTGACATTACTACCAAGAATTGGTTGGGAAACGCTTGAATCATTTTGTGAAATCCCTTGAATTTCTATTTTAGGTATAGACTTCTTTTTAATCGCGTTGATAGGTTTCATGTGAATTGTTCTAGTGATCTCATTATTCAGTGCGGTAATCACAGCTGGTAATCTTTTAACCCATTCTCGGGATCTTTTTCCTTGAATGAATTTTTTTGCGTATTGATATCCAAATAACCGCTCAGCAATAGTCCGATTAAATCGTTCTACAATTGCCTGATCGCGATGTAACGCAGTATGCCCCCGTCTGATGGTGACATTGTGATGTTTCATTGTAGATGCAACCACACCCTGAAATTCCTTGCCAGGATCAACTTGTAACAGATTTGGCCAGTGCAGAGGACCTCGTCGATAAATCCTTTCAAATGCAGAAGCGACTTCAGTTGATGATTTTGTTTTCAGCGGCTCTGCTTCTTTGTATCGACTCGCAACATCAATTACGGTTAACGCGTATTTGTAACCACGATCATGTGGCAAAAATAATATATCAGCTTGATGAACTTCATTGGGTCCGGTAACATCAAAATGGGAGTAGTGAATTTGTTCAGGCGGTGGTAGATAAATTTGCCATATAGCCTGTTTGGATAACCAATTAGCCGCAGTGGTTTTTTTCACTTTTGCAGCGCTAGCGAGTTTATTGATTGCAGCGCTACCCCGCCAGTATCCTTTAGGAGAATAATAAATAGATTCCATGTTGTTATTAATTACCAGCACCTAACATCAATTTGCTTTTCATTGCCGATTTTATCAAAAATGAAGCTAATTTTTTTTTGAAGGATTTATCAGGAAGAGCATTTAATGCATGAATTAATTTCACATCTGCTAGATGCCTGTGTTGCAAATCACTGCTCTTATATGCAACATCATGAAGGTGACAGGCCTTATCAATAGCGTTTATTGGTTTTTCACCACGTCGAGGTTGGTTTTGACATCAAGTCTGATATCAAGTCTTGTTCCCGGTCCACAATAACTATACCCTGGAAGGTGTTTGTCTCCTGAATACTTTGCCCATGGGGTTCCAGGGAGTTTAGTTAGCTTGGCTGCGATATCACCTCTTCGTTTTTTTTTAAAAACATCTCTGGATCTCATAGACACAAATCTAAATTTCTTTGTACCACATTGTACGCATTTACCAGAAAGTGCTGATCGGTTATTTTTAGTTGTAATCGTCATCATGTCATCTGTGCCAGTACGCGTTTTACACTTCACACAATATAGATCCATAATTTATATATAAGGATATGGATATAATTGATTTTTCAGCGACTAAAGCAAGAGAACCAGTTAAGCATCATGCAGAGCTACCAAACTCTATCCGGATGTTTATAATCGGGCCATCTGGATCCAGCAAGACGCAATTGTTGCTCAATTTAATAATGAGATGGATGAAGTGGGATAAGTTGTATTTAATTGCCCCTAGCGTAGATGATCAACGATGTTATGAAGTGTTAAAGGATTTTAATGAAAACGCTTCAGAGATTGCCGGTGAGGGTATTATTGAATTTATAACCGATTTTGACGAGGCACCATCAGTAGAAGATCTCAATGGAAGTATTAAAAATTTAGTCGTATACGACGATGTGATGTTAGACAATCAAAAAAAACCAGCTAGAATATTTTCCCGAGGCAGGCATAAAAACACTGATGTGATATATGTCACTCGTCGCTACACTCAGATTCCAAAAGTGATCAGAGATAACTGCAATTTATTGTGTGTATTTAACGGAGTTGATACTCATACTCTTAGAATTATTTGGCAGACATGGTGTTCTGATATGGACTTCAATCAATTTAGAAATTTCTTTAGTAATACTCAGTCAACCCCACACGGATTTATAACAATAAATTTGCATGACCCTCGGACACGATATCGTATCAGACTCGATCAAATATTCGGTTGAACTCGTAAATGATTTTTGTTGACCTGTAGCAGCAGAGAGGGTGAGTGACAACGTCAATGGCGTATATAAGGAAATCTTATTTTATCGAATAGACGCCATTTTTTTTACTATTTTGTAGAAGCCTCAGATTTCCGAATCGACGCTCGGAAAGTTGTAGGATTCACCCTCTCTGCTCCTTGTAACACATTTAAAATTTAAAATTGATAAAGTACATTCCTTTCTAACAAATTGTACCCAAGGTCTCATTTGTACTCAATATAAATCAAAAGGAGAACTCAGTATTCAATTTAGCATTTGTTGTATTGTTTTTCCTTGTTAAGCTATCATAGTGTCTGAACCCTATGATGGATGGATTTAAACCTTTTCAAATTAGAAACGCAGAACACACAGCGATGCAAACAAGCAATCAGGTATGTTAGCTTCAATTCAGATTTCTTTGTCAGCATTACTAATGTAAATAAACTTAATCGCATCCTTTCACACAGAAATCAAAGAATGATACCGAAATGAATGCAGTATATATACGTTTATTATAATGGTTTTAAGCTACAACTCAACACTTGTGCTTTTTATTGCAAACTCCTATTGTAATCCTGTGTAATGCATACGCAAGTGTTTTCTGAATATTTTAGGTAATATTGATACAAAGAAGGCTCAATGGGTACAATGGGAATTTAACATTTCATGGATCACACTGTTGAATTTAAAGGCAACATTTCATGGATCACACTGTGGAATTTAAAGGCAACATTTCATGGATCACACTGTGGAATTTAAAGGCAACATTTCATGGATCACACTGTGGAATTTAAAGGCAACATTTCATGGATCACACTGTGGAATTTAAAGGCAACATTTCATGGATCACACTGTGGAATTTAAAGGCAACATTTCATGGATCACACTGTGGAATTTAAAGGCAACATTTCATGGATCACACTGTGGAGAAAGAAGAATTTAACTCGAGGATGGGTCACTCTAGGGACAAAATGACAATCTGACACTCTGGATGTAGGGAAAATCTAACATTAGACAGTAAGTTAGAAAATATTATGTACGAGGACATTTTTATGTTATCCAGGGACTGTAGTGGAAGTATCACTAATGGGTGATCTTGTTTCTGGCAGTCGCGGTGAGTTGATCATATTCTCCCCATCTCTCTGACTGCAGTCGTCGTAGCGATATGACTGATAATTGTGTTAAAGCTACGTTCAAAATCCAAAATCACACAAACACACACACACACAGACTCACAAAACATAAGAATAAAATCAGTATGTCATTGTTCATTATTTAATTAATTAGTTTATATTTCATATGCTTATTCACTCATATATAAAAGCAGCAGTTGCGAGAACCTTTCAATGTTATCAGCTACATATACACTGCATCTTTCCTTCACAAGTACATGAACACTGCTATTGCCATTCTGTCATTTAAATAAAATATTCCGGTGTTTTTAAACCATGTTAAATTCTGGTGTAAGGTTTGAAATTTTTAGATCACTTTTAGTGTTGGTTAAAGTTTAGATAGAACCGTGCGCTTTGTTTTGATCTTAGATAGAACCGTGCGCTTTGTTTTGATCTCATTTAGATTCCGTGTCAACTTCGGAAATGTAATACTACTTTTGGTTTCGTCCATTTTAATAAGATCTTCCGTTTTTCAACTATGTTGATATTTGGACACCACGATCTTAAACACATACATCTATATAACTCCTATACAGCTGTCATATCGAAGTTCATCTAGTCAAGTGAATATGTTAGGTCTTGTGCCTTTATAACACCATGTTAGTGAAAATGTGTGTTGGAATACATTTCATTGGGTTATATTGCCATAGTGACCAATATTGTTAAATTACCTTTAAGCCGCATATCGTTTATTCACAAAAACATGTTAAATTGCTGCTTCCACCATACCAGTCCAATGTTATCCCCATGGACATTCTGAATATTAAAATCTCATAAGGTCACATAACAACACACAATGTTAAACATGAAGCTCCCTTTGCACTCCTATGGTCATTATTTCAAACGGGGTCTTAATGATACATTCCTTGAATCGTTCCCATAATAGCTTTCATAACTACCAACGCTAATTGTTAACTTTAAAAAAAGAAAAAATATTCAAAATAAAGTTTTCATTAATTTCTTTCCCTGGTGATTAAAAAAAAGCTTAGTTCGTTAAACTGCTTGAGGACATGTAATGATTCCTAATTCCATAGATTACCACACTGTCCAGACTATTTTGCTTTGGGACGTTAAGTCATTACACGAATATTAAAGGATGTCAATCGTGTTAGTCGTTTTCATCCGTCCGCCTGTCAAATTTGGTTACTATTTGCATTTAGGTAGGTTCGTCGCGCATGATGGCTGTATAGTCAATCAGCATTGTGTGGTTAGGTCAACCTATTTATATCCATATCAGCCAGTGTGACCTGTATTTGCCATAATATGACTTTTTATATTTTCTTTTCAAGTCAGTTTCCAGGACACTGACGGCTACACTGTCCTATTGCATGGATGGATATGCATTTATGCTAATACCCACATACTTGGTAACCTTGTATGAACAGGGAAAATTCAGACGAGAAACAAAATGTAGTTCTTAATACAGCATCATGTTTCGACCATGTGTCATATTCACTTTCATTTAAACAAACTATTTCATCAGGTTGATTTAAATAATGATCTTTCTTTTAGTAGTTGAAACTTTATTAGGAAATAAATGAAAAATAAACCTTGCCTTAATTTCAGAAACTTAAATTGCATTTTTATCATATAAAGTTATCATGCATATATGTTGATCAGCTATAAACTTATACATACACGTTTTCTATAACGTTTTGAGGATCTACTTCACTTTCTGCCACACATCTTTTGAACTAGTCCAAACGACGCTCACACTGGAACAAAGGTCAGTCCATTATTTCTGTCTCTATCGTCCTCCTCCTAGTAGAAAAAACAAGCTGACTGAATCTCTCTTGTTGGAGCAGTTTCCAAATCTTCTAGAGTATGGAAATTAGATAGGTGGCAACCTAATTATTCTTGGAGATTTCAACTTTCATTTTGACTGTAATGGTCAATCATACATGTCAAAACTCCTAGATTCCATTCATGTTTTCAATCTTAAACAGTCAATTAACCAACCTACCCATAAACTTGATCACATTTTAGACTGGTTTCTTTATAGACCTGATGATAATATTCTGCAATCCACCCTTGTATCCCACGAACTTGCATCGGATCACTTCTGTATTGTATGCCATCTCGACGTATCAGTCCCTAACCCTCCACCTCTATTTGCTACTAAGAGAAACCTCCGTATGATAAATAGAATCAAATTCATGCATGACATCCAAGAAAACCTAACAACCTTCTTACATCCAACAGCGGAACAACTTGATAACTGCCTGCGTTCATTGCTGTTGAAAAAAAATTCCCCAGCCACCAAATGCGGAGTATAAATAAAAAAAAGTGTTCTCCATGGTATAGCAGTGTTCGGGACCAGCTTTGCACTGCTAAAAGACATCGCCGAAACGCAGAGATGCTTTTATATTCAACCAGACTCATTATTCATAAACAAATGAACAAATCTACGAAGCCGCTAAGAAGAACGTCACAAACATAGTCCATTTAGCGAAATCATCCCACTACAGTACTAAGATCACGGAGAGTTCCAGCTGCAAAGATCTCTTCGAGATAACTAACAAACTAATATCAAGGAACAAAAGTACACCACTTCCAACAACCTTCTCTCCACTAGACCTAAAAGACCAATTTGCAAATTTCTTCGATGACAAAGTACAAACCATTAGAGATTCGCTCTACAGCACAATTTCAACTGATTCGTCACCATACAGTTATGATGCAGAATTTCAGCGACAACCGTTAGGAGCATTTGAACCTGTTTCTGTTGATTTGGTACGGACAATCGTGATGAAATGTGCATCAAAGTCTTGTGAACTTGATTCAATTCCGACATCACTGCTTGCTGCTTGAGTGCTTAGACCCAATATTGCCTTCAAACACTGATGTTATGAATATCTTTCTCTCATCAGGGGAATTCCCATAATTTTTCAAAACTGCCATCGTAAAGCCACTGCTGAAGAAACTAACACTGGACCATAAAGAACTACTGTCCAGTTTCTAATCTTCCATTCATATAAAAAATCTTAGAAAAGGTTGTTCTAACTCAACTTGTATCTCATTTGAATTCAAAGTTTTTTTAGCAATGTACAGTGTGCATATCGCCCTTGCCACAGTACGGAAACTAGTCTTCTGAAACTATTTCGTGACATTCTCTCTGCTTTGGACAGTGGAAAGATTACAGTCCTCACTCTCCTGGATTTATCTGCAGCATTTGACACAATAGACCATGATATATTACTTCACCGTCTCCAGCATGTATTTGGCATTCAGAATATAGCCTTACAGTGGTTCAAGTCCTACTTAGTCAACAGGACACAAATTACATCTGCAAATGGAATACACTCCAGCCCAGTTGACATATGTTGTGTTGTTCCACAGGGATCTGTTATTGGACCTGTTCTCTTCATGCCGTATACTCAGCCACTCTCAAGTGTCATAGATCATCACCCAGTGTCGCACCAATTGTATGCTGATGACACCCAAATATACAAGTCTAGCCCTTACCCTACATTCGATACAGAATCAAACACAAAATTTGTTCTCTTTGCTACGTTTCAATGAAAGACTCCATTCCAACTTACCTATCCAGCCTCACCCATGTGTATACACCAGCTGTATCCCTACGCTCTTCTTCTGATAATCGTATACTCATTGTTCCCAAGGTAAAAACAAAATCATATGGAAAACGTTCTTTTGCACACCAGGGCCCGGCAACGTGGAACGAATTGCCTATTGAAATTAGACACAAAGACACAGTGGTTCCTTTTAAGAGTGCTCTTAAGACTCACCTGTTTCGACTGCAGGGTCAAACTTAGCTACCTAATTATGTTTTGTATCTTATATGTTTTCAGCATGTTTTCATGTTTTCCATTTTCATTGTTTTTGTCATTTGTTCTTCTGTAGTGTAGCCATATCATTATTGATGGTGTAAAGCGCTTAAAGCTTCGTAAGATTAGGCGCTATACAAAGTCCTCATTGTTATTATTACTATGTCCAATGTTAGGTAGTATTGTTCATTCCTTATGGTTTCTAATCAGTATCTCCGGAAAAAGAAGGATGTCATCTTTTAATAACAAGGATTAATCAGTTAAATGGGACAGCATTATACAACGATAATAAGCGCCATAATGCATCGAAAGAAATGCTGTGATGAACGTATATTTATTAGCGCGGTTTTGTTGGGCTGTATATGGGTGAAAATGATACAGTTTCAAGATGGAATGTAGTCCAAAAGTATTGAATTAATTTAGCAAGACTGTCTGTGAAGGACTCGTGTGGTCCAAATCAAACGTTCAGAAAGATAATGTTGCGATAATGAATTTAGAATACTTTTAACTATCGTTCCTGATACTGCAAATAATGTGGCTGCTCCACTGACTGACAAGATAACTTTTCTACTGCAGTGACAGTCCACTCACAGTCATAACGGCTGGTTTTTAAAACCAAATCTTCTAGTATACCCGTATTTAAAGCAAGCTTTTACAGCATGAATGGTCTGTCTACTATCTCTGCTTATTTCAGTTATTTTATTAAGCATCATACATGGAAATATGATTAAGCTATATTTGATCATCTTATGTATGTGTATCCTTTTGAAAATGAAAACTAAACCAAAGCAAAAGAACACAAAGCGTTCATTCGCAAATTCATGGCCATGCTCATTTCACTAATGATATGACCCTCTGATCTTTACAGCCCGTAGAAGAGCGCGGATCTGTGGATGCCTATCTGATTGTGTACGCCGTTGATGACCGGAAGTCGTTCGAGGAAGCAGTGGATCTTTTGTACCATTTACGAAAAGAGCTACATTTCCTCGCCTCTATCATCTTGATAGGAAACAAGACCGACTTAGTCCGCTCGAGATGCATTACCAAAGAAGGTATTGATATAAAAATGCTATACAATATAATCGTGATGATTTTCAACCAAACGTAAACTTACATTGTCATATTGTAATTCTCTATACTCCAAACTAAAGCTTGGGACTTACCTCAAGAAAAACATATTTAATTTGCCACGTACTGTAGCGATAAAAGTGACTAGAACTGATTGCTGAGGAAACGTATTTGATACAAGTGTACAATATACATATGATCTATTCCAATATTTAAACCTGTGACTTTATATCCAATAATATTAGCTATGATTGACGACTTTTGTTCACATACACATAACAAATACACTGCGAAAATGCTTTTTGTTATGAGTTTTATTGGGTTAAGAAACAACTTATACATTAGAAAGTAGATTTATTTTTTTGATTACATTTTTTTTTATTTTACATTTTTGAGTACATCTTTCATCAACATAAAAGACAAACTAAACATTAAAATCAATTGAAATAAAGGCGTATGTCTGCAGTCAAATGTTATATGCCCATAGAAGCAAAGATATCATTTTCAAGAAAATGCCATTATTGAAGTTTTTGAAAATCAGTTGATATAGTGATCAAAATAACTTCGCGCCTGTTAAACTTGGCTATTTGTTACATTAAAAGTTTTTTTTTTTAAAAAAAATGAGCGATGCTTATTTGTATTCATTCTGCGATATATCCTTTACCAAATTACGTTTTATTAACAGAAACGTTTAGAATTTGTATATTGCTTACGTTAATTTCGTTCAATTTTCCATATTTAAAATAAATATGATTGTCTTCACGATGATGCAGTGTGGATATATATGGTTTCTGATTTTTGAAGCAAATTTTTCAATTTCAAGACACATATTTGAATGAATCTTATACAATATGATGGTTTCTATTTCAGAAGGTAAAGAAATTGCAAAGACATATGGCTGCAAGTATAAAGAAACCTCCAATGTTCTTAATCACAATATAGATCAGGTTTTGTGTGGCATCGTGAAACAGATACGGTTATTTAAAGCAAAAGATAACCCTGCTTTCTTCGAACAGTCACAGGACAAAGGTTGTGTCACAAAAAGCAAATTGTTGCTCAATAAAATATTTAAGAAAGATGCTTCGTCAAAGTCGTGTGAGAACTTGAATGTGTTATGATTGTGCTCTGAAAACCCAGCTAAACTGGAATCAAAAAACTAAGTCAATTACAACATTATTCCATATTAGAATGGAAGCTAATAATACTTATTTTCTACCATCGCAATCGGCTGAAGGTTTAACTCTTCTTTTCTTTTTTCCAATTTTGAATATATTAAAAGCATTCTCGATAATTTCACGTCAAGTATTTGTAATTGTCTCTTATTCAAAAAAATTAAAAGTGCTTGATACTGACGACCCTCTTTTATAGATGAAGGTTAACTCTATTGAAAGTTGCATGGGACACTTTCTCAGAGATATTCTTTAAAGCGGTCATATAACAATGACTTTAACTCACTGAATGATCTTGATAATTTAAATGTACCTGTATTTCAAATGCTGTTCATTGTTTGTGTTGTGGCTTTGCTTTTTTTAATTTTAATACCACGAGCCTTGCTATCTTCTACAAATGCTCAAGCTAACATTTGCAATTTTGTTAGATATGACTGCATTTTACAAGAATTGATTCGCGTCGGCATTTTTATTAATCCCAGTTGTAGAAGCACAAAATTAAAGAAGTAATACACTTTTTATACTTGAGTTGGAATAAACGTTTGTATCATATAAATAAATATTATAAGAAAAAGAAGAGTTTTTAATGATTTGCTCAAAGATTTATCAGCCTTGTCTTTTATCTTCTCCATAGTTGTCAATAATGTGCATAGTTTCATAGTTTACTCAACTTTGATATTTTCAAATATTTTATCCAAAGTTGATAATTTCACACTAGAATCAAATACACATAGCACAATCAATCATGTCGCTCCTTTCACAGATGGTGATGAATAGTTTAGATATCATTACCTTATTTACATTTACTCCTTAAATTATATGTCAAGATATAACAGATTTTGTAGAGTTATTACATATATATATATGAATGATCGAATCTTACTGGAAGCGGAGAGGTCGGTGTAATAACCTAATAAGACGTGCTCAATAATTTTTAAGAGTTTTACTTTGACGTTTCTTACATGTGCTCAAATGCTACCAATACAATTTCTGTCAAATGCTTTGTTGAACTGTAAACTAGACATCGTCGTTTTCGTTTTGATCATTGAATTTGCATTATCGCCGCGATCAATTAATTTGTCATCACATCCACTATATATTTTCCGTGACAGCTAGGCCAATTTACCCTCACATCAGCTGCCACACATGTACCATCACGACGACCATATTGTTTCTAACATATCCATTACTAATATTTACCATCACAGTTACCATAAATTTATAATGGTCAGTGTAAGCTTGGTTTTCATTTCGACTAATTGGTACAGTACAATTGAATATAATTCAAACACCCTTTGAATTTTCTGTACGTTCTTATCCAAGTATATATCTTCACCATGAACATTTTCGCTTTGAAATCTACCAATACCTTCATTTCTATTATTTTTTTTCTCACTCTTATATATTTAATATTACTTGTACAGTGTGAATAAAGTGTAATATTTTTATGTCAAGATTTATACCCCAGTCAGACTGATAAAGACCTAGGATATTAGCGGACTTTCAAAGACTAAAAAGATGCGATATTCATTTACTTACATGTGAATGTATGTCACTTACACACTTTTACATTTTTGTAGAAGAATATGCAAAGAAGACTTGTTTTTGGTATTTTGAAATCGTTGGC
Organism: Unio delphinus; assembly: GCA_029339505.1. Classification (NCBI taxonomy): domain Eukaryota; kingdom Metazoa; phylum Mollusca; class Bivalvia; order Unionida; family Unionidae; genus Unio; species Unio delphinus. The sequence continues at coordinate 16,634,490 of JAQISU010001238.1, forward strand.
CTTAAGTTCTGATTTTAGAAACTTTGTATACATTTTGTGACCTGTGTATGATATGTGCCTTGAACGTATCAACGATAATAAACACAATCAAAATAATCGGATTGTATTTCCACTTATTCCTACGTTATCCGAACACTTCTCGTACAGTATAATCACATTACAAAATTTGTTAACTACATTCATTCACATTTTGCATTAAAACATTTAAATATTACCGGTTTCTGAGTCTTCCTTAACCAGAAGTGGTCCATCCATTTCCTGCCATACGTAACGTGCCTATAACAATGAGTTTTAAAACGTGCCCTCTCCTGGATTCAAGAGTTACTTTCTAATCAATAGACCAATCAGACAATTCGTTACAGACATTAGGTAGTCAATAAGAGAACCTTTCATGATGTCCACGTGTTTGAAGAAAGAAACGTTGTACGAGAATTTTTAAATCGAAAAACGCAAGAGATATGTGGCAGCTACAATGACAATTATTATTAGTTCCAACTTTAATCCACAATAAATAAAATAAACAATAAATAAAATAACCGATACTATTTTATCAGGTTATTTCATTGCATTCAATCACGTAGCAAAAAGGTAGATATATCTTGGCTATGTGTTTGTCATGGATCAATGTGAAGCTAAGCTGATCAACGATTATTGTCTTATCAGTTGCTGTCTCAATCAAGTTCCGGTGTTTGCTAATGTGCAACTGAAGCAGAAGACCCTATTTATGCTGTCTGATATTAAAACACATAAGCTGTCGCATAAGATGTTATGGTTTCTTAGTTTGGCTCTAGACATCTGTGCTATATATTAGATCTTCTATAATGCCTTTCTCGTTCCTAACATGCCAAGGGTAATAGTAAAAATGCCAATAAAGAATCCTACCAGTTCTTAAAAGACCTTGTAGTATTGATAGTACCGACATATATTTTAATGGAAAATAATATGATAATGAAGAAATATTATGTAAAACTCGTTTAACTGCCCAAAAGTAATGTTAAAAAAGATGAAGTACTTCAGTCCCATGAGAATTAGCAATTACAAACGAAAACTTCACAAAAGTGCCATATTTACTTAAAAAAACACAGGTACAACTGTAGAAACTTATTTGTTTATATTTCTTTGCAAACAATAAAAAAGACAACGGGAAACGTGATACTTTACTTGTGTTTCAGATCAGACGAATTACGACCTCTTCTTTCCATTTATAATGAACACTTTGAAAGATTTGATATTACTAGTAACAAAATAGAACTGCTAATAAAATCAATAATAGATTAATTACCGGTAGTCCTAAACATAAAAAGCAAAGCTAGTAAATAAATAGATTTAAGCTATATACTAATATCAACTTTGGATTACCTACTACCACATAGTTATATTCTTTATTGCACACATGGCTTTTATGAATCGACCAGGCTCATGTCAAATTGTAGGATGCAAATTGCACACACACACACACACACACACGCACACGCACACACACACACACACACACACACACACACATATATATAAGCCCAAAGTGATATATAGCCTAAAGTGATATATGTGGGTACAGAATCTATTATACAAACAAAACACTTATCATTTTATAAAATTCAAGCATAAGTCCGACATGAATTAGGTGAGAACATAATGTGCAAACGACTAATTTGGAACTGTCGATAATGTATAGACGTATACGTCTACGTGGTGGCAAAATAGGAGCTTCTATTTCGTCATTTTTTATAAGCTGAATTCATTTATTGGATGCTAATACAATACTATTTCTATGTTTTTTTTCTCTAGTTGATATTTAAATCATAATATATGGAATATCTAAATATTCATCCATCTGCATGTAATTAACCTGCTATAATTAAATGTTTAACCACTAAGATAAATCTATAATAAGGTAAATAAATTTACATTTACGTTGATTTTTTTTTGTGTCATGTCAATACAATACGTATTCAAAGCTTTTGGTATTTTGAATATACATAGCATTGACAATTAGTTACATTAAATATAAATCTTCCACCAAACTTAATCTCATTATGGACTCTTTGAGATAGTCAGTAATTGAACACATTACTGCAAAATATATCCAAGTCTTTATGATCTCACGCTGAAAAGAATTAAATTTTAATAAAACAATTTGAACAATGTCAACAATGAATATTTTAAATTAATGTGTTGACCCAATTTTCTTTGAATATATTAAAAGTCTTCTAATAAATTACATTTATTTTTAAAGTATGCACAAAAGTGTATAAATCATCTAAGCGCATTGTGACCGAATTGTATAAATCCTTTTATGTATTAAATATATGTACTATAGTTTCGCTTTTTTTTGTGTACAACGATACCCGATGGTGATTTATACATATAGTGTACAATATGCCGAATATAGAGTTCGTTTCAGCCTATGCCGCACGTGCAAAGTACTTTCGATGGCAAGAACCGAATACTTACACCATGTGTTAATGGTGAACACTTCCTCAAACAATACTTCAGAATTAAAGAGGAAGAAATAGATCAAGGCAATATTTGTAAGGCATAGAGAGATCATTGATGCGCCAAAAATACATGAACACTTCAAAATCTATGGTATACCCGTGCAAACCTGTTACACAACTACTACATGACAAAAGTGTGTAACGGTTGTGGAATCATTGGTCACGGGTATTAGTACAACAACAGCAACAACAAAATAATCTAGAAAGAGATGTAAAGACATAAACTATTACAAAACATGCACAACATTAATAAAACACATGGAAATTATGCATTTGGATGAAATTTCACCTTTACAAAAATCACAATCAGCTAGCAAACATCGCATACACTTACAACACCATTAACATTAAACCACCACACATCACGCCAACACAACACATACAAGTGAGGTGGAAACAGAAAACTACTCTGAAAACACTGATTCCTGATGCAACTTCTCAAACAAAATCCAAGAACCAAAGAAACGTCAAGAAAAAACTCAACTCATCAAAAGAAGACAAGACCATAAAATCAGGTCCAGAATATAGAACCGAAAAAATAGACACACTGTACACAATTGAAGTCAAAATAGTTTTTAAATAAACCAAACAATAACCATCCACAACTACAAGTAAATGTTGGCAGAACAAAAGCAAGAAGGGCAATAACAAAACTAATACTAGGACTCAGTACCACCTACACAACAAGGAGCAAGGACGAATTTCAGACTCGACGACCTAACCCATACAAACTAAAACCTCTGGTGTACCAAGTAAACACAAACTCAACAAGTGGCAAGACAGAACCCCCCAAAACAAACTCAACAACCTAATGACATGCGTTCATCAAATGAAAACATAGATAATTGTTGAACAGGATAAAAATGTAAACAAATGTAAAATTAATAAAGTCGTCTTTCAATAGCACACAAAACCTCGAAAACTCAAGAAGCCAATATAACTGAAATAATGATTACAAATATATCTCTTATCACACTCTCATCATTGAGAATGAACCCATGCTTACCTTCAATTTCAGTCCTCGCATGGTAAAGTCATACGTTAAGCTATCTCATATCGAATTCATGGGGTTGAACCCATTTTATAATGCTCATTAATCCAGGTCACTTTTATCCCGAATGAAATTAGAAAACTACAGCAGTAATTAGCTTTACTTTGAATGTACAGGGACAGGGTTATCTGGGTAGTTAAGCCATTAGGATCGTGCACTCAAAGGAGTGTCTACCAAACAGAACTTTTCCTGGCAAGTGTAACTATACATATTTATCTTTTTAAGACCACCATGATTTTTAAAATTTCGATTCGGTTTTGGTTTTGCGCTAAGGAGCAACACTCAAAGACGAAATAATTTGACAACAGTATGCTGAGGCATTTAGGTCAACCACATAAAACATGCACTCACAAAACAAAACAAATGCACATATACACCTTATTATTTTCAATATTAGATATTTTCATTCAGTTTAAAATATTCAGTCAAAAATTTTTTTTTATCACAAATAGGTACAAATGAGGAAAACAACTATATAAAATTTGATCTTGATAAAGCTGTCCTAACAACAAAATGTAAACACTACAACAAGCACATACTATCGCACAAAACGGGAACAAAATTGACATCGGCAGACTTACTCAAATGTAATAAACATTGGGGATCAAGGGAGAGGAACCCCTGTGACTTAATAGTCCTAACGGAGGGTAGTACGATTCTACGTTCAAAGCAAGCGAGGTTAGAAACCAGGCCCACTGCTAGCAAAGGCAAGGGGAAGAAAGTATAACCACCCATGCTTTTACTGGGATGGCAAACACCTCTATAATTTGGCGAACAAATAAAAAGATAACCGTGATGAAATTTCACTTATATTATAAAATTATATTTATTTATATTTAATAACAATACAACTAACACCTAATCGGAGGACACAAAATCCCTACATCACTTCACGTTTGTGAAAAACCTGGGTGTCACTTCTAAGTCCTAAACAGCTATATGTGCTTGGACGGGACTGAAGCTGTAGAGATGTGTGATATGTTACTTTCTTGTGAAATATTAATGCCTGAATATTATCCAAAATCTTTGCAGTTTCCTCACGTACCCCAAGGAAACATTATTTAGTTCATTGTGATTATGTCTGTACACTGTTTAGGTTTCACCTCTATACTACAGTGTGGTCAACAGATGTGGCAATGCAAACCTTCAGTTTTATTTCCGGCTGAAACCATAGACCTGTGCTTCTCATATTGGCAGGAGGTATTCCAAAAATCACAATTGTTTGGAGAAATCCAGCATTGGTATGGACTGCGCATTATAGTCTACTATAGAGGCTAAAATCATTAATAGAGAATTACCAGTCTTCATTGTATTATCTACCTATTATGATATTGGCATGCCAGGATGATATTTCGATCGGTCATCGTCGTCTTTCATGGTGATAACCAGTCTATTACAAGTATCTCTTTGAATCTTTTTCATAAACATACCTTCGTATTAAACAAAGGCCCCATGTGGAAATTCAATAATATTATAACAATCATACATTTAAGTACATTATTTTCTTTATTATCACCGTTAGTATCCGTTAAAGGTTTCTGTTCGATATGTATACTTTGCAATAATCTTATCCAACTCATAGCTGTATCTCTTTCTCTTACAAGAACGCGTTCGTTTCTATTTTCTCCTGATCTTCTGTCTTCTGTTGCATTTTCTAATTTTTTATTCATTGCACACGTTAATTACTTAAATATACTAATTTGCATTGATGTCTTTATAACCTATTGTTTAGCTTATCGTGCCATTAGGATTTTCAATTTACTGATGGCAAAAGTTACTTTTTTCTCATATGATAATATTTTCTTATAAACCAAATATTCATTGAAAGCTCTATCACGATTTTTGTTCATTTTTCACTAAACGCAATTAAAGAAAGCAGCAATGAATTATTTTAAAAGTCACAACTTGAAGTTTTCCAACTATTAAGCAACTAATCGTTTATACTCTAGTTATTAAACTCATTTCAACGTTGTATCATTTAATGTCCTAACACTAAAGAATTACTATTGTTCTCAAAACATGTCATTTGTTTCACACACAGCTCCCCTTCTCTCTCTCTCTCTCTCTCTCTCTCTCTCTCTCTCTCTCTCTCTCTCTCTCTCTCTCTCTCTCTCTCTCTCTCTCTCTCTCTCTGGTTTCATCATGGTTGAAACACATCCATGATCTAATTTTTAAGGTTAAATATCCCATTTTTTCATTTTTTCAGTAAGTTAAGATGTATTTAATGTCGTCTCTAGTCAGTAACCTTGCTTTGATGTAGAAGTATATCGCTCTTCACCAACATGTATTGCTCTTTTTTTCTTTTTGGACAATTAAAATATTGTCAATGTTTTGTCCTCATTTGGATATTGCTTTCATGATCCCAAACATTTTTAAAATATATATATATATATATATATATATATATATATATATATATATATATATATATATATATATATATATATATATATATATATATATATCAATGACAAATGTATTTTATATATTGTTGATAATTTCATATGATTGCATGTCAACTACGTAACACCTAATACTATCCGTATAACTACCTTCGACAATTGTAATGAAAATGTCTTCTCGCTCTTTTAGCTAATGGATACTTAATTTATTCTGTTTATTTGTTGAGTTCAACTCATTTTCTTTCTTTTGGTATGTGCACAATTTATGATTATTGTGTAAGCAACTGTACTTTTAGGGTATTTGAAATGGTATTAAAACTCTATGAATATGTCTTCCTGACCAATTGTGCAATCCGAAAAACCATTGTGAAGACCGTCTAAAATAAGTAGATTTGTTTCGGCAACGTTTCATCAATTCTTTAAAACACATGAACAATTGAGAATATATCTAATTTGAATATGTATTCCATGAATTCTGCTTTTGAGCGTCCTTCTGAACATCTAAAGATCGCCAAACCGTACTGTACATTTAGACAAATAAAACCTGAAATTTGTTCCTTACAAGCTTATACTAATTCAGAAGTGATGATTGCGCAAAGGCATCTCGAAAACCACATGATTAAAAGAAAAAAATACCAGTAACCGTACAAATAACGATTTACTTTATGAAACATTATCTATACATTTCTAACCAATATTGCGTATACGGTTGCTCACACAACTAATACTAAAAGCATACAAACATATGTGGAATATGCAAGTTTACGAGGATGCCAAGTACGGATATTGGGATTCCCTCATGCCTGTAGAGTATTGAAATAAAAGGTATAAAAGGAGGGCTGGGATCAACACCCCTTAAGCAGCTTCAGGAAATAGCCCAGCTATTAAGTCGGGATTTTATTCGATCCCCAGTAGGGACCTTAGGATCACCCATGATCGATCAAGTACTTGAATAAGGGGTATAATAAAACTTCGATCCACGCTCATTTTGCCAGTTTCATTTTCCACGTCAGTAGCCCATATTTTGAAGCCCAAATTCCTATGCCTTTACATCTTTGGGGGATGGCTTTCAGAACGTTTGAGTAACCGCTAGAATGCCTATGTGCCTATTGTTATTGTTATTAGTACTTTTATTGGTGGTAACAGTAGTAGTAGTAGTAGTAGTAGTAGTAGTAGCAGCAGCAGTAGTAGTAAGTGTTGTATGAGTAGTAGTGGTAACATCAGTAATTCGGTCCTGCTGGATAGTCTTTTCATAATATTCAACGTTTTCCTAATTATATTAAAAGCTCTATAAACACGTCCAATGGCAATAACAAGGAACACTAATTAAAGTTTCTTTTAATATTTAGATTAGGAAAGATTATGACTATTGTGTGGCGTTAGGTGGCGATCGACGTATAGCCTTCCGATTCTTTACAAAACCAGTCCTATATCAATCATTCCATTGCCTAAAATTTGTATATAAGTATAACAAATAATTTTAAAAACCAACCATTGGACGTTCATAGTTGTAGAATAAAAACATTCGTCATTAAAAAGCGGTGTATTGTTCCATTTTCGGAACGCCTCAGACCATGTAACTTAGCTTGCGAATTGTATTTTGTTGTTTTCTTAGCTTTTTAGCATGTGTACACATAACAACCAGTGTGAAATAACTAAAACAGAACATTTGACATGCAAACATCCTTGCTATTTTGTAGTCGTTTTTATGGCACAAAAATATCTTTGAGCAAACGAAATTAGTGGACCTCAGTTCTTCTACAATCCTGTTACATGATCTCTATTTTCTCATGAACGATCTAGATTATAAGTGATTATCAGTCTATTGCTCTCACTAATTGACAGTTATAGAGAAAATTTAGCATGCATTATGCGGTAATAAGAAAATTCAATAGTTTTAATTTGAAGTACCAAATTAAAAAGTTCAGTAATGAAAACTAATAAGATTAGTCCTAAAGAGATGCATACAAGCATACAACATTTTAGGTGTAAATATTGCTGTCTATTCCAAAATTTGCGACTTGCATCATATGATGGAAGAGATATTGCCATTCATTTCTCGAAGGTCAATCAATTCCACATTACACTTTAGGCTTATCTAATTCCTTTGAAGCAGTATCAGTATTTGTTGACATATGATAAACGATCGGACCCATCTGTCAGCTAAGACTTGTAATTGATTTTCTTAATAATGCAGAAACAGCTTTTCTTCAATGATCAATGCGACTAGATTTCGATCTAAAATGATACTGTAATAACACAAAAACAACAACAAAACAATCAGTCCATGCAACAAAAAATTCTAATGAAATATCCAATATCTTCCTGGTGGATGGCATTGATATCCAGGCTTAGTTTTTATGAATCAATTAAGCACACAGTTAGTTATAAATATTATCGTTTTTAAAAAGCTAAGATTTATCTAAATCTTAAACCCTTGGATCAGTATTATTTTATTCATCCTGAATCGCCTGTTGAAATGTTTTTTGTTGTGTGTGTATGCGTGTGTGTGTGTGTATGTGTATGTGCGTGTGTGCGTGCATGTGTGTGATTAGGAATTAACGTAGCTTTAACAGTTTTTCAGGAATGTCGCTATGATATCAGCAGTGTGAGATTTTATAGTGATATCTACCACTGGGGCATCATGTCCCAGACCATGTAGCATGATGTCGTACCCAGTTACGTTTTCATGACATCAGACTGACCAGTACTAACACCTACCTCTAAATACTGAGCTCCTAGTAAGATAGCTGTTAGTACCATTTTTGGTATGATTCGGCCTTTGGTTCGAACCAACGACCTCCAGCTTCCAACGCGGACGCTCTAGTCAGTTGGCAACGAGAGTGGTGTACTTGTAGATCTGACTTGAACGTCATTGTTTAACATGCATACAGAAAAATGGATATGACGATAGAGCGTAGCAGCTTTAATTTGGAACCAAGAGCATTGTTTGTGTCCTTACATACTAGTCTTAACCTCGTTATTGCCGCTGTGGTCTGGGTTGTAATGTAAAGTAATTATGATTTGAAGCTCACATTTGTGATAATTATAACCAGTATTTGAAGCTTGTGAATGATTACACCGTTTTCAGCACTAATGCTATTGGTGTTGCTAATAATCACTTTCGATATATAGGCGCTAATATTCAGGCTGTATGTTGTTGGCGTTCTGTTTTCTGACACCACTGAAATAAGTCTGCCAGTTCTTTTTAATCTCCTGCTAGAACCGTCAATATCACTGGCAAAGCTAAGGTTGTTAATTTTTCCTCCTCTGATGCTGCCATGCCATCGTGGTCTTCCAAGGCATCATGCATGACTATTTCCAGGAAATGTTTGACGAATGTAGGTGAAAATACACATCTCTCTCTAATTTTAGCTAATGTCGGATCGATCTCCTCAGCTGCTATGATGAGAACAGCGTTGGTGGCTTTGTCATAGTGGTGCTTAGTAACCCACATCGCTATTGAGCTTATGTTGTACTTCCTCATAGTTGTCAATAATGCTACAGGCCATACCCTGTCAAAGGACTTCTTAAAATATATAAACTCATGTTAGAGATTTCTCTGATATTGAAGGTTTGTCTCACAAAGGTCTGACATTAAAGATGTGTTTTCTGATGATCTTTCCTTATTGGACTATGCCGGCTCCTCGCTAATCAATTTTCTTACTTGATGCTGTATTCTGTAAAGAGGTACCTTCAGCATGTCCGTGCTTGGATGGCTTATCAGACTGATACTTATGTGATTTCGGTATAGCTGGTTTCCTTCGTTGGGTAGCACGATGATCAAAGATATAATTAAAGTGGTGGCCCATTTTCCTCTCTACGATACCTTGATGCAGATTGTTGTTAGGACTGTGACTATCTTGCTTGAACGAGCTATGCTGGTTGTCAACACGAGCTGACTTTTCTATTTTAGCAAGATAACAGTAGTCTCTTCTTGTAAAGAATGGGGTTGCCATCAATATTTTGACTATTCTGAATAGTATTTTTGTCCATCGTTGGAGGATCTCATGATCTTTACTGAGGCATTTTCCTAATAAAATTGTTTATCTCGCTGTATTTTTAGTTCCCTAACGATACATTTGCCCATTTTCAGTTCTCTTCTTGTGTCACATGGTTCAAAGACATCTGTTGTAACCCATGATGTCTTGGCTCAACGATGTTTGTCATTGATATCACAGCGATGTTTAATATATTTTATACTGACTCTAGATCTGTAACTTAGTTGTCCAGGGTTATCAAATGTGCAAATGAAACACCAATTATTGCTTGGAAGGCTTCTCAAACGTTTCGATCTTTCAATTTTGTAAGGTCAAATCTGATTCATTGTTGTTTAGGCTTTTGGATCATTTTCAAGTAGAGTTGTAACGTTGTCCTTAATAAATTATATTGCCATATTGCGTTTGATTACAGAAATTCTCTTGTTCAATGTCATGGTAGTTAGACGGATATGCATACTACTGTATGATTGCGGTGTTGAAGGGATGGTAACAAGTCTATTGAAACTAGGCTGCAACCCATAATGATGGTACATTGCCCTAATAAACAAGACATCCAACGCCAAGCTTGTGGTTGGCCCCTCTTGCGGTGAAGTAGCTTATGTCCTTCATCGGTTGTTACTTCGCCAAAGTTTTTCCATCCCACTTCACTCTACCTCTCCAACTGTTGTATGACTTCTTGTACTTATTTCCTATACCCCTCAGTGCTCTAACATTATTGTACCAATAATGATGTCGACACAATGTCACTTAACTCTTCTAAGAGCACATTCGTTGACTTCATGGAGAAAGACGTTAGCCCAGCGATGCTGTGCTATCATCGCACTATTTTACCCATCACTGGGACACTAGTGGGGGCGGCAGCGTCTTATTCCATCTCATTCGGATCCATTGTACACGTGCCATTACCCAAGACCTTAAACTCAAATAACAGTAAACAACTTATTAATAACTTACAAGCAAGCGAAGAAGCATGTACTCCTTTTATGTCAATATATTTGAAAATTAGAACAAACGAGAACAGCCGATGTTCTGCACGTTACCACTTAATACCATACAAGGAGACGAAGCAGCTTTTAAAAGTCCATATGCAATATGAAGTATTTCTTAAGTGTTATTTACAATGTTTCAAACGGACGTTTACAAGGTGTGAATTTAAATCAGCTTAACAGCACCTACTCCAGCGGAAAATTATTCAAACATCAGCTTACATATGAAGCTAAGTTAACAGATGTAGCTAATTGCAACCGAATCTGACAGCTAACCATTCCACCGTTAAATATAGGATCTGTTCTTAATTAATGGACAATTCTAGCCACACAACCTAAGTTCGATTGATTTCATATTAATGTACCATTTCCGGTTTTGATTAATTTTAGTCTTAATATCTACAAATTACACATGCATCATTAATGAATTCATCTGTGATATGTATTCCACAGGTTTGTTTCGTATCATATCTGGAAATCATTCATTATTTGATGTTTTAGACTTTTAATAAGCAATCATGATTTAGGTAAAATCTAGAACGATATTGCTTATAATTCATTCGTTTCTATTTGTTATTATGTGCATTTATTGAAGAACATTGTTTAATTTGTATCCTGTTGGTAACCTGTTTTGTTATATTTCTGCTTCTTAGATGTAACCATCAACACATGTGATATGTATTAAAATTATTAACAGTTTTAAATTCTAAAACCAATGTTCTACTAGCACGCATCTCTAAAATGAAATATCTTTTTCGTTATTTCTTAAGTCAATATTCACCTTCAGCAAAACGGTGTATCGACATAACATGGTCTATTTATTATAATTATACAGTGAAGTATGTATTAATGCATGTACCAATCATACAGTATCGTAGCAGTCAAATCCATGAATAAATAGTAACTATTGTATGTGGTATAGTGTACCTTTACAATAAACATAAAACAAAAGACATTTGGCCTCTTAACAAATTTTGTATATAGGTAACCTAAGCTAAATACGTTTTATAATATATTGATCTACACTAACTAGAGCAGTAATATATAGTATACGTCAGATCATTAATAATTATTCAATATGGTCGTATTATTGATAGCAGGGATATATTTAATATTCTTTAACTGCTTTACTGTTAATATTTGTTCCAATATTCCATTTTAAGTTGTGAGTGTTGAATAACATTTTTTTTCTATTTCTATTTCTGCTTCTATTTTTGATTTAAAAGATTTATACACTGCTCATCGACTCTTTACCGTTTTTATATTTCCGCTCGAAATTTATTTTAAGAGTTGTAAGCTCTGATAATTTGACAATTCCCTTCATGGTAGTTCTTTCTCGGGAATTTATTTCTCTTAGATTGCTGTTTTCTAAATTGTTACGTATTTGTTGTTCTGTTCAACAACCTTTAAACCTATTCTAGGTGTTAGATCAGTGTTATGATTCGTTATATAGTCTGTGTAATTATTTCAAGGTGTTAGATCAGTGTTATGATTCGTTATATATTCTGTGTAATTATTTCTAGGTGTTAGATCAGTGTTATGATTCGTTATATATTCTGTGTAATTATTGCAAGGTGTTAGATCAGTGTTATGATTCGTTATATATTCTGTGTAATTATTTCTAGGTGTTCGATCAGTGTTATGATTCGTTATATATTCTGTGTAATTATTGCAAGGTGTTAGATCAGTGTTATGATTTGTTATATATTCTGTGTAATTATTGCAAGGTGTTAGATCAGTGTTATGATTCGTTATATATTCTGTGTAATTATTTCTAGGTGTTAGATCAGTGTTATGATTCGTTATATATTCTGTGTAATTATTTCAAGGTGTTAGATCAGTGGTGTGATTCGTTATATATTCTGTGTAATTATTGCAAGGTGTTAGATCAGTGTTATGATTCGTTATATATTCTGTGTCATTATTTCTAGGTGTTAGATCAGTGTTATGATTCGTTATATATTCTGTGTAATTATTTCTAGGTGTTAGATCAGTGTTATGATTCGTTATATATTCTGTGTAATTATTTCTAGGTGTTAGACAGTGTTATGATTCGTTATATATTCTGTGTAATTATTGCAAGGTGTTAGATCAGTGGTGTGATTCGTTATATATTCTGTGTAATTATTGCAAGGTGTTAGATCAGTGTTATGATTCGTTATATATTCTGTGTAATTATTTCTAGGTGTTAGATCAGTGTTATGATTCGTTATATATTCTGTGTAATTATTTTAAGGTGTTAGATCAGTGGTGTGATTCGTTATATATTCTGTGTAATTATTTCAAGGTGTTAGATCAGTGGTGTGATTCGTTATATATTCTGTGTAATTATTGCAAGGTGTTAGATCAGTGTTAGATTCGTTATATATTCTGTGTAATTATTTCAAGGTGTTAGATTTGAGTTATGTTTGTAACACTCAGGATCATTACTTTGTCTATTTTAGTTTAGTTTTCAAAGTTATTATATCATTAAAATCGTTTATTTTAAGTTCATGATTACATAATCCTTGATGAATTAAAAGTTTGATTGTCTTCTTGTCATCAAACAAATTAATATCTTGGTTTTGTTTCAAAACGTAGCAGCAAACATCTACAAATCTAATATTCTAAAAGGAGAATAAAAAACAACCATTGCCGTTCTTAACTGGACTGAAAAAAGGTTTTATCAGACAGGACTTCTCGTGTTGCGTAAATATATCTAGCCTCTATCATTTCAAAGGATTTAAAAGAGAAAGAAAGGGAAGCTACCAAATTGTTAGATCTTTCTGTTCTCCAATAAAATAAGAGATTTTCTGTTTGCCATGATCTTATCTATACACTTTTTTCTTTATTGTTCTTCTCATCATTTTTTGTTATTTCATCAAAAATCAAAATTGGTCTAATGCTTACTTCAATATCAATGACATCTTTTATCTCCTTGCATTTATTAGACTCTAATTACTAGATAAAATTCCTCATGATCTTCATCATTATCAGTTATTGAATGTTTAGCCATCGTAACAATAGTGCTTTTATCATCATTAGTATAATCCCATGCTTAGTAACAATAGTGCTTTTATCATCATTAGTATAATCCCATGCTTAGTAACAATAGTGCTTTTATCATCATTAGTATAATCCCATGCTTAGTAACAATAGTGCTTTTATCATCATTAGTATAATCCCATGCTTAGTAACAATAGTGCTTTTATCATCATTAGTATAATCCCATGCTTAGTAACAATAGTGCTTTTATCATCATTAGTATAATCCCATGCTTAGTAACAATAGTGCTTTTATCATCATTAGTATAATCCCATGCTTAGTAACAATAGTGCTTTTATCATCATTAGTATAATCCCATGCTTAGTAACAATAGTGCTTTTATCATCATTAGTATAATCCCATGCTTAGTAACAATAGTGCTTTTATCATCATTAGTATAATCCCATGCTTAGTAACAATAGTGCTTTTATCATCATTAGTATAATCCCATGCTTAGTAACAATAGTGCTTTTATCATCATTAGTATAATCCCATGCTTAGTAACAATAGTGCTTTTATCATCATTAGTATAATCCCATGCTTAGTAACAATAGTGCTTTTATCATCATTAGTATAATCCCATGCTTAGTAACAATAGTGCTTTTATCATCATTAGTATAATCCCATGCTTAGTAACAATAGTGCTTTTATCATCATTAGTATAATCCCATGCTTAGTAACTTTTATCATCATTAGTATAATCCCATGCTTAGTAACAATAGTGCTTTTATCATCATTAGTATAATCCCATGCTTAGTAACAATAGTGCTTTTATCATCATTAGTATAATCCCATGCTTAGTAACTTTTATCATCATTAGTATAATCCCATGCTTAGTAACAATAGTGCTTTTATCATCATTAGTATAATCCCATGCTTAGTAACAATAGTGCTTTTATCATCATTAGTATAATCCCATGCTTAGTAACAATAGTGCTTTTATCATCATTAGTATAATCCCATGCTTAGTAACAATAGTGCTTTTATCATCATTAGTATAATCCCATGCTTAGTAACAATAGTGCTTTTATCATCATTAGTATAATCCCATGCTTAGTAACTTTTATCATCATTAGTATAATCCCATGCTTAGTAACAATAGTGCTTTTATCATCATTAGTATAATCCCATGCTTAGTAACAATAGTGCTTTTATCATCATTAGTATAATCCCATGCTTAGTAACAATAGTGCTTTTATCATCATTAGTATAATCCCATGCTTAGTAACAATAGTGCTTTTATCATCATTAGTATAATCCCATGCTTAGTAACTTTTATCATCATTAGTATAATCCCATGCTTAGTAACTTTTATCATCATTAGTATAATCCCATGCTTAGTAACTTTTATCATCATTAGTATAATCCCATGCTTAGTAACAATAGTGCTTTTATCATCATTAGTATAATCCCATGCTTAGTAACTTTTATCATCATTAGTATAATCCCATGCTTAGTAACAATAGTGCTTTTATCATCATTAGTATAATCCCATGCTTAGTAACTTTTATCATCATTAGTATAATCCCATGCTTAGTAACTTTTATCATCATTAGTATAATCCCATGCTTAGTAACTTTTATCATCATTAGTATAATCCCATGCTTAGTAACAATAGTGCTTTTATCATCATTAGTATAATCCCATGCTTAGTAACTTTTATCATCATTAGTATAATCCCATGCTTAGTAACAATAGTGCTTTTATCATCATTAGTATAATCCCATGCTTAGTAACTTTTATCATCATTAGTATAATCCCATGCTTAGTAACTTTTATCATCATTAGTATAATCCCATGCTTAGTAACTTTTATCATCATTAGTATAATCCCATGCTTAGTAACTTTTATCATCATTAGTATAATCCCATGCTTAGTAACAATAGTGCTTTTATCATCATTAGTATAATCCCATGCTTAGTAACAATAGTGCTTTTATCATCATTAGTATAATCCCATGCTTAGTAACAATAGTGCTTTTATCATCATTAGTATAATCCCATGCTTAGTAACAATAGTGCTTTTATCATCATTAGTATAATCCCATGCTTAGTAACAATAGTGCTTTTATCATCATTAGTATAATCCCATGCTTAGTAACTTTTATCATCATTAGTATAATCCCATGCTTAGTAACAATAGTGCTTTTATCATCATTAGTATAATCCCATGCTTAGTAACAATAGTGCTTTTATCATCATTAGTATAATCCCATGCTTAGTAACAATAGTGCTTTTATCATCATTAGTATAATCCCATGCTTAGTAACAATAGTGCTTTTATCATCATTAGTATAATCCCATGCTTAGTAACTTTTATCATCATTAGTATAATCCCATGCTTAGTAACTTTTATCATCATTAGTATAATCCCATGCTTAGTAACTTTTATCATCATTAGTATAATCCCATGCTTAGTAACAATAGTGCTTTTATCATCATTAGTATAATCCCATGCTTAGTAACTTTTATCATCATTAGTATAATCCCATGCTTAGTAACAATAGTGCTTTTATCATCATTAGTATAATCCCATGCTTAGTAACTTTTATCATCATTAGTATAATCCCATGCTTAGTAACTTTTATCATCATTAGTATAATCCCATGCTTAGTAACTTTTATCATCATTAGTATAATCCCATGCTTAGTAACAATAGTGCTTTTATCATCATTAGTATAATCCCATGCTTAGTAACTTTTATCATCATTAGTATAATCCCATGCTTAGTAACAATAGTGCTTTTATCATCATTAGTATAATCCCATGCTTAGTAACTTTTATCATCATTAGTATAATCCCATGCTTAGTAACTTTTATCATCATTAGTATAATCCCATGCTTAGTAACTTTTATCATCATTAGTATAATCCCATGCTTAGTAACTTTTATCATCATTAGTATAATCCCATGCTTAGTAACTTTGCTGTATATCATCTTTTCTTTCAAGCTATGTGAATAATAAATTCGGCTCCTTTTCATGCTAGTTATAACACGGCTACCACAATAGTAATGGACACCGAAGCTTTCGCTATACATTCCTAATGCGGTTTGTTTATGATAGAAAATGACAACAGTTTGTGTTTTATATTTTTTACACATCTGTAAAATTCTAGCTCCTTAAAATACTTATTATTATTATTATTATTATTATTATTATTATTATTATTATTATTATTAGATGCGATAGGATGAACTTTTAACTTGTTCTATTAGCCATCATAGTTTGCTCTCTAGGACGAGTTTGATGTTTGTTCAGCTCATTAACATTCTTTATCTCCATTTAACTGTATGATGTAAAGTTTGAAAACGCGTAAACAGTTGTGTTCTCTTAATGCTTCTGTTTGAAACATTTCTATGTTTGCTTCCATAACTTCTTGAGATCGTTTACAATTAGTCTTAACTGTTAAATTGTTTTTAAATAGTCTTAACTGTTAATTGTTTTCAATTAGTCATAACTGTTAATCACTACGTCGATCTTTCCCACTTTCTCCCTAACAACTTGCTCACTTTTACTTAATCTTCATACTTCTATGGACATTTCCACCTTTCTTTTTTCTACTTCTATTTACTTGTAACGCCCCTATTAAGCATCTTGCCCGAGAAAAAAAAAACTTAATTGTAACAGCATTTTCTCTCTTATAAATATGTTTGCATTGAAATGTTGTTAAACTAGACACAAAACAGAAATGGGTAATCTTAATACAAATTAAAACTGCTTGTACAATGTTTTATTTTTTTAATGTTATTCGATACATTTTAACTATAAAAATCGCTTAAAATATAAATTGTAAGTAAACTGACAATGACTCATATATGTGCCAATTTATAATTTTGTTTCTTCTATCTAATCTTTTTCATTCCGTTAAATTCTATCTCGTTATTTACCATATATACTATGATGTCTTGTAATTCATGTTTGTTACCTTCTTGTTAATTTCAATTTTAAGCTCTTTAATCATTGTCGTTTAATATTCAAATTTAGTTTGTTTGTAAATCATTGAAGTAGAAAACATAATGGGATAAACCTGTATAATTGAATTTCGATAAACCTTGTCGATAATGATCAAACAAAAGATGACTATACATATGTTCAATGGAAGGATATTTTTGAAAATCATATTCATTCAATAGGAGTTATCACAAATTCAACTGCTGTAAATGAATTTTACTACAGGGTTATAAAAAACATATTTGGATTAAAAAATATTAAGCTAATTTAATCTAATGTATTCCTTATCAAGAGGTCATTGCATTCTCCAAAAACAGATGAAGAATTTGAGCATGTGTCTACTAAGTGTAAACCAATTATTGTTTAGCCTAATAAAGTAAAAATACAATCAAGGAAGTGCAAATCTTCAATCGTCGTTAGGTGGGAAAATACATGTTAATAAGCTTACAGTTGATGATGATGAAAGGAAGAAAGAAAAACATTTTATATTGTCCACAGTTACAAGCATCAAAGACAAAGTTGCACCATATTTTATTCACCAGGAATAAAGTAATCAATATGTTCAAATGCAGTAACAGTATTCACTTCGAAATCATATCAATGAAATCAGACGGTAAACTATGTACAAATTAGAAACGATTTTGGATAGTCAGCGATGGAATCATCTAGGCAAAACTAAGTGCAATACTAAAATCTTACTCGATCAAAGGTATCCAATTAGTTTGTAATATGACACATTTAGAACAAAACTATTGAGAAATTATTAATACTACTGATTAAAAAAGTTCGGGAAAAGTTCACATTAGATGAAATTTAAATTAGCTGCATACTTAAAGGGATACAATTATTTAAATTATACCTTTTATTGCAACAGTTATTCTTGTGTGTCGCAGAATAGAAACCGAGTGGAATTTGGATTAAATGAATAACTCAAACACAATGTGTGAAAGATGGAAATTTATTAACTTAATTAGTAAAGAAAAATATATGAAATATAACTATAATGATTCTCATACGCTCTCAACATACAATTGATCCAATCACTCTACACGTACATTCACGCATTGAAAAATAAACTAAAAATATTATATCTATTTGGTATACAGATTCCAGAAATCTCCGTTTCAAATAATATTATAGACTGTAAGATATTCACATAATTTTACTTCTACAATAGGACTGATATTGAAAACATCTCAAGTTTTCAAATACGTTGTAAATGTTCTACACTGTAAGCCAGATTCACAAATCTCTTGGAATACAACTAAAATTCAAAATAATCTCATGTAAATAAAACTGTTCCCAATTGAAATAACAAATGGACCGAACATATGCTTCTTGACCCGTGTACCTTACCTCCCAAAGCATCTTTTGAACAATAAACCCTCTCTCATTCCTGCTTATTAAAATATATGTATTCGAGACTATTTATAAACTCACAAAATCAACAAAACAATAATAATCTCTCTACAGGGATAATTAATTAATTAATTTTCAATATATATGAAATACATTTTTAAACATAAAAAAGCATTTTCATCCTAACTCATGCTGCATGCGGTGGGGTATTTGAATATTTTATTGTATATAGTTTCCTGTATCAGTCAAAAAATCTAACGCAGATCCACAAAATACCCTTCATGAACATATCTGCAGATGTACGTATAGCACGCTAGGAAAGCTTTAGGTGTACGAATGTACAGTTACGCTATTAAATACCATTGACCTAAAAATGTCAGAGAAGAAGCAGAATTCTGTTATGGATCAAAAAACATACTTTATATAGGGATCGCTCGTGTTCGTGTTCTGGAAAGATGGCCACGATCGCTTAACAGTTCGAGATAGGCTCTTCTGATATTGTGCTATATTTATGATATTTGTGCTTGTTCTCTATCATCGCCTACATTATTGTGTTTCATCATGCATTTCCTGTTCCGTTCGTATGTGTTAATTCATCTCCTTGTTTTGGAAAGGAGAACTATTAGAATTTTTCTCAGCTGTATTGTCCCAATGTTAAGACATCATTTGTTTTTGAATAAACCTAAATTATTAGGATCACCGGAAAAGCACACATAAATTGTTAAATTTATTAACGACCAGAATATTGACGTCTTCTTCCTGACAGAAACTTGGTTACATTCCGCAGGTGATGAATCTAAGTGTGCTGATTTAACACCCAGCGATTACGCCATCAAGTCCTTCCCCCGCAGCTCTCGCGGTGGTGGAACTGCTGTAATTACAAAGAATTACATGATCAAATGCCTTAAGTACAACACAACCTTCAGTTTCTGCCACACATCGTTTGAACTAGTCCAAACAACGCTCACACTGGAACAAAGGTCAGTCCATTTTTTCTGTCTCTACCGTCCTCCTCCTAAAAGAAAAAACAAGCTGAAAGAATCTTTATTTTTGGAGCAGTTTCTAAATCTTCTAGAGTATGGAAATTCAATAGGAGGCAACCTAATTATTTTTGGAGATTTCAACTTTCACTTTAACTGTCCTGGTAAACCATACATGTCAAAACTCCTAGATTCCATTCATGTTCGGAATCTTAAACAGTCAGTTAACCAACCTACCCATAAACTTGGTCACATTTTAGACTGGTTTCTTTATAGACCTGATGATAATATTCTGCAATCCACCATTGTATCCCACGATACAGTCCCTAACCATCCACCTCTATTTGCTACTAAGAGAAACCTCCGTACGATAAATAGAACAAAATTTATGCATGACATCCAAGATAACATAACAACTTTCTTACATCCAACAGCGGAACAACTAGATAACTGCCTGCGTTCATTGCTTGAAAAACATGCCCCAGCCACCAAATGCAAAGTATCAATAAAAAAGTGTTCTCAATGGTATAGCAGTGTTAGGGACCAGCTTCGCGCTGCTAAAAGACATCGCCGAAAAGCAGAGAATCTTTGGCTTTCCACTAGACTCACTATTCATAAACAAATCTACGAAGCCGCTAAGAAGAACGTCACAAACATAGTCCATTTAGCGAAATCATCCCACTACAGTACTAAGATCACGGAGTGTTTCAGCTGCAAAGAGCTCTAACAAACGAATGTCAAAGAACAAATGTACACCACTTCCTACCAGACCAATTTGCGAATTTCTTCGATGACAAAGTACAAACCATTAGAGATTCGCTTGACAGCACAATTTCAACTGATTCGTCACCATACAGTTATGATGCAGAATTTCAGCGACAACCGTTAGGAGCATTTGAACCTGTTTCTGTTGATTTAGTATTTAGTTTCTATTGATGAAATGTGCACCAAAGTCTTGTGAACTTGATCCAATTCCGACATCACTGCTGCTTGAGTGCTTAGACCCAATATTGCCTTCACTACCTGATGTTATTAATATATCTCTCTCTCTCATCAGGGGAATTTCCATCATTTCTCAAAACTGCCATCGTAAAGCCACTGCTGAAGAAACCAACACTGGACCATAGCGATTTCAAGAACTACCGCCCAGTTTCAAATCTCCCATTCATATAAAAAATCTTAGAAAAGGTTGTTCTAACTCAACTTGCATCTGATTTGAATTCAAACAGTCTTTATTAGCAATGTGCAGTCTGCATATCGTCCTTACCGCAGTACGGAAACTACTATTCTGAAAGCATTTAGTGACATTCTCTCTGCTTTGAATAGTGGAAAGATTACAGTGCTTACTCTCCTGGATTTATCTGCAGCATTTGACACAATAGACCATGATATATTACTTCACCGTCTCCAGCATGTATTTGGCATTCAGAATATAGCCGTACGGTGGTTAAAGTCCTACTTAGTCAACAGGACACAAGTTATATCTGCAAATGGAATGCACTCCAGCCCAGTTGACGTATGTTGTGGTGTTCCACAGGAATCTGTTCTTTGACCTGTTCTCTTCATTTTGTATACACTGAAATATACAATCCTAGCCTCCCAACTGGAGTTGATGCTACCATCCATGGAGTAGAGAAGTGCATTTTTAATGTGAAATCATGGATGACATGTAACAAGCTGCAGATGAATGATGATAAAACTGAGGCTATTCTGATCACAACACAAAGACTTTCTCATTGAATCGCATCAGTTCCATTCGTAAATATCTTTCAGCTGATGCCACTAAAACACTTGTGTGCTCATGAGTAGTTTCAAGACTGGACTATAGTAACTCAATTCTCTCTGGTTCGTCACAATATTTACTGCAGAAACTTCACAAAGTTCAAAACAAAGCTGCACGGATCATCTTTAGAGTACCTCGATCAGAGGAGACCTCACCACTGCTTTGTACCCTACATTGGCTTTCAATTCGATACAGAATCAAACACAAAATTTGTTCTCAACGCTATGATTCAATGACAGACTCCAGTCCAACATACCTATCCAGCCTCACCCATGTGTATACACCAGCTAGATCCTTACGCTCTGATAATCGTATACCTATTGTTCCCAAGGTGAAAACAAAGTCATATGGACAACGTTCGTTTGCATACCAGGGCCCGGCGACGTGGAACGAATTGCCCATTGAAATTAGACACAAAGAAACAGTGGTCCCTTTTAAGAGTGCTCATAAAACTTACCTGTTTTGACTGCAGGGACAAACTTAGGGACCTAATCATGTTTTGTATCTTATATGTTTTCAGCATGTTTTTATTTTTCCAAATTTCATTGTTTTTGTCATTTGTTGTTCAGTAGTGTAGTCGTATCATTATTGATGGTATAGAGCTTCGAAAGATTAGGCTCTATACAAAGTCCTCATTATTATTATTATTATTATTATTATTATTATTATTATTACTATTCGGTACTCTCTGACTGATTGCAAGGCCGACATGAATATAGTTTACGGATGTAATTATCTTTCCTATAATTTTGAGATGGTATCATCGTTTTAAAGATTATCACGTATCCATGTTTTGTCGTACTTGTGTACGAATGGTGAGCGGGATGTGGCATTTGTGACGGGAGCAATTGATAACGATGATCGATACAGAATGGAAAATATTCATATTATAACGGGTACTAACTCATTAGATTTTTAAAATATACTGAAATATACTGAAACATCAGTTAAAACTCAGAAAGATTTCTTTAGGACGGCTTTCGTCATTGTTCATAAAAAAACAGATTCGGGTTTAAATTGCCAGTTAGTTACGGGACACAACATCAAAATAATTACCAGTTTCCAAGGACTTTCAAATAAGGTTGTCATAGTTTAAGACAATATGTGAAATATTGATTGATTTCTATTCACTTGACTCAAGACAAAATATTAATGTTTGGAAAACTAGCAGAAATCACGAACGACTAAAATACTAATAAACGTTCCAGTCTAAAGTTACAAAGTATAGAGTAAATCGATGAATTCCGGTGGTGTTCCAAATGAATTCCAATGTTGAATGTCCTGATGTGCCACTAGCATGAAGCAGTGCTATGTCCTAACAGGCTTGATGTATTATATTGATATAATCAATAATGTGAACAAATAAATTCATTATAATTCCAAAACAGTGATTTTGTCCTAAGGCTATGTAATTCTAATGAATAACTTAAGTAAACACTCAGGTCGGCCTTTTCAACAACTCAGAAGGGTAGTGTGCATCAATGGCAAAATTAAAGACATTAGAGTATTGAAAATCGAGCTTGAACTAACAACGTTGTCAACCTTACAAACAAATCCATGTTTAAAAAAGTTCCAGTTATATATTCATGTTTTGAGTCAGAGAAGCTTCTTCGGATCATTAAATATGATTTTTCTTTACTTACAAAATGATGTTATTCTATATTTATTTGCTGAGGGGGGGCGGGATGATTGACATGCTTTTTCACATTATCTATATGGATATAATTCATGATTTGTTTACCTCCACAGACCGAATGTTCCTTCTTCTCCCAGTCTTTACAAAGTGATGCCGTGGTGCAAACACCTACTCGGTAGACATCTGATCAAGAAGGGTAGGGATAGGAAGACCACTCCCTTAACTTTGGCGCAAAACTTGGTAAAAAAAATGTTCTGCGCGAGGAAAGTATCAAAGTGAAAAAGAATGGAAA
The DNA here is from genome assembly GCA_029339505.1 of Unio delphinus. Lineage (NCBI taxonomy): Eukaryota > Metazoa > Mollusca > Bivalvia > Unionida > Unionidae > Unio > Unio delphinus. The sequence continues at coordinate 16,658,453 of JAQISU010001238.1, forward strand.
GTAAGACAGATGCAACAACAAAGACAGAAACACGAATAGCAGAATCAGCATAAACAGCTATACAACACAAGGGAGAAGACATTAAATGTAAAATGAAGACGGAAGATTTCTCGTTAGCCTTTATAAAGACCACGCCCTATGATGTGGTGAGGCCGATAGTTAGACTTAGTCGTCCAGCTAGACGATTAAACTCTGGGCCACTCATACAAAATAGACTGTCTGAGAGCCACCCACATCTGTGGAAAAGAAATGTATTTATTTTGTGTTTGAAGGTTTATGTGGTTTGTCAGTGTTTATGTCCATGTAGAAAAGGATGAAACTTAAACCACATCCCTCTTCAAATCTAATGTGCTAGGCATACTTTGTTTTTTCAGGTGTATTTAGTTTAAAACACTTCCTTTACTCTTGTAAGTCTATGTAAAATGTCAAAAGACTCCTATTTTCTAATCGTGTTCTGTTCTAATGGATGTTTCCTTCTCGTTAGTGCTTTCATGCATACAAAACGTTTAAAAGTTTTGTCATTGATTTCTGTCCATATATGAAAGAGAAAAAGGGAGGAACACTGAAGGTGAGCACTTTTAGAGAATCATTTTATTGGAGAGAGTGGAGCACATCCTAGGTTGGATGCAAGGGAAGATCTGCCCTCACAATTGCCATCTGAGGATATAGTAGCTCTTGCTAAATTCTGCGAACAGATTCATTGTGAAATTATTAGAGTAGTAAAAGGACTGAGTCAAAATGGAGAGGGAACGGGGAAGAAAGAGAAGATAAAGAGAATTTAACAATCTGAATAAGGAGTGAGTCAAAATGGAGAGGGAACGGGGAAGAAAGAGAAGATAAAGAGAATTTAACAATCTGAATAAGGAGTGAGTCAAAATGGAGAGGGAACGGGGAAGAAAGAGAAGATAAAGAGAATTTAACAATCTGAATAAGGAGTGAGTCAAAATGGAGAGGGAACGGGGAAGAAAGAGAAGATAAAGAGAATTTAACAATCTGAATAAGGAGTGAGTCAAAATGGAGAGGGAACGGGGAAGAAAGAGAAGATAAAGAGAATTTAACAATCTGAATAAGGAGTGAGTCAAAATGGAGAGGGAACGGGGAAGAAAGAGAAGATAAAGAGAATTTAACAATCTGAATAAGGACTGAGTCAAAATGGAGAGGGAACGGGGAAGAAAGAGAAGATAAAGAGAATTTAACAATCTGAATAAGGACTGAGTCAAAATGGAGAGGGAACGGGGAAGAAAGAGAAGATAAAGAGAATTTAACAATCTGAATAAGGAGTGAGTCAAAATGGAGAGGGAACGGGGAAGAAAGAGAAGATAAACAGAATTTAACAATCTGAATAAGGAGTGAGTCAAAATGGAGAGGGAACGGGGAAGAAAGAGAAGATAGAGAATTTAACAATCTGAATAAGGAGTGAGTCAAAATGGAGAGGGAACGGGGAAGAAAGAGAAGATAAAGAGAATTTAACAATCTGAATAAGGAGTGAGTCAAAATGGAGAGGGAACGGGGAAGAAAGAGAAGATAGAGAATTTAACAATCTGAATAAGGAGTGAGTCAAAATGGAGAGGGAACGGGGAAGAAAGAGAAGATAAAGAGAATTTAACAATCTGAATAAGGAGTGAGTCAAAATGGAGAGGGAACGGGGAAGAAAGAGAAGATAAAGAGAATTTAACAATCTGAATAAGGAGTGAGTCAAAATGGAGAGGGAACGGGGAAGAAAGAGAAGATAAAGAGAATTTAACAATCTGAATAAGGAGTGAGTCAAAATGGAGAGGGAACGGGGAAGAAAGAGAAGATAGAGAATTTAACAATCTGAATAAGGAGTGAGTCAAAATGGAGAGGGAACGGGGAAGAAAGAGAAGATAAAGAAAATTTAACAATCTGAATAAGGAGTGAGTCAAAATGGAGAGGGAACGGGGAAGAAAGAGAAGATAGAGAATTTAACAATCTGAATAAGGAGTGAGTCAAAATGGAGAGGGAACGGGGAAGAAAGAGAAGATAAAGAGAATTTAACAATCTGAATAAGGACCGAGTCAAAATGGAGAGGGAACGGGGAAGAAAGAGAAGATAGAGAATTTAACAATCTGAATAAGGAGTGAGTCAAAATGGAGAGGGAACGGGGAAGAAAGAGAAGATAAAGAGAATTTAACAATCTGAATAAGGAGTGAGTCAAAATGGAGAGGGAACGGGGAAGAAAGAGAAGATAAAGAGAATTTAACAATCTGAATAAGGAGTGAGTCAAAATGGAGAGGGAACGGGGAAGAAAGAGAAGATAGAGAATTTAACAATCTGAATAAGGAGTGAGTCAAAATGGAGAGGGAACGGGGAAGAAAGAGAAGATAAAGAGAATTTAACAATCTGAATAAGGAGTGAGTCAAAATGGAGAGGGAACGGGGAAGAAAGAGAAGATAGAGAATTTAACAATCTGAATAAGGAGTGAGTCAAAATGGAGAGGGAACGGGGAAGAAAGAGAAGATAAAGAGAATTTAACAATCTGAATAAGGACTGAGTCAAAATGGAGAGGGAACGGGGAAGAAAGAGAAGATAGAGAATTTAACAATCTGAATAAGGAGTGAGTCAAAATGGAGAGGGAACGGGGAAGAAAGAGAAGATAGAGAATTTAACAATCTGAATAAGGAGTGAGTCAAAATGGAGAGGGAACGGGGAAGAAAGAGAAGATAAAGAGAATTTAACAATCTGAATAAGGAGTGAGTCAAAATGGAGAGGGAACGGGGAAGAAAGAGAAGATAGAGAATTTAACAATCTGAATAAGGAGTGAGTCAAAATGGAGAGGGAACGGGGAAGAAAGAGAAGATAAAGAGAATTTAACAATCTGAATAAGGAGTGAGTCAAAATGGAGAGGGAACGGGGAAGAAAGAGAAGATAGAGAATTTAACAATCTGAATAAGGAGTGAGTCAAAATGGAGAGGGAACGGGGAAGAAAGAGAAGATAAAGAGAATTTAACAATCTGAATAAGGAGTGAGTCAAAATGGAGAGGGAACGGGGAAGAAAGAGAAGATAAAGAGAATTTAACAATCTGAATAAGGAGTGAGTCAAAATGGAGAGGGAACGGGGAAGAAAGAGAAGATAGAGAATTTAACAATCTGAAAAAGGAGTGAGTCAAAATGGAGAGGGAACGGGGAAGAAAGAGAAGATAAAGAGAATTTAACAATCTGAATAAGGAGTGAGTCAAAATGGAGAGGGAACGGGGAAGAAAGAGAAGATAAAGAGAATTTAACAATCTGAATAAGGAGTGAGTCAAAATGGAGAGGGAACGGGGAAGAAAGAGAAGATAGAGAATTTAACAATCTGAATAAGGAGTGAGTCAAAATGGAGAGGGAACGGGGAAGAAAGAGAAGATAAAGAGAATTTAACAATCTGAATAAGGAGTGAGTCAAAATGGAGAGGGAACGGGGAAGAAAGAGAAGATAGAGAATTTAACAATCTGAATAAGGAGTGAGTCAAAATGGAGAGGGAACGGGGAAGAAAGAGAAGATAAAGAGAATTTAACAATCTGAATAAGGAGTGAGTCAAAATGGAGAGGGAACGGGGAAGAAAGAGAAGATAAAGAGAATTTAACAATCTGAATAAGGAGTGAGTCAAAATGGAGAGGGAACGGGGAAGAAAGAGAAGATAGAGAATTTAACAATCTGAATAAGGAGTGAGTCAAAATGGAGAGGGAACGGGGAAGAAAGAGAAGATAAAGAGAATTTAACAATCTGAATAAGGAGTGAGTCAAAATGGAGATGGAACGGGGAAGAAAGAGAAGATAAAGAGAATTTAACAATCTGAATAAGGAGTGAGTCAAAATGGAGAGGGAACGGGGAAGAAAGAGAAGATAGAGAATTTAACAATCTGAATAAGGAGTGAGTCAAAATGGAGAGGGAACGGGGAAGAAAGAGAAGATAAAGAGAATTTAACAATCTGAATAAGGAGTGAGTCAAAATGGAGAGGGAACGGGGAAGAAAGAGAAGATAAAGAGAATTTAACAATCTGAATAAGGAGTGAGTCAAAATGGAGAGGGAACGGGGAAGAAAGAGAAGATAAAGAGAATTTAACAATCTGAATAAGGACTGAGTCAAAATGGAGAGGGAACGGGGAAGAAAGAGAAGATAAAGAGAATTTAACAATCTGAATAAGGACTGAGTCAAAATGGAGAGGGAACGGGGAAGAAAGAGAAGATAAAGAGAATTTAACAATCTGAATAAGGAGTGAGTCAAAATGGAGAGGGAACGGGGAAGAAAGAGAAGATAGAGAATTTAACAATCTGAATAAGGACTGAGTCAAAATGGAGAGGGAACGGGAAAGAAAGAGAAGATAAAGAGAATTTAACAATCTGAATAAAGACTGAGTCAAAATGGAGAGGGAACGGGGAAGAAAGAGAAGATAGAGAATTTAACAATCTGAATAAGGAGTGAGTCAAAATGGAGAGGGAACGGGGAAGAAAGAGAAGATAAAGAGAATTTAACAATCTGAATAAGGAGTGAGTCAAAATGGAGAGGGAACGGGGAAGAAAGAGAAGATAGAGAATTTAACAATCTGAATAAGGAGTGAGTCAAAATGGAGAGGGAACGGGGAAGAAAGAGAAGATAGAGAATTTAACAATCTGAATAAGGAGTGAGTCAAAATGGAGAGGGAACGGGGAAGAAAGAGAAGATAGAGAATTTAACAATCTGAATAAGGAGTGAGTCAAAATGGAGAGGGAACGGGGAAGAAAGAGAAGATAAAGAGAATTTAACAATCTGAATAAGGAGTGAGTCAAAATGGAGAGGGAACGGGGAAGAAAGAGAAGATAAAGAGAATTTAACAATCAAAATAAGGAGTGAGTCAAAATGGAGAGGGAACGGGGAAGAAAGAGAAGATAGAGAATTTAACAATCTGAATAAGGAGTGAGTCGAAATGGAGAGGGAACGGGGAAGAAAGAGAAGATAAAGAGAATTTAACAATCTGAATAAGGAGTGAGTCAAAATGGAGAGGGAACGGGGAAGAAAGAGAAGATAAAGAGAATTTAACAATCAAAATAAGGAGTGAGTCAAAATGGAGAGGGAACGGGGAAGAAAGAGAAGATAGAGAATTTAACAATCTGAATAAGGAGTGAGTCGAAATGGAGAGGGAACGGGGAAGAAAGAGAAGATAAAGAGAATTTAACAATCTGAATAAGGAGTGAGTCAAAATGGAGAGGGAACGGGGAAGAAAGAGAAGATAAAGAGAATTTAACAATCTGAATAAGGACTGAATCCAAATCCAAGAGAAAGTCAAAATACTTAGCCATCAAGATTGGATGCCAGATGAAAAGATAGGCGATGAGAGAAACAAACGATAAGGAGGCCAAAGAGCATAGTTTTAGGCCCATACCCTCGGCACATACCCTATTACTACGTGAAGCCTGCTGAGCCCGACCTGGGAGGTGCAACTACTAAAGAGAGTATTGGCAACATAAACAAATAACCTTCAATTTAAGGGACACCCATATCTATCGAAAAGATCAGTGCTAATCGCATTTCCCTAACATGATGTGTTTCTACACGTATTTTGTGTATATTTATATATGTATTAGAGTTTACCTATGCGACTTATGCAGAAGCCGTACAATGGGAAACAGTGATATTGAGAAGGGCATTGACAAACTTTGTAACAATCTTACATGAGCTGATAGAGACTTCATCACAAGACTAAAGAATACGATAGTCCACATGTTGAAAAATAGAAAAGAGTTGAAACAAGAAAAAACCCGAAGAAAAACAAATTAAGAGAGGTAAAGAAACTGTGATAAACATCTCACGCAGAAGATTAAATAACTGAAGAAATTTAAAAAATTTTGACGCCTAAAATTAGAAGAACTTTATATGATTAGGCATCCAATAATTATCAGGATGAATCGGATTCTTTTCATTCTAGAACATGGGTTATTTTAACACAATTAAATCATCGTTTACGCCACCTAGTGGACATATTCCTATTTAGTCTTTATATTGACGCTATCCCAAAAGAGATATTAATCATCGAAAGTAATAGCATAGTAATATATCTTAGGACGAAATTAAGTCTTTATATAATCTAACGATTGACGACAGTATACTGATAAAAAAGACTGATAAATGAATCACTATTGTTATTATAAAGTTTAAGTATACAAATGACATACTACCCATCTAGATAATGATTTTTTTTTAAAAAAATAACAAACAATGCAAACTAAATATATATCACAAAAGCAGTAAATGCCTTTTTGCTTTTACTTTTTAACAACTTCTCATTAACTGGTAACTTAAGAAGTTTGTAACCATTTTAATTTATGTTAGTTATTACAGTCCCTCCTGACCATGTTCATCACTATGTTTGCCATATTTGATAAGAGTGTGAACAATTAATACAATGTGTTCAATATGATAAGAGTGTGAACAATTAATACAATGTGTTCAATATGATAAGAGTGTGAACAATTAATACAATGTGTTCAATATGATAAGAGTGTGAACAATTAATACAATGTGTTCAATATGATAAGAGTGTGAACAATTAATACAATGTGTTCAATATGGTGATTGTAATATTTCTTTTTGTTGCTATACACTGTTTATAACTCTAGATAACGTTTGCGAGTTTTCATTTAAAAACTTGTGTTTTTGATGATTTAATTGACTCGTGGTTAGTTGTAGTTTCATTTAAATTTTGTAAGATTGTGTTCGATGATATGATTGATGCATGCTTAGTGATAGTCGTTGTAGTTTCAGATGTATTCGCATTTTTCTAGCTATATGGTACTTTTTGTGCGTATTTTTAACATTTAAATCCAGCCATAGTCTTTATGGTCTCACTTTCTTTAGAGTTACATGTATATATTTGTCATGCAGTATAAACTCACATATTATGTATAGCTTCTTTTTTGAACTTATTTATGCTTTGTTGTGAGATGATTGTTTTGCGTTTAGTCCCACCAATATTTTCACTATCTATATTTGCAAAAAAAAGGCAGAAATTTTGTTTTCCCTCTAATTTGGCCAAGTAATTTGGTCTAGTTTATGCCATTGTACTCTGACGTACATTCAATAGCATTCTGATTTTATTTTTTTTCATTTCCGAACTGTTGTTAATAAATGTTGATTTGGGCAGAATGGATCTAATTCCAGCTCAAATTGTCAATAAGTTTTAAAGTAGGCGAGGAAAGTAATGAATATATTTCGAATGTATGCGCAGCAAAGTATATCTTCTCCTCAAATTTGCCATACAAAATCAACATATGTTTGCTTTTGCAAATTGTATCTAATTTGTTACCGTTCTTATTGATCACATTCTTTTGTTAAATGCACATATTTGGTTTTCTACGTCAAACATATTTCGCTTTTCTTTTTAATTAAATCGAGAATCAGTCAGATGCGCGTACACTGTACCGAACATAAAAATAAAATTTACTTCAATTTGTAAGATACTAGTGCATTTGATAAATTAGTGCATTTGATAAATTAGTGCATTTGATAAATAGGTACATTCAGTATGCACAATAGTTTCAAGAGTATAAATAAAGTGTTTGATAAATGCACCAAAAAAAAATTACGAGTAAATATTTGTACTCAATTTTGAAAACAACATGAATATATCCATTTAGATGCAGCAGAAAACGAAACTGTCTATACTATATAAAAAATAATAGGAATATGATCTGTCAGTCATATTGAACACAAAGTTTAAAAACACATAACCAGTATATTTCAATATTCACCTTATTTGCATTGTGATTGTTTTTTTTTTGTTGTTTTCTTTATAAAAACACTGTTTATTTGCATGAGAAAATCTCTTTTCAGAGATATTACAGAATTTAGGATATTATTTTATATAAATGACAGTAAACTTAGTAACATGATCCATTCCGCTAATATCACTGTCCGGCATGTCCTTTTTCCTCTAAGTATCGGGTTTAGTCATTAGGCTTCGTTCGTTGCTATACAAATGATATTAGCAACGTATTTGACATTTAGAAGTCATAAAGCAGAAGACATAAAATCATATGACTTGAATTATTGGTGTCATGTTCTGTTTTAAGGGGCATTGCACTTTCATCCGGCTGTGTCATACTGTGTGATGTGTGATTTAGATTTTCTTAGCATAGCTTTAACAATTGTTCACTCATATGGCTACGATGTCTGCAGTGTGACAGTTTATAGTGATGCCTAGCAATTGGGCATCATGTCGCAGATATCTAGCATGCCCCACCCAGCCACATTATATTAACACTAGGCCGACCGAACATTAACCTATTAATGCTGAGCGCCATGCGAGGCAGCAGTTAATATCAGTTTTGAAAGTCTTTGATATGACACGGCCGGGGATCAAACCCGCGACTCCCACATCCATGGCGGATTCTCTACACACTATGCCTTGAGCGGTCGGCTGTGTAATAGAGTGACATGGGTGTTATATCAAGAGAGGGTTCTTTCAAATGTATGTTTACAAGAATTATAGGTGGTGAAATCTTGAGGACGAGTCATACATTGACTATACTAGCACGCTAATCCGCTTTCAGGGATAGTTGTCTTACTTAGAATAATATAAAATGTTCTTATAAAAGGTTTTTTACCAAAAACACCATTCATAACAAATTCTAATACAAATGGTACTAACCGCTGCATCGCATGGAGCTTATAATTTAAAAGGTTAGTGTTAGGACTGGTCAGCCTCTCGAGACCGGATAATGTGACGGACAGGGTCAAGATTAAACATACAGCGATAGACATCACTATAAGCTGATATTCTTCAGACATCGTATTAAACATACAGCGATAGACATCACCATAAGCTGATATTCTGCAGACATCGTATTAAACATACAGCGAAAGACATCACCATAAGCTGATATTCTGCAGACATCGTATTAAACATACAGCGATAGACATCACCATAAGCTGATATTCTGCAGACATCGTATTAAACATACAGCGAAAGACATCACCATAAGCTGATATTCTGCAGACATCGTATTAAACATACAGCGATAGACATCACCATAAGCTGATATTCTTCAGACATCGTATTAAACATACAGCGATAGACATCACCATAAGCTGATATTCTGCAGACATCGTATTAAACATACAGCGAAAGACATCACCATAAGCTGATATTCTGCAGACATCGTATTAAACATACAGCGAAAGACATCACCATAAGCTGATATTCTGCAGACATCGTATTAAACATACAGCGAAAGACATCACCATAAGCTGATATTCTGCAGACATCGTATTAAACATACAGCGATAGACATCACCATAAGCTGATATTCTGCAGACATTGTATTAAACATACAGCGAAAGACATCACCATAAGCTGATATTCTGCAGACATCGTATTAAACATACAGCGATAGACATCACCATAAGCTGATATTCTGCAGACATCGTATTAAACATACAGCGATAGACATCACCATAAGCTGATATTCTGCAGACATCGTATTAAACATACAGCGAAAGACATCACCATAAGCTGATATTCTGCAGACATCGTATTAAACATACAGCGAAAGACATCACCATAAGCTGATATTCTGCAGACATCGTATTAAACATACAGCGAAAGACATCACCATAAGCTGATATTCTGCAGACATCGTATTAAACATACAGCGATAGACATCACCATAAGCTGATATTCTTCAGACATCGTATTAAACATACAGCGATAGACATCACCATAAGCTGATATTCTGCAGACATCGTATTAAACATACAGCGATAGACATCACCATAAGCTGATATTCTGCAGACATCGTATTAAACATACAGCGATAGACATCACCATAAGCTGATATTCTGCAGACATCGTATTAAACATACAGCGATAGACATCACCATAAGCTGATATTCTGCAGACATCGTATTAAACATACAGCGATAGACATCACCATAAGCTGATATTCTGCAGACATCGTATTAAACATACAGCGATAGACATCACCATAAGCTGATATTCTGCAGACATCGTATTAAACATACAGCGATAGACATCACCATAAGCTGATATTCTGCAGACATTGTATTAAACATACAGCGATAGACATCACCATAAGCTGATATTCTGCAGACATCGTATTGAACATACAGCGATAGACATCACCATAAGCTGATATTCTGCAGACATTGTATTAAACATACAGCGATAGACATCACCATAAGCTGATATTCTGCAGACATTGTATTAAACATACAGCGATAGACATCACCATAAGCTGATATTCTGCAGACATCGTATTAAACATACAGCGATAGACATCACCATAAGCTGATATTCTGCAGACATCGTATTAAACATACAGCGATAGACATCACCATAAGCTGATATTCTGCAGACATCGTATTAAACATACAGCGATAGACATCACCATAAGCTGATATTCTGCAGACATCGTATTAAACATACAGCGATAGACATCACCATAAGCTGATATTCTGCAGACATCGTATTAAACATACAGCGATAGACATCACCATAAGCTGATATTCTGCAGACATCGTATTAAACATACAGCGATAGACATCACCATAAGCTGATATTCTGCAGACATCGTATTAAACATACAGCGATAGACATCACCATAAGCTGATATTCTGCAGACATCGTATTAAACATACAGCGATAGACATCACCATAAGCTGATATTCTGCAGACATCGTATTAAACATACAGCGATAGACATCACCATAAGCTGATATTCTGCAGACATTGTATTAAACATACAGCGATAGACATCACCATAAGCTGATATTCTGCAGACATCGTATTAAACATACAGCGATAGACATCACCATAAGCTGATATTCTGCAGACATTGTATTAAACATACAGCGATAGACATCACCATAAGCTGATATTCTGCAGACATTGTATTAAACATACAGCGATAGACATCACCATAAGCTGATATTCTGCAGACATCGTATTAAACATACAGCGATAGACATCACCATAAGCTGATATTCTGCAGACATCGTATTAAACATACAGCGATAGACATCACCATAAGCTGATATTCTGCAGACATCGTATTAAACATACAGCGATAGACATCACCATAAGCTGATATTCTGCAGACATTGTATTAAACATACAGCGATAGACATCACCATAAGCTGATATTCTGCAGACATCGTATTAAACATACAGCGAAAGACATCACCATAAGCTGATATTCTGCAGACATCGTATTAAACATACAGCGATAGACATCACCATAAGCTGATATTCTGCAGACATCGTATTAAACATACAGCGATAGACATCACCATAAGCTGATATTCTGCAGACATCGTATTAAACATACAGCGATAGACATCACCATAAGCTGATATTCTGCAGACATCGTATTAAACATACAGCGATAGACATCACCATAAGCTGATATTCTGCAGACATCGTATTAAACATACAGCGATAGACATCACCATAAGCTGATATTCTGCAGACATCGTATTAAACATACAGCGATAGACATCACCATAAGCTGATATTCTGCAGACATTGTATTAAACATACAGCGAAAGACATCACCATAAGCTGATATTCTGCAGACATCGTATTAAACATACAGCGATAGACATCACCATAAGCTGATATTCTGCAGACATTGTATTAAACATACAGCGATAGACATCACCATAAGCTGATATTCTGCAGACATCGTATTAAACATACAGCGATAGACATCACCATAAGCTGATATTCTTCAGACATCGTATTAAACATACAGCGATAGACATCACCATAAGCTGATATTCTGCAGACATCGTATTAAACATACAGCGAAAGACATCACCATAAGCTGATATTCTGCAGACATCGTATTAAACATACAGCGATAGACATCACCATAAGCTGATATTCTTCAGACATCGTATTAAACATACAGCGATAGACATCACCATAAGCTGATATTCTGCAGACATCGTATTAAACATACAGCGATAGACATCACCATAAGCTGATATTCTGCAGACATCGTATTAAACATACAGCGATAGACATCACCATAAGCTGATATTCTGCAGACATCGTATTAAACATACAGCGATAGACATCACCATAAGCTGATATTCTGCAGACATCGTATTAAACATACAGCGATAGACATCACCATAAGCTGATATTCTGCAGACATCGTATTAAACATACAGCGATAGACATCACCATAAGCTGATATTCTGCAGACATCGTATTAAACATACAGCGATAGACATCACCATAAGCTGATATTCTGCAGACATTGTATTAAACATACAGCGATAGACATCACCATAAGCTGATATTCTGCAGACATCGTATTAAACATACAGCGATAGACATCACCATAAGCTGATATTCTGCAGACATTGTATTAAACATACAGCGATAGACATCACCATAAGCTGATATTCTGCAGACATTGTATTAAACATACAGCGATAGACATCACCATAAGCTGATATTCTGCAGACATCGTATTAAACATACAGCGATAGACATCACCATAAGCTGATATTCTGCAGACATCGTATTAAACATACAGCGATAGACATCACCATAAGCTGATATTCTGCAGACATCGTATTAAACATACAGCGATAGACATCACCATAAGCTGATATTCTGCAGACATCGTATTAAACATACAGCGATAGACATCACCATAAGCTGATATTCTGCAGACATCGTATTAAACATACAGCGATAGACATCACCATAAGCTGATATTCTGCAGACATCGTATTAAACATACAGCGATAGACATCACCATAAGCTGATATTCTGCAGACATCGTATTAAACATACAGCGATAGACATCACCATAAGCTGATATTCTGCAGACATCGTATTAAACATACAGCGATAGACATCACCATAAGCTGATATTCTGCAGACATCGTATTAAACATACAGCGATAGACATCACCATAAGCTGATATTCTGCAGACATTGTATTAAACATACAGCGATAGACATCACCATAAGCTGATATTCTGCAGACATCGTATTAAACATACAGCGATAGACATCACCATAAGCTGATATTCTGCAGACATTGTATTAAACATACAGCGATAGACATCACCATAAGCTGATATTCTGCAGACATTGTATTAAACATACAGCGATAGACATCACCATAAGCTGATATTCTGCAGACATCGTATTAAACATACAGCGATAGACATCACCATAAGCTGATATTCTGCAGACATCGTATTAAACATACAGCGATAGACATCACCATAAGCTGATATTCTGCAGACATCGTATTAAACATACAGCGATAGACATCACCATAAGCTGATATTCTGCAGACATTGTATTAAACATACAGCGATAGACATCACCATAAGCTGATATTCTGCAGACATCGTATTAAACATACAGCGAAAGACATCACCATAAGCTGATATTCTGCAGACATCGTATTAAACATACAGCGATAGACATCACCATAAGCTGATATTCTGCAGACATCGTATTAAACATACAGCGATAGACATCACCATAAGCTGATATTCTGCAGACATCGTATTAAACATACAGCGATAGACATCACCATAAGCTGATATTCTGCAGACATCGTATTAAACATACAGCGATAGACATCACCATAAGCTGATATTCTGCAGACATCGTATTAAACATACAGCGATAGACATCACCATAAGCTGATATTCTGCAGACATCGTATTAAACATACAGCGATAGACATCACCATAAGCTGATATTCTGCAGACATTGTATTAAACATACAGCGAAAGACATCACCATAAGCTGATATTCTGCAGACATCGTATTAAACATACAGCGATAGACATCACCATAAGCTGATATTCTGCAGACATTGTATTAAACATACAGCGATAGACATCACCATAAGCTGATATTCTGCAGACATCGTATTAAACATACAGCGATAGACATCACCATAAGCTGATATTCTGCAGACATTGTATTAAACATACAGCGAAAGACATCACCATAAGCTGATATTCTGCAGACATCGTATTAAACATACAGCGATAGACATCACCATAAGCTGATATTCTGCAGACATTGTATTAAACATACAGCGATAGACATCACCATAAGCTGATATTCTGCAGACATCGTATTAAACATACAGCGATAGACATCACCATAAGCTGATATTCTGCAGACATCGTATTAAACATACAGCGATAGACATCACCATAAGCTGATATTCTGCAGACATCGTATTAAACATACAGCGATAGACATCACCATAAGCTGATATTCTGCAGACATCGTATTAAACATACAGCGATAGACATCACCATAAGCTGATATTCTGCAGACATCGTATTAAACATACAGCGATAGACATCACCATAAGCTGATATTCTGCAGACATCGTATTAAACATACAGCGATAGACATCACCATAAGCTGATATTCTGCAGACATTGTATTAAACATACAGCGAAAGACATCACCATAAGCTGATATTCTGCAGACATTGTATTAAACATACAGCGAAAGACATCACCATAAGCTGATATTCTGCAGACATCGTATTAAACATACAGCGAAAGACATCACCATAAGCTGATATTCTGCAGACATCGTATTAAACATACAGCGATAGACATCACCATAAGCTGATATTCTGCAGACATTGTATTAAACATACAGCGATAGACATCACCATAAGCTGATATTCTGCAGACATCGTATTAAACATACAGCGATAGACATCACCATAAGCTGATATTCTGCAGACATCGTATTAAACATACAGCGATAGACATCACCATAAGCTGATATTCTGCAGACATCGTATTAAACATACAGCGATAGACATCACCATAAGCTGATATTCTGCAGACATTGTATTAAACATACAGCGATAGACATCACCATAAGCTGATATTCTGCAGACATTGTATTAAACATACAGCGATAGACATCACCATAAGCTGATATTCTGCAGACATTGTATTAAACATACAGCGATAGACATCACCATAAGCTGATATTCTGCAGACATTGTAGCAAAATGACTAAAGTTATTAAAGTTGCTTTAAAATAAAAAACATAAACACACTCATTCGGTTATACGCTTTGCTCTCACTGAATAAGTAAAATATATAATTTAATATCTGCCTCTATGGACAATTCTCAAACAAAAGCATGAATTGTATTAGTATTATTGTTGTCAACCAAATACACCAACATCGGATAGTTGTCAACCAAATACACCAACATCGGATAGTTGTCAACCAAGTACACCAACATCGGATAGTTGTCAACCAAATACACCAACATCGGATAGTTGTCAACCAAATACATCAACATCGGATAGTTGTCAAACAAATACACTAGCATCGGATAGTTGTCAACCAAATACACTAAAACCAGTTAGTTATCAAAAAAATACATCAACATTGGATAGTTGTCAACCAAATACACTAACATCGGATAGTTGTCA
The DNA here is from genome assembly GCA_029339505.1 of Unio delphinus. Lineage (NCBI taxonomy): Eukaryota > Metazoa > Mollusca > Bivalvia > Unionida > Unionidae > Unio > Unio delphinus. The sequence goes on from JAQISU010001238.1 coordinate 16,673,911, forward strand.
ACCAAGTACACCAACATCGGATAGTTATTAACAAAATACACCAACATCAGATAGTTGTCAGCAAAATAAATAAATATCGGATAGTTGATATCTAAATACACTAAAATTGAATAGCTTTCATTCCACTGAAAGCATATGTCATAACAAAATGAACATCACGCTAGGTAAATATGAAAATTAAAGGAAATAAAGCTAGAGTCCGATTATTGTTATTAGAACTACATCCCTCGCCAAATCGCAGTAGATATTATGTTTTGCATTTTTTCAAAATATCTGGAATATTAGAATTCTATAAAAGTGTGTTTAAGCAAACCATCTTCTCAGGTTTAACAAAACATAAGCTTCTAAATCAACACTGAGCGCTCGAAAGTGAAGAACCTGGATGAAACATCTTCAAGATTTAACATGGAGATAAGCGCAGAGAAGACAAAGCTTACGACAATCAGTGGCAAACAAATCTCAGCCAAGATTATAGTCAGAGGACAGACACTGGAATCGGTGGGCCAATTCAAATATATTTGTTCCAAATTCACGAAAGAGGAATCAAGATCAGATATTTCGTCACGAACAGCACAAACAACGGTAGCTATGCCAAAGCTAACACCAATCAGAAAAGACAAGAATATATGTCTGAAAACTACAATCAAACTATTGAGAGTACTAGTCATCTCAATCTGTATTTATTCATGTGAGGCCTGGACCCTGACAGAAGAATTACAAAGACTCCAAGCACTTGAAATGAAATGCTACCGAACCATCGTTGGCATCTCTTTACATGGACCACATCACAAATGAAGAAGTGTGTAACACGATCAGACACTAAGTAGGCCATTATGAAGCTGTCACCGCTGTGAAACACAGAAAACTTCATGGTATGACCGTATCATTAGATCCAACAGTCTATCCACAACCGTTTTTTTTCTCCAGCTAGATTACCTACGCAAGTTTTTATAACTACTTTATATAGGTTCACATGTACTCCTGACTTTTCAAACATTTACCAAATGAGGTTTCCATATTAAAAACGGATAAGTGACATAGGAGATTGGTTTGATTATCTTCCATGTACTCACTCAAATGTTTCACAATCCATGAAATCTATTTACAACATGTTACTTCCATTGATATTCATTCCAGAAGAGTCTATGTCGTATCTATTGGTATCATTCTTTTTATGTGTTGTTTTGCGACGTATAAGAGTCGCGTGATTATTTCGCTTTTTGTTTCCTGAACAAACATTTAAATGTCATTTTTAGTCTGAAATAGTGATTGAAGGCGAGTCAACAGATCCGTATGTCAGTTTTAGTCGGAAATTGAAAATGCGTCAACAGGTCCAAAAAAGGCTAGTTTCGACCTGTTTCTTTTAATTAGAATTTGATTTATGCCGTGATTTCAATTGCATTAAAAACTCTTTAAGTCTAGAAATTATTGTTTGTTATCGTTTACATATTATTTGGTGTTTCCATATAAATATTTTGCAATACATTTGCATTCTTCATTGATAACTATACCAAACATTTATGAATAAATTGAGATAAACAGTTTTATTAATATTTCTGTATGCATAAGGCACTTTGTTTAAAACAATATATTATACCATGATATATTATTGTTCAATAGTCAATCAAAACTCAAATCGTATAACAAATACATATGATGTGCATACGACTTAAAATCATAAAAAGTATTTTTTAAATAATTAATAATGATATACTAAAATTTAATGTTAAAATGCACCTTCGGTTTTAGAGAATTACACTTATTTTTATGATATTGGTTCCTACTTTCACTATTTAAGTTTTTCTGTAAATTATAATAATATGGAAATATTCTTACCTAATTGTAAACAGAGAACATATTATATATATATATATATATATATATATATATATATATATATATATATATATATATATATATATATATATATATATATATATATATATATATATATATATATAAAGTTGTATGTTTTCATATTTTTACAGATGTTAGTAGTCTTGCTTGATTTTGTTTGATATCACACATGTACATGATAACCACTAAAATAATATTTAACATTTTGTACGAAGACTAAAATTACAAACATTAAACACTTACTACTTCAAAGATTAGTTTTGTACCTTTCGAGGTTATAAACGACACTCCACCAATTCTTTCATCAGTCTAAGTTTCATGACAGATTACTCTGCTAAAATCTCGTTTTATAGTTTGGTTATTATATATAATCAAAGTATGGACCTTTACAGTTCTACGGTATTGAAATTCACTAAGTGTAAATCTTGAGTACCCACGCTATTTATGCCTCGATTGCCCAGACATGTTGTTGCTGATCTTGCCAGTCAATATTTTATAGAATGATGAAAAAGAAGACAAGAACGTCAGATAATTGCTTGGCCAATCCTTTAACAATGGTAGGGATGGAAAACATGCATCACGTGATTAATTTAATGTAATGTGTGCCACCCGATTCATTGCATTTTGAACCGATTAATTCACCTTTAGCTCGAACAAATATATAGTTTTAAACTGTCTTTGGACTTGTTCTTGTATGAGATCTTTATATAGAGAAATTGAAATCACACACTTGTTGTTTGGATAGTTATTGAAGGTGATTACGTGTAGGCTATATATTAGGTGACATCGATGTGTCAACAGGTTTTAGCTGAATCACAATATTGTAATTCTAGATTTAAAATTGGTATATATTCCAGTAAATGTCTTTATGCAAGAATTTGATCACAACACGTTTGTATTTCCAGAGACAAAAATAACTTGAATTCAACAATTTGAAGATATAAATTTTAGCTCAGCTGGCCATAACATGATGCAACTTAAAAGTGCTAGATGTTGAAGCACGAATGACCACGTCTGCAGTATGAAAAGACTTTATCGTTCTCGTCTTGACCTCCGGTTACAATTAACATGTTCAAAACAAACTAAAATAATTATTGATAATAAAATAACCTTCCAGAATGATTATGATGTTTTCAAAACCATAACCTGGATTACAATCAGGAAATGTCACATCATAGACCTAAATAAACATTTTTTTTCTTCTATTAATAGTGATTCTGATATTAAGCCCATACACAGAGATAATAATGTAGCTATTTATTAGATGTTTATAATGAATAACAGAATACAAAGTCAATTTTGGCCAAGCGTAAATGAACTCAATTTAGGATAATGTGTAGTCCAACTTACAATGTTACATTACAAAAGCATGGAACGCAATAAAAACGAAACTAACAAAAAGGGAAAAAAATATAAAAAAGAAGACAAAATACACAGTAATAGCGTACACCTAAGCAGTTAAAGCTAGGTTCCCTATTACCTGTTGGATCCCCTGGTCTATAGTGATTTAATAGATAGATGATGGAAAGGCTTAAATATCGTGTTTAATACACATATTTCATACAAATTACCCGCCAACACGAAAGAAATGTTTGAATTTGAAGGTTGAAAGGGATCCATTTCATTGCTAGTATTTATTAAATAAATAGATCTTTGCACACGGTTTATATTACTGTTATAAACTTGATTAATTAATTCTGAGTTTGGAAACCTTTACATGTACCAAGTAATATTTCATTCTGGTATTAAATATTGTTTTGAATCGCTTTAGTAACATATATATGATACAACGACTCATTTAGTATCAGTGATACAGGATTCTAAATAAACTACAGACCCGAAATGGTAAAGCTGAGACATATATATTTTTTTGACGTTTTATAAAATAAAAAAGCCAAACAAACAACAATGACATCTGGAGATTTTGCGTGTTTCCTTTATTACTTGTATTATGCCATTATAAACATTATTCCTGAATTTTGTCCGTCTTTTGGTAATTAGTTCTAAATAGAAAATGTTCTGGCTGCATTTAGAAACATTATTATAAACACTATTGCGATTTCCAGCGAAGTGGAATGTTTTAATCCAATGTGATTCTTTACTCCTCTCACATTACCTTAGTTTAATATTACTAATGATAATAGTTACAGAAAACTACTCTAAATAAAAGACTTTTTTATGGATCATGCTTTTAAAGATTAATTTGCTTTTCCGCAAGTTATTTTTGTATCAATGATTATATTTTGTTTCAGCCACTAACGCTAGAGGCGAAATCTCGCTCCTGATGGGGAAATGCATTTAGTAAAGATGCTAAACAACTTTATGTAATATTAAAATGAAATCTGTTTGCACAAAATCTTTCAGAGAATGACCATTCTTTGAGTATCTTAAAATCCGTATGTTTATATCCTAGCGAAAATGTAAACATGTGTTTATGGCTACGACTGTGGAAGAAAAAGTATTTGCGGTTTCTGTTTTATATTTCTCATCAAATGATATGATATACATTACGGCCAGTAATATGGTGCATGGAGAACCAACAACCCATGGGAAACTACTGGCTGGCTTCTTCACGCATCCATTCTGAAGGATCATGTGACTTGACCCGAAGTATTCAGAGTTAAGATGTTTGTGATCTGTAAAGGAGGATGCAGACAACCGAGGCCTCTCGTAAGAGAGATTAGTACCATTATTACTGCATGCATTACGCATATTTAAACGAACAAAGTACCTTTTGAGAAATCTATGAAAGAAAAATGCCATATATAATGAGCTTGTCACCAAAGAAACAAATTTCTAACTACCCTCTCCGAAAGAAAAGATTGATACAACACATAATATTTTGTATTAGTTTGCTTAAAGAATCTTTGAATTTAAAAACAAACAATAAAGGAACAAGCGATTTGGCCGCTTTTTCTTTAGCTTAAATCAAGCAAGAACATGTCATCTTGTTAAACTTTGTGATTTTATTCGGGGGTTTCCCAGATTTTAAACAACACTTACCTTATAACATGTAGGTGTGCTTAATATATATTTGAGCTTAACCTTTATTTCACAGTATAGACCTATATGCGATGCAGGTTTATGTGTAGAGGAAACATATACATATATATTTGTTTGACCTACATGTGCTTGATACATGTGTTATCAATTCCAATGAGAAAATAAGGTAATATGTTTAGTATTGATTGTTCCTGTGTTTAGTCTGTAAAGGGACTGATTTAGTATTGAGTATTCCTGTGTTTAGTCTGTAAAGGGACTGATTTAGTATTAAGTGTTTAGTCTGTAAAGGGGCTGATTTAGTATTGAGCATTCCTGTGTTTAGTCTGTAAAGGGACTGATTTAGTATTGAGTGTTCCTGTGTTTAGTCTGTAAAGGGACTGATTTAGTATTGAGAGTTCCTGTGTTTAGTCTGTAAAGGGACTGATTTAATATTGAGTGTTCCTGTGTTTAGTCTGTAATGGGACTGATTTAGTACTAAGTGTTTCTGTTTTTAGTCTGTAAAGGGACTGATTTAGTATTGAGTGTTCCTGTTTTTAGTCTGTAAAGGGACTGATTTAGTATTGAGTGTTTCTATGTTTAGTCTGTAAAGGGATTGATTTAGTATTAAGTGTTTAGTCTGTAAAGGGGCTGATTTAGTATTGAGCATTCCTGTGTTTAGTCTGTAAAGGGACTGATTTAGTATTGAGTGTTCCTGTGTTTAGTCTGTAACGGGACTGATTTAGTATTGAGTGTTCCTGTGTTTAGTCTGTAAAGGGACTGATTTAGTATTGAGTGTTACTGTTTTTAGTCTGTAAAGGGACTGATTTAGTATTGAGTGTTCCTGTGTTTAGTATGTAAAGGGACTGACATTCTATCTCTAGAACATTATTTCTATTCTTCAGTTACAAATAAAAAAAGCTCTAAAAATATCTAATTTAGTAAAATATTACTTCATTATCAACTAATCACGTTTCGCAAGTGCCATATATATCCTATTTTATATACACCTATTCTGACAATGGTTTCCATTTTTTCATATAGTTAGTATCATATTTGTTATCAAGTCTCCCTGTCCATACAAAATATTTTATTAAAATGATTAGGTTTCTTCCCAGCTAATAATGATGACTTTATAAAGGTTATATCCAGCCATAAAAACCTGCTTCGGTTTGCTTCAAGCTTTCGTTAGAAATAGTAAGATTTTTATTCATTATGATTGAAACTGAGTAAGATTAAAGCTTTAAGAATGAATGACTTAATTATAGGCAAAAAAACTGATTTTTGTGCCTAGTCTAGATTTGCCCAGAGACTTGCCATTAACTACAGCAAAATGAGGAAATCGATGCTTTACAAGAAACTGGATCCTTGGGAATCTTCTACGATTTCAAATTTTTGTGATAGTTGTTTTGGACTGTTACCCGCGCAATTTCTTTTCACTGATAAATATTGGTCTCAATTTTTATAACTCATTTCTATCGGGTCACAAGTACTCATCACATTTCGAACATTTGCCAAATGATGACTGACTTTGCAATATTAAAAGCAGGAAGTTGACATTGGACGTTACCCCAATATTGACTGAATAATGTTTCATGTACTCTCTTAAAGCTTTCACGTTCCATTACTTTCATTGATATTCATTGTCGTTTGTTTTCTATCTATAGGTACCATCCTTTTTATTTGCCTGTTCCTCGACACTTAAGGTTTTTGTGATTATTTCTCTTTTGTTTGCACAACGAACATTTCTATGTCATCTTTAGCCTGAAATAGTGATTGGAAAGGAGTCAACAGCTCCACGTGTCATTTTTAGACTAAAAGATGGATTGCAGACGAGTCAACTGATCAAAATGTCATTTTTAATCTGAAATAGTGATTGGAAACGAGTCAACATATACATGAGATTTTTAGTCTGATATAGTGATTGGAGACGAGTCAACCGATCAATATTTCATTTCTAGACTGCAATAGTGATTGGAGACGAGTCAACCGATCCACATGTCCTTTGTAGACTGAAAGATGGATTGGAAACAAGTCAACCGATCCATATGTAATTTTTAACCTAATATAGTGATTGGAAATGAGTCAATCGATCCATATGTTATTTTTAATCTGATATAGTGATTGGAAACGACTCAACATATACATGTCATTTTTAGTCTGAAAGTGTGATTGGAAATGAGTCAACCGATACACATGTCATTTTAGCCTGATATAGTGATTGGAAACGAGTTAACAGAGACACATGCAATTTCTAGTCCAAAATAGTGAATGGAGACGAGTCAAGCGATCCAAATATCATTTCTAGACTGATATAGTGATTGGGAACGAGTCAACCGATCCAAATGGCATTTGTAGACTGCAATAGCGATTGAAGACGAGTCAACCAATGCAAATGTCGTTTTTAGACTAATATAGTGATTGGAAACGGGTTAACAGATCCACATGTCCTTTTTAGACTGAAAGATGGATTGGAAACAAGTAAACCGATCCATATGTAATTTACAATCTGAAATAGTGATTGGAGACGAGTCAACCGATCTAAATGTCATTTCTAGACAGATATTGTGATTAGAAACGAGTCAACCGATCCAAATAGCATTTCCAGACTGATATAGTGACTGTAGACGATTCAACCGATCCAAATGGCATTTGTAGACTGCAATAGTGATTGGAGACGAGTCAACCAATCCAAATGTCGTTTTTAGACTAATATAGTGATTGGAAACGGGTTAACAGATCCACGTGTCTTTTGTAGACTGAAAGATGGATTGGAAACAAGTCAACCGATCCATATGTAATTTACAATCTGAAATAGTGATTGGAGACGAGTCGACGGATCTAAATGTCATTTCTAGACAGATATAGTGATTAGAAACGAGTCAACCAATCCAAATATCATTTCCAGACTGATATAGTGACTGTAGACGATTCAACCGATCCAAATGGCATTTGTAGACTGCAATAGTGATTAGAAACGAGTCAACCAATCCAAATGTCGTTTTTAGACTAATATAGTGATTGGAAACGGGTTAACAGATCCACATGTCCTTTTTAGACTGAAAGATGGATTGGAAACAAGTAAACCGATCCATATGTAATTTACACTCTGAAATAGTGATTGGAGACGAGTCAACCGATCTAAATGTCATTTCTAGACAGATATTGTGATTAGAAACGAGTCAACCGATCCAAATAGCATTTCCAGACTGATATAGTGACTGTAGACGATTCAACCGATCCAAATGGCATTCGTAGACTGCAATAGTGATTGGAGACGAGTCAACCAATTCAAATGTCGTTTTTAGACTAATATAGTGATTGGAAACGGGTTAACAGATCCACATGTCTTTTGTAGACTGAAAGATGGATTGGAAACAAGTCAACCGATCCATATGTAATTTACAATCTGAAATAGTGATTGGAGACGAGTCGACGGATCTAAATGTCATTTCTAGACAGATATAGTGATTAGAAACGAGTCAACCAATCCAAATATCATTTCCAGACTGATATAGTGACTGTAGACGATTCAACCGATCCAAATGGCATTTCTAGACTGATATAGTGATTAGAATCGAGTTAACAGATCCACATGTCATTTCTAGACTGAAATATGGATTGGAAACGAGTCAATAAATCCATATGTAAATTTTAATCTGATATAGTGATTGGAAACAACTCAACATATACATGTCATTTTTGGTCTGAAAGTGTGACTGGAGACGAGTCAACCGATACACATGTCATTTTAGCCTGATATAGTGATTGGAAACGAGTTAACAAAGCCACATTTCATGTTTAGTCCGAAATAGTGAATGGAGACAAGTCAGCCGATCCAAATATCATTTCTAGACTAATATAGTGATTGGAAACGAGTCAACTGATCCGAATGTCAATTCTAGACTGATATATTGGTTGGAGATAAGTCAAGTGATCCAAATGTCAATTTTAAACTGATATAGTGATTGGAAACGGGTTAACAGATAAACATGTCCTTTGTAGACTGAAAGATGGATTGGAATCGATTCAACCGATCCATATGTAATTTACAATCTGAAATAGTAATTGGAGACGAGTCAACCGATCCAAATGTCATTTCTAGACTGATATAGTGATTAGAAACGAGTAAACCGATCCAAATGTCATTTCTAGACCGATATAGTGATTAGAAACGAGTTAACAGATCCACATGTCATTTTTAGACTGAAAGATGGATTGGAAACGAGTCAACCGATCCATATGTAATTTTTAATCTTATATAGTGATTGGAAACGAGTCAACAGATCAACATTTCATTTTTAGTCTGTACAAGTGATTCGAGAAGAGCCAACATACATGTATCGTTACAAATGCTGCTCTCTATCTGTTTATTATGATAATTTGATAATTAGATTTAAACCGTGATTTGAACTGCGTTAAAACTCATTATGTCTAAAAATTATTCTTCATCATTTATGCTATATTTATTTATTTTTCCTTGTTACCATGGATATATTTTACAACGCATTTATATTCTTCATTTAAGTTCAAAGGTCATGCGTTAACATGTGGTTTCAGGAATGAGACCATACAAAAATGTTTTCATCAAACCACACTTCACACCCACAATACAGTTATGGTGAATACAGTCTGGTATAGAAGGATGGTGTAAAGTGATTTAAATAATCTCACAATCAGTCTGCATCTGAATGATATAATCCTTTGAATCACATACATCTATATCCAAAGAATACATGATTAGCGTGCAAGACAAACACAACAATTACAGACAGCAATATATTTCCTTTTTAAAGGGTGTCAAATCATATACATATTTAAGTGATTTGGTGATTGTGGATTATATATATATATACATATATATATATATATATATATATATATATATATATATATATATATATATATATATATATAGATAGATAGATAGATAGATAGATAGATAGATAGATAGATAGATAGATACAATGATCCGTATTGCCTCCACAAACTAATGTTATGCTTTTCTATTTTTCTTTACACCGGTTATTATTTTTAATTGATTTTATTTTTTGTTTCTCACATTTGCTTGATAACAAATCAAATAATTCATAACATTTTACACGTGAATAAGATAAAAGCCGTATAGTATTTACAAACATTGAAAACTGGAGTAATTCAAAGATGATTTTTGTTTTCGATTTATGTACATTTCGAGGTTATAAGCGACAGTCCACCTTTTTTTTCATCAGTGTAAGTTCTATCACAGGTTACTACGCTAAAATATGAATGAATAATGTTTTATAGTTTGGTTGATAGTATAATCAAATTATGAACCTCTACAATGGTAAGCATTTGAAACATACAAAGTATAAAATCTTGAGAACCCACGCTATTTGTGCCGCGATAGCCCAGAGATGTTGTTGCTGTTCTTGGCAATCAATCTTTAATGGAATGATGGAAAAGATGACAATAACTTCAGACAAATGCAAGGCCAATCCTTTTAATAATGGTACGGATGAAAAACATGAGTCACCTGACTAATTTAATGTAATTTCAAAACGGATATGGGTGCCACGCAGAATCATTACGTTTCAATTTTCATTATACCTTATTAGCTCGAATAGCGCCTGAACATGTTTTTAAAGATATATTTGGGCATGTTCTTGAATGACAGCTTTATATTGATAAATTGAAATACTAAAACTTTTGTTTGGTCAAAATTATTATATTGTTATATGGAAATAGTGTCGCTTCTCCTTCATGTATATGAGACACATTGAAACTAAAACTTTTGTATACAACTCATGTAGACTGTTACGAGTTGTGCTCTTAAAATAAGTAACAGAAAAGAGTGAAAAGCGAGATTTGTAAAATTTAACAAATATAATTTATTTCTCTGGATTACAAAGTTAAACTGAAACAAAAAGAACTTACACAACTTCCGCAAGTATTAGTAAATAATTGTCCGGAAAAAAAAATAAGTCGAAGTCCCCAAGAAATCCAAACGTTGAAGCCGATTACATGCATGTTATAGCTTATATGGTGTCGATGTGTTAATAGTTTTAGCTGAATCACAGTATTATAATTTGAGATTTGAATTCGGTATAAATTACAATGAATGTCATTATGCGAAATTTTCATCAGTGCGCTCTCTTTTTACTGAGAATATATTCATTTGATTTCAATAATTTAAAGAAAAAAAATTAAACCCATCTGGTCGCAGCATAATACAACTTAAAAGTGCTAGATGTTAAAGCACAAATAAAATAAAATAAAATAACACTAACAAACTAGGCAAATTAAATATACATAGCAAGACAAATATAATATAGTGGCAACACTAATAAGACGTTATAAGGTTGGTTCATTATTATTTGTTGCATCCCTTAGTGATTTACTAGCCATAGGATGCAGAGACTTACCATATCATGTTTTGTAACACATATTTCCTACAAACTTCCATCCAACACAGAAGAAACGTCGTCTTATATGTTTCAATGGATTGCTAGTATTTACTAGCCCAAAATATCTTTGCAAACGTTTTAACACAATCGTTATAAACATGATTGACTAATCCTGACTTTGGAAACCTGTACATGAATTGAGTAATAACTCTCCCTCTCGTATTAAATATTCTCCTGAATCACTTTAGCAGCATCCTTTTGACATAACGACATAGTTATGATGAGATATGACTATGCTGTTTTGTGATCCTTTTGACATAACGACATAGTTATAATGAGATTAGCCTATGCTGTTTTGTGATCCTTTTGACATAACGACACAGTTATAATGAGATTAGCCTATGCTGTTTTGTGATCCTTTTGACATAACGACACAGTTATAATGAGATTAGCCTATGCTGTTTTGTGATCCTAAAGAAACTAGAGACCCGAGATTTCAAAGCTGATACATAAGTTTAATAGTTTTGTAAAATAAAATGAAAGGCAAACAGGAGATTTCAAGGATTCAATATCACCTCATCAACATGACACAACTATTAATGCTTCATGTGATATACCCAGAACGGATGTTTACTACTAGAAATGAAAGAGCAAAGCCCAATACATAAATTCATACACACAGAAATGACATCGTTCAAAGCATACAATCTAATATACGTAAAAAAAATTATGATACAAGTCTTTTTTCACCGTGAATAACCTCAGGAACTTCACGCTGATTTGAACCAAAATCTCTCTTAAATTCTGAACATAGTCGTTAACATTTTTAATTTTCTTACACGCTCATTAATATATGCTTAACTATCAAGCTGTAGTAGTAGATTCACACAAACATCTTACGAGCATTCCAATTATATGACTGAATACGGCATACACATCTAGTAAGTAAAACTAAATGATAAAGCTTTAACGACAACCTGTGATGTTTAAAGTAAATTTTAAGCTAATATAAAAATATCTTGATTATCTGCACCACTTATATTCGACTTACAATATGCATTTAAACACCACAATGTTTCCGTAATTCTAGAATCATGTTCAAATTAAATAAATTTCACAACGTATAATTCGTACTAGTAACTCAATCGTTTGTATCTCTGGAATACATGATATCAATATTTTGTTTGTTTGATTAGGATTTTTAACGTAGCTTTAACAATTTTTTAGTCATATCGCTACGATGTCTGCAGTGAGGCAGTTTATAGTGATGTCTAGCACTGAGACATCATGCCGCAGACATGTAGCATGATGTCTCATCCAGTCACATTATCCTGACACCAGGCCGACCAGTCCTAACACTAACCTCTTAATGCTGAGCGTCAAGCGAGGCAGCTGTTAGTACCATTTTTGTAAGTCTTTGGTATGACTCGGCTGGGGATCGAACCGACGACCTCCCGCTTCCGGGGCAGACGCTCTAACCACTAGGCCACCGGAGCGGTGATATCAATATTAGTATATTTAGTAATACGTGGACTATTCGGAATTCGTTCGTATCGCATCGAAGATTGATATCCAGTCCTGTTGGTATGCGTCATGGCGGCCGATCTTATCCATGACAGACTGATTTTTCTGAATTCATTTTATCAAAAAGGATATCTTGTTCTCATTCATCTGTCATCTTTCATTGTGCATTACTTTCTTGTATCGTTTTGGGCAGACTGTCTGAATTCATTCTTAACATTTATCCAAGCGATCAAGTATTGCTATCTCTTCTGATAAAAGCCATGCAATACATTCTGTCTTCAGTTCATCCTTCTAGGTAATGTTAAACAACAAGTCTTCTTATAATTCTTATGCACTTGGTTTGAAATTGGGTCAAGGTTTTTCCTGATGGCTTGGGCTCTTTTTCAGCAGTAAGATCCAGATAGTACAATGATATCTACAAATACTTTGCAGATTTTTAGTTTTGACATGAGAGAGAGAGAGAGAGAGAGAGAGAGAGAGAGAGAGAGAGAGAGAGAGAGAGAGAGAGAGCTGTCATGATATCCATAACTCATATCGCATGGCAAAGGTTATGTTGCCTATTGTATGTCTAGATACAATCTCTGCTCTTATATCACTATCGGTTGGAACTTTATACCAAGGTATGTAACCTCTATTATATCTTCCACGTTCTGCTTGATGCTTTCTTGTTTAATCTTCTTGTTTGTTTTAAAAAGCCTGTTCACCAAGCAACTTTAATGCAACGATGAATGGAATGTGTGATATGATTCATCCTTGTTTTATTTCGTATGTAGCCATGAAGCTGCTCGTTGCTTGGTCTCCACATAAGATCTTCCTTGATGATATTTAACATTGGCAATATCTTAAAACTCTGAAGAACGTCCACAAATGTATCCATATGCATGCTGGCAAATGTAATTTGAAGGCGATACATATTACATAGTGAAAACTATTCCACCATTGTTTTATTTCTCTCGTATGTCTCAGAGCAATTACGTTATTTGTGAAAAAGTAACCTTTGATGAATCCTGCTTGCTCCTTCATGATCATTCTCTCCAAGTAGGTGATATGCTATTTAAGATAATCCGGTTGATGAGTATGTACACATCTCATCTTCGTCATCTTCCTTTCTTCTTACTATCTTCTTGATGGTTTAATTACTCCCTTATTAAGAATGGGTTATATGCAGATGTCCAGAGCAGTTTCGGTTGAAGATATATTGGCTTTTCCATTCGTTTTTTTATAGCTAAATATTAGTTGATTCCGTAGTCATATCTTTGTATCTTCGTTGTTTCGTATAGGGTACTCATATCATTACGTTCCGACGCTGTTTCTGCCAATATATTTTCGAAGAATTATATCTTGTGCTGTTCTTCACTTCTTTGTCCTTAAATGTATATTCTTGCTTTGACCTTTGTCTTGTTCTTAAACTTTTCCCATTTCGAACGTACTTTACTGCCTAATCTTTTGCGATGTTAAACTTCAGAATGTTTGTTTCACTCTTGTCGTCAAGACGACTGAAAAACTTACAATAAGCTTGAGCTACTTGTTCAAAAGGCGATGTGTGATCCCTTCCATTTTGCAAGACCCTTGGATCTTGCCTGGTAGTTATAATACTAGATTAACAGCGTGTTCAATTCATTTTACGTTACATTAGCTGTAGATGTTTATTTAAGTGTGCATGCAATTTCCAAATCATAAAACAAATAATACATTTTCTAACTAGAACGTTATTTACAACAGCATATGAAATCCAAACTACGCAAAACGCCATATCTTAAAAATATCTTCTTTGTAAACGTAGCCGAGAGTACTTTACACGACCGGCCTGATCATAACTTCTAAGCATTATAAAACAAGATTTATGTATTATGGTTATTCAATGCTACAACTTATCATCAATAGTAAAAGTATTAAGCATGACAATATTCACCAGGAGCTACAAAATTTGGTTCCTGTGGATTAAATATCGAAAGATGTTTTGCACATTACACACATCTGATCATGTCCAAATATTCACATCCTAAAACCTTAGTTCCACTGATTTGACCGTAGCATCAAACATATGTTATCGTGATATTGAAAGTTCTCAATACTTCTTTAGAGCTTTAGAGTATAGAAACCCATCTAATTAACTTGTGACACCAAGGCAATTTACGCTTTCGTCCATTGATTAACACTTATCATTTGAGTAACCGCGTATATTTGTAAAATCATAAAACGTCTATGTTTTTATTTTGATTATCCCATCTAAGTAGGCAATTATCTTCAGAATCAACGAGAATGGTTTAATAAATAATACGTTTATACCCGAAATCAGGCAAAACTGCTGAAATATGTATAAATAGTTAATGACAACGGATATCATAAACATCCCTGACTGATGCCACGGAATATGAAATAATAGTTTGTTAATCCCCAATGTTATTAAAGTATACAACACTCAGCCTGATAAACTGGTCAAGACGACTCTATTACCAACACGATACTTGTAATAATAATAATAATAGTGTATACATTCTCAGACTATTCTTGGGCCACATGAAAAATCAAGATTTTGTTTTCTCCAGACTAAGAATGTATTGTAGTTCACATACCTCATACTGATTAAGTGGCGGTGAGGTTTTGGCTTTCCACCAGACTCACTATTCATAAGCAAATATATTATGCCGCTACGAAGAACGTAACAAATATAGTCAATGCAGCAAAATTACCCCACTACTGTACTAAGATCACTGAAAGTTCCGGCTGCAAGGAGCTCTTCGAGATTACTAACATGCTACTGTCAAGGAACAAATGTACACCACTTCCAACTAAGAAGTAAGAAAGTCTTGTGCAGTCTACATGTTTTGTACGTGTTGCTGTCAACACAAAACTTCTACAGATGTTAGATAATACATAAGGAAGTGACCATAAGTTCAAAGTATTGAACTCTTATAAATTATTTAAGACAAAAAATCTAAGACAGTCTTTTCTTGGAATGGAAGAAGAGGCAATTATAGCAGATGCCAATCTCAATTATTGATTTGTAGCAAGTGTGGACTAATTTAAAATTGTGTACTGATAAGCTATTTGAATAAAACCACATGTGTTCCCGAAATCTAATATGAGCTAAATATAGCACAATTGATAAACCTGATGAGGGACATTATGCTTTCTCTTGATATCATTCCTCATTTTTTAACAAGAGTATGGTGAAATGTCATCTCGAATAACAAGAGCATTGCTGCTTCTCTGTGATCTAGTGTTTGAAGGTACTGGCTCTCAAATTAATAAGTGAGAAATGTGCATTTTCCGCACGCATGCTAATTACATGTATTCACTTAATCACTAATTTAATATGACTGATAGCATCAGTTTATTAGTGATCTCATGCTGCTTTCGTTTCTTTCAAACAAATTTTCTACAGCTTCCAAAAATAAGTTAGATTTAACTTATACCCTTTGTGATGAAGTTCTGGTGAACATGTTAGATACAATATTCCTGCGAAATCTCTAACAGTCGAAATCTGGTTGGGTTTGTCCTTATTATGCTAACGACGGTTTATTATATTTGTACATATTTGAATATTGTTTCATTACAAATTTGGCATGAGAAAACGGTGCCTTATCAGCATGTTGCATTATTTTAGCCTATATATGAGTAATTATGACAATTCCAGAAGAATTGCATCGTAACTTTCATGACATGCCTAACTTATTACCATTTTAATAGAGCCTTATAAGCACGCGAGAGGAGGGATCGGGACATGGAGATTAAAAAAGTCTTTACTGATCGTACAGTTTCAATCAATCAAGAAAACTCCATCCAAACCTTTCAAACGTATTACGATACCGAAACATGTCAATCTTAACTTTGATCAGCATTTTCCAATGACCTTGACCGTGCCTAATTGACAAAACATTAGGTTAAACGAAGATATAAACAAGTTGTTTTGAAATAATTATACAGTCCATGTACAGAAACTACTCATCCACCAGTAGGTTGCATAAAAAGACGAAAAGAAAATTAAATGATCTACATCTTAAATATAATGTCCTCATTTTTCATACTAAGAATGTGCCAGTCTCGATTTGCAAGAACAGACGAAACAAAAGACATAACGGCTCCTTTACATATTACATGCTACGTCATATTCTTAAGGTATTTTTCTTGTAATGTTTAACGCCATTTTTCAGCATACGATAGGCTATACATGGCGGCCAGTATTAATGGTGGAGGAAGAACCCCGGAAAGAACCACCGACCCACGAGAAGCTACTGGGATGCTGTCTCACATACCTACACTTGCCGAATCTGAGACTCGAATATATGCAGAGAGAGGTGAGATGGCAGTGATCCGTAACGGAAAGCGCTTTAGATTACTCTGCAGTCGGGGCCCCCTTAAGGTTTTTGACACTAGTTGTCTTGAATACTAGTCAAGGAGATGAAGCTGGCGTTTTATATTCGGTGTTTTGCTTTCAGTGATAACATTAACATTCCAGCTGGTAAAAATGCGGTACCATACAAGGCGAATCAACTAAAAACCAGTGACTCATTACTTGCCAGTGTGCTTTGATTGTCTATCTTAAAAGCCATTAATGACTGCACAATTTCGCTATCCATTTCTTATTCAGTCTTCCGAAATAACACCTACCTAAGTCTTCTTATGTTGAAAGATAAAACGGATAATAATGCTGCGGTACGAGCCCAAAGGATAAATTTCCAATTAAAGTGTTGCATTGCTAAGTAGTACAGTACACGAAAACAAGCAAAATAAAACACGCGTAAAATATATAGTAAGATAGTTTCAAACCAGGATTGATGATATAACTTTATTTCTCGATTTGCTTTTATTACACACTATCTGAATGACTAGTGAATTAATAGAATGCGCATATGGTTGATATTTTTGTAAATATGATCCAGTCATAAATGCTTTAATAGCTGTGCATACTGAATGTAATGATTATCTAGTTATCATATATTCATTATTGCGAAATAATTTTTATCATTAGTAGTATAATCTCAACGCATATGCTTTGCAGATATTTTGACGCATTTGTCTATCCTAAACTCCAGCTTAAGCAGCTGATTGAGATTCGCCAGTTTTTGAAATTGTTGTGGCCATATGCGTAGAATAAATTGGATCTATTCCGACGGACAAAGTTGTGCCTTTCTGTTATAGTCAAAAGCTTTTCTAATGTCAATTGCAACGACGACCGCATTATTGGTGATGATAATATTTAATCAAAGTGGTCCAAAATGCAAGGTACGGTTGCAGACAATAATCACTCATTAAAAAAACTTCAGTACTTATTTGCTTTAGTAAACATTTGCAGAAAATGATGGTAACGTGTTAACATGACAAATAATAAAATTAATCAAACATGTAATAAATACAATTTTTTTACTAATGCCTTTATCATTATTCTTCATGTGTCAGCCACCTTGTAAAAAAGGATCCGCAAATCTCGGAAGCACATGGACAGGTTATCTGATACACACTGCTCTGTCATGTTTGCTTTTATCATCATTTATTAATTGACATAAGCGATTACCCAAAAATCCGTTGCATTTAAAACGGGTGTAAGCATTTCTAATTTTTCTTTTGCTTGTTATCATCTATGTTATCGTGTATGTGCTATTGCTACTGATTTCAATTACATAACATCATATCATAGCATTAATCATACAATAGGTCATTGAAAAACCATAGAATTGAAGAAACAAGTCCCTGAACATTTTCTTGAACAACATTCTAAACTTGTATGCGATTTCTTTATTCATACAACATCGGTTGGTTGTCACATAGATCTGTATGTCCCAAATCATTTCAGACACCGACATCTTTATTTCCCAGATTACCCCAGACTCTGACAGGTTTATATCCCTAATTACGCCAGCCACATGCATCATGATGCCATATATTACTCCAGGCACATACATCTTGATGTCCCAAGTTATTTTCAGCGAAATAAATACTTGCTCAAGAAAGAAAAATAACCTTCACAAGACGTTATTCTCTCGACTGGATGGCGTCGCAGGAAACTCCAGACATAAAGTTCGAAAAGACTTATCACATCGCAATTTTGAAATAGTAGCTACAATGCAGAGGTTATTTTTCTACTATTACTAATCAGAGTAACGTTTTTCTGCTGCTGTCAACATATTTTACAAATTAAACTTCCTTCCTTTCTTTGATCTGTTAGTCTCGCGCAAATTGATTTTTACATACGGGCAACAATGTTTATTAAGAATTCGAATTATAATCCAAACAAGGATAGGCATCATAGAAATAGTAATCATATGCCAAAGAATGTATAAATATATATCTTAAAATCTTAATCCAACAAGGTGTATGTATCTTGCAAACAGTAATCTTAATCCAAGCAAAGGGTAGGTATCTTAGAAGTAGAATTCTTAATCCAAACAAACGGTAGGTATCTTAGAAACAGTAATCTTAATCCAAGCAAAGGGTAGGTATCTTGGAAACAGTAATCTTAATCCAAGCAAAGGGTAGGTATCTTGGAAACAGTAATCTTAATACAAACAAAAAAGTACGTATCTTAAAACAGTATTCTGAATCCAATCTTAATCCAAGCAAATAGTAGGTATCTTTGAAACAGTAATCTAAATCCAAACAAATGGTAGGTATCTTAGAAAAAGTAATCTTAATCCAACAAGGTGTATATATCTTGGAGACAGTAATCTTAATCCAAGCAAAGGAAAGGTATCTTAGAAACAGTAATCTTAATTCATGCGAAGTATATGTATCTTAGAAACAGTAAACATAATCCAAGCAAAGGGTTTGTATCTTAGAAACAGTAATCTTAATCCAAACAATGGGTATGTATCTTAGAAACAATAATCTTAATCCAAACAAGATGTATGTATATTAGAAACAATAATCTTAATCCAAACAATGGGTATGTATCTTAGAAACAGTAATGTTAATACAAACAATGGGTATGTATCTTAGAAACAATAATCTTAATCCAAACAATGGGTATGTATCTTAGAAACAGTAATGTTGATACAAACAATGGGTATGTATCTTAGAAACAGTAATGTTAATACAAACAATGGGTATGTATCTTAGAAACAGTAATCTTAATCCAAACAATGGGTATGTCTCTTAGAAACAGTAATCTTAATCCAAACAATGAGTATTATCAATTGTAGCAATTGAAGGTACCTTCAAATTAATCTGAGAGAAATTTTAATCTGTATTTCTTTCCTTTATGTGAAAATCCATGATTTTTTTTAAATTCGCCAATATCTTTCAACGCTAAGCCACAGTTAGAAAATTGTGGATGATAACATATTTTTGTCTACTGTCTATATAAAGGTGACAATTAATTAGTTTTCTTTCGGAAAAATGTTTTGTTAGAATGTGGCAAAGAGATGAACGAATGATTAAGCTTTGGAATAATTAATGCTCTTTTAAGGATTGACTTGCCTATGTGTTACAAAAATGTATCTAAATCCACAGGAAATGTTATGTTAAACGATATAAATTCAGCCACCCACTCTACATTTAGCCTGTGATGAAATGATTCTGCACTGTACGTTTTTCCTCTATCCAAACTGATCTTGTTTTGGCAGTGCTAAGGTTCAGTCATGAAATCCTGAAAAGCGTGTAATACTTCACGAAAGGTATACAAGGATTCCAATGAGCCATGAGGAATGAAAGCAGTGTCATCTGCAAACTGTGTGAACAAACATTGGACACTCTATCTGTATAGAGATTTACATTTATATATATAATATAATATACCTATAATATATATGTAATAACTGACATCACAAGATTACTGTGATACGGCTAATACTTGGATAGAATTAAAAGCAATACAAGCAGTGTTGACAGAAATGTGAGGGATGTTTGTCTGGCCGAAAGAGAAAACGAGTGCATTGCCTTGTTTGTTAGCGCACTATTGTTAGCCCTGCCTGTTACAAGATCTGAATACGCAAGGTTCATAGCAGAGAAGTGCTTATCAATTCCTGAGATTGTGCCCTACTTGTGGACAAGGCATTTGTACTAATAATCCTAGTACGTTTAGAGAGGAGAAGAAGAAGAAGAAGAAGAAGAAGAAGGCACTTTTCAGAGCCACTCATGGGTTTCCAAAATATTTCTTTTCCCTCAACAAAGAAAATAATATGAAATGTTTGTCCCCTTATATTATTGTATTGTGTATGTGTTCTGTCACTCTATATCTTCACTCCTATTTGAGGTCAACACACTGCACACCTATTCCATCCTTTGCTGAAACATTATTGCAGCATTGTTACCAATCTCAAGTTCCGTGACGTCACCTCACCTCTTACATTCCTATTGTTCTTAAACAATCACTCCACTTTTCATTGATGCTAATAATAATAATAATAATAATAATAATAATAATAATAATAATAATAATAAAAATAATAATAATAATAATAATAATAATAATGAAGACTTTATATCATCTTAAGAAGCTCTAAGAGATTTACAAGTTCTATAATGATATGACTACAGAAAAGCAAAAAACAAAAACAATCATTGACGGGGTAAGGGGGTAATGGGGGGGGGGAGGTATCTGTAATTTATTTTCCAATGTACCCTATAGTGGTTTACTACTAAGTAATAATTTATTTTACGAATTTGGGGCGAATATATAGGGGAATAAAAAGTCAGACACATATATGTACATGGCAAATAGTTGGTTCTAGAAACCGTTTCTGGAAGAAGAAAAAAAAACATTTACCATGTACAGATATGCCTTTGACTTTTTAGCACCAAATATCTTTGCCCATCATGTCTCCATACTTCACAAAAATATCCTTGAGATTAAATGAAAACTGGAATATAATCTATCAAACCTTACCAAGCAATCACATTAAGAGGATTTTCAAAGCCTTTCCCACATTATACTCATCTATGTACTAATTTAATTAGAAAATAATTATACTTCTTTGGGATGCATTAGAAGCATCAGATGTTTCATGTAACATTGTATCCTTATTTATGATGCGCAGATTTAATTGAAACGTAGTCGTTTAGATAGTGACAAGAAAATTATATATATATATATATATATATATATATATATATATATATATATATATATATTTATATATATATATGTGTGTATATATATGTGTGTGTATATATATATATATATATATATATATATATATATATATATATATATATATATATATATATATATATATATATATATATATCTTATTTGATATATACCGTATATAATCTCTATAAGTCGAATAATTTAGAAACAAATAAAGACCGTGAAAAAGTGGGGGCGGGGGGGGGGTCTCGGTTTATCAGCAGGCCAATGTCTAAACTCGACAATTTGTAGGACTTTGTTGACTTCTGTAATGGCTGTATCTTGGGACACAAAAAAAAATTTTCTTCCATATCCTACGAAAAAGACATGTATAAAGAATAACTTTATGTGGCCAGACAATTCTTAAACTGCTATAAAATGCTCTGATTGATTTTGTTATTATTGTGCATGTGTGTATTTTCTGATTTCTTCAACACGAAATTAAATAAAGGTAAATACAGACTTCATAACTGGCGGACCGGTTGCGTTTACTCGGGAGACGAGGCTGTACAGTACTTACACAGTGCAAAGCGTGCATTGTGTCACTTAAATCCTTATTTACTCCCGAACATATTAGATGCAGAGTTTGCTTTATTCATTGTTTCGACCAAATTGCATTCTTCCAGATAACATTTCAGTTAGTCCTTAATATCCGTTTCATTTCCGTAGAATCGCGCACTCACGAGTTTGTCATTTTCAATGATACAAGCAACCGTACAAATTGAGGTAATATTTAATAAAGGTACGCACGTTTTGATTATATAATGCACATAACCAGTTTAATTTTATATGTTCACGAAGAGTGGTAATAATTAAGACTAAATTTATAATTATAGATCATCTACGATCAACATAAATCAATTTTAGTTTTGTGTTTTGGTTGAACAACTTCATAACTTTCCACACAATGAAAAGCTTGATGTTTCGGCGTCTCCTGTATTGATAGTAGAAGAATTTATCTTTCGTTTTGCGACAGTAGTACAGGCTATTTCATCATTTAAACCCTGAAACTGGCTTGTGTTATGAGGGAATTTTGATCGGCAACTAAACCAGTACATTAATGTGTATTTGTCTTGTATTCCCGAATATTTGCATTATTACCGTAGTTTTTTTTAAAACTGGGTGCAAAGCATACCAATGAACTTTTCAAGAGCCAATTAGAAAGATTGAATAAAATAATATAAAAATGGGATGTTTTCACTGTTTGATCTTCCTTTTCCAATTCGTATGAAATTCTCAAAATTTTGGTGTCACCCCCTCTCAGCGGCGTCGCTAGGGTTGGTGTCACCCAGTGCGGTAAACTCATGGTGTCACCCCTCCGACTAGACCGAGCAGTGTGTGCTCTGTAAAATTTTCAATTTTTCATTTTTGTGTCACTCGTCTGAGATGGTGTCACCCGGTGCGGTCCGCACACCCCGCTAGCAACGGCACTGCCTCCTCTGATGGTGTCACCCGGTGAGCTCCGCACCCCCCCCCCGCCCCCTAGCGACGCCACCGTGATCGGTTATCCGCTTATGAAATCCGACTTGACCGAGCAGTGTTTGCTCTGTAAAATTTGCAATTTTTCATTTTGGTGTCACCCCTCTGAAATGGTGTCACCCGGCGGGGTCCGCACCCCCCATCCCCGCACCCCCCCCCCTCTAGCGACGCCACTGGTGGTATGTATTTTCATTCATTTTAATTTAATGATGGTAATTTACATTAGTACATAAGGTATACAAATTCCAGAAGTTCACTCGTGTAAGTTTCTTTCGTGGGAATGGCTCTATAGCAGGGGTCACCAACACGGTGCCCGCGGGCACCAGGTCGCCCCCAAAAGACCACACGAGTCGCCCGCAGGCCTGTTCTAAAAATAGCACAACTCAGCTGCGTATAAAATTGTATTTTATTCTGTTGCTATTCTTCTTTTTAATCACACTTGCGTTTATATAGATTTAAAAAATGACAATATCTTAAAAATATGTTTCTTATACATGAAGTTTAGATAAGTTTAGGTGAACTCTGACGTACTCCAGTTCGAAGGTCAGTATTGTGCATGTGACAATACAGTGCTCGTGGAGAGTAAGCTAGCGGGCGCAGCGAAGATTGGCGCTGAACGCAGTTTCTTACCCCAAAAACATGGCAGAAAAAAGAATAAAAACCGATCACTTTCACAACGAATGGGAGTCAGAGTTCTTTTTTACGACTGTGACAGAGTCATGCGTGTCTTATATGCGGAGCGACTGTGACAACGGCAAAGCGGCACAATGTGGAGAGACACTTTACTACGAATCACAAAAACTACAATGCTAACTACCCACCGGGAATCGCACTACGGGCAGAAAAGAGCCCTTGAGTTAAAGACAGCTTTGGGTAAGCGACAGGCTTTTTTCACAAGGCCTGCGAAAAAGTCACAAAAAGCAACCGATGCCTCTTTTAGAGCTACGCATTTCCTGATCAAGAAGAAGAAGGCATTTTCAGACGGAGAAGTTGTCAAAGAAGCAATGATGATAATTGCTAACACTGTGCTTAAAGACAAGAAATATGAAACCGATGTAATTGCCACTCTCTCCGATGTCCAACTGGGGGCATCTACGATAGCTGGACGAGTGTCAGCTTTGTCCAGTAACTTGGTCGATCAGCTGGACCGGGATCTGACGAGGTGCAGGTGGTTTAGCATCCAGTGCGACGAGTCCGTGGACAGCAGTAGTACAGCGCAGCTGATAGTTTTTATCCGGATGGTGTTTGAAGATTTCTCTACAAGAGAAGAACTCCTGACACTACTGCCCATAAAGACAACTACGAGGGGAGGTGACATTTATAACACAGTGAAAGAGTTTTTCGTGCAGAAAAAGGTACCATTGGAAAAGCTGGTAGCGGTGACCACAGATGGGGCTCCTGCTATGATTAGCCGACATGCAGGTTTCATCGTTCACTGTAAAGGTGACCCAGACTTCCCAAAATTTCTGTATTACCCCTGCATCATTCACCAGCAGGGATTGTGTGCCAAAGTGATCGGCTTTGGGCACGTGACGACACTCGTTGTGAAAATCATAAACAATATCCGCTTCAAAGCAAAACAGTACAGGATTTTCAAAGTGCTATTGGAGGAGATGACAGCTGAATATGGTGACCTGCTACTACACACAGAAATCAGATGGCTCAGCAGAGGACGAGTTTTACTTCGTTTTTTGTCACTTTTTGGTGAAATCAAAGAGTTTATGCAGTCCAAAGGCGAAGACGTCTCACTGCTAGAGGACACTTGACCTTGCATATTTGACGGACATTACTGCAAAAACTAAACCACTTGAACTGCGAGCTGCAAGGTAAAGGCAAGACTTGTTAATATGATAAGTGCTTTAAATGCATTTAAAGCAAAATTAACATTTTCTCTGTGGATATAGAGAGATAAAAGGTGCTGCACTTTCCCTCTGTGCAGTCAGTGCTGAAAGACAATGCTTCTGCATCTGATACATTTGACAAAGTTGCAGACAAGTACTGAGAAGTCATAAACAGACTTGGGCAAGAGTTTGAGAATAGGTTTTGTGATCTTGATCAGCTTGAGCCATGTGTATCATTCATTTCCAATCCTTTCATGAATGTGGACACAACAAGCTTTGCTGAGCAGCTAAGTACAACGTTCAACTTGGATGCTGGAGAGTTGGAGATTGAAATCATAACATTGCAAAATGACCTCCACCTCAAAGCCTACCAGGCTGCACCAAACGTTTGGTGCCTTGTTAACACAGAGAAGTACAGTGTGTGTACAGCAGCTATGAAGGTTGCCAGCCTGTTTGGTTCTACCTATCTATGTGAATCAGCATTTTCTGACATGAACTTCATCAAGAACAAACACAAAACACGCCTCACTGATGCACATCTGAAAGAGTCATTCACAGTTGCAGTGTCAAGTTACACACCAGATTACAATACAATGGTAAACAGCATGCAATGCCAGTCTTCCCACTAACAAAGAAAATGATACCAGATGTCAGTGGCAACATGTCAGTGCCATCGCGAAGTTTAATTAAAATATTGAAGAATTGTTCAATTTAAAATGTGTGTTCATGACATGTAACAGTTATTATTTTGTTAAAAATACAGCAGATTTGTTCATTAGTTCAAAATGTGACAAGAGTTATTTAAAAATATTTAAGTTTTTTCACTACATTACAGACATTACAATGTATATAATTGATAACGTTTTGAAACATGGTGCAACATAGTTCATGTTTAAAAGGTTTGTCAGTGGCTAGTGAAAATGGGACATTTTTCGTAAGAAATGTAATGTAAGTGATCATCTGAAAATTTAACAATTACTGAGATAAATAGAAATAAAGTGCTGAATATTAATATTTGTTTCCCACCTTGTCATTGTTAGTAATTATTGTGAGAAATCATTAACGTGATCAAAGTCTTCACATTTTTAATAATGTTTAAGGCAAGCTAAGCAAATTTGTTACATGTATTTCAGAAGAGTGTATCAAACTGGTAGCCCTTCGTATGACTCAGTACCCATAAAGTAGCTCTCAGTATCAAAACGGTTGGTGACCCCTGCTCTATAGCTTTTGGAGCTACTGCATTTGTTGTGATCATTCTTGGGATTGAAATTAATTGTGGACTATTTTACTGTTGTGGTTTATTTTTCTGTTCTGGTTTATATTTATATTTTTCTACTGTTCTAGAGGACAAAATCATCAGTTTACGTGAACAATGATTAAATCTAACATTATATTTAGTGAAGCAGCAATTTATTTCTAGTTAGTATAGTAATAATTTATTCACAAGAATAATTCACAGGTGATACAACAGAATATGTAGGACTTTCTTGTTTAGAAGAAATGAAAATCGAAAACATTGTAATAATCGGGATATGTCTGCAAACATCGGAAGATATTATGAAATCGGAAGGTAGGCGTGTAGTGCCCCAAAATATCTGGAGGTTTCTTTTACCTCCCGGCGAAAAAGTTAAAAGTATGGTGTAAGGTCACTTTGATCAAGCTACAACTCCACTTTGACCTTATTAGTATACATTTTGAAGCATTCTTTTTGAAACTTTGTTATTGTATTATGGAGGTATACATACAACAAAGATTTAGCTTAATGGTGCTTATTGTTCGACTGCAAGGGATGTACTAAATTGTACTAAATTATTGTTCGACTGCAAGGGATGTACTAAATTCAGCGCGTAATCAAAACTACAATGTACATGCGGTGGCGTCGTTATGTTAATACGTTCAGTAGCCTAATTGCAAGCGTTGAATCGTACCATATTGATGTTAGTTGTGTTGTCATTCGAAGATTAAATTTTAATTAGTCAGGTTTATACAGTTTCAAAGTAAATTAAAAACGCAATTACCAGCATACTGATGTACAATTCCCAATGCAACAAACAATACTCAAGTCAAAAGGGAGAGGTAGTGTTACAACAAATTGCGATTGTAAATTCTTGACATCATTAGATCAAATTATGCACAAATCTAAATTAGGCAGAAGCAGTAAGAAAAAAGAAAATTAAATTACTTTTCAAGCACGTTTATAACATTTCTTTTCAATAATCACGCACACAAACCTCTTCAGAAAATCGGTTGACCTGAAGTATTCTTTGGTAAACAATTAATGTTGAACGAGATCCTGACCTTGTATGAGGATTAGTGGCACTCACGTAAATAGGATCTTTATTTTAAAATGATTTGTTTTTGTCAAGGTAAAGACGGGACTAGTGAATCAAGAAGTAAGCAACATTTTATTATTAAAAAAAATAATTGGTTCTCGTCAGGGGCATACTTGGAATACGTGAAAATAACACGATCACGTAGCAACTCTCCACCCCCACCCCCATTTTTTGTTCTCGATTTCGTACTTTAGAGATTTTTGCAAACTGCGTATTAGAGTAGGATATAATATTTGTTTTAGCAAAATATTCTTAGATTTGGGCTTTTAACCAGTTTTTGAGTCCGTGTTAACGTTTCTTCAATTCATTTGGATTTTAAAGGATTAATTCGGAAATCTGTACATATTTGATGTGCTCATACATAAATCTTGAACAAACGCGGTTTATCAAAACTTTATTCGAATTTCCAACACTGGAGTGTTAAATATTGTATTGCTAGAAGAAACGGTATATAAGAACAAAACATACTTCAGCATACGCCATCGTCTTCCATCTCGGATTTTCAAAAGAACTTGAATCTATTACATCATTTCATACTAGAACATTTGTAATTGAATTAGTGAATTATTCTTAGATTTGTTTTGGGTTTGACACATGAGATTGTCAGAGATTTTTATTGCCCGGTCATTTGCCTTTTTCTGAGAAGTCTTCATCTAATGAGAGTGTTCTTATTCAGGGAGTAGAGTGCGGCTTTGTTAACGTTCTTCTCTATTCTGGAAATGCGTCATCAGACTTACTCTCAGGATCAATGACAGTTAGAAGTCTATGTTCTACCCGTAGTCTGTTTAATCTGATAAAGGCTCAAGCTTCAAGTCTCAAATTTTACGACAGCCTATGTATGAACTAGACATTCAACAATTCAAATCTACCTCTCACCCTATGATCCTATTGTTTTAATACTGGTAAAGATTGAGACGAAGACATTTATTTATTATTGCTTGCTGTTAGGAAATAAGTTAAGGAATCAACAGAGTTTAGTCCTTTTGAACTGGGTTTCGGACAAACTGTGAGTGGACAATTTAAGTTATTGAAAGAGAAATGTATTTCTAATGACGATACTGATATTAATCTTCTTGATTATGTTTCCAATTTTAAGTATAAGTTATCATCATCATCATCATCATCATCATCATCATCATCATCCAGGGCCGGCTTTAGGCCAATTGGACCAATTGCACCCAATTGGGCCCCGCGCCTAGGGGGGGGGGGGGCCGCACCTTGATGGGGGGGGTTCAGTTCACAAGTAGTCTAGACAATTCAGTGCACTGTGATGCCACCGTGGTCAAGGGACACATTCTTTTGCCAGTGTTAAGTGTACAGGCCACATGATAACTGTAGCAAGTGCCAAGTGAAGAAGTACCAGCTATACAGTTATATTAACATTTAAAACCTGCAAGTCTGTCAGGCTACTGCAAAGAATCCTAGTGAAGCGAGTGATGCCATTTGTATGAGTATAGACAGTGACAATGAATTTTTTTTATTATATATAATTAAAAGTAGACTTTACCATTACTGTCTTATATTGACCTACAATACACAATCATGTGGTTCTGCTTTCAATAATTTGTTGAACATTTGAAAGCCACTAGTTGAAGTTAAAAGTCAGTATAACAAGAAAAATGCAGCACTAAAGTGCTACTTTGGTCGCACGCTTTACAATGCTCCAGCATCAAAAGTATTATAGCTGTGCAGCTGATTTTTTTTCTGCACCCCAAAAGTATATTAACTGTATTCTATGTAAATCTCATGAAATAATATGATGCTGTTTTTCCTATCCAGGTGGCAGACTGAAATACGCACGGTTTTGGCCATGACGGGTCCATAAATTGTCTGATTATTACGAGATTTATAATGTAAATACTCCTATGCACCATTGTCCTGTAGTGCAAATTTGGTATTGATATCTTAAAAATTGACGAAATGCGAGCATTTTAAATGCCGCGTAGAATAAATAGATTGGCGAGGACTAAAGCAGAATGCATAAATGCTTAGGTTATGGCATGGTGGAAAAATATCATAGTAAGTTCATGGCCTGAAATGGCGTGGTTTTCCAGATTTTTGCCGGACAAACATTTTTTGCCTTCCCCCGGTGCTTATCACTGCATAGGTCGAACGCGAAGTATGCGACCAATTATCTTTTGTTAGGGGTGGACCAGTACTCATGCTGCTTGAAGTGCTCTTCCTTCCGAGTTGAATTGTGTCTTCATGACATTTGCTCCAATATGTCGGATGTCTAACAAAATTCATGATGTCACAATTTTGTTGGCTTTGGATTGCTCCAAGCAGCATGTGAACCATAAGGATTTATGTTGTTATTTAATTAATTGCTGAAGATTAAACCACACACAGAAAAAATGTAGATAACAGTGGTGTGATTTAGCTAACATGACAATAATCAAAATTTATCCTGGCATTCATTGTCACTTCTTTGGGCAGGTTTGCACAGATAAGGTGTTGTAAAGCTGATTTTGACTGGTTTTCATTTGGGCAACAGTGGATCTATTAGGCTTTCGATGGAGTATGGGTACGCATCCTCCCTGCTTTGTGCCAAGTATATTCTTCTGTAGCCCTTTATAACTAGTCATTATGTGTTCACTGTATTTTGTTATAGAGACACGAGATTCCTGACCTTCAAATATGAGTAAAAGACCGAGAGATATAGGCAGAAAGTACCAGAGTGGCAGTAAGAAAAGGGCAATAAGAAAGGCTAAGAAAGCCCAAGATGAAAGAGAAAGAGGAGCCATAGACAGATTTGTTTACAGAAATACATTAGATAAATCTGATGAAACAAATGTGTAAAACTCAGTTGAAAATGATCCGAAATTCAGTGATAATGATAGTGGTGCTGAAGAAATTTTACAAGATGAACACAGTTTTAAGGGTGCTTCTGCTGTCACGAACTCTTCGAAAGATCCTTCCACTTCAAATGTCACCAATGATGATGTGCAAGATCATTCCACTTCAAATGTCACCATTGATGATGAGCAAGATCTTTCCACTTCAAATGTCACCATTGATGATGAGCAAGATCCTTCCACTTCAAATGTCACCATTGATGATGAGCAAGATCCTTCCACTTCAAATGTCAAGATTGATGATGAGCATTCACAATTAACTGATGATCCTGCAACCTGGCCAGAAGTAATAAGTCATGGTGTGAGAGACTATTTGGTGAAAAAAGGACCACCAAAAGTTCTAAAAGAAGATTTCCCTAAAAATGATAAAGGAACACACTTTTCAAAATTCCACTGCAAACGAATGCTCCCAAATGGTGAATTTATAGAGCGACCTTGGCTGTTATACTCAGTCTCAAGTGACAAGATCTTTTGTTACTACTGTAAAATTTTTGACCTGAATGCTACAGCCGCACTTGCAACTTCTGGTTTCAATAATTGGCCAAACATCCATACAAGGCTGGCTGAGCATGAGAATTCAAACAGGCATTTGCAAGCAATGCTCCGCTGCTGTGAACTACAGGAGAGGTTGGCTGTTGAAAAGACCATTGATGAAGTACAGGAAAAACAAATTTGAAAGGAAGCAAACCACTGGTATAAAGTATTTGAGCGACTTGTGGACACAATACAGATGTTAGCAGAAAGAAATTTACCATTCCGTGATTCTGATGAACACATTGGCACACCACATAATGACATCTTTCTAGGTGTCATTGAGTTACTTGGAAGTTTGATCCAATAATGCAAGAACACATATGAAAAGTTCAAAACAAGGAAACACTTGATCATTATTTGGGAAAAAACATCCAAAATGAGCTCATCGACATTATGGCAAATGCTGTTCAGACAGCAATTATTTCTAGAATTAAGGCTGCCACGTACTATGCCATAATTCTTGACTGCACCCCTGACATCAGTCACCAAGAGCAAATGTCATTGGTTATTAGATATGTAGCTGATGGTACAAAACCAAACATCCCAGCTGGAGTGAATGAACACTTCATTAAGTTTTTAGTGGTTCAAAGCAGCACTGGAGAAAACTTGTTAAACTCCCTTCTGAAGGAACTTGAGGTATTAGGACTTGATGTTGCAGATATCCGTGGGCAAGGTTATGATAATGGGGCCAACATGAAGGGACACAATTCAGGTGTTCAAGTACGACTCCTTCAAAGAAATTCTCGAACATTTTTTACCCCATGCTCGTGCCATAGTTATAATCTTATTTTAGGTGATATGGCAAAAACATGCCCCGAGGCCATGACTTTCTTCGGTACATTGCAACGTATTTACACAATTTTTTCCTCATCCACAAAAGGTGGATAATCTTCAGAAGTCATGTTACTGGCCTGTCCTTGAAACCTTTGTCAGAAACAAGGTGGGAATGCAGAATGGATAGTGTGAAGGCCGTCAGATACCAAGCTTCTCAAGTCTGTGATGCTCTCGAAGAATTGGCAGACACTACTGAAGATGCCAATACCAAAAGTGATGCTCAGTCCTTGGTGAACCAAATGAGAAATTACAAGTTCCTTGTGTCTCTAGTGTTTTGGCATTCATTGCTCTTTCAGGTAAATTTCGTAAGCAAGGAGCTTCAAGGTGAAACCATGGATGTAACAACTTGTCTGAAAGCATTTGAAAAACTGTTCAACTGGTTAAATACATTCAGAGAAAAGGGCTTTGAGGAATCACTGGTCGATGCCAAAGAACTTGCTGAAGACCTTGAAGTGGAAGCAGTTTTCAAAAGTGAAAAGAGGCGTGTGCGCAGGAAGAGGCAAATGTTTGACTACGAATCAACTGATGAACCTCTGTCAGACCCCCAAAAGGCATTTCAAATTCAATGCTTTAATCAAGTGGTGAATAAAGCCGTGCAAACCCTTCAGCCCCGATTTGAACAGCTGACAAAGCACTATGAGTTTTTGGGATTTTTGTGCAATTTTAAGGATATGCCCAAGGAAGACATAAGGAAATGTGCTGCAGATTTTGAAATCGCCTTAACTGATTCCAAATTAGTTCATGCTGACAATGCAGCAGATGGAGTTACAACAACGAAGATGGCTGATATTGATGGTTTCATGCATTGTGAGGAGATAGAAACAATAAAGCCTATTCTCCCTTTAGAGCTGTTACAAAATCATGCAAAAATGTTCGAGTTTCTAGCTTGCAATAACATGTCTACAGCGTTTCCAAATCTGTTTGAGGCACTTATAATTTAACTTACAATCCCAGTTACAGTTGCATCTGGCGAAAGATCCTTTTCTAAGCTCAAACTTATTAAAACTTACCTAAGGTCTATAATGAGTCAAGAACGCCTAAATAGTTTGAGTATTATGTCAATAGAGTGTGATGTGGCCAGAGAATTGAGCTTTGAGGAAATCCTGAAAGACTTTGCAATGAAACAAGCAAGAAAAATTAGCTTTTGAAAGCTTAATGTATTAAGAATACTAGTTGCTATGCTTTTCTTAAGTGATAAGTTCCATATTTCCATATATTGAGTTGAATATGAATGTATAAGGTTCCCAGTGACTAGAACATATTAATTAATAAATCAAATAAAGACAATATAGTATCTTTGTATTTGTTTAGACAGTTTAATTTAGGTTCATAATTTGCAGATTGACATGCTGTCTCCTAGACTGGGCCTGGTGAATCACCCGTCTTGCACTTCTGCTTGCCAAGTGCAGTGGGTTGCAAAAGTGTTGGCCCCCTCAACATTTTTTCAATGATTCCTATAGAAAACAGCTCTCTCTCTGGATCAAGTGTAACTTCATCACAATCTGTTTAACCATATAAATTGTAGTGCTGTTTAATGATTCAAGACTTCGGTGGTCACTATATTATATCAGGCATAACTGAAAAATACCACTATGCTATATTTTGCATTAGGATCACAAATTGCAAAAGTGTTCATCCCCCAGCTACTAATGGAATAGCAATAGAGGGGTGGGGATGAATAACAGATAACAGACCTTCATTCTTCACTTGAAATACTCAGTGAAATTTGTTTTACTGCCATTGAATAAAGTGTATATAACAAATAACTTTTGCGATTTTAGGACCCCTATGCAAAATGAAGCAGAGTCGTGCATTTAATCGTACCTAAAATAATATAAAATAAACTTATTAAATAGAACCACAATTTATAAGAACAAATTGGATGAGTTGAAGTTAATTACGCTTGGTGGAGTGAGAGCTGGATTCTCTTGGAGTCAGTGGAAAAATATTGAGGAGGCAAACACTGTATATCTATATTGCTATTATATATAGTATTATTATCATAACTTCATAAATGGGGGGCCCCGCCATCATGTTTCTAATGGGGCCCCACACTTCCTAGAGCCGGCCCTGTCATCATCATCATCATCATCAGTCTCTTGACCTAGTGTGGTCGTTGAAGCACTGTCCTGCTGAACATCTGACCGGTTCCCTTCACTTGTCTCAATCGTGTGCCAATGATTGGCCTGTGTCTTAGCAAATTTTTTCCTGGTCTATTATGTGATATTGTCAGTCCACTTTGTTATATGTATACCTCTCTCTCTCTTTCTCTTTCTTTATCTCTCTCTCTCTCTCTCTCTCTCTCTCTCTCTCTCTCTCTCTCTCTCTCTCTCCCCTTTCAGCTTTGTTTTTGACAGTGGTGAGTAGGTTTTGTTAATGACCTACTTTGTGTCTGATAGTGTTGCGCAGTTCTTCATTTGTGATGTAGTCCATGTAAGAGATGCCAAAGTTCTGTATCATCTCATTTCAAGTGCCTGGATTCTTCGTTGAAATTCTGCTATCAGAGTCCAGGCCTCACATGAATACAACAACACTGAGATGACTAGAGCTCACAATAGTCTGATATTTGTTTTCAGACAAATATTTTTGTCTCTACAGATGGGACTTAGCTTTTAAATAGCTGTTTTTGTTTGTACTACTCGTGACAACATTTCTGCTATCGATCCCACTTCGGTAATTATGGATCCAAGATATTGGCAATGGCCTACTGTTTCTAGTTCCTTTCCGCTGACTATAATCTTGTCTGAGATTTGTTTACCACTATTTGTCATCAGCTTTGTCTTCTCGGCGCTTATATACATGTCAAATCTGGAAGATGATTCATACAGGTTCTTCACTAAGGTAGCAAGCTCATCTTCACTGCCTGCCAGCCCATCAATGTAGTCTGCAGAGCGGAGGTTAGTGATGTTAATCCCTCCTATGTTGACTGTCCAATAATGGTTTTCCAGGGCTTCACTCGTGATCTGCTCTAAGTAGATGTTGAAACGCATGGGTGACAGGAGACAGCCTTGCCGTACACTGACTGTTGTCTGAAAACAGACTCCCACAGAACTTACTGCACTGGTAGCCTTGACGTACAGCTGCTTAATGATATTGGTGAACTTTCGATCCATGTTGTACTGCTTAATTGTGGCCCACAATGTCTCATGCCACACTCTGTCCAAAGTCTGTTTTAAATCTATGAACACATAATAGATATCTTGTTGATGTTGCGAGTGCTTTTCACACAAAACCCTGAGATTGAATATTTGTTCTGTTGTGCTTCTTCTGCTCTGGGACCCTGCTTGTTATTCAGCGATTATTTATTCTGCGTGTGGTTTCAGTCTGTTCAAGATGATCTTCAGCATCACCTTATTAGAATGGCTGATCAAACTGATAGTTCTGTAATTTTGGCACAGCTAGAGATAGTACGTCATTTGGGGAGTGTTATAATCAGTGACGGGATCCACTGCCAGATATTGATGGGATTTGTTTTTATCAGCTCTATCTATGATACTGCTCCATTCTATTCTTGATCAATTCAGCTGAGATGTTGTGTACCCCAGCTGCTTTCCCATTCTTCAGTGCTCTTATTGCTGACTCCACATCTTCTTTGAGAATGGGGACATATCATCATTTGTGGAGTATGGAACTTCAAGAACTTCTGGGTCTCTTGTGGATGGATGGTTGCTGGGTTCTTTTACATACTCAGTCCATCTTTCTGCAAAATCACTTGCTTCTGTGAGGCATTTTCCATTTTCGTCTTGAATGGTACTGACTCTTGGTTGCTTCTGTCTGGTGAGGTCTTTCATAATTTGGAATGCCTTTTTGCTGTTATTCTTGGTCAGACTGATCTCTAGTTTTAACCAATCCAATCTTCTTTTGCTTTCTTCACGTTTTTGTTCTGATCATATTGTTTGTTTCTCGGTACTCCATTACCCTGTTGTGTGTCTGGTATTTATTAGGTCTCTTCTGGCATCATACAGGATCAGAATTTTTTATTTAACCCAGGTTTTTTATTATGGGCGATGGAGGCCAATGATGTTCTTGGCAGCTATTGCCAAGACTGTGTTGAAAGTGTATGTAATCACTTTAACAACAACATCCATCACAAGGAGTGGTGCACATTTTCCTCAAATTGTGGCTTAGAATGACTTGCAGATGTTAAGGTCCTTCAGTTGTTGAAGGTTGAATTTGAGCCCAATTTTGGCATTCCTGTCTCTTTCAATATTTGATGTGCGTATACATACTTCTTTGACAAAGCCAGTTTATCCAAATTTTATTCCGATTTCCATCACCGGGTGTGTTAAATATTGTGTTTCTTCAAAACAGACTTGAGCATTTGTTATTGTCTTTCATATTGGATTTTACAACCTAACTCGAAATTTTAACATATTAGAAATTTCATTAATAGTACTTTTGTAATTTAATTCGTGGATTATTTTTAGATTATTTTCGGATTTGATTCTTAAAACTGTAAGTTCTTTTTTTCCTTTGTACAATCTTTCTTCCAGGGTAATAACTTTCTTGTTAATTTTTACAAAGCTTACTTTTTTCTCTCACTTTTGATGTGTGACTGTTTATAAGAGCATAAACACGTAGGAATATAATTAACTTATTATAGTCAAATGTTTTATTATTATCTTGTCTTAAATTATTAAGATTTCCTGAATATCAACACTGAAGCAGATAACTGCCAACTGCATGTATTCTAAATCTAATCTCCATAATCACATCAATTATATTTCGATGCATTCTGAGAATTTGTTTTTCTTGAATATAGATTTTATTTCATTTCAAAAGGAAAATAAACGAAGCAAAACTGATTATTGCAACCAGAATCGGTCGACATTGTTTGTTCTGTAGAAAACAAATACAAGCATTTTAGTTATAGAATGAAACATTGAGAATGACCATACAAGTAGCAATTAATATGTTGTAACATTATTTACATTCAATTTGTGAATTAGATAGTGGAATAAAAAAAATGGAAACTTCCACTCTGGACAAATAAAAAGATACTTAAAATTTCACAATTAATCTATCACAAAATGCTAAATTATGACTTTACTTTGTTTTTAAAAAAAACGAATCACTTTCTAGTTCTTAAAACGGCTCCAATTTCGTAATAAAGTAATAAATGAAAATATTGACCGTTCATGTTTATAGTTCAGTGAAGTAAGAACTTTAAAAGAAAAAAATATTCTGTACTTTCTGTAGTATCATCACATGGAGATAAACTACACCAGAATCGGAATTCTCTCCAAAGACCAGTATATTTGATTTAAATCATTTGTTTTTTATTTTAATTGTTTGTTTGTCAGATTCAAATTTGACATTTTAAGTTTAAGATTCATTCATTGGGAGATTTTTTTTTAGAAAGTGGGATGACCTGTACTCTTAGAATAAACACCAGGTGTTGACCTCATTTCTGACCTGGCTTCAGAGTTGTAAACAAGCTTTTAAAATGATTGGTTGATTCCAAGGACATTATGGAGCTTTGTTATAAACATCTTTTTATTTTTAGTTGGGTCATACGGTGTGTACGAGATCTTTTGAACGTAAATTTGTTCTAAAAGATTCTAGTAGATCATGTGACCGCTTCCTTGTTTACGTAAAAACAGGTATATAAATTATGGTTTGGTGCGTACTATTTAGTAGAAGTTGGGCTGTTAGAATATTAAGTTGTATTGTTTTGAGTTATTTTAAATTACCTTGTATTGGAAATTATTTCAATTCGTTTTTATCAAGAGGATTTATTTTGTTATTTATCTGGAAAATAATTGTGCTCATTGAATTTCATAGACCAGAACTGACTTCATCACGTGACATCGTCTTCCATCTTGGATGCTTCACTAAGATTCGAACTGGGAATTATTAGGACATTTTATTACAAGGACTTTTGCAATTTCACTAGTGGATTATATTTTGAATTTTTTTTTGGGATTAATTATGGAATTGATTCTTAAAACCGTAAGTTTATTTTTCTTTTCTGGAAAATATTTGTGCTCAATAAATTGTTTATTAGGTTTTTACAAGCTTGTTATTCTCACTCTTTCTATGTTACTGTTTATTCGAGCCTAAGCACGTAACAATATATGTATATATATTTGTTGACATCGACGTTGGCCGTCTTGATGTCCCTCTTGCAAACATCTTTGTAGCTCCGACGCGGACGTCCAGTTGGTCGTGCACCTTCTGCAAACTCCCCATATAACAGGTCCTTAGGAATGCGGCCTGGGTCCATTCTCTTGACATGGCCGAGCCAGCAAAGGCACCTCTCGCTGAGAATGGCGAACATGCTGTTGATGTTGGCTCGTTTTATAATCTCTGTATTGGGTACTTTGTCCTGCCACTTGATGTGCATAATGCGCCGCAGACATCTCAGGATTAAGCTGCTGAGTTTTCTCTCGTGTCTTGCATAGGTGGTCCATGTTTCGCTGCTGTAAACGAGTGAGTTGAATACGATGGCTGGAAGACACGCAGTTTGGTCTTCTTGGTGAGGCTGGAGTTGTTCCATAGCCTCTGGTTACGTCTGGCCATCATTGCAGCTGCCATTGCACTCCTGCCGTTCACCTCATAATCAATTGAGAGTCAGCTGGAGATGTTGATTCCGAGGTATGTGACGTTCTCGACAACTTCCAAGTTGTATCCATCGATGGTGACAGAGGGAGGGTAGTCTGCATCTTGCGCCATGACGTTCGTTTTCTTCAAGCTAATGGTCAGTCCAAATTCCTTGCAAGCGTTGGAGAGGCGGCATACCAGTTGTTGCAGTCCATCTTCCGCGTGGGACGTCAAGTCTGCATCGTCAGCGAAAAGCAATTCACGGATGTGTACCTTTGTGACTTTAGTCTTAGCACGGAGACGGGCAATGTTAAACAGCTTTCCTTCAGCCCTGGTATGGTTGTACACTCTGTCACTGCGGTCCTTGAAGGCGTACCGGAGAAGCATGGAGAAGAATATAGCAAAGAGAGTCGGTGCAAGCACACAGCCTTCTTTAACTCCCTTATATTGAGTTACATCATTTTTTGTTGATGTGTGCTTAGTTGTGAGGGAATATCGGCTCGTATGTGCATGCAAGGAGATTGATGCCGTTCATCTGCAGGCCTGGATTTGAATCTTCATAGAGTGTGAATTCAAAATTCTCTAAACTTTATAACAGTATAATTTGCATTAAAACTCTTGATTTTACTTGCTATTAACAGGTCATGCAATAAATGTTTGTAAAAAGTAAACACGTAAACCAGATGTGTTTCCACGATAAATTTTGGACCAGGACTCATTTTGAATTGTATTATAATTTACTTTCCAAAATAGATCTTTTAGTCTGCGATACAAATTGTCGAAAAGAGCATTATTAAACTTCTTGAATTAATCATACAATGAGTATAATTCAGTCTCAAAAGCCCAATTCATTTATGTTAGCTTCGCATGGCAATTTCGTTAACCTTGTTACACGCGTATGCTCTGTGCTGCATGTCCCACTGGGCCTATTTAAAGAGCTCCTTAGAGCGTTCCGAAGAAAACAAATTTGAAAGCAATAAACCTGTGCTCCCTTGTTTTTGGATTTGCTCATTTTATATAGTAAGATGGTAATATATAACAGTTTTTTAAACGTGAACAGACAATATCAAGTTAAATCATATTTCATTCAACTTTTACAAATCGTTATAAGGTAGACATAATATAGAATCTGACTGACACATGTATAAGGTAGACATAGTATAGAATCTGACTGACACATGTATAAGGTAGACATAAGGTAGACATAATATATAATCTGACTGACACATGTATAAGGTAGACATAGTATAGAATTTGACTGACACATGTATAAGGTAGACATAAGGTAGACATAATATAGAATCTGACTGACGCATGTATAAGGTAGACATAAGGTAGACATAATATAGAATCTGACTGACACATGTATAAGGTAGACATAGTATAGAATCTGACTGACACATGTATGTCGTACCAAAGATTGATACTATCCTTATATCAGGTAAACAGTTTGACAATACATAATTGTTTGCGTACAAAACCAACTTAACTAATGAGACGGTTACTTTCATTGTTGTGAGAAAGGTCTGTATAGGTAGGTCTTTTCACCATTATAGGATAAATTTTGTTATTAAGCAGAAAGTGAGACACAAATAACACGGTCATAGAGGTTAGAGAATTTGTATTTAGTAAGGTATGGACATTTTAATCTAGTACCATAGATTTGTCTGTACACACAAGTGCATATACCAACATGACTTAGCTTACCTCACGAAATTTGATGCTACAAAATCGGTGCTTTATGCCCTCGTAAAAAGCAGAATTAATTGCCTATCGACCTAGTAATTAATTTTTATCTAACAACACAGTCATTCTGGCTTACTTCGACAGAAATCAAGGTTTTAATAATCAATTATAGAAAATTACAAATAAGCACCAAACGCAAAGAAACGTTTGGTTCCTGGATTAAACAGGAGAATGCAGAATTAAGAATAAATGCCAATATTACTATCATACATGTTAGATCAATTTTAATTCGTACTCTATGGAAACGTTTGAGGGCAAACGGCATCCCTCGTCTCCCCTGCACGCACCAGTCCATCGCAACTAAGCACATATCACCAAACATGACGCTACAAGAATAAGCTTGCCAGCATTAGATAATATTAATTTCCAGAAGAACATCGATAAATGTTATTATAACTTTCAGCTTTTAATATTTGAATATCTATCTATCTCTCTCTCTCTCTCTCTCTCTCTCTCTCTCTCTCTCTCTCTCTCTCTCTCTCTCTCTCTCTCTCTCTATATATATATATATATATATATATATATATATATATATATATATATATATATATATATTAGTAACAGTGCCGGTATTGCTTTACCTCCATACATTTTCTTTTCAAAGATGGTGATATTATTACATTAGATATATTGATTCACGGATAAAGAATAATCCTTGTCAATGTATGTGGCCATAATGATAATAATTCCGATTTTTTAAAGTCTCTAAAACAAGATGTTGTTAGTATAGTTAACTGATTAATTATCATGTTTCGTGAGTAGAATGTTGTTAGTATAGTTAATTGATTAATTATCATGTTTGGTGAGTAAAATGTTGTTAGTATAGTTAATTGATTAATTATCATGTTTGGTGAGTAAAATGTTGTTAGTATAGTTAACTGATTAATTATCATGTTTAGTGAGTAAAATGTTGTTAGTATAGTTAATTGATTAATTATCATGTTTGGTGAGTAGAATGTTGTTAGTATAGTTAATTGATTAATTATCATGTTTGGTGAGTAAAATGTTGTTCGTGACATGAAGCTAGATACTTATGATAGTATTCACTCCATGCTCCGAACAGAGGATATTAGGAATAAATTCAGTTTTCTAGATCCATGCCCCGAACAGAGGATATTAGGAATAAGCTCAGTTTGCTAGATTCATGGAGAGTAGCCAGTGATATATTATTGATTTGGAGTCAGCTCAAACATATAAAATAAAGCATATTATACTATTTCCTGATATCTGGGGACATTTTTGAAAAGGCTTATCTATTGCGTCTGGGTACATGACATACTATTCTGTGATGACTCAAACTTTCTCATCATTTACACTTCCCATAGGTATGCTTATTTGAAATTCAATGTACGACTACTATGACAAAAAGTATTTGTAGAGTTAAAAATACTTATAAATATTGTCTACAAGTATTTTCTTGAGGGTGGTCCAATAGGAGTAAGTAAAATATAATGATCAGTACTTTTGAAATTTTTAAAATGAAATTTCCAACTGATAATTTTAATAATTCACAAAGACAATTGAAATAGAATTTAACGAATGAAAAAGTATGGTAAAAAAAAACAATTTCTAGAAAAATAGGACGCCCTAGGTACTAAAATAAGGGTACTTCGATTAATATTACATTTTGGCAACATCTTATCCTTGCCTTAGCAAGATGGAATCGGGAACCCTCAACAGAGAGCTAATACTAGTCTCATGGTGTTCTAAGTTGTTACGATATTAATACATTTCATTCAATACAAAATGTCAATCAAACGTAATATTATCATGAATCATCTCGATACTCATGGATCATTATTACATTTTATTACATTTTATTACATTACGTGAACAACGTTTGCACTCATATTTTTGTTGAAGATTTTTCCATTCTTCCAAAACTAACTGGTCCTTTCAAAATGAAAACAATATATAGGGCGACGTAATTACTGAATGGTGCATTGTCTTAACATCAGCCTTGTTATCTATGATATGGTGTCACAGTCTCATATTCCTTAGATTTACAACTTCAAATAATCACGAAAGCTTCCTAAGTGACTAGACCAATTTCGTATATATTAATATATGATATCAGCTGAATATTGCTATATAGCAAAAGTATAGTTTTAATTGGTCGAAAAATTTACATATGCTCCCATTTCTGGTTCAGAATACCATTATTCTAGTAGTATTTATTTCATATGTAGCTGTAGTAAATGTTTAAGATTGATTGTACTGAGTATACCATTATGTCTAAACTGTACAGAATATCGAAGTATGTGTGTTTCACTATATATGTCAGAATTACTCGTGTTAGAATAGGACTGTTTGTTTCTTTTGTTTTTTAAGGTTTAACGCCATTTTTCAGCACAATATAGGCTGAACCCCCGGAAAGAACCACCGACCCACGAGAAGCTACTGGCAAGCTTTCTCACATAACTACATTTGCCAAATCTTAGACCCGAACACACACAGACAGAGGTGAAATAGCAGTGGTCCGTAACGGACAGCACTTTAGCTCGGCCACTCGGGGCCCCTATTAGAATGGGACTGAATTGTATAATGTGATAACATATAAGGTTACATTATGTATATTTGTATGTGTATGTGTGTGCGTACGTGTGCGTGTAGTTTTAACAATATTAGTCATATCGCTACGATGTCTGAAGTGTGGCAGTTTATAGTGATGTCTAGCAATTGGGTATCTTGCCGCAGACATATAGCATTATGTCCCACCCAGTCTCATTATCCTGACACCAGGCCAAACAGTCCCAACAGTAACCTCTTAATGCTGAGCGCCAAGTTAGGCAGCTGTTATTACCTTTTATATAAGTCTTTGGTATGACTCGGACAGGGATCGAACCCAAGGCCTCTCACATCCGTGGCGCTTGCCCTAACTACTAAGGTACTGGAGCGGTGTTGCATTACCTATCCTGCACCACAATTATTGCATACAAAACTATGGTCGTGTTATTCACGAATCCAGCAATATATTGACTGGAAAAGAGGTCGGCCGGGTGTCAGGATAATATGATTGAATGAGACATTATGTTACATGTCTGATGCATGATACCCCAGTGCTCGACATCACTATAAACCGCCACAATGCAGACATCGTTCTGATATGATTGAACAATTGGTAAAGCTAAAAATCAAGATCACACACACATTTTCCAGATTAATTACAAGATGAACGAACTCATGCCATCAGTAACTTCATATCGACTGTAGTGCGATTGATTTTTCACAACGCATATATTTTATGTGCCGTAATTAGAGATTGTTTGATGTAAAGGATAACTTTGGATTGAACGATAAGATGCCGTCACGTAAAGAAGTTGAAATACAGCTAGCAGCTGAAGAAGAATGTGATGAGGTGTAAAACCAATTGCTAACTTTGAAATGAAACAAATATTGAATTCTCACAAATAGTTTGTTTTTCCTGTTCTCTTTTAACGTTGTCATTAGATTGCTTTTCATTTCTAATTGCGTCACATTATTTAATCAAATACACTTATCATTGCATTATTTTCCTATGAATATACAATTGCAAGGGAACTAACGATAATTTTTAACGTCTTTGATAAATGAATTATACTTCAGAAGGATATTCCAGATACTTAATGTGTAGTACCACCAAATGCTAGACTTTATCCTTTAGTAACCATCATTATTTATATCCACCAAATCCCAGACTGTATGCATTTGTAACAATCATTATTAATAACCACAAACTGTAGACTATACGCATTTCTAACCATCATTAATGTTAGCCACCAAATGCCAGACTGTATTCTGTAACAAGATAACCAGGTGGGATTTTCGGATTGACACTTTGGACGATGATGCATAAACAAAGTTTAATAATGAACGACTTGAATGAGCAATTAAAGTATGAACACGTGCGTATATTTTTATTCAAAATATTTGATTAA
The DNA here is from genome assembly GCA_029339505.1 of Unio delphinus. Lineage (NCBI taxonomy): Eukaryota > Metazoa > Mollusca > Bivalvia > Unionida > Unionidae > Unio > Unio delphinus. Next base: position 16,717,809 of record JAQISU010001238.1, read on the forward strand.
TTAACATAAGAACGCACAAATGTAATACAGAAAAATACAACAACAAAAAAAAGGGGTGAATGATAAACAGTGACTAAACAATGGAAAGATGGGTATAGTTTACCCAGCTAACAAACAACGTAGAATTTTACTCGTGGCTACAATATTACCTGCAACGAGATACACTCCGTTGTCAGAACACTATTTCAGCTTCACGGCTGCTATCGTTCAGCTTTACAGCCGCTACGAACAATTTGATTTTACAGCTTGCAACACGTAGACCTCGATCGCTCCGATACTTGGAACGCTCGGGTCCTTCTAGCCACTCTGGAGAACACCGGAAACTTCATATAGTGGACACTGCAAATATTGGACATCACCGGACAACACCGGACACACTGGACGCTTGACATTCCAGATAATGGACAGCTCTACACCTGGGACACTCCAGACACTGGACAGCTCTACAGCTGGGACACTCCAGACACTGGACATTACAGACACTCGAGAGCACCTGATAGCATCGAATACTCTGGACATTCCAGACGCTAGACAGCAGAAAACATCCAATAATGTGATATATATATATATATATATATATATATATATATATATATATATATATATATATATATATATATATATATATATATATATATATATATATATATATATATATGTGTGTGTGTGTGTGTGTGTGTGTGTGTGTGTATGACACGGGCATAATACGTAATAACTTTATACATGGTAAGTTATGCAGATTAAATGACCGGCATAATAATTACAAATTAAGTTCAGAAATAAACCTAACCCTGCTTGATAAGAATCCTACTGTACTAAACATTACTGACAAATGTAGCCTTATATTACTCAACAATATCCTTCGCTAAATTGTAACCAAGAATATAAACGTGTGTATTATTTTGCGTAAACAAAAGCTACAATACATGCACAAACTGACGTGGTAGTACAATTTTGTTATCGTATATACAAGACAATGATAAAATTACATACTTCTAGAGCTGGAGATGTGCAAGTCCTTATAGTAGACCACTCACTGACAAGACAATACGTAATGTAAAGAGCGTTATATGCGGTGAGGTATTCATAAACAGGTGTTGTCTTTGCATTGAAGGCATTCCGTTGATCTCATCTAAAGCACTTCGCACGTGCGGCATAGGATGAACCGAACTCACTATTTTGAAATACGACACAGTATAAATTATTCACCCTCTGGGTGCTATGATAACTTTCTTAGCTCTAAGGAGAGACCGTATGTTTTATATCAAATTGTAGAAACATGAAGAAAATATAGATGGTAATTGTAATTGTAAAAGCATCTATATTCAAATTTCATTTGCAAACATAGTCTTTGCCACATTTTGTTAAACTTGTCATGGTCTATTGAGAGGTTCTTTAAAAAGGACTAAATTGTCATTTAAAAAACATTGGTTAAAACTTCTATACCTGTTCTTCTGTGACTTCTATGTTTGCAAGATTAAAAGTTGTGTCTGTATTGCTTTGTCTCTTTTAATATTAAATGGTTTTAGGTATATCTCAGTAGTACACATTATGAAAATTTATCGACGATAAATGGATGATTTACAGAATTTTCACCATAGTTCATTTTGAAAATCTAACAAATGTTATAAAAATTTATAAAACTCTGCTGATTTTTTCGTCGTGCTTAGCTTCAAAACTAACAATTTCCAAGATTAATTTGTAGTTATTGATGATACATTTTTCCTTCTGCATTTCATGATAATCGTCATATTTAATATGTGATTTGTTATACTTTGCACAATTATTCTTGCTACGGAGACATCAGACTGTATAGTTTGTGACGATTTATTGCTGACTTGCGAAACTTCGAGTTTATCCTTTAAATCTATATGTTAATATTCATTTTCATTCCTCGTCATCTTCGTATTATAATTCTCCTTCTTCTACGGTATACATCGTTTGTGGCACATGACGCAACAGACCAGATGAATTTATCAAGAATGGTGTGTGGAGTCGTTGATACAGCTACTAACGACAATCTACAACAAGATCCAGCAGACGGGTGAATGGCCAACACAGTGTACAAAGGCACTGATTATAACACTCCCTAAAAAGCCCATCTCCAGTTGTACCAAAATTACAGCACTATCAGTTTGATCAGCCATATAAATATGGTGATGCTGCAGATGATCTTAAACTGACTGAAGCCAAAAGCAGAATAAAGAATTGCTGAAGAACAGCAGGGTTCCTGTGTGAAAAAAACACAAAAGAACAATTATTCAATCTCCTCAGAGATAGGTATGAAAAGTACTCACAACATCAACAAGACATCTGTCCTATGTTTATAGATTTCAAAAAGGCCTTTGGCAGAGTGTGGCATGAGGCATTGTGGGCCACAATGAAGAAGTACACCAGTACACTACTTGATCGAGGTTCTGCATGGGACTGGTTCCCGACAACAATCAGAGATGTCTCCTTTCACCCACACTTTTCAATATCTACTTAGAGAGTATCACGAGCGAAACCTTGGAAAACCAATGTGGGGCTTTCAGCATTGCAAGGCGTAACATCGCTAACCACCGCTTGGTAGACAACATTGATGAGCTGGCAGGCAGTGAAGACGAGTTTGCCACCTTAGTGAAGAACCTGGATGAAACATCTCCAAGATTTTACGTGAGATTCGCGCTGAGAATACAAAGCTGATGACAAATAGTGGATAACAAATCCCAGCCATGATTACAGTCAGATGACAGGAACTGGAAACAGTGGGCCAGTTAAAATATCTTTGTTCCATAATCATCAAAGAGGGATCAGGAGCAGACATTTTGTCACAAGCAACACAAACAATGGCAGCTATGTCAAACGTTAGACCCGTTTAGAGAGACAAGAATATCTGTCTGAAAACAAGTCATCTAAATCTTTCTTTATTCACGTCAGGCCTGGACCCTGACAGCTAAATTACAGGGTAGAATCCACGCACTTGAAATGAGATGATACAGAACAATCCTTGGCATCTTTTACATAGACAATATCACAAATAAATAAGCGCGCAGGATAATCAAGCTCAAAGCAGATCAATATGAAGAACTCCTCACGACCGTCAAAAAGAGAAAGCTGACAAGGTATGCCATGTCACTAGAGCCAACAGACTATCCACAACAGTAATGCAGGACAGCATCCAAAGTAGCCGAAGGAGGGCTAGACAGAGAAAACAGTGGTCTAACAACATTACAGAATGGACCAGGAAACGTTTGCGGAGACATAAGCAGTGTCACATGATCGAAACAAGTGGAGGGAGCTGGTCAGAGTTTCATCAGCACAGTTCCTCGACGACCACACAAGGTCAAAAGACTGAAAATGATGATGATATAAACATGTTTACTTAGGATTGAGTTCTAGATACAGTCTTGGTTCAGACCCTAGAAGATTTCAGAAAGCAATCACTTTTGCTATCAGTTTGATGGAAATTTTCATTAAAACTATCATATTCTGATCCTCTAATATGGCCTAGGTTTTTATATTGGGGTTGTTTAGGTGTAACATCAACACTGACAAAATAAATGTGAAGATTATTTAAAGTATAAATCAATGAATGTATCTTGCCAGATTTTTCAAATTCTAACATAACAAATATGTTGCATACTTTGTAACCACTTTTTTCATATTCCCATACTAAAAGCATAAATCAGTATAAATCCTGGCAGTAATCTGGCATAAACTCATTCTTACATGTATATATGTTTTGTTTTGTTCCATTAATTTGCGTGGTAAATGAAAAATGCTTTATGCCCTATTGTGTGCTCAATTCTTTTTAAAACATTTGCAATTTTTTACCTATAAAGATTCCTTATCATGTTCAACTCTAAATACATCTGACTGTGAAGTATGCTGTCTAGTTCACAATTTCCTAATCCTTTTAACACTTTAGCCTTAACATCTATGCTGCCATCGGCAACACATACAACGGCTATTATACAAACATATGCCTTTTCAGTTTATTAGAATTTGAACTGTGATTTGATATTTAAGAATTCTTAAGTTGATCATTACCATCGTATTATTAATATCAGTAATTGATATTTCATAGTTTGCTTTCTTAGATTTGATCAGGATTCCATTCACAGTAATTTTGTTTGTGTTGTCTTCTATCTTTCTAGTTACCTCAATTAAATCTTTCTTCTTCTTTAGTTGTTTATCTTCTAACTCTATTATATCCCCCTTAAAGTCACCGACTAAAAGCTTGTATTTTTATTGGTCTTTCATATCCTACAATTAATACTGTAATTCGAGATTGTAACGTTTTACTGTATTTTTGGGACTAGTTTATTTCCTCCCTGTCAGTCTCGAGGGAATATATGACCGCATTTATCGTATTTGAATATTTGTTAGTATTATTGAATTTATCTCCAGGTGTAAAGCAATATAGGTTTTGACGCAGTTGGTGTAATTATTTCCGGTAGAAAGTGCTGGTTAACAGCTGTGTTTACGGGATTCAATATCGATGCTGAAATCATTATCATTCTTTGCTCACATAATTTCATTAACTTTCTTCTAAATTTTAGAAACCATCATAACTGGATTATATGTTCATTTCATTCAAATCTCTAATTTAAACTCGTGTCACTTTTTGTATAGGTAGTCTTCTCAATTGTACTATTTAACATTCTTACTTAACTATCTTACCCTGAAAGCAATACATTTTAATGCATTTGCTCCAAACTTGTTAAATTACGTAGAATTCCAGGAAGTCCTAAATTACGTAGAATTCCAGGAAGTCCTAAATTACGTAGAATTCCAGGAAGTCCTGATCCTCATGCTGCATCTGCTAAACCCAATCCACTGGGTTGCCATGTTGCCATGCATAATTCATTGACATTTAAATACGAACTCGGTATTTTTAATTAAATCACCGATAGTAGTAATAGGGGGCACAAAGGGTCTATGGAAAACCCAGTCAAAAACAGCTTGGGGCACTATCGGGTCAAGATTTATAGGGTCAAGGGAAAATCCAGTCAAAAACAGCTTGGGGCACTATAGGGTCAAAACAGCTTGGGGCACTATAGGGTCAAGGGAAATGGAACAGGGTGGGCCTATATAGCGTCAAGGGAAATGGAACAGGGTGGGCCTATATGGCGTCAAGGGAAATGGAACAGGGTGGGCCTATATAGGGACAAGGGAAAAAAAAGGGCGACAAAGAAAGCTACTATCTTTTCGAGACCTATGAGTGGCCCTGAAAAGGGCCTTTGGATACTTCTTTTTCTTTTATTTTCTGTCGTTGTTCCACCACCTTTTAAGTTTACCAATGATTCCCGTTTTCTTCTTCTTCTTCTTTTCGTCCTCGGGAATCCAGTCAGGATGTCCCATAGCTCGAAACTTTTCCTGAACTCTCATCCATCTTAGATTGAGTAGATCAAAGTCCTCTTTCTTCTTTTTGTTCTTTTTTTCCTTTCTCTCCTTAGACCAGTTTTCTTTAATCTGGATCACCTGTTCTTCCATCACCATTCTCATCATTGCTTCTGCTTTCTTTAGCCTGTCTAGACCCCACTGCACATATTCCCACTCTATGAGATGTAATGTTTCTTCTAGAAAGCACCTGACTTTGATGACATGATCAAGTGCCTGCTTCAAATCCCCTATTCTTATATATTTTCTTTTAATACGTCTTCTTAATTTCTGTTCTTCCTCCTCTATCATAGCTTCTAATAGATCTCTTGCTAATTTCAGTTGGCTTACAAAGCCATGGTTACTTTGAAATTCTTCCTCAAGTCTTTCCACTTGATATTCTGCATCAAGGATCCCAAACCAACTGTCTCGGAGTTGGATAAACAATTCAAAATTCATCTTGATGTGTTCAAAATTGAATGGCTCCAAGGACTGACGATTGCTTATATATATCTTAAGCACGGACGTGAAAGTAAACACCCCCTACATTCACTTGTCATATTATATACTATCCACAAACCATATCATTTACTATCCCAAATCACACTATATACTATCTAAACACACGGGGAAGCAGCCAAAACAAACCATACTATATACTATCCAAAATCACACCCTATACTAACCACACACACGGGGAAGCAGCCAAAACAAACCATACTATATACTATCCAAAATCACACCCTATACTAACCACACACACACGGGGAAGCAGCCAAAACAAACCATACTATATACTATCCAAAATCACACCCTATACTAACCACACACACACGGGGAAGCAGCCAAAACAAACCCTATTATATACTATCCAAAATCACACCCTATACTAACCACACACACGGGGAAGCAGCCAAAACAAACCCTATCATATACTATCCAAAATTACACGATATACTATCTAAATAGAGTCAGTGTTTATAATCACACTACTCCTCTCTCACACCCATTGGCAATTGACATAGTATTTCTTTTCTAGACATTTGGGTAGCCCTGAGAAGGGCTGTTTTTTAAACTTCAAAATGCACCTGGTTAATGCTGGCATCTCCCAGGTCTAGCCCCACACACACATCTCCTACTCCAATCATTCTCCCAATTCACTCTTGTGATTGGGAGCGCAGAGGGAGAATGAGTGGCTTCACTATCCCAGTCTTCACTTTGTGGGATAGTGAAAGTCTCTTCATTTCTTCCTCTATTCCGCAACCGTGGATGAGATTGTGGTTGTTGCGGCTGAGACTGTGGTTGTTGCGGTGGGGGCTGTGCCTGTAGTGGACGAACTGGTTCTGGTGAAGGTGTCCTCACCATAGGTTTAACTTGACTAGTTTGCCTCATCATGGGGTGAGGCAAAATTGACATTTTCATTTCCTTCTCCTCTTCTTTCTTTTTCCTCTCCTCCTCTTCTTTAATTCTGGTCTCTTCTTCTTCGGCCTCCATTGCCAGCTCGTCCAGGAGACGTCTAGCATTCTCCAGATGCATTTGAAGCTCTCTTAACTTTTGAACTCTGCTCATCTTCTTTGATGCGCCAACGATGGGTAGCCAGACTGACGAGTGATTCTTTATATATAGTTCAAGCGCGTACGTGATGGAAAACACCCCCTAGATCCAAAAATCTTACAGTATCCCTATCATTACCAAAAACACGCGGACGTGATGGAAAACACCCCTCACTTTTATACTTGACTCATGTTAATTATACATTGAACAAGTTATTTTGAAAAAATACGCTGTGCTTATAGACGCACTTCAAAACAAAAGTAAAAAGAGACAGTGATTATAGACTCACTTCTAATTTTTTTCTAACTTCCTCACATACCATAAGCAAATTGAATGATTAATTCTTTTCGAGAATATTGGGTAGCCCTGAAAAGGGCTGTTTTTTTGTTTTTGTGTGTACGAGGAAGGATGGCAATCTTTTATCGTCTAAGATTGCGTCCTCGTTTGGCTACACGATAGGGTCTGCTTCTTCGGAAAGAGAAAGAGAACTCTTTCGTGTCCACACGACAGTCAACAAAACTTCTGTATGGTTCCTGCTGCTGTTGTTGCTGTTGCTGCTGCTGCTGCTGTTCTCTCTGCTCTCTCTGCTGCTTTTGAAGTCGATACTTCTCAGTCCATTCTTCTTTCTCTTTTTGAATTTCCTCTCTGAAGAGTTCTTCTATGAGGTGTTCCGTTTCTTGTAGCATTCTCACATTCTCAATCTCTTCAGGCTTTGGCATCAGATTGTGTCTGATACGATGCAGAGTGACGTAAGCTTCGTTCAGCTTAGCTAGTCTTGAGCACATCTTCGTAGGAGGATGAGTCAAACAATGGATGGCCAGACTGGAGACTACCCCTGCTTTATATGGTTCAAGCGCGGACGTGATGGAAAACACCCCTCGACGGTTTAGGGTTTTTGAAATGTTGGGATAGTTTGATGTGAGGGATAGAAAGAAAAGTCAAAGAGCATTTATATGAATACAAATGTAAAACAAACGACAGACGCATTGGTTTTCAAAACACAACATTTTTATTCAAATAACAAAACAACTCACAAAACACAAACATTTCAAATAACAAACATTTTTTTTCTTCCATAATACTAATACATTCTCTTTTGACATGGTTGACAACGTTGTGAATTAAATTGAGATTTCCACTGTTGGAAATCATTGGGCCATTGATGTACACTACGTTTCCTAGCTAAAGACAACAGATAGCCATAATGGTCACAAAACCATCGATCTACTTTGTCATCGTTTCGAGACGAATGACGATCAAAATAAGTCACTAAATGTTCTAAAGAATATCCAAGACTGCAATGATGCAGATAATAGATACAATATTGTCCACACACCATAGAATCTGTGCTTTGTAATTTCACATTATTGAATCGTGTCGTCTGAGCATTTCTTCTCATAAAGTCAATGATATCATCTTCGAAAGGAGGCAATCCATACGAATCAAAATACTCCGCACAACCCTCTTGAGGAAAGTAGACAGCTACCCAGTGAGTTCCTGGAAGATGACTGTCATCTGTGTTGATGACATAAGCTTGATTCTCTTGAGGTTTGCGATGAGGTAGTTCATCTTTAGCACACACGACAGGATTCCAAGAAGCAGTGTACAAACTACGGTTCAAAAGATAATAAAGTTCCCAAGTATCCATTTTTTGTTGTGTAGCCTTGTTTTTTTCTCTCCTTTCTTCACAGGTGATGATAAGTCATCAATTCAATCCAGACTTTTTGTTTGAAACGGTCTGACAAGTAACTGATGGTTTGCTTCGTCTCTTTACTCTGTGCCAAGAGAGCTTCGATGCGATCAATTTCTCGAGCAAACAATGGAGGAGAGGAATGATCACGTAAGCCTTTATACCACTGAAGTAACACGTCTTCTTCGGAGATGAGACTCCAAGCTTCGTTCAGATAATCGTCCAATTTTTCTTCTTCACTCATCATCATACATTTATCGTGTTGAATTTGACTGGGATGATCGATTTGACATCCATAACAATCTTTTTTAATCATGTCCCTCATTTTATCTTCCAAGTGTTGTGCAAAACAAGCCACTAACTGTTGTTCCTGTTCTGGCCATCTGGATTGCATGATCACTACTTCTTCTTTTTGGTCTTGAGGGTTTGCTTTCTCTGTAACCTCCCATTCCATGGATTCTCCACTAATCAAAGAGGGACAAGGGTCTTCCATAGTGTCTAATAGTCTAGAATGACTTCTCTCAAACTGTTGATTTCTATGGTATTATCGAATTCGGCATACAGAATGACATTCACCGTTTCGGTAAGAGCTGGTGAAAACTGAAGTTCCACACGTATCTGCCCAGATTTTATAGGGTGGAAATGTCCCTCGTCGCTGCCTTGGTCTGGAGTGAAATCAAAAGCCCACAACGCGTAACTTTCTGCATAATCTTCGTAGGAAATACCGTGACTGGTGTTGGTTCCTAACTGTCCTGTGGCTTCGTACAGTGACAAGTACGACCTCAAGTAATTCTTCGCGGCAAACTTGGGTTCGAAGGGTCTGGTACACAAAGTTTTGCCATCGCGACTGACTTCAATTTTGGTTACTCCGCAGTGCTTAAACTCGAAAGGATTTTCATTGTGGACACCGTTGAAGGCTGAATTCTTGACGATACCAATGAATAAACGTTTGGGTAACTGTCCTTGGAACAGATGATCTTCGATCTTAGATTGGAGTCCAGAGGCAATGGTGAACGTTTTGACTTCCACGCGTCGTATCGGATACTTGGCTGTCGTTCTGCTCAAAGTGTGACTGATGTCATTTCCCACTTTAGGTAACACTTCCACACGACGCACGTATAACCTGGCTTCTTCGATGATGGTTTTGTATGTGATGGCATCAGCCATCAAATGGAAAGCAGTACTACTTCGATTCAGTCTCAAGCGAATATCTACTCCGTTCAGCAAATACTTCTCTTGAAACCACATGTCCAAATGCAAACGATCGAACAGTTCTAAACTACGATTTACAATTTTCTTATGACGCTCGATAAAACCCACATTGTGGGTATTGTTGGCTTCTGAGGCTGTGGCTGTGTCGTTAAACTTATCTGCGGTGTCAGGTTTCCATACCACGCAAGCATCTAAATGAGTGTTCTTGGCTTCTTTTCCGTACGTCAAGAGATTTTCGAGGTACGCTCGGTAAGGGTAAGTATCCATGCTACTGCTGACCAGTTTGTTATTCATGTACAAATCCACTTCGCTGAACAAGGAATGCATGAATTTGTTGAAGGGAGCTACTTTGTTCGCGTCTGCTACAACGACGTTGTCAGCCGATTTGGCCACTTTCACTTTCAAATACAAGTAACTGTTATTGAGATCGATGTAATCTTCGGGTTGTCCTTTGATTTCAAACTCGATGGGAGCTGAATCTGTCAAAGAGGAGACGGGATGAAATTCAACCCATTGGGCTTCTTGCATGGTCATCATGGTGGGTGGCATGGTAAAGAGATCTAGTTCCGACTTGGAACAGGCACAAGATTCTTGGTGCATCATTTTTTCTTTAGGTTTTTTCTCTTCACTTTTAATAATCAAAAATGTCTAAGTCTCGAGCGGTTCTTTTTTTCTTCGTCTTTCTCACTTTAGAGGTACGGAGACTTTTGAAAGGGTGTCTTCGTCGACGCTTTCTACCTTGTCCTTGCTGTGTCGTCAGGGAAGCAGGAATGTCAGACTCGGTACCGTTCAGGGCATTTATAGGACTTTCTCGTCGACCCAAAATCTCTTTACCCGTTTGAAGCAAGGCATTTTTGCCTGCTCTCAAAAAAGCTTCTTTAGGGTTTTGTTTGTCAATGAGAACATTGTAAAGAAAATCTTTGCCGTGAGTCAATGCGGCATCTTTTAAGGTGTGCAATCCTCGTGTCACCATCGGTTTCAAAACAGGGACCACGGAACGAAAGGCTGATTTAAACATATCTCCTAAACCATGTCCTCGTTGTCGAGTGACTCCTTGGTACACAGGATACATCACTTTTTCAGTTGTTGGAGAATCGTTTTTGAAAATGGAGTTTCACTGTGACTTTCCCTTTGGTAAATGGAATATTTTGACCTAGTTCTCCTTTTATAGTAATGTTGACACTGTCGAAATACGACTTACTGACAGGCAAATAATGAGGATGTACAAATTCGCGGTGAACGTGATAGGTATTTCCACCTTCCTCGTCAGCGGTGACAGAGTCCACTTTGAAAGGAATGACACGCAGTAACGGTGCAGAGGTGTGTCCTACCACGTTGTACTCTGCCACATCGGAGTACACAAACATCAAGTTGAGTCCTTGGTTCAATTCTACAGGGGATCGAAAATATTTGGCAAAATCCACGTTACTGGTTATGCCTGGTATTTGCTTTTTGTTCTTGAGCATCTAGACGTTTCCACCCAAAATATCAAACAATTCAGGACAAAAGGTAATAGCTATCATTTTGTCGGCTGTAAATTTCATCAGGAGGCGACGAGCCACTTTATGGTACTCAAAGGTAACACTTTTGTCAGTTTTGTCCAGGGGTTTACCAAACAATGTATTGAACTTGTTTGCAATCGTAGTCACTAAATGTTGACCACTAAAATAATAGCCTGAAGGGATCTTGAAATGATAGGTAGCCAGATTAGTTAGGGCGTTCTGCTCTTTTATTATCCCCTCTTCGCTAAGGATTTTGTCTCGGTCGTTTAATGATTTTTGCAATACCTGGTCATACACTTCTACTGAAAAAGTGTTTTGATTTTCGACGATGTTTTTGATTTGTGTCGGGTGTATCATTTCCACTAAAGCTACTTCCCAATGAGCATCTTGATCCAAATGCATGGCTTGAGGTAATTTAGCCGTGTAACAGCACAACGTGTTGTTAGGAAACACCTTCATGGAACTGTCACTGGGTAACGTTAAGTAAAATTGGTTAATAGTGTGGTTCATAATTCCAATGTTGTTCTGTCCGAGGAGTCACTCGAGGTTAAAGGAGTGTCTAAAAGAGGATTGTGATTGGAAGGGTGACTGTCTGGAGAAGGACTAACGTTGGACGCAAGGCTCCCAATATTGTTACTGTTGTTCCCGTTGTAAGAGTATTTCAGGGAAGGATTGGGAAGAAGATACCCGATGCAACTGCTGAGTAAAATGGTCCACAATTGTTTGTCTCCTTGTTGCAAACTCAAATTAGCAATGGCTGCACCAATGACACAATATACCACAAAGATTTGACAGAAAAAGACGATTTGGGTTTTAGGGACACGTTCTCCACACCACACCCACAAGGGTTGCTTTTGTAAATCTTGCAGAGATGATGTGGGTGAAGGAGTAGTCACTGTGGTTGCTGAAGCTGTATTGAAGGGCATGATGGTCACTTCTTTTTATAGTCGATGACTTGCGAAGCGTCAATCCAAGAATCAAAACTAGGAGGATATCCTTTCCAACGTACTTTGACTTCTTTGACACGTCGTTTTCCTACTTTACGGGTTCTTCGTTCGAGAATGCTTTCAATGTCGTACACGTCGTCTTCTTTTTTGGTAACACGTTGTAACTCAGGCAAGTAAAATGTTCCTTTTAATGCTTCTCCGTTCATGTCTTCCAATTTATAGACGGTAGGATGACGATCGCGCACTCGTCCAGTAACACGAAACAATTCGGTGGTCCAGTTGGGTAAGTAACCTTTGTCGAAAGTGCGTTTGGTTTTGCCAATGCGTACCCAATCTCCCGGGGTTAACACTTCTCTACCTTTCTTGGGGACAACCCTCGTCCGGGACGTACCAAACAGACGATCAAAAACAGTCACTTCGTTGTCAGGTGTCACCTCTTGTGGGGCACGTCCAATGCTTCTATGGTAAGATTGATTGTAGGCTTGGACTAAGTGCTGTAAGACGTCGATGTACTTGAAAGTGTGTTGATGCGTAAAATATTTCCACATGCGTTCTTTCAAGGTACGTTGAAAACGTTCCACGATACTGGCTTTGGTTTCAGGATTTTCGGTGGTGAAAAAATGAATGTCACGTTTCTTTAATTCTCGTTGGAAAGCTTGGTTTAGAAATTCGGTGCCTTTGTCGGTTTGCCATCGAAGAGGGTGACGACCACTTTGTTTCAACACCAGTTGCAAAGCTCGTACTAACTCTCCGCTCGATTTGGATGTCAATGGTACGACCCAGGCAAATTTAGAAAAGACGTCGATGACACAAAACAAATATTTGTAGCCACGATTGTAGGTGGCTAAATGAGAGACATCGGCTAAATCGGCTTGCCATTGATGATCGATGCCTTCCACTTGAGTGCGACTTCTGTGAAATTTTCGTCGAATGGGTTTGTGTAAAGTGTACGTCGCTTGTTCTTGTAACCATCGTTGTACTGTAGGTAAACGGAGCTTTTTCAAGCGAGTTTTGGCAGCACGATACAATTTCTGAATGCCTCCGTAACCTGCAGGGTGAGCTGGATCGTAATAAATGCTGGCTAAGACCTTCTCCATGGTTTAGGTTAATAAGTGACCCACTCTTCGAGGATATTGCTTTGGGTGGGACGAAATGGGGGTGGTTTGGAAACGGTTTTACGTGTCCGATGTGCCACAGGAGTTGATGTCGAGGGTGCTGGTGGTGGTGGTGGTGGTGGTGGTGGCGGAGGTAATGAGATAGCTTTGGTCTTCTTTTCTTTTCTCACCTCTGGTTTCCTTTCTTTCTTTTTCACTTCTGTTGAAGCAGGAGTAGCCATCATCTTTTTAACCCACGTTTTGAGTTCTTCTCGTTGGGGTGTGGGAGAAGGGGTCAATAAGGAAGCGGCAATCTTACTCGGAATGGGAGTAGCAGTGGGTGTTTGAAAGAGATCATGGGTTTTTTTTTCTTCCTTGGGTAATGGTGAGGTGACGTCTGTTTTGGCTACTGTAGAGGGTAAAGGCGACGGATTATTCATTAGTGCCTTCAAATCGGACAGTGTGGGTAGAGCTGTTTGTTCCACAGATTTTCGATGAAAGAGTTGTAGTCGTTGCAGAAGTTGACCGTACTTTTGCGATTTTTCGGTTTCGGACAAATCGTGGCGATGCAGCAAGGATTGCAATTCGTGTTGTAATTGGGACATCTCGTTCAAATCAGGATTGGGTGGTAAATGGGGGGTACGTTGTTCTTGCCAACGATGGTATTCCATCCATCGTTTGTAAGGAACCAAAGTCAGTTTTCGTCCTTCCATGGGCTTCCAAAGGTTACGTCTGAGATCGTGGTGCTTCATGGATCCCTTTTATCTTCTGGAAGGATCATACATATTGCTACCCATACCTTGGGGCCATCCCTTGGTGCATCCCTGGGGACATCCCTTGTGTCATCCCTTGTAAAAAACCTGGTAATATGCTGGATAGGATACCGGATTTCGCTAATCCTCCCAACACAGGAAGAAGAAAAGGTAAAAATCCTCCGCGTTGCACCAACATTTTTTTCTTTTGACGGACGGGTATTTTCTTTTGGACCATTTGACGAAGAACGTGTCGATGTTTGGCTAAGCATTTTTTCTGGTGTGAAGACAAAGGTATCGTGCCTTTCAAGACATTCAAACAACATTCGCACACGGTATCGATGACATCTTTGGAAGCCGTTTTAATGATTTGTTTTCGCATGGGTGGAGAGGCTTTGGACAGGACAAACAACACGTCTCCGTGTTTGACCAAACGAGGAGGTAGTCCTTTCTTTTTCTTTCCTTTGTGAGGTGTAGAAAAATATTTTCTGCGAGGTGACATCTTTGCTTGTTCGTTCCACAATACCACTGACGTCCATGACTTGAAACACACCCTCTTTTATCTTTTTTTTTGTTGTGCCATCACTTGATTTATAAGTGGTATCACTTTTTCTGGAAAGAGATCATGGGGTAGGAAAAATCCTCCGCGTTGCACCAGCATCTTTTTCTTTTGACGGACGGATATTTTCTTTTGGGCCTTTGGACGATGAACGTGTCGATGTTTGGCTAAACGTCCTTTCCTTTTCTTTCCTTTGTGGGGTGAAGAAGAATGTTTTCTGCGAGGTGACATCTTTGCTTGTTCGTTTCACAATATTACTAGTGTCAATGACTTGGTACACACTCTCTTTTATCTACTTTTTGGGGAACTACCGCTTCGTCAAAAAGGTAACAATGTCTTTCACAAAATTACCAAAGGATCCTCCATTTTGGTGACTCTTCTTTTTCTTTAAAAGACTACGTCTTTGGAGGAAAGGACGTCGATGTTTGGTTTTTAAGCCTTTGGTACGATGACGAGATTGTCTTTTTCCAGCTCCTTTTTGGGCAGCAGAAAATCGAGGGTAGTGATGGTGTGCACGTTTTTGAGGAGTCATTCTTGAGTGTTCAGTAGTGGTACAGAAAAAAATACTGATTGACGTCGTGGTCTTCAAGTCATATTTTTATACTGGAATGCGTCGCCACTGATTATCTTTGCGTCGTATCAACTTCATGGCAGGTAACACACGTCGTGAAGGGGTTCGCAACGGACTCAATCGGGACAGTTCTTGTTTAGACAAATCTAGTAAACTCTTTAACATGCCAGATCTTTCTTGGACTTTCACTTTCGGGGCAGGTACTTTGTGAGCAGCTGCTACTGCCGCTAATGTTGATGAGGGTGCCTCCGGTGGAGGAGACGTTTTTGGAGACGCAGATTTCCAATGTTTCATCAAATTAGGAAAAACGGGTGTCAAATTGGGTTTGGCTGGCATCACCCGCAACGGAGAAGTGACAGCCCCTGAGGCTACTGGCAACGTAGTCCCTGCCAAACGTCCTTGTAGATCTTTTCTTACAGGTCGTGGTTGACGAAGGTAAGGTTGTGTCCTGGCCGAAGTGCCTTTCTTGCGGGTGACCGCTTTTGTCTGTGGACTTTTCTTTTTCTGTGTTTTGGTCTTGGCACCCTTGTTCTTTTTCTTAGGGGTTTGTTTGACTTTTTTTGTTTTCTTCTTGGGGTGAACTTTGGGAGTATTGGGATCCCATTTTAAAAGGGAACGAATGATGACACCTCCTAGAGAACCACTACCTCCAGGTTTCAATATGATTTGCTTTTTGGTGTGAGTGTCAATGCGAGGATTGGCCAGTTGCGTCAAGGCTACTTTGTTTCTGTCAAAAAAGCGTTTGGTTTGATGTGGAATGTGAATGATGCCTTGCAGTATTTGACGTGCTGTCACCGTAAACCATCGTAAGACTTCTTTGAGACTGGCTTCTAAGACGTGAGCACGTCTTTGTGGATTTTTTTCGCGACTGATGCCGTACAAGGCACGAATCAATTTGATGGGAAGATGAGACTGAAGGGACGTCATGTTGACGATGTATGAGACCAGGTCAAAGTAACCCAAGGTTTTTATAGATTTTTTTAATGCTTCATAGTGTTATGTCGACGAGGAGGACGTGTACACGACAGGTCCTCCGTCTTGACACCAGTCGTGAAACAAATCGGTACGAAATCGCAAATAATCAGGAGTAGTGGGTTTTAAATCCACGAGTAAATAGGCGTGTGGCATTTGAGTGGCATCATCGTACGCATGAGTTAGCCAAGGTGTTCCTAACTGTTTGGCTAAAACTTGCACTTGTGATTTATCTCGAGGACTTTTAAACAAGACCACGTAATGAGCATTAAGACTAATGGTACGATGGGCTTTACTTTGTTGAAATAAATTTTGTGTAATGTAAATGACACTGGCATTACGATAATGCCCTTTACGCGTAAACCATAGTTTAATTTCTTCTTCGTCTTCTCCTAACATGTCGTCAAAAATAACCCAATGAGTTTGACTAGGGTCAGACACGATCCCTTCGTCTTCTTTAGGAATGCCTGCTACAAACACAATGGAATCACCTTGACTTTCTTGCAAGATGCTGTATGCCGATTGCCACTCTTTGTAACACCACACGATGCGTTGAGGTGGACGATCGATCAAATGATGTTTATGTTCGATCAAACGTTTGACAAATTCGGTTTTGCCTGAACCGCTCGGTCCAGCAATTAACATGTTAAAAGGATGACGAAGATACAAGGCTTTCCAACTAGCCTGATCTAAGTGTTCGTCAATGACTTTGAATGTGGAGGAGGAAGGAGTAGTAGAAAGAGTAGAGTGAGCCATAGTCGTGTAGTGGTATGACAGTATTGACACAAAAACAGACTAGACAAGAGGTTTTTATACTTTTTTCAAGACACGTTTATTTGAATGCATGTTTAAATTCGAACAACACGAAAGACAAAAATACATAAAAGCCAAATAGATAAATACAGGAATAAAAGACACAGGGAAACGATCAAAGTGACATATAAACAAGTCACTGTACAACATTCTTTGTTGGGTAACAAACGTCTCCTAGAGGTAGTGTGTAATGTTCTTATAGTCTCCTCTACAGGGGGTATAGTCACATACGTGTCCTCTCGAAAGGGTCTTTGTGGGGAAATGTCCATGACAGTTCTGTCTTGAACAGAGGGATTGTCTTCGGTGACAGATTCTTTCTCTTCTTCTGGTACTGTCACTAACACAGGTTTAAAAGTGACTTTTTTCACTCGACGATGAATTTTAGGAACACAGCGCTTGGGCATAATGGGATACTTCGTTTGTCCAAGCCTCAAAATCCCAACTTTTCCAGTGACGTACATCTGTCCAATGAGGGTGTAAATCACAAGCTACACACACATCTTCGTACACTGCTTCCGTACGTAAAAGTTGACGAATCTTTTTTTCTTGGAGAGGTCGAGACGTATCCAGATGAAAGCGTAAGGCTTTGAACAGAATAAGTCTCTCGTGGACATTTAAAGGAGTCACCATATTGTCTTATTTTTTGATAGGTAGTGTTCGTAAAGTGTCCACAAGGAATCGACAGGTAAACGAAATCCTAGAAAGCAAGTCACTAAAACACACACGACACGTCGACCCCAATTCATAGGGTACAGTTCTTGCAATAAGTGTTCGTAATCTTTCACCGTGTGAATCTTCTCATTGATATCCTTCCACGGAATCTGTTGGATCACCAATGATAAAGGTTGTGGCATGGTCGTTCTCTTTTATGCTTCTTTTTTAGGTCGAAGACTATCAGTGTAGATTCAACCCAGAATTAAACACAGAATTAAATTTGCACAAAAAGCAAAAGTGATTAATATAACGTGTAATTTCGTCCCACTGCCATTCAGGGTAACGGTCAAGAAGGATCACAACATCTTCAGATGTAAACGTAGTAAATTGGTAACAGAGCAAAAAAATACCCTTAATCCAGAGAAATCTAATACGTTGGTTAATTTTTGTCACTTGCCTCTTGTGAATTTCACGACACAAATGTTCTACAGTCACCCATTGAGATTTTTCTTTAGCAAGACCTTGCCAAACGTCCTTGTAGATCTTCTCTTGCAATTCGTATGGTAATCCTTGAATATTATGTTTTAGAGAGGGCTTATATACTGGTCTAGGTGTGTTACACGACATGGAGTAGTAGTGTCACTTCCAATCACTAGGTCCTACTAAAGGTAGGTATTGACAATTCGGAGACCATCGAGCATGTTCCAAGTAAGCGGAATCTTTCTGTTCCCACTCGTAAATGGATACACCACAACTGAAACACTTGACTTTATCTCCTTCGCCCAAGTAGAAAAATCCAGCTCTGGCTAATTCTTCAGGAGTTGGTCCAGGCAGATATTTTGGCCATTTATCTTTGAAGGTTTGGAATCGACTTTTAAAGTGACAGTATTCAGGCAAACTCGTCGGGAACGAATATTCGACTCTCCTCACTTCTGTTCGATGCAGGTACGGTGAAATTCCTAGGAGTCCACGATAACGTGTGGCACCGCTTCCGCATCCCTCAGGTTTGACACGCACAGCATCACTTTCCACGGTAGATATAGGGGTAGTAGTCATAGCAACGTTCCCACGATATCCAGCTGAATCGCTAACGTCACAGCGTCTGGCATCACTACAATCGTAAGGTTCACCATCGCACTCTGTAACGCAATTACAGTGCATACCGCAAGGACACTTACAGCTTCCTTCCGGACAACTTCCGTTGCAATGCATGGGTCTTATCCATCCAGTACTTTTCACACTCTGGAAAGGTACATTTGTTTTACAATCCCCAAACTTGAATGATGTCTGTTTAAATGGATTCATCTTCTTTTCGCTTGGCTGTGTTAGTCACAATGAACTATTGGTCTTGGACAATGTCCCTTTTTATATGCTGCCCAATTTCGACGTGACCGTACGGGAGAGTGAAATGATTGGGAAGTCGTACTCTTTTTTGGTACACGATTTGATAGACTTTTTCCAAAGGTCGGCTAACGATTTGGTGTGTAGGTAAACGGACAATCTTGTGCGGTTCGTGGGTAGTCACTTGAAACGTTTCATCCTGTCCCGACTGTAAGGCTTCTTGTAGCACGTTAAAGTTCACCACTCGACTGGTGCGATAATTGAGAGTCAATCCTTTCACTTTACATTCGGTGTGCATTTCTCCTTGTGGGTCTCGGTATTCGTAACCGTAATTTTTAGGACCGCCACTTGCAAAACATAGAATCTTGTCGTCGGGATGTTCATCGGTCCAGGCTCCTAAACGGTCTCCTTCGATGACAGGGTTACACTGGTTCGGTCGGTGAATGTAGATGCAACTGTCCGTGTCAAAATACAACACACGATCTCCTAACAGTTCTAACACTTCGTACAATTTTAAACGAGCGTGGGCTGTCACGTAAGCCGCAATGATGACATTTCCAAATTTGTCGGCTTCTACAAAGTCTAGTTCTTCTTCGTAATTGACTAAGATCAAGTCCTCACGAATGACGTCCACGTGTTTCATGACTTTGGTTGGGTCGTGAATCATCTGGAAGTAGCGAGACGGCTCGGACAAATACTCCGTCTTGGGTAAAGACGGTCGTTGTGCCATTTTACCCCACAAACAATTGAGCATCACTTTGCCAAACGACCGCCTTCCTTCGTTTTTCTCGATGTGGTCTAAAGTGATACCTTCCTGCTCCCGATATTTTTCTTTGAATATCTTTTGGTCTTCGGGAGTGTGACACCAGGAAGGATAGCCACTAGCTTCTTGTTTTAGTTTTAAAAAAGCATCCACGTAGTCTGCAAAAATACCTTTCTGTCTCTCGTCGCCCTTGCGGTATTGTTGTGTTTTGGGAAAGTGATAAATTTCGTACACTTCTAACAGTTGGTATCCCAGGTCCAGAGCTTTAAACAATTCCACGCTCACCCACGTTCCTGTCAAGGCGCGTTCTTCCAGGCTGTGCTGACAAGGTTGGTCTTGGTTGCACGTTTCGGAACATGTGCGACACAAAGGAAACATCAGTTTTCCTTGGCAATGGTGAGGTAAAACGGGATGGTACAAGTCTGTGGGAGGTAAGACTTTACACTTGATCAATCCTTCGTACTGACGAATGTGGCCCAAGTCAATGTGTTCTGTCATCAATTCTGGATGCCCTACGGGAAAGTGACAATATTTGCACACGTAAGGATACAGCGAACACACGTCCAAGTATTTGATTTCTTCTCCTTTCTCTTCATCCGCTTGGTACAGCAAACAAGTGGCATTCGTTCGTCCTCCGTACAAACTATCCCGGGGGTTCAATGGGTCCACCCACTTGTAACTTTCTACGATGCGTTTAAACTCGGGATCGGTTTTTAAACGCAGATCGTACTCGTGTTCCCACATTTCCACTACCTGGTATCCTTGTTGTTCTAACTTCAAACGTCGCTGACACGTGGTCTGGTACAAATCTTCCATAGTTCGTTGTAAAAACTGATTTTTGGTGTTACGCTGAGGGTAGCATAGGGGACATCCGTGAAATAAACATCCGTTAAACTCGTACACGATCTGAGGGTTTTCTAAGTCCCAACCATCTACCGAATACGTTCCGATGGTCTTTTCGCCTCCTCCGTTGCGAGCGTGTTGGATCCATTTGTCTTCCTTGTCGCACAAGTAATGGAGCCAGCGTAGGGCTTTAACCGAGTATTGACGTTTGACAAAATTTGTCGTTTGAGGACTGATGACCGCTAGAGTATTTTCGGGCATAAAGCGTTTTCGGTACACTAAGGAACATGCTTTGGCAATGGTACAAGCTTCTTTCAAAGGATCGATCCCTCCGTATTCCATGAACAGTTCTCGAAATTTTCCACAACAGCGTCGTAAAATGTCCACGTCAGATCGACAATACTTTAACATTTCTTCTTGAAAGTCAAAGGGGTCCGAGGCGTGAGTCTGGTACCAAGCATGGAAAGCTTCTCGTTGTTCGGTGCGCATGTTGTCGGGGTCGTAGTCGTCAACCTCAGGCAAATGGGGTAGAATGGCATGTTGATTGGCTTCGGTATTAAAAAAGTGTGGAAAATAACCTTTGGCCATTTCTGTCATTCCAAACGTTTTAGGCATGCGACTTAATGGCATGGCCAAGTAACACATCGAATCTTTAAACTGTACTTGTCCTACTTGCATAGAAATGATTTTGGCTCCGTTCAAAGTCACTTGAGGCCGTTCGGTACTTTGTTCCGCATAGTATCTAAGCAGAAATTGCCCATCGTATCCCGAGAAATTGTGAGCCATGACTGTGGCATGGCAATGACACTCGCCGTAACGTTCGATGTCTTCTGGACTCCACGTTTCGTCGATGGGGTTTAGGATCCATTGGGCAAAATCGGCTAGCGTATTTGACCCTCGAAAGATTTTTTCACGTCCTCCAGGAATCTTGCTGCAGTAAGGGCAATGACTAAAGATAGGTTCTTGGATGCAGTGCTCGCACGCACGGTGAGCCACGCAGAAATTAGGAATGTGAATACCAGTTTCTTGCATGCATTCGAAATCAAAAAAGATAAAATTCCCTTTCTTCTGGGTATCTTCTGGTCGGGGTTGATATTTTTGAATGAAGCATTCGTGCTCCAAGTCCACAATTAGGCGACAAATGTGACATCGTTTCTTCCCTCGACAAACGTGTAACTTAACACTATTGGTACGTATGCCTTGTCCACAAGTAGGACACAATCTCAGAAGCTGACAAGTACTTTTCTGCTGTGAACCTTGCATCTTCAAATGTTGTTGGTAACAGGTAAGACTGACAAAAGTGCGCTGACACACAGGGCAATGCACTAGTACTTGTCCTTTGTCCAGACAAGGTTGAGAGGCCAAACATCCCTCACATTTCGATCCACAATGCTTGTGTTGTTCTCGATTGTTATAACCATAGTCACATTTTTCACAGTAGTAACTGAATTTCAGAAATCCAGTGATACTGGTAATGGTATCAAAATGACCATCGTGATGATAGACGTGAATGTATTTTCCGTCTTTGAAATCGTGGCCTCGAAACAAAAGAGGACCACGCACTTCTTGAGGGTGTACTTTCAAAGTGTAACGTGGAGCCAAGACGTCTTGCAACTTTTGCATTTCTGGAATACCGCAAGGGGTATCTTTGGATATCCCCGCTTGCTGTAACAGGAGTTCTGCTTCACTTCTTTGTTTGGCTCGGTCCGATTGTCGAATAGTTTCCCAAGCTCTTTTCCATTCTATCGTCTCGTTCTTGTTGACATACATTTGTCCCACGACGATGGCACGGGCTAAACACATCTGGTCTTGAGGATTGTTAATTCGGACGAGGCTTCGCTTCATGTTACGAAGGCTGTCCACCAATAACACTTTTTTGCGTCCGGTCCCCTCAGTAAGAGACACGTGGGTCATGAACAGTGTGGCTTTTCCATCGGTGATGTGAAACTTGTCGTTGGATTGTTGCACATGTTGAATTTTGTCAATGACTTTGGAAGGTGTTAATTCTGATGGGCTAGTAAACTCGATCCAAACGGGAGACTTTAAATTATCGTGATGAATAGAAAGTCTCAAGCGATCGTCTTCTTTGGCTTGACATTGCTGTTTCAATGCAGTTAACACAGAATCCCACACCTCGGTAATGAACCCTTCTGTATTCTCCAAAGGTACATTGGCCTTGAAATCTTTAAACTTTACGGCATACGTGTAAGCCGTTGTTCTAAATTTTCGAGAGGAACGCTTTTCCGTCTCTCGAATGTGATAGTAATTTTCAGGGTTTACTAAGGGTGGTGCACTTTGCTTGGACGTCGATTGCTTAGGCGTAGATTCGGGCTCACTCATGTCATCTTCAAAATCACTGGTATGAATTTGAGCCAAGACTTCAGCTACTGTGCTAGGCGATACATTACGTTTCTGTCTCTTACTATCTTTTGCTTTCTCCACAACATGATGTGGTCTTTTCATCTTGTCTGCAAAAAGTCAAATGACTACCTTTTAAAGGCCATAACCCCTATATATTTATGTCCGATCCGTGCATATATAAAGGGTTAGTGTCTAACGGTTCAGTATTCATTTCACTCTCACATTGACCAGAACGATGAAAGAACCTACAGAAGTAAAACTTCTCATTAGAGCTTTACGTGGGGTCATACGAAAGTTTTCGTCAGACCAGCCGACGGCCTACTCTTCCTCCTATCGAGATAAAAGTCAAGATACTTGCTATATCTGTAAGAAGAAAGGACATTGGGCTACAGAATGTTCAGATCGTGACAAAAATAAAAAAGGTACCAATAGAGACAAAAGTCAAGATGCCTGTTATTATTGTAAAGAGAAAGGACATTGGTCTCCAAACTGTCCTAAGAAACAACAGGAGCAGGAGGAGGAGGAGGAGGAGGAGGCGGAGGAAGAGGAGGAGGAGGAGGAAAGAAATTCTGAACAGGAGGAGAAAGAGGTACCCTCCTCCAAGAAAGAACCCCGTCACGTTCACAAAAACAAGAAAAGAAGACGAAACGAAAGTGAAGAGGAAGAAGAAAAAGAAAAACGTGTGACAGTAAAGAAAATGAAAAAACAGAAAGAGTGAAACAGAAGAAACCTATGAACTTTTTAAACATGGTATTGTGTTATGTTATGTTGTGATATTAAATTGTAACGTTTGTACTAGAATACACCAGAGAGAAAAAACGTAAGTGTCTCTTGGTTTTGATTTGATAGAATAAGAACCTACACTCACACATTCCTTCACTCACACGTACATCATGGATTTTAAAAAATATATAAAAGGACTTTTGAGTTTTCATTGAAATAGGCAATTGACATAGTATTTCTTTTCGAAAGAATTGGAGTGGCCCTGAAAAGGACCGTTGGTGTTTTGATTGTTTAAAACAAAACAAACTCAGAAACGGGACGAAATCCTCTTGAGCTGTCTTAAGCCTTTGCCACGGCCAAGGCCTACTTCGGGACTGGTGGTTCCTGTCAATGATTTGGTAGAAATCACTAACGGTGGTAAGGTAGACGTAGTCACAGAGAGATCGGGTTGTTTCGCTCGAGAAGGTCTTTTTCTCTTCGGTCGTGATAAAGAAGTCTGATACATTTGTTTCAGACTCCTTAACTCAGCTAAAATATCTAAAAGTACCGTCGTGACCGTTTGATTTTCACTATTTTCTTTCTGTCCTTGGTCTTCATTCTTCTCTGTTGCTGTTGCTGCTGCTGCTGCTACTGTTTCTTCCTGTTGTTTCCTTCTTGCTTCTTCTTCCTGCTGTTGCATAAGAAAAGCTTGTTCTTCTACTTTCTGTTGTTGTAAAAATCGCTCCAATTCTTCATTTTGTCTCTGCTTAAAATCATCGACGTGTCCATAAGAAGATACAGAAGGCAACGAAGGTTCCGGAATAAATTCTTGCGATGTTAAAAAATCCACAATATCCCAGTTAAAATCAACTTCTTCTGGATGTAGATTTTTCATGACTTTAGTAGTCACTGTTGGCCCATGACTTGCTGTCTCTACTCCTGACTCACTCCAATTCATCGTCTTCTTACTGTCCGCCATGATTGACAACTCTGTCTCATCGATTGACTGCGCACAGACGCTAGTACCTCTATATAGAAAAGGTGACGTCACAGACCGCTCTCTTCCGATTGGATGGCTGTGCCTGACTTTTGTAACGCGTGTTTGGATTGGTCGATACACTCAATCCGTTTCGATCCGATCTTCCCCTATAAATAACCGCAGTTCACGGCATTCGCTTCACCTGTTCTCATCACAAGATGTGGACTAACGTTGAATCGTCAACCCTTGTGTCTAGCATGCTGTTTAGGACTGACATACCCATGTATGTCAGATCATCATGGAGTGTCATTCATAGGACGGAGACAGCCTATTGGAAGAGAAGAGTCTATGTGGAAAGACAAGGTTGCTTGAAGAGAGTTCTCTTCTATGGACCCACAGTAAGGAGAAGTTTAAGGAAGAGAAGAAGATCTGTGAGATGTCCTTTGTGTTAACAAGACAACGTTAACATTACACATAACGGTCCTTTTCAGGGCCACTCATAGGTCTCGAAAAGATAGTAGCTTTCTTTGCCGCCCTTTTTTTTCCCTTGTCCCTATATAGGCCCACCCTGTTCCATTTCCCTTGACGCTATATAGGCCCACCCTGTTCAATTTCCCTTGACGCTATATAGGCCCACCCTGTTCCATTTCCCTTGACCCTATAGTGCCCCAAGCTGTTTTGACCCTATAGTGCCCCAAGCTGTTTTTGACTGGATTTTCCCTTGACCCTATAAATCTTGACCCTATAGTGCCCCAAGCTGTTTTTGACTGGGTTTTCCATAGACCCTATAGTGCCCCCTATTACTACTACCGATAGATTTTAATTTTCGAAATTCATAGCATTATCTTGTATTTGTTGAAGAGAATATATAATTAATTTTTTGTACTGATTTTCACACACATATACACACAATTCATCTATTACGTTTCAAATTATTTGTGTACATGTCCAAGTCTATGGCATTGGACATATATGCGGTACACAATTAATACAAGTATGTATGCAGTCATAACTCTGGTGCTTTGGTAATAACATTTTCAGAATGATACCTGTTAATAAATACATGATCTAAAAGTGTATACAAAACATTTGTATGTGTCAGACAAAAATCACTTTTGTGTAAAAGACTGCTGAATCACTTAACTGTATAGATATTTAATTTACTTTGAATCACGCGCTCGTGAACGGTGATTCAATGTAAATGAAACAGCTATCAAGGACCAGGTGAAAAGTTATCTGGAAGAATGCAATTCAGTCGAAACAATGAATAAAGCAAAATCTGCATCTAATATTTGGCAATAAATAAGGATTTAGGTGACGCTATGCACACTTTGCACTAAGTACTGTACATAATAGCCTGGTCTCACGAATTATGAAGTCTGTATTTACCTTTATTTCATTTCGTGTTGGAGGAATAAAAAAATATGCACTTGCATAAAATAACATACATTATTATTATAAATAATAGTAGTAATAATAATAATAATAATAATAATAATAATAATAATAATAATAATAATAATGACTTTGTACATCGCAAAATCTTTAGAAACTCTAAGCGCTTTAAAACACTTATAATGATGTGACTACAAAAGAAACAAGCAAACACAAACACCATAAAATTAAAAAACATAAAGAAATGCTGAACAATTTAGGGTAGGAAACATTTTTAGGTCTTTAAGATTGTTCTTAAGTCGAAAAAGGTGCGTTTTAAGAGCACTCCTGAACGTGATCACTGTGTCATTGTGTCTAATTTCAATGGGCAATCCATTGTTGGGCCTTCATATGCAAAACTATGTTGTCCATGTGACTTCGTTTTCAGATTGGGATCGATCAGTATATGTTTGTCATACGAGAAGCATACATATATTGCTGGTGTGCAGACATGGGTGAGATCAAATAGGTATTCTGGACTGGAGTTTGTCGGTGAAACGTAGCACAGAGAACAAATTTCGTGCTTGATTCTGGATCGAATGGATAGCCAGTGTAGGGTACTGTGCAGCGGAGAGGTGAGCTCTGAACATAGTACTCTAAGGATGATCCAATCAGCTTTGTTTTAAACTTATTGAAGTTTCTCGAGTAAATATTGAGACGAACCAGTCAGAATTGAGTTACAATAGTCCAGTCCTAAAAAAAACGATGAACACACGAGTGTTTTAGCGGCCTCGGCTGAAAGATATTTGCGTCTTAGCTCAAGATATGCAGTCTTGCATAAGTTCATGGCATGTTGGTGCAATGTAAGAGTTGTCTAGAGTTACACCTAGGTTTCGTACTGACTGTGAATTTAATGTTGGTGTTGGTGATATTTATTGTTTGAGGTAAATAATGTGAATGAGAACGTCTTTGTGGTGTGATCAGTTATATAATCATTCATCAGCAGCTTGCTAGGTGTCATCCATGATTTCACATCAAAAAATGCACCTCTCTACTCCATGGATGGTAGCATCAACTTCAGTTGGGTGGCTAGACTTGTATAGTTGGGTGTCATCAGCGTACAAGTGGTGAGACACTGGTTGATGATCTTTGACATATGAGAGCGGCTGAGTGTATAGAATGAAAAGATACAGGTACAAGAACAGACCTTGGGGAACACCACAACATAGATCAACTGGTCTGGAGTGTATTCATTTTTGCAGATAAAATGTGTGTTATGTTGACTAAGTAGGGCTTGAACCACAGTATGGCTTATTGTGAATGCCGAATACATGCTGGAGACGGTGAAGTAATATATCACAGTCTATTGTGTCAAATACTGCAAACAAAAAAAGGAGGGTGCTGATGTAATTTTTCTGCTATCCAAAGAAGAGAATGTCATTAACCACCTTCAGAATAAGTAGTTTCCGTACTGTGGCAAGGGCGATATGCAGACTGTACATTGCTAAAAAAGAAACTGTTTGAATTCAGATGAGATACAATTTTGGTTAGAAGAACGTTTTCGAAGATTTTGTTATATGAACGGAAGATTAGAAACTGTTATTTATATATTATTAGTACACAGAACCTTTGCTGTTAGGCGTTTTTATTAAAACGACTGTGACTAAAACGTTGTAACTGAGGATGTTTACCCGAGCCATCCTAACAATCCAAACACTGTATCTATTTCGTGTTGTAGGTGAGGAAGGTTATAACAATATAGCAATGCCTTTAAAATAAATATAAATTTGATTTTTGCTAGTCAAAAGTATGAAAGAGTTTTAACTGAGAAAACTGTGTATGTTCAATATCTAGGTTTTCATCTCTCTCTCTCTCTCTCTCTCTCTCTCTCTCTCTCTCTCTCTCTCTCTCTCTCTCTCTCTCTGCGTATTTTGTTCCTTATGCATGTGATTGTGTACCATGTTGTTTGTGTGGTAAACGGGGACTATTAATAATTATATCGTTTTTTTTTCATACGTAACTAATAATTAATAAGTGGACTGCTCAAAGTTGCAGGGCGCCGTTGCTAGAATGATTTTCTAAGGGCGGATCACGATGTGAGACACCGATAGTACTATTACATGAAATTGCCTTTATAAAAAGCCACTTTAAAAGCCATGTTAATTTTATTTATGTGTATATTTTTCCCAAAGAAATGTAGACGAAGACAAGTGTAATTTCACGTTATTTTCCTATTCAGGGAATACCGTCTTAACTAATTTAGAATTTGATAAACTTTAATTTCGTGTAGGCCCCCTTCCGTTTATTTTGTGAAGAAAACGAATTGAAATGACAAGCGGTTTTCAGTCTATTTGATACGTTATAAGAGTCACTAAAAATATCAGCAGTACAAATGTATTACCATTGGTTAGTTCCGATTACATGGAGATAAACAAAAACGTGACAACTTAAGAATCTGACAGCATTTTACAACACTAGCTGATGCAAACAATGTCCAAAACACATGAAAAGATTTAGACTAACCTAATAGCAAAAGAGAACTAAGAACGCCACAATGAGCTTCACTATTTGACAAGCTACGCAAAGGAAGCCTGGCTAGACAGACGTTTAACAAAGTCAAATAAACGAAATGCTTATAGGCACACTTCTAATTTAACGTACTAAAATACATTGGCAATTGAATTAGTATTTCTTTTCTAGAGTATTGATGTAGCTCTGAACGGTCTGTTTTGTTGACGGGGAGTTTTGACAATCTTTTATTGTCTATGATTGCTTCCCGGTCTGGCTCCAGGCTTTCCAACAGGATAGGTCCTGCTTCTTCGCAAAAAGAAGTGAAACTATTTTGTGTCATCGATACCGACAGCGAATATTGTTTGAATGTCTTGTATGGAACGATACCTTTGTCTAATCACCTAAAGAATGCTTAGCCCAACATCGACACGTTCTGGGCCAAATGGTTCAAAAGAAAATACCCATCCGGCAAAAGAAAAAGATGATGGTGCAAAGTAATATTTTCCATCACGAACTACCAGATGAATTACATCAATATAATGGGCCACTTACACATTTTCCCTGAGAATAACGTTTCATTTCTTAAAGTGAATAAATATTTTGCATTATATAAACAATTTGGTTTGAATATAAGATGTGACTTGAGTTTATAGATTATAGCAAAATAAATTGACGATGGAAGTTAATAGAATTCAATAATTTTTACATCTCCTTTTCAGCTGTTACCTAGCAACAGTATACGACCTACATTAACACATTGCGGATAGTTTTGTGTTTATTCTGGGTTTATTTGCACTTTTAACACCTTTCAAAAGGGAAATGAGAGTGACGGTGATTTCCCAAGAACACTGAGGCAGCTGTACCAGATAGATTGAATATGTACCGAACCTGTGAATATGCATTATGAATCAAATGCCATGCAAATTGAGTTTCTCCAGCTACTCGGATTTGCAGGCAGAAGGGATTCAACGCATGCAATAAATTAGATGAGCACAAATGAAACTTAAATGCTATTGTTTTTTAAATAGAACAAAATGATATGACTTGCCGATAAATCCAAAGAATTTTAAATGTAAAAGCTGCAAGATGGCGGACAAGGTGGACATCATGTGTACAAGCTCCTGTGAATTATGAAGACATGTACGAGTAAAGAGATGTGTTTATCAATACAGTGTTGCAATTCAGCTGTATGAATACTTTGAGAGTAGAATGGTATGTGTTCTATAGTTTTTGTGGATGGTTGGGACTTAGGAAACCCCAAGATCCTGTCAGATTTTAATGGCTGCTTATTTCACGGATGTCCCTTCTACTACCCTCAACGTGATAGTAAAATTCAGATTTTACAACCTACTATGGAAGACCTGTATGAGACCACTTGTCAACGATGTTTGGAGTTAGAACAGCCAGCAAGGATACAAAGGGATGGAATTGTTTATAGCTCTGGACTTTGGATAACAATTGTTAGAAGTGTACAAAATTTACCATTGTACCCAGACACAAGAATACCACAAGGATGACAAAACTCAGAAAGGCATTTTAGCAGGCTACTTGAATGTCTTGTTGAAACTGAAAGAAAACGTCAGCAGTTATCCTTCCTGACACAACACTCTCGAAGATCAAATTGAATTTTAAGAGAAATGCTGGAAGCAGGAATGCATCACTTTCGACCACGTGGAGAAAAAGGAAGGCAATAGTTTGCCAAAGTGATATTGAATTCCTTGTAGAGCAAAATGTCCCAACAACTGTTTTTACCAAAGACGGAGTATTTGACAAAACCGTCCCGCTACTTCAAGATGAATCATGACAAAACTAAATACATGAAAAACGAATACGTCCTTTGTTATGACTTGATCTTAGTAAGTTACGAATAAGAACTCGACTTTTTAAAAGCTGACGAATTTAGAATTGTCATTATGGCGGCTTACGTGACATCCCATTCTCTTTTAAAATTGTACTATTTAACTATTAGGAGATCACGTCTTGTACTTTGACACGTTGCATCTACATCGATCGGCTGGAACAACGCCACTACGATATACAAAGTGACCTTCTAGGAGCATGGCCGTACGAGCACCCCGACAACAAGATTCTGTGTTTTGCTAGTGGCTTTCCTAACAATTACGGTTTCGAATACCGAGACCTACAAGGAAAAGTGCACACGGAGTGTAAAGTGAAAGGATTGACTCTCAATTATCGCAACAGTCGCCTGCTGAACTTTGGCGTATTGCAAGAAGAATTGCCGTCTGGACAGGATGAAAGCTTTAACTTGACCACCTACGACAAGATTGTACGTTTACCCACACACCAAATTATTAGTCGACCCTTGGACAAAGTCTATCAAATCGTGTACCAGAAGAGAGTTCGACTTCCCAACCATTTCATTTTGCCGTACGGTCACATCGATATTGGTCAGCATATTAAAAGGGCGACGTCCAAGACCGATAGTTCATTGTAACTACCGATGTATATCAAAAGAGATCAATCCTTTCAAACAAGTATAGAACACAATACTCAGGTCCAACCATAAACTTTGGTTTGATAATATGCGTCATGATCTCATCACCAGTGCAGTAAGTAGTATATTGGGGGACTCTAGCGTCAAGGGAAAATCCAGTCAAAAAGGGCTTGGGCACATCTAGCGTCAAGGGGAATTTAACTTGGTGGGCCTATCTAGCGTCAAGGGGAATTTAACATGGGAATTATTTGGGCCTATCTAGCGTCATGGGGAATTGAACATGGTGGGCCTATCTAGCGTCAAGGGGAATTGAACATGGGAACTATTTGGGTCTATCTAGCGTCAAGGGAAATGGAACATGGGGAATATGATTTGTATGGGTATAGGGAACTGTCTAGTGACAAGGGAAAAAAGGGTGGCAATGAAAGCTAATATCTTTTCGAGGCCTATGAGTGGCCCTGAAAAGGGCCTTTGGATACTTCTTCTTCTTCTTCTTCTTTTTTTTCTGCCGTTGTTCCACCACCTTTTAATTTTACCAATGATTCCCGTTTTCTTCTTCTTCTTTTCCTCCTCGGGAATCCAATTGGGATGTCCCATAGCTCTAAACTTTTCCTGAACTCTCATCCATCTTAGATTGAGTAGATCAAAGTCCTCTTTCTTCATTTTGTTCTTTTTTCCTTTCTCTCCTTAGACCAGTTTTCTTTAATCTGGATCACCCGCTCTTCCATCACCATTCTCGTCATTGCTTCTGCTTTCTTTAGCCTGTCTAGACCCCACTTTACATATTCTCACTCTATCAGGTGTAATGTTTCTTCTAGAAAGCACCTGACTTTGATGACATGATCAAGTGCCTGCTTCAAGTTCCTTATTCTTATATATTTGTTTTAATACGTCTTCTTAATTTCTGGTCCTCCTCCTCTATCATACCTTCTAAAAGATCTCTTGCTAATTTCAGTTGGCTTACAAAGCCATGGTTACTCTGAAATTCTTCCTCAAGTCTTTCCACTTGATATTCTGCATCAAGGATCCCAAACCAGCTGTCTCGGAGTTGGATAAACAAGTCGAAATTCATCTTGATGTGTTCAACATTGAATGGCTCCAAGGTTGATTGATTGATTAATTGGATTTAAGACGTTTTCGCCCATTGGGCATTTACGTCTGTTTAATGCCCCAAAAGGGCTAATTAATTGTTTCGGGGGACGGAATAGTGCCACGTCCCCACGCATTATTGCACAATGTTATGCTAATTAATTGATACCAACCGTCGAAAGCAGAAGAGGCAAAGGCGGAAAGAGACTGCATTGGAAGGAAGGTGATATACCCAATAATTTAATCCCCCGAATATAATTTAGAATAATTGTCGTCCGGCATTTAAAAATAAGTGGTTGGGTAGGGACAATTGGAATGGGGTGCAGTATTAAATACTGTCAGACTTGTCTATTTCCCGGAGGAATAATAGGATCAGTTCTGCAGTTAGGTTGGGATTAGGGTTCGTGATACTAAGAAATGATGGGTAGGTTGTGCTCGAGCCTATTTTAATAAGAGAGCTTGCAAGTTTATTTCTTGCTACTCTATATGCTGGGCACACATTAAAAACATGTGATAGATCTTCTAATTGATTGCATGATTGGCAAGAAGTATTTCTTCCAGGGTTGGATTTACTGTATTTGCCCATACTTCCGGCTAGTAGAGTTTTTCCTGTTTTGATGCGATTAAAGATTCTTTCGAGATGTTTATGTTTAATCTCTGCTCCAATAATATTCCTGGATACTTGGTTTTGGATAGATTATAGTTTACGTCCTTTCTGGCTTGAATCCCATTGTTGTTGCCATTTTGACATGATTCTTTTGGTAATGACATTATATAATTCTGTTACCGAGTACTCTATATATTCAATTTCCACGTTGTTGAGGTTATTTTTTGCAGCACGGTCAGTTTGATCGTTTCCAAACAGATCTATATGAGATGGGACCCACATAAATTCAATTGCTTGGTTAAGGTTAGCAAGATCATTGACAGTTAGCCTAGTTAGCTTTTGATAGTTGCCACGCCCTTTTGAACATCCAGATTCAAGTGTTTTTAGGACACTTAAAGAATCACTGATGATGAGTGATTTGGGAAATTTATTAATTTTGATCAGATTCAGTGCCTCTAAGATAGCCCAAAATTCTGTGGTGTAGATAGAACATTGGTCCGGAAGTCGCCTCCCTATTGTTATATTTAACTCTGGAATGGTGACTGCTGCAGGTGTTCTATCTGGATCTGTTGATTTGGGTTCATCAGTGTATAATTTGGTATAATCCTTGTAGTTGACTTCTAAGTTAGTGAGAATTTTTGTTCTTATTTCGTTCGTCATTGATTCTTTAGGTCCAAATGTTGTGGCTTCAAAGTTAATGTTTATTGGTATGTTCATCCAGGGAGTATTGTCCGGATAGGCGATTTTAACAGCTTGAAGGTTGTTAATGCTTAGTTCTTTGCTTAAGGTGTGAATCCTTTTCCCGGAAGGCTGGGATGGTACTAACCTCTTGCTAAAGACTTTGTTGCAATTTTTAATTGTTGTTCTGGTGGGGTGATTTGCGTTATGAATTGAGATTCTGACCGCATATCTAAGAGTTAGCTCATCTCTTCTAAGTGATAATGGCATTTCTCCAGTGATGATTTGCAATTGTTCTTTTGAGGTGCTTCTCAAGGTACCTGTGCAAATCCTTAGTGCTGTAGTTTGTATTTGATCTAGTTTCCCCAAAAGATTTTGTTTAGCAGATGCGTATACTTGACATCCGTAGTCCAGTTTGGATCTAATTAGGGCCCTGTAGATCATCAGAAGAGTTTTATGGTTAGATCCCCATTTTAATCCTTTGATATTTTTCATGAGGGAGATGTCTTTTTTGCATCTGCGGATCAGATCTTGGATGTGGTACTTCCATGTTAGGTATTGATCAAATGTCATACCCAGGAATTTGATTGTTGTTTCAAATTTAATTAACTCCCATTGAATGTATAGCTTTGGTGCTTCTACTGTTTTCTTTTGATTTGGCGAAAAAAAGTATACCCCTTGTTTTGCCCTTTGAGAGTTTGAACCCCCATTTGTCAGCCCAAGTTCCAATTTTGTTGAGACTGATTTGGAGGGTATTGATGACTTTTTGACTTGTTGGATCACCATCTTTCCATAGACCGCTATCGTCTGCAAATTGCAAGAGGTCTACTTCTTTATGATCAACGTTGATTTCCAGATCATTAATCATAATGTTGAACAGCGTAGGGCTAATGACACTACCCTGAGTTGTGCCGTTTTCCAATAGGAATTCCTCAGAGAGTGTATCTCCTATTCTAACTCTGATGCGCATATTAGACAGGAATTGTTTTATCCAGGCATGCATTTCACCATTTATACCGTAGTGGTTAAGTGTGGCTATAAGGCAATTGGTCCAAACCAAGTCGAATGCCTTTTCAAGGTCTAGAAAAATTGCAGTCAAGTGTCGATTTTTTTTCCTTTTATTGTGAAATGCTAGCTTTATTTGGGATTCAAGTCGAACTAGCTGATCTATTGTTCATCTATTATTCCGGAAGCCGCTCTGGTTGTTTGATAAAAGGTTTTTACTCTCTAAATGATGTTTCAATCTGTTGTTAACCATAGTTTCCATTACTTTACATATGGTGTCCGTAAGGGAGATGGGTCTGTATGATGAAACTTCGGTTGGGTCCTTGTCTGCTTTTGGGAGTGGTACTACTATTGCTTGTTTCCATTTCTCGGGGATTTGTCCCGTGGTCCATGATTGGTTAATTAAAGCAATTAGAGCTATTTCCATGTTGGTTGGGATGTTTTTATATATTTCGTATCCCATGTTGTCTTCTCCTGGTGAGGTTGACTTTTTTGGTTTGATTGCATTTATCCATTCCTCTCTAGTAAAGGGTTCGTTGAGAGACGGGTTTCTGGGTTCTCTATCCATAAAGAGATGTGACTGCTGTTTCTCCACTTTTGCTCTATATGCTTGGAATTATGCAGTGTGGTTTTTGTTGCTGCTCATTCCTGCAAAGTGAAATGCTATCGCTGAAGCTTTTTCCATGTTTTTTATTGCTTCTTTGATATTTGGTATAGTCGTGCTAATTCCTTTTTTCATGGATTTAATTGTATTCCAAATTTGTTTGGAATTGGACTGTTTGATTATTAAACTGGAGCAGTAGTTTTGCCACGACGTCTCTTTAGATGTTTTTGATGATCTGCTTTGCTAATTTTTCCTTTTTTTTTGTAGTCATCGAAGTCCGTTGACTTGCCAGTGTGCCTAAATCTGTTGAGGGCTTTCTTTTTATCCTTGATTGCCATCTTGCAGTTGTCGTTCCACCAAGGTATGGGCTGTTTATTTGTAATTTTTGTTCCCGTTGAATATTGGCTGCTTCCTTGATACACTGGATTATGTTGTTATTAAACTGGTGGATGTTGTCGTCTTGTAGATCATGTATTGTCTTTTTTTCCAGTAGGGTCCGGAATTTCGTCCAGTTTGCTTTGTTTAAAATCCATTTGGAAGTTTTTTTTTAATGGGATCGATTGGCTTTGACAAGTGTATGTCAATAACTATTGGGTAGTGGTCACTACCTAGTGTAGATTCTCTGTCTACTTCCCAGTTGGTGATTGCAGCCAATCTGGGCGTACAAATAGTAAGATCTAATGCAGACATGGAGCCATTTGTTAGTGATAGACGGGTTTTTGTTCCGTCGTTTAGTATGACAAGGTTTCTTTTGAGTGCCCATTGTTCAATCAATGAGCCTCGCTTGTCAGTATGATCACCGCCCCATGACTTATTGTGGCCGTTAAAATCTCCACAAATCATGTATTCTTTTATGCAGCTTTTTAACTGCAAATAGTTTTGTAAGAGCGCTGGAGCTGCTCCACCAGGGTCATACACGTTAAGAAGTTCAAATGAAAAAGAACCAACGTGTATATGTACTGCTTGATATTCTACAGCGTTTGCTGTAGAATTATCTTGTTTTTGGCTAGTGTTAGTACAAAAATAAGTATTGGGTAGAAGGTCACTAATAAATATTCCTAACCCACCTCCCTTTAATCCGCTAGCCCTTGTCAGGTATTTATATTTGGAATATCCCATAATTTTTGGTTGGGATTCTGATGAACTGTGGGTGTGGGTTTCCTGAATACAAATGATGTCAGGTTTTTTTGTGGAATTTTGAATTTTAATTAATAATTCAGGTTTATTTATGTTTAAACCCCTGCTATTCCATTGCCAGATAGTTAATTTATTTTTCCCTTGTTTGTCCATTTAAATTATAATAATTATTACCTTATAGCTATTTCCTATTTAAATATGCAAATGTTTTTCAAGGAGATCATTTAGTAGTTTAAAGTACGGTACACTAGGTACCCCCTGGTAATTTAAGATTTGAACAATCCCTAACAAAAGATCACTAAGGTATTGTAAAATTTTTATGTGGGGAAAAGAATCAATCCCGCTATTAATGTTAAAGTTTATATTGTTTATATTGTTTATATTGTTTATATCGTCCGCCTTGTTATAAACAGTACTAGTTGATAAATCCTTAGTTTTTGCACGTTAGGATTTTTAGTACTGGTTTCTCTATTTCTATTATTTTGAACAAAATATTTCATCTCCGACGAAGTCGGTTTATTTTGTTTTAGGTTTTTGGAGGGCATAGATGAGGGCTGGGGTAATAATGGATTCTTACCCTTTTGAGTTAGTTTTTTAGTTTCGGATAAAGCAGTGATGCTTGGTGCTGTAACATTTTGGAGGTCTTTAATGTTTGTTGTCTGAGGGTTTGCAGCAGTTTGTTTCTGTGCTACCTCAGAACTGGATTTTGCCAACTTATACGGGATTTTTTCTCTATTCATTATGGAAACTATTGTCATTTCCTTAATGGTATAAGGACAATCTTCGGCCGTTGGTCGGTGGGGTCCTTTACAATTGGGGCATTTGGGTCCATCATAATTACAAGGATCACTGTGATTACCTCCACAGTTTCCACATCTTGGCTTGTTTCTACAACTAAAAGTGTAGTGGCCCCACGATTTGCATTTATTGCAAAATCTTGGTTTATTGATGTAGTCTTCTAGTAGATAATTGGTTCCATAAAAATGAACAAGTATTGGAGCTATTGTGTAAAATTCCAACAATATTTTCCTTGATATATGATCGTTTGTAGATCGAAGTCTGGTAACTTGATTGAGGTCGGATCCCTGTAGTGTAAGCTCCTGCCCAATTTCTTCATCTGTCAAATGGAGATACCTCTTTGGAAGCTCAAACACTTTTTGATATCCTTTGGAATACATTTTGTTGTTTGGTTCCAATATGGAATTAGTAACCAAAGTAGTTTTATTTTCCTTCTGTATGATTACTTGAGGTCCTTTGTTGCCATTTTTTCCACTCCAGGTCGTGGTAATTCAACGGAGGTATGTTTCGTAGGAGTAGTTTTGTTAGTGGAAGCTGTACTTTTGATATTATTGGCTCCCGTCTTATGTCTGGATACTTGAATTTTCATTGTTCCAATTGATTCCATTTCCATATATTTGGCAACTTGTGACAATGTGCTGCAGCGCACTATGATTTAATTTGTTCGTGGCCTTATTATTTCGAATGTGCCGCTATGTTTTTGTGTTAGTGCTGCAGCTATACTTTTTCCACTGAGATTGAAGGTTTTTGAGTTACCGCTTGTAATGAATACGGTATGTTCAGGGCTGTGGTACTTGGTACCTGCTGTCTTCTGATAGGCTGGAACCTTCTTTGTTTGATTTGTGACTTTTGTTTCTGGACCTTTCTTGTTGTCACTTTTTGTATGTGGTGGTTTTTTAGTGTTTTTCGCTTTAGGTATGCCATTCTTTGGGGTTTTCCCTTTACTCTTAACACATGAGGGCGATGTTGGTGCTTTTCTTCTGTCCTTGGATGGTTTTTGTTTGTCAGTATTTGTTGAGAGCATTTTGATGTGTTCTTCAGTATCTAGGTCCTCATCCGTTGTTAATATTAAGTCTTCAATGGTGATTTCCTTTGAGGGTCCCGATGGTTGGCTATTGTGATAAAATGTTTTTTCCCCTTTGTTTCTGTAAGAGGGGCCAGTGTATTCAAAGGAGATGTTGATGTTTGACCCTGCCAAACGTCCTTGTAGATCTTCTCTTGCAATTCGTGTGGTAATCCTTGAATATTATGTTTTAGAGAGGGCTTATATACTGGTCTAGAATTGTTACACGACATGGAGCAGTAGTGTCACTTCCAATCACTAGGTCCCACTAAAGGTAGGTATTGACAATTCGGAGACCATCGAGCATGTTCCAGGGAAGCGGAATCTTTATGTTCCCACTCGTAAATGGATACACCACAACTGAAATACTTGACTTTATCCCCTTCGCCCAAGTAGAAAAATCCGGCTCTGGCTAATTCTTCAGGAGTTGGTCCAGGCAGATATTTTGGCCATTTATCTTTGAAGGCTTGAAATCGACTTTTCAAGTGACAGTATTCAGGCAAACTCGTCGGGAACGAATATTCGACTCTCCTCACTTCTGTTCGATGCAGGTACGGTGAAATTCCTAGGAGTCCACGATAACGTGTGGCACCGCTTTCGCATCCCTCAGGTTTGACACGCACAGCATCACCTTCCAGGGTAGATATAGGGGTAGTAGTCATAGCAAAGTTCCCACGATATCCTGCTGAATCGCTAAGGTCACAGCGCCTGGCGTCACTACAATCTTAAGGTATAGCATCGCACTCTGTAACGTAATTACAGTGCATACCGCAAGGACACTTACAGTTTTCTTCCAGACAACTTCCGTTGCAATGCATGGGTCTTATCCATCCAGTACTTTTCACACTCTGGAAAGGTACATTTGTTTTACAATCCCCAAACTTGAATGATGTCTGTTTAAACGGATTCATCTTCTTTTCGCTTGGTCGTTGTGGTGACAAATGAACTATTGGTCTTGGACGATGTCCCTTTTTATATGCTGCCCAATTTCAACGTGAGCGTACGGTAGAGTGAAGTGATTGGGAAGTCGTACTCTTTTTTTGGTACACGATTTGATAGACTTTTTCCAAAGGTCGGCTAACGATTTGGTGTGTGGGTAAACGGACAATCTTGTGCGGCTCGTGGGTAGTCACTTTAAACGTTTCATCCTGTCTAGACTGTAAGGCTTCTTTTAGCACGTCAAAGTTCACCACTCGAATGGTGCGATAATTGAGAATCAATCCTTTCACTTTACACTCGGTGTGCATTTCTCCTTGGGGGTCTCGGTATTCGTAGCCGTAATTTTTAGGACCACCACTTGCAAAACATAGAATCTTGTCGTCGGGATGTTCATCGGTCCAGGCTCCTAAACGGTCTCCTTCGATGACAGGGTTACACTGGTTGGGTCGGTGAATGTAGATGCAACTGTCCGTGTCAAAATACAACACACAATCTCCTAACAGTTTTAACATTTCGTACTATTTTAAGCGAGCATGGACTGTCACGTAAGCCGCAATGATGACATTTCCAAATGTGTCGGCTTCTACAAAGTCTAGTTCTTCTTCGTAATTGACTAAGATCAAGTCCTCACGAATGACGTCCACGTGTTTGATGGCTTTGGTTTGGTCGTGAATCATCTGGAGGTAGCGAGAAGGTTCAGACAAATCCTCCGTCTTTGGTAAAGACGGTCGTTGTGCCATTTTACCCCACAAAGCAATTGAGCATCACTTTGGCAAACGATCGCCTTCCTTCGTTTTTCTCGATGTGATCTAAAGTGATGCCTTCCTGCTCCCTATATTTTTCTTTGAATTGCTTTTGGTCTTCGGGAGTGTGACACCAGGAAGGATAGCCACTAGCTTCTTGTTTTAGTTTTAAAAAGGCATCCACGTAGTCTGCAAAAATACCTTTCTGTGTCTCGTCGCCCTTGCGGTATTGTTGTGTCTTAGGAAAGTGATAAATTTCGTACACTTCTAACAGTTGGTATCCAAGGTCCAGAGCTTTAAACAATTCTACGCTCACCCACGTCCCTGTCAAGGCACGTTCTTCCTGGCTGTGCTGACAAGGTTGGTCTTGGTTGCACGTTTTGGCACATGTGCGACACAAAGGAAACATCAGTTGTCCTTGGCAATGGTGAGGTAAAACGGGATGGTACAAGTCTGTGGGTGGTAAGACTTTACACTTGATCAATCCTTCGTACTGTCGAATGTGGTCCAAGTCAATGTATTCTGTCATCAATTCTGGATGACCTACGGGAAAGTGACAATATTTGCACACGTAAGGATACAGCGAACACACGTCCAAGTATTTGATTTCTTCTCCTTTCTCTTCGTCCACCTGGTACAGCAAACAGGTGGCATTCGTTCGTCCTCCGTACAAAATATCCCGGGGGCTCAGGGGTCCACCAACTTGTAACTTTCTACGATGCGTTTAAACTCGGGATCGGTTTTCAAACGTTGATCGTACTCATGTTCCCACATTTCCACCACCTGGTATCCTTGCTGTTCTAGCTTCAAACGTCGCTGACAAGTAGTCTAGTACAAGTCTTAAATGGTTCGTTTTAAAACTGATTTTTGGTGTTACGCTGAGGGTAGCATAGGTGACATCCGTGAAATAAGCATCCGTTAAACTCGTACACGATCTGAGGGTTTTCTAAGTCCCATCCATCTACGGAATACGTTCCGATGGTCTTTTCGCCTCCTCCGTTGCGAGCGTGTTGGATCCATTTGTCTTCCTTGTCGCACAAGTAATGGAGCCAGCGTAGGGCTTTGACCGAGTATTGACGTTTGACAAAATTTGTCGTTTGAGGACTGATGACTGCTAGAGTATTTTCGGGCATGAAGCCTTTTCGGTATACTAAGGAACATGCTTTGGCAATGGTACAAGCTTCTTTCAAAGGATCGATCCCACCGTATTCCATGAACAATTCTCGAAATTTTCCACAGCAGCGTCGTAAAATGTCCACGTCAGATCGACAGTACTTTAACATTTCTTCTAAATTTTCGAGAACAACGCTTTTCCGTCTCTCGAATGTGATAGTAATTTTCAGGGTTTACTAAGGGTGGTGCACTTTGCTTGGACGTCGATTGTCTGGGTGTAGATTCGGGCTCACTCATGTCATCTTCAAAATCACTGGCATGAATTTGAGAAAAGACTTCACCTACTGTGCTAGGCGATACATTACGTTTCTGTCTCTTATTGTTTTCTCCTTTCTCCACAACATGATGCGGTCTTTTCATCTTGTCTGCAAAATGTCAAATGACTACCTTTTAAAGACCATAACCCCTATATATTCATGACCGATCCGTGCGTGTATAAAGGGTTAGTGTCTAACCTTTCAGTACTCATTTTATTTTCACATTGACCAGAACGATGAAAGAACCTACAGAAGTGGAACTTCTGATCAGAGCTTTACGTGGGGTCATACGAAAGTTTTCGTCAGACAAGCCTACGGACTACTCTCCCTCCTATCGAGATAAAAGTCAAGATACTTGCTATATCTGTAAGAAGAAAGGACATTGGGCTACAGAATGTTCAGATCGTGACAAAAATAAAAAGGTACCAATAGAGACAAAAGTCAAGATACCTGTTATTATTGTAAAGAGAAAGGACATTGGTCTCCAAACTGCCATAAGAAACAACAGGAGCAGGAGGAGTAGGAAAGAAATTCTGAACAGGAGGAGGAAGAGGTACCCTCCCCCAAGGAAGAACCCCGACACGTTCACAAAGACAAGAAAAGAAGACGAAACGAAAGTGAAGAGGAAGAAGAAAAAGCTGTGACAGTAAAGAAAATGAAAAAACAGAAAGAGTGAAACAGAAGAACCTATGAACTTTTTAAAAATGGCATTGTGTTATGTTATGTTATGTTGTGATATTGAATTGTAACGTTTGTACAAGAATATACCAGAGAGAAAAAAACGTAAGTGTCTCTTGGTTTTGATTTTATAGAATAAGAACCTACACTCGTACATTCCTTCACTCTCACGTACATTATGGGTTTAAAAAAAATTAATAAAAAGGACTTTTGAGTTTTCATTGAATTAAGCAATTGAAATAGTATTTCTTTACGAAATAATTGGAGTGGCCCTGAAAAGGACCGTTGGTGTTTTAATTGTTTAAATTAAAACAAACTCAGAAACGGGATGAAATCCTCTTGAGCTGTCTTAAGCCTTCGCCACGGCCAAGGCCTACTTCGGGACTGGTGGTTCCTGTCAATGATTTGGTATAAATCACTAACGGTGGTATGGCAGACGTAGAAACAGAGAGATCGGGTTGTTTAGCTCGAGAAGGTCTTTTTCTCTTCGGTCGTGATAAAGAAGTCTGATACATTTGTTTCAGACTCCTTAACTCAGCTAAAATATGTAAAAGTACCGTTGTGACCGTTTGAT
This sequence comes from Unio delphinus, assembly GCA_029339505.1. Taxonomy (NCBI): domain Eukaryota; kingdom Metazoa; phylum Mollusca; class Bivalvia; order Unionida; family Unionidae; genus Unio; species Unio delphinus. Next base: position 16,760,167 of record JAQISU010001238.1, read on the forward strand.
TTTCACTATTTTCTTTCTGTCCTTGGTCTTCTTTCTTCTCTGTTGCTGCTGCTGCTGCTACTGTTTTTTCCTGGTGTTTTCTTCTTGCTTCTTCTTCCTGCTGTTGAATAAGAAAAGCTTGTTCTTCTACTTTCTGTTGTTGTAAAAATCACTCCAATTCTTCTTTTCGTCTCTGCTTAAAATCATCGACGTGTACATAAGAAGAAGCAGAAGGCAACGAAGGTTCCGGAATAAATTTTTGCGATGTTAAAAAATCCACAATATCCCAGTTAAAATCAACTTCTTCTGGATGCAGATTTTTCATGACTTTAGTAGTCACTGCTGGCTTATGACTTGCTGTCTCTACTCCTGTCTCACTCCAATTCATCGTCTTCTTAGTGTCCGCCATGATTGACAACTCTGTCTCATCGATTGACTGCGCACAGGCGCTAGTACCTCTATATAGAAAAGGTTACGTCACAGACTGCTCTCTTCCGATTGGATGACTGTGACGAACTTTTGTAACGCGTGTTTGGATTGGTGGATACACTCAATCCGTTTCGATCCGCTCTTCCCCTATAAATAACCGCAGTACACGGCATTCGCTTCACCTGTTTCTCATCAGAAGATGTGGACTAATGTAGAATCTTCTACCCTTGTCTCTACCATGCTGTTTAGGACTGACATACCCATGTATGTCAGATCATCATGGAGTGTCATTCATATGACGGATACAGCCTTTTGAAAGAGAAGGGTCTATGTGGAAAGGCAAGGTTGCTTAAAGAGAGTTCTCTTCTATGGACCCACAGTGAGGAGAAGTTTAAGGAAGAGAAGAAGATCTGTGAGATGTCCTCTATTTTAACAAGATACTGTTAACATTACACATAACGGCCCTTTTCAGGGCCACTCATAGGTCTCGAAAAGATATTAGCTTTCTTTGCCACCCTTTTTTTCCCCTTGTCGCTCTACAGTTCCCTATACCCATACAAATCATATTCCCCATGATCCATTTCCCTTGACGCTAGATAGACCCAAATAGTTCCCATGTTCAATTCCCCTTGACGCTAGATAGGCCCATCATGTTCAATTCCCCATGACGCTAGATAGGCCCAAATAATTCCCATGTTAAATTCCCCTTGACGCTAGATAGGCCCTCCATGTTAAATTCCCCTTGACGCTAGATGTGCCCAAGCCCTTTTTGACTGGATTTTCCCTTGACGCTAGTGTGCCCCCATATACTACTGCAGTACCACATCTTAGTTATTTATATACTAACTCCATGACAAACTACGTGCAACCAGTGCAACGTCCAGACCACAAGACTTTATTTAATGGACATACTGATATCCCAGTAAAACAATGGATGACGTCCAAGAACGACACTTCACTGCGAGTACAAGCGACGAAAAAGATACATCACTCTACGCAAATGAAGAAAGAACAAACATCATTGATGTCTTTCACAACCATAGCGTCACAGTGAAGTGCTTTCAAGAAGTAAAAGGATCATCTAGACATAAAGGAGTAATTTAGCATCCAAATGCCTCAGACAGCGACCCCAAGAATATTTGGGATGATAACTTACAGTTAATCGGTGAAATTTAAAGACTTTATGTCTGACGTTCCACCAGAAGCAAAAGGATGTTTCATTACGGACCTACTTGACTCACTATTAGAGAAACTCAAACGTCAGTGCCACGTCAGAGACCGAGTTCGTTTGAGCCTATCTATGTATCACGACAGTTTGAACTCGCATATATGTCTCATGTTAAGCACACCTGCAGAATCAACTTCTTCCAAACGTTTGAGGGCTATTAAAGACGTGAAGACTATGAGAGAAACATATGAAATCACCGATGGAAACGTGCCATACATATGGCACATGTTGTACCTCCAAACCTATATGATGTGACACAAGTGGAAGCTGACAAGATTTTAAACAACGTGTGTGACGGATATAGAGAGAAACATGAACTTTGTACTATTTGATTGTTTTTACTTGTTTTATTTTAGCATTTTCTTATAAATTAACATTAACGTAAATACCTTATGTATGAAGTGATTTTTGAAAAGGCGCCACTTTAATTTTAAAAGTAGTTCACTAAAACCAAGAACAAAATTACTCGTCAATAGGTTTGTTTTACGTCCAAATGTTTATGTGTTAAATGGATAGTGCTTCGACCAAAACACAGGCCAGATAGCCCATATATATACTAGTACTTGAAAAAATATTTTAACCCATACAAAAGACTTTGTTTTGAGTCTCTATTATATTTGTGGCCTCTTTTCTGTGAGTTTGAATAGGTATTTGTTTGTTTCTGTTTGTGCCTAGTAACCCTTTTCCCCTACTAGTACATTTAATCCTAAAGATATTTTTGACCCAATAAACCCCATAATGTCACCAATGTTCAATTCGCTTTAACCTCCAATTGGCATTCCCATTGACGCAAATTTGGATAAACCCATTTTTAACGTTACGGATCTGATATATTGCCATCCCTGCAACTGCTTCATTTATCATAGCTTTAATATTTCCATTACTGTTTAAAGAATTACCTAACAGTTGTAAAATCGTTACATGATTGAATTCATTGATTTTTGTTGATAGCATGCAATTATATCTAACAAAACCCAGGCAAAAACTTGATTATTTCACGTAGCAGTTGCCCATAGACAGCATTGTTAAAAAATTCTCGTCATATATTTTTAAAAATAGACACAACTATTTTTGTTCATTTATATCAACTGCATGATACTATTGCTTTTGTTTCACTATTAATATTTTCTATTTACAGGTCATGCATGCATTCTTCTGTATCAACGTTTCCATCTCTCCCTTCGTTACCTCTCTATGAAACTATATCAAAAACTCAAACAAATCAATTTTCATCGTATTTATTCAGAAGACCAATTTATAACTTCAGCATAATGACCTCTCAATGGCTGTTGGATGTTATGTATTCTTATTACAAACTATATTCGTAAAATGCGGTAGTAAAATCTATTAACATGATATTGCTGTTCCCGTGGCACGAATTTGGGTCAGTGAAAACTAGTTAATTCCTGTACGAACGGTTTTCCTTTTGGACTTTATCACAATGATGAATTACCTCTTGGGATCCATGATGTCTGAAATAAAATGATAGATGTTACTTTGAAAACCTTATTAGCACTTCTTTGGCCAGATTTATAATATTAGTTTTGTCTTGAAAATGTAATTTCTAAGTGGTTACTTTAATGCACGCAAATTAGTATGTACTCATTACAGTCGTGGCAATCTTCATAAAGTATACGTCACGTTTTTAGATCCAGAACTCTCCGTTATTAGAGCCACTCTGTTATCCCTTTAGTTGTGGAGAAACGGAGGAGAACATGTGATGACGTCCGTTCGTGCCTTATGGTATGAGTGTGCAAAATTCGTAGCAGCTACCTCTACACCGTTCGTAATAGAGACCCTACCTTAAAAATTCAATGGTGATCTGCAGATGAGCACATTGTATTAGAACTTTGATCAATAGCCTGGCTCGGAGCTTAGGACTTCCGGAAAGCACGAGGACTGGCAGCTGTTCACGATAATGCTCCAGTTACATGCAAAGCTTTCTATAGAACAGTGTTAGATTAACTATTCCTTGAACGCATAATTTGCTCATTTTTTGCAGTTTGTTTTTGTATGTAAATTTGTGTTTTGTTCTCATTTTGAATAATCTGAAGTTATATATAATAAGGAACATTTAATAGTAATTTATATAATTAGTGTTTAGAATGCCATATATGATTTATTTATTCACGGTCTTTACTGTTATTAAAACGTTTTTGTTGGGAGATGGGAACAAAATCTAAACTGTGCGAGGAATATACGTGATCTGGACATTGTAAGATCAATCGACATAGATTCAATTAGCATCGCTTTTTCCAAATTGTTATATCTGATACAGCTTGATACCTTGTCGTGTTTTATGAACTAGAGAATGCCATGTGGGGAAGAAAATGGTCTTATATGTGCTAAACTAGATTTGCACTTACGTTGATGCCAATAACGCAGATACTGAGGTCAAAGACGACCATAGCAATGTATTTACATATTCTATATACTTAATTATTACCATGGTTTTATTTGCACTTGCAAAATGATAATAGGTGTTTCATATACCACCACAATACTGGACTTGCGTCCGTGGTATGCCTATAGTGGCATTACTTTCATCATGTAAAATTGCATCTTTAAATGTGTTCAGGTTACACACATGATTTGAGGTTTCTGTCCTTACCGCACTTCAGATATTTCTATTTTTGTAAAAAAAAAAACGAATGTTAATTTCAATGGGAGTCTACAAAAAGAGGAAACTATTTTGACCTTGTTTCTAAATCTATTACTTCTAGTCATTTGCATATCATTCTAACCTCAGAACTATGTCGCTTGCAATTGTCTGGAATCTACTTTCTCTTCTTCTCATAGATTTTTATAAATAAAGACATCATTACTAATGATTTATATATTTATCGATTGTTCCGATGGAAACTATTTTTGGCATACCATGTTTCTTACATCTGTTTTCAAGATTTAAGACATCAAATCCTTTTCCTTTCACGAGTCTTTACCTTTCACCGATCATTGTTTAGTGTTCAATGTATTTAAAACTTTGTGCATATATTACTAACTTTTGTTGCATCGATATAACGCTTGTTCGTACAACTTGCCTGTTGGTTTCACTCCTTTTGAGTCTTACATAATTTAAATGACCGAATTACTTAAGTCATCTTGACTTTGGGTTAAACTACCCAGCTAAATATTCATTGATGGTTGAGTTAGTTGAAAAGTATTCAGCATTTCTCCTCTCTAGTAAATAGTATAAATTTTGTTTTCTTTGATCCACCCGTACCTTTTCGCTCTTTCTCAATATTGAGATCAGATATAGGTCAGAATTCGCTGTTCAGATCTGATTTTGTTATTGATAAATTCTATTCTTGGTTTAGTCTATTCAATGTATTCTTGGTTTGGTCTATTCAATGTATTCTTGGTTTGGTCTATTCAATATATTCTTGGTTTGGTCTATTCAATGTATTCTTGGTTTGGTCTATTTAATGTATTCTTGGTTTGGTTTATTCAATATACTCTTGGTTTGGTCTATTCAATGTATTATTGGTTTGGTCTATTCAATGTATTCTTGGTTTGGTCTATTCAATGTATATTTCCCTTGTCAATTTAAAGAGATCTTTAATTTGCACTACAAATTTAATTTGTATTAAACAAAACGCATGTTCCTTTTTAACGGCGTTAATTTATTGCTTCTTCATGCAGTTTCGTGTCACCACCAATGCTAGTTCTAATTATTTCGGTGTTAGAATCATTTCGAGTCGTGTGGGAATCGATTTGCTTTATATAGCATTCCACGAGATCCTTTTAAATGTTTGATATAAAAACTAGAAACTTTAATACTAATACATATGCGTAGGATGAAATTGTTGTAGATCTGGTAAAATGTTTCAAGCGGCGGTAATGCACAATGCTACCATATCAAGTGTACGAAGCAGTTATTAAAACGGATATAAAGAGGCATGTTTAATTTAAAATCCTTTCAGGTACACATTTTATAATTGTCACTCATTTCCAGAGCTAGATGCAAATGACACCCCCACCAACAATTGAAATATCATATGTTATATCAACGATGAAATTATATGCACGCTGATTATGACAAATTGTGCTTAATAAATCCGATTCGCCATCTACCTAACAAACATGTATCGCTCCACGAAATTTGCAATAACAGCCTATTATCGTGCCTTGTGTAATTATTGCTGGATAGGGAATAGCATTGTGATAATCTGTCGGTGCATCTGGCTCATCTATTTCAACTCTTTCAAGGTGGGTTACAACTTTTCGCATAACTTTATAACTAAAAAGATATGTGCCTATGTTAAAATAGCAAAATGTTTGAAAAATGCTACGGGGTTAGATTCAAAATCATAATTAATGTTGTTAAATTCTATTATTCTTTTAAAATAATTGTTAATTTTGCCCCTCCGCTTTCACGTTGCTACCATGTGTACTTTACAATATTCATGTACGCAGTTTTCTTGCACCTTTTGGTGTTTCCCATTACGATCTGCGCGTTTGTATTCTTTCCTACCTGTCATCATGTTTGATATACTTTACTGTTTGTTGTTTTAAATGACTACTTTCTGACAAAATCAAAATTCTACGTTTAGTCGGTTGATGACGACCACGTTTATAATGTTGACCTCTGGCTGCGTTATTGTTTGTGTGGCCTATATAATGATGCCATGTTTGTATTGGTGTGCTTAGCCGCCCTTGAGACAGTCAACTTTACTGTACCGATACTCCCTGCAGCTGCTTCGTTTATCACAGCTTTAATATTTCCATGTATGCCATTGTGCCAGACGAAATATCTCCCCTGTGGAATATATCTGTGTTTTTCTACCCATACTTCTAAAAGCTTTCAATCATCATAGAAAGATAACATCAAATAAGAACTAATGTTAGATTTGAGGTATTCATATCCTTTTCAGGTAAATGATATACACGGATTGTCATAGCAGTGCAATCACTAATCGGAAAAGCACAATTTAAATATTTGTAATTATCGAGTATTATGGCTGCTGACTTAACATATCACGGAAATGTTGAATCACATTATTAGAAACTATGAAAAAGCGGGTTATCTTACAATCAATATATGCATTTCGCTCAGTTATCAGAGATGAAAATATCAGCTTTCATCGTAATTTATCTAGACGGCATGAAATAATATTCACAAATATTTCTGTAAATCAGTTTCATGACAAACAAGTTTACTAGTAAATCAGTGTCCCTACCTTCATTTAGCATACAGAGTTGCTAACGGGCAGTAACAATGATCAAGTTACAAGTTTGCACCGGCGGTATCTCATGTAAAAAACCACAAAGCATGATTTTGCCATGACACTTTTACAACATGATTCGAAAACACTACCTTGTTAGTAGCTTCCTTATAGTTCAACGTGTATGATGATTGCATTCTGGGCAATTTATACCAAATTGCAACGTGTCTAAAAATCAATTGGCCACATATTATCGAAAAAGTATTGTTTTTGCGATATATAATTGAAATCGCTTCACAACACTTGCATTATTGTTATGGTTATATATAACATAATTTAGGGACGAATTTGCATCTATTAAAAGCAGATAAAAGCTGTCCATTATGTGGTAATATACAGTATTAACATTATGTTGTTGTAACTGGTCTTACAGTTATAGGTCAACTAATGTCAGCTCAAGGCTCTCACTCAGTTGTAACCCCATATACCTAATGAAAACCTATAGCCAGACCCATATACCTAATGAAAACCTATAGCCAGACCCATATGCCTAATGAAAACATATAGCTGGAAAAACTAGTGTGGGTGTGTCCTCTCTATTTTAGTCAGTTGTAATCTAGTCATGAACGTATGTAGACCAAACCATGTTTTGTCTTATTCAGCAAAGCATAGCATGGTGTCAGAAGTGAAATTCTTTAATAACTAGGATGAATACCATTATCTCCAAAACAATATTGAAATTTGGATGCACAAGTTTAATTGTAACATCATAAAAAAAAATTAGCCACCAGAAAGTCCCACCATCTAGAAGAACCATGGAGGAGGTGGAAGCCTAATATATAGTTTTACTTACTTGCTGCAGATGCATATAAAGAAGTGTTACGTATTTGTGCTCTTATAAACAGTAACAATAAAACGTGAAGACAAAAATATTTGTAATATTTAACAAATAATTTATTTTCTCGGAGAATAAGGTATAGGAACAGATATTATGGTTTTAAGAATATAATCCAAACGTAATCCAAGAATAATCCAAGAGTTACAAATTAAAAGTTCTCGTTATAAAAGATTATAATAAATTTAATTTCCAGTCCCTAAGAAAATCCAAGTTAGAAAGTGTTCCCGTGTAGTATTGACGTGTGTACTGTTCATTGTAGAACAACAGAAAAACATATTCCAGTATTTGGACTCTGTAAAGTTAGATAACAGTGTTTGTCCAAAATTAACTCAGGGCACAACTTTTTCCAGGGAAAAAATAATCTCTTATAACCCAAATAATTTGAAGAAAAATTTAAATAAAATTTAAACTTGTCACAACAGAAAAGGACATGTTTCTGTCTAGGTGTTGTAAAGCCCAATATAAATTATATCTCAGAATATGACTATTAAATGTCGCTGTTGTCCAGATGTGGTTCAACTACTGGTAACTGCCCAATTTTGAAATCACAACGCATAAGCTATTTACATCTAAAGTCAAGTACTCATATTACATCCTCGATTTCACTTTATGAAACTCATACTAAGAAAGAATAAAAAAAAATAAATGAAAAAAGTTGTTTACGTCGTCTCGTAAATCAAGGTCAATAACTAGTTCAGCATTAGACAAAAAATTTCAATATCTGGAAAATATCAACTCCAATAAATACCATTACATTACAAAGGCATCTAATAGAATAAAAACTCAAACAAATTTAAAACTAACAAACAATTAAATCAAGTCAAATATAAATGTAATCAAAAATATATAGCACTTCCCCCATAAAGAAAAACTCAGATTATATAATAAAGTATTATATTACAATAGATTTATTATACATGAGTATTACATTACAATAGATTGATTATACATGAGTATTACATTACAATAGATTGATTATACATGAGGTTTGAAAAACATAAGAAGAACTCTTATGAATTATCCACTTGTACATGAAATAATAATTTTCTATACACTGAAATGTGCAATTGTTTTTAAATTACCATTTCCATTGACGTGCTTGATGTCAATGTTTATATTCCTCCAGATTAGTAGTCTTTGAGTTTTTCTTCATCTTTACCATGAAATTAAGGGGATTGTACTAACTAAACACAATAATCGAATAAGGAGCTGAACTAATGTGAACTTCAACATGTTGTCATGCCAATATCAAAGCCAAACATTGCGTCTGGATTGTTGAATAATCTGTTGTGTGATTCTTATTTAATTCTTAGAAAAATAGGATACTGGCTGATTAACACCATTTCCGTCTTCTTTAATCAATACTACTCCAACCTCAACATAACTTGCATCAACAGACAGATGATTGGCTAAAATTTGGAGCTGTAAGAACTGGAGCGCGTTTAAGTATGGCTTTTACTTAACAAAAGCCTCCAGATATGTTTCAGTCCAATGACACTTAGTTTTCATGCTCAATACATTTGTCAGGGGTACAGCAATTATGAAAAATTGGAATAAAATGTCCGATATTATCCAACCATAACTAAGAATTACATCAGATGCTTTTGAACTAACGATCGCGGAGAATTAAGATATACCCATAGGTCTAACTTGTCCATATCCCAAAATATGTCCTAGAAAATTACACTAGCACGGCGAAACTCACGTTTAGAAAATTAATTGTCAAACTTGCATCAGTGAGTCTGTCAAAACGTTTCAGAATTGTCTCCAAAAGGTCTTTGTAGGTGACGCTGATGATGATGACATCATCGATGTAAGCATCACAGTTATTTAGACCAGAGGTGATCATATTCATAAAACAGTGACAAATACTAGGCGACCCTTTCATCCCAAACGGCATAACTTTATTTTGATTAAGCCAATATGGAGTCACGATATTTCCTTTGCTATTTCGTTAGTGGAATTTGACAAAATCCTTTCAGAAGGTCAAATTTGGTTACATACTTGGCGTTTCCGATCTTATCTAGACAGTCATCGATTCTTTGTGATGGAAATGAATCTTTGTTCCACTATTCACCTTTTGATAATCAATCAGTTTTACTGGATCTATGAAATTATTCTCCAGCATATAATGAATTCCTTTTTAGAAGTATTCCTGTTTGACAGGGTTCATCATTAAATGGTGTTGTTCACAGGTTTTGGAGATGACAATTTCAAGGTCATGGAAAACTGTGTTTGTTCTTGTAGGAACATCTTGAAATAGTGCTCTAATTCAATTTAATCCTCTAAGTTTTAATGTTTTGATGTCTTAATTTCTTTCTTGCTATTGCAAATGTGAAGGTTTCTGAAGATTTATCACTCCAATATATGTAGAATCCTATGATAATCCGTTAGATAAATGTTTTCTGAGTGGGACAGGTACAACTAAATTAATTGCATGTTTGACCTGGCTATCTCTTTCAACATACTCCTTTAACATGTTTATGTAGCAAAGTTGTTTTTTTCTCTCGCCTCCCAGGAGTATTTATGATGCAATTTAAATCATTTACTTTCATGTCAACTATGTAGTAGCCATAATACTTGGCCTGAAGAGGATTTTGCGGTATGGGTAAGAGAGCCAGAACTCGATCACTAGAATGAAAACTCCTTTTCTTTTTATCATATTTTAATTTCATTTTTAATGAGTAGCGTGCATATTTGCTCTTGCAACTTCACAAGCCTCTGATAATATATACCTATAACCGAAAACACCATTGAGATTAATTTCAGCGAGCTTTATATACAAAGTTCTAATAGTAAGTTATCGAAAAATTGAATTAATGTCTGGAAAATATGAACTCAAATAAAAATTTTAAAAAATTACATTACAACAGCATGTAATGAGGAAAAAATATTTATTTTAAAACAGACAAAAACCCATTAAATAAAGTCAAGTATAAATTGAATCAAATATACATAACAAGTAACAAAGAAAACTGAGTGTTTTCCAATATATTATTGGTCAGGATGGTAGAGACATTTACAACACATTTACATTTGAGACCAATGCAGCTGAACTAGTTGATCCACTTATCAAAAGGTTTGAAATTGATTGCCGTCCGAAGCAGAACATTCAAAGGCACATATTCAATTTAATAATCCAACCAAAGATGGAAACCATTGTCCTATATGTAACTGAACTTAAATTGATTGCAAACTACTGCAAATTTAAAAATCAACAGGGTGAAATAAATAGAGATAAAATTGTCTGTGTGACAATTTCTGAAAATGTAAAAGAATGACTTTTACGATAATATCACCTGACATTACAAAACGTACTGTCTATCTGCAGAGCGAACAGCAGATTCAAAGTATGTTCTAAATGAAACAGCTGCATCATGGTGTAAAAATGAAGATAAAGGAACCGAAACTAACACAACCAAAGAAATCAGAAATGTGAAATATGCTCCACATTATTCAGTTGTGATAATTCTGGCAATTATACGTGCAAAGAGTAGTTGTCCAACCTACAGAAAAACTGTATGAAAACAGGTGTCGAAAACAACAGCATTTTCTGAAATGCTGCAAGACAAAACGGGTGCGTGGTACGCAAGTATATTTAAGTAAAGAGGAAGAAACATCTTTTGTAGGAACAGTGACAAAGGCAAGCACTGAAATCAATGACAAGGACAGCTAAGTCATTATGATTATTCTTGTTACGGATATCAACTTTCAAATTGATACTGGATCAAAGTAGTTATCATTCCAAATCACATTTTTGAAACAAAGAACTATGACAACGCTTAAGTAAAACCAACAGGCTACTCTGGCGAGAAAAAAAACTGTCATAAACAAATGCAAATTAAACTGCATATATCAAGAACGAGACATCTATTATCACAAAACAAACAAACCGTCTATTCATGGATTCAAAGTGTATCACGAATTGCACATATTAAAAGTAGCTTGCATTGTTTACATGAATAAGGACAATCATATCGAGACAAACTTTCCCATTGAATTCCGAGGTCGAGGATGCCTGAAACATGCATATATCGCAATTGACAAAAGTGTCAAACCTGTCGTCAATCCACCAAGGAAGGCTCCTACAGGTGTGCGTGTAACACTAAAATGAACTTTGGAAGATATAGAACGGAAAAATGTAATATGTAAAATTGTTTGGGGAACTTCAAAGGAAGTTAATGATGGAAAACTGAAAAAAGGCTTAAAGTGATGCCAGGAAATAACTCTGACACTTATTTTGGAAAATTGACAATCTGGACTAACCGATGTGTGCAACGTGGGACACGTGCTGACTTTATCAAGTATTACACCCGACCCAAAAAAAGTAATATCAATCACATATATTCCCGCTCTGATGGACAAGAAATTAATTGAAAGATTACTTGGTACAGTCAACTACGTAGCAAAATGTATCCCAAATATGTCTACAGTGACAGAGCCAATCAGTGCACTTTTGAAAAGTGACACTGAAGTTGTCTTAGAAACTGTATATAAACACACATTTGAAAACATATACTAAGCAAGAAACCTCTGTTGAAATACTTCGATATTTACGAACTCTGTGTTAGTTGTGATTCATTGAAATCAGGACATCGGGCAGTGTGTCAGGCAAACCCATAGCATTTGTATCAAGGTCTTTGACAGATGCCATAACAAGGTTTGCACAGATAGAAAAAGAAATGCTAGCTAAGGTTTTCGGTCTTGAAAGATTAAATCAATACACTTATGGTCGTGAAGTACAAGTTGAATCGGATTTAAACCTATGGAATATTCCTCAAGAAACATAAGTCTGCCACACCACCTAAACGTCAGAGAATGTTTTAACGACTGCAGACGTACAGTTTTGACTTAGTATTCAGTAAAAGAGTTAATTATAGCATATACATTGCCAGAGCATACAGACAGACGAACACATCAGAGATGAACATGGATAGCGATATATGAGTGTTATGCGTTCATGATCAGGTCAAATATACAAATTGCAGATACATATCGAAACATAAAAGAATGGAACTAAACGTGATAATACAATAACCTAATTAAGAGAAATGATTCAAAAAGGGATGGCCAAATGAAAAACATACCGTACCTTTTAAAAACACTAACTTCTGGAACTTCAGATATGAACTTTCAGAAATGGACAGATTAGTTCTAAAAGGACCGAATATTGTAATACCAGAAGCTCTTCAGGAATAAATGATAAAAGGGGTTCGCAAAAGCCATATGGGCATTGAAAAGTCACACCAAAGAACAAGAGATATTATGTATTCGCCTGGTATTAATGAGCAAGAGATACGCAAAAGCCATATGGGCATTTAGAAGGCAAGAGATATGTGTTCACCTGGTATTAATGTACTAATTGGATACACAGTATCGAATTGTTCTACTTGCCAAGAAGACAGAAAGTCAAATAACAAAGAACCATTGTTATCGACACAGCCTACTGCATCCTGGGAAAATGGTTAGAACAGATTTATTTATGTAGAAAATTTACAACTATGTACTGATAGAAGACTATTGTACCAGATATTTTGACGTTGCCAAGTTATATAATACATAAACAAGCACAGTAACAGCACAGACAAAGTCGTTTTTTTTAATACACGGAATACAACGCGAAGTAGGGATTGATAATGGATCACAGTTCTTCTAAAACTAATAAGGTCAGTTTGCAAAACCCTGGAGATTCCAACACACTACGTCAAGTCCCAAGTATCCACTGTCTACTGGGGTATCAGAAAGAAGGATTGAAACTGTCAAAGAAATTCTCAATAAAGCAAAGATAGATGGAAAATATCCATATGTACCGATGTTGGAGTATGGAAATACACCAGTTAATGATATGGGATATCCGTAACCAATACGGATGAGTCTCAGACTTCTATCGACTTTACCTACTACCACCATACAGCTAGATCAATAATTTTTAAAAGGAAGAAACCTAAAGTGGAAACAGAGTAAAAAGAAAAATCAGGAAAAGAAGCAATATGACAGAACAGCTAAAGATCTTCCAAATCTGACTTCTGGAGGAAGAGTAAGAATAAGAACAGACGATCTTTTGGAACCAGCTGTAATAGTCCGAAAATAAGTAGCTCTCTAAGGTCGTATCATGTGAAAATCCATGATGGTGCTATAAACAGGAGAAACATAAGACATATGTTACAAGCAAAAGACACATTACTAGAGACAGATGATAAGATATGCTAACAAGGAGGTCAATGAACTGAATGACACGACACCATTAGTCATCAGACAGTGGTTCGAACAAGGAGTTCATGTCTAATAAAAAGGCCTGCAAGATACAGCTATTGTGTTACGCAAACTGGATAATTGTTTTCAATCCCAAAATTTGTCTTGCGAATATTAGAAACTGGAAGTGGTTAAGGGCATAATAATATATATGTGATATAAAATCCGTTTTTATGCAGTGATAATAACTGGAATGAAGAACAAAATATTAAGACTATACATATAAGTGACAATATATCACAATGTATTTGTTTTCATAAGAATGACTGTGAATGCTATACGGCTGGAACACAATCATAATTTTAACTATAGTTAGAAGAAATTTTACAAAGCACATTAAAATATTTGAAATACATACTCGTGTGCAGCATAAAACTTTGTCAAGTTTGGAAATGTACGCACATGTATTTAAAATAAAAGAAGAAATGAATATGGGGAATTTAAAAGAAAAGCACAAAAATCATTTGTATGGGTAGTTTTAATATTATGGGTAGTATTAATATTATGTTGATGCACATGGTCTGACAGTGACAGGTCACTTAAGGTCAGTTCCAGGCTCTCAGTTGTAATCCAATATGCCTTATGATAACATTAGCGTGAGAAACTTGTGTAGGCGTGTTCTTGTTTGAGTCAGTTGTAATCTAGCCAGTAAAGTAGTTAGACCTAACCATTATTTGTCTTATTTAGCAAAACATAACACAATACACAGAGAATGGCATTACCGTTAATGAAACTTGGGAACAAAGAACACAAACACTGCGTAATGTGACATTTGGATTAATGCGACGGACATTAACACAATCACATAGGGATTTTTGTTTCCCATAAGCTAATGTGTTTATTAAACGAATTTGTTATTAAAGCAAGTCTTATGGCAGTCGAGCAGGATCGTCATTGATCTGATATTATTTAAATCGGTGCCTTACTTTATGTTGTGTGATTATCTTCTTTTTCATTCTAATTAACTTAAATACCAATGTAAGATAATCCAATACTAACTAACCGATATTATGATGAGAATGTCTGTAAAATGATATGTATTCGTTTGTCTCTTTGGATTCTAAATGTTCCTAATTTCTTGACGCTAAAACTCAGTCAAAAAAAAAGTTAGTGCTGATAATGTAAACACGATGTATGAATTCTGTGTGCTATTACAAATGAAAAGAGTTGTAGTTATAACAGAATTAAGTCGGATGAGACTTATATAGAGATCAAACAAAAATGCATAACAAAAAAGTACACGCAATAAATGTTTTTATGTATTATACTAATTGTTAACGATTGAATCTCCGACACCATAGATTGCATCTTTATTTAAAGGGGACAAACATGCAAAAATGAAATTCACTCAAATTTTTTATATTATTTTCTATATGTATATTGGTCACTTTCTGAAAATTTGAACATTTCATTCTTACTCGTTACGAAGAAATGTATGAAAAACCGATCATATATCCCGATCCGTCTTGAATAAAACAACACGCTTCGCTCCCCCTCACAAATAGCGGAAGTGACGTCATTTGAGACACTGTACACACCGGCATTGTTGATAATGAATTATGGAGAACTCGTCCCATAGAAAACAGGTAGAAGGATCTTATATAATAATTGTGAGATGTCGCCACATGGTTGTTAAGGTTTTATTTATTGTTGTCTTTCTTTAACCTAATAACTTATTGAAAGTAAAAAATTTGTAACTTTTCAAGTTTTCCATTTGATCAACTCAGCTTCTGTACTTAACGAAACGGAAGAGACATCTGTCCTTTTGCTCTGCTCTTCAAAATTATTTGATATATTTTAATTGGGGAAAAAAGAACATGATGTGAAGTTTTATATATGAAAGAGCTCCAACCTAATAATGAATGATACTTGAACTCGATAAAAAATACAGCATTGACGCATACTCGGGAAATACTGTCGCTACTGAGTTAACATCGTTTAGTCTATTTCTTCTTATTTGTTAGTGTTTTCGTAATTTTATTAGTTCTTAATAAAGCAAACTATTTAAAGTTGAACGACAAGTTTAAAAAATATTTCACTACTAAATTGCCGATGCAAAATAATAATGTTTACGTCATTTCATTATATATAACTACAACATGATCACGCGTAGTAAAGGGATTTTGTTACCTTAAATACATATTTGAACTGCTCGACGTACTTGGGTTCGGACATAATGAGAAAATCATCTTTAACAACAGTTTTAAATTTCACGTTTAAATCCTGTACAAAACTGAATAATATTTCAGATGGTCTGAATCAGAAGTTTGGAGAATCAGCCAGATAGCCCAAGTGGCCGAGTGGTCTAAAGCGCTTTCCGTTTGGATCACTGCCATCTCACCTCTGTCTACGTGGGTTCGAGTCTAAGATTCGACCTATGGGGTATGTGAGAAAGCGTGCCAGTAGCTTCTCGTGGGTCGGTGTGTTTTTCGGGGTTTTTCTCGGGTTCTTCCTCCATCATTAATACTAGCCGCCATTTATAGCCTATCGTGTGCTGCAAAAAAGGACGTTAAACCCTACAACAACAACAACAACAATATCATTACCGAAGTAGAATATACCATTAACATCCAACCTTAAATGATAGATTCGTGGGACAAAGATGAACAGGACTCGTCAGATTTTGACAAAAAGGCGCTGCTCTTGGGTCTTTAGAGAAACATTTAAACTCAAAATGTCTCTGGCACAACCTGGTGTGTTGAGTTACCATAAAACCTTCTCTCTTTAATTTGATCGCCCATACAGCTCTCCTTTTAGGGTCCTTTGGGAATGTGAAAAAACTAATATTCTGTCTGTAACTTATATTACTCACACATCTGTTTAGGGGGATGGGGGTGGCAGGCACCATACAGATCCCAGCCCCCATTTTCTTAAACAAAGGAACAAAGTTTTTATGCGTTGGTGTGTTCCTCCCGGTATGTAGTTTGGTGGTTTTTTAAAATATATATTTTTTCTCCTCTTTCTAAAATTTCCGTTTATGTAGTTAAAATTTGAGGGGTATTGTATCTTTAGTGTTTCATGGGTTGATCATCCGAGTAGGTTTTATTCATATAATCTCAAAATTCATTCCCCAGTTCATTTTGTCGACCTTGGCAAGAGATAACCTTTACGCTATTTATGTTGGTGATATAGGCATTTGATATATATTTTTTTTAAAAATCAACAAAAATTTTTTTTATACATTTTTCTGATTTTTAGTTTTGAACGAAGTACGGTGTACTATATTTGTTTAGGGGGGAGGGATGGAGGGAAAGAAACTGATTGTTTTATAACTTGTATTTTTTTTCCGTGTCGTTCATCGCAATGTCTATTTATTTCATATTGAATTCGACTGTGCTCGAGTGAAGGTCCATACATTTAAAAAAAATTGTACTTCTCCAGACTATTATTTATTTATTTATTTATTTAGTTACTTATTTGTTTATTTATTAGTACTTTTAAAGATTTTCCGAAATTGTTTAAGGTACCCTTTCATATGGGTTCTTTGTGCAGTGCGGGAGCTGCCCAGCGGTGTAATAGAAGAAGAAGAAAGTATTCTATATGTTCCAAATTTTTCTTTTCTTCCTAAAATATTAATTTGTTAGGCACAGAGAGAGAGAGAGAGAGAGAGAGAGAGAGAGAGAGAGAGAGAGAGAGAGAGAGATTAAAAATAACGTAGATTTCTAAGTGTTTGTTTAAATTTAATGGAAAATTCGCCGATTTTAATTTTTTCTGTTAATATTGGGCGAATGGATTCAGCTTGTCATCATTCATTTGTAGCTTACTACACCACATCCATGACTTAAAATCAGAACACTTCTCTATGCTTTTAGATGGTGAAACCATCTTCATTTGGACAGCTGGATTTATACATTTGAGTGTCGCATCCACTTATATACATATCTCCAACTGCACAAGCGGATGTACAAAATGATAATTCAATTGAGGTTGAAATTTGAATTGGTAAACAAAGTCATTATTCACTGACTAATCGGTCATGCGTTATTGTGTTATATCTTTCTACATAATACATTATGTAAAATCAATTGCCAGTAGCTTCTGGTGGGTCGGTGGTTCTTTCTGGGGGGTTTCCCGGGTTCTTCCTCTACCAATATATACTGGCCGCCATGTATCGTATAGCCTATCGTATGCTGAAAATGGCGTTTAATCTTACAAAAACAACAAGAACATTCCCGAAGTAGAATATTAAATTAACATCCAACCTTACAGGATAAATTCGTGGGATAAAGATAAACAGGACTCGTCAAATTCTGACAATGGCGCTGCTCTTGGGTCTTTAGAGAAACATTCAAGCTCGAAATGTCTCTGACACAAAGTAGTGTGTTGAGTTAGCATAAAGCCATCTCTCTTTAATTTGATTGCTCATACAGTTCGCCTTTAGATTCCTTTAGAAATATGAGGAGAAAAAACAATCTTCTGTCTGGAACTTCTGTTATTTACACATCTTTTTTGGGGGTGGGTGGAGGGGTGGGGTGGCGGGCACCAGACATATCCCCGCTCCCATTTTGGAAACAAAGGAACAAAATTTTCATGGCTTGGTACGTTACTCCCGAAATGCAGTTTGGTGTTTTTTAATATATTTTTTCTCACCTTTCTAAAATTTCTGTTGATGTAGTTAAACTGTGATGGGGTATTGTATCCTTAGTGTTTCTATAGGGTTGATCATTCGAGTAGGTTTTATTCATCTGATCTCAAAATTCTTTCCCTAGTTCATTTTGTCGACCTTGGCTAGAGGTCACCTGTACTCCTTGTATGATATTGATGTCGGTGCTATATGTATGTGATATATAAGATTTTCTTCACAATTTTTTTTTTTATATTCATTTATTTGATTTTTAATTTTGAAAGAAGTACGATGTACTATCTTTGTTTAGGGGAAAAAAGAAACTTTTGTTTTTACGGCTTGTATTTTTTCCGTGTCGTTCATCGCATTGTCTATTTATTTCATAATGAGTTCGACCGTGCTCAAGTGGGGATCCATACATTTTTTTAAATTTAAATTGTACTTCTCCATACTCGAGTCTGTTTTAATTTATTAGTCCTTTTAAAGATTTTCCCAAATTGTTTAAGGTACCCTTTCATATGGGTTCTCTGTGCAATTCTGGAGCTGCCCAGCTGTGGTATAGAAGAAGAATAAAGTATTCAATATGTTCCTTATTTTTGTTTTTCTTCCTAAAAGATTAATTTGCAAGGCATATTTAGAGACACTTAACTGGTATATTTGATTCACACAATTTAGAGCTGCGTATTGAACCATCTTGTTTCTACTTGACACTTCGCTGCACAAACTGAATATGACTTGTATACGTTAATCGTCTCAAATGACGTCACATCCTGTGTATTTGGAAGGGAGCTAACAAATTCGCGGCAGGGTATTTCCGTGTGATCTCGCAAAACAGGACAGTATTCTTTTATAAAATTGAAGTGCAAATACATAAGATGCAAATAAACAAATAGTTGGGATAGATTAAATACACAAACTACTAAATATCCTTCTATTTACAATAAAATTATGCAGGTCCGGGTTTTTGTCCCCTTTAAATGTCTCAAAAACTAAACTAATGGAAACTTCTACACTACACTGCACATACAAATACTTTTCGTTAAACGATATTTAGAAATAGTATTGTTCCCCATCGCGTATACTCAAGGCTAATGTATCAACAAATTATAACAAATAGTATAGTTGGTCAACGTTTATGATATATTTAGAAATGGTATTGTTCCTAATCGCATGTAATCAAAGCAATAAATGCAAAACATGCTTTGTAATTAAAAAAATCCCAGATTTAGTCTCTCTAAATAAAATTTTAAAAATTGAGAATCGTTGTATGGTAATAAATGCAAAACATGCTTTGTAATTACCCCGTTTAAGACAAGACATGTTCATGACAGCTGATATTTTAATCGATCCATTTTTAATCGAATTCATGATTGAAATGTAGAATAGATCATTTTTCGGATAATTTTATCTATAAAAACTAGCAGCTTTGTGTTTTTACATTAACTTTAGACTTTTTCCACATCCGATAACCTTTATAAACTCAGCAGGAGCGAGCAAGTGCAAACAATCCCACGTTACATTACACTGTTCAATTTAAAACGAACTTCAATATATCAACAAGTAAGTATCTTTCTCACCTTTCTAAATATTTTTGATTTTCCTTCGTCAACGAACATTTAACATTCTTTGGCTTCGTTAACACTACATATCCTTTTGCTCTATTCAAAATTTTACAGTATTTAAGTTAAATGTGCGCTCATCTATTTTACGGTATGCGTTGAACCCCTTCTGTATGCAAATCCGAGTAGCTGGGGAAACTCAATTTGTATAGCGTTTGATTCGTAATGCAAATGCAGAGATTCGATACCAACACAAACTAGCCCAATTTAGCTGCCACTGTGTGTTCGTGGGAAATTGATGTCGCTCTCATTTCTTTTATTGATATGACCAATAAAGTGTTAAAAGTGCAGATAAAGCCAGTAAAACTACAAAACTATCTTCAATGTGTTTATGTATCTCTTGATCTGTTGCTGAGAAACGTCTGAACAGGCGATGGAAAAATCATTGAACTCTATTAACTTTCCTTGTCCCTGGCTTCTTAATTCACGTTGCTATCGTCTATAAATTCAAATCACATCTTATCTTGCAACCAATTTCCCAAAGCAATAAAATATATTTATTCACAGACAAATCATTATTTGTCTGCATTGTATCAGAGTGTTTCATTTAACAAATGAAATGTTATTCTCAGGAAAATGTGTAAGTGATCCAACGTATTGGTGTGATTCAGCTGGTAGTTTCCTGATTGAAAATGTTACGAAGTTGTTAGTCGTATGGCCTAAATAGTTTGAAATTAGATAGATATACAAAAATCAATTTGCACCTAATTTCGATTAAAATTAGCATTTGTATCACTAACAGAGAACATCATTGTAAAAAAAAAAAACTCTTTTCTAATGTATGATAAATTTATATTATGTATTGATGTAATTCATGGAGAAAAGACTATCTAATTTTGGTAGTATCATATGATCCTTGGTATGTTAACGTTTCATTCAGTGAAATCAACAATATATCGGACTTTGTTTTAAAATAAGAATGGTCTAAAACCCTCTGGTGACAATAACCTCGGCTCAACTTTTCTTTACTTGAAATAAATATTAGTTCCATATAAAAGAATTATTAAAAAATGAAATATATCGGTAGCCTTAGGTAATTACATAGGACAGGGTAGAAAACGATGAAAATTCAAGTCTTTATTTGTCAAGAAATACATTGGCTGCCAAAAAAAAAATTCAGCTATAATAATTGTATTACAGTAGTAACTGTGATAGGAAACACGCTAACCAATGTATTCCAGGAATACGATCATTTCATAAAGTCTTATAAACATATCTTTTTCTTATTTACAGTCATCATTTTTTCGCATATATATCTATTTCAATTTATCCCTCTAAGACTGTAATGGGTGCTTAGATCCAATATTACCTTCACTAACTGATGTTAATAATACCCCCCCTCTCTCTCTCTCTCTCTCTCTCTCTCTCTCTCTCTCTCTCTCTCTCTCTCTCTCATACGGGGAATTGACATCATTTTTCAAAACTGCCATTGTAAAGCCTCTGCTGAAGAGTCCAACACTTGACCATAACGATTTACAGAACTACCGCCCAGTTTCTAATTTCCCATTCATATATAAAAGCTTAGAAAAGTTGTTCTAACCCAACTGGTATCTCATCTGAATTCAAACAGTCTTTTTAGCAATGCACAGTCTGCATATCGCCCTTGCCAAAATACTGAAACTACTCCTCTGAAAGTAGTTAATGACATTCTCTCTGCTTTGGATAGTAGAAAGATTACAGTCCTAACCCCCCTTGATTTGTCTGCAGCACTTGACACAATATACCATGATATATTACCTCACCGTCTCCAGCATATTTTTGGCTTTCACAATACAGCCGTACTGTGGTTCAAGTCCTACATAGTCAACAGGACACAAATTGTATCTAATGCCATTCTGATCACAACACAAATACTTTCTCATTCACATCCCTTACCTCAAACTATAAATATCGCAACACCGACATTAAATTCACACAGTCAGTATGAAACCTAGGTGTTACTCTGGACAGCACTGTTACATTGCACCAACATATCAAGAACATATTGCAAGGTTGCATATCTTGAACTGAGACGCATCAGCTCCATTTGCAAATATCTTTCTTCTCGTGGGTCGGTGGTTCTTTCCGGGGTTTTTCCGGTTTCTTCCTCCACCACTAATACTGGCCGCCATGTATAGCCTATATATTGTGCTGAAAAATGGCGTTAAACCATAAAAAAACAAAAACAAAACAAATATCTTTCAGTTGATGCCACTAAAACACTTGTGCGTTCGTTAGTACGTTCAAGACTGGACTACCCTAGTTCAATTATGGCTGGTTCTTCTCAATATCTACTACAGAAACATCAAAAAGTTCAAAACACAGCTGCTCGGATCATCCTTAGAGTACCACGATCATAGCACACCTCCCCGCTGCTCTGTACTGTCTGGCTATCAATCTGATCCAGAATCAACACAACATTTTTGCTACGTTTCACTGACAGACTCCTGTGCAACATACCTATCTGGCCTCACCCATGTCTACACACCAGTAAAATACTTAATTTCCTCATCTTACAATCGTATACTCATTGATCCCACTATTCAGCATTTTTTATGTTTCATTGTCTTTGTCTTGTTTTTTTTAGTCATATCATTATATATGTTGTTAAGGGCTTAGAGCTTCTAACGATTAGGTGCTATACAAAGTCCTCATTATTATTATTATTACTATTAGTAGTAGTAGTAGTAGTAGTAGTAGTAGTAGTAGTTATTTATTATTTTTATAATTATGGTAAAAACATGTTTATTTCACCAAAGTTTAGCTCAATATTTCTCATTATCACATAGAAGGTATAGTTTATCCTATAGTATGTGCATTTTTTTTTTATATTTGGTATTACCAGACATTAAAATATCCCTTCTGTGATTCTGATAGGTCCATTACCCATTATACTGATTTGTCAGGATCGTGTAAAAACGTTTTTAACCCCGCCGTCTGGAATGTTTGACTTTGAATGAGCATTTTCGAACTCTACTCGCAAAAGGAAATTAAGGGAGAAAAAGGATGCAAAAATGTTCATTCTAAACAAAAACATTCTAAAAGACGGGGTTAAAAATGTTTTTGGACGATCTGAGCTAATCAGTAGAGAGGATACTGCACAATAATTTCATGGGCTTATTTGGACAAATCAGAATCACATACAATATTTTAGCGTGTGGTAATATCATAAATGTAAAACTACACATACAATAGGAAAGTTATACCTACTATGTGATAAATTAGTTTATAATTGCAGCTGCATTAGTTGATAAATGTAGGTGTGATTTCCATTGGTAAGAACATAACCATGTGATCAGAACCAATTGATTTTATTTCGTTATAAAGTGTTCGGAATTTTTTGTACTAACTACTATCAACAGAGTCACATGAAAAGAAACTACTGTAAAAACAAACCTAGAAGGCATACACACTGTATGTCTTTAAAACATAATACAACCATTGGGTTTATATTTTATTTAGAAAATTGAATAAGTTGATTTGACAGAATCATAAAACATATCTTTGGAGTGTTTGTGAATATAAAAAAAATTTCTTGAATAGATTTGAAAAAGGTTAGGAACTCAATGCACAAAAACGCTTGGAAACTCAACTCGGCAATACAATTAAAAGAAAACAACATTAGACTCTTAGTGTTTGTTTCAAAAGGTATAGTGCTTGGACTTGAATAAATGTTTTGAACCCATTCAGTAGAGTTTCAAAATACCTATTCATGTTACCTGTCACTGAATTGTTGTATTTATTAAATACATGTACCCAGGTTTTGTTTTTACATACATACATACATACATACATACATACATACAGACAGACAGACAGACAGACAGACAGATAGATAGATAGATAGATAGATAGATAGATAGATAGATAGATAGATAGACAGATAGATAAAATACAATATTTCAAAATAATGAGTTCAGTTCATCTTATACCGCACGTTCGAAGCGATTTCAATGGGAAGAACCGAATGCTTCCAGTGAACAAACGATCACTGTGTATAAATGCCGCACCGTAAGTAAAAGTCTTTACATTACACAGCGAGCGGTCTACTTTAAGGAAGTGCACACTTTCTGCTGTAGAGGTAGGTGTGTTATTAATTTCTTGTATATCGGTTATAACTATTGTACAACCACGTTTATCTTTGTATATCTGCTATGAAGATTCTGTCTACTTGGCAAAATGCAAATATTTTCTATTCTTGTCATGTTTTTTACGTAGGATTCTTATCGGGCACGGTTAGGTTCACCTATGATTTTTTTTATTGTTTTGTATTTATTGTGTTCTGTAAATCTTACCGCATATACCGTCATTACTTTTTATCATATATGCCCGTGTCATGCATAGTAAACGGCGTTAGATATATTTTCAACTGACCGGAGTGATATGCAACCGGTGCGATCAGCTGTAGAGCTGACCAGAGTGACCAGAGTGATCAGATGATCAAGAGTCGACGTGGTATCAGCTGAAAAGCTAACCCTAGGAGTCGACCATATCAGCCTTTGAAGCAGAACCAAAGCAGGCGTAGAGCTGAATAGCTTTGCTGGTCGAGTAGCAAGTTATTGGGCGTTGCTGACAAAGATTGGTGGGTGCCGATTGCTTCATTGACCAGACTGGAAAACTGAAGGCTTGGTTAACCAGTGTGACTTGCAGCTCAGTTACCTGGTGACGGAGTGTACAACTTTATACATGTAATTTTCTAACCGTGTGCTAATTTTTGGGGTTCGTAAAACCCAAGTGTGTTTTGGGACCGTAGAGATAATTTGTATATCTGTACCTTTTTGTGAAAGATAATTTGTATATATGTACCTTTTTGTGAAAGATAATTTGTATATCTGTACCTTTTTGTGAAAGATAATTTGTATATCTGTACCTTTTTGTGAAAGATAATTTGTATATATGTACCTTTTTGTGAGAGATAATTTGTATATCTGTACCTTTTTGTGAGAGATAATTTGTATATCTGTACCTTTTTGTACATAATTTCACTAATTGACTACTTTTATGAGTTGAATACATCTTTTTACTGTTTGAGTAGATCTCATCATTCTTTTCGCAGTGAAAATAACTGTGAATCATTCACCCTTGTCTTTGTACTGTGTAAGGTCGTTTATTTTTATTTTATTTATTTAAGTCCGTGCGTTTTATCTTAATTGATCCAAATTTTGGATCATATACATGCACATATTAATCAATTTTAATTTTTAATTCAAAATCATTTGTCATTAAAATTTGTATTTGTATCACCATCGATTGTATTGTGTTGTATCTGAAATCACACCCGGTTATCTTGTTACAACGTCAGTCATCCAATGGAAATTAACATAAGCATCAATAAGTGTAGACTCCTATATAAGTTGAAAGTATAGCATCGACTCGTTCGTGGAGCTCTCTTGTTTCGCCAGCCTGATTTATCAGACAGAAAACTTCTGCACCTGTATCACCATCAAGATCATTTCTATACCATTACTACGATTAACGTTGTCCGAAATGCGGATTATCGTAATAAGTAGGATTGACAGAGATTCGCTTGCAACAATATCATTTAATTTAGCCTTCATAGTAGACATCGAGCCTTTGAATTCACTCAGTAGGTTGGAGGACGAACAAATGTGCACCACAATTCGTTTTCAACGGGGATAAATTTCAAGAAGGAATCTATTGCATCGATGTGTTTTCCTTTTATCCGTAAAATGGTGACCAAGGTCATTGACCTTCAATGAAAGTATGTGTAAATACGAAGGTTTGATCAGTTCGGATATCGTATTCGCAACTCACGTGTACCATCATGTCGTAATCCATTATGTCTTAATCCATCCTGTCTTAATCCCAAGGATGCTTCCTTTATGACGTACGTGTAGTGAACTATGTGATTGAAATTATTGTTAGATTTGCAAGCAGTGGCAACAATGTTACGGATATCAATAGAGTGACCGAGAGTGAAAAATGCATAGCAAGTGCAGAGTCAAAGGGTTGACACTCAGGTATCTCTCGAATCAAGCTGTCAACCTTTTTACAGTCCGGACGAGATCAAGTATTGGATTCACGCAACATTATGTTAACAAAACTAACATTAGAAAACGTTTATCAGATTTTGCGCTAGAAAAAGATAGACTGCCAAAAACTCAATTAGTTCGATGCTGTTACGTATATCTGGTTTAATATATACTTATTTTGATTTAATTGTTTGTCAGTTTTAATATTTTTTTTATTACATGTTATTGAAATGTAAATGTATTCACTAGATTTGATAATCTTTCAGAAACTCGGTTGACCTGAATTATTCTTTGGTAACCACCTAATGTTGACATATATCCTGACCGTGATTCAGGCTTATTGGCTGCCACGTAAACAGGTTTTATTTTTATTTGATTGGTTGTTGTCAAGGTCAAGATGGCAGTAGTGAATTAAGTAGTAAACAAATATTTATGCTTAAAATAAAATGATTGGTTCCTCGTCAGGGCAAAGTTATGAGTACATGATATAAAACGATCACGTGACTCCTTCTCTTCCCTCTTTTTCTCGATTTCGCAAATTGTGTTGTTTACAATGCGTTTTATAATACGATATAGTCTTTGTTTTGATGAAATATTCTTAGTTTGAGGCTTTTACACCTGGCGTTAAATAGTTTTCTTTAGCTGTAGCCAGTTTTTGAAATCATGCTAGCTTTCCTTCAGTTCATTTGGATTTAAAAGGATTAATTCGTGTCTATGGAAATATTTGATGTATGATGTGTTCATACATAATTCTTGGACAAAGACGGTTTTTCAACGAAGTTTATATTTCCAAAACCGGAGTGTTAAATCTTGTGATTCTACAAGAAACTGTAGATACGCACAGTACAGACTACAGTATAAGTAATCGTCTTCCATCTTGGATTTTCCCATAGGACTCGGACTTGAATTTGAATTTATTGGTCCCTTTCATTACTCGAACGTTTGTAATTTAATTCGTAGATTATTTGTGAATTACGTTTGGATTCGATTAGTTAAACTGTAAGTTCTTATTCCATTTTAAACAATCTTTTTCAGGGCAAAAGTGATTTGTTAAATATTAAAAAGCTTGTTTGTTTCGCCTTTTCTGTGTTACTGTTTTTTGGAGCTTAATCACATAACAATACCACTACACGATTGGAGTACTACAATGAATTATTACAGCTAATAAAGACTCAAAGGACTTTAAAAATGGTTTAGAAAATGTGACATGTCAAGAGTTGACAATAAAGATACAGCCAGTTGGTCTCTGCTGTCATTACCTTCTTTTGGTAGATCCAAAATAGAAACTTAATGTCGGATACTTTAGAATACAGAATTCGGAGTTTGCCTCCTAAACCCCAAGAATGCATTTACAAAGAACTAGTACAGATTCAAGTGAAACGCAAAACAAACCCAACATTATTTACGATATAGACATTGTATTCACTGGTATTTTAATGCAACATTAGTGTAGTGTAGAGACCATCAAATGGGCAGGCATTAATAAACGAGAACGTACCTAGTTAAGATTTTGGATTTCTATAACTGTTTACAACTTCAATACTATTGAACTTTGGATGTGGTGTAGGGTGTGTTTTCGTTAATAATTTTCTTGTATTTCGTTTCCTGCCTATTGATCAAGGACTACGTGTGTACAGTACATGTAGCAAAAACATGAATATCATGACTTTATATATGTGCACGAAAGATAAATTGTCTTAAACGTGTCGACAATAGTGTTGAATACAAATGCTTTATATCCGTGCGTGTGAAGAAATTACTTGTGGAACTTTATCCACGCTTCATACTTATCAAGACGTACTTATAGATAGTTTTTTTTTATACTATACAATTTACTATTGGAAACATGTAATAGGCATAAGACATTGTGTGTTACTAATCGATGCACAGAAGTAAACTTGGAACTAGATCAAGAATCAGAATATTCAACACCAGGGTAATATCTATATTCTCCACCTCTGTTCGCAAAAGAATTAACTAAAGGCATTATAGCGTCGCCATCTCATTAACTTGTTAATTGAGAAGCTCTGCGAAACCATATTTTTGAAACGTTTCATCGAACACAGATCACGCTTGTTTGATCTTTATCCCCAACGTATCACGCAGTAAAGAGTGCAATCGGCTTACACATTACTTCAAGAAAGTCAAGGAGAAGGTATTCCTTGTGAAGACTATACGATCGCGTCTAACTCCAATCAAACATATCTTCACATCTTCAGTTAGATGTTATGATAAGACAAAGAAAAACATAAACTAAAAGAACATCCTCGCAATACAATTATTTAAATTACTCAACATTTATTTCAACCAACTAAAGAACATTGCATAATATCAGTGCATATTATATGGTAATGCTTATTAGTATTCGGTACTTTTTTAAATGGGGTCCTAGAGTCGAAGCCAAAAACAAAGAAGCTAAATCCTTGGAGAGCATGCCCAAACGAAGAGACATTGTGCAGGACGTTCACACAAGACAAGCAAGAAAGCCGCAATATTAAACTCCAAAGAAAACGCAGAGATATAAGTACTCCCGCTGAAATGTGTACGTGCTCCAGAAACCTCCGCCGCTAAGTCAAGGTGTCGTCTGTCACTTCGACTTTCATGATGATGCATGCCAATCCTGATTTTATGAGCATTACTCCTTGTTTAAAATGAAACAAATGAAACTCGTTTCTAAAGGAACTTTAACTTCTCTGACTTGAGCGACGAAATCTTCATCGTTAGCAATTACTGCTGCAGCTAAATCAGTTAACCCACCAAATAAGACATTTCTAGACTGAACAAGTGTTACAACGTTTGCTGGATTAATCCAAAGACGACCTCTTTTTCTTTATTCCGTTGAAAAGATGTAATTGGCGAATGCTTCCCATAGTGAAGTTGTTACGACGTGATGACCATCTTTAAAGAAGAATTCCTGTGTAAAGTGAATATTGTTTAGCAATTCACTTCAGTGATTTATCTCCTGGAACATAGCATGTCACCAATAAGTTCAAAAATTTTCTTGTCATCTCCAGACACAACTTTTCTTTAAAAAAAAGGAAAGAAAAGTACTCTTTCCTCGTGTAGGTAAACTTTGACCTAGTTGAAGCCAATACTAACACAATTAAATATCTTGGTGCAAAAGCAAATCACAACAATCACATAAAAATCATTGATAATGTTGGTTGCTTGAATATTTTGAATGGAGACGTAGTTTTGCCTAAGATATAGAAACAACGATTAGGCAAGCTACTGGATGGTTTTCGCCATATGTTGAAAACTAAAATACCCAAATAGATATAACCATTGTTAAAACTGGTTGGTCCTTTGTTACAATAAATCCCAGATGGAACTCGGAGTCCTGTGATCAATGAATTGTCACCCTTACAAAACAAAAATTACAATCGTTGATGAATCAAATCCAGTTGTCATAAACAGACAGTGACATCGGTCAAGTATGGCAACGTCTTTAAATGGTCAAACCTTTATTGTACAATACTATGAGATACATCAAGACGATAATGAAAAACAAGCCAAAAGACACCAGGATAAACATATATTCGGGAAAAACGAAGACACATGAAAAGTGTTTCAAACTCTGTCTGGTCCAATACCAGCTAAGAATGCAGCTTCCTTATTGACAAAATTATCTTCTGGATGACATGAATAAATACAAACTATATACATAAATTATCTTGACACTTTCTTCAGCAGAGGTAAAAGAATAAGGGGCGAGATTAGAGAATCAAACATCAAGCAATGTCATAATCCCACCACCGAATCCTACTTCCAGTGATCGTTGGTTACATGAGACCAAACTCAAACCAGTAACACACGACTCCGTGATTAGTATCAGACAGCGGGTCACTTATTGAAGAGCAACAATACGTTTACCACATCAATTGGAGACAATTTGAGCTAGCACATACTACAAACCTGCTAATATTATTGGTTACTGGGCAATTTAAAACTTTTAACAGTGTACCTTTGCCACATGTGGGACAATAGTCAAAAAAGCTATCCACTTGTACGTTACACAAATCCATTTGATGTGAAATTTTCAAGAATTCTGACAACAGTTTAATTCCCAATATCTGGTCAGAACTATCTCAGTTGTTTTTAACGATCAGTTTGGTAAAACCGTGTTGTAAGCTTGCTCGCAACAGTGTATGATCGAGTATAATAAAACTTCATCATCTTAAATGTCCATTCCTTTTGGATCCGGTTTACTTCGAGTAATGGTGGATGCAATATTCTCGGTCCTTCGAAAGACGCTTACAACAAAGATCGATTCAATAAGTATTTCTGACTGCCCGTGGAATTCAAAAAAGGCCTAAATTTTTGTTTGTAGTCTCAGATGTAGGCGAGTACAAAAACCGCTCAGTTACTCTTTGTAATTACATCCAATATGGATTGTGGAAGGTACAATGTTCACAGCGAATCTTTAAATCATTATTTTCTTCCTGTCAGTATATAGTATGTTCATAGCGTCCACATTAGTATTAAAGGAGATTTTGGACAAAATATTCTATTCTCGAAATAGACAATCACGGTGAAATTACGTTTACGATAACAGTTTATGAATTGAGATGTAATATCAGATCATCTTGTGTAAGAAAGAGGACATAATTAAGAGGCAGGGTAAAGTCAATATTTCACACAGTAGCACCTGTTATAAAACCGATGGCGACTCAAAGATTGCGTGACATGAATGTCGCAAGAAAATGTTGTTTTTATTTCAAACACTCTTAGACATAAAAGGTCCTAAAGAAGTCCTCATTAGAGCGGACTTAAATGTGAAGCCAAAATTTTCGTATGTCCTGTTGATGTTTTATTTAGAGCGTTCAATGAAATCAGCCAAAATTTTTATTAGAACGATAGCCAAGTATTTGAAACAAGTAGAAGTGAAAACCATTGCCTCTGGACGATAATCCAAGGTTTTGTCCAGTTACAACTACCCAACCGTTTGCTCTGTGGTATCGTCAGTAATGAAACACTCAACGAAGGTTTCAATCAAAATCTGTTTTTGTTCAATACTTTAACGTGTCAAGGATAGAAATCACTTGAATTGCCAATTGATATGTGCCAAACTTATTAAACATACCTTTGACAAGGAAACTAACATGAGACTTTACTGGACACTGTTTAAACCCATGTGACCGTACAGTGACAACAGCAGCCACGGCATTTCATACGACGAAAATGCAGGAGGCTATGCTTAGTAGGGATTTGATTTCACTCTAAAACAAGCTGCAACGGATGACATTTACACGTTATAAAATCGGATCAATATCGTGTTGATCTTCATACGCAGTACCGGTTATAGCTACATGTATTTTCTTCACCATTGTTGTCTCGTATTTCCCTTAGAATATTTAATGATTTGCTTTGATAGTGAGTATTCTATAAATGATAATAAAATAGAAAGGTAGTTTTTAAAACAGCATGAATTCACCTTTTCTTTAGTATGCATCAATGTGAAAATAGCATTGATAAAGATCGTTGGACGTCAAGATTGAATGATCTGGTAGTGGCTGTCCTTAGTGGTCCTGACAGCACCAAGAAGATGACCAGACGCAAGCTCGAACTACACAACACCTGAGGTAATTCCTTTTCCCATCATCGGAGGTCAGATATCAGCCCTTTTAAGGGCTACGAAAATGATTCAAATGCCTAAAGATTATCACTTTGGTTTCAAATCCATTTTAGATGAAAACTTAAATCATATACAACCACGATACATTTGCCCAACGCTTGAAAAGAGTACTTGAATATTTCTTAATTAATAACACACAAAATTAATGGTTTACTGTGACCTGGTATTATTTTATTGTCATTTTGGAAAATGTATGCATACTCTATGCACTAAATTTTAAACTGCAGCAGAGTAGAAAACGTTATAACTGGTCGGCGCAGTCATTATTACAATTTGCTGCGTACACACAGTTGTCTGTAGCAAATGTCCCAAATGAGATAATTTGGCATAGTTTGGGGATTGCAGACGGAACTCTTTTTCTTCGACCAGATATGTAAATTAATCTGCATGTCATGCTTTAAAGCGTCAAATATGTACTACGCATTCTTCCAAAAACATCATTTAGTGTACCGTGCACACATTTTGTCATCCCCAGGGTGTATGCCATCACACAGCAGTGGTATAAGCTAGTCGAGTTGTGGCTCATTTTTCCTTCCCAATGTATAACTAAGAGATACTCTTTGAGTAAAACAACCAATCTTATACCTCCAAATTGTCTTGATTAATTCATTGATTGTTATATCATTCATCGTTAAAGCTTCAAATAAGAAGAATGGAAAATCAGAACTCGGCAAATTGATCAAGAAAGGTTATTAGCTTCATAGAAAGACTTCAGTAAACATTAGGTCGGGAGGAAGAGTTGGAATGCTACCCCCACACCAGACACCTGATTTGGGAGATAACGTCTCTGAAAATGGCTAATCAGTTTGCCAGAAAGATGACGGTGGAAAAAGGTAAAACTTTAATGTGGCGTGGGCGGAGGTGAAAATTGTGATAGAGATTGAAAAGCAAGTTCTGGTCATGAATGAGAACTGGATGAACATATCTCCGAATCGATCATCCAGACTGGATGCTGCATGAGAAATACCTAGATAAGGAGGTCAATAAGCCTAGTTTAGGCTCATGGTCTCCAGCAATAAAGTCTGAAGCGGAGACAAATTGGGCTAAGACGTACGGCCCTTGGTTCCCAATACAGAAGGTACATCAACTGCTTAAGAAGTGTTAGCTCTTTTCATGATTACCCATATATCACGAAAAAATGTGAGATACTGATCGTATTTGCCAAAACGTTGGCTTGTTTATGTGTGATTATATATGTACATATTTGTTGTTGCTGATAACTAGACCCTGAAACATCGTGTACCCAGTTCCATATTCTGTGTGATAGTATCTTTGCATGTGTGAGAGAGTATAAGCGTGTCTACGGACACTTTCTACAGTTATGTGATAATATGTTTGCATGTTTGTGCCAAAGTACGTGTATCAACACTTCCTACAATTTTCGCTGGATTGGATTATAGGGATGTGTGTTGTATAGTATAAACGATGTCTTGGATTGTTACGTCATGTGTTTGGGTATTTTAGAAAAGTATTTCAACAACATAATTTCAGTTTAAGGCTATAAAACTGTTTATGCCCAGAAATTATTTGAACCCTTAGCTTTACGTGCATGGTGCGACATGGCATGTTTAATATCAAATTTTGTTTTCCATTAATTATATCTTTGTTATTATTGCATTATTTTAAATAAGTCTTTTAAAGTTTACAAAATCATTACAGTATACTGTAAGTCTGATCGAATAAAATTGGTTTATTTGCCTTCACCAAATAAGCAAGTTATTCCTTCTTGTACAGTTCTAACCGTCAGGATTGTTGCTGCTTGTTTTACGTTATCATCATGACATGTAATCTGTGAATCTGCTTTTCTTAAACCATTTAAATATATCTTTCTTCATTTTGAAATTAACTATATTACAACTTTTAGTTTCCAAAACGATATTCGTCAGCATAATTAGCTCTGACTACACGTTAATTCCATCCAAATGCGCAAACAAATTTGTATTATCCCTTGACACCAAGAGGATTGATTCTATATTTAAGTCATGCAGTATTTTCTATATTATCTTCTACCACCTCTCTGAAAACTGTCGACTATAATTCAAGGTAGATTTTGTGCCATTATGTGCAAACAACTGTTGTCTATTTATTTTCATCATCAGAATACTCAATATCTCTTTTTAATTTTGGTGTTAATATTCCGATATATCTCTACGTGTACATGATATTGACGATGCCGTCAATTGCAAATAAATAAATAAAATGCGCTTAAACTAAGTTGGATTTAGACGACAAAACTTCCCATTCAATTAATAAGGTTACACTATCTATTAAATATTGTAATTACGCCAGTCTCTGATGCTTTATGACCTCTTCGTGGAAGAGTTATGTAAACTCACGGGGAGCTAATGAAACAGAATGATTGAATGGTCTGTGTGTGAGATTAGGAATTTTAACGTGGCTTTAACAATTTTTCAGTCATATCGCTACGATGTCTGCAGTGCTGCAGTTTATAGTGATGTGTAGCATTTGGGCATTTTACCGCAGACATGTTCCATCCAGTCATATTATCAGGATACCAGGCCGACCAATCCTAACACTAACCTTTTAATGCTGAGCGTCAAGCGAGAGGCAGCTGTTAGTACAATTTTGTAAGTCTTTGAGAAGACTCAGGGTAATTCGAACCTGACATCTCCTGCATCCGAGGCAGACGTTCTAACCAAATAAACTACCGACAGTGTTTTTAAAACCGAGTGAAACATGGGAAATAAAAAATGAATGCATATGGTCTGATGTTTTTAAGTAAATTTAGAATACACGAAACTCTAAAATAAAATTAAACTGTAAAATAAAATGAAACGGTCTTGCATTTTAAATAGTTCAGATCAGTGATCCGTAAGATTAGGTGTATAATTGTCGCCAAGTTTTTTTATACTTGCGAAGTCCTTCACTGGTAGTTGAACCTCAACACTTTATTCATTCGTTGTACGTTTTAATAATTATATACATTACAAACCAATAGTTTCCTGAAAGAATACGTGACTGACTTTGCACCCTCATGCCTAAGATGAAGCATATTCATATATTGGTTTGGTGTGAACAACTTTCCCACACTTCCACAGTAACCTGGCTATAGCTTTGTCCAAAAAAATAAGAGGCCAATGGGATAGGAAGTGAAGACAGAAATGGCGAACACTGGCAATGTCTATACATGTAGTACAAATGTGAAGGGGCAAACTTCAGGTGATCTATTAATAAAACATTATGTGAGGCCAGCTAACCATTAGTTAGATTTATGAAGACACGCCGTGTCAAGATGGGGGGGGGGAGGGCTGTATAGTAGAGTGCGACCGTGGTAATAATTAAACCATGCTTATTCAACAAACAGACTGACTGCTAGCGACATTTTAACGTTTCATTTTTCACTAAAAGTGTCAGACTTGAGAAAACGCAGGGATTCTGTTACTTAAAAACAAGCATGTCATGCTGACCAGACGTAAGCGACTCTTAGAGAAAAGCGGGTTAAAATACATTTGATTCTGATTGGTCACGGTTAAAAAAAGGGTGTGTTTTCACACGAAATTTCGTAGGACATAATATCTCCTTATTGTAAACTATAGTTAGTCTGAAAATTTCTCTGCAAGAGAGAACCAGAGGTAAAATTATTTATTAGGGCTCCGGATGTTATTTTAGAAAAATACGTCCGTTAAGGAATCGTGGTCCAGAAAAAAACGCGAAACTAAGGGAGGGAAACACAACCAGCACGAAGGTATAGTGTCACAATTCCATGTATATTATTGATGCATATTATATGTTTAGTTTACAGGTCTTGCATCATTTTCATTTGATACATTTGTATAATGATGTGCTTTTGTACTATGAATCGGAAGTTCTTGCATGATTTTATTTGATACATTTGTATAATAATGTGCTTATGAATTATGAATCGGAATTCTTGCCTTAATTCTTAGTTAAGAATGACAGTGTTAATTTATGACGTAAAACACTATGCTGAGCTATGAATAGGAAATGTTACCTTAATTCTTGAACTTATCATCTTGTTTGCATACTGAGTATGTCTAAGAATTTAATGTATTACATTAGTTAATGGTTTACGGGGGATACATGTGAATTCACCGAATTTTGATTTCATAGATGATTTAGCGACAGTGAATTCAATTTATGTGCTGTGTAAATTAAGGCGGCATAATTCAGGCGGCATAATTCAGCATTCGGACTTTATGTGCTGTGATAATTAAGGCGGCATAATTCAACGCCTCGCTGTGCAGTGCGTTCATGTATTAGGTCAAGGCATAACGAATTAGCCATTTTGTTTAACTACAGTCATTTGAGGACATGTGTAGTTAAGTACTAGCCGTAAAGTTGTTATCACTGATAAAAATATCTGATTTTCGAACCAGGAATAATGAAAAGTCTCAACTGTAAAAATTGTAACGAGAGACTTAGGATTGTTTTAATTTCTTTTGAAAGGGAGAAAATAGCTTTTTGGGAACATCTTGAAGTTACGTAAATTGCGGCGTACACTTTGGAAAAGGAATTGGGAAACGGGAATTGCAGTGAGCGCATGATACAGTGGACAAATCCAAAATCGAGCGAAAACATCCACGGGTGCAGATGATTTAGAGATTGGACGAGACAGTGTCTTCTAGAACCAATATTGAATTGAAGAGTGAACGGGATCGAGAAAAGGCAGGTTATGAAAATCGAACAAGGCCTTGACTTCGATTGTACCAAACGATCCTATGATGATTTGAAGCTATCAGTAATATATCGGCTAATTTGTTTAAATCTATTTCAAATTTTATGGTAATTCGGTGAAAGTTGTATTTCTAAACAACGTGTATTCCTAATGAAAGGAAGTTTCATAACTGTGTATGTAATTGATTAAATTGTTTGTTTATCTTTACGGGGGCTCGTAGTTGTTTGTTCAATATACCTGATCAGTTTACTATATCTAGTCTCATGCTCGAACCGGGCAATTATATCGAGGGCGGTCATCTCTTAGATAACGAGTACCAAAAGGGAGTGGGTTATAGTTATTATTATTATATATTGTACAATACCCCTTGACAAAGTGGGACTTAACACTTACCCTTAGACAAGTGGGGCTTATACAATACTATAAACGGATAACGCACAAACCCGGCACCTTGACAACAATGTCAGGCAAGATAATAGTCATGACCAATTTCTCACATTCTGAAAATTTGACATGTATCTCAGAAAAGATCGAAATCTAAAACACCCCTAAAACATTGCTAAAATGGTTATAACACATAGGCTATATCCAAAGAATAATATTTCAAGCAAAGTGCATAATGAATAAGACTAATGACTTAGATAACCAACTTATTTGAGGAGAAAATCAAACAAGGGATATGTCTGGAAGAAAGATAAACCTCAGTTGATCTGATTGTTATTTCAAAATATGGATTCTAATCACATCAGCACCCTACATATTTCTACTAGATTTAAATTCTGATAAATAGTATTATTGTATGTGATGTAATACATTTGGAAATATACAAATGCACATAAACTGTTTTAAACGTTTAGATTTGGCGTTTAAGCAAATTACTTTTTTTTAAAGCAAATACAAAACTAAAAATGCGCAATTAATTTTTTTTAGAAAGGCTTATCTAAATAATTTTACTATAAGTAAATTCAGATCTATCATTTTAGTTAAATATAATGATTTGTTTAGTTTTACATGGAGTTCATGAAAGTATAAAATCATTTACACTTTTCCCACCAATTCATGCAACGACTACATTTGCGTCGTTCGGCTTATAATAATAAAAAAAGAAGAAGAATAAAGAGAAGAACAAGAAAAAGTATGCATTTTCGTCACTTAGAGGTGGAACCAATTTGACCAAATATTTTTTTTATTTTCATTCCTTACACAACATTTATGCAATTTAATTTGGTTGTTGGGGTCACTTTTGAAACCTTGTAATTGCTTTCCTTTCCGCCTAATGCACTTAAAAGGTTTGTGACAAATAAGGAAGCCCTCCAAGACTGATACAACATTTTCGCACATGACGTCTGGCACTTAAAGAAACACACTCAAATCAAACGTTTTTCTCTAATAAGATTTGTGAAAATGTGACACTCAGTCATACCTAATGTACCTTTAGTAGTACTCAAACTCATCCCAGATCGAGTTTATTATTGAAGCTATTTTGCTTTACTTCGCATCAAGTAGATATCATCCAATGATCGAAATCGATTGTCTATACAGAATATGGATAAATTTCTTCCGAACATCATGTCTCAACATTGCCTAAAAAGGACACCTGTGTGCTTAGACTTGCATTACTTTGATTAAACTGAAGTCTCTCTATTCTTACAAAAATAAGATTTGTAATGATCAAATAAATTCTTTATTTGCAATTTATTGGTTGGCAAAATCTTACCTGGTAATAACTCTATAATTGTACCTGGTTCGTGCTCAGAAATTAGGAAAATGTATACAATAGTAAAGCATGGATAAAACTTTGCTGTTCAATACATTTTAACGAACACTATAAATGCTTCCAAAATGCTTCACAGCTTAAAATTAGCCTCACTACATATTCACTACATAAGAATAACGTGCACCAAGAAAATTTTAATTATTCATCAATTTGCTTTTAATGAAATTATTTTAACTATTATATTATTGATTTTATGCAGCTCACTTCAAACTACTCAACATGCCTAATATAAAGTTCTGCCTCTTTATTCATCCATCATGATGTTTACTCTGCATCCAATTTAAAAAAAAGAATATGATGTTTCAATGAATAACAAATGTAGCGTGAATGCTGTCCCTCGCTATTTTTTCCTTGTTTCATATTTCTCCTTCCTCTATTAACATGACTACTACTGTGGTGTGATGTTATCTGGGCAAATACGATCGATACTATTAAAACCAAATTTTATCGTAGTGATAAATGATTGAAATAAAATCGAATTTCTGAAACCAGTGGTGCCGAAAATCATTACTGATTAATAATAATTCGTTTCACCAGTTTCTATCCTTACGTTAGAGCGTATAAACTCGCTTAAAAGTCTAGTTCTTCTGCACAAAACACAGATCCTGATCTGCCATAACATGTGCCTGCAGATCAGGGTCCAAACTGATTCTTCTACTGATTGCTTCTAACAACTGTACAGACCTAGAACTGTCAGCTCATGCTTGTGCTGAACAATTGCGTCAAATGTCTGTTTAATATAACGTTTTCTGTGATTATTGGCATGTTTTACCATTAAATTTTATTATCTTCAGTCCAGTCCTGTCAAATAGGTAGAGCGCATTAATGCAGAAACTACTTTGGTTTATTTATGAGACGACATATCAAATTTGATTTTAAGATTTTAAGCACATATCATGAATTGTGGAAGTTTCTTCA
Organism: Unio delphinus; assembly: GCA_029339505.1. NCBI lineage: Eukaryota > Metazoa > Mollusca > Bivalvia > Unionida > Unionidae > Unio > Unio delphinus. The sequence goes on from JAQISU010001238.1 coordinate 16,799,260, forward strand.
GAAAGAAATAGTACATATTTATCTTTTAAATCTCTTGCGATGAAAACAATAACTTAAACTCCAAGGTATCCAGCAAACAGCATCAAATTGCTGACACGTTAAGAGGAACCGTTGACACATTATCCATCTTGCACTTAGTGAGTATAATTTTGCCAAGTGACAACTCACAATCAATAATCAAGTACTTCAAAATTATCGAATAGAACGTGTAAATATGCAGCACTCACCGTACCATTCATTGAGGACATTGAACTGACATTGACCTAGTCATAAAATAAGTTTAAATTGAACTTGTATTTGTTTACAAATATAAGAACTTTTTAAAATACGTCTTCATCTGATAATGCATATGTCACAAAAGTTGTCTACATGTTTTCACATTTTCAATTGCAATATATGATTTAAATGATTAAATATGACGTTATACACCTATGCTTAAACTTGAATGTGGTTTCCATGCTCCAAAAATTGTCATACCTTTAAGACTTTGTGAGAGAATAGTGAATTATTAGAGTATTTGGGGGAGGTGGAGCTCGTGAACTATATGTAATAAACGAGAAACGTTAACCCTGTAAGCGCTCTTTGGTAACAAGCATCTCCAATATGATTACACTTGCTACATCTAGTCTGATGTTTTACAGTTATAATTACATAAAATGAGTTTGAAATAAAACATAACTGTTCTGACATCAGATACAATTGAGGAATTAATTTTTTTTAATATTCGTGGGAATTACTAAAAGGCTTTTGATTCATATACATTAATTTGGATAGTTGTGAACTAATTCATGGACATTGAACATTTCATCATTGTGTTATATATGAACATTCAGTATTATTGGAATCCATTCGGAACATTATATGTTCTTACTTGTGTTACGACATTTCGAATGATATTGAATATATTTTTAATTATCTCCTTAATTTCTATTTTTCGATAGACTAAATTGCTTGTTGATATTATTCAACATAATAGATTTAATAAATAATGTTTGTTAATTTCATCAAATAATGCATTTACCACGAATGCAAGGTGAAAATTTTTTACAAAAAAAGACTTACCGTATAGCGAATTAAATCCTACAATTTGTGTCACAAGTCCAAGCCTTTAGAGTATTTTGAATGAATTCCAGTGATATTCCGAATGTATTCCAACGTGATGGTGTATAGATAATCTGGAGTTTTGATGTATCTCAATGATATAACCCAAACCGTCTATAAATGAATTCGCAATAATGCCAAAATAATGATTTAGTCCGAAAGTGCTATTTAGCACTTTGTACTTCCAGTGAATAATTAAAATAATTAAGTCCTCTTAAACTTTCAAAATAAAATTGATCACAACCAAATGACCTATTTCACTTTAAAAAGTTTAAATATAAATGAGTAATTGTAATATAAACAACCTTAATGTAGAAAGCTATAACACAATTAGAGGACTGGGTTTCGGATTCTCTTAATGGAAATGTACATAAAACTGTATACAGCTTTCGTGTCTGCAATCTTATAGGGTCAGAATCAAGGCTGTTTCTACAACTTGCAGCCAATCGAACGAAGTTGTCTTGTGTTTTTTTTTCTATTTCCATAAGCACTATTTCAAACACAACCATGCTAAATGTTGAATAATATTTTCAATAGTCATCGAGTAGGTTAGTTAATTAATTATACTAAGACTATTTAGTGTTGCTCCGAGAATTTGCTCCGCACTGATTACTTTCTCGCATTGCTAACATTTAGGTTCTATCATAATTCGTCTAAGTGATCGCGAAGTGTAATTGCTCGGCAGTATGCTTTGATGGGTGTAACGCGCGCATGTACGTCTAACCAATTACGTTTGTCATTTTACAACTGCCATGCAATCATACGAAAGTATTTATTTGGGAAATGTTTAAATTTCTATTCTTCTCCGAAACCTAGACGTAACGTGGATTAATTAAACCTTAAGGTTTCCCGCACCATCAGCTAATCGTCGATAAATTAAAAAATTTAAATTTCATTAGAAAATATAAATTGACGAAATTCGTTCAAATAAACACGATTAGAATATGAGGAAGAATACCCAACCTTGTGTGTGTGTGTGTGTGTGTGTGTGTGTGTGTGTGTGTTCTTACATAGGAAGCGATAGATCTGAGATTCATGCAAGTCTATGGGTTAAAGATGGCATGGGGAGAGAATTGTAATTCGTCATAAAGATTTATATACCAAAACAAATTAATTTAGATGTTTATTTTCCAAAGTATTAAGCATGTATTAACATGTTTAAATCAACATACATACATCACTTATCACAATTCCATCTCATGAAGAGAGTAAATATTTACAAATATCTACTTCAGTATAATTATTTAAAAAATATCTATTTTTTTTATTTTATTATTTGTTTTAACTCCATTACCTATATTGCATCTTGAACAAATTTCAAATTTAATAAAGATATGAATATATACTAAATATATGAACATATTTAAAAATCAAGTTCCCTTAATATGAAGATATACTCAATCCGCTTTAAAACTAATCTTAATGATTTACTGAAATAGCACACATAGGTCATGCGAACTTCATACAAATATAAATAATACAATATTATTCATACAACTTGGTAACGTTACTTTTTTTAAGACTAGTAAAAATACTTTTCATAAATCTATCACCGAAACTGAATTATATTTTTTGACAAACACAGAATATTTGTCGAAGGTTACAAAGTAGTGATGTCAAATGATTTAACAGGCAGAGCAAACATTTATCACTTGTAAAATCCATCGCTGCGATTTTTCATCATTGACTCGTACACGGGCGTGTTAGTGGAATATTTTCAACATCTATTTTTCTAACGTCTTAAAGCAATGTGCGATCACAGCAATATCCTTGATTTAGAATCTAATTGCATCTAAGCCTAATCACTCCATACACTTTTGTAAATGTTAAATGGCTCTGGCTGTCCGAGCAATCAGACCCGGTTTCTTTTTCTGTTCCCATAATTACGTCGGTTGCTTCCGCAAATTAGAGCTCATGATTGATTTGTTGTTTAAATGTATTTTTAAGACCCTCTATGAGGTCTTCCTGTGTAGTTTTGTCGCAACTGTGATGTATCCTTAACACGTTTGCTAGCATCCTTGTACTCGTGAAGAACTAGTAGTTGATTGCGCGAGGCTTTATGACATCGGTCAAAAACCTGTGCTGTGACATTGCAGGCCGATCTCTTTATTGTATATATGTAGTACGGTTCTTAAATTACTTTATTAGAAGCTTGCGTCCAAATGGGCTCTATAATTTTGCGGTCAACGACTCAAATCAATAGTGAGAAAACTATACGAGTTCTAAATGACTTTTGAAAACATGTTCCGAGAATCAGCCCACGAATGGTCAGCAACATTCCAAGTCAAATGAATGTTTGCAAAAGCATATGCGTTAATGCCGCTAACATCGTCAGCATGTTGCGATTGCGCTGGATCACGTCTGGCACGTATGTTAATGGTTCTAGGGTCAGCCTTGGAAACTATTCTTTTGCTGTTGCATTGGCATTCAAACTCTGCATCGTCGTACGACATGATTATATGCAGGGACATCAAGTTCGTCAACGTAAGAGCTGCAAAGATTGTGGAAAAGAAATCAAACGCAAATGATTGCTTCTCTTTGCCAGTCAATCACTTAAGCGCTTCTTTAAAATCTCTGACTATATCATAGCGCGGATAATTGTCCGCCGTCTGCACAGTCACATATAAACGAAGTTCATAAACTGATATTTTTCTCTCTCTTTCGCATGATCCGTTACGAGAACTTTCATGCATATTTAATTTGCTGCGATTGTTAGCTTATTACATTCCAATGGTGTAGATAACTGTACTTTAAAAATGACCTTCTCCAGAATCATATTTATTTTCTATCTAATCTAAATCAATGCGTTTAGTTTTGTAAACAACCTGTTTATCAGAATCTGAGTCCAGAACATTGGAAATTCCTTGTGAAATGCCGAATCTGCATGTTGTTTACTAATGTTTTTAATTATAATTAGAGCTAAGTTTTATCTTTGAAACATGTGGATCCTTCCGGGATGAATATTTCGTTAGGTTTGTTTTTTTATATTTGTGAAATGAGGTCAAGTAGAGGACTATCTAATCTCTTTATTTCGAAATTGTTCATTTGTACTGTAGAATCTGAGCAGAATCCGTTGTATTATTGAATTGTTCATAATTTAATTTGGGCGGGAACTTATTTATTTAAATGATTTAATTCAAATTTTTTTTGGGAAATACAACGGGTTCAAAATTAAAATTCTTGGAAAAAAGAGACTTGCATTGCTAGTTAAATTCAACCAAGGATCTATTTGTGGATATTATTATTGTGATTCAACAACAGAATGTTGGCACATCACTACGATACAGCCCATCCGCGTTGCAAATTAAGTTGGAATGCAACTAAAGTTTGTTCAGCGCTTAATCTCTAGGACTTGTCTTAGTAATTCCAGGAATATTTGGCATTTAATTAGCAACACCGAAAGTTATTGTTACATTTTCATTTTATATCCTTGTGAAATAAATTAATTGTTGAATTATACCAAACGTATTCGTTCTCATTATTTAGTATTACTTATTTTAAGAGAACAGAGTAGTAATTGGACGGAAAAGTGTTGAACACACACACACACACACACACACACACACACACACACACAATTCACTGTAAACTATTGAATATATTGAGAGTAAGATAGATGGTAGTGGAGCTATTGACATCCAAAAATTCATCACAGATGAGTTTGAACATATTTATAAACGTTCGCTACTAATGTCTGTTACAGGTCGATCCAGGTAAATAATTTCTCGGTGATTGTGCGGAGTCTTTAACAAAGATACTAGTTCGTGTTGGACTTCCATCAGTCATACAATCACTGATTAATGAGACCTGCTGAAGCGATTCGGCAGAAGACTGTCCCAGTTATTTAAGGATCAGTTGCACGAACACCTGTATTAAACTCAGAAACAATTTCGTTATATATATATATATATATATATATATATATATATATATATATATATATATATATATATATATATATATATATATATATATATATATATATAACTACTTACGCCTGCGTAAGTACATTTATGGGTGGTGTGATGAGGTTGGGTCTAGACTTTACCTTATTATGTGGGAACAAAGAGCTGGGCTGGGAAGGGTCAATCAAATTGCCCCCTGTTGGTCACATGGGTTCATTGGCCAATCAGGGGTCAGGGCCTGCAAACGCGCAAAGTTACTCGAATTGTAATTAGCGTCCTTTTCAACTTAACTGCAAGGCTGTAGAGACGCTATCCTGGTTCCAGGGAATTATTTGAAGCGGAATTTTAAGTCCCACCTCCGCCCCTACACAACCAACCAGTTTATATATTGGTTTATGTCCAATGGTAGTCGTTTCTCAATTTATCTTGTATTTGTTTACAATTTTAAGCACTTGATCGTTATTATATATGTTGTAGTTTCACATTTTATCATTTCGCATAATATCGTGTTTATACGTATACAATTTCAAGTACTTGATCTTTAATATGTCTGTAAGGGCGGTAGGAGCCCAAAAGTTCAAGCACTTGAGTTTCATTATGTATGTAAAGTATGCATTTGTATATCTTTTGACTATAGCCTTATCATTTAGCATAATATCGTGTTTATACGTATACAATTACAAGTCCCACCTCCGCCCCTATACAACCAACCAGTTTATATATTGGTTTATGTCCAATGGTAGTCGTTTCTCAATTTATCTTGTATTTGTTTACAATTTTAAGCACTTGATCGTTATTATATATGTTGTAGTTTCACATTTTATCATTTCGCATAATATCGTGTTTATACGAATTTTAAGTCCCACCTCCGCCCCTATACAACCAACCAGTTTATATATTGGTTTATGTCCAATGGTAGTCGTTTCTCAATTTATCTTGTATTTGTTTACAATTTTAAGCACTTGATCGTTATTATATATGTTGTAGTTTCACATTTTATCATTTCGCATAATATCGTGTTTATACGAATTTTAAGTCCCACCTCCGCCCCTATACAACCAACCAGTTTATATATTGGTTTATGTCCAATGGTAGTCGTTTCTCAATTTATCTTGTATGTGTTTACAATTTTAAGCACTTGATCGTTATTATATATGTTGTAGTTTCACATTTTATCATTTCGCATAATATCGTGTTTATACGTATACAATTTCAAGTACTTGATCTTTAATATGTCTGTAAGGGTGGTAGGAGCCCAAAAGTTCAAGCACTTGAGTTTCATTATGTATGTAAAGTATGCATTTGTATATCTTTTGACTATAATTATGTTTTATTTCTATATATAATATATAATGAAGTCACTGAAAATGGCCTGCAGCAACAATTAGGTAGTTTGTTATTATTTCTTCCTTGATGCTGAATTCTAACATTTAGGTTTCTCCTCTGGCTATAAACAAACGCCTAACCATAAATATATATATATATGAATCTTCGAAGTTAGAAGGTGAAATGACACTGACATGGTGCTGCTACCACGGTAAGGTCCAACCGATGCAGACCTGATTTTCTAAGATAACACGTTGCCCAAAGCCTCCCGGTACAGCATTTGCAAGTCCTAGAATTGCAAGTCATTCTAACGGATTTAGAGCTACCACCAAAGTCTATTTAATGTGTCATCGAATTAATCCTTCGTTGATTTGCATCCCCATGCGCGTAAGTGGGGATTCCATGAAACAAGAAATATACAATTAATATATATGGGAATAATATCTGATTTTCAATGTCATATTCTGGGCACGATGCCTGGTCATAGTCAATCCTCGAATGAGCATGTTGTGTGGTTCAACTGAAGTCATTGTTAATGCGCTTCACTATGTGGACATCATGTTTATGAGAGAATTAATTGCAGTATTTTGACTGTTAACCTGACATCAGATGAAATAGATGTATTCGATGTGAACAATAAGGTCAGGATAATATCGATGTCATCCAGTCTGTCATCGTGTGTGCTTCTTAGATCAAGTCAAATGCAATCAATGTCAGTGTAATAATTGTTCACGCGTACATTACATGTTTCTGTATGTATTTGTTACTCATTGAAAAAATACTGAGTTGCCTCTGCACACGATTGTCTCAACCACAAGCGCTGAGAATAAAGCCTGTTTGGCAGACCATTAATATTTATTGAAATCGTTTATATTGCCGAGTTGTTAATCTTTCTAGGATGACGTACATTCATTTTTATTCACAGTATGAAAACACACTGAAACTTCATGCTGGAAGGAATGTGATTATTACGGCGTGTGTGCTACTGTGTTTATGAGTCTTTATCTCGTTATAAAGTCGTAATTCAGGGACGGCGCTTCCACTAGGAGAACAAGGCAATCGCCTAGGGCGCTGGGCTAAGCTGTTTATTTCATGATGGACGGGTGGGGGAGGGCGTGAGTGGAAGGTGGCGCCAGATATCTGATCTCGCCTAGGGCACCAAAATGCCTTTGCACCGGCGCTGTCGTAATTGAATGTGAATCCATTTACGTTCCTGCCATTCACAGCTTTGGCATTTGTAACAGAGGTAACCATATTGTACTGTATGCATGGTTACTATCTGCTATCACTTCTGACTATTTGACAAGTGTAATGCTGAATCTGAAATCACGATTAATAGCATACACACACATACACACACGCAAACACACACACACACACAAACTATAAGTATGTAAAACAATATATTGATAGCATATACCCCAAATGATTTTTTTTCTAAATATGTGATACTGAATACTTTAAAACTACAATACTGACATATGTTGACTTATAAATTATATTTGACTTAACATTGTCATTGACCTTTCATATAGATGGCTGATTGCGATATACAACAAATAGTTGATTGAATGTGTCCCTTTCTGTGGAACTAAATTAAGTTTTCTTTTACAGTTTAAATTTAAAGAATATTTGATATAATGGCACATTGCTTCACTTAGATCTTAATCCTTACCTTTCTTCACTTAGATCTTAATCTTTACCTAGCTTCACTTTGATCTTAATCTTTACCTTGCTTCACTTAGATCTTAATCTTTACCTTGCTTCACTTTGATCTTAATCTTTACCTTGCTTCACTTAGATCTTAATCTTTACCTTGCTTCACTTAGATCTTAATCTTTACCTTGCTTCACTTAGATCTTAATCTTTACCTTGCTTCACTTAGATCTTAATCTTTACCTTGCTTCACTTAGATCTTAATCTTTACCATGCTTCACTTGATCTTAATCTTTACCTTGCTTCACTTAGATCTTAATCTTTACCTTGCTTCACTTTGATCTTAATCTTTACCTTGCTTCACTTAGATCTTAATCTTTACCTTTCTTCACTTTGATCTTAATCTTTACCTTGCTTCACTTAGATCTTAATCTTTTCTTTGCTTCACTTTGATCTTAATCTTTACCTTGCTTCACTTTGATCTTAATCTTTACCTTTCTTCACTTTGATCTTAATCTTTACCTTGCTTCACTTAGATCTTAATCTTTACCTTGCTTCACTTAGATCTTAATCTTTACCTTGCTTCACTTAGATCTTAATCTTTACCTTGCTTCACTTTGATCTTAATCTTTACCTTTCTTCACTTTGATCTTAATCTTTACCTTGCTTCACTTAGATCTTAATCTTTACCTTGCTTCACTTTGATCTTAATCTTTTCCTTGCTTCACTTTGATCTTAATCTTTACCTTGATTCACTTTGATCTTAATCTTTACCTTTCTTCACTTTGATCTTAATCTTTACCTAGCTTCACTTAGATCTTAATCTTTACCTTGCTTCACTTAGATCTTAATCTTTACCTTGCTTCACTTTGATCTTAATCTTTACCTTTCTTCACTTTGATCTTAATCTTTACCTTGCTTCACTTAGATCTTAATCTTTTCCTTGCTTCACTTTGATCTTAATCTTTACCTTGCTTCACTTTGATCTTAATCTTTACCTTTCTTCACTTTGATCTTAATATTTACCTTGCTTCACTTAGATCTTAATCTTTACCTTGCTTCACTTAGATCTTAATCTTTACCTTGCTTCACTTTGATCTTAATCTGTACCTTTCTTCACTTTGATCTTAATCTTTACTTAGCTTCACTTAGATCTTAATCTTTACCTTGCTTCACTTTGATCTTAATCTTTACCTTTCTTCACTTTGATCTTAATCTTTACCTTGCTTCACTTAGATCTTAATCTTTTCCTTGCTTCACTTTGATCTGTGCCGTTAAACAGAGCGTGTAATAACACACCATAAGATAACGACGTAGTCCTGTGTGTGGAACCCTGTCATAACTTTAAAGCCAAATAACGACGGAAATATATCATAAGAAAAATATTAAAATAACTGACAATAAACCAAACATGTGTGAGACAAGAAACATATTCTATAACTTAATGTTGACGTGGATGAATAACATAAACGTGGTAAAGTGAAAGAGTGAAAACAGTTCTTGTTTCAGGTATTAAATTACATTCCGCAGGTGATGAAAGTGTGCGGATTTAACACCCAGCGATCACTCCATCAAGCCGTTCTCCCGCAACTCTCGCGGAGGTGGAATTGCTGTCATTACAAAGAATTCCATGATCAAATGCCTTAAGTATAACACAACCTTCAATTTATGCCACACATTGTTTGAACTAGTCCAAACAACGCTCACACTCTCGCGGAGGTGGAATTGCTGTCATTACAAAGAATTCCATGATCAAATGCCTTAAGTATAACACAACCTTCAATTTATGCCACACATCGTTTGAACTAGTCCAAACAACGCTCACACTGGAACAAAGGTCAGTCCATTTTTTCTTTCTCTACCGTCCTCATCCTAGCAGTTTCCAAATCTTCTAGAGTATAGAAATTCGATAGGTGGTAACCTAATTATTCTTGGAGATTTCAACTTTCACTTTGACTGTCCTGGTCAAACATACATGTCAACACTCCTAGATTCCATTCATGTTTTCAATCTTAAACAGTCAGTTAACCAACCTACCCATAAACTTGGCCACATTTTAGACTGGTTTCTTTATAGACCTAATGATAATATTCTGCAATCCACCCTTGTATCCCACGAACTTGCATCGGATCACCTCTGCATTGTATGCCATCTCAGCGTATCAGTCCCTAACCCTCCACCTCTATTTGTTACTAAGAGAAACCTCTGTGTGATAAATAGAACCAAATTCATGCATGACATCCAAGAAAACCTAATAACTTTCTTACATCCAACAGTGGAATAACTTGATAACTGCCTGCGTTCATTGCTTGAAAAACATGCCCCAACCACCAATTGCAGAATATCAATTAAAAAAAAGTGTTCTCCGTGGTATAGCAGTGTTAGGGACCATCTTCACACTGCTACAAGACATCGCTGAAAAGCAGAGAGGCTTTGGCTTTCCACCAGAATCACTATTCATAAACAAATAAACAAATCTACGAAACCGCTAAGAAGAACGTCACAAACATAGTCCATTTAGCGAAATCATCCCACTACAGTACTAAGATCACGGAGAGTTCCAGCTGCAAAGAGCTCTTTGAGATAACTAACAAACTAATGTCAAGGAACAAATGTACACCACTTCCAACAACCTTCTCTCCATTAGACCTTCCAGACCAATTTGCAAATTTCTTTGATGACAAAGTACAAGCCATTAGAGATTCGCTTGACAGCACAATTTCAACTGATTCGTCACCATACAGTTATGATGCAGAATTTCAACGACAACCGTTAGGAGCATTTGAACCTGTTTCTGTTGATTTAATAAGGACAATCGTGATGAAAAGTGCACCAAAGTCTTGTGAACTTGATCCAATTCCGACATCACTGCTGCTTGAGTGTTTAGACCCAATATTGCCTTCACTAACTAATGTTATTAATATCTCTCTCTCATCAAGGGAATTCCCATCATATTTCAAAACTTCCATCGTGAAGCAACTGCTGAAGAAACCAACACTTGACCATAACGACCGAACTACCGCCCAGTTTCTAATCTCCCATTCGTATAAAAAAAATCTTATAAAAGGTTTTTCTATCTCAACTTGTATTTCATTTGAATTGAAACAGTCTTTTTAGCAATGTACAGTCTGCATATCGCCTTTGCCACAGTACGGAAACTACTCTTCTGAAAGTATTTAGTGACATTCTCTCTGCTTTGGATAGTGGAAAGATTACAGTCCTCACTCTGCTGGATTTATCTGCAGCATTTGACACAATAGACCATTATATATTACGTCACCGTCTCCAGCATGTATTTGGCATTCAGAATATAGCCTTACAGTGGTTCACGTCCTACTGAGTTAACAGGATACAAATTATATCTACAAATGGAATACACTCCAGCCCAGTTGACGTATGTTGTGGTGTTCCACAGGGATCTGTTCTTGGACCTGTTCTCTTCATTGTGTACATTCAGCTGCTCTCAAATGTCATAGATCATCACCCAGTGTCGCACCAATTGTATACTTATGACACCCAAATGTACAAGTCTAGCCACTCAACTGAAGTTGATGCTATCATCCATGGAGTAGAGAAGTGCATTTCTGATGTGAAATCATGGATGACATGTAACAAGATGCAGATGATTGATGATAAAACTGAGACTATTCTTATCACAACACAAACACTTTCTCATTCACATCCTTTACCTCAGACAATAAATATCAGCAACACCAACATTAAATTCTCACAGTCAGTACGGAATCTAGGCGTTACTCTAGACAGTATTCTCACATTGCACCAACACGTCATGAACATATGCAAGGCTGCATATCTTGAACTGAGACACATCAGTTCCATTCGTAAATATCTTTCAGTTGATGCCACTAAAACACTTGTGTGTTCATTAGTACTTTCAAGACTGGACTATTGTAACTGAATTCTGTCTGGTTCGTCACAATATTTACTCCAGAAACTTCAAAAAGTTCAAAACACAGCTGCACGGATCATCTTTAGAGTACCTCGATCAGAGCACACCTCACCACTTCTCTGTACCCTACACTGGCTATCAAATCCATACAGAATCAAACACAAAATTTGTTCTCTGTGCTATGACTGACACCAGTCCAACATACCTATCGAGCCTCATCCATGTGTATACACCAGCTAGATCCTTACGCTCTTCTTCTGATAATTGTATACTCATTGTTCCCAAGGTGAAAACAGAGTCATATGGACAACGTTCGTTTGCATACCAGGGTCCGGCAACGTGGAACGAATTGCCCATTGAAATTAGACACAAAGACACAGTGGTCCCTTTTAAGAGTGCTCTTAAAACTCACCTTTTTCGACTGCAGGGACAAACTTAGAGACCTAATTGTGTTTTGTATCTTATATGTTTTCAGCTATTTTTTATGTTTTCCAATTTCATTGTTTTTGTCATTTGTTTTTTTTTTTTTTGTATTGTAGTCATATCATTATTGATGGTGCAGAGCGCTTAGAGCTTCGTAAGATTAGGCGCTATACAAAGTCCTCATTATTATTATTATTATTATTATTATTATTATTATTATTATTATTATTACACCCATGTGACCTTAACATTTGATTCAGACTTAAATTGGAATGGGATACAATCACTTTTGAAAGTGTTAATATTAAAATAGAGATGGAGCTTGTGTGTTCGTTCTTTTTAAACAAACTTACATCTTCTCTGTTCGTTTATCTTGAAGCCATTGAAAAATATCAAACGTTATAATACCAGGGACAAGGAAAGAAGCTGATTGGTCACGTGGTCATTCCATCCATCAGATTCAGCACTGAACGTGACCGCACTGTGACCCATTGTCGTTTATATGTGATCTTAGAGATGTTCTCTGATAGACTCTTGATCCTAAGAGACTGCGAGCTTTTATCGCATCACTTAAGCTATATCACGCTATTTTTGTTTGACCAGACCACACATCTCAGATTTTATCCGATCACTGGATAAACAAAACTATCTTAATTCTGCTCCATAAGCCATTAAATGAAACACCGATGTTACTCTGCAAGGATTGGACCTGTAATAGCTTTCTAAAGGCCAGGAAATTAACCATATGCTGGAAATAAAGGCATCGTAAAAAGATGTAATCATGCGAAGTCTCACAAAATGTTTTTTCAAGCAAAACAAGTTTTTCTTGCTTTGCTAATACGTTTAATTTTGCCAAAGCAAAATCCTATAGGGCATTCAACTGGAAAATTGTTTGTGTCCTTACGTTCGACTTAACGATAGATGAAGAATATTTCTTTATACTTCAAAGAATGAATAGTAATTTCAGAAGGAAACGTTAGTTAAGCGCTGAGTAAGTTATCAATCTTATCTTCATTTGTTCGTGCTATTCATGTGAGTTCCCTAATGTTTCTGCGTCTTTGTTTTCTCCAGCTACTTAAGAACACCTTTAAGTTAGAAAAGATTTACATATATACTATATCTTTTTCTCAGATAACAGTTATTGTATCTAGAATAGAATCGAATAGAAAGTGACACTTAAAACGTCATTAACACCCATTTTCATAGATTATATAAAACAAACAGATTGAATAGAATATATAAAACAAACGGATTGAAATCCTTACTGTGAAATCTTAGAACTCTTGGATAAACGTAATATTTAGATCTGATGATTGACTTTTCAAATATAAGGGAATAAATTTTGTGTGAGCAAGAGACTTGTGTTGAAAACTTTATGTAACATTGCAAACTGATTTTAAGAAACGATACCCGAATTAAGCATAACAGCATACAGATAGGTTTAATATCATATCTTGTATCTACAGTACTTGCGTGATTCTATCAAAGAAGCACATGCGCACGTGGATCACCAATGCATTTTCTTAATTAGGTTACACGTGGATCACCGCATTTTCTTCATTATGTTACACGTGGATCACCAATGCATTTTCTTCATTAGGTTACATGTGGATCACCGCATTTTCTTCATTATGTTACACGTGGATCACCAATGCATTTTCTTCATTATGTTACACGTGGATCACCAATGCATTTTCTTCATTATGCTACACGTGGATCACCAATGCATTTTCTTCATTATGTTACACGTGGATGACCAATACATTTTCTTCTTTATGTTACACACGTCAATAAGCCGACCACCTTTTACTGTAGATAATTTAGTTTTATTCCCAAATTAAATGTTTTAAAACATATAAAACAAACAACAAAGAAAATTCTTGTTCGTAGAGACAAATAAACTAGTTTTACTACTAAAGGCATATGAGTTACCAAGATTCTTTGTGTGACAATTCAGATTTAATATATTGTATTACAAGAAAATAGGAAAAGGAAAAATCCCCTGACATGTGGACAAGTAAAGTAATATATCAAGTCTCCGTTGAGATACCAACATTGCTAAATGTTTTGAAGTGGAAGGCTGGGGGAGGACACCATTAACATTGGCAACCCCATTCTTCTTCCCTAAATAGTTTTGCGCCTATATTATGGCAGTTAACCTTTATTTGCATACATTTACAACAAAATTATGAAAGTGTAAATGTCTTTGAGAAAGATCAGTTTACACAAGCAATGTCTAGCACTATATGTAATGTAAGAAACTAACTTGAGTTTTCATTAAAACGATTATACGTTCTGGATTTCGCGGATGCCTCCAACGCTATGTAAATTTTATTCAGCCGTGATTAAACAAAATATCGGGTACAAGTTGCATCTAATTATAGATCGTTCACATAAAGATATCTATGTTTGATGATGAGCATGGGTACCTTAACATCATGTCTTACACTTGTTTTGTAGTATTTATAAGGTATATATTCTACATGCTGTCACAAATATTCGGAGATCTTGTCAGATAGTGACTACTCTTCAGAACGTTTACTACAGCCATACGTTTAAGCACATGTTTTGTTAATAATATTACTAAATGATATTCCCAATTGTTTTCATTGGTCGAACGTTTCGCGTGAATAAAACTTATTCAAGTTTTATTCTCGATAGTATAATATTCTGAAGCATGTCAGTCAATTTGCTAACATTCATATTGAGTTTAATACAATTCTTGTTTGTATTACAGGTTCGCAACAATACTAAATATGTGTTTCCTTTATAATGTTATGGCTGGTCGCAGGTATATAATTGGTAATTTGTTTAATAGTCCAATATTGACGGGTATATAGCACATTAACAAGATTTATTTATTTTATCTGATACCACGGTCACATAGTTCCCACATAACAACATAGTTGTCAACTGGGCGACCATAGCTAACATGGGAACATAGCTGGCTGAAGGGCAACATAGTTGGCAGAAGGGCAACATATTCGGTTGAAAGGCAAAGGCAACATATTCGGCAGAAGGGCAACATATTTGTGTCGCCGAAATGCATGCAAATAAACGTTGGTGAGAAACAAATTGTTGGCACATAAGCACTGAGCAAACGTGAGGGTGACTACTGTATCCTAACGATGTGGTCATTCACATAGCAACTCCTTTCAAGCCATAAAACTAGAGACATGTGAGA
This sequence comes from Unio delphinus, assembly GCA_029339505.1. Taxonomy (NCBI): domain Eukaryota; kingdom Metazoa; phylum Mollusca; class Bivalvia; order Unionida; family Unionidae; genus Unio; species Unio delphinus. Next base: position 16,814,765 of record JAQISU010001238.1, read on the forward strand.
TTATCAAATTAGTATATATCTCATGATAAAACTACCTGGCCAGCCAGGCTGATAATAACAATCTGTAAAAGAAAAGAAAGTGATTATAATCAAACAAAGCCACCTTAGCAAATATTTCACCAAGTTCAAAAGAATAACGCATATCCAGCATGGACATTTTGTTTTCATCGGATAAAGGTCGGGTAAGTTGATTAACGTCTTTAAGACTAACGGTCTAACTTAAACTAAGCAGTTATATGTGTTAAAGTTTGTTCAATAGCAAGTCTATATTGATCTTGACATTTATTTTGTTTGATTTACTTCCAGACAAGAGGGAGAATTTCTTGGAGCGATATCAAACAGACAGTACTACTGAGTTGTTTACTTGTTGATGAATACGGGGATTCTAGAAAGCTGTAATAGTGTTTTGCAACAAGAGATGAAAAGGAGGTAAACAAAATATGGCTGAAAAATTTCTTCTTGCTTTCAAGGAGCATAAAACGTCAAACAAAATAATAATCTTGTCTAGAGTGATATAGCTGTATACATGTGTTAGCACCTGTTCTATAAAGAGTGTCGTGACATAGGCATATTCATCGTGAAGAGTGTAGCTATATATGTATATTCATCATGAAGAGTGTAGATAAATATGTATATTCATTGTAAAGAGTGTAGCTAAATATGTATATTCATTGTGAAGAGTGTAGCTAAATAGGCATATGCATCGTGCAGAGTGTAGCTACATAAGTATATTCATTTTGAGGAGTGTAGCGATATAGGTATATTCATCGTGAAGAGTAATAATAATAATAATGATAATAATAATAATGAGAACTTTGTATAGCGCCTAATCTTTCGAAGCTCTAAGCGCTTTACACCATCAATAATGATATGACTACAATACATAAAAACAAATGACAAAAACAATGAAATTGGAAAACATAAAAACATGCTGAAAACATATAAGATACAAAACATGATTAGGTCGCTAAGTTTGTCCCTGCAGTCGAAACGGGTGAGTCTTGAGAGCACTCTTAAAAGGGACCACTTTGTCTTTTTGTCTAATTTTAATGGGCAATTCGTTCCATGTCGCCGGGCCCTGGTATGCAAAAGAACATTGTCCATATGACTTTGTTTTCACCTTGGGAACAATGAGTATACGATTATCAGAAGAAGAGCTTAAGTATCTAGCTGGTGTTTACACATGAGTGAGGGTCGATAGGTATGTTGGACTGGTGTCAGTCATAGCACAGTGAACAAATTTTGTATTTGATTCTGTATCGAATTGATAGCCAGTGTAGGGTACAGAGAAGTGGTGAGGTGTGCTCTGATCGAGGTACTCTAAAGATGATCCGTGCAGCTGTGTTTTGAACTTTTTGAAGTTTCTGGAGTAAATATTGTGACGAACCAGACAGAATTCAGTTACAATAGTCCAGTCTTGAAAGTACTAATGAACACACAAGTGTTTTAGTGGCATCAACTGAAAGATATTTACGAATGGAACTGATACGTCTCAGTTCAAGATATGCAGCGTTGCATATGTTCATGACATGTTGGTGCAATGTGAGAGTACTGTCTAGAGTAACGCCTCGGTCTCGTACTGACTGTGAGAATTTAATATTGGTGTTGCTGATATTAATTGTCTGAGGTAAAGGATGTGAATGAGATGATAAAGTGTTTGTGTTGTGATCAGAATAGCCTCAGTTTTATCATCATTCATCTGCAGCTTGTTACATGTCATCCATGATTTCACATCAGAAATGCACTTCTCTACTCCATGGATGATAGCATCAACTTCAGTTGAGTGGCTAGACTTGTATATTTGGGTATCATCAGCATACAATTGGCGCAACACTGGGTGATGATCTATGACACTTGAGAGCGGCTGAATGTACACAATGAAGAGAACAGGTCCAAGAACAGATCCCTGTGGAACACCACAACATACGTCAACTGGGCTGGAGTGTATTCCATTTGCAGATATAATTTGTGTCCTGTTAACTCAGTAGGACGTGAACCACTGTAAGGCTATATTCTGAATGCCAAATACATGCTGAAGACGGTGAAGTATTATATAATGGTCTATTGTGTCAAATGCTGCAGATAAATCCAGGAGAGTGAGGACTGTAATCTTTCCACTATCCAAAGCAGAGAGAATGTCACTAAATACTTTCAGAAGAGTAGTTTCCGTACTGTGGCAAGGGCGATATGCACACTATACATTGCTAAAACGACTGTTTGAATTCCAATGAGATACAAGTTGAGTTAGAACAACCTTTTCTAAGATTTTTTTTATATGAATGGGAGATTAGAAACTGGGCGGTAGATTTTTAAATCGTTATGGTCAAGTGTTGGTTTCTTCAGCAGAGGCTTTACAGTTGGCAGTTGAAAAATGGTGGGAATTCCCCCAATGAGAGAGAGATATTAATAACATCAGTTAGTGATAGCAATATTGGGTCTAAGCACTCAAGCAGCAGTGATGTCGGAATTGGATCAAGTTCACAAGACTTTGGTGCACTTTTCATCACGATTGTCCGTACTAAATCAATAGAAACAGGTTCAAATGCTCCTAACGGTTGTCACTGAAATTCTGCATCATAACTGTATGGTGATTAGTCAGTTGAAATTGTGCTGTCAAGCGAATCTCTAATGGTTTGTACTTTCTCACGGAAGAAATTTGCAAATTGGTCCGGAAGGTTTAGTGGAGAGAAGGTTGTTGGAAGTGGTGTACATCTTTTCCTTGACATTAGTTTGTTACTTATCTCGAAGAGCTCTTTGCAGCTGGAACTCTCTGTGATCTTAGTACTGTAGTGGGATGATTTGGCTAAATGGACTATGTTTGTGACGTTCTTCTTAGCGGTTTCGTAGCTTTGTTTATGAATATTGAGTCTGGTGGAAAGCCAAAGCCTCTCTGCTTTTCGGCGATGTCTTTTAGCAGTTCAAAGCTGGTCCCTAACACTGCTATACCATGGAGAACAATTTTTTATTGACAGCATTTGGTAGCTTTAGCATGTTTTTCAAGCAATGAACGCAGGCTGTTATCAAGTTGTTCCGCTGTTGGATGTAAGAAAGTTGTTAGGTTTTCTTGGATGTCATGCATGAATTTGGTTCTATTTATCATACAGAGGTTTCTCTTAGTAGCAAATAGAGGTGGAGGGTTAATGACTGATACGTCGAGATGGCATACAATGCAGAGGTGATCCGATGCAAGTTCGTGGGATACAAGGGTGGATTGCAGAGTATTATCATCAGGTCTATAAAGAAAGCAGTCTAAAATGTGACCAAGTTGGTTGGTTAACTGACTGTTTAAGATTAAAAACACGAATAGAAGCTAGGAGTTTTGACATGTATGGTTGACCAGGACAGTCAAAGTGAAAGTTGAAATCTCCAAGAATAATTAGGTTACCAACTATCGAATTCCCATACTCCAGAAGATTTGGAAACTGCTCCAAAAAGAGAGATTCAGTCAGCTTGTTTTTTCTACTAGAAGGAGGACGGTAGAGACAGAAAAAATGGACTGACCTTTGTTCCAGTGTGAGCCTTGTTTGGACTAGTTCAAATGATGTGTGGCAGAAATTGAAGGTTGTGTTGTACTTAAGGCATTTGATCATGGCATTCTTTTTAATTACATCAATTCCACCTCCGCGAGAGTTGCGGGGGAACGACTTGATGGAGTAATCGCTGGGTGTTAAATCCGCACACTTAGGTTCATCACCTGCCAATTGTAACCATGTTTCTATCAGGAAGAAGACGTTAATTTTCTTGTCGTTGATAAAATTAACAATTTATGTGCGTTTTCCGGTGATCCAACTGATTGAGCGTTGAATAATGCAATACATAGTGGTATCCCTAGGACAGTTGACACAACGGTTGACGATTTAAGAGGAATTTGAACCAGGTTATTAAAATTAACGGCAGAAATTTTAAATTGTTTATCTGTTACAGACGAAAAGGAGATAACTGGAATTCTTCTTCCTGTTCTACGCCGGCCAGCTTTGAAAGAACGTTTCTTTTCTCGCTTCCGTTTACATTTAAGAAATGATGAATGTATTCCCAGTTCATTCAGTCCTGAGCACAATGTAGTATCTAGAACCAAGATGTGGTCATTTAATCCAATCAATGAGGGTCCGTCGTATTGTAAACAGTCACGTGACGGCGGTTTATTAAAAAACAAATGACGTCTTAACAGTGGAACAAAACAGCTGAGAAAAATTCAAATTGTTCTCGTTTCCAAAACAAGGAGATGAATTAACACATACGAACGGAACAGCCAATGCATGCTGAAACACAATAATGTAGACGAAGATAGAGAACAAGCAAAAATATCATAAATATAGCACAAAATCAGAAGAGCCGTTCGCGAGCAGTTAAGTGATGGCGGACATTTTTCCGGAAGAGTGTAGCGATATATGTAAATGCATTGCGAAGAGTCTAGCGATATAGGTATAGTGATTGTGGAGAGTATAGCGATATAGGTATATTCATTGTAAAGAGTGTAGCTACATAGGTATATTAATCGTGAAAAGTGTGGCGATATAGCTATATTCATCGTGAAGAGTGTAGCGAGATAGGTATATTCATCGTGAAGAGTGTAGCGATATAGCTATATTCATCGTGAAGAGTGTAGCGATATAGCTATATTCATCGTGAACAATGTAGCTACATAGGTGTATTCATTGTGAAAAGTAAAGCAACATAAGTATATTCATTGTGAAGAGTGTAGCTACATAGATGTATTCATCGTGAAGAGTGTAGCGATATAGGTATATTCATTGTGAAGAGTGTAGCGATATAGGTATATTCATTGTGAAGAATCTAGTTAATAGCAAGACAGAAAAACCGAGTTTGCTTGCATAATGCCCATATTGATGTTTTGAAGCATGCCCAGCCCTGCAGTAAGTCATATCACATAATGCCTGGGTTAATACGTTGCCGCCTTAAAAGAAATTATATAATAAGCAAACCTAACAATGGTTTATGTTATTTCTAAAGTGTTTGAACCATCCAATGATTTAGAACTAAACATTGTATGTGTGTTTATGCCACAAGGACATCAATGGGCCGAATAAGGATGGATCTTAATGAAGTGGCCTGAATATGTAATTGATTTATTGTTGCTTTCATTTGATGGTTTCAATGACATAATTATTATATAAAGCGAGGAGATACCATAAGCAGAGGTCTCCGCACTTCTGCAAGGTAATGACATGTTGTTCGAAGAGACAGGCACACATACTGAAGGCAGTGATGTTGGTTCTCATCCCTCTACACCGTCAGTGTCTCCAGCAAGACCTGAGGAACAAGAACTTGTTGCTAACACTATTTGTATATCTTGCCAATTAAAACGAAAGCGTGACCTTTGATTCCAACTTAAATATACAGCGGCCCCTCACTATTACGATGTTATGTTGCCTTATACTGAGATAGGCTTAATTTCGACATATCATGGGTCTGATTTGTGGCGTAAATGCATGGCAAAAAGTGTACACAAGGATAAGCCAAAGCATGAATACGTTAATCTATTCCTCTGAACCAATTACACACTCTAAATGTCAGGAATACGTTAATCTATTTCTCTGTACCAATTACACACTCTAAATGTCAGGAATACGTTAATCTATTCCTCTGTACCAATTACACACTCTAAATGCCAGGAATACGTTAATCTATTCCTCTGTACCAATTACACACTCTTAATGTCAGGACCACATTTCTTTTTTTACAATTTAGTTTTTTATCTTAACTCTCTTTGAACGGAACAGAGTTGTCAAAACATGTGTAGAAGGGAAAATGTGTCATTATTTTAAGAACATAGTCTATGTTGGCAAATGCAAACATTACCCATTGGTCATGTGTACTAGTAAGCTGGTCTATCAGTCACGTGTATGGATAAGCTGGTCTATCAGTCACGTGTATGGATAAGCTGGCCTATCCGTCACTTATATGAGTAAGCTGGTCTATCCCTTATGTTTATGGGTAAGCTGGCCTATCAGTCGTGTGTATGTGTAAACTAGCCTATCCGTCATGTGTATGGATAAATTGGCCTAACCTCATGTGCTTGTGTAATCCGGCCCATCGGCCATGTATATTGGAAAGCAAGCCTATCCATCACATCTATGAGTAAGCACGCTCATTGGTCACGTGTATGGATAAGCTGGCCCATCCGTCACGTGAATTGGCAAGCTGGTTCATCCGTGTTAAGATGAACCATAGGTCACTTGAGTAAGCATTATAGTTTTGGGCTATACTTGAGATCCAAGTTACCTTTGGAATTTATTACAGTTATATTTTCACGTTCCTGTAAAATCTAAAGCATCCAATACATGTTGGAGTTAACAAATTTTCACAAATTCAAACATTGATATTTCTCTGACTATATTAATGAGGGGGATAAGGTCTGTGTCGAATATAATTTAACTTAACAAATGAAGTAAGATGATGTTTCATTGAGTGCCGTCTTAAACGGTTTATAAATCAGAGTTATTCACCGGAACATCAAAATGTTTTAGTTGGTAGTAATGTCTGAAATTATTAAAGGTAAAAATGAAATCATTGGTAGTATAACTATTTCAGATCGTGTCAAAGATGTTGATGGACATCTCAGAAGTGTAATTGCAAGACAATGCAAGTTCGAAGGGGTGGGGGCGGGTAGAAACGTCCATGATATAAATATATTGAATTTAACAGGAAAAGCCATCGAAACGTCTGGAGATTTGATAGAGAGATGGACATAAGGAAGGTTACATCGCTGCTTTAAAAAGAAGAATTGGAGAAGTGGTATACTATTGCCTGTTGTGACACTGAATTTTTATTGCAAAAACTTAAAATCAAAATCTTGGAAATTATGATATATTTAGTTTTAAAAATCAGTTTCAAAAGATAAACGGCGTTAAATAGTAGAGACTTTGAGACTAGCTCGTGTTGGGACATATTGTTCTAAGCCTCTACTGGAAACTATACATAAAATATTTCTAAGAAATGCACATTTGCCCAGTATGCAGACTGATTTAGCTACACAATGAGATTAAGATATTAGACTAACTGAAAAAATAAACAGTTTTAACCAGGCAGTATCGAGTGTAAGAAGATCAAACACGTGTCTAGGGTCCTGATCCTGTCTAACTAAATGAAAGTTTGCATCTTTAAATAGTCACGCTATATGTGATTATTCATGTTGAGACCATTGACTGTCAGTAATAATAGTTTACAGTTGGTCAATTATATAGTGCATTTTAGAGTACGAAAGTAATGCAAACGAATGACTGAATGATTCAGGGTGAACGGGGGCATTTTAAAACAATACATTTAGTTCGGTTTGCTTTCTTTTATGGACAATAGCAATATTTAGAAGAGAGAGAATTAGTTCATTTTCTGGTATTGTCATAGCCGTATGATATAATAAAAATAATTACAAGTTAGTGAAGGATAAACATTTTGTCAAAGTATACTGCTTATTGACAGAGGAATTTGTTTATTGTGTTTTTGGATACAAAGTTTCCTGTTTTAATGTCGGAGCTTAAATTCACTGGCCAAATTCCTAACTAAATCGCATTAGAAAGAATTAGCTATAACGTTCAGTTACAACGTTTTATTGGTTATGACATTTATGTAAACCTCCTGAGACAATTAGCTCAAATGTAAGATATTTATTACCAGACAGGCCCAAGCCAGAGAAACAACTGCATTCCGAAATCAATAAATACGATAGTCCGACACCCAGGGCTAACATAATTGCCATTTTGCTTTGTCGAAAAAAAGGCAATTTGCCTGCGAAAATGTCGATCGCGCTGATAAAATACGACATGTTAATTTCAAGTTGAAAGAATAGCCAGACAGTATATCATCTAGCAAAAGAATAATGCTCAAAGGTATCTGGTGAGGGATCACAGCAGAATCTCCACTACCCTGTTTTTTTTTATTATCTTCCAAACAAAACAAAAAGAGAATGGGAGAGATATCCTACATTTATAACAAGTACGTTAACATGAAAAATTTTGAAATTAGAAAAGGGTACAATGAAAGCAATAACTTATACACACGATCATTACCCGCAGTGATAAAACTCGAGTGCATGGAAAAATCACCAAGAGCATCGCTCATAAACAAATAAATAAACTAAACAAACAAATAATCGAAGATGACATACAGCATAAACCTTTGATAATCACGACATAGGGTTCACTCCTGCTTATAGATCTCTAATCTGTTCCATCATGTTGGTGCCAATTTATATAAATGTTTCTTTCCTACAATTATGTCTTCATATTATTACGAATCCAGGTTCTTAAATACGTTTTACAAAATTCAACAAAAAATGTATTGCATTTGAATAAAAAAGTTAAAATTTTAAAAGAACTTACATTATTGCACATTAAATATCAAATAGCCCAAAACTATCTAGCACATGGTCCATGTGAATAAAGTTCTAATAAAAATCCAGTGATGTCCGAAATTAGATCCAGCGCTAAAGGTGTGCTTGTGACTGTCACCTTGAATGTACTAATCCACCAGTGGCCTGAAGTGTGGTAGCCGTCTTCCGATTAGTCACGATTATATAATCAAATAGGTCCTTGTCAGAATTCATTGTAGTTGAGAATTTAATTCTGTCCAAGAATATTATATTTTGACCACTTTTTAATTCCAGAGAATACTCATTGAATCAACTATCTAATCCAAATCAAAACTAAACACAACAGTACAAGTGATTCTGATGTTATTGCAAGAATGAATTTTTGTTTCAAGTAAATTGGATTATATAAAAAGAAAGACACAAATGTAGAGCCAGGATGTAGGTCCAGAGTTCATTTCTTGAACATTCTAAGCTGTATACAGATAAAATGTGTTACTACACTTATAATAAAAACATGGGTAACATCGAGTACAACAGCTTCTTTAGGAACGAATGCCAATGTCATAGACCAAGACCCAGATAAACATGTTTACCTTTATTGAAAACGATTGAAATTTAACCCATACACATAGAAAAAATGAAATATGTACTATCTTTTTTACAAAATAAAAACAAAACATCAATGTTCATAGTCAGGTACATGATAAATTTGATTTTAGACACGGTCACGTCCAAAATATTATTATATATAACCTGTAAACTAACCAACACAAATTAAATATACATAACAAATATATTCATAAGAACAATGTGAAAAATCGATCGATAAGCGTTTTCTTCTGCTTATAGATGCATAAACATGTTAAACTGATATAACAATATACTGTGTAAACTTTGCATGTTAAACTGATATAACAATATACTGTGTAAACTTTGCATGTTAAACTGATATAACACTATACTGTGTAAACTTTGCATGTTAAACTGATATAACACTATACTGTGTAAACTTTGCATGTTAAACTGATATAACACTATACTGTGTAAACTTTGCATATTAAACTGATATAACAATATACTGTGTAAACTTTGCATGTTAAACTGATATAACAATATACTGTGTAAACTTTGCATATTAAACTGATATAACAATATACTGTGTAAACTTTGCATGTTAAACTGATATAACGATATACTGTGTAAACTTTGCATGTTAAACTGATATAACAATATACTGTGTAAACTTTGCATTTTTCACAATAGAATCTTAAAGAGTTTTACATACGAGACCTAAATTCCTCTTGCAAGTAAATTGTCGTAAACTTCGATTCCTTGCCTTGTACCTAGCTTTATTATTTGTGTACATGAATGCATAGACATTCTTTTTGTTTACAAGTAGGCAGTGTGCTGACTGTTCTGAATCAACGCGAAATTAATATTATATGAACTCTTTATGCTAGTAATTCCGTAACACAATAAATAAATAAACAGAACGAAACATTTGCAGATTATTTTTTCCGGAGCTGTGGGTGTACATATTCTCTAAAATTACTGGATCAATTGAACATCAGTATGAATTAATTTCTTTCGCATCATAAATAATACAGCGAGATCAATGGCCAAGGGATATTAATATCCAAGGGTGTTTAAAAGCGGAATTATATTATCAGTTACTTCCGTTGATGAGTGCTGTTTATAGCAAAAGTATAATCTATGCACATTTACCTGTAGCGTGTGTATAATCTGCGGAACATAATATGTTTATATACAAATAAAACAATACGAAATTGGCAACTATAATACAGTTTTGTCATTTTAGGAAATTCGGTCAGAATCAAAGAAACAAAATGGTAATTGTTTATATAGGCATCATGGCATCATTTTACAAAATTAAAGTAACAAATATTTTTTCTGTGTGAACTACAATACATAGAAATTGCACATTTATCAATAATATTTACTATCAGAAGATGGTGATGTTTTGAGATATGGTGTTTGGTTATCGTTATCGAGGAGCTAGCTGATCGACCAAGGTGTTCGTGCCCTGACTGAGTAAACAAATGAACACATATAATTAATGAATGGAATGACAGAGATCAGACCAGAGATACAAAACAAAACAACACCAGCCCCGTAATGTAAATATTACAATTTAATCAATAACATAAACGAAAATGAAATTCAACAAGACCATTGCATGATTCTTGTTTTAAATTTTCTAATTTTATCTGAAATTCAATTAGCCATTCTTATACACATATTTAACAAATATGTTCATATAATCGAGTGACTGAACGAATTAAAATTGCCGGCATGTCAGCATCACCTGGCTGCTTCCGGACGTTTTCAAATCGCTGTTGGTGATAGGTCGGCGTTGCCATATATTTTTGCCTTCTCTCACTCTCTTCCTCTATCCTCTTCATGTCATCTGTCGTTTTAGTTTCAGACTTTGATACTTTCCATTGTGCAATACATGTATGGAGCTACTGTCGATCAAATAAAATATAATACCCAACCTAAATATGTCTCACGTTTCTTCCCTTCTGTGATAGAACTATAGAGATTAACTATTACAAACTTCGAGGTTATTGCTAATTACGTCAGTCCTAATGGTTACGTGTCATGCACCATAATAGTTACAAACAAGAAAAAGGCGCTGAAAAAGAACAACTAATTAATCTTGTAACGATCAAAGCACTAATACCCAATATATTTTAATACCTTAAACGACATTAATATAAATTCAGAATAGAAATATACCTAAGATAAATACTGAAAAAGTAATACTGAATTTGTTTTTCACGTGATAAACGTCGTTAACTTTCAGTCCTTAGGAATTTTTGTGGACAAGTAATCTTGAAATCAACTTAGTAGATTATTGGAGGTGCTGAACTGACTTATTGCAAAATCTGAAATATTGATGTCACTTATGTTATAACCTCTGGGCGGTTCCAAAAAAACATGCATGCAATACATATCAAACACCCTGAACACTGAAAAGTGACAGTAAATATAACTAACCTTTAACGCTTTAGGGTAACAGTCAGGAATGCCTGATTGACTTTGAAATTTGGTCATTGACAGGCAAAAATGACTAACGGACCTTGATCACTGTATAATGACAGTCGAGAAGCCTAACGGACCTTGAACACTGTAGAATGACAGTCAATAATGCCTACAGGACCTTGAACACTGTTGAACAGTGTTTCCATTTACCCTCATTTGCGCTTAAGAGACCCCCAAATGTTTTAATTTGACCCCCAATGTTGATACCAGCGTTTGTTTTTACGCAGTCTGACGCCAAGTTTTGAGACCAAGGAGACTTTTGACTCTCAGTCTTGCACCCCTAGGGAATATACTGTTGTATAGTGAGTCAAGAATACCTAACGGACCTTAAACTGTATAGTGACAGTCGCAAATGCCTTACGGTCCTTGAACACTGTATAGTGGCAGTCAAGATTGCCTAACGGACCATGAACACTGTAGAGTGGCAGTCACGAATGCCCAACGGACCTAGACTACGGTAGAGCGAGTCAAGAATGCCCAAAGGACCTTGAACACTGTCGAGTTACAGTCAAGAACGCTTAACTGAAAATCGGTACAAAGCTAATTTAGAAGATAAATACAAGACCCGTCTGAAAGCAAAGGGAATACGAGCAGATTTCAAACAATTACAAACGTATTTCTAATCGATTGTGGGATTAAAGATATAGTGCATTCGTTTAGAAATATGTGCAACTGCACATATAATCATTATTTAACTGATCCACCAACAGCACCAGTTTTGTTAACAGGATTACTGGAAATTGCATCTAGCTTGTATTGTTCGTTTATGAACATTGTTTTCGAAAGAGGAAAAAGAGGTATCATGAAGGCTGATAGAACAAAATTCGCAAAAACATTAATATCAAGACACCGTTTAAGGATTGCGTACACACACACACACACACATACACACACACACACACACACACACACACAACGAATCATTGGCGACAAGATTTTAAGTAAATATATAGCATAAGGTGTCAAAATTAACCAATTAAATTTGACCAGGATGCTGAAGAGAAGTCTAAACACTTTCAGAATGTCACAGTATTAGACTTGTAAAAGTGTGCCATCTTTGTAATTACGCGACGTTGTCACAAACGTGCTCGCTCCTCCTTCGTTTTCTCGTCCAATTACATAATAATTATTTCAGTATATTGAAAACTAAACGTAGTGTAGACCACATGTAAGAATAAGTGAAAACTTTTTCTCATACTCGATCTATAATGTAAATGAAAGAAACAAAATCTAAACCATTTGTTGTGATTGTTTAAATTAAGAAGGACATGTTAATATTTTATATTATAATGTTTAGTAGTCTTAAATGAAAGGCTCTGTTATAGATAAGACAGGAATTCTTTATTTCAGACTTCAAATCCAATACCTCTAAATTAAAATATAAAGTGAAAAGCATTTTAAATATAAATTTATATATATATATATATATATATATATATATATATATATATATATATATATCATACCTGCAAATATGCAGCAACATACAACTATTAACCGCGCCATGCATTATTAAGAATAAAACTAAATGACACATTTAAAGAGTAATTTGTTCCATCTACAAATAATATGAGAATTTACATGAATGTCATAGTTCCAAAGAAAGAGATTTCAATATACAGTTCTTACTATTAGATATTATTCTTGTCATTATTGAGAATACATACTTTCTCATTATTTCATCAAAACTGAATACATTATAGTTAACAAACATGTTGGAGGCACTGTTCCACCTTGGAAGACCTAATAGAAAACGAAGACTATTATTATGACCAATAGCTAGTTTTCTTTTCATACATTCACTACACTTTGTCCACAGAGGAGTGCAATACATGGTGCAGCTATAAGATTTGAATAATCTAATTTTGATATTCAATGAACATTTCTTGAATTTACGTAGAAGCGTGTTTGTTCGAGTACACAGAGATCGGTAATGTCTCATCATATCTTCATTATCCGACCGATTGGATTTCAAAATATGACCCAAATATGTATAACTGTTGACATAGGTAAGAGCATTGCCGTTAAGATGTACAGGGGGAGGAGATGGTAATTTGAAAGAAACTGTCTGATAGACCATGCATACTGATTGTTTTTATATTACATTATATCATTCTCCTAATCGTTTTGTTCACATATCGTTAATAATCTCCTTAAACCTGTTACTTACGACTTATCAATGAGATATCAACAAAACTAAAATTGTTAAGAAAAAACACATTTTGGCAGACGTAAGCCTACGTTACACTGACCGAGATTACCATTTAAATAACAAAGATGACAGAATTCCCCCCTGCCTCACCCCACTGGTTACATAGAAAGCGCTGGATATTACACTTCCCCATCGCACACAATACAAATGTTTCACATACCAGTTAGCTAAAGTATGAACTATGTAATATCAATCAACTTTCTAAAGAGTGTCCAGTGATTGACCCTATCAAATGCCTTGCTTGCGTCTAAAAAAAACATGCAAACACTGGGATGCCATGTTCTACATAATAGCTGACAGCTTCCTTAAAAGCATATATGCAAAAATATGTTGAATGCTACTTTTTAAAACCAAACTGATTATCAGAGATTGTAACTTCACAATTATGCAGTATGATGCATTCAAATAATTTTGAAATAATAGTCGTAAGAGCTATATGTCTGTAGTTATTTTTGTCCGCAATGTTACCAATTTCGCATTTTAGTAGCGATATAATGGTAACTTTTGTTAGATCATCTGGTACAAAGTTATGTACGAACATACAGTTAAATAAAATCATCAATAACACATGAAGTCTAGTATCGGAAAATTTTAAATGTTCCACATATAAAAAAACTGAACCTGGACATTGACCACCTTTATATCTTGTTATTTCACTTTGGATCTCAGATAATGTGATTACCTCAATATGAGCAGAATGTGTATTCAATGTTAAAAGCAAATGCTTCTTGTTCGATTCATCTTTAACACAATTGAATAAGTCTTCAAAATGATTTTCTACATGTTGCATATATTATTCTGACCATGGTTCCCATCAATGCAAATTGGTAGTTTATTGGAAGTTGTCGTGATATGTTGTAAAACATGCTTCCAGATTTCACGTTGGTCGACATTTTCAAATTTTTGTGCTAGCGAGTCTGCTCTCTGTCTTACTTCCTCTTTCTTACATAATCTAAGAGCATACTTAAATTGTGCTCTTGTTTGACGCATTTGATTACTAAGATGGCCGTGACGAGGTTTACCGTTATCACGCCACATAAGGTAAGCATTTCGTGCGAAATCATGTAATTCTTTGACACAGTCATTCCAGCCTGGTATAATCCGGTGACTACGTTTGGATTTACTAGTCAAGCTATTACCGGAGATCGACAAAGCTTTTACTATATCAGTGATCGCAACACAATGTGGGATCTCAATCTTGTTTAATAAGAATGCAGAAGTCAGAGTATAATACAGTTTTTCGTCAGCAGTAAGGTCTGACCAATTGATGTTGTATTTCAAGTTTAAGAGTTCATTGGGTCATGAATCAAATTTGGGAAGCAATTCAGTCTTGATAGTCATTAAAGTAGGACGATGGCCGGACCCTACTAGGGTGTGAAGTATTCTCATATCACTTATAGTGGAATGAGCAAACTGTGTAAAGACACAATGATCCAACCAAGACACTGTATTGTGTGAATCACTGACGAAATTAAAATGTGTTGTGTGGTCTACTATTAGTTTTTAGTCCGATATGATATAACCATATTCGTCACAAAATAGGCGAAGTTCATCTCGACACCTCCGTAAGGTCAACCGGTATGAATATCGTTGGAAGATTTAATTGGTGATTCCCCTGATCCAAAGAACTCGTCGTGTACGGATGAGAGACAGTCTAACTCAATGTCGAGAAGAAGCAAATATCGGAAATATCACATAAAGTTCTTACATTTTGTATATTGTTTATATATTTCTTGTTATTGAACGACAGTTATAAAAAGAAATGCGTAAAGAATCCATTGTGTATTTTTAGTCCAACAATGGACTAAATTCTGACTTTGATAGTAGTCTCTAACTAAAGAGTTTCTTAGCCACGCATCCACGTTCATCATCGCTTTGTGCGTAGGGTTATCACATATTAAATTTCGTTTTTAGTTTTTTCCACCTGAGTGGGCTTAACTCCAGAGTAATGTTCAATATGCGAAGAAATGACCGATTCCTGTGTTTCGGGGGCAATTCTTGTCATGAATATGCATCGCTGTCGCATCGGACGCACTGTACGCAAATTTTAAGAAGCTGCCTTTCCTATTATAACACTTGCACGCATTCTTGGAAACTGGTGTGTGGATTGGACATTCGTAAACTTATTAAGCCGTCGTTGATGCAGATTTATGCGCGATGTTTTATGTGTAAATGAGGCCACAGAGGGGAAATTGTTCCGCAGAGATCTTTCAACTTTAGCAAGAGTTTCTTCTTTTTCCAAATCCTCGTCTTGAGCGTTGGTGTCTTCTGAACATGCGACCATTTTTAATGCGGTTGTGCTGTTTTTTAGTTCACCAGCACCTGATTTATTATTCTCTGGATTTCTGCAGTTGTATCCCAAAAAGCTTTGCACTAACCCGGATCTCTTGGCTGATTGAGTCCGTGCATTGCATTTCTTCGTGTGCGCTACTGGTAACGGTTCTTTCTTTTGAACGACTGGGATCAGGCCTATTCCTCCTTGACCTACATGGTAGACTTTTCAGCTCATGATTTATTATACTGTAGCCTCCGATTGCAGATGAATTCTGAGTGAGAACAATGTCAGACTGAACTGTGTTCGAATTGTCAATATGGGGAGGTAATGTACTTTTGACTGTCGAACATGGCTGGGTTTGCTCACATAATCGTTGCATTGCGCATAATGTCTCCGCCTGGACTGACTTAAGTATGTCAACCGAATGTTTCACATTCTCCATGTCATTCAATAAAATTGACATGTCCATATAATTGTAAGAAACCGGTGGCAACTTTGAAAGGTCCAAAGCACAAAAACTTAGCATTTCATTTGGGTCTGTGGACATAAATAGATTCAAAATATATTTCATATAATTTTTAGATTTATCCATACCATTCCTCTTTAGCATTCTCTCAACTGTATGCACCACTGAGAACAGGGTCCTTTTTGCAGTCTTAATGTCATTTTCAATATGTATCCACACACAGCTTCACAATATACTCATATGACAATGTGTTCGTTTTGTTTTGTACAAAACATAGAAGTTCATTCACCATTATTGTCGAGCTATCAGCGAACCGCTGTCGTTGGTAATCTGCCGCCATACTTACAGGGCTTCTCGTCACCCTAGGAAATCTTTTCAGTTCACATTTCGTACAAAGGAATAAATCTCCCTGACACAAATGACCAGTAGAGGTTCCACAATATTCACACTGCATGTCTAAGTTAAAATTTAAATGGATAGGTTAAAAAAAACAACTAAGAATATTTAAAACATTATCACAGCTATTTGACAACAGTGTTCTAGAGCCGCCATCTTGACTCTCTTTATTGTTACATGTATTTTTTTTTACATTTTTTATAATTATATGCCACTAAATGTAACATGAAACTTTACTATGCTTTCACGGGTACGCTAATTGTACACTAAATGTGCAACACAGAAAGCTGCTAATACTCTTTATGAGCATTTGCATTATTATATACCCGTAGCATTCGATACATTTACACGATATATAGTCCATTATATTCAATCATGAGCATTTGCATGATTATATGCCCGTAACATTCGATACATTTACACAATGTATAGCCCATTATATTCAATCATTAGCATTTGTATGATTATATGCCCGAACCATTCGATACATTTACACAATGTATAGCCCATTATATTCAATCATGAGCATTTGCATTATAATATGCCCGTAACATTCGATACATTTACGCAATGTATAGCCCATTATATTCAATCATGAGCATTTGCATTATAATATGCCCGTAACTTTCGATGCATGCACACAATGTCACGCCCATTACAGTCAATCATGAGCATTTGTATTAGTATTATATGCCCGTAACATTCGATATATTTACACAATGTATAGTCCGTTACATTCAATCATGAGCATTTGTATGATTATATGCCAGTGACTTTCGATACATTTACACAATATATAGTCCATTATATTCAATCATGAGCATTTGTAGTATGATATGCCCGTAACATTCAATACATTTAATAAATGACGCGTTATACAATGTATAGTCCATTAAAATCAATCATGAGCATTTGTATGATTATATGCCCGTAACATTTGATTCATTTACACAATGTGTAGCCCATTACATTCTATCATAAGCATTTGTATTATTATATGCCCGAAACTTTCGATGCATGCACACAATCTATAGCCCATTACGTTAAATTATGAGCATTTGTATTATTATTATATGCCCGTACCATTCAATATATTTACACAAAATGCATACCCCATTACATTCAATTATGAGTATTTGTATGATTATATGCCCGTAACGTTCGATGCATGCACACAATGTATAACCCAATACATTAAATTATGAGCATTTGTATTAGTAAACGCAGTGATTTTCGATACATGTACACAATGTATAGAACATTACATTCAATCATGAACATTTGTATCATGATATGTCCGTAACATTTAATACATTTAATAAATGACGCGTTACACAATGCATAGCCCATTACATTCAATCATGAGCATTTGTATGATTATTTGCCAGTAACTTTCGATACATGCACACAATGTATAGCCCATTATATTAAATTATGAGCATTTGTATTAGTATAGGCCGGTAACTTTCGATATATTTACACAATGTATATCCCATTACATTCAATTATGAGCATTTGTATTATTATTATATGTCAGTAACATTCGATATATTTACAAAATGTATACCCCATTACATTCAATTATGAGCATTTGTATGATTATATGCCCGTAACTTTCGATGCATGCACACAATGTATAACCCAATACATTAAATTATGAGCATTTGTATTAGTAAACGCAGTGACTTTCGATATATTTACACAATGCATAGCCCATTACATTAAATTATGAGCATTTGTATTAGTATATGCCAGTAACTTTCGATATATTTACACAATGCATAGCCCATTACATTCAATCATGAGCATTTGTATTATGATATGCCCGTAACATTCAATACATTTAATAAATGACGCGTTACACAATGCATAGCCCATTACATTCAATCATGAGCATTTGTATTATGATTATATGCCCGTACCATTCGATATATTTACACAAAACGTATAGCCCATTACATTCAATCATGAGCATTTGTATTATTATATGCCAGTAACTTTCGATGCATGCGTCGTCGTCGTCGGCATCCGTCCGTCTTCGAGAGACGATGGTGTAGCTTCCAATTTGGGTGTCCTATCTGCACCTTCGCGAGTGGCTGAAGAGCCCGACCCTTGAGTGACAGTCTCTGTTGCACTTGCTGCAGGTGTATGCTGATGCTTGCTGAGGATGTTTTTGGTTCGCGTTCCTCCTGGCTCTCTTTGCAGCGAGGTTTGTGTTTCTCATCTCCTCAGCTTTCTGAGTGCCCTGTCTGACAGCAAGACGCCACGCGGAGCGGTCGTCAGCACAGATCTCCCAATTGTTTATGTTGATGTTGGCTGTCTTCATGTCCTTTTTGCAGACATCTTTGTATCGCAGATGTGGCCTTCCAGTCGTTCGTGCACCTTCTACTAGCTCGCCGTACAGCAGGTCCTTGGGTATGAGGCCTGGGTTCATTCTCCTAACATGGCCTAGCCAGCGAAGGCGCCTCTCGCTGAGAATGGAGAACATGCTGTTCATGCCAGTGCGTTTCAGAACCTCTGTGTTGGGAACTTTGTCCTGCCACTGGATACGCAGAATGCGCCGCAAGCATCTCAGGTGGAAGCTGTTGAGTTTCCTCACGTGACTCGCATAGTTGGCCCATGCCTCGCTGCTGTAAAGGAGTGTGCTGAGCACGCATGCCTGGTAGACGCGCAGTTTGGTCTTCTCGGTGAGGTTGTGATTGTCCCAGACCCTCTGGTTCAGTCTCGCCATAACTGCTGATGCCTTGGCAATCCGGCCATTTACATCAGTATCAACGGAGAGAGAGTTGGAGATGGTGGACCCAAGGTATGTGTAGTCCTCAACAACTTCCAGGTTGTACCCATCAATGGCGATGGTGGGAGAGGAGTCTGCGTCCTGCACCATTACATTCGTCTTCTTCAGACTGATGGTCAGTCCGAACTCCTTGCAGGCGTGGGAGAGTCGGCATACTAGCTGTTGCAGTCCATCTTCCGTGTGTGATGTCAAGGCTGCATCGTCGGCGAAGAGCAATTCACGGATGAGAACCTTTGTAATTTTAGTCTTTGCACGGAGACGGGCGATGTTAAACAGCTTTCCGTCAGTCCTAGTGTGTATATACACACCCTCGCTGCAGTCCTTGAAGGCGTACTGGAGGAGAATGGAAAAGAAGATGGCAAAGAGAGTTGGCGCAAGGACACAGCCTTGCTTAACTCCGCTGCTGACTGGGAAAGCCTCTGATGTTGCGCCATTGAAGCACACTGTGCTGTGCATGTTCTCGTGGAACGATGTTATGATAGCGAGCAGTCGTGAGGGGCAGCCTATCTTCTTAAGGATCCTGAAGAGTCCGCTCCGGCTCACCAGGTCAAATGCCTTGGTCAGGTCAATGAAGGCAATGTAGAGGGGCATCTGCTGCTCACGACACTTCTCCTGCAGCTGTCGTAGTGATAAGATCATGTCTACAGTTGACGTGCCTGCTCGGAAGCCACACTGGGACTCGGGGTAGACTCGGGATGCTAGGGTCTTCAAGCGCACCAGGACTACACGGGCGAACGCCTTTCCAACAATACTGAGAAGAGAGATGCCCCGGTAGTTGTTGCAGTCACTGCGGTCTAATTTGTTCTTGTATAGAGTGACAATGTTTGCATCTCGCATGTCCTGGGGGATGTGTCCTTGTCCCCAGCAGAGGCAGAGGAGTTCGTGCAGAGGCTGGATTAGTGCTGGTTTCCCTATCTTTAGGACTTCAGGCGGAATGCCGTCACTCCCAGGGGCCTTCCCACAAGCGAGGCAGTCGATGGCTTTGCTAAGCTCTTCCAGGGTGGGTGGTGTGTCTAGTTCCTTCAAGACTGGCAGGTCTGGGATGGCGTCTAGGGCGGTGTCCGTGACAACGTTTTGGGTTGGATACAGCTCAAGATAGTGCTCAACCCAGCGCTGCAGCTGTTTGCCCTGGTTTTTGATGACTTCGCCAGTCTTGGACTTGAGTGGGGCGATCTTGGAGATGGGTGGACCTGTTGCCTTCTTGATACCCTCGTACATGCCCCCTTCATCCCCGGTTTCGGCAGCTATCTGTATGCTGGTGCAGAGGTTCAGCCAGTAGGTGTTAGCGCAGTGACGGGCGGTCTGCTGGGCATTTTTCCTGGCAGTCCTGAGGGCCTGTAATGTACCAAGGCTAGGCGCAGCCTTGTAAGCCAGGAGGGCTTTCCTCTTCGCCTCAGTCACGGGTTCCATCTCCTCCCAGCTTGCCTCATACCAGTCTGTGTTTTTATGCTCTTTCTTCCCATAGGCAGTAATGGCTGAGTTGTACATAGCGTCTCGGAGGTGGGACTACTTGGAGTCGATGGTGTCATCAGGTGTCTCTTTGGTGAGAGCCTCGTGAAGTTTGCAGATGAACTGCTGTGTCTTCTTTGGATTGCTTGCACAGCAGGTGTTGATGCGTGGGCGACCATTCTTCTTGGCGTGGTGCAGTTTCTTGGGTATTATTCGCACCTTGCTGGCCACAAGGGAGTGGTCCGTGTCGCAGTCGGCACTGTGGTAGCTGCGGATGAGAAGGACGCTGGCTAGTTCCGCGCGCCTGGTGATGACTAGATCTAGCTGGTGCCAGTGGCGGAAACGTGGGTGTCTCCATGATACCTGGTGGATCTCCTTGCATTTGAAGAAGGTGTTGGTCACACATAAGCTGTGAGTGCAGCACATCTTCAGAAGTCGCTGGCCATTCTCGTTGATTTTGCCTCTTCCGTGCGGGCCGAGACAGGTGGGCCATGCCTCGTAGTTAGCTCCCACTCGCGCATTGAAGTCTCCTAGTAGGTAGAGGCCCTCGGTACTGGGGATGTTTGATATTGCTTGATCCAGAGCCTCATAGAACTGGTCTTTTCTTCTGGGTTTGGGTAGAGAGTTGGGGCATACACGCTGAAGATGTTGGCTGGGCCTGAGGATGTTGATAGCCGCAGGGCAAGGATCCTCTCAGTGCCTGATGATGGAGGCTCAATGAAGGCGACGAGGGTGTTCTTTACAGCGAAGCCGATACCATGCTGCCTGGGTTTGTCTGATGGTTTTCCTTGCCAGAAGAAGGTGTAGTTGGCTTCCCTGATGGTGCCGCTGTCGGCCAGTCGGGTCTCTTGAAGACAGGCAATGTCGACATTCAGTCGGGAGAGTTCTCTGTCAATGACGGCAGTCTTCCGTGCGTCGTTGATCTTCTGCAGGTCAGTGGTGAGTCCAGGGCACAAGGTTCTGATGTTTCAGCTTGCGAAACGAAGAGCTGGAGTCTTCTTGTTTCCTCTTTGTATCTTGACTGGTGCAGAGTTTTTTGGCCTGCTTGTCGAGATGGTTCTCTAAGCTCCACGCACCCAGTGAAGCAGGCAGGCCATGGCGGGAAGCACCTTATTGACTGGGGACTGCCCAGCTTGAGGCGGGCGGTAGCTTCCAGTGAGACATGGCGATCTCTCCCACCGTCGAAAGCAGCCCCTGGCGCCAAGTTCTACGCCAATCGAGCTATGGCTTATAACCAGTAGACTGCTGCTTCCCGTGTTGTGCCGACGCCTTAAGACGACGCTGGAGTGTCCTCTCCAGTGGAGCTACAAAGCCTGGGCAGTCTAGAATGGAGAATCAGCTGTTGCCCATGCAGCAGATCCCCCCTCTCCACGCAGCTGGTGGACCCAAGGAAACGACAATTGTCGCTACAGCTTGGCACCAACGGCGTCGCAGGAGTTGCCGGAATGACGTTGAAGTCAACGTCAGACCGCCTTAGGGACTCCGTCTCCGGATTTTCTGTCGGGGTTTACTCCCTTAGCCTTCCCATGAGTGGGTATAGCCGCAAGGCAGCGGAGAATTGGGATCAGAGTTTTCCTTCTCCTAGATGAGCTACCATCCAAGGTTTACGAGCCCCATCTACCCGAAACGACTGGTTTTAAGGCGCCAGTGGCCGCCTTCACCCCTTCTCCTGTTAGTGAAAACATGGTCCGCTAAGCCACTCGCGAAGGCGAGGAGCTGGATTTTAGTTGACAGAGGCGATCAGAGTCGCAAGCCCTATGTCTCTCACTCCCACCCCGGCAATGTCAACCTTGGACCATATGCATGCACACAATGCATAGCCCATTACATTAAATTATGAGCATTTGTATTAGTATAGGCCAGTGACTTTCGATACATTTACACAATGTATAGTACATTACATTCAATGAGCATTTGTATTATGATATGCCCGTAACATTCAATACATTTAATAAATGACGCGTTACACAATGTATAGTCCATTAAAATCAATCATGAGCATTTGTATGATTATATGCCAGTAACTTTAGATGCAAGCAAACAATGTATAGCCCATTATATTAAATTATGAGCATTTGTATTAGTATAGGCCGGTAACTTTCGATCCATTTACACAATGTATTATACATTATATTCAATCATGAGCATTTATATGATTATATGCCCGTAACTTTCGATACATCTACACAATGTATAGTACATTACATTCAATCATGAGCATTTGTATTATGATATGCCCGTAACATTCGATACATTTAATAAATGACGCGTTAAACAATGTATAGTCCATTAAATTCAATCATGAGCATTTGTATGATTATATGCCAATAACTTTCAAATACATTTAATAAATGACGCGTTGCACAATTATATAACCCATTACGTTCAATCGTGTACGTCTTAGAAAATTATGAGTTATATAGTTAGTAAATGTTAACTCCAGTTTCATTACAAAATTAAAAATCAGTAATATTTTCTTCGTAAGCACGTTTGGGTAGGCGGTAGACACATGGTTTGTATCATAAATGCTTTTTGTACTGATGTAGGATAATTAGTGCTTCGTCAGTTTTTCGATATTGAAAATAACTATAGTTGCTTGGTCATTTTCATTGATAAATTCCTGATGAGCAATATTGTTGGGTAGTCTAGAATCTCCGATGATCATTCGTGTATGTTTCCAACAGAGAATTTGGATTGCATTGGGCAAGAAATGACGTTCTTTTAGATTTATTGTGAGAATTATATGCGGCATAAACGTGTATCATTAATTACGAACAATGCATGTGTGGAACCTATGGAATTTACGACAGCGCGCACTTCATGAATTTTCAAGTATTGATCAGTGCAATGGCCACCAGCATCGCAAGCACTGATATGATGTGACTTTAACGGCATTGTTTTGCTAAAGCATTATCTTTATTGATACAAATTGCAAGCAAATATATCCTTTGGTATCGCTTTAGCACGTGATTTCCCATGAGTAAAGCATAGGCACCTGAGCAGAACAAGATGTACCGTTGACCGGATTAATGATTGTTTCTATTTAATTAAATCAGTTTAAGTTGCCAGTTCTGAAGCGCCTGACGCTACTAGATGTTACTCATTCGAAGGGACTGGGCAACAACTGGACATGTACAAAAACACTAGGGTAAAGGCCTTTAAGAAATTTTAGCAATAATATGATCAATTAAGACCTTATGCAAACTTTTTTACCGGATTTAATACTGTTTGTGACACAATATGATGTCAACAGAAGAGAAAGCAATAAATAAAAACAATTAGCAGGACAGACGAATGTGCTTTGTGGGCATACAATTCTAGTAAAGAATTCCGGTTTAAAAAAAAAAAAGATCTATAGAAATATAAATGGTGGTTAGATGCGAAATAACGTAATTGTTATAACTAAAATCAAACCGGGTACAACTAAGCCCAACTTTAAATGAATGTAACAGAACTATAAATCGACAAGGTTCATTCCACGTTTATTTTAAATAATGCAAAGCTTCAGTTATAATTTGTTTTAGAACAGTTAAATCAAGACAAAAACCTGACAAAGGCTTGCAAAGCAACTGGTTTAGCAATGTAAACATAATATAATCCAACGCACAATACCGCATCACAATTTAGATATCACAACACAAATAAGCAAGCGTATAATAGAAGTTTGTTTTAGGAAAAAAATAGCCTTGAAAAAGTAACTGTTGAAACAAGCAAACAATAGTAATGGATAGCTACCAGTAGACAAACTTAAATGAAGAAAGAGAAAATAATAAAAGATAGAAATTATAGTGATTTATAAAGGGCAAGACCTAGCTAAGATAATGTTA
Source organism: Unio delphinus (assembly GCA_029339505.1). Lineage (NCBI taxonomy): Eukaryota > Metazoa > Mollusca > Bivalvia > Unionida > Unionidae > Unio > Unio delphinus. The sequence continues at coordinate 16,839,579 of JAQISU010001238.1, forward strand.
ACGAGGTTAACACGGAGTGTGAATGAGCTAACAAAATTATGAAAAGCGAATCAAAGAAATAATAAAATAGTTTTAGCTGGACAAATCTCTATACCAACCATGATCGCTTAGTAAAGTAAGACAAAGAACTTACACGCAATTTAAACAGCAGTAGTGTAGTAAGTTTATACTCGAAACGCTTTTGCAACAGGATGATGTACTGAACTATTAAAACAGACTGGCACACAGCAAGATGTCCATATGCTGGGCCGTCTGTTTGCCTTTGCAACGGCAGAATTAAATACAACACCGATATTTGACTATATCGTCTTTGTAAATAAGCAACAGCTACACACAGCGGTGCAAGTCCATATTAGTCAGAATATAAAGTAGATCTGAAACGTTGTCATATATGCAACTCATTGAGTTTCGGGTACTGGTCCTGTTTTGAAATCTAGTTTAACGATACCAGTTTTCCCACATGCGGCGGATCATCGATGCACGTTCTTCTTGCATAAGACACATCGGAAATGCTTGACTGACTTTATTATTGTGAGCAAATCTAAACTTATTAATGGACTTAGTTTCGTGGCAGTCAAAGGTAAGACAACAACCAAAGACATCTCCGCTCTGGAACCTTTAGCTCCGACGACTAGATATTAGATTTTCCTTTTTTATATTCGTCTGCCAGCCGCTTAGCGACTTTTTCAGTCATCCGGATGCGGTTTCGATGGCCACTAACGTAGCTTATCTTGTATTCACGGGAGATGCAGTCACCAACAGCGCTTTAACTAATTGCCGCGAGGAATGGAAATATTCTGCCGCTATACATTAATGTATATCTAGATTTGCCTTTGAGTTGCTCATTCTGTATTTGATTTTAACCATAGTAATGTTTCCAGTTCACTGTGTCAGAATGTTCCAGTGTCATTAATCATTTCTTTTTGTCGCAAGCTAGTTGCCGTTACGACCAACGTCAGCTTCGTGATATGGTATTATTTTAAATTTAAGGAGTATATGAAAATAACTATGACCTTTTTTAACGGCGTGCCTAGTTATCTCATTCGACTACGTCTGCCTTCTCTTGTTGGAAAGAAGCAAGAACAGCAGTAAAATTTGTATTAAAGTGCATATGAACTACAAACGTTCGAAGCATCCAAATAAAAGGTACAAATGAGTGAACCGAATTAGAAGCAAACAAGTTTATGTGTCTTGAAAAATTCAAATCCGGGGTTTCCAGATTTAACAAAGGCGGTTATATCGCTAATGTGTTAACGAAGCTACCTGGGTTACGCTTAAGTACACATCCTGGTGTAAAGAATATTCCTGGGTACGACTACAACGGACCAGGTACGCATTTGGATATACGACTGGCCATGTCGCAATAAATTGGCAACCGTTGATAATTCGAGAGTGCATCAAACGCTGTCATGGTATCGCTTGAGCGTAGCTGGCCAAATAGGATTTATGGCAGATTTACATATTCGCACAAAAGAAACTTCTCGTGAATGGTTTGATTTAAGGTACCACGTGTCGCAACTTTGATGCGATTTGCGGACGCAAGCTGTTTTCACAAAATCTATGCATGATTTATATCAGCTTGGGGTGATCTTCAGGTAATCTTTAAGCTCACGAGAGATTTTGTGTAACTTGAATTGTGGGATTTATTTATTATATAAAATCATCATCATCGTCATCAATGATGTATTTTGCTTCATTTTTAGCACATAAGTACTACTCATCAAATACAGTAATTAGTCTTTATTATGCTTCTTTGTGGATTTCTTGCGTATTATTCTCCAAGCAGATGAGTATAGTCACAATTAGTACTGCTGCAGACGTTATCTAACTGTGGTGAACTTCGTTCGGTGTATTGAATGTACTCGCTGGACGTTCCGCTCTATAGGCTGGATTTTTCACTGTCTTCGATCTCCGTATGACTAGGTTAACGTCATAGATTTAATGGTTTCTTTTACAATATCATGCAATGACTTTTTCCAGTTTTTATTATATTCCTCACCAGACTTTCGTCGTACTCAATCCCTAAACCGGTTCATTTGTCCAAATGGTCAGTATACATGTTTTAAAAAAGATATATAGCATCTTTTGGGCATATTTGACAAATCGATACGACACATCCATACTAAATAATGATTTAATCCATATTTGTGATGTTACAAACACCATGGCTCTAGTAAATAATTTCCCCTAAGCCGCAGATATCAATTCTTCATAAAACTGTATGTATCTGTGCGGTTTGTAAATAACGTTATATAATTGCCAACTACAATTCTTTCATAATGCTGTATGTATCTGTGTGGCTTGTAAATAACGTTATGTAATTGCCAACTACAATTCTTTCATAATACTGTATGTATCTGTGTGGTTTGTAAATAACGTTATGTAATTGCCAACTACAATTCTTTCATAATACTGTATGTGTCTGTGTGGTTTGTAAATAACGTTATGTAATTGCCAACTACGATTCTGTCATAATACATAAGACATCGCCGAAAAGCAGAGAGGCTTTGGCTTTCCACCAGACTCAATATTCATAAACAAATCTACGAAGCCGCAAAGAAGAACGTCACAAACATAGTCCATTTAGCCAAATCATCCCACTACAGTACTAAGATCACGGAGAGTTCCAGCTGCAAAGAGCTCTTCGAGGTAAGTAACAAACTAATGTCAAGGAACAAATGTACACGACTTCCAACGACCTTCTCTCCACTAGACCTACCAGACCAATTTGCAAATTTGTTCAATGACAAAATTAAAACCATTAGAGATTTGCTTGACAGCACAATTTCAACTGATTCGTCATCATACAGGTATGATGCAGAATTTCAGCGACAATCGTTAGGAGCATTTGAACCTGTTTCTATAGATTTAGTATGGACAATCGTAATGAAAAGTGCACCAAAGTCTTGTAAACTTGATCCAATTCCGACATCACTGCTGCTTGAGTGCTTGTAACAAATATTGCCTTCACTAACTGATGTTATTAATATCTCTCTCTCTCATCAGGGGAATTCCCATCATTTTTCAAAACTGCCATCGTAAAGCCTCTGCTGAAGAAACCAACACTGGACCATAACGATTTAAAGAACTACCGCCCAGTTTCTAATCTCCCTTTCATATCAAAAATCTTAGAAAAGGTTGTTCTAACTCAACTTGTATCTCATTTGAATTCAAACAGTCTTTTTAGCAATGTACAGTCTGTATATCGCCCTTGCCACAGTACGGAAACTACTCTTCTGAAAGTATTTAGTGACATTCTCTCATCACCCAGTGTCGCACCAATTGAACGCTGATGACACCCAAATGTACAAGTCTAGCCACCCAACTGAAGTTGATGCTACCATCCATGGAGTAGAGAAGTGTATTTCGGATGTGAAACCATGGATGACATGTAACAAGCTGCAGATGAATGATGATAAAACTGAGGCTATTCTGATCACAACACAAACACTTTCTCATTCACATCCTTTACCTCAGACAATAAATATCAGCAACACCAACATTAAATTCTCACAGTCAGTACGGAATCTAGGTGTTGCTCTAGACAGTACTCTCACATTGCACCAACATGTCATGAACATCTGCAATGCTGCATATCTTGAATTGAGACGCATCAGTTCCATTCGTAAATATCTTTCAGCTGATGCCACGAAAACACTTGTGTGTTCATTAGTACTTTCAAGACTGGACTTATGTAACTCAATTCTGTCTGGTTCATCACAATATTTACTCCAGAAACTTCAAAAAGTTCAAAACACAGCTGCACGGATCATCTTTAGAGTACCTCGATCAGAGCACACCTCACCACTGCTCTGTACCCTACACTGGCTATCAGTTCGATACAGAATCAAACAAAATTTGTTCTCTGTGCTATATTTCAATGACAGCCTCCAGTCAAACATATCTATCCAGCCTCACCCATGTGTATACACCAGCTAGATCCTTACGCTCTTCTTCTGATAATTGTATACTCATTGTTCCCAAGGTGAAAACAAAAGTCATATGGACATCGTTCGTTTGCATACCAGGGCCCGGCGACGTGGAACGAATTGCCGTTTGAAACTACACACAAAGACACAGTGGTCCCTTTTAAGAGTGCTCTCAAGACTCACCTGTTTCGACTGCAGGGACAAACTTAGCGACCTAATCATGTTATGTATCTTATATATTTTCAGCATGTTTTTATGTTTTCCGATTTCATTGTTTTTGTCATTTGTTGTTCTGTAGTGTAGTCATATCATTATTGATGGTGTGAAGCGCTTAGAGCTTTTAAAGATTAGGCGCAATACAACGTCCTCATTATTATTATTATTATTATTATTATTATTATTATTATTATACTGTATGTGTCTGTGTGGTTTGTAAATAACGTTATATAATTCCCAACTACAATTCTTTCATAATACTTTATGTATCTGAGCAGCAGAGAGGGTGAATCCTACAACGTTTTCAGACAAAATTTTGATTGAAATCCTAAAACAAGCCTTCCTACGATCTCATTTTAACCAAATAAGGGCGAACCTCACAACTTTCCGGCAAAAAAAGTCGATTGAAAAATCTCATATTTTAACTTAAAAAAAATATCTCCATTTGCCATATGGAGATTTTACGATTTTTTAATCAATTTTGGTCGCAACTTGCTGTCATCCACCCTCTCTGCTGCTTAGTGATTTCATCACTGGGTTAACAAAAATAATAAATGATTTTAACCGAATATTTGATCAAGTCCTTAGGACGAAAATCATTTAGGATCTCACAAACAGACTAATCGCTAACACCTCTTCTTGTAAATCAATCAGATTATTTGACTGGTCGGTGAGTTTGAAATTAATTCTCGTTAACGAATTATTATGGCATCGCATGTAGACAGGACTAATTGGGTTTTCAATAATTAGGAATCCTGGAGGAGCTGTTGGTGCAAACGAATAAAGAATATATCCTTGCTGAGCTTGATTTGATCGTTCGAGATTAATTTGATAGCTTCCTTCGATAACATCACATACTAAATTGAGCGCAATCACTGAGGATATATTCACGTTGAACGGAGCGATATGCCTGCCGCCACCGTCTGGGTCATTATTGTGTTTGAGGATTTTTATTTCCGGTGATGTTGTTTTTTTCCATGCATCATGAATTATTTTAAAACCAACATCGATGGCATCACTGAGAGATTTTTGTAGTTCTGTTACGTTATATCCTGGTAGTTTAAATGTTGGAATATCCTTGACGGGGATTTTATATTCATCTGCAAATAAATCCTTTGTTTCAGGGCTATTGTCACCTAATATCTCTTGAATAATTTGTGAATTAAATGTTTCCATATCATTGATGATTTTGTTGCATGTTTCTACGACGCTGATAAATTCATCTCGGGTGAGAGAGCCGGATTTAAGAGATATTAACAACAACGAAATATCGTTATTGAACGCTGTGAAATTTTCAGTGATTTTATCCTGTCGAATTAAGTATAAATCTTTCTTAACGATGGGATTTTTCAATACATTAAAAACATTAAATTTATTGTAATAGCTATAGCTTTTTATTGGATTATCAAATTTTATTCTGTCGGTGATATAATCAGTTTTTTGTGGTTCTGGTAAATCAACGGTTTCCTCCAGAGTTTTACTCTGGGGTGGTAATTCAGGCCATCCTAGTACGGTTCTAATAGAACTTTGATAGATATCTACGACGTATCCTTCTGTGCTTATCTCAATTGCGGATGATAGCGTCGGCTCATGAACTGTTATAGCGATTTTTGATTCTTTTCCAGTAATCGATTTTATTCTACGCGCAAATTCATTATTGATTTGTTCGATTTGGTATGATCCGGTTGGTATGGAAACAACGTTCCAGTCTGGGGTTCCGTCGGGTTTATTCTTATTTGCAAACACTAAAGAATTATTGGGTTGTTGACCACCAAATGATTTTGATCTGATATTAGGCCAACTGTGATACACTCGTAGTTTTGCTAGCGCTATCTCCTTCACTGGGACCGGAGAGGGGAAATTCACACTGAATTCTGGATTCGTTGATGTTATTGATATCATGCTTGTTTGTACTGGGTTCGTGTTCTCCACTATTCGTTGAAGTAATTCCTGCGGTGTTGTCATTGTTATTATGCTCATGATTTATTTCTAATTTTGGTATCGAGGAATCATAAATACTGACCATCACTGAGAACTCACAATCTGGTAATGTTGATATTATTGAGATCATTTTGTTTTTTGGGTTCGTGTTTTCTGATTCCATCGGTGTTGTCATTGTTATTATACTCATGTTGTCGCTCTAATTTCGATATCGCGGAATCAAAAATACTGACCATCGCTGAGAATTCACTATCTGATATAATCGTATTATCGAGTGACGATGATATCATCAGGGATAACTGCGAATATGCGGTTGATGCAATATGAAATTGAAGTAAGTAATTCTGCAGTTTACTCTGGCTGCATGATGATATCTTTTTTGCTATCCCGGTTGATATACCCCGGATTGTAGCCACCACAGAAATGCAAATTGGAACTACGACCGGGGCAATCATTGTAACAGATGCTAGTATTATTCCGGCACCAGTGAGAACGCTTGACACCGAGTACACAATAACATCAATTGCGGTGATTCTTCGTCGGTATTTTTTTATTTTTATTTGATACTCCTCAGTGAGGGTTTTGAGTCTATTCTGAAATTCTCTGACCTGATCATAGCGACATTGAGTTCATGAAATCATTTTTATTTTAAAAACACTAGCGTTTTCAATTGTGAAATCCGAACGATTTAGTTATTTACTTAAATCCGCTACGAATTCCACATACCATGATACCGGAGTTTTAGCCAAATGTTTATCAGTAGATGTTATCGTGAACTTTTCAGTTTTATCCTTGTCGATGATCGTTGAAATCGTATTGTTGACCCCGGATGAACTCGACGATGATATATTAAATTGAGTCGTTGTTACTAGTGTTAATCGATAAATACCCTTAACGGTTGCAGTGATATCTAATTTGTTGTCTGTAGGTGTCCACAAAAATGATCCGTGTTGGATTGTATATACTACGTTATTGGTTTTCTCATGAGGAATTTTTGTTTTTTCAATGATTGTTATCATCCTCGAAAAATCACCTTTGACGGCTTCGATGAAAGTTTTCGTCTCATCGATGGATTTTTTAATATCAGGGAGTTTTATTTCAATTTTATCCAACTGGGTTCCAATAAATTTATCAATGATATTTCTACGAAAAACTGAAAACTGTTTTCCGTTTTCTTCAATTCTAGATTCAAGTGTTGTTAGTACAAACACAGAATTGTTTAACTCATCGTTGAGAGTTTTTAATCGATCTGTAATCGTCGAAACGAGTACACCCGGTTTGAGTTTACCCTGATCGGAAAATAACGCGATAGTATCCTCGATTGCGTTTTGTTGTTTAACCAAAATATCATCCAGAGAAATATTACTGGTTTTCAATTTACCCTGATCCGAAAATAACGCAACGGTGTTCTCGATTGCGTTTCGTTGTTTAACTAAAATATCATCCAATGACACATCACTGGATTTCAATTTACCCTGTTTGTCTTGAAATACAACTATTTCATTAGGATCAACATTTGTTAAGTTCAACGTCTCAGCTATTTCATCTTTGATTAGTTTTTTTACATCCTTGACAGAATCAGGTGGTGCAGTGTCATCGGGTTTGGGTTTCAAAGATCTCCCCCAAATATCAATCATGTTATTGTAAAACTCTTTCTCTCTCTAAAATCGTTTTTGACGACTTCGTCGAAAAATCTTCGATTTTCTCTAGCGATTACTAGTGTATTCATTCACGACAACATGTGGTGGTTTTCCGCTTGGGTTACTCAAGGAGTTAGAAATAGCGTCAAGGACATTTAATACTTCGCTGCCGCATATTGGTGGGTCAATCATCGTTTGTGTTGGTAGCGTAGAATACCAAGTCTTCATTGGAAGGGTTTTTATATACCGCATAAACTCTTTTGGTGGGGCTAATCCATATGAATCGAAATAAACAATCCCACGTGGATCAATAGCGTATGCAACCCAGTGAGTTCCAGGTCCGGTGTTGTTATCTAAATTAATGATTCCGGTTTCAACGCTGTTTGGTTGATGTGGTAATTGATCTTTCATAAAGACACCTCTGAAGTTTTTAATCGCTAGTTTTTTAGCAGCATCCATTAAATCAAAATTGGACATGGGAATCTTCGATTCCTCAATTAATAAATCGTTCCTGGTAGTCTTAGACCCTTTCCGCTGTACCACGAATACGGGGTTCCTGGTAGTCTTAGACCCTTTCCCTTTTTTTATATCCTTTCCCAGTTGCTTTCTTTAGTGCCATTCCTGCTGCAGTACCAACGGCTCCTAACGCTGCCGCTTTAGCCACCGCTGGGGCTGCTGCTGCAATCAATGCTGGAATCGCAGCTAACAACGGAAATATACCGCCTGTTTTAATCATATTTTTGATAGCAGCTGCAGAGAGAGTAATCTGAACACCTTTTTTGGCTGCAAGTGCATCATTGAAATGTTTTATTTGACGAGTTGTCAGCGATAGTTTATTTGCACCACCAGTCATTTGGTTGGGTTTCAACGTGATTGTGGTTCCACATTTTTTAGCTGATTCCGATTGCAATTTTTTTAATTGACCAGGTGTCAACGACACATTGATATTATTATACGACATTATACAATAACAGATTAATTCTAAATAGAGGATGTTTATGAAAATCATAGATTTTCTACTGGCGCATCTACCACTCTCATTCTTCCTCCAACACCTTCAAGTAGCATTGATTTATCGCTGAGAATGACAGCAACCGCTCTATAATTAGCAATAGCACCACGAGTCACATTAGCTCTAAAGTGTATATCAACGACAGACTGTCTTGTTAAATCGAGATGTTCCAGCGAAAAGTAATAGATCGGATATAGATTCTTAAAATCAAATTGTGATATTTGCAAACCAGTATCCACATTTTGATCGCGTGCCATGAACGACAACAGACGATGATAAACTCGTGCAATATGATTTTCTGTGTAATTCAGTTGTATATCCTCGGATGGTTCCTGCTGGCCGTTTATTCTCAGTGAGACGTCTTTCACACCTAACTGATCAAATATCATATGGCTGGAGAGTTGATTGCCAACTCGTGTGTTATCCTGTAACGCAATAAATATATGACGTGGCGCAGCAACACCTTGTTTTGATGCTAGATTCCACGTGAATAACCCGTTGATATTTGATTGTTTAACATCTGTACTCACGGTTAGCCAACTCAACAACGACTTTCCTCCTTGGTCCATAAATGATAGTAATCGTTCTTCTGCGGTGATTGCTGGAGTCAACACTGGCATCCACAATGATATTTTTGTTAAATTGACTTTACCGGCATCAGCATTGGGATTTGCAGCATCTGCTGGAATCCTCCAAATTGCGTCGTTATCATCACTCTTTCGTACAAGCGATACTGTATGCTTCGCTCCATAAATAACTTTTCTGACGTTTCTACAGAATCCAAATATGTGATGCAGTGGAATCGCGCATGAAAATGATTTACGCGCTCCTTGCAACATTGAGTTTCGTGCTGCAGCTCCTAGATTGAAATTAACGTCGTTGTTTATAATCATATTCTCGACATCAGCATCACTATTATCACGTTTTTTTGGTCGTCTTACAACAAATGGATTTCCTCCAGCGGTATTCTTACCATCTTTTGCAAACATCATAGAGGGTCCTGCTGATCTTGTATAATCATCAGAATATCTCGCTAACCCGATTATTGTTGTAGCCATATCAACATCGCGATCTATGGACTCAATTTCTTTTCCATCAATGAGATATCTAGCACTCTCAAATAACGCCATAATACCATTATTGACAAAACCGACTTGAGTACCAGCTGGATACGGTGCTGGTACAGCAGGAGTATCATCAGCTGTTACAAGTTCTCCTTCTACTTCAATAAACGCTTCACAGGGCAAAAAGTATTTACTGGTATCATGGACTTGAAGTTCAATTCTTGCTCGACTATTTGGGTCTATTGCATGATAGGCGTAATATTGATAATCGCGTACAGAATCATCCTTGCCAACTGGGGCGTCTATATCAAACGCTGGATCATGTGACTTTTTGAACATTTTATTCTATTTATCAGAGTCTAAATCGCGATTTTCCATTTTCATCGTCGTAGTTTTTTAAAGCCACTTCCTGCTATCATATTTGCAATATTGCTTTGGTCGGGGTTTAAAGCCATCGACGCTAATTTTTCATCTACTGCGTTATTTATAATTCTACTAACACTTGCAGGCATTTCCGCTGTAGACGGTAACGGTTTCTTTTTTCGTCTCACTAATGATGTTATTTTATTTTTCGCAGTTGAAAACGCTTTTCCAGCAAGATCTCCAACAGCACCAATACCCTTATCACGAATAACTTCAATTGCTTTCATTCCTAGTTGTTTAGCCAACGGCATCACTTTTGGAGCCATTCTCGCAAATAACCCTAAAATGGTATTGCCTAAACCATCTCCGTAGTATGCTCTATAAACCGGAAACCGTGAATTAACTACGTAGACGGGGGTTGGTTTATCATGATTGTAGTGTATGATCATTATTTGAAATCAGAAACAATTTTTCAATTGGAAACGCTAGCGTTTTTATTCAATCCCGGTGATTAATCACTGTGATAATCCTCCACTAACTCGCCAACGAAATCTCGATATGTGCTGATATCTATGATACCACCCTGAAATAATCGTCTACAGATATCAGCTGCTTCATTAATTATTTCCGGTGAGTTATTTCCAGCTCGGAAACCTCCTACAAGAACTTCTAATCGTGATATATCATTGATAACACTACCAGGACATGAAATCCTTGGATTCTCACTGGAATCTTGCAATCCGCCACCGCTATAACCAGTTGCTTCATCCTGTTTTTCTATTTCGTCTAAATTGGCTTTTTGTAAATAATCAAGAATATCATCATCATCAGGTGGTAGTTGTTGTTTTTTAGGAGAGTAGAGTACTTTCTTTGCAGGTTGCTGTCGCCGCCTTTGCGGTTTTTGTTGTTCATATTGCTTATACACTATATCCACCGCATTGATATATTCATTGTATGATGCACTATCGGTATCAATTTGACTTTTTTTAGTTTTGATTTTGTAGAATATATCAGCCCAATGAGTGAAATTCTTAACATATTTATGACGTTCTGGTTTCAACATTTTTTTTCTGTTTTCATAAGTCATAACAACAAGCGCAGGAATTTCTGGTGGATCAGTCTTATCAATTGCTGCTAACCCTTCCTCGTTAAATCTCACGCGTAAACCATCAACTGTTCTTTTTTATTCTATTTTTTGTACGGCCTGTTCTGTTTGTTCAGTTTTCGCTGCTATTTTTTCGAGTTCACCAATAACAGATTTTCCCGTCTCGGGAACATCTCCCAGTATAGCACGCTCTATCCCCTTCGTTGCTGTTGTTACTGGTTTAAACAATTCTTCAGATCCCGCAGCAAAATCAGTCTGAAGACTCTGTCGTTGTTGTAGTTTATTCCGTACAGAGTCACGAATTGGTACAAATCTCCTGATTGCATCCAGTCGTTCACGAGCCAATCGGGTTGTTAATGCTTCATTGACCGTTATTTGAAATCAGAAACAATTTTTCAATTGCAAAACAATTTTTCAATCCCGACCTAACACCATCGGATGGTCATGGAAGTGTTATTTCATCCTATAACGGCTTCGTTCATCGATGGCGAAAGTATCATAATTGTATATAATATTATATAATACTGATAGTTTCGCCATTCTATTTTTGATCAATCCGAACCAGCCATCAATTTTTTATTCACTGATTTCAACAGTTTTAATCAAAAAATGCTAAAAGAAAATTAAAATCTCTATAAGGGACGGTCACAATCAAATAATGATAAATGGTCAATCAAAATTGTTCATTTTCTTGAATTAACGCCCGTAGATTTCTAACTTTAGAATTAACCTCCTTTTTCAATTCGTATTCGTACCCCAATTCTTTTCGTATTCGTTCTACGATGGTATACAACGGAGCGAACACACTTACGTCACTGGAAAATGCGAGAGAGTCCTTAATAGAATTCTGAATTCTTTTGATGAGCGCATACTTCTTTGGTAGCATATACTTGTTAGTGCTAACTCCGTATTCTATATCCTGAAAATCAGACATGATTTGATCAGGATTTAACCCATCTGATAGTTCAATATCCCAACTTTTCAATTTTGAAATCTCGGATATGATGCTATTCACGTTTTCAGAATTCATTATTCTATAATAATGATATATTTCTAAATGAAAAATATGACGCATTAGACATAACTAAATTGAATTTTTTGTCCCGTCCTTTTTGAAATAGCCGATCGACAAACCCCCTCTGCAACGAATCGTACTGAGGCTCTACAAATATTGAAATACTTGCCGGCTTCATATATTGATTTAAATATTTTTTCTTCGTTAGTTGTTGTATTCAAAGATTTTACTGGTCTCGCTTTTTTTGAGCAAATGCCATTCTCTCCTCTTTTCAAATTCTCACTTTGTGTGATAGCTTGCAGATTTGATAAAGAGTTGTTCCTTGGATTAGAATCCTTGTGATCGATAACAAAACCATTTTTGATCAATCCATTGAAACATTCAAATACGAAACGATGATTGTAATATTTCTTCTTTCCAACAGTAAAGAACAAATACCCCATACCATTATCCCACCCAACTGGGTTCTTCAGTCTACAGTGTCTTACAACACCATCACTGGATGCTTCATAATTTGTACTCACTGGGTGTGGTCTGAATTCCTGGTTCATTAGTATATACTATACTATTTGTCTAATTCATTGACTGATCCATTGCAGTGATTCATTATACATAAACCTTTCATTTAGACACTTGTTTTTAGTATAGCATGAGGGAGTTCAAGAGATTGCCTTCGAAAAGTGCTGAATTCAATGCTGATAAGGAGTTTAAGAGATTATTGAAAATCAATCCTAGATTTAATCTCGATAAACCAAAAAAACGTCCAAGAGACGGAAACATGAAAGAGTTTAAGAGATTATTAAAAATTAGTCCTAGATTTAATCTCGATAAACCCCAAAAACGTCCAAGAGACGGAAACATGAAAGAGTTTAAGAGATTATTAAAAATTAGTCCTAGATTTAATCTCGATAAACCAAAAAAACGTAACAAAATCAATCCTAGATTTAATCTCGATAAACCAAAAAAAACGTCCAAGAGACGGAAACATGAAAGAGTTTAAGAGATTATTAAAAATTAGTCCTAGATTTAATCTCGATAAACCCAAAAAACGTCCAAGAGACGGAAACATGAAAGAGTTTAAGAGATTATTAAAAATTAGTCCTAGATTTAATCTCGATAAACCAAAAAAAACGTCCAAGAGAGATTACCCCTGGAAAGATGCTCAATTCAATCTCGATATAGTTTCTAATACACCAAAGAATACAATTCTTGATAAAGCCATGATTAGTAAAATCAGAGACTGTTTTAATGAATTCAAGCGTGATGGAGCATCTTATTGTTGGTCAACATTTCGAATTGATGGTGTTGTTGATGCTACCATGAATGATGAAAAAGCAGCAGTGATAATTTCACGTGTTGGGGAAAAAAGACATTTTTTCCGAATCAAATTCATTATCGAAGTCGATGGCAAATGGATTATTAAGGATAAATTTGAACCAATCCTCAAGAATAAAAAAGCTGTCATTGTGAGTAGAGATTCCAAACCAGGGATTCTAACCGGCATTGACAAACCATACTACGAAAGATCTTATCCCGTAACAGCAATGGTTTATGGGATATATCCGTTAAATGATAAACCCGATATCGCAAAACTAGCTCCTATGAAATATTCGTCAGGGCTTAATTGTGTAGCAGAACGAATAATAGAACACTTCACAAATGCATCCCGAGGAAATAAACTAACTGATCTGCGACGTAGGAAAATAACCGAGTGGGAACTGACAGTGAAACAGCATGGTGCAAAGATTTCTGATATAGCTAAATTAGAAACATCATTACGATTCCCAATAACCGTTATGACGATAACCGGAGAGGTTTTATACGAACCGAAATGAAACAAAAATGGAGCGCCAATACAGATTATTGATCATAACAAACACGCGTGGACACCTGCGGTAACAATATTTCCACGAGAACGAACCGTGAAATATATCCCTAAGGAGTTCGTCGGGGATGTTTTCTATGAAGAGAAATTATTCGATGCTATTCATGCGTTGTGTAAGGATGATCCTGTGTCAGTGTGGTTACTTAGAAGTGATGAAGAATTCGATCAATTTGTAAAACCAAATGGTGAATTATATCGCATTGAAGAATTAGATAACAGAATGAGAAAAATCGCTAGTAATTTTTCACCGGAGAATTCCCATGAAAAACTACTCACGGATAGTTTTACTATTCCATCAGTGGTAGCTCACTTCGCAAGAGAAAAAAACTCATGGCGTCCAACACGAAATGATATTCTCGAGGATGTTAAATTGAGTTGCGTCGAATTCGGTCATGGAGGACTGTGGAATACGAAATACTCACGTGATGGTATGATTTCAATTGATATATCCGCGTGTTATCCCGGAAGTTTTCTCGGGTATGGGGAATGCGCTGAGTACTTCAAACAATTTGGACACCCCACGCATGAAATGACTCGTGTTGCGATTAATGGACCATTGCCTGATTTTGATTTAACCGGATTCGCTCGTGTGATATCATTTGAATTAGCTACAGGGTTACATCAGTGTAGTTATGTTTGGCTCGGTAGACACCTATCTGAAAAACACTGGATGCCAATAGTGCTATTGAGATATATGATTGATTGTGGTATGCTAATATCGTTGATTGTTTCCGAGGCTATTATATGCTATCGAGCTCAGAAAGAAGTTTGGCTACCACAACCCGATCTAGATAGAATAATCAACGAACTACGAAAACAGTTTCCAGATTTCAGTGAAGAAGAAATCATAAATTGGTCTAAGAAGTTATTTGAAATTAAAAAAGAACAAGCAAAAGATCTCGGAAGAAGAATAATCGGTAAATTTACCCAGGGTGGACGATACGACAACGCAAAATACTCTTCGCGGTTGATCATAGATGTCGCTGAATACGATTTTATTGTAGCGGATTTAATGAAACAAGGAAAACTTGTATCCCGTAAGGATGCTTTTCTATCCAATGGTGAGAAATTAGGTACGGTTGTTACCTACTGTGATGGATATAATTCCCAGTACACACATTTGAGAAGTTCAATGCTAGCCTATGCTTCTATTAATCTATTTTCGATGATAAATAGATTTCCTAATACCGCGGTTAGAGTGGCCACTGATTCGATGTATATGCACAATAAGTACAAATCAGCTGTAGCGGCATTCACAGATCCCGAGGAAAATTGGGGGCGTTGGCGATTTAAAAAGGAGATGCTACATGAGTATTGTGAATCCGCAGACGTTGCCATGGATGATAAATATCTTTGTTGTAACCGTATTGAAATTCAATCAGAATTTTCTAATGCACCACCGGTATCTGATCCAGTATGTAGATATAAGACAGTTTATTTAAACGGTTGTGGTGGGTCAGGAAAGACAACTCGTGCAATTGAATTATTTCGTCGTGGAAACGCTAGCGTTTCTAACATGATTGTGCTAACACCGACTCACAGACTCGCCAGAGAGATGATACAACGAGGGGTAAATGCTTGCACTTATCAGTTTTTTTCGATGGAAGGGTGACAAATGGACTCCTGAGCGTATGGGTGATAAATTCATTCCTGAAATCATAATTTGGGATGAAATATGCACAGTGTCATTAGATGTATTAAAAACATTTCTTGAGTGGTTGTTAAACAAAAACACAAAAGTCGTCATGTGCGGTGATCAAGGCCAACCACCACCATTTGTCGGTGCATCTCCACATGAATGGCTAAAGGGTTTTGTAGACTACTATGAAGAAATCACCACTGATTATAGATCACTTGATGAACGATTACGCGAGTTCAAAGCGCTAATTAGATTACAACCGGATAGAATCCAATGCGAAATAGCGCGTGAAGTGATTTCAGAAACCCCAATGAATGATTTCTGGGAAGCGTGGAGACCAAACGATTTGATCATTGCAAGTAGAAAAATAGTCAGGGATACACTTCAGATGAAGTTATTTGAATTGCATAAAGAAAAATTTGCAACGCTTCCAGTACCCCTTTGTTATAGGCCATCGGATACACGAAAACAGAATATTGAAGTTGATATTCCAGGACAGAGTGAAAAACAAATTCTCGTATTAAATGATATTGTGCTGGTTGATATCAATGTCGTTGAAGATGCATTGCGTGCTAATAAATCCCCGTGGACGCTAGGATACGCAGCAACAATACACTCTTCACAGGGATTGTCTATATCGAATACAATTGTTTGGATGGTGGATAATCACATCGAATGGTCAAATTTAGTCTATCTCGCAGTATCCAGAGTACGAAACGTAAATCAACTTCGAAGAGTTGTTTTCGATGATAATGACACAACAATAAGTGATACTGATGTTAGCATCATTAATAAAAAACTCTCCGGTTACAAACAACAGGACAAAAAAAAACAACGAGAATTTGATATTGATGCTGAACTAATAATCACTTTGAAGAAACAACAGAATAATCACTGCGCGAGTTGCAATTGTATAATGCGTTGGCAGTATTCGGATAAGGATCCTCGCCAATTCACCGTAGACAGAAAAAATAACAATCTCGGTCATGTCAGAAATAATGTGATGTTGACTTGTCTTGAGTGCAATAGACGCAACGGTGCTAGTTAAGACCATGCGGTGGCAATTGAGTATCCTCGGGAATCACTTGTAGTTGTTGTCGAGTAAATCCTCGTTGAGGGGCAGTTGAATCCAGTTTATAGACTGGAGGTCTACCCGTAGATCGTGTTATACTAGATATCTTATGCGTAGTGACGCTCCAAATAGGATCAGTAGCCCTTTTTCTACCCCCTTCAAGCTCTCCTGGTTCGTATAAGTACCTCACAATGACACTACTACCAAGAATTGGTTCTTTGAAATCTTTTTGTGGTTGTACGGGTATTGACTTCTTTTTAATCGCGTTGATAGGTTTCATGTTGATTGTTCTAGTAATCTCGTTATTCAGTGCAGTAATCACAGATGGTAATCTTTTAACCCATTCACTGTATCGCTTTTCTTGAATGAATTCTTTTGCGTATTGATATCCAAATAACCGCTCAGCAATCGTCCGATTAAATCGTTCTACAATGGCCTGATCGCGATGTAGCGCAGTATGCCCTCGTCGTATGGTGACATTATGATGTTTCATTGTAGATAACACTGCACCCTGAAATTCCTTGCCAGGATCAACCTGCAATAGATTTGGCCAGTGCAGAGGACCTCGTCGATAAATCCTTTCAAATGCAGAAGCGACTTCAGTGGCCGATTTTGTTTTCAGCGGTTCTGCTTCTTTGTATCGACTCGCAACATCAACTACGGTTAACGCATATTTGTAACCACGATCATGTGGCAGAAATAATATATCAGCCTGATGAACTTGATTAGGAGCGGTCACATCAAAATGCGAGAATTGAATTTGTTTAGTCGGTGGTAGATAAATTTGCCATAGTGCCTGTTTGGATAACCAATTAGCCGCAGTGGTTTTTTTCACTTTTGCAGCTCTAGCGAGTTTATTGATTGCAGCGTTACCCCTCCAGTATCCCCTCGGAGAATAATAAATTGATTCCATATTATTAATTACCAGCACCTAACATCAATTTACTTTTCATAGCCGATTTTATCAAAAATGAAGACAATTTTTCTTTGAAGGATTTATCAGGAATAGCATTTAACGCATGAATTAATTTCACATCTGCTAGATGCCTGTGTTGCAGATTGCTGCTTTTATAAGCAACATCATGAAGGTGACAGGCCTTATCAATGGCGTTTATTGGTTCTTCACCGGGGTTGGGTTGATTTTGATTATTGAGTCTGATATCAAGTCTGGTTCCCGGTCCACAGTAGCTATATCCTAGAAGGTGCTTTTCTCCGGGGTATTTTGCCCGTGGGGTTCCAGGGAGTTTTGCTAATTTGGCTGCGATATCACCTCCTCGTTTTTTTTTAAAGGTTCCTTGGGTTTAGAAACAAATCTAAATTTCTTTGTACTACATTGTACGCATTTACCAGAAAGCGCTGATCGGTTATTTTTTGTTGTAATCGTCGTCAAGTCATCTGTGCCAGTACGCGTTTTACACTTCACACAATATAGATCCATAATTTATGTATAGAAATATGGATATAATTGATTTTTCAGCGACTAAAACAAGAGAACCAATTAAGCATCATGCAGCGCTACCAAACTCTATCCGGATGATTATAATCGGGCCATCTGGATCCGGTAAAACGCAATTGTTGCTCAATTTAATAATGAGATGGATGAAGTGGGATAAGTTGTATTTAATTGCCCCTAGCGTAGATGATCAACGATGTTATGAAGTGTTAAAGGATTTTAACGAGAATGCATCAGAAATTAAGGGTGAGAACGCCATTGATTTTATAACCGATATCGATGAAGCACCGAGTATTGATGATATTGATGGAGATATTAACAATTTAGTCGTATACGACGATATAATGTTGGATAAACAAAAGAATCCTGCTAGAATATTTTCCCGTGGGCGTCACAAAAACACTGACGTGATATATGTCACTCAACGCTACACTCAGGTTCCAAAAGTTATCAGAGATAACTGCAATATTCTTGCTGTATTCAACGGAGTTGATACTCATACTCTTAGAAATATATGGCAGACATGGTGTTCTGATATGGACTTCAATCAATTTAAAAACTTCTTTAGTCATGCTCAGTCAACCCCGTACGGATTCGCAACAATAAATTTGCATGATCCTCGGACACGATATCGTATCGGACTTGATCAAATATTCGGTTAAAATCATTTATTATTTTTTGTTAACCCAGAACTGAAAACTTTAGCAGCAGAGAGGGTGGATGACCACATCGTTGCGACCAAAATTAATTAAAAAATCGTAAAAGTCTCCGTTTTCATTTTTTTAGTTAAAATGAGATTTCGTAGGGAAAGCTCGTTAAGATTTCAATAAATTTTTTGTCTGAAAAAGTTGTAGGGTTTGCCCCTGAGACATTTGTTTTGGTTAAAATGAGATCGTAGGAAGGCTCGTTTTAAGGATTCAATCAAAATTTTGTCTGAAAACGTTGTAGGGTTCACCCTCTCTGCTGCTATCTGTGTTGTTTGTAAATAACGTTATATCATAGCCAACTACAATTATTTAATAATGAATCATTTATGTATTCCTTTGTATATAAATCTCACAGCTACTGCAGCTCCCAACCCATGATGTCGGCATGATAAGTGAAGACTTCACGTGGACTTACTTGAGTTATAATCAGAGATGCAGTGGTTTGCAAAACCAATTGTTAGTTGGAAATGTTAGGGTGAATCTAGAAGTCGTTTCTAGTTTGAAACTTGGAATTGAGTCATCAGTACAATAGCACTGTATGCAAGCAGTTCTAACTCTCTGCCTATTCATGTTAGATTATGGTCTTAAGCTGGATATGAGCAGCAATGAATTGGATAATAATAATAATAATAATAATAATAATAATAATAATAATAATAATAATAATAATAATAATGATGATGATGATGATGATGATGATAATAATAATGATACAAATTATAATAATACTACTACTACTAATAATAATAATAATAAGAAGAAGAAGAAGAATGATAAATATTATAATAAAATACTAGTAATAATAGAAACAACAACAACATTAATAATAATAATAATAATAATAATAATAATAATAATAATAATAATAATAATAATAACAAAACCAACAGTAATAATAACTATAAAATAATAATAATAATAATAATAATAATAATAATAATAATAATAATAATAATAATTACCAACAATAATAATAATAATAATAGAAATAATAATAATAACAATGCAAACAATAATAATAATAATACTAATAACAATAATAATTAATAATGATAAAATTGTAATAATAATACTAATAATAATTGAAAAAATAATACTACTAATAATAATAATAATGATAAAAATTATAATAAAATACTAATAATAATAGAAACAATAATAATAATAACAAAACCAACAATAATAATAACTATAAAATAATAATAATAATAATAATAATAATAATAATAATAATAATAATAATAATAATAATAATAATAATGAGAATTTAATGTTGGCGTTAATGATATTTATCGTCTGAGGTAAAGAATATGAATTTGAAAGTCTTTGTGTTGTGATCAGAATGACCTCAGTATTTTTATCATTCATCTGTAGCTTATTACATGTCATCTATGACTTCAGATCAGAAATTCTCCTCTCTACTTCTTGGATGGTAGCATCAACTTCAGCTGGGTGGCTAGACTTGTATATTTGGGTGTCATCAGCATACAATTGGTGAGGCACTGGATGATGATCTATGACACTTGAGAGCTGCTGAGTGTATAGAATGAAGAAAACAGGTCTAAGAACAGACCCCTGTTGAACACCACAACATAGATCAACTGGGCTTGAGTGTATTACATTTGTAGATACAACTTGTTTCTTCTTGACTCAGTATGACTTGGGCCACATTAAGGCTGTATTGTGAATGCCAAATACATCCTAAAGATGGTGAAGTAATTAATTTGATCTATTGTATCAAATGCTGCTGACAAATGAAGGAATGTGAGGACTCTAATCGTTTCGCTTTTCAAAGCAGAGAGAATATCATTAACTACTTTCAGTAGTTTCAGTGCTGTGGCAAGCGAGATGTGCAGACTGTAAATTGCTAAAAAGACTGTTTGAATTCAGATGAGATGCAAATGGGTTTAGAAGAACTTTTTTAAGCTTTTTTATATGAACTGGAGATTAAAAACAGGACGTTAGTTTTTTAAATCGTTATGGTCGTGTTTTGGATTCTTTAGCAGAAGCATTAAAATGGCAGTTTTGAAAAATGATGGGAATTCCCCGGATGAGAGTAAGGTTTTAATAACATCAGTTAATGAAGGCAATATTGGGTCTAATCACAAGCAAAAGTGATTTTGGAATTGGGTCACATTCACATGACTTTCTTGTACTCTTCATCACGATTTATATCAAAATCAATAGAGACAGTTTCAAATGCTATTAATGGTTCTTGCTGAAATTTTATATCGTAAATATATGGTGACGAGGAGTCAATTGAAATTGAGTTGTCAATTGTATATCTAATGATTTGTACTTTGTCACGGAAGAAATTTGCATCGATCTATATATTTCACTGTTTCACGAATATAAGTAAAAGGCAGAGCTTAGCGCTTGTAATAATGGTCCATGGAATAAACTGATTATTGGTTAAATAAATGCAACTTTATCCATTAATATGATCTTTGAGGAATTTTGTTGGAAAACTGTCTTTCTATTCTGCATACAGACGGAAATCGTAGAACAGCCTACAATGTGCGAATATAATATTATGGAGACAAGCATCCTGTCAAAAACGAATTCGAGCCATTGTAAATGGACCATCATGCTTTCTTGATTATTAATTTATTAATCAGTTTTCTAACTTTGCCCCATATAATTTAATAAATAACTGAATTTACTAATATTCACTGTGAAAGAATTAAACTGATATATGGTAACTGTACAGCAATTACAGAAAATAATTGGAACGTAGGCACATTGAACTGATATTATTACCTATAGATTGATGCTGCGGTATTTCCTTGAATGGTTGAAATATTTGCTGATATGTAGCATTTGTGCAGATGTAATTCAGAAACCTAACGATGCATTCATTAAAGCACCTAAAGGTTTTTGTAATTATAAAGCATAAGAAAGAAGATATGCGAGCATCATGTATGAACTCGTTAACTGGATAAAAATAGAAAATTCGTTACGTTATTTAAGTATGATGGTCCTCTGTAAATTGTAATTTAGAATAGCCAAGAAACCTTAATGACGTATCATTGCAATTTTCCTTATGAAAGGCCATACACTTCAGTAATGCTTCTTACCCTACTTTATAGCAGAAATAAAGAATTTGAAAGGTTTGCTCTATGTATTATCCAGCAGTTCAGATATATCATTTTGACTTTAATACACGCTAATACACATTGTCTCACTATCGTATGATACGCAATCCCATCAGAATATTGCATAATAAAGTGGACAGCTGTTCTAGATCGTCCGTCGTGAACAATCATTAGATTCTCACCCTTTTTACAGCATGGAGTATACGGCCATTTATCTTTTGAATCATAGGAGTCACCTGTAATTTATGTTCAACATATCTAAGTGTAATAAGAAGTCACAAACTATAATTGAAAAACTACAAATAAGTGTAAAGTTAGTAAAACCTAGGCTTGTAGATAAAACACTGGAACATATTGAAGCATTATAATTATTTTTAGAATTCATAGAAAGAAGGTTGAAATCAGACCATGGTTTATATATGTATGCAAAAGAAAGCTGTCCATATGACTTCGTTTTCCTAGTGGGAACAATGAGTATACGATTGTCAGAAGAGGACCGTAAGTATCTTGATGGTGTGTATACATGGGTATATACATGGGTGAGGCCGGGTAGGTATGTTGGACTGGAGTACGTCAGTAAAACGGAGCACAGAGAACAAATGTTGTGTTTGATTCTGGATAGAATGGATAGCCAGTGTAGGGTATAGAGCAGTGGGCAGGTGTGCTCTGATCGTGGTACTCTAAAGATATTCCGAGCAGCTGTGTTTTGAACTTTTTGAAGTTTTTGGAGTAAATATTGAGACGAACCAGTCAGAATTGAGTTACAATAGTCCAGTCTTATAAGTACTAATAAAAGCACATAAAGATGATGTGTAAAACAAAAAGATTATATGTCATTGCAATGAACAAATGGGTAAATTACACTACACTATAATAAAATCTCTACAATGCGTTCTAGAAGTTCTTGGCCACCTAATGCTTCACCTTCCGCTTAATGTTTCTCCTGTCCGCTTTATGCTTCTCATGTCCGCCTAATGTTTCTCCTGTCCGCTTTATGCTTCTCATGTCCGCTTAATGTTTCTCCTGTCCGTTTTATGCTTCTCATGTCCGCCTAATGTTTCTCCTGTCCGCTTTATGCTTCTCCTGTCCGTTTAATGTTTCTCCTGTCCGCTTTATGCTTCTCATGTCCGATTAATGCTTCTCTTTTCCGCTTAGTGCTTTTCCTGAAGATTATCGGACGTGTATTGAACATAAACCGACAACTAAGTTTGTATGGGAACGAAAATTGCATGATTTTCTAAGTTGAATTTGGAGAAAATTAGGATGGATAAACCAGTGATTTATTTTCGATACATACATGCGTAACAGCTGAAGTGCCGTATTTGTTTGGTTCAGTAGCTCACATACATTTTCTTGATAGTTGTACTTTTTGAATGTGTTGATGTAATGCAATGAAATATAGAAACCTAAATCTCCGAAGTATTCAATGGTTTCAGATACTTTTTTAATGTAGTATCATCGACCAGAAAAATTATATTTTATAAGTGTGTAAATAATTCAAAATATTAATCAATATCTATAATATGCAAACCGCAAATCAGAATACGATAAATGCTTCCCTCACAACATGAAACAAATATAATCTCTGTCATCCAATAATTATATAAACAGACTCATTTCGACTATATTACCCAGTAAAATAAATTTTGGAAAATTACGCAAATGATTAGACTACAACGTAATTTCGATTTCTTCGGAACTTTGGATCTTATCTCCCAATGTCGAAATTAGGGATTAGCGCCTACTTAATCTAGGTAGTATACTACATTCGCTATTAAAGAAAAGAAGTTTGTTATATTCCATAGCTTTTACAGTATAACCAATAGTTTACTTATAATGGCAAATAATAATAATAATAATAATAATAATAATAATAATAATAATAATAATAATAATAATAATAATAATAATAATAATGAAGACTTTGTATAGCGCCTAATCTTAGAAGCTCTAAGCTCTTTACATCATCTATAATGATATGACTACAGAAAAAAACAAATCACAAAAACATGACATTGGAAAATATAAAAAAAATTCTGAAAATATTTAAGTTACGAAACATTATGATATCTTTATGTTTGTTCTTGCAGTCGAAAAAGGTGAGTTTTCAGAGCACTCTTGAAAGGGTATGCAAAAGAACGTTGTCCATATGACTTCGTTTTCTCGTAGTGGGAACAATAATTATACGATTGTCAGAAGAGGACCGTAAGTATCTTGCTCGTGTGTACGCATGGTTGAGGCCGGATATGTATGTTGGACTGGAGTCCGTCAGTGAAACGTAGCACAAGAGAACACATTCTGTGTTTGATTCTGGATCGAATGGATAGCCAGTATAGGGTACAGAGCAGTGAGGAGGAGTGTTCTGGTACTCTAAAGATGATCCCATCAGCTGTATCTTGAACTGTGAAGTTTCTGGAGTATATATTGAAACAAACCAGACAGAAATGAGTTACAATCAACGTTCCCTCTAAGCTGTGCGCGCAGCTGCTCAGGCATTTCCGCGCAGCTGAATTGTCAATATTTGCTCAATCCAACGTTAAATTTTGCTCGCCTCCGTAATGCTGGCTCAGTGCAGCGAGCACTCGCGCACATCTACCATTCGCTTAGAGGGAACGTGAACACGCAAGTGTTTTAGTGGCATCAACTGAAAGATATTTGCGAATGGAGCTGATGCGTCTCAGCTCAAGATGTGCAGCCTTGCATATGTTCATGACATGTTGGTGCAATGTAAGAGTACTGTCTAGAGTAACACCTAGGTTTCGTACTGACTGCGTGAATTTAATGTTGGTGTTAATGATATTTCTTGTTTGAGGTAAAAGATGTGAATGAGAACGTTTTTGTGTTGTGATCAAAATGGTCTCAGTTATATCATTATTCATCTGTAGCTTCTTACATGTTATCCATGATTTCACATCAGAAAGGCAGCTCACTACTCATTTGATGGTAGCATCAACTTCAGTTGAGTGGCTAGATTTGTATATTTGGGTGTCATCAGCGTACGCGACACTGGGTGATGAAATATGACACTTGAGAGCGGCTGAATGTATAGAATGAAGAAAATAGGTCTAAGAACAGACCCCTGTTGAACACCACAACATAGATCAACTGGGCTGGAGTGTATTCCATTTGCAGATACATTGTGTGTACTGTTGACTAAGTATGACTTAAACCACTGTAAGGCTGTATTGTGAATGTGTCTACTTAACAGTATATTTTAAAAATGAGATAGTGAGAGTTGCCAATGTGCGAAGTGAAGAAATAAATACTAAAAATTACAATTCGGGACTGACAAAATCAGATAGTAAATAAATAATCTTTTCTTAAGAAAATAAAGAACCAGTAGTTTTTTCCTGTTATTAGTAGTTCACATCTGTTCATAGCGTTATGATACACTTATGTAAGAATGACGTCATATAGATGACGTCATAATTCAATGATCACATTTGTGATATGAAACATTGATTTCTAAAAGATCGCATTGAATAATAAAATGTGTTTGTGCTAACTAGTATTCATCATGAAGGTTTCTAATCCTCGTTGAGTGGCGTCTAACGACATCGCTTCAACAAATCTTTCATCGTCCGTTGCTTCATCTCTTTTTATTTTCCTTTTTATGATAGATTTAACATCATTTTGAAATTACAAATCATCCTCAGAGCATCTTCTTGTTAACGTGTATTCTCTCAATCGATTGGCAAGAGCATTTCAATGCCCATTGTTAAAAACACCTGTCATGGTGCTGAAATACATGATCTCGTCCTTAGATAGAAGATCTAATTACATGTGTCTTTCTTTCACCGAATTCAGTTGCTAGCTATATTCGATCGAATTCTTCAAACGCCTCATTGAAGTTTGATAAAACGCAAAGCCTTGTCACACGCTATCATCATCATCAGCCAATGCATCATTCTAAATGGCATTGTTCAACGGAATATCGATTACATACCTTAATGAGGTTTGATGTAAGGAATTAGCTATTACTTTGCGTTTTGTGTGTCATGCCAGTATTTATTTATGTTAAATTTGATTCATTAATTAATAATGGTGGATGTAATCTTGATTGCTAAATGACAACCTTTGAAGTAAACAGTACGGGAGCGGGGGCTCAATGCACGACGCTTTGACTTTAGATGATAAATCCTTGATGACAGTATTAGAGTAGTTTTATCACTTTCATTAACACATTGGCTCTCTCACTTCTGGAACAACTGTTTTAATTTAGGACGGATTTTTTGCTCTTCTGTTCAGTCCCATATTTCCATTTATAACCTATTTCATTTTTATTTTCTCTCTCTCTCTCTCTCTCTCTCTCTCTCTCTCTCTCTCTCTCTCTCTCTCTCTCTCTCTCTCTCTCTCTCTCTCCATCGAGATTAACTGATCTTAAGCTGTATTTTACCCACATGTTGTACATATTAGACTGCCTATAAACGAACACTAAATAACAAGAAGTAGGTTTCAAGTATTAAATGTTTATAATTAGTTTTTGCACGTGAATCATACAAATTGTCCTTACTGACAAGCTGATTTTCAATATTCTATGTCACCCATATAGCATCATATCCTGTTACACTCAACGACAAACGGTACAAATTTTCTAAGAAACAATCTACAGTAAAATAGTACAACATAATGCGTAAGTAGCGATTTTAACTCCTGTCACAATCCAAACATATTTTAAAACAACAGACATTAAAATTGTTTAGTGCTGCATAGAACTGTAAACGAAATATAATGTTCTCACTGAAATCTTTGTACATACAAGAATTTGTATCAATTTACCAATAAGCACTATACTGTATTAATCTACCTCGATAACTATTCATTTATTATATTGCAAACTAACATACCATGTGCCTTCTATATCAAAGTTTTAACTGTTGTGTATCTTCATCTTTGGACTTTTCTACACTTTCATCTAACGTAAATGAAAACAGATTATAATGTAATAATAATAATAATAATAATAATAATAATAATAATAATAATAATAATAATAATAATGTGGACATTGTATAACGCCTAATCTTTCGAAGCTCTAAGCGCTTTACACCATCTATAATGATATGACTACACTACAGAAAACAAATGACAAATACAATGAGATTGGAAAACATAAAAACATGCTGAAAACATATAAGATACAAAACATGTTTAGGTCTCTAAGTTTATCCCTGCAGTCGAAACAGGTGAGTTTTAAGAGCACTCTTAAAAGGGACCACTGTGTCTTTGTGTCTAATTTCAATGGGCAATTAGTTCCATATCGCCGGGACCTGGTATGCAAAAGAATGTTGTCCATGTGACTTCGTTTTCACAGTGGGAACAATGAGTATACGATTATCAGATGAAGAGCGTAAGGATCTAGCTGGTGTATACACACGGGTGGGGCTGGATAGGTATGTTGGACTGGAGTCTTGTCAGTGAAACGTAGCACAAAGAACAAATTTTGTGTGTGATTCTGTATCAAATTAATAGCCAGTGTAGGGTACAGAGCAGTGGTGATGTTATGGATCTCATTCACTCTTTTTAGTGATTTAATCCGTTGTAAATATATATTAAATACCTTGTTTATTTTACTATTTTACAACATAAATTAGTTTCCGGATTTGACTCCGTATTCCGCTTCCGCGTTTACATTACACTTTACTTTGGGCTACTTTACATCTGCATTTCCTGAAAATCGTGCAAAACCTATACACTCATATCGACAGGACAGGACAAACTACTGTCAAGTAAGTTTATATATATATTCCCTTGTTCTCAGGAACATTATTTCGAACATACGTGTTTTGAATCCTTATTGATACAGATGCATATAATCCTTATTCACGTTTTAGAATCATTGTTCTATTACATGTTTATAGTTCTTATTCATACACGTTTGTGAGCCAATATGTATGAATATGGTTCATTTCAGCCTTTATAAATATTTGCATATATTTATAATCCGCGTTTATACGCTTGTTTATAATCCTGTATCATACACAATTATTATTGAAAAAGGTGTGTATAACCCTAGTTCATAAATAAGTTAGTAATGTTAATTCATCTTACATGTTTAAAATTCATATTCATATTTTAGCCCTTATTAATACACATGATTAGTCCTTATTCTTATGCATGCTGATTAATCGGATTGATTGATACATGTATTTAAAAGTCATGCCACTATGCATATTGTAATAGCCCCTTATCTTATTTTTTTTCAGTTTAGCACACACACGTACTACTATAGACCTATTTTGGGAATTTAATTAAAGACAAGATTCTGCGTTGAGTTTTGTTTTACCTTCGCCAAGTGAGTCTAGAAAAGTACTGGGTAACACTGTCTGGTCCGGCCAGAACAGGTGATGTGTGCTCTGATCGAGGTACTCTTAAGACGATCCGTGCAACTGTGTTTTGAACTTTTTGAAGTTTCTGGAGTAAATATTGTGACGATCCAGACAGAATTGAGTTACAATAGTCCAGTCTTAAAGGTACTAATGATCGCAAAAGTGTTTTAGTGACATCAACTGAAAGATATTTACGAATGGAACTAATGCGTCTCAGTTCAAGATATGCAGCCTTGCATATGTTCATGACATGTTGGTGCAATGTGAGAGTACTGTTTAGAGTAACGCCTAGGTTTCGTACTTACTGTGAGAATATAATGTTGGTGTTGCTGATCTTTTATTGTCTGAGGTAAAGGATGTGAATGAGAAAGTTTTTGTGTTGTGATCAGAATAGCCTCAGTTTTATCATCATTCATCTGCAGTGTAGCATCAACTTCAGCTGGTTGGCTAGACTTGTATATTTTGATGTCATCAGCGTACAATTGGTGCGACACTGGGTGATGATCTATGACACTTGAGAGCGGCTGAGTGTATAGAATGAAGAGATCAGGTCCAAGAACAGATCCCTGTGGAACACCACAATATACGTCAACTGGTCTGGAATGTAATCCATTTGCAGATATAATTTGTGTCCTTTTGACTAAGTAGGCCTTAAACTACTGTAAAGCTTTATTCTGAATGCCGAATACATGCTGGAGACGGTGAAGTAATATATCATGGTCTATTGTGTCAAATGCTGCAGATAAATCCAGGAGAGTGAGGACTGTAATCTTTCCACTATCCAAAGCAGAGAGAATGTCATTAAATACTTTCAGAATAGTAGTTTCCGTACTGTGGCAAGGTCGATATGCGTACTGTATATTGCTAAAAAGACTGTTTGAATTCAAACGAGATGCAAGTTGGGTTAGAACATCCTAAGATTTTTTATATGAAAGGGAGATTAGAAACTGGGTGATAGTTCTTTAAATCGTTATGGTGAAGTGTAGGTTTCTTCAGCAGAGGCTTTACGATGGCAGTATTGAAAAATGATGGGAATTCCCATGATGCGAGAGTGATATTAATAACATCAGTTGGTGAAGGCATTATTGGGTCTAAGCACTCAAGCAGCATTTATGTCGGAATTGGATCAAGTTCACAAGACTTTGGTGCACGTTTCATCACGATTGTCCATACTAAATCAATAGAAACAGGTTCAAATGCTCCTACTGGTTGTCGCTGAAATTCTGCATCATAACTGTATGTGATGAGTCATTTGAAATTGTGCTGTCAAGCGAATCTCTAATGGTTTGTACTTTGTCACGGAAGAAATTTGCAAATTGGTCCGGAAGTTCTAATGGTCCCTAACACTGCTATACCATGGATAACACTTTTTTTTTACTGATACTCTGCATTTGGTGGCTGGGACATATTTTTCAAGCAATGAACGCAGGCTGTTATCAAGTTGTTCAGCTGTTGAATGTAAGAAAGTTGTTAGGTTTTCTTGGATGTCATGCATGAATTTGGTTCTATTTATCATACGGAAGTTTCTCTTAGTAGCAAATAGAGGTGGAGGGTTTGTGACTGATACGTGGAGATTTGATTCTTATCTGGGAATCTGTTTTGTGTTTCCTGTTGCTGTACAACCTTTGTAGCAGCAGAGGGGGCGAATCATACAACATTTTTTAACAAGCTTTCAATGGATTAAGGTTTAAAACAATGAAATCAGGCAAAAAATCAATGAAATCAGGCCCAAAAAAAAATCAATGAAATCAGGCAAAAAATCAATGAAATCATGAAATGAGTAAAAACTTTTCAACCGAATATTTTATCAAGTCCGGTCCTATGGACGAAAATCCATTTCAGGATGAAAGTCCTTTTAGTACTTTACAAACAGACTAATTTGTAAAACTTCACCTTGTAGATCAATCAGATTATTAGACTGGTCAGTGAGTTTGAAATTAATTCTGGTTAATGAATTATTATGACATCGCATATAGACTGGATTCACCGGGGATTCAATAATTAGAAACCCTGGAGGGGCTGTTGGTGCAAATGAATACAAAATATATCCCTGCTGAGCTTGATTTGATCGTTCTAGATTTATTTGATAACTTCCTTCGATAACATCACATACTAAATTGAGCGCAATCACCGATTCACATTTTGAGGAGCAATATGCCTGCCACCACCATCTAGGTCATTACTATGTTTGAGGATTTTTATTTTCTGTGATGTTGTTTTTTTTCCCACGTATCATGAATTATTTTAAAACCAATATCGATGGCATCATCGAGAGATTTTTGTAATTCTAAGATATTATATCCTGGTAGATTGAATTCGGAAATATTTTCTACGCTTATATGATATTTTGTCGCAAATTTTATTTTCGTGTTAGGGTGTCTGGCAATGGATACCTTTCGTATGATTAGTGAATGAAATATATTCATGTCACTGAGGATTCTGTTACATGTTTCTACGACGTTGATAAATTCATCTCGGGTGAGAGTACCGGATTTAAGGGATATTAACAACAGTGAAATATCGTTATTGAACGCTGTGAAATTTTCAGTGATTTTATCCTGTCGAGTTATGTAGTATTTCTCCCCTCCCTCATCTAATTCAGTGAAAAAATTCAATTTGTCATAATCGCTATAGCTTTTTATTGGATTGTCAAATTTTATCGTGTTTGTGACATAATCAGTTTTTTTTGGTTCTGGTAAATCAACGGTTTTAATTCAGGTCATCCTAGTACGGTCCTTATTGAGCTTTGATAGATATTTACGACGTATTCTTCTGAGTTTATTTCAATGGCAGATGATAGCGTCGGCTCATGAACTGTTATAGCTATTTTTGATTCTGCTCCAGTAATGGATTTTATTCTACCTTGCAATTCAGCATTGATTTGTTCAATTTGGTATGATCCGGTTGGTATAGAAACAACGTTCCAGTCTGGGTTACCGTCGTCTTTATTCTTATTTGCAAATACCAGTGAATTATTGGGTTGTTGACCACCAAATGATTTTGATCAGATATTAGGCCAACTGTGATACACTCGTAGTTTTGCTAACGCGATTTCCTTCACTGGGACCGGAGAGGGGAAATTCACACTGAATTCTGGATTCGTTGATGTTATTGAGATCATGCTTGTTTGTACTGGGTTTGTGTTCTCCGCTATTTGTTGAAGTAATTCCATCTGTGTTGTCATTGTTATTATACTCCTGATGTATTTCTAAGTTTGATATCGTGGAATCATAAATACTGACCGTCACTGAGAACTCACTATCTGATATCGTTGAAGTTATTGAGATCATTCTGGTTTCCGGTTTCGTGTTTTCTAATTCCACCTGTGTTGTCATTGTTATTATATTCATGTTGTCGCTCTAATTTTGATATTGCGGAATCATAAATACCTACCATCGCTGAAAACTCACTCTCTGATATAATTGTATCATCGAGAGATGACGATATTAATGAGGATAATTGCGAGTATGCAGTGGACAGAACATGAAATTGAATTATGTAGTCTTGTAGTTTTCGTTGGCTGCATGATGATATTTTTTGGTTATTATTGAAATAATTCCAGCGATTGTTGTTGCCGCAGAAATGCAAATTGGAACAGCTATCGGGGCAATCATTGTCACTGAAGACAGTATAATACCAGCTCCGATGATTACACCACTCACTGAATACACGGTATTATCAATTGCGGTAATTCTCCTGCGATATTTTTTAATTTTCATTGCATACTCCTCAGTGAGGGTTTTGAGTCTAGTTTGAAATTCTCTGACCTGATCATAACGATATTGCGATGATGAAATCATTTTTATTTTAAAAACGCTAGCGTTTTCAATTACGATTTCAATTTTCAACTTAAATCCGCTACGAATACCACATACCATGTTGTTGAAACCCTAGCCAAATTTTTATCAGTAGATTTTATCGTGAACTTTTCAGTTGTATTCTTGTTGATGATCGTTGAAATCGTATTATTGACCCCGGATGAACTCGACGATGAAATATTAAATTGAGTCGTTGTCACTAGTGTTAATCGATAAATACCCTTAACGGTTGCAGTGATATCTAATTTGTTGTTTGTAGGTGTCCACGCAAATGATCCGTGTTGGATTGTGTATATTAAGTTGTTGGTTTTCTCATGAGGAATTTTTGTTTTTTCAATAACTGTTATCATCCTCGTTGCATCCCCTTTGATGGCTTCGATGAATGTTTTCGTCTCATCGATGGATTTTTTTATATCAGGGAGTTTTATGTCGAGTTTATCGAATGTAGTTCCAATAAATTTATCCACGATATTTCTACGAAAAATTGAAAACTGTTTTATGTGTTCTTCGGTTTTAGATTGAAGCGCTGCTAGTTCTAACACAGAATTTTTCAACTCATCGTTGAGAGTTTTAAATCGATCTGTAATCGTCGAAAAAGTACGCCCGGTTTGAGTTTACCCTGATCCGAAAATAACGCAACGGTGTTCTCGATTGCGTTTCGTTGTTTAACTAAAATATCATCCAACGACACATCACTGGTTTTCAATTTACCCTGTTTGTCTTGAAATACAACTATTTCCCCGAGGTCAACACTTGTTAAGTTCAACGTCTCAGCGATTTCATCTTCAATTATTTTTTTTATGTCCTTGATAGAATCAGGGGTTGCAGTGCCATCGGGTTTAGGTTTCAAAGATCTTCCCCAAATATCAATTATGATATTTTATACACCTCTCTCTAAAATGCGATTACTAGTGTATTCATTTACGACAATGTGTGGTGATTTTCTAGATGATGAAATAGCGTTAAGGACATTTAATACTTCGCTGCCACATATTGGTGGGTCATTGATTTGTTGTGTTGGTAGCGTAGAATACCAAGTCTTCATTGGAAATTTTTTTATGTAACGCATAAACTCTTTTGGCGGTGCTAATCCATATGAATCAAAATAGACGATTGCCCGTGGATCAATAGCGTAGTTCCGGGTCCGGTGCTGTTATCTAAATTAATAATACCGGTTTCAACATCATTGGGTTGTGCCGGTAACTGATCTTTCATAAAAAGACCTCTGAAATTTTTAATCGCTAGTTTTTTAGCAGCATCCATTAAATCAAAATTGGACATAGGTTCCTCAATTAATAAACCGGTCCTAGTCTCAGGCCTTTTCCGCTGTACCATGAATACGGGGTTCCTAGTAGTCTTAGACCCCTTCCCTTTTTTTATATCCCTGTCCAGATGCCTTCTTTAGTGCCATTCCTGCTGCAGTACCAACGGCTCCTAACGCCGCTGCTTTAGCCACAGCTGGGGCTGCTGCTGCAATCAAGGCCGGAATCGCAGCTAACAATAGAAATATACCGCCTGTTTTAATCATATTTTTGATAGCAGCCGCAGAAAGAGTAATCTAAACACCTTTTTTTGCTACAAGTACTTCATTGAAATGTTTTACTTGACGAGTTGTCAGCGATAATTTATTTGCATCGCCATTCATTTGATTAGGTTTCAGCGTGATAGTGGTTCCACATTTTTTAGCTGATTCCGATTGCAATTTCTTCATTTGACCGGGTGTCAAAGACACATTGATATTACTATATGACATTATAGATAATAGATTGATTCTAAATCGTTTACAATTTCAATGAAAAATCGTTCAAAGATTTTCCACTGGTGCATCTACCACTCTCATTCTTCCTCCAACACCTTCAAGTAGCATTGATTTATCACTGAGAATGACAGCAACCGCTCTATAATTAGCAATAGCACCAGGACGGGTAACATTAGCTCTAAAGTGTATATCAACGACAGACTGTCTTGTTAAATCAAGATGTTCCAGTGAAAAGTAATAAATCGGATAGAGGCTTTTAAAATCCAATTGTGATATTTGTAGACCGGTATCCACATTTTGATCACGTGCCATAAATGATAACAACCTATGATACACGAAGCAATATGATTTTCAGTGTAATTAAGTTGTACATCTTCAGATGGTTCCTGCTGGCCGTTTATTCTCAGTGAGACGTCTTTCACACCTAATTGATCAAATATCATATGGCTGGAGAGTTGATTGCCAACTCGTGTGTTATCCTGTAACGCAATAAATATATGACGTGGTGCAGCCATGCCTTGTTTTGATGCTAGATTCCACGTGAATAACCCGTTCAGATTTGATTGCTTCACATCTGTACTCACTGATAACCAACTCAACAACGACTTTCCTCCTTGGTCCATAAATGATAGTAATCGTCCTTCTGCGGTAATTGCTGGAGTCAACACTGGCATCCACAATGATATTCTTGTTAAATTGACTTTACCAGCATCAGCATTGGGATTTGCATTGTCTGCTGGAATCCTCCAAATTGCGTCATTATCATCACTCTTTCGTACAAGCGATACTGTATGCTTCGCCCCGTAGATAACTTTTCGGACATTTCTACAGAATCCAACAATATGATGCAGTGGAATCGCGCATGAAAATAATTTACGCCTATCATGCAACATTGAAATACGTGTTGCAGCTCCTAGATTGAAATTAACATCGTTGTTTATAATCATATCCTCGACATCAGCATCACTATTATCACGTTTTTTGGCCGTCTTATAAAAAATGGATTTCCTCCAGCGGTATTTTTAACATCTTTTGCAAACATCATAGAAGGTCCTGCTGATCTTGTATAATCATCAGAATATCTTGCTAGCCCGATTATTGTTGTAGCCACATCAACATCACGATCTATCGACTCAATTTCTTTTCCATCAATGAGATATCTAGCACTCTCAAATAACGCCATAATACCATTATTGACAAAACCGACTTGAGTACCAGCTGGATACGGTGCTGGTACAGCAGTAGTATCATCAGCTGTTACAAGTTCTCCTTCTACTTCGATAAATGCTTCACAGGGCAAAAAGTATTTACTGGTATCATGGACTTGAAGATCAATTCTTGATCGACTATTTGAGTCTATGGCATGATAGGCGTAATATTGATAATCGCGTACAGAATCATCCTTGCCAACTGGGGCGTCTATATCAAACGCTGGATCATGTGACTTTTTGAACATTTTATTCTATTTATCAGAGTCTAAATCGCGATTTTCCATTTCATCGTCGTAGTTTTTTAAAGCCACTTCCTGCTATCATATTTGCAATATTGCTTTGGTCGGGAGTCACCATTGACGCTAATTTTTCATCTACTGCGTTATTTATAATTTTACTAACACTTGCAGGCATTTCCGCTGTAGACGGTAACGGTTTCTTTTTTCGTCTCACTAATGATGTTAATTTATTCTTCGCAATTGAAAACGCTTTTCCCGCAAGATCTCCAACAGCACCAATAACATCAATGTCTTTCATTGATAATTGTTTAGCTAACGGCATCACTTTTGGGGCCATTCTCGCAAAAAAAAAAACCTGCAATGGTATTACCTAAACCATCTCCGTAGTATGCTCTATAAACTGGAAACCGTGAATTAACTACATAGACGGGAATTAGTTTATCATGATTGTAGTGTATGATCATTATTATAAAAACACTAGTGTTTTCAATTGTTATTTATCTAATCAATTCAGTCTCGGTGATTAATCACTGTGATACCCACTTTCCGCTAACTCGCCAATGAAATCTCGATATGTTTTGATATCCATGATACCACCTTGAAATAACCGTCTACAGATATCAGCTGCTTCATTAATTATTTCCGGTGAATTATTTCCAGCTCGGAAACCTCCTAGAAGAACATCTAATCGTGATATATCATTGATAACACTATCAGAACATACCCTAGTTGGGTTTCCTAATCCACTTCCGCTATAACCAGCTGCTTCATCCAGTTCTTCTAAATCCGTTTCTTGTAAATAATCATCATCATTATCCTCATCAGGTGGTAGTTGTTGTAGTTTGTTTTAGGCGAGAAAGATATTTTCTTTGCAGGTTGCTGTCGCTTTCTTTGCAATTTTGGCGTTTTTTGTTGTTGTTTAAACTCTTCATATTGATTATAGCAGCAGAGAGGTAGCCAAACTTCGCTAGTGATTTTTCACCAGAGAATTCCCATGAAAAACTACTCACGGATAGTTTTACTATTCCATCAGTGGTAGCTTCACTTCCAGGTCCGGTGCTGTTATCTAAATTAATGATTCCGGTTTCAACGCTGCTTGGTTGATGTGGTAATTGATCTTTCATAAAGACACCTCTGAAGTTTTTAATCGCTAGTTTTTTAGCAGCATCCATTAAATCAAAATTGGACATAGGAATCTTCGATTCCTCAATTAATAAATCGTTCCTGGTAGTCTTAGACCCTTTCCGCTGTACCACGAATACGGGGTTCCTGGTAGTCTTAGACCCTTTCCGCTGTACCACGAATACGGGGTTCCTGGTAGTCTTAGACCCTTTCCCTTTTTTATATCCTTTCCCAGCTGCTTTTTTTAGTGCCATTCCTGCTGCAGTACCAACGGCTCCTAACGCAGCCGCTTTAGCCACCGCTGGGGCTGCTGCTGCAATCAATGCTGGAATCGCAGCTAACAACGGAAATATACCGCCTGTTTTAATCATATTTTTGATAGCAGCCGCAGAGAGAGTAATCTGAACATTTTTTTTGGCTGCAAGTGCATCATTGAAATGTTTCACCTGACGAGTTGTCAGCGATAGTTTATTTGCACCACCAGTCATTTGGTTGGGTTTCAACGTGATTGTGGTTCCACATTTTTTAGCCGATTCTGATTGCAATTTTTTGATTTGACCGGGAGTTAACGCAACACTAATAGCACTATATGACATGTTATACATAATTGATTGATTCTAATTCAATGAAAAATCGAGAAAATCAATCAAGGATTTTCTACTGGTGCATCTACCACTCTCATTCTTCCACCAACACCTTCGAGTAGCATTGATTTATCACTGAGAATGACAGCAACCGCTCTATAATCAGCAAGAGCACCACGAGTCACATTATTAGCTCTAAAATGTATATCAACAACTGACTGTCTTGTCAAATCGAGATGTTCCAGTGAGAAGTAATAGATCGGATATAGATTTTTAAAATCATATTGTGATATTTGCAAACCAGTATCGACATTTTGGTCGCGTGCCATAAATGACAACAGACGATGATAAACTCGTGCAATATGATTTTCTGTGTAATTAAGTTGTATATCCTTGGATGGTTCCTGTTGGCCGTTTATTCTCAGTGAGACGTCTTTCACACCTAATTGATCAAATATCATATGACTGAAACGTTGATCGCCAACTCGTGCGTTATCCTGTAACGCAATAAATATATGACGTGGCGCAGAAACGCCTTGTTTTGATGCTAGATTCCACGTGAATAACCCGTTGATATTTGATTGCTTCACATCTGTACTCACGGTTAGCCAACTCAACAACGACTTTCCTCCTTGGTCCATAAATGATAGTAATCGTTCTTCTGCGGTGATTGCTGGAGTCAACACTGGCATCCACAATGATATTTTTGTTAAATTGACTTTACCGGCATCAGCATTTGGATTTGCATTGTCTGCTGGAATCCTCCAGATTGCGTCACTATCATCACTCTTTCGTACAAGCGATACTGTATGCTTCGCTCCATAAATAACTTTTCGGACGTTTCTACAGAATCCAAATATATGATGCAGTGGAATCGCGCATGAAAATGATTTACGCGCTCCTTGCAACATTGAAATACGTGTTGCAGCTCCTAGATTGAAATTATCATCTTTGTTTATAATCATATTCTCGACATCAGCATCACTATTATCACGTTTTTTTTGGTCGTCTTACAACAAATGGATTTCCTCCAGCGTTATTTGTAACATCTTTTGCAAACATCATAGAGGGTCCTGCTGATCTTGTATAATCATCGGAATATCTCGGTAACCCGATTATTGTTGTAGCCACATCAACATCGCGATCTATGGACTCAATTTCTTTTCCATCAATGAGATATTTTGCACTCTCAAATAACGCCATGATACCATTATTGACAAACCCGACTTGAGTACCAGCTGGATACGGTGCTGGTACAGCAGTAGTATCATCAGCTGTTACAAGTTCTCCTTCTACTTCAATAAACGCTTCACAGGGCAAAAAGTATTTACTGGTATCATGGACTTGAAGTTCAATTCTCGCTCGACTATTTGAGTCTATGGCATGATAGGCGTAATATTGATAATCGCGAACAGAATCATCCTTGCCAACTGGGGCGTCTATATCAAATGCTGGATCACGTGACTGTTTGAACATTTTATTCTATTTATCAGAGTCTAAATCGCGATTTTCCATTTTCATCGTCGTAGTTTTTTAAAGCCACTTCCTGCTATCATATTTGGGTCGGGGGTTAAAACCATCGACGCTAATTTTTCGTCTACTGCGTTATTTATAATTTTACTAACACTTGCAGGCATTTCCGCTGTAGATGGCAATGGTACCGGTTTCTTTTTTCGTCTCACTAATGATGTTAATTTATTCTTCGCAGTTGAAAACCCTTTTCCAGCAAGATCTCCAACAGCACTAATACCCTTATCACGAATAACATCAATGGGTTTCATTCCTAGTTGTTTAGCTAACGGCATCACTTTTGGAGCCATTCTCGCAAATAACCCTGCAATGGTATTGCCTAAACCATCTCCGTAGTATGCTCTATAAACCGGAAACCGTGAATTAACTACGTAGACGGGGTTTGGTTTATCATGATTGTAGTGTATGATCATTATTTGAAATCAGAAACAATTTTTCAATTGACTTTTCAATTCAGTCACTAAGATACCCACTTTCCACTAACTCGCCAATGAAATCTCGATATGTGCTGATATCCATGATACCACCCTGAAATAATCGTCTACAGATATCAGCTGCTTCATTAATTATTTCCGGTGAGTTATTTCCGGCTCGTTTTCCTCCGATGAGAACTTCTAATCGTGATATATCACTGAGAACACTACCAGGACATGAAACGCTAGCGTTTTCACTGGAATCTGGCAATCCACTTCCGCTATAACCAGTTGCTTCATCCATTTTTTCTAAATCCTTTTGTAAATAATCAAGAATATCATCATCATCATCATCACGTGGTAGATGTTGTTTTTTAGGTGAAAAAGATATTTTCTTTGCAGGTTGCTGTCGCCGCCTTTGCAATTTTGGCAGTTTTTGTTGTTGTTTTAGTTCTTCGTATTGTTTATACATTATATCCACCGCATTGCTATATTCGATGTATGATGCACTATCTGTCTTAATTTGACTTTTTTCAGTTTTGATTTTGTAGAATATATCAGCCCAATGAGTCATACTTCTAACATATTTATGATGTTCTGGTTTCAACATTTTTTTCCTGTTTTCATAAGTCGAAACAACAAGCGCAGGAATTTCTGTTGAATCAGTTTTATCAATTGCTGCTAACCCTTCCTCGTTAAATCTCACGCGTAAATCATCTACTGTTCTTTTTGATTCTATTTGTTTTGTTTGTTCAGTTTTCGCTGCTATTTTTTCGAGTTCACCAATAACAGATTTCCCCGTCTCGGGATCATCTCCCAGTATAGCACGCTCTACCCCTTTCGTTGCTGTTGTTACTGGTTTAAACAATTCTTCAGATCCCGCAGCAAAATCAGTCTGAAGACTCTGTCGTTGTTGCAGTTTATTCCGTACAGAGTCACGAATTGGTACAAATCTCCTGATTGCATCCAGTCGTTCACGAGCCAATCGGGTTGTTAATGCTTCATTGACCATTATTTAAAATCAGAAACAATTTTTCAATTGCAAAACAATTTTTCAATCCGACCTAACACGATCATAGAAGCGTTATTTCATCCTATCAATGATGTTGAAAGTCACATAATTGTATATAAAAATAATTAATAATGTGACTTTCAACATTCTATTTTTGATCAATCCGAACCAGCCATCAATTTTTCATTCACTGATTTTGACATTTTTAATCAAAAAATGCTGAAAAAAATTAAAATCTCTCTGAGGGACGGTCACAATCAAATAATGATAAATGGTTGGTCAATCAAAATTGTTCATTTTCTTGAATTAACGCCCGTAGGTTTCTGACTTTAGAATTAACCTCCTTTTTCAAGTCGTATTCGTACCCCAATTCTTTTCGTATTCGTTCTACGATGGTATACAACGGAGCGAACACACTTACGTCACTGGAAAATGCGAGAGAGTCCTTAATAGAATTCTGAATTCTTTTGATGAGCGCATACTTCTTTGGTAGCATATACTTGTTAGTGCTAACTCCGTATTCTATATCCTGAAAATCAGACATGATTTGATCAGGATTTAACCCATCTGATAGTTCAATATCCCAACTTTTCAATTTTGAAATCTCGGATAAAATTCTATTCATGTTTTCAGAATTCATTATTCTATAATAATGATATATTTCTAAATGAAAAATATGACGCATTAGACATAACTAAATTGAACTTTTGTCCCGTCCTTTTTGAAATAGCCGATCGATAAATCCCCTCTGCAACTTTTCGTACTGAGGGTGAACAAATATCGAAATACTTGCCGGCTTCATTCATTGATTGAAATATTTTTTCTTCGTTAGTTGTTGTATTCAAAGATTTTACTGGTCTCGCTTTTTTTGAGCATTTTCCAGTCTTTCCTCGTTTGGTATTCTCACTTTGAGTAACAGCCTGCAGATTTGATAAAGAATTGTTTTTCGGATTAGAATCCTTGTGATCAATGACAGAATCATCCTCGATCAATCCATGGAAACACTCGTACACGAAACGATGGCAGTAATATGTCTTCTTTCCAGCACCAAACATCAAATACCCTTGATTATTCACAACACCAACTGGTTTCTTCAGTCTGCGGTTTCTTACAACACCATCACTTGATGCTTCATAATTTGTGATCACAGGGTGTGGTCTGATAAGGAGCGGTCACATCAAAATGCGCTAATTCAAATGATAATGCGACGATTACAGATCGATTAAAAACTCTCAACGATGAGTTAAACAATTCTGTGTTTGTACTAACAACACTTGAATCTAGAATTGAAGAAAACGGAAAACAGTTTATATCATTTCGTAGAAATATCATTGATAAATTTATTGGAACCCCGTTAGATAAAATTGAAATAAAACTCCCTGATATTAAAAAATCCATTCGATGAGACGAAAACTTTCATCGAAGCCGTCAAAGGTGATTTTTCGAGGATGATAACAATCATTGAAAAAACAAAAATTCCTCATGAGAAAACCAACAACGTGGTATACACAATCCAACACGGATCATTTGCGTGGGCACCTACAAACAACAAATTAGATATCACTGCAACCGTCAAGGGTATTTATCGATTAACACTGGTGACAACGGCTCAATTTAATATATCATCGTCGAGTTCATCCGGGGTCAACAATACGATTTCAACGATCATCGACAAGGATACAACTGAAAAGTTCACTATAACATCTACTGATAAAAATTTGGCTAGAACTTCTGTATCATGGTATGTGGAATTCGTAGCGGATTTAAGTAAATAACTAAATTGAAAGGAAAATCGTTCGGATTTCACAATTGAAAACGCTAGTATTTTTAAAATAACAATGATTTCATCAACTCAATGTCGCTATGATCAGGTCAGAGAATTTCAAACTAGACTCAAAACCCTCACTGAGGAGTATCAAATAAAAATAAAAAAATACCGACGAAGAATCACCGCAATTGATGTTATTATATACTCGGTGTCAAGCGTTCTCACTGGCGCCGGAATAATACTTGCATCGTTTACAATGATTGCCCCGGTCGTAGTTCCAATTTGCATTTCTGCGGTGGCTACAATCGGGGGTATATCAACCGGGATAGCAAAAAAGATATCATCATGCAGCCAGAGTAAACTGCAGAATTACTTACTTCAATTTCATATTGCATCAACCGCATATTCGCAGTTATCATTGATGATATTGTCGTCACTCGATAATACAATTATATCAGATAGTGAATTCTCAGCGATGGTCAGTATTTTTGATTCCGCGATATCGAAATTAGAGCGACAACATGAGTATAATAACAATGACAACACCGATGGAATCGGAAAACACGAACCCAAAAAACAAAATGATCTCAATAATATCAACATTACCAGATTGTGAGTTCTCAGTGATGGTCAGTATTTATGATTCCTCGATACCAAAATTAGAGCGACAACAACAGTATAGCAACGATGACAACACCGCAGGAATTACTTCAACGAATAGTGGAGAACACGATCCCAGTACAAACAAGCATGATATCAATAACATCAACGAATCCAGAATTCAGTGTGAATTTCCCCTCTCCGGTCCCAGTGAAGGAGATAGCGCTAGCAAAATTACGAGTATACCACAGTTGGCCTAATATCAGATCAAAATCATTTGGTGGTCAACAACCCAATAATTCTTTAGTGTTTGCGAATAAGAATAAACCCGACGGAACCCCAGACTGGAATGTTGTTTCCATACCAACCGGATCATACCAAATCGAACAAATCAATAATGAATTCGCGCTCAATTTAGTATGTGATGTTATCGAAGGAAGCTATCAAATTAATCTCGAACGATCAAATCAAGCTCAGCAAGGATATATTCTTTATTCGTTTGCACCAACAGCTCCTCCAGGATTCCTAATTATTGAAAACCCAATTAATCCTGTCTACATGCGATGCCATAATAATTCGTTAACGAGAATTAATTTCAAACTCACCGACCAGTCAAATAATCTGATTGATTTACAAGAAGAGGTGTTAGCGATTAGTTTGTTTGTGAGATCCTAAAGACTTGATCAAATCATTTATTATTTTTTGTTAACTTGTAGCAGCAGAGAGGGTGGATGACCACATCGTTGTGAGCAAAATCGTAAAATCTCCGTTTTTGCAAAAATGGAGACTTTTTTTTGGTTAAATGAGATTTGTTGGAAGTCTTATTTTTTGTCTGAAAACGTTATCTATAGGCCATATTTTGTTCGAAAACGTGATCTGGAAGCCTTATTTTTGCTTGAAAACGTGGTCTGTTCACCCTCTCTGCTGCTATTATACACGTTATCCACCATCTTGATATATTCAATGTATGATGCACTGTCTGTCTTAATTTGACTTGTTTTAGTTTTTATTTTGTAAAATATATCAGCCCAGTGGGTTAAATTCTTAACATACTTATGATGTTCTGGTTTCAACCATTTTTTTCTGTTTTCATAAGACGTAACAACAAGCGCCGGAATTTCTTTCGTATCAGTTTTATCAATTTCTGCTAAACCTTCCTCGTTAAATCTCACGCGTAAATCATCTACTGTTCCTTTTGATTCCATTTGTTTTGTTTGTTCAGTTTTCGCTGCTATTTTTTCTAACACAGGGAGAAAGGTCTTTCCTTGTTCAGAGATTGTTGACACTACCTCCTTCGTTCATGTGGTTACTGGTTTAAACAATTCTTCAGACCCCAAAACAAAATCAGTCTAAAGACTCTGTCGTTGTTGCAGTTTATTCCTTACAGAGTCACGAATTGGTATAAATCTCTTAATTGCATCTAGCCGCTCACGAGCCAATCGGGTTGTTAATGCTTCATTGACCATTATTTGAAATCAGAAACAATTTTTCAATTGTAAAACAATTTTTCAACCCCGACCTAACAGACGAAAACAATTTTCCAATTTGACATGTCGGATGATTTTTAATACCACCGTGGAAGTGTTATTTCATCCTATAACAGCTTCTATCATCGATGAAGGAAGTGTCCAAATTGTATATAAAATAAATAATACTGACACTTCCTTCATTCTATTTTTGACACATCTGATGATTTTTAACACCATCATGGAAGTGTTTTAACGGCTCTATCAATGATGGAGCAAGTGTGGAAATTCTTATAAAAATAAATAATACTAGCACTTTCGCCATTCTATTTTGATCGCCCATCACTGATTTTGACATTTTCAATCAAAAAGTGCTAAAAAAATGAAGGTCGATGATAAGGGGTCAGGCAATCAAAAAATGATAAGGGGGGGGGGGGTCAGGCAATCAATGGTCGGGCAATCAAAATTGAATTAACACCCGTAGGTTTCTAATTTTAGAGCTAACTTTTTTTTTCAATACGTATTCGTTACCTAATTCTTTTCGTATTCGTTCTACGATAGTATAC
The DNA here is from genome assembly GCA_029339505.1 of Unio delphinus. NCBI lineage: Eukaryota > Metazoa > Mollusca > Bivalvia > Unionida > Unionidae > Unio > Unio delphinus. The sequence goes on from JAQISU010001238.1 coordinate 16,884,132, forward strand.
AACGGAACGAACACACTGATGTCACTAGAAAATGCAAGAGAGTCTCCCTAATAGAATTCTGAATTCTTTTGATGAGTGCAGACCCCTTTGGTAGCATATACTTGTTAGTGCTAACTCCGTATTCTATATCATGAAAATCCGACTTGATTTGATCAGGATTTAAGCCATCTGATAGTTTGATATCCTGATTTTTCAATTTTAAAATTTCAACTATGATGCTATTCATGTTTTCAGAATTCATTATTCTATAACATGACATATTTCTAATTGAACAATATGACGTATCAGACATAACTAAATTGAACTTTCTGTCCGGTCTTTTTTGAAATGGCAGATCGACAAACCCCCTCTGCAACGAATCGTATTGAGGCTCTACAAATATTGAAATACTTGCAGGCTTCATATATTGGTTTAAATATTTTCTCTTCGTTAGTTGTTGTATTCAAAGATTTTACTGGTCTCGTTTTTTTTTAACAAGTGCCAGTCCTTCCTCGTTTGGAATTCTCACTCTGTGTGATAGCTTGCAGATTTGATAAAGAATTGTTCCTTGGATTAGAATCCTTGTGATCAATAACAAAACCATCTTTGATTAATCCATTAAAACATTCAAATACGAAACGATGATTGTAATATTTCTTCTTTCCAACAGTAAACATCAAATACCCCATACCATTATCCCTCCCAACTGGGTTCTTCAGTCTACAGTGTCTTACAACACTATCACTGGATGCTTCATAATTTGTACTCACTGGGTGTGGTCTGAATTCTTGGTTCATTCGTATACTATACTATTTGTCTAATTCAGTGACTGATCCATTTGCAGTGATTCATTATACATAAATCTTTCATTTAGATACTTGTTTTTAGTATAGCATGAAGGAGTTAAGGAGATTGCCTTCGAAAAATGCTAAATTCAATACTGATAAGGAGTTTAAGAGATTTTTGAAAATTAATCCTAAATTCAATCTCGATAGACCCAAAAAACGTAACAAACGTCCAAGAGACGGAAACATGAAGGAGTTTAAGAGATTATTGAAAATTAATCCTAAATTTAATCTCGATAGACCCAAAAAACGTTTAATAGACAGAAACATGAGGGAGTTTAAGAGATTATTGAAAATTAATCCTAAATTTAATCTCGATAGACCCAAAAAACGTAACAAGAGATTACCCTGGAAAGATGCTCAATTCAATCTTGATATAGTTTCTAATACACCCAAGATTAATATTTCTGATAGAACCATACTTAGTAAAATCAGAGACTGTTTCAATAAATTCAAGCGTGATGGAGCATCTTATTGTTGGTCAACATTTCGAATACGAGGCGGTGTTGACGCTACCATGAATGATGAAAAATCAGCAGTGATAATTTCACGTCTTGGGGAAGAAAGAAATATTTTTCGAATAAAATTCATTAACCGTGAGGATGAAAATGGATTATTAGGGATAAATTTGAACCCATTCTCAGGGACAACAAAACTGTCACTGTGAATCAGGATTCCAAACCAGGAATTTTGACTGGAATTGATAAACTATACTACGTTAGATCTTATCCTGTCACAGCAGTTGTTTACGGGATATACCAGCTCAATGAAAAACCTGATATTGCAAAACTAACACCCATGAAATATTCGACAGGGCTCAATTGTGTAGCAGAACGAATAATGGAACACTTCACAAATGCGTCCCGGGGAAATAAAACTAACTGATCTAAGACGAAAAAAAATAACCGAATGGGAATTAACGGTAAAAGAGAATGGGGCAACAATTCAGGATATAACCAAATTAGAAAAATCATTAAGATTTCCAATATCAGTAAGGACAATCACTGGAGAAGTATTATACGAATCGAAATATAAATCACAGGGAGCTCCAATACAGATTATTGATCATAACGAACACGCGTGGTCATCTGCAGTAACAATATTCCCACGGGATAGAACCGTAAAATATATCCCCAAAACTCTGTTTGGAACCGAAGAGTTTTTTTCAGAGCAGAAATTATTTGATGCTATTTACCATTTGAGTAAAAACGATCCTGTGTCAATGTGGCTATTTCATAGCACTTCAGACGAGGAATGTAAATTTGATCAGTTTGTAAGGCCCAACGGAGAATTGTACCGTACCGAAGAACTGCATAATCAAATGAAAAAACTAGCTAGTGAGTTTTCTCCAGAGAGTTCTCTGGGGGGAGACAACGATCAATTATTTGCAAACTGTTTTACACTACCATCAATTGCAGCACATTTTGCTAGAAAGAAAAACGCGTGGAAACCAACAAGAAGTGAGTTTTTATCAGATGTCAGATTGTCCTGTCTTGAATACAGCCATGGAGGGTTATGGAATACAAAATACACCGCTGAAACCGTTATTTCCGTTGATATGATTGCGTGTTATCCAGGAAGTTTTCTCGGTTATGGAGAATGCGAGAAATATTTTAAATGATTTGGACACCCCACACACGAAATGACCCGTGTTGCTATTAATGGACCACTGCCTGATTTTGATTTAACCGGATTCGCTTGTGTAGTATCATTTGAATTGGCTACAGGACTTCATTCGTGTAGTTACCTTTGGATTGGTAAACACATGTCTGAAAAACACTGGATGCCAATAGTGTTATTACGGTATATGCTTGATTGTAAGATGTTAAAATCATTAATTGTCAGTGAAGCAATTATATCGTATCGAGCACAGAAATCAGTCTGGTTACCACAACCTGATCTAGAAAAAATAATTAGTGAACAGCGAAAACTGTTTCCTGATTTTAATGAACAACAAATCATGGATTGGTCTAAACAGTTATTTGAAATCAGAAACAATGAAGCAAGATATCTCAGTAGAAGAATAATCGGTAAATTTACCCAGGGTGGCAAATATGACAATACAAGATATTCTTCACGATTGATTATAGACAATGCTGAATACGATTTTGTAATCGCGGATTTAACGAATAGGGGCTTATATGTTAATCGTAAAGACGCATTTCTTTCCGATGGAACCAAATTGGGTACAATTGTTACCTACAATGATGGGTACAATCAGCAGTACACACACTTAAGAGCTTCTATGCTCGGTTATGCTTCTATTAATCTGTTTTCAATGATCAATAAATTTCCTAACACCGCAGTTAGAGTTGCCACTGACTCATTTTACCTAAATAGCAAAATGGCTGATTTTAAGGCTACTGGCAACGAGAATTGGGGGTCATGGAGAATTAAGAAGGAAATGCTTCATGATTATATTCAATCAGCAGATGTTACAATTGAAAATAATTATTTAGAAAGCAATCAGTGTTCAGAATTTTCTAATGCACCACCGATTTCTGATCCAATATGCCGGTATAAAACAGTTTATTTAAACGGCTGTGGTGGGTCAGGAAAGAAAACCATGGCAATTGAGTTATTTCGTGTTTCCAATCCAAATATGATTGTACGAACACCAACACACAGACTTGCAAGAGAAATGATACAGAGAGGGGTAAATGCCTGTACTTATCACAGCTTTTTCCGATGGAAGGGAGATAAATGGACTCCTGAGCGCATGGGAAAGAAATTTATTCCTGAAATTATCATTTGGGATGAAATAGACACAGTGTCATTAGATGTATTAAAAATATTTCTTGAGTGGTTGTTATTAAAAACTACAAAAATCGTCATGTGCGGTGATCACGGACAACCACGACCATTTGTCGGTGCATCCCCACATGAATGGCTAAAGGGTTTTGTAGACTATTATGAAGAAATTGATACCGATCATAGATCACTTGATGAAAAATTAAAAGAATTGAAGAAACTAATCAGATTACAACCGGATAGAATCCAGTGTGAAATAGCCCGTGAAATAATTACGGAAACTCCCATGAATGAGTTTTGGGAAGCGTGGAGACCAAATGATTTGATAATTGCAAGTAGAAAAATAGTCAGGGACACACTTCAGATGAAGTTATTTGAATTGCATAAACAAAAATTTGCAACACTTCCAGTACCGTTATGTTATAGGCCATCGGATACACGAAAACAGAACATTGAAGTTGATATTCCAGGACAGAGTGAAAAACAAATTCTGGTATTAAATGATATTGTGCTGGTTGATATCAGCGTCGTTGAAGATGCATTGCGTGCTAATAAATCCCCATGGACGCTAGGATACGCAGCAACAATACATTCTTCACAGGGATTGACTATCACAGACACAATTGTTTGGATGGTAGATAATCGCATCGAATGGTCAAATTTAGTCTATCTTTCAGTATCCAGAGTACGAAAAATAAATCAACTTCGAAGAATTGTCCTGACAGAGTCAGGCGATGATAATGACACCACAATGGATGATATTGATGTTAAAATTACACTGGTCAACAGTGAAATCATTACTGACTTGAAAAGGCCCTAATCTGTAGTATTTTGGTGTGCTGAACACGAATATAACCGTGAAAAAATTTTATTGGCTCTCGTTTTGAAGATATTCATATACCTCATTTTCTATGTTTCACTGTGTAAATTTCTCCAGTAGGACTGCAGCAACATCCGGAATAATGATGTAACATTGCATAATACCATCATGCTCACATCATCCACAGTTGATTGCATCATTTTCTGATGCAATGCAATACTAATGCCATGCGGCTGCTGAAGTAAGTTGACGTCAGCAGTGTACTATACATGTGTAGGCCTATTATACTAATGCCAGGCGGCTGCTGAAGCTGACGTAAGCAGTGTACTATATAAAGCCCAATCAGATAGGTTCAGCATTTAAAATATTTTAGACGTTGTGCGAGACAGTTCAAGCTACTGTTACATAAAACTTATTATTTTATCCATTTACGTACAATAAAGAACAGTAATGCCTCGAAAGTGTGTTAATACCGCGGACAATTTTTGCTATATTTGTGGGGAAGTGACATTTGCCAACCAGAAGAAAAGTATCAATTCTCAAGTGAAGAAGGCATATCATCCTTACTTCGGATGCAAGGTTGGTGACCAAGACAAGCCTTGGGCTCCGCATATATACTGTGCTACATGTACAACACAGCTTTCACAGTGGTTGAATTGCAAAAGGTCATCAATGCCGTTTGCAGTCCCAATGGTGTGGAGAGAGCCAAGCAACCACCTAAATGACTGTTACTTCTGCTTGGTTCCTCCTCTTTCCGGCGGAATAACGAAGCGAAAGAAGTCGAGAATAGTCTACCCAAACATTCCGTCTGCATTGAGACCAGTTCCACATGGTGAGGGACTTCCTATTCCAGAACCTCCAGCAGAATATTCTCTTGATTCATCTGACGAAGACAAAGGTGAGTCGACCTGTTCTTCTCCTTGTCCATCAGCATGCAGTGATCCAGATTTTCACTGTGGTGCATCATCAACCCCACACAGAATAACACAGGAAGAACTAAATGACCTGATTCGTGATTTGGACTTATCAAAGAACAAGGCAGAATTGCTAGGATCAAGACTCCAACAATGGAATCTTCTAGAAGATGTCACAATTACTGCATATCGAAAGCGCCACCAGCAATTGGAGCCTTTCTTCAGAAAGGAAAGTAATCTGATATTCTGTTCCGATATTGAGGGCCTCATGAATGCTTTAAAAATCACTCATGACCCACAAGAATGGAGACTATTTGTGGACTCTTCGAAACTGAGTCTCAAGGCTGTGCTTTTGCACAATGGAAACATTCTTCCATCTATTCCAGTAGCGTATGCTGTCCACATGAAAGAGACATACGATAACTTAATGCAGCTACTGAATTCCATTGAGTATAACAAGTACAGCTGGCACCTCTGTGGTGATTTGAAGGTAGTTGCCCTTTTAATGGGACTGCAGCAAGGATATACAAAATACATGTGTTTCTTATGCGAGTGGGATAGCCGAGCAAGGGAAATGCACTACATGAGGAAGGAATGGACTCACAGGCAGAATGTAGCCATTGGAGAGAAGAATATCCAACACCCAGCTCTGGTTGAGGCTCAGAAAATCTTGCTACCACCCCTTCACATCAAACTAGGTTTGATGAAGAACTTCGTGAAAGCCATTGACCGGACTTTGCCAGCATTCCAATACCTGCATGAAAAATTCCCTCGACTCAGCGAAGCAAAGATTAAAGAGGTAGTTTTTGTGGATCCTCAGATTCGAGAGCTTTTCAAAGATGACCGGTTCAACAACTTGCTGGAAGGTGACGCGAAACAAGCATGGAATGCTTTTCGCCTAGTTTCTACAAACTTCCTCGGAAATGTTAGGGCAGAAAACTATAAGGAACTAGTAGAAGACATGTTGATGAAGTATAAGAAACTTGGCTGCAATATGTCTCTAAAGATTCACTTCCTTCATTCCCATTTGGATTTCTTTCCTAGCAACTGTGGTATTGTTAGTGATGAACACGGCGAACGTTTTCATCAAGATATCGCAACAATGGAACAAAGATACCAGGGAAAATGGTCCAGTACAATGCTGGCTGACTACTGCTGGACACTCCTCAGAGATGCTCCCGAACAGCTGTACAAGAGACAGGCGAAGAAACCTAAGATGTAGTCAATGACTTGATTTTTTATAGGTAGGCTATTACAGTTGACCTTTTACTACTGGAATGCATTTCGTTATGTAAACATTAATTTCTTGCAGATTACAAAAAAACTAGAGCCAATTTTGCAATTTGACTGTCATATTCGTGTTCAGCACATAAAAATTGATAAGAATTGACTAATTTTATTTCAGTAACATGACTTTTGTAAAAATTTGTTGTCCAGTGTTATTGATAAAAAAATCTCCGGTTACAAACAACAGGACAAAAAAAAACAACGAGAATTTGATATTGATGCTAAATTAATAATCACTTTGAAGAAACAACAGAATAATCACTGCGCAAGTTGCAATTGTATAATGCGTTGGCAGTATTCGGATAAGGATCCTCGCCAATTCACCGTAGACAGAAAAAATAACAATCTCGGTCATGTCAGAAATAATGTGATGTTGACTTGTCTTGAGTGCAATAGACGCAACGGTGCTAGTTAAGACCCCGTGGTGGCAATTGAGTATCCTCGGGTATCACTTGTAATTGTTGTCTAGTAAAACCCCTCTGAGGGGCAGTTGAATCCAGTTTATATACTGGAGGTCTACCCGTAGATCGTGTTATACTAGATATCTTGTGTGCAGTAACACTCCAAATTGGATCAGTAGCCCTTTTTCTGCCCCCTTCAAGCTCTCCTGGTTCGTATAAATACCTCACAATGACATTACTACCAAGAATTGATTCTTTGAAATCTTTTTGTGGTTGTGCGGGTATTGACTTCTTTTTAATCGCGTTGCTAGGTTTCATGTTGATTGTTCTAGTAATCTCGTTATTCAGTGCAGTAATCACAGCTGGTAATCTTTTAACCCATTCACGGGATCTTTTTTCTTGGATGAATTCTTTTGCGTATTGATATCCAAATAACCGTTCAGCAAGAGTTTTATTAAACCGTTCTACAATTGCCTGATCGCGATGTAGCGCAGCATGCCCCCGTCTGATAGTGACAGTGTGATATTTCATTGTAGATAACACTGCACCCTGAAATTCCTTGCCAGGATCAACTTGTAATAGATTTGGCCAGTGCAGAGGGCTCCTTCGATAAATCCTTTCAAATGCAGAAGCCACTTCAGTGGCTGATTTTGTTTTTAACGGTTCTGCTTGTTTGTATCGACTCGCAACATTAACTACAGTTAACGCGTATTTGTAACCACCATCATGCGGCAGAAATAGTATATCAGCCTGATGAACTTCATTAGGAAAGGTCACATCAAAATGCGAGAAATTAATTTGTTTAGGCGGTGGTAGATAAATCTGCCATAGTGCCTGTTTAGATAACCAATCCGCCGCAGTGGTTTTTTTTTTTTTTCATTTTTGCAGCGCTAGAGAGTTTATGGATTGCTGATGTACCCCTCCAGTATCCTCTTGGGGAATAATAAATAGATTCCATGTTGTTATTAATTACCAGCACCTAACATCAATTTGCTTTTCATAGCCGATTTTATCAAAAAGGAAGCCAATTTTTCTTTGAAGGATTTATCAGGAATAGCATTTAACGCATGAATTAATTTCACATCTGCTAGATGCCTGCGTTGCAAATTGCTGCTTTTATAAGCAACATCATGAAGGTGACAGGCCTTATCAATAGCGTTTATTGGTTCTTCACCGGGTCGGGGCTGATTTTGATCATAGAGTCTGATATCAAGTCTTGTTCCCGGTCCACAATAACTATACCCTGGAAGGTGTTTCTCTCCGGGGTATTTTGCCCATGGGGTTCCAGGGAGTTTAGTTAGCTTGGCTGCGATATCACCTCCTCGTTTTTTTTTTAAAGGTTCCTTGGGTTTAGAAACAAATCTAAATTTCTTTGTACTACATTGTACGCATTTACCAGAAAGCGCTGATCGGTTATTATTTGTTGTAATCGTCGTCAAGTCATCTGTGCTAATACGTTTTTTACACTTCACACAATATAGATCCATAATTTATATATAACATCATGAATGTAATTGATTATTCAGCTACCCGACGACGGGAACCTATTAAACACCATGAAATGTTACCGAATTCAATTAGAATGATTATAATTGGACCATCTGGAAGTGGAAAGACACAACTGCTACTTAATTTGATAACAAGATGGATGAAATGGGACAAATTGTATTTAGTAGCCCCGAGTGTAGACGATCAGCGATGCTATGAAGTGCTCAAGGATTTTAACGAGAAAGCAAAAGAATTTGAAATCGATGATGATATTATTGAATTTATTACTGATATTGATGAAGCCCCTTCCGTGGAAGACATCGATGGAAGTATTAACAATTTAGTCGTGTATGACGATATCATGTTAGATAATCAAAAGAATCCTGCTAGAATATTTTCCCGAGGCAGGCATAAAAACACGGACGTGATATATGTCACTCAACATTACACACAAATACCAAAAGTGATTCGCGATAATTGCAATGTGTTGTGTGTATTTAACGGCGTTGATACTCATACGCTACGAAATATTCATCAGACCTGGTGCAGCGGTGATATGAATCATAATCAATTTAGAAATTTCTTTAGTCACGCTCAGTCAAAACCACACGGATTTGTGACAATAAATTTAGCAGACCTCGGACACGATATCGTATCGGACTTGATAAAATATTCGGTTGAAAAGTTTTTACTCATTTCAGGATTTCATTGATTTTTTGCCTGATTTCATTGATTTTTTTTTTGGCCTGATTTCATTGATTTTTTGCCTGATTTCATTGTTTTAAGCCTTAATCCATTGAAAACTTGTTCAAAAATGTTGTATGATTCGCCCCCTCTGCTGCTTTTGTAGATATATATATTTCGTCAGATGGGGCTTTTTCTTTACACTGGAAAGTGTTTGTTCTGTCAGTTTGGAGTTATAATTTGCATTCACATTATTTGGATTTTAAAAGATTCATTCTTTTCTTGGAAATGTTTTAGTGCTCATACAGAATTCTTGGGCAAAGACAGTTTATCAACCTTTCATTCGAATTTCCTACACCAGTGTTATTTGTTGTGTTTCTACAAGGAACTACAGATACAGCACAATACAGTTTACAGTATACGTCATCGTCTTCCATTTTGGATCTTTCATCAGGACTCAAACTTGAATTTATTAAAACATTTCATTACTAGGACTTTAAAAAAATTGAATTCGTGGATTTTATTCTTGGATTACTTTTGAGTTTGACTCTTAAAACAGTAAGCTCTTTTTTCCATTTTTACATCGTGAGAAATAATAGGTTTAAGTCTAAAGTTTAACTTAGAGTGATAATTACAGAGAGTTTCCGATTTTCAATTATTCAAATATTAATGGGATAAACGTCTGAAATCAAACAATATTGTGTGGATTTCATTTCGCAAACGCTCAGGAGCCAAAATATCGTGAATGCAATTTGAAACAAATAATATTGACTGGGAATCACTAGGAATTACATAAATACACGAGCCTATATGAAATGCAGCGTTAATGAAATATTGTCTTATCTTTTATTTACGTTCTCACCTTGCCAAGTTATCGTAATATTAACGCCGTCTACTTTTTAAAGCTAGCATTCAGATATTAAATATATGTAGTCTACCATTCCAGTTAGCTCTTGCCGTGAAGAATCATGATATTGGAAGTTCAAAGAAACGGTAATTTTTCAGTAGTTTCAATGGCTTACCGGGTAAATTGTAAGTAACACAATAAGTTTGAACCTGTTGCTAGACTCTGATTAATTTTTGATGTGTCAGATTCGAAGAAATTAAATAAAGGGTACTGATGTGTAACTTAAAGTGACTGCAATTTAAAATTAGCCATCGTCATTTTAATAATTACGGCCTGAAACCACAGCAGGAGAAAGATTTGTTGATGCAATTTGCAGTGCATTGTAATGCACACGTCTACCATAATATGACAACAATGTTTGTGCGCAGAAAATTTTGCCCATGACAGGATATTATCTGATATTTGTATAATTACTTTCAGAATGTGAAACTTCACAATTTCCAAAAACATCGTTAAAAGCAGCAAGTGTGATTAATAATTACTATGCAATATATAAATATTTAATGTTTAATCAAGCTCTTAGTAGCTGGAAGTAGAGTTCATCGAAGTCGTTGAGTAAAACCATGTTTCGGAATTAAATGAAACGTTGGTTTTCATTGTCACGTTTTATAGATATTGATAGGACATCATACAGTCTTTTATTGTTGACAATTTTGCTTCTCATTAGAATTCGGACCAAGAAGGTGTCGTGGATATTAAAATGTCTAAAAAAGAAAGAAGTACCATACATTTTACGTGCTTATCATTGACGCTTCCAGAAAGGTTTTTTATCATTTATGAGAGAAGCATTAAGAACTACATCTCTGGGTCATTTATTATGATTCCACGACAAAACTAGCACTGTCTAATAAAATAGAGAATGAGCATGTTTCGTTTCTCCTTGCAACTGGTTTGCTATTGACAAACTTGACTACTCTATGGTCTTAAGCTAAGTAAGTATCCAACACGTTTAGTGTAAAATTTAATTCTCTAAGTTACAAAGTGAAACATATAAATGTTGGAGAACTTGCCAAAATTCCGAAATGCAAGGAACAGTCGATAATACTACTGTTTTGTTTAATGTTGTTGATTTTTGTGATTTTTAAACAAAATACATAGACTTGGACACGTTTGTTATGATAATTTAAATCATAATGCCATAACTAATACGTTTACTCATTACTACTTTTTAATATTTGCACAGTATACTCTCTTACACTGCTTAGACTTCAAAACAAGATGTAGAACATGTGTTGACTTTATGAAGTTAAAATATGATGTTTCCTTAGTTACTTTAAACTTCAGTTCAAAACGGTCCACGCCAATTTGTTTTTTATGTATTCAAAATACAAAAAAGACAGTTATTAACACTTTTCTACCAGAAAGGTAGATATGATTCAATGTGCGTTAAATTATATGAATCGCAGCTGGCTTTAAGTGCAAACTCCAACGAATTCCAAATAATTTACTCAAGCCACGGTATCAATCAACATTAAGCGGTTCAAATTTGAACAGTTCCTACATTATAGAGGCAACGGGAGCACACACTCTGAATGGATTCATAAATAATCAATTTTCCACTACTGTGTTTGTACAAATACCTTTCACTCAAATACAACTGTAATGATTTATCACTCATACAAAGTCATACTTTAGCTGTCAACCTTACAAAACACCCTTTTGAATCTATCACGTAAGGTTGGATGTTAATGAAATATTCTACTTCGCGAATGTCATCCACATCACTGTCATCACTAACAGTCGACATAGTTTAAACATTCAAGCACAGCCAACTCATAGAACGCTTAACTGCATTATCATTGGAATACGGAGAACTCGCCCCATGGAGATTTCGCCATGGGAGAATTCGCTCCATTGAGAACTCGCCCCGGGAAAAATCGCCGCAACGTATCTGGAGAAGTCACCCCAAAGTGGCTGGAGAAGTTGCCCCAAATGATTGGTGAAGTCACCCCAAAACTTTTCATCCAGAAAACCTATTTAATATTTATCAATGAAATAAAAAAAAATATTTAAAAGAGAGAAATGTGTGCCTTAGAACTATACTGTTAGCAACAACGATGTTGCCACGTGGTGGTTATCTCATTATTTGAATACACGAATGATGTATCTTATTATCAGCTATTGGCTCTCCTGTACAAGGAAGCAAACTCCATAACTATGGAACTCCAGAAAGGGACGCTGAAACGATGTCAGGAAAAACAAAAGAAAAACAAGGAAAAATATTTCACTTGTGAGATATGTTCGAAAGCAAAGAACTAATTGTATGTGCATTGATGAATACATTTTTTGTTATATGCTGTATTCGTCTTCTTTGTGTAATGTCGACAATATTAAAATAACCCATTATTAATTGAAAGTCTGTGTTCATATAATCTCGTTACATTTCCTATAGCAACGCATACCGGAACACCACGATGCAAACAAATTAACAAATATTGCTGTCAACTCCCTTGATTGATACAAATATAATACTAACATTATTCATTAATGTGGTAATTACTCTCAAAATCGGACCAGGGTGATTCGGTACAAATTGCTGGCTGATTCGGCCCATATATCTTGCTGATTCTCCAGCTTCCAAGCTGATTCAAACCATGTGAAATATTTTTTTCAGTTTCGTCCAAGATTTACAAATGACATTTAAATTTGTTGATAAAAATAATTTTCTCATTATGTCGCAAGTATGTCGAGCAGTTCAAATATGTATTTCAGGTAACAATATCCCGTTAGTACGCGTGATCATGGCGTTGTTATATATTAAAAATTAAAGTAAACTTGAGCAGGATTTAGTTTTGATTTTAATACACCGTTATTAATTATCGTACTTATTCCATTCAGTTGTTTTTATTTAGGGTTCGTTTTACAATTCTTTGGGTAAGATTGAATAGTGTACTAATCTAGTTAGGTCGAGAAATGAAAAGCCTGTGTTGTTGATTATACAATACATATATCAGATACGTAACTAAAACATAGAAGATATTAACGTGCCCGGCTCTCAATTAAACTTTGACTACAGAAGTAAATTCAATTTTTTATGTAATTTAGCATGGATTCCATAGTTGATATTTTCATGATGGCTGAAAAATGACTGGATTTATAGACATATTTTTATTAGTGGGAAATATCTGTAGCAGTTACTTCTTCGTTTTGAAGGATGACTAGTTCATTAAGATAATTATTCGTTTCGGATTTGCCAATCGAACACATGTGCATTAAAAAGAACTATGTTAGTCATAGTCCTGAATCAGAATTTAGAGAGATCGTACAATGTTGGGTTTACACTGAACATAAGTTATTGTAAACGTTAAAGGACGCCTAAACACAATTTACATTTCAAAAAGCAGTGGTGGAGAAAGCTTAGCTAATGACATTACACAGCGTACTGTAGATGTTTTGGGCAATGACACAACTTCGATCATGTCAAAACATAAAATCACTCTCATGCAAGGATGTCATCCTGGATTTAGTCTTGATTTTAAAAAATGCTTATTCTGTCATAAATAATAATGATAATATGAATTCGACGATGGCAAGGCAAGCAAACAAATAAAAACAAAGAGCAACATAAAAACAATTAATTACATCAAGAGTTTTGAATCTCGAAAATGAACTACAGAATTAGTACATACCATTTTCCATCTCACTTCTGATGCATATATCCAATATTTTAATTTTTTCCATCTGGCAATTAGCATTGTATAAATCTTAAAGATTATTGAAACCACGATTACTAGTTATTAGGGTAATGTTTGGTATTATTAGTATAGTCGATGAAAATATATGCATCTTTTTATTTCCAATTACTTGGAATTATTTGTAAACTTTCCATTTTTGCGTAAATTCTCCATCAATTGTTAGCGTTATCACCATATGCTGCTATTCTATTTTCGAATTTTTCCATGCATATTTTAAAGTTGTAATAACTACCAAGAATTAAAACAGTCTTTGTTTCATTCTTTTCATTCATGTAGCACCGCAGATTGATTGAGACTATTGTAAATATTATAGTAAGCGATAACACATTCTGCTCTGGGTTTTTATCTTCTTCTTCATTTTAGTTATAAATTGGATGGGTCAAATAAATCTTATTATATTGTGCTAATTGCTGGTAACATAATTCTCTTTTATGTCATTGATCACCGTGCATATATCAGCGGACATTGTTTCGTCATGCTGAAATAGTTTCCTTATGAATTATCTCAACAGTTAAAGCATTTCGAAGCTATTCCAATAACTAACGTTCCATATACCGTAAAATGTTAGTAGAATAAATGTGCCATAATCTATTTCTGAAACACACAATCCAGCAGCTGAAATACCTACACCATTTAAATCTGTTTATGTATTTGCCTCTAACCATTTAAAAATGTTATATGCTGTTTTGAATTTCTTTTTCATTGTTTTGCTGAGTTCGTATTATTTGATCAAATTATTTAATACCTGTTTATTAGTTAAGATGTTGTGTGATCGTTTTTGATATGATTTCCGTCATATTTAGCAGTGGAGGTTCCTCTGTTTAGTGAGAAACAATTAATTTGCTTCCAGGATTTCGGCTAAAAGCTGGAATGACCAGCTTTACAACTTCTTGAATATCTATTCGAGATGTAGACCAATAATAAAGTTTAAAAGCTTTCACAAAAACTGATATGTTGGCAATCATATCAGAGCTAAGTGTTCCTCAGTAAATTGTGTTTATAAAGGTATATATTAACCAAAGATTAACAATGCCTATCTTCAACTGTATTAAAAGAATGCATGTGCTAAAAATGCACGTGGTATTAAATACTTAGTTGTTAACTGAGTTAGTGAATATTGTCAGTTTGGCAATTTCTTTTAATGTTCATTGTCAAACTTTTGACATTTAAAACAGATTCTTCAAAAGCCTGTTTATGTTACTGTGACAATGGATGTGTCATCAATAAAGTGAAACATGATATTATTTATATGGTTATTTTCATTTTTATCTAATGATAAATGTGGCAAATGATAAACTTAGTTTTTAAACGCATTTCTGGTTTTGGTAAATATGTAAACAATTTATGGCAAGTATAAACCTTTGCAAACAGCACCGTCGAATATTGAACAAAAAAATGGACCTAATGAACCCGATCATGCGAAAAGAATACTAAGAAAGATATGTATGTATGTATGTATGTATGTATGTATGTATATATATATATATATATATATATATATATATATATATATATATATATATATATATATATATATATATATATATATATATATATATAAATATATATATATATAAATATATATATATATAAATATATATATATATATATATATATATATATATATATATATATATATATATATATATATATATATATATATGTCTGAAAACAGGTACCACACAAATTACCATGTTATACTTCTTACTTCAAATTTAAATTTATAACTTATCACACATAGCATGAACAATGACTTTCCAAACTTCCAAACATATAGACAAAATATTAAATCGGGTACAAGATTAAAGATGTTCGATGTACCATTTTCGAATAGAAACAAAACTTCACTAAACTAAAATACGGTAGAAATGGTGACCTTCAAAATAATCGTGTTATATAATTTTCATCTTCAGTTTCTTCTGATACAGAGAAACGAAAAAGAGATGTTTTCACTGGAAGGACAATAAATGCATCACAGCCATCAAAAGCTGTGTATTTTCTTCCTACAGATAGTGTAAATAGCATTTCCATGTAAATTGAGTTAGTTACCTTCTGCGGTGATTCTTTCAGATTGAATGTGATTTGTTAAAATTACTCATGGTAAATATTCTGTCCACGAATGCATAACTAATCGAATCTTTGTGCAGTCATTGCTATGTTTTATGTGAATTAAATATCAAAGACATTTTAAAAAATCCTAATGTTTTCATCAATATCCATGTTATTTCCGTTACCATATATTTAGTTCAAACAGCTTGCGTTTGTTTATAAACGTATCATCATATTTGAGATTTAGGTGGAGTCGAATCAGCTTAATATAAATGTTTTCTCTTAATTGTTTTATATGTCTTTTATTTCCAAGCTACGACATGGCCTACACTGATATTGAAGGTGTACAAATGTATGGTTTATCTGTGATATTTCTGGATGTACTTATTTTTCATTTTGATTTGGTGATCTATACAAATTCTCGTGACGTACAAGTTTTAATTCGTTCATTTCTGGAAAATCGTTATTATGAAAGGGTTTTGCGCTCCTTCAAAAATGTCAAACATTTAGTCCTTCAGTAATTAATTACTCTGATATGGAGGTGTGTATCTATTGACACATTTATTTTTATGAATTAAGCGATCATCATTTTCTATCCATTTAAATAATTGCATATGTTTTGCCGTTAATTCTCGTGGTCTTTATAAAATTACGCATGTCAACTTGTTTATCGTATAGAGATAATTTTTGTTCGTAAAGCATATCCTCGGTTCTTTCTCCTTTCAAATCTTCTAGTTCATCAGCAACCAAACTGCCTTATATTGCTTGCCGGATTTGAAAATTTGCTCAGCAAATTAGAATGGTGTTCAACTACCAGTTATATTTAATATTTCAAAATGTTGCTTGTTTCATCAACTTTCTTTTCTTGGTGCTACAAATTATAAGTAATTAAATAACCGAATAAGCTGATCTATACCTTTAATATGTTTTCTTCCTTGCTCGCTTCATGTTGAGTGTGTCTGGTGATATTTCATCATCATGATATTTAATGAATGCTGTTTTATCGATAAATTAATTTTTGGACAAATGTACACCCATATCTGGTTTCACTTTAAGCTGGATGTTTCCACATTATGATCTTTAGTCTTTTGTTAAACCTTTCCAGTACAGATGCGTTTTTTTACTGATTAAAATGAAAAGTACACAACGTTATCCTTTCGTAATAAAGTCCTTAACATTTTGTTGCAAAACATTCACTGATCAAACTGTGACCATGCAGGTCTTTTCTCCTTGAAAATTTCGTTGAAGTTGCTTAAGTCACCTAATTTTCCTTTCTTTATATTTTACACTCTCAGATCAATCGTATTTTGAGATGTCATTTAACATTGTTTAATTTTAATTTATTTGTATCTATCATTGTTTATAATATGCTTGCCTATCAAAAAAGTCCAACTGACGTGTCATCAACATACATATATAAACTTGCCTATATGCAAATATTTTAATTGTAATTTTATCTCAGTTGATTGATATTTGTGTAGAAACAACTGCAGAAACGTAGTATACAAATATTTCATTTTGCACTATTTCAGACGTGTATGCTGGAATAGAAAGCATCCAGTAAAGAAGATACGTTTGCGAAATTATTTTACAACAAACAAACCAGACATCCATCGAAAATGGGAACATTTATTTTCAGCAATTTGCAACGTCTCTTCAAGACTGTCAAACTAGTGAATGATTTCATATTTATATCACATTCTGACATTTTGGTTGATTCAAAATCAGATACTAAATATTATCTTTAATCTTTGTCTATTAACCTTACACACTTGACGAACGTTTGCCATAATACAAATTTGTGCATTTTACTCAAGTCAATTTATTCCCTATTCTTACGTTATTGTTTCAGTAATCGTGATAATTTGTATTTCTATGTTATCAAAATTCATCTTTTCTAGAACAGTGCATAATAAAAAAAATTTATGTTTAAAATCGAGAAATCAGCATTTAGATTGTTATTCTCTTGTATACAACTAGCTTTAATCACATTGTAATTCCATCTGAACTTATACAAAAATATCCGTTATTTCTTGAAACTAAGATTGTTTTTTATGATAACCTAATGAAATATTTGTATCTTTTTTAAAATAGTTTAATATATCACAATCTAGCGTTATACCATTATGTACGCTCAAATAATTATTTCACTAGATTTCGCTTTCTATTAAATGTACAGTAAAGACATTGGAATGTTTTCTTAAAATGAAATAATAACTTTGCCTTTGAAGCATCCTCTTATCGATTTAGAAATGTATTCTATGTTATTGCTGTCTCTTTGAAACAATGTAATGTTTCTCCCGCTGGAACATCTTTGCATAGCGGTACTAGATTGTGTCAAACGTTTCTAAACGTATTGATTCAGGATTCTCACGTTTAAACCTCTGCCACTCTCAATACTTTTAGAAGAATTCATAGTAATTTCAACTGACATTTAGGCACTCGATTGAAAAAGAAAACGCAATCAAGAGTTTTGGGGGCTGATATTTTCATAGTATTTTCCTTCACCTTAAGGTGACAGGTGCAATTACTGACAAAACTTATATTTAGGTGGGAAAGGAAACAACTGGCATGCAAGCTGTTTTCGATGGCAAAAAATGAGACCGACTACATAACCGGTAGGGCTCCACTGTAGAGCAGTGCCCCCGGTTGCCTCGAACTCAAAGACATAAGGTAGGTCGCTGTGAATCATGATCTATATATTTTACGACAAGAGAAGAAAGATTGGTTCACAGGTAACCGAATACCTTTTTCACGCATGTAATTACTGAATACTAGTTTAAATTTAGTTGCAAACAAATACCGATTAATTTTGCGCGAACATTTTCACCAGGGGCCTATATCGGATAATGTTTTCTTATCTGGGAACTCTATTATACGCACTCAGTTTAATACCTAATACATGATGATTTCAAAACTTAGCCTCAAGATGTTTTACTATTGGCTTTTTACGACATAAATTTGTACAAAGGCAAGATGCTTTAATGATATGATGTTGAATACATCTCCAAGCCGCATTGGAAAAAAAAACTATTGTCATGGAAACCAAAATGTCGTTCATCAAATATCTAGCTTTCGTATTTATTGTGGTAAACTGAAATAGCATTAATACCTCTCAGCAAAAGCTAATGCATGGAATTTGGGATGATTATCACAATTACGGAAATCACTATTATATTAGATTAAAACCAATTCCAACAAAGCAAGCGACTGCACAACAAAACTGCAAAGACAACATGTTGTTCTGACCTTGTTTTACTGCGGATACGTTTAGGAGTACTTTGAAGACACGTATTTGAAACAGCTGAATACCGATGTTTTTAATTTTCTCGTTGCTGATACTTCTCTTGTTTTTTTTATTTAACAGAATAAGAAATGTGGGGGGGGGGTAAAGAGAATATGGTGCCTCGCAGCTATCGAGCAATAATCTGAAACACATTTATTTTGGTTTCTCTAAATATTATATTTAAAACAATCTGCATTATGAAAACAAATAAATGTACGTGAAAAGATGACGATACAATGAAATTCACTACAAATGAGGTCAAAATGAGGTGAGAATTTTGTTGTTGTTGTTGTTGTAGGGTTTAATGCCATTTTTCAGCATACGATACATGGCGGCCAGTATTATTGGTGTAGGAAGAACCCGTGAAAACCCCTGGAAAGAACCCCCGACCCACGAGAAGCTACTGGCAAGCTTTCTCACATAAATACATTAGCCAAACCTTAGACTCGAACCCACGCAGACAGAGGTGAGATGGCAGTGATGCGTAACGGAGAGCGCTTTTTAGACCACTCGGCCACTCAGGGCCCCTAAAAGAGGTGACAAAGAATTATATGTGGTATTCATTTTCTAATGATGTGTCTGGGAAGAAGTTTTTTGGGGGAGTCGTGTGAGCATTAGCTTAATGTAGCATTATACCAAGTGCTTCAAAGGAATGTTCACTGCTTCTGATTTGGAACCAGCTGAACAAGACAAACTTCTGAAACAAATGTAATTATAAAGATCCAATTTTATCGCATGACTTTTAGCGCATGACGAGCGTATTAGTGTCTACTGACCAAGCAAAGAGAAACATAGTTTTTCTTATTATGAAACATTTTTGTACCCAAAACTAAATTTTTGAATTATTCATTTTTTTTTACCAATATATTGAAGAATCGGAATTTATTGACAGCAAAATAAGAACCTATCCAGTTTTAAAAGAATCTTTTTATCTTACATTTTCCTTGAGCTAATTGGATACCAAGCTTTTTCATCCATTGTAAAAGTCACGCCACGTGCGATTTTGATTTGTCACATCTACACATGATTAGCCATGTATAACATGTTCCGCGACTGCATATTTCCATTAAAGTCTTGATAGTGTTTACGGCTACAACGATAAATAGTTCTTAATAAAAGAAATTCGTTTCTATGCTCAATATTGAGAAAATCATTTAAAATCGAAATCATGCGTAATATTCTTTCGCGACATCAATGATTTTTTAAGAGACAATCATACATACAATAGATGAACCTGACGTCAACTATTTAACAAAACTGCAGACTCTATACGTAAAATGTACTGACTATGTGATAATACGCGATGTTAAATACAAGTCATACACGTGGCGTAAAATATATAGAAGTCTTGCATGTGGCACAAACTCAAGATAAAGTTCTTTATATATATATAAAGTTTATGCAAATAAACGTTATCATCACAGAAAATCCTCAATCAAAACAAGTTCGAAGTATTATCCAAATACATGCAAACATAAACTTGATTTAATTCGACAAAAGAAAATGAATTATGAGATTTTTCCATTTATGTCGGAAAGGGTAATTATGCAAGTCGTACACTCTGGGATAGGTTTAAGATGGTTTTTAAGAACTGGGTTTCATCCACATTGTGTAGAGTGGAATGTACAAGATCTGTAAAGCTAACAATACAAGATTTTAAATTAAAAACAAGGCATAATTTAGCAGGAAAAAAAGAGAAATAGATAATGCGGCAAAATTTATTTGCTTCAACCACCACCACTTTTTTTTTGGTTATTGTTGTTGGTACATTGCTATAAACATGTCAAAAATGCGTGCACAAACCTATTTTGATAAAAATCCATTAATGTGTGCTTGTGTTAATATGTGCAAATGTCGATACACATAAAAACTCAAAGCCATGGATGGCCGAGTAGTCTAAATGGCTAGTCTTTACCAATCAATGCCATTAACACACGATTCCACCTGTGTTCACGTCTTGGGCCCGGTTAATGTGGGTATGGGAGAAGGTTGCAGTAGCTTAATATTGTAAGATGGCCGATGTGGCAGCTACTGTGATGGTAAGATAGGACCAATGTTCAATTGAGACCATTTCATTATCATAAGATGCATCAAACATGTAGATCATTGGAACCACACAATTTTCATTTACAACCAACTATACATAGTAAATAAAGTGCTTTATTCTTTTAAATCCAAAGTCATTACAATCATCCTTTCAAACGAAGTAGCAATAATAACATGTTCAAGTTCTGTGTGCCCACCTTCTTGGAAGTCCGGGGGGGGGGGGGGGCGGGGGGCATCAGTTTCGCTAAGAACCAATTAGACCACAGGATGAGACAGTATATATACAAAGCTTCGTGACTTTCCTCCTAGGAGACATGATTTAGTACCGTTACAAACAATTTCTAACGGATAACATACAACGGACTGCCAATGGACGACGAGCCAGTAGTAGTATTTATTTCTTTATCGTGTGCAGTGCATGCCTAGCCATTTAACAGCACCATCATCAGCAAGTTGTAGAGCCTGCATTCCACCGGGGAACTTTGTGTGTAGTTTGTTCAAGGTGTATGACATCGCAGACCTCAACAGCTTACAAGGAGGCAGTGGCCTGGCATAATCTTCAGTGGGCGACTGCACAACGCCCCTGTTCTGTCCGGAAACGATTCAGCGTGGTCCACTGTTTTTCGTGGAAGGTTGAAGCCATGAGGACAGACAGATGGCTCAGCTACGAGGGGTTTGCAGACCACTCATAATTTCATGCCGAAATAGCTTTCATATATTCCGGCAATAGACCTAACCAGATTTGATGTCTCGAAGCCACGTGGACTACTGGAAATGAAGTACAGTGGGAGTTTCTCATTGGTATATACCTTAGCCAGCAATATTGTAGCTGTTTCCTGGCAACGAAGATGTGGGAGATGAATGCTGCTGAGTACCGGTAGCCATTTGAAATTATTTGGACGTAATTCTCCAGAGATTATGCGCATTGCTGTGTTGAGCTGTACGTCAAATAATTACGTATGGAAGGTCGGCAATCGCATTAATTAGTACATTGCTGATGTATTGAGTGTCTGACTACTAACGCCCCAGGTTGAGCCAGCCAGTGTGCGGAGTAGGTTGTTTCGAGTACTTAATTTTGCTACAGTTTCCTTTAGGTGGTTGTAGAATATCAGTGATATGACGAAAGTCACACGAAGGTAAGCTGATATCGAATAGTGCTTTATATGCTGCCCATTGAGGAAGAATTTGCATTGTTCAGGTGGAAGACGCTGGAGACTGTCTTTGTTGTGTTCGGCTAAGTGCCATTTCTCGAAGAAGTCCGTCATTCCACCTAGTTCATTGTCCAGTACCTCCTCAAGCTCAGTAAATAAGCGATTTGGGCTCCCGACAGCAATGTAATCTGCTTACATAAATTTCCACGACTGTGTTTTAGGAACGTCATTGTGAATAGATTTGGAAAAAGAACATACCCTTGTGGGAGTCCATTAGTATGACGTCTACACGAGCTAGAGCTCTCTCAGATGTGTTCTCTGATGCGCCTGTCACGAAGGAGCAATTCGATAGTTTCAAGTATCCAGCGAGGCATTACAAAGGAAATTTTGAGCAACAGCTCTGCATGCCAAATCCGTGTCATATGCCGCGGTTTGATCAAGTAGAACAACTCCAGTTGAAAGTATCCTCTGAAAACCGTTTTCAACAAACGTAGTCTGGGCAAGTGTTGCAACTAGGCACTAATCCTGCCTGCTTAAAAGTTATGATTTCCTCCACGTCTGGACCGATTCTTTGAACAATTAGCCACTTCAGTACCTAAAAAGAGACTAAAAACATGGAGATCGGCTCGCCGTGTTATGAAAATCTTTGACTGTCTTTGCCATCGCTATCATCTTTGCCTGATGTAACAAAGTCAGCATCTACGCTTCTCTAACAACCCGGGTGTATAAAGCAGCGTCCATACCTTTTCCTTCGGCCCAAGATGCTTTAGGAACTCAGGCAAGATATTGTCATATCCTAGACAGGTTATTATAACATCCTACTGATTTGCCCAATTTGACGCTGCAGAGCACCTTTTGAAGTTCTGCTGATGTATATGCCGCTGAAGTATTTTGATCGAGTTGATCTGACTTCTAACGGCAATATTGTTGCCACTCATCTCGTAATTAACGCCAGCAGAAATAAAACAATATACAAACTTTAAACTCATTCGTTTTCTTTTCAAAATGTTCGTGTTACGAGTATAGGTAAAAGGTAACAAAGAAAGAATGCGTGACCGAAACATTTAATAAATTGTATCTTATGATTATTGGTTAGTGTGATGGGAGATATCTAAGGAAAAATGCTAACGTCTTTGTGCTTTCACAGGAAGGTTTATGGTGACATAATTCCGGTATAGTTTAGTCCCGAGACTCAAAGATGGAGAATTTGGAGAAGAAGCGGTCAAGGAGGAGAAGTTAAGAGGGAAGTAGGAAGGAGAGAAGGATTTGGCAGGATATAAGACATAAAGATGAGTAGAAAAAAAGAAATGATGAAAATCTCTCCCACTATTATTCAAATTATACAATAGGCTGTCACTTGGTCGAGAAGAATAGGAGTGACTGGGGAATTGTTATTAGTTGTCTATTGAATTGCATTGTTGCCTATTGAATTGCATTGTTAAGCATTTGAATCTCACTTTTTGTGTACTTAATAATTTAACTGTCGGCATTGCTGATTGGGGGCTCTGAGCTTTACCTCTCTATTACTAATTTCACTTCCTATTAAACTGAGCCTGGGTGGGACTTCTATAATAATTTTAATATAATATTGGAACCACCCCACCCCAACCATAATAACAACATCTACCACAATGGCGGCATAGCAAAACTTGCCACACGCCACAGCGATAATGCGATGGTATTATATTCCAAATAAAACGTGAATCAGGCAAGGGAGCTACAAGTGCTGAAAACAACTTGACTCATAACGTATCATAATTATATTTCTCAACCTCATGATCCTACCTATGGAAAGAACCTTAGGACATCAACTCACACGAAAATCACATCCTCACACACGCATGTATGTATATATATATATATATATATATATATATATATATATATATATATATATATATATATATATATATATATATATATATATGCATACATACACACACCAAATAAAATTCATGTAATTCTTGACCATGATCCAAACCAAGACAAGAAAGATACTGAGGGAGGGGAATATGTCATATCAGATTCCAAATATGAAGAACCGTACATGGGATTTCTGAGCTGAATGTGCTTTTTAAAAAAAAATACTTTAACCGACAGCCGTTCAAAGACAACACAAATACAAACACTAGATGCCCCCATGTTAGAAACATTTAAAGATAAGTCTAATTTGGGTGCCATGAGAGACCGAGTGGTCAAAAGCGCCCCCAGTCGCTGTAATCTCACATGTCCTCGTGGGTTGGAATCTCAAGTTCGGCCAATATAGGTATGTGAGAAACCTTGCTAGAATCTTCCCGGATTTGGTAGTTCTTACTGGGGTTAACCCAGTTTCTTGCTTCGCTTGTTACACTAATCGTAACGTGCTACCATTTGCCGATGAATGACGTTAAGGCCAAAACTGGGAACAAATCGTCTGTGTAATTTTTTTTATTTACAAATATCGATAATAAAAAAGGCGAAAAATGTATTATCAACACAATGTATTTGTGAGACGTATGCTTTGGACAATTTTTCAAGTTGAGTACATGTTTTTTAAGGGCGCTTCGTTTGTTAGTTTTTAACAGCACTTTCTGGCTATATCGTGCTATAGTAATGAGTCGTGTCGCCCACAAAGGCACAACTTAGGTTTGTCTGAATAGGTATAGAACCAGCAATGATTTTAATAAAACTACAACAGAGCTGCTGGAGCTGCCATGGTGACAACCAAATTTTGTTCAACAATGTGTTGTTTTTTTAATGGAAGAAAGAGAATAACAAAAGTTCAATGACCTTTTATTACTTCATAATCAAATACCTTTAATACAGTACATCACTAAAACACAATGTTTATTATTTTTGTTCAACACAAGTATTCCCATAAGAATGTTTTTTGTTCTGGTGCAAGCTGCGTCTGCACCATTATGACAGAATAATATTAGCTAAACTACAAGGTATTACTGGAACATCAACTGCCCATGAATTTGAGCTCTTAACGACCACATCCATACCCATGAGGCTGCTAGTACAGTCAATACATCTACAAAAATGGCACATACTCAAGATTTACAATCTGACCGCATTTAATGAAGGCTGGTGCAAAATCACCACATGTGTGAACATGTAGCACTTTAAGGAATCGCACAAGTCAAGGATGACAACTGTAAGAACAGGTAAAAGTCTGGCTATTAAATGATGGCAAGGTGAAAGGAAATGCAGAAAATTATATGGTATGCATCCACATGTGCAAATCATACGTAGCTAGACTGTCCGTATGAAATCACGTGTACGTGTTCAGTTTAGTAAAGCACATGCCAATCTATATACACTTTATCAATTCCTAATTGCCCTTTTAACTCACCGTTGTTACATGACCAGATGATAAGCATTTATATAGTATTTGACAACGAATGACAGAGCAAGCTTTTGACCAAAACAAGTTTTATTTTCATAATACAGATGTTTTATAGTAATTATCAAACTGCTAAACGGTCAATCAACAATACCATCACATACAGCGGCTGTATCAATGGCTGCACGGCTTTTAATGGCTGGAGCTCAAAGAAATAAAAAATACATGTAGAATTATTAAGGTACATGGGAAAAATTATATACGTTCCAGAATTATGTGCAATTTGTGAACAACAGTATATACATGTTCATGTATAATGATTCTGCATTTTGCACACGATCATTACATGCGTCATATCCTACAGGTCCCAAACTTGTGTAACGACTCCGTCTGAAATTACCCTATTGTAGTACACTTTATATTCAACTTGTGCAGCACTTTCTTGTCAAGATGACGTACAAACATTTTGAATGAGGAAAACTCTTGTATAACAAAAGGTACCTCTTCGCAACTTATTTGACATATCTACAAAGTTTGGTCTCAATATCTTGAACAATTTATGGATTATGATTTGGACAGAATGTGTTAAGCGACAGACAACTGGACATAACACTAGATGCACCCCATCTCATACTACGACCAGTCCATAACACATCAAAACAGACCGAGGCTCTGTTTTCTTTAAGACATTTATATAAATCCAAGATAGAACTATTGATACTGTACTTTTTTTTATTTATTTTAATTGCATAATACTGACACCATGAAACCATACGTAGTGTGGATATTGGACAAGTATAGGCATACAATCATTACAATATCGCACACGCACACACACACACACACACACACACACACATACACACACACCTGTACCACTTGTCAAATACGTGTACCCAGTCTCATAGAGATGCCTTGAATGTTTTGAGACTTGTGCTCTGGAAATGTAAATGTTTATGGCAAGCGTTATTATAACATTAGTTTATCAAGAGGATATGTATAGGGGGGAGGGAACAATCCTGCTGCGTTTTCATATCCATAATGATTAAATAGCTCAGATCCGCACCATAAAACAAATTCAGACTAAAAAGACCTTGGCAAGAAAGGTTGTCCCAATCATGAGAAACATCGAACAAGACAAAAAGAACATTATTTTATATGATGTTAATGTCAAGGTACTAAAAAAAAAAGATTTAACAAAAATGGAGGTTAATTTTCTTTTTCATACTTTTACATATCATTGTCCCTAAAATCTGTTGCAGAAGCTATTATCATTGTCTACCCCATAAACAAAACTTAACTAGATAGAACTTACTTTTATATGGGTACAATTACAGGTTTCATAATGGTGTAGTACATATGAAGATCCCCTCACAAAGTCTCATGATTTCAGGTATAATAGTACGTGTCGTGCGGTTACGCCAACACCAAGCAAATTGTCAGCTTTAAACAAGAGGTCCAATTATACTGTCAACCATATCACTAACCAAGTTATAAAATATTGTAAGAACATACAAGGAAAGTTATCTGCCAGTCTTTATATCCAATTGCTATTTTACTATATCCTGATAAAAAAATGTGTTCTATGTTAATAATTGAGTTAATATTTTTTTTCAATGACATTAGATAATTATGGATTAGTTATAGGCCTAGAGGTTTGAGCGTCCAACTCGGATGCGAGAGATCGTGGGTTCGATCCCCGGCCGAGTCATACCAAAGACTGATACAAGTGGTACTAACAACTGCCTCACTTGGCGTTCAAAATTAAGACGTTAGTGTTAGGACTAGTTGTCGTGGTGTCAGATTAATGTGACTGGATGGGACATCATGCTACATGTCTGCTGCATGATGCAGTGCTAGACATCACTATAAACTGCCCCATTGCAAACATCGTAGCAAGATGACTGAAAACTTGTAAGCTACGTTAAAAATCCAACTCACACTAATCAGTGGTTCTTGCGCCAGGCAGCGGAGGTCAATTATACGCTTCTTTTGGGAGAACAAAACATGCTAGAAAGAAAAAGTGCTTATTTATCGCAAAATCATAAAGTACGTTTTGTAATCCTTAATTGTGCTAGGAAACTATCATTTACATGTGCAAATGCGACAGACTTGTTCTAGGTATTATTAGTAAAGGAAAATGTCAGTATCAGGTGCAAGACGACCCCATAAATACATGCATTGGTCTTAATAATAAAACTCCTCCAATTCGGGTCATAAATCAGACTCCCAAGAGGTAAGAAGCTCAGCCAATCGAATCAAAGATCACTTCATCAATACATGTTGGCCTTGCTGGCAATAAAAAAAATGCATAATGATATAAACCAATTCAGATCAGATCTGAATTATGATGACCACAGTGGTAACAAACTCGGCCAACCCAATGCAGATCACCTCATTAATTTGCTTAGATTTTACTCATTACATATTGATGACATAAGCATATATTATTATGTTTGGTCAAAATCAGATCACAAATATGGATTCATGCATGTTAACAAGCTCAGCCAATCATACACAAGATTATATCATCAATTTGTGACGACCTTGCTAATTATCAAACCCATTCGAGATCTTCATGATGAGTCCATATTATAAAAGACCACCTCGTTAATCTGCATGCATCTTACTCGTTACTGAATTTATCTGAGACTACACGTGATACAGACATACATTCCAAGTTTGAATAAAACTTTATCAGTCACCAGAGTGGCAATAAAGGCAGCCAATCAAATACAAGATCCTGTACAGATGCAGGATCTTGCAGATTATCAAATACATAACGATCTTGATGCTACATGGCCATATTTCAAGACTGATCAATCATGCTTAAGAAATATGGTAACAGACTGAAAAATCAGATGCAAGAAAACCTAATTAGTGTACAAAGATCTAAATCATTACTAACCTCGTCGATAATCTTTAAAATTTAATTAAAATCAGATCATAAATATAGCACCACGAGTGGTAACAAGGTTGACCTATCACATACAAGATCTTATTATTATGCACAGAGATCTTTTTTTTTATTCCAATATTTTAAACATATAAACCCATCTAAAATAGGATCAGAAATATGGACTCCAGAGTGGTAAAAAGCAACTGCTGATAAACTGACATTAAAGGATAAAAACAGTGCATGATAAACACAGGGCTATGCCATTGAGACAATCAGTCTTTCTTATTGTCTGGTATGCTAATATTTGGAACCTGAACAAAGAGTTCAACGTTATACTAACCAAATTAGAATTTACATGAAACCATACAAGGACCATGTTTTTCTGCTAAGTGCCAAAACCATCTAGCACCATTTTAATTTAATCCTAACTCACTTCAGGACAGCATTCAAGATTTTCAAGATGGCCACCATAATGGTCATACTACAAATCAAGTCAGCATCACTTTCATTCAGGACTGACTAGATATCATAATAAGTCTCCTGGTATAAACCCAATGTCCATCTGACTTTCTGTTTAGGAAAAGTAACGATAACAATATTTGCAAGATGGACACCATGCTGACAATATCTAAAGCCAGATCACGGCCATTTTTATTTAGGACCAACTAGATATTATATATACGAAGTTTTTCAGGAACGACAACACTAGGAGTACCGGTAGTGGAAATAAGATTTTCGAAATTGCTGCAATGGTGCACATGTTGGCTCAACTTAGTGCCATTTTCCATAAGCACCATCTAAAGACTATGAAGTCTTTAACTAAAAACCCCATGTTGATTTGACTGTCCATTCAGGAGTAGTAGTAATAACAAACTTCTACAGATTGCTCTATCTGGATCTATGAATGGCACAATTTTAATTTTTAATTTAAAACCAAACAGACCTTGCAATGAATGTGTGTGTAAAGTTTTATATACTTTCTGAGAAGTTAAGATATACTTGCACCACCGGATACATAAGAAGTGATGGACAACAAACACATCATCGCATTAGCTTTCTGGTCGATGATCAGACGAAATGAAGACAAATACACAGAACTTAAATTTCTTTTCCAACAGTTTCTTTTCAGTGAAAACAAAACTCACTGATTCGAAGTACTTTCTTGCTTAAATGTGTTTTCTACAATCATCCTTCTCAACCAATTAGAAGTTACAATCTGAACAGACACGATGCAAAGGCATGGTATTCATTCATCCAAAACTGATGCTGTCCACATCCTATTTGGAATTTCTCTGCCATGCACGTTTGTCATGGCAATTTTTTTAAAACAAGCATTTAGGTAAGCTTTAAAACATAAAACGTATCAGACATTATGAGCGCTTCAGTTTTAAGATGTTGTTCATTATACTGTTTATTGCATTTTATCTGCATGGAAATCAGACTGATGGAAGTAATTGATATAACATAAACTGGGTTTCAAGCTAGTAGTTTTTCCCAAATCATAAAGGATGGTATCTTTGCATACAGGGTTTTAAAATAAAAACATGAATAAATTCAGAAAAATTGAACAACTAATGTACATGTATGTACAAAGTAAGCCACCTCCCTTTAGGAACTGGTGCTATGAAACTCACTCCACAAATTGTTGCCTAGAACCTTTGAAGAACAACTCGTTGGCATTCAGTGAAGCAGGCACACACTTCTTTTATGTGCAGATACCAATGTCAGTGGTAGTACAATAGTTCTCTGCTAATTTATGGCAGTGAGCGTGATTTAGATTTTCTTTTACATGGCTTTATATACAAAATCAGTCATATCGTTACAATGTCTGCACTGTGACAGTTTATAGTAAAGTCTAAGCACTGTGGCGTCATGCCGCAGACATGTAGCATGATGTTCTACCCAATTACATTACCCAGACACCAGGCCGACCAGTCCTAACACTAACATCTTAATGCTGAGCGCCTAGCGAGGCGGCTGTTAGTACCATTTTGTACAAGTGTTTGACATCACTAGACCTGGGTACGAACCCGCGACCACCTACATCCAAGGCAAACGCTCTCGTCACAAGGCCACCAGAGCTATCAATGGTAGTGAGCTAAAATTATTTGAATCAATGTATGATAGGAATAAAGTAATTAGCAAATCAGTTTAGAATTATTCTCCTGATCAAAATGCAAAATCAATACTTGTATGCCAATCTTCTGTTTAATGAGCTGCAAACAGCTTATATTCAAATCTGCTTTACAGACAGTACCAGCAAATCACAAACTACACCATTTGCTTAAAATACAAAACAGAATGAGAAAAGATCGACCGATTTTGCTGGCATGTTAGGAACTCTTGGAACAGAATGTTTACAGCTGGCTATCTGATATACACAAGTAATGATGGCAAATACAAAGATAGTTTAAACATTTGACAATAAAAAGGAAATTGTACAAAACAAGGTTAAAATTTTCAGAACAATGCACTCTTCTTACAGCTATCAATAACAGCTTCTTCACTGCAATGACACTGGCAGCTAAAAATATTTACAAAACTAAATATAATATATTATGGGCATCAATCAAATAGACTTACATGGTGTGATACATAGGACTACATGTTTACGATGACTTAATTTACCATCTTTATTGTGGTTATTATATAATACTGTGCTTTAGCTGTCAATATAAAAATGTGTATAGATCCTGAAAGCAGCAATACACAGTCTGATCTCAATATCATCAATATTCCAAGCATTCTCTTATCTTCAGGTATCAAGATACCAAATTAGTCGTTTCTTTGTTCAGGAATCAGTATAAACAAGAGTATTTACAGGAAAATAAATATATCCATCAACAATATACATGTAGCTTTAGCTTGGTTTGGATTTGTCATTAAAACATGTTAACTTTTATATACTCTAAAATTTAACTTCTCATCTACTATAGTCTACATGGAAGAACTTTTATGTTTATCATGAAACCAGTATACCGAATTACTACTATTAGTATCAGACAACCAGTATTTACTCGTCAATAAAACGAGTCCATCTGCAAACTGAACAGATCAAGATCTGCCCTCACATAATGTGATGGTAGATCTGGTCTGTATAATTTGTTTGAAGTAATCAGTAGAACAAACAACAGAGACCCTTTACAAACAGATCAGGATCATTGTAATTTGCAGTTTTCCCTCACTGACATTTTTTCGCCCCACCATGCAAGGTTGTGTTCTTGAAAAAGGCACAGTATTGTTGTATGGAAAACATATGTGCTTTTCACGTTTTGACATTTAATCCACATCATCTTTCCAACTGCACCAAGATTAGTCCACCAAGTTGGTTGCCACATTTTAATTTGTTTGAACATAACTGACCACAGAACAACTACAGTGCTTCAAGATCAAGGCTACACAGCTATAATGCATGCATCAGAAGTTTGAATTGAAATTCAACAGTCGACAGATGATCTGACAGAAACTGCATCCACACAGCAAATGTATTATCGAATGAAATGGATGGATCAGGATCCATTTTGTTTAAAGTTAATGCCCGACTTGTAAGCAAGTATAAATGGTATATGCAACGTGTAAGATAAACAAAACACGAGGTATTGTAATACTCAAGACTAGAAATATGATATGGCCTAAATCATGATTCACATATTTTGTTCACCTTAGTTCAGTAAAATTCTCAGCATAGATCAATTTCCTTTTCATTATAACCAACATAACCATTTCATAATGGCAACACTGACCAAAGACAAATCTAGAAGACTAAACCCTTTCCTATTCCTCACCAACAAAAGCCCCAAATACAGTAAAAGAGAAGTCAACGGCAAGTAAGATGTATTTCAGACTGACCCACAATAGTACTATGCTTTGGTAAATGAGACTGGCCCTCAGTAGTACTATGCTATGGTAAATCCGACTGGCCCACAGTAGTACTATGCTATGGTAAATCCTACTGGCCCACAGTAGTATTATGCTATGGTAGATCAGACTGGCCCTCAGTAGTGCTATGCTATGGTAAATCAGACTGGCCCACAGTAGTACTATACTATGGTAAATCAGACTGGCGCACAGTAGTACTATGCTATGGTAGATCAGACTGGTCCACAGTAGTAATATGCTATGGTAAATCAGACTGGTCCTCAGTAGCACTATGCTATGGTAGATCAGACTGGCCCACAGTAGTACATGTATTATGCTATGGTAGATAAGACGGGCAGTAGTACATGTACTATGCTATGGTAGATAAGACTGCAAAATCAATAGACCTCCTAGCTTTGCATGTTTAAGTAGACTAACAAAAAGATTTCTGAAGAAAAACTGCATGTTCATCATCTTAAAGAATATCTTGATCTCCAATCCAATAAAACTGAGGCAAATTATTTTAATGGATATCAAATTCAAAATAACCTTCAATATAAATATCATCATTATCATTATACAAATTTCCCCATAACTGGATAAAACATGCCACACAAATATTAGTACAATACTTGCTATTACAAGCACTTCATTATCAAGAATTGTTACTTTAGTATGGACCCAACACTGTTCATTATCGCAATGGATCAATGTAAAGTGGTCACGATATGAACCACCAAGTTACACCACTGCCCCATCCATTCCCAACCCCTTTAAGAACCAAAAAAGTAGTTTACTTTTGCTATTTTGCTAACCCCATGAGATAATCATATTTTCAATGTGAAGAAATAATAAAGGTGGACAAACATACATGTATTTATGCATGTCATACAATCTTCACAGGCTGCACATACTATTCATGGTCAATAATCTCCATATAAAAACCTATCAGTATCAAGACAATGCCACCAAACCTGCCACTAAATAATCTGTAAACAGCTCTATGCTGTTTGAAAATCAACATGAGCTATTCTGTTTAACAGATCTATGCTGTTTGAAAATCAACAAGAGCTATTCTGTTTAACAGCTCTATGCTGTTTGAAAATCAACATGATCTATTCTGTTTAACAGATCTATGCTGTTTGAAAATCAACATGAGCTATTCTGTTTAACAGCTCTATGCTGTTTGAAAATCAACATGTTTAACAGCTTTATGCTGTTTTAAAATCAACATGAGCTATTCTGTTTAACAGATCTATGCTGTTTGACAGATCAGGGGTTTTGCCATCAGACATCAAAATCTGCTTCTCAGCAGATCAGAATGTATGGTCTAATATATTAGGGCCTATGTTGTATTGGATGTTAAATCTGGGTTTAAACTATTTATAGGTCACAGCCTTTATGCTGTCAGACCTAACAGGGCCTATGCTGTATTAGTATTAAATCAGGGTATATATATGCTGTCTGACAGGTCAGGCCTGCTGTTCAACTGATCAGGGTATAGGCAGTTTGCTGGAAATCATAAGCAACAGCATAAATATTGACACGCATCCAAATTACAGCAAATTCAAATCTACTTGGCAAAAATGCCATAAAGATATTCAAATATTTTAATTTATTTTTATCTAAATTTTTTCAGGCTATACTTCCCAAAAAAAAATAAAAATAAAAAAACCTGAACATGAACACTTCAAACACTAGCATTATTGATTTTTATGATAGCGCTTGTAAATATACATAAAACTTCCCATAATCTGACAGTTTCAAAAACAAAATTTGGCCTGTTTATAAGGGTGGCCCAACTAAACTGGTTTCACTGGAACCAGAATGGGTCCAAATCATGTGACCCATCTCTAAAGGAAATTAGTTTAGAGAAAGAATGATTTTGTAAAGTTTCACTGTTCATGAAAACAATCTTCATTAAAATCAAATAACATGCTGAAATGGACTGTCACGTTTTTCCCCACACTGAATCACTCTAAATATTATAAATAACAGGATTGCTTTAAGAAGATTTTGTTCTGGGTTTCTATTAGGTTTAGACCATGAAGAAAAGCAGCTTGAAAAGAAGAAACAGTTTGCATTTCCAGATCAGTTATCAAAAGAATGCAAACTCAAATACTTCACAAAACAATCCTGTACAGAAAAACAATGAAAAGCATAAAAACAGAATGACATTCAAAATATACAAAACAATCACATGATCCAGTGAGAACTGACAAATGTCTGAGCCAAAGTTGCTCTAAAAATTGGGGTCTAAAAAAGATGAATAATGGACACTTTTCCATATTCAAAAAATCTCCCCCACATTGTACTGATTCTTATGCCTTGAAAAATTAACAATGTAATTTAGTGAATGAAATTCAAAATGTAATTTATTCAAACGCTATAAATTCAAATTATATGGCAAGAATATTAAGCACAAAGTCCCTCCTCTTATCTCAACATTGTTTCGCTTGTCAAGGAAATTAACTGTTACATGTCATGGGAAAAAACTGTGCTTCTTATTGATGTACTGTTACAAAACTATACTTACTGTTATGATGGCAAAATTCATGGAAATGGGGACCAGTTTCAATAGAAAATGTGACTGCATTGTTGCTTATGTTAATAACAACATCTGGATTTTTCTGGACCAGCTAATGTGAAATTGGGACAAATTTTACAGCTTAGAGCTTTGAAACAACTAATTGCAGCATTTAACTAAAGAGGTACCATTTACACTCTAGTACAAGCAAACTGCAAGCAACAATGATTTGATCTGCTATCACATGCATCTGCAATTTAGGGTCTATGTTGACTTAATTCTAACAAATTGTCAAGACCCAGATCTGCCAGAGCAACATGCATTGGCAGATCTGGATCTGTGCAGCTTGAAATTGGAATCAACTTACATATGAGAATATAAAATACCTTGTTAAAGGTACAATCAATATCATCACAAGCCCATTCCCTACTTTTATACAATTTTAGAAAATTATAACTTCAGAAAACTTGATGCAATGACAAATGCAACCCCTTGTTATCCTAGATTATGTTTGTGAAACAGGTATGACCACACTACAGACATGATGCAGACCAAAATGTTCAATTCCAAAAATTCAGAAGAAAATAAATATTGTAACAATTGCATGAAAATCTTATTTGGTTATTGACATGTGCACAGACATAAACAGATCAAATTTCACTTGTCTATGTGAACTGGCTTTTTGCTAAAGTGTGCTTTATAAAGAAAAGCCAAATTAAAAGTTTCGAAAATGTGCAAAATTTAAGAACTGCATTAATGGCTTAAAAATCTAATGTCATCTATGAATAGTTGTTTAGCAATCTAGCTAACAAGTCCCTCCAAATAGACGGTACCAAATCAAGGAACTCTCTATTTGCACAAGCAGGTGTGGCAAGGAGCTTACAAATTTAAAACATTGTCCCCTGGACTTGCATTGATAAAAAAAAATCTTAAATTAACTTGATTACTTTAAGAGCCAAATCTAGTTGCTAAAATCATGCCTAATACATCTGGTACCTAAGGGAAGTGTAAACTATGTTAACACATTTGTATACTATCCATTATCGTTCCTTAAGAATTCTTAAATCGATTGCTGTCTTACTTTTTTCCCCTTTACTTAAATCTATGCATGCTTAGCATTTTTAAATCTAAACATGCTTAGCAATTTTCCACTTCTTTAAATCTGAGCAGGCTTAGTATTTTCCCTTCTATAAATCTGAGCAGGCTTAGTATTTTCCCTTCTTTAAATCTGAGCAGGCTTAGTATTTTCCCTTCTTTCAATCTGATCATACTTGGCATTTTCCCTTCTATAAATCTGAGCATTTTTACATCTGAGCATGCTTAGCAATTTTCCACTTCTTTAAATCTGAGCATGCTTAATATTTTCCCTTCTACAAATCTGAGCAGGCTTAGTATTTTCCCTTCTTTACATCTGATCATACTTGGCATTTTCCCTTCATTAAATCTAAGCATGCTTAGCATTTTCCCTTCTTTGAATCTGAGCATGCTTAGCATTTTCTTCTTTAAATCTGAGCATGCTTGGAATTTTCCCTTCTATAAATCTGAGCATGTTTAGTAATTTCCCTTTTTTAAATCTGAGCATGCTTAGCATTTTCCCTTCATTAAAACTGAGCATGCATAGCATTTTCCCTTCTGTAAATCTGAGCATGTTTAGCAATATCCCTTCAAATCTGAGCATGCTTAGCATTTTTCCACTTCTTTAAATCTGAACATGCTTACCATTGTTCCCTTTGAATCTGAGCATGCTTAGCATTTTTTCCCTTTGAATCTGAGCATGCTTAGCATTTTACCTTCTTTGAATCTGAGCATGCTTAGCATTTTATCTTCTTTAAATCTGAGCATGCTTGGAATTTTCCCTTCTATAAATCTGTGCATGCTTAGTATTTTCCCTTCTATAAATCTGTGCATGTTTAGTATTTTCCCTTTTTTAAATCTGAGCATGCTTAGCATTTTCCCTTCTATAAAACTGAGCATGAATAGCATTTTCCCTTCTGTAAATCTGAGCATGTTTAGCAATTTCCCTTCAAATCTGAGCATGCTTAGCATTTTTCCACTTCTTTAAATCTGAACATGCTTACAATTGTTCCCTTTGAATCTGAGCATGCTTAACATTTTTCCCTTTGAATCTGAGCATGCTTAGCATTTTAAAAAACTTTAGATGAGCATGCTTATTATTGTTCCCTTTGAATCTGAGCATGCTTAGCATTTTTTCTTTAACTCTGAGCATGCTTAGTATTTTCCCTTCTTTAGATGAGTATGCTTAGCATTGTTTCCTTTAAATCTGAGCATGCATCCCTTCTTTAAATCTGAGAATGCTTTTCTTCCTTTGTTGAATCCACACCTTTCTTTAAATTAAGAAGATTTTTAAAATGTTTCCTTTCTTTTAAAACCTGAGTATTTGTTTTTCCCCCTTCTTTTGAATCCAGCCAGTTCATAAATGAACAACAATTTCACTAATCACAAAAAAGAACAATAATTCTTAAAATATACGCAAGAACAAAAAAAACATGAACTATTTTACAAAGAGTTTATTTTACTATCAAAACAATGTGAATGAGGTCTCCAAATCTGTAGAGAAATAACAATTTCTAATGATTTGTTTAACTAGACAGTAGTGTACTCCGGAAGCAAATACGTACATTAATGTAAATTATAGTCACATGACCAATTAGCATTTAGACAAAATGGCTGTATCATAATAAAAGTTATGTTCTTAACTATTTCAGTGCTTGGTATATTCAAACAGGTTTTACAAATATTTTCCTATACATAATTATGTTTATCAGTTTCACACAATAAATCACAAACTTATTGTCATCAGAAATATCAAAGTACAGATTAAAAGTGACGAAAAATTCTTAGGTTTTTTTTTTCTTTCTATGACCAAATTTAGATACATATGCATAAAAAGTTTAAAAATATGAAAAGCTGCCTTCAATATAAAGATATGGCTCATCTCAAGGGACAGCATGTTATCCTGATTTAAATACAACATTAAACATATTTACCTTGTATGAAAACAGTATTCTAAATAAAAGCAGTTTTCATGGATACAGCAACAAATTTGCTTCATCCAAAAAGAATTCTGGTGAGTAATGAATTTAGCATTTTATCTTCACCTTTAGATCAATTTTCTTTTAACACAAGAAATCTAACACTTCTTGCATAAACAGAACAACATATATGTATGCATGTCAAGCCTAATTTCTTACGAGTTAAATTTTTAACAGACATTGGAGAAAAGGGTCAGAGAATCATATACTCAATTCCCATCAGTGAGAAAGGTTTATGCTGAATTACTTGTATAGTATGAACACACAAGAAAACAAAACATGAAATTATCCAAACGTTATAAGTGGTTTATTACAAACAGGTCAAGTGTTAAACACTACTGTAATCATATAATGTGTCTACCTGTTAGGAAATGCCACAAATGTACACTTTCCCCAGACTTTAAACTTGTGAAATGTTACAGCATATAATGTATGTACTTTTTTATATGTAGTGACCAACTAAAAACTGAACAGTCCCAAATCTGAATCGCATACATTATGTGATATAGATTTGAGTATGTTCAGTTTGTAGTTGCTGGCAGATCTGGGTCTATGCAGTTTGCTTGGAGTAATCAGCAGAAAAACAATGTCAGCCCTGATGTCAGATCTGGACCCATGATATCTGCAATCAAAAGTCAGTATACATGGCAGCTGTTTGTTCCACAGGTAAAATTCTGATCTTGAGCTTTTCCATCAAAATTTCCTGTGCAGGAATTTGATCAAAACAAATTCACAATCCACCTTTTGATCACCAATGTAAAAGCTACCTGATGCAATAGTCTTGACAGTATTACTGTCAACTGATCTTACGTTAAAAGCAATATCACCGATATGCCCACTCTTCTGCTATCCAACTTACACCTCTTTGAAAGTCACAGATCAAACAGTCGACTCTGCTTAAAACAAAGAATCATGTCATTATAAAATTATTGTAAAATTCACTGAAAAAAAGGTAGAAATGCACTTATTACTAAATTATTTGACTTGTTTTAGCAAATTGTCTATATCTTGGAATTTACTAAATAGGATCTGATTTTATTTCAGAACTATTCAGTTACTTAGTTCATAAGTACGTACATTTTCCATGCCTATAACAATGCTTCATGAAGCTACACAATTGCATGCAATGTCAAATAAGGCAAAGGGATCATTTACATGGTATCAAAATGTCCTTTTAAGTCATTTCACCTTGCAAACTTGACATTTTACTAAATCAATCTGCAGTTTATCACATAATGAATAGAGACTTACAGTTTTGCCTCATTTCAAATTAATTTCATTAAACTTAAAAAATTATGTTAATCTTTTATTCAGCAAGACTCACAATTTTTTTAATGAAACTTGTTGCATAATTTATTATAAAATTTCAGATGAAATGAACTTTCATGTGTGAGCGTCAAGATAAACAGGTTCCATTGCTATTACAAATAATCATATGGACCTGGGATCTATGACTATTTCCTAATGATCATATGGATCAAGGACTGAATTTCAAGTGAAAACAAATATCAAGGACTGAGTTGTTCAAAGAAATAATAAAAGAGATTCCTTTCTGTTGTGGTGGTCTAGTATTTGGTTAGAAAGTAAAAAAAAATCTTTCAACACTCAGCTTGGACAGA
This sequence comes from Unio delphinus, assembly GCA_029339505.1. Lineage (NCBI taxonomy): Eukaryota > Metazoa > Mollusca > Bivalvia > Unionida > Unionidae > Unio > Unio delphinus. The sequence continues at coordinate 16,923,719 of JAQISU010001238.1, forward strand.
CAGATGGACATGCACACCAATGCCAATGTGATCATTATATTATGTTCATCTTTTATCAAGGCATTAAAGTCTTGGAGAAAGAAACCATCTCTGAAGTGTTCTCTGTATTTGGTTAAATAAGACATCTATGATAAAGTTTACAACTGAACTTTACAGACACGAATTTAGTTTTACATGGGATGCATTCTGATGAGGTTAATAAAATAATTTAATCTGATGCACTGTCATTACTAGAGACTAATGAACATAAAATCCATATTACACACTGAAAATATGAAGGATTCAAAACAGGCTATGAAATTCAATTGCGTCTATTCTTCAATAATTAGAGCATCATTCCTCTATTTCTTAATACTTACAGCAAGAAATGCCCAAGATTTTTCCTAGGGTCTCAATTGACTTAATAATGATCCTCCATTGCAATTTGATATTGTAGACAATCATGCAGAATCAAAACATGAAAGACTTCACCCTATTATCTGAATTCCCAATCTGCTCCTTTTTAACCTTCCCCAATAAGTTACCAAAAAAACATTTACTCTCAGACCCTAGAAAAATTTCCTGAGAACTAGTTCAAAGATCACGTGTTTACATTTCCTCTGTATATACAAGGCCTGTGCAAGACTGTTAAATTACTAAGTTGCAAGCAGCCAGAATAATTGAGGAGAGAATTTGCAGCCAGTGATGGCATGGTGGTGAGGCATCATAAAAATTCAGCTGCCTCGTCCTTGTAGCAGTATCAGTCATCTGCAAGCAGTGGTCAATTCCATGCAGTGAAGAATAACCATACACAGATGATGGTGGTAACAAACTGGCAGATCCAAAAGTAGGACTGAATGGTAGATGTGGATATTGGAGTTTTTAGTGAAGCAGAGGAGGAGGAGGAGGATGAGGAATACAGGCAAAGAGACCTAAGACTGTGCCGCAGCTGTCGAGCTATTAGGAAGTGGTGACATACTGGGCGTCAGGACTGGGGAGCTTGACACCGGCACACTACTGTTCACATTGGGACCTGGATTGAAGAGAAGAGAAAGAAAACTCAGGCAAGAATGCACAAAGAAATAAAGATGAAGCAGACAGGCACATGTATAAAATCTATTAAAAGACAAGGACATACAAGTACAAAGAGAAAGACATTATCCAGACATCAATTATCTTGTTCCATAAACAGGAAAACCCAGTTATAAAGTGATTTGATTCAGACAGAACACAACAGAGGTGTAGCTCCTGAACTTTTATAGCTTTATCAGCTTCTTCAGATAAATTTATGAATAACTACAAAACTACAAAATCTGTATTGTAATAGTAAAAGAGTTTTATTTGTTAATCTCATGACATGTATTGCATTCTTGAAGAGATAAGATTGTCTTACTGTATGTCAATATGGATGTTAAATGTTTATATTTGTTCCTTGCAAATTTGTCAATAGGATATCACTGGACATTGTTCTCAGCATTGCTGTCAGCTTTCCTTTTCCAAATATGCCAACTATTGATTTTATAAAAACAAAAGATCACTGTTAATCAATCTGCAGTGAATAAAAAATAATGAAGCTAATAATTCTCACTTTTCCTTATGGATTGTATTGTTGTTCACTCCAAAGCATACAACAAAAAAACAAGCTCAATCAATTGGCATACAAATTTACCAAACAACGCTGAACAAACTAATAAATTTACTTACTTCCAAATCATTTATTAAGAAACAACAAAAGACTGGTGTAAACAGGTTAGTAAATATCACAGTGATTCCCCACAAAGTTAAGGCATTTTTGCATTTGTTAGTTATAGTGAAAGTGACAATTTCAAGCTGAATTTGAAACAGATTCATTTAAGATGCTATGGTGGTGGTGACTTGTTGCTGTAATCAAATATGCTACTCCCAGTTAATGCTATGCAGCAGTGGAAAGACATAGTTACTGCATTTAATCTTTTATCTCCTTTTTGCAGAAAACTCTCTTTATTGGAGATCCCTCTTCATCTATCAACACTAATGAATACACCCAAACTGGATCTAGAGATTGCATTGTACTATTTACAGTGAATCATATACATCTACATACTGAAATATTACAGTTATGAAAAATTACTGTTACATCTTTCCTAGTGTTTTTTTTTAAACAAATTATGCACTGAATTCTGATGTATCATGAAATATGACAAAATGATTAATACTTAAGCAACTTTGTACAAATTTCCAAGGAAAATGTTTGTTTTTGGAGAGTACCAGTAATAAAAAAAAAATGTAATTGTTTTACTTACCTGCTATTATTATGCTGCTAAGTCTTTTCTAAAGAGCTAGTCCCGAATCCAACCAAGGACATTATCCTCCAGTAAGTAACTGGATTTGATTTTGATTGGTTTGATGCCGTTTTTCAGGCATGATAGGCTGGCTATACATGGCAGCCACCATAGATGATGGATGGTGGAGCAAGAACCATGAGGAAGTAGCTTTTGCAAGCTTTCTCACATAACCACGCTGGTCAAATTGAAACTCATGTGGAAAGAGAGGAGATGAGTGCCCAAGACCACTCTGCCACTCAGGGCCTTCATAACTGAAACATTAGAATAATTAAAAAAATACAACCAAAGTCTAATCTATCAGTCCACATCTAACAATCCGAAAACCAATCTTCTTTAACCTGGACCTAGACTCAAAGGATATCCGAGTGGGGAGGAAGGAGAACATTGGACAATAAATCACAGACTATTATTCTATAAAACAAATTAAAGTTTTACCTCCCAAAAAACTATATTATTATCTGTAAAGCACTAGCTCTATTACTGCATTATGTGCAAACCTGGCAGGAGGCTGATGGCCTAACATAAGCTGCCAAAGTAACTTACAACTGTTATCAGGAAGATGTTCTACTGCCAAGAATGCCTTGACAACTTGTTGGACTGTTAGCATTAGACAGGGCTACTCAACTGCCTTTAATGATGGATACTAAGTAATCTCATCCTTCTAAGCAATAGAGAAGAAAGTCTTCAACTGCTATTATGAAGGAGCAAATAGGATCAAAGTATTTACTACAGCAATAAATACACAACAAATTTCCAACCGGCCATGTAAACCTGGTCATGGTAGACACATTGTTTCATAAAAGCCTGACATGTAGGTGAAGAACTGTACGCTAGTGGTTCACAAGGAACCTACTGTACTGCAACGGCAATTTCTTGTCAGTGGCAATTCCCAGAGACCAACTGGTCCAGAAGATCAATGAACCACAATTACTTGGGCCACAAGGGAGTTATCAAGATGACTTGTTACTAGGAAACCATGATTGTGAAAATCCCAAATTGATTATTCAGAGAGGTGAGAAGGCTTAAAAGTACAGTCGATCCCACCCCAGGCTGAAAACATCCAAATCCATGCTCTTTAGTCTGGCACTGTTGAGGTAGCATGTTGTTCTGCCTCATTGGGAACAATTCTACAATTTGCTTTCCCATAGATGACTAGCAAGCAGCTGGTGAAAATATCATTCAGTGAAGACTGTTCCCTTCTGTAGACAAGTTGACATCAAATATTCCTCTTGCCCAGAATGTGGCAGAATCAGAGTGATCCCCTTTGAGCAAGTTACATACCTTCAAGCAAGGAGAACAAGCACAAGTTACCACACTAGGTCTGAGGAAAACTAGAACTGATGTGTTGTCCATGACTACTCACTCAGGTTTTAGATCAGCTCAGAACAAGCTTCAATCTTAGGTATTGGTATAAAAGAATGAGCAATGTTTCAAAGTATGACACAGAACTCCAATCAAAAACCTAGACAGTGACGAAACTTAAATCTTAAACTGGTCCAAGCAGACAGGAAGTGAGGTCTCCCATTTGCAAGTATAAGAGCAGCATGTAAGAACTTTCCACAAGATCTGTGACACCTGCCAAGCTCCAATTCCCCAGAAGAAAGAGGTAGATATAAACAGTCAAGTCTTCCTGTCTAGTTTTGCTGATATATTAAATATTGGCAGAATCTCTTGAGAAATGCAGAATGTTACTTGTTAGGGGAGAAAATCCATCTTCAGGTAAAAAAAATTGTGAGAAGGGATCAGTCATTATCTCCTTAATGAGGATTAGGCCTATATAAGCCATCATTTCCCAAAAGATTCTGGAGAAGGGTACATCTGAGGTTGCTGTATAATACTGTATCAATCACAGCATATGGAGGATATAGAACCATTTAGGGCCTTAAATAAACCATTATTACACTCATCACCCAACTGAAGACACTGGAGTGAAGCTAAACCAAATGGAACAGCTAGAAATGAGATCTCCCATTCCAGAAAAATACACGAGATTGAAGGAGGAAGTTCAAAAATGGTCAGTGTTTGAGGCTGTGGTAAGTAAATAAATGACTATGCTTTTAGTTCTATAGCCTTGAAAACCTTCATGGGAAGACAGGCCTAGGTCCATGCTTTAAATCCAAGATAAGGTGACTTGAGGGTGAATGGACCTTGCAGCTACAGGCTGAAACGGGCTGAAGCAAAGAATAAGGGACAGACCCATCCCTATTCTCTCTGACCGCCTCATAAACCACTTCTAATCAGATCCCTCACAATTGCTGTGCATTGGCTGTGGACCATAGCATCTCTCCAAACTGTACAGGCTCCTAAGCACTATTAATCACAAAGATTGGTCTTAGAGAGAAAAAAAATGTTAATCCTCATTTGCTTCTTCATCAAAACTCCTCAGTAACCTTACCCATTGGGTACAAAGATTTCATCATCTGAACAAGATTCAACAAGACAAGTTCTTCTGAGAATTGATCTGAATCCACAAAAATGTATGTGGTTTGTCATCCTGTCTTTGCTTCTGATGTGAGGCAAGACTAATTTGTCTCAGCTACATGAAGGTGACTCTTAGTCCATTACCCCTTCTCTCCTAGGCTGCAGGTGAAGAGATGGATTAATATGTAGCAAGCAGCAGTACTCCTCCCCTTCTCTCAATAAATAAGCAAGAAAAGAAAAAGGAGACCCAGGGGTTGGGCCAATCTTGCCAGTTTGGAGTTTTAGGAATATCAAACAATGTAAAATTACAAATTGAATGATATTACAAGAAATAATTGAACCCCATGTAAAATCTAAATAATGGTAAATTAATTCTGATGACCACAGGCAAATCTGGGTCAGATGAAAAGATAACTTGTATGTATTTAATAGAATTTTTAACTTCACTTAAAAACTCTTGTGTCAATGTAAAGTCTGATGACACCATCATAAATCTGTTTCCATGTTGAAAAAGGCAAAAAGTGACTGTTCACCACTTTATAGGTGGTGCCGGCAATCATCAAAAGTCACAAATGATGTAGTCTAAATGTTGTCAACTATTAAGTAGACAATTATTTTGAAAACTGACGCGTTGTGAATAGCACTATTGTCATAAAACTTGACCAACCATTTCGCTTGGTGCCAACACACGTCAGCAGCAACCATGTTGGCAATGTATTTTTCTTCGAATCTGGACAAAAGGAATAACCAAATTAATTTAAAACTCAATTTCAGGCATGGTACAACATTTGAAAATCATTTAAAAAATGGTTTCAAATGTTTATCAATAAATTGATGCAATGAAAGCATATTTTGCAGATAAAGCATATCAAATATGACACATCTTTCCTTTACTCACATCAAAATACATGCTAAACTTGTAATAAGACCATATTTGCAATATTTGGGGCTTTCACACTGCATAAATTCTCATATTTTCATGCAAGAAGTGATCATGTGACTGAGCTATTGTGCAATTGTACTTTGTATTGAAAACTGGGTCCAATGCTGTTTCTAAATCGTTGTTTTGAATCAATCCGTGAATGATTGAGCACATCTCCATTTGATCCAGTTAACTCATTCTACTGCTACAACTCCTCTCTTCACAGACCTAATTTCATAGGCTTTTCGTTTTTCAATACCAGAGTCTCATCCTTGGATGGTGGGTCAAGTTCTGATATGTCATTGTTGCAAAGTCAATATATGAGGATCCTAATTTTTATTCTATGATTTAAAGTGGTCATCAATGGCAGCAACAGATTCTGATTCCCAACATTTAGAACAATTTTGTAGGAATACGGATTAACTGGACAGTCATCATCGTTGTTCTGTCAGTCAGCAGTGAAATGTTTGTTAAAGCTGAATTAATTTTGCTTTTAAACTTCTCTGACAGATCATTTGTCTTTATTTTCCATGTGTCAGTATATAACTGAGAACATCAAGAAGGGAAAGGTATCAACCTTCCTTCAGAATAGTCCTCAAAACTTTCGTCTATTCACCACAGGAATCGAATGGAAACAGAAAAATAGGGATAAACAACCAACCCCTTCCTCTAAACTGGTACTCAAATCCTGGTACCTGCTCTAAATTCTGATGTACAACAACCAGTGATCAATGCTGGATTTTGACAACTGGTTTTTCCATATCAGTGACCTCAAAACCAAAAATAGAAGATAAATACCACATACTATACCCATTGATCAGTACTTCAGTGGCTGGTAATCAGTGCCTGGTGTTCAGTGCTTGCTACCCTGTGAACATAACAGACACTTGGTAAATATCACTTTGGACATTACCCCATGTTTAGTACCTGGTGACAGACCTTCTGTGATTCTCACTTTGGCAGATTTCCCAATGACTGTCACAAAGTACTTGATAACTGGTGACAGACCTATAATGAATATCACCTGCCACGTTACCCATGCCCAATCACTGGGCAATTAACAGATAATGTAGATCTTCCTGGGAAGTCTCTAATTATGAAAACTCTACTCCAAAAAATGAGATATCATTGATATAGATCCACGTCTACTTGAACAGAAACAATCATTGACCACACTTTTCTAATGCTGGAAAGATGGGACTCTTAATTAGGGGCAGGCAACTTCCCTTTATCAGGAAGTGCTGAGGATCTCCTTCACATGAGAGCTGATACAATCCTACCAATAGATATTCACCACAAGTGGAAGTGGGCAACTTCTTTCCATGAGAAGTATCATGAACAACTAGCAATAGAAGGTTTCTTCAAGAAAAGAAAAACAAAGAAAAAACAAGACCATACTTCCTGGCCTACTAGGCCTGGCAACTATCCAAGTCCTATGCCTCAAAAAACTACATACAACTGTGCAGCCAACCAAGCACACACATCATGCAAACTGGATAGGTGGTGTGTCCCACGCTGCCTTTTCACATCTCCATTTACCTCACCTTGAAGCATTATTGAAGGCTAAAAGGAATACAAGAAATAAAATGACAAACTTTTGACTATTGGCAATGAATTACTTACCCTAAAGCCTATTACCATTAGAAAACTAAGACCAACATTACAAGACCAAGAAAAAAAAGTAAGATATTCTGGTTGAAGGAAGTGGATTGGAATATCAGACAGGGATCATGTATTTTGTTCACCTCCAATTACTACTTCTTGGAGGGAACAATATCCTTGAACTGGGGACTAGCACCAGCTAAAGATACACAAACACAGTAATAACAGCAAATGTGTTACTGCTATTAAATTATTTATTATGGACTAGCTGTTTACAATAATAACACATTAACACATGTACTTGATTTATTAATGATATTCATTTGACAATTTTCTTATGTACCAATGCCTGGTTACCAGCGATATTAATTATTATGCAAACATTATTTTGAGTATCATTCATTTAATATGTATCAAGTTAAGCTTGTAACTGTCGCTGAAGCTAGTATTTTAGTGTCCCTTGTAATGTAGAGCACTGATGACATAAATGCAACATTTTCATCATCTAAATGATTTGATCTGATATTGCAATATTTTACATAATGCCAACGGCACTCTGTGGTCTTTGACCATCACATTATTACTGGTTTTCCCTGTATAAATATAAACTATTGAATGGTATCACAAAACTTATTCTTCTATTTTATCACTTTCAACCAATAAATTATTCAACAAAAAAATCTGTCTGGATTATGATCTTTCAACACTGTCAAGATGGTTTAAACAAAGCCACATGATGCAATTAACAACTTTTAATGATAGCATTTAGTGTTTCTCATCACAATAACATTTCCATTTGCAAGTCCATGCAAGAGATTTATAACTACATGTCATTCATCCTAAACATTCTCAGAACAGAAAGAGTAGGAGAGGTAACTGTAAAAGTATGTGCCAAGATTCCCAAAATAGAAATCAACCATTTGAATTGTCAGATGGACAGAAATATTGTATACAAGAAAAGACTACATTAGGTAACTTGCTGCCATAGGGAGGAACTACACCTAATAATGGTATGGCAGGAATTTTGGTGGGAATACTCATCTGATTACATGAATCAATTGTGTACTTATGAGCATAATGTCAATCAAGTGTCATCTGAAGTACATTTTATATTGAGAAAGTAGCCACAAAACAATACCAACATTTTATCTATCATGGCAAGGGCATCATACAGAACTGATTCTTTGTAAGGTACAGTGCAGTTTGTCGTTGAATCTCTGAAAGAACTTAGAACCCTTGAAATTGAGAGGGTTGATTTATTGCTTGTGCAAACAAGTAGTAGGTAATTCCATCAGAACATGCTAATGAAAGTTGCTATTCAGGATTAAGGGTATTCACTGGTATCAAATTAACATGTATCACACAACTCTAAATATAGAACAGCAACACTTTCAGTAATGTGATGTTAATTGTTAACTCAACATAGCATACATTTGAGGATATTGTATGTAACATGATGCCACAGAAACTTAAGCCTGGCTTGACTGGATTTTTCTTTAATCCAAATAATGTTAATATTAAGCATAGAATTAGGACAAGTGAAAAAAAGACACTACCAATGTCTGAAAAATACAAAAAATCTTAGGAAATCATTAGAAATTTATAACATGCAAACTGCCATATATAGATGTGACCAAATCAAAATAAAAGTGCCAATGAGAAAAATGTCACTTTATTTATTAATAACAGATGTCCACATCAGAAACAGAAATAAATTTGATGAATACACATTCCATCATTGCAAAGATACATAGTCAAAGAACCATTCTTCATATAATTATATGCAATGTGGCACTAACTCTTGTACATATGAATCTAGAAGAACAAACTGCACAGCAACTTAAAATGTCATTTATGTTCAGAGATGCCAACCAATGAGCAAACTTGTCAGGGCTCCTTGCATCAATTTTTCAGAATCTACATGACTTCTATACAAGCATGATGCATCTTCCTAGCAGGCGTACATACCTTTACACTGTCAGTAACATTTAAAGTCCGATGAGAATAAACATGGTGTATCCATTCCACAGATTCCTGGAGAACAATCACTAAAAACATTAGTTTTCCACATGAATTATCTTTCTTTTTCTGCATCTCTGCTACTATTGTCACCTATTTACAACCTAATCACAAGGGTTTCCCTTGACTTTGAAAATTTAGAGGCATGGACTCGAAATGAAGAGTTTCATGAAAAATCCTGCCTAGTTACAAACCAAATTAAGTAACCCATGCCTCTATGTGTGGCCTCCGAGTGGCCGAATGGTCTAAAGTGCTCTCTGTTATGGATCACTGCCATCTCACCACTGTCTGCGTGGGTTCAAGTCTCAAATTCATCCAATGTGGGTAGGTGAGAAAGCTTGACAGTAACTTCTCATGGGTCGGTGGTTCTCTCCAGGATTTTCCTGGATTCTTCCTCCACCATTAATACTGGCCACAAGGTATAGCCTATCTTGTGCTGAAAAATGGCGTTAAACCCTACTAAATCAACAACATTAACAACAACCAAACCTCTATGTAAAAATTCAATATGTTCAGCAATGTTGCAGTTTTCTACTAAGCAATCCTTCTTTCCACACACTATTCAATGTCTGAAATGTCTGAAACACCAATAGTCATCCCTGAAACTGTTCTTCCCTTTTCTTAGCCAATCAAATTTTTCATCCCAATCTGACTGCCATTGTCATTTCTTTGAAATGTGGCCATCATTTACTTGATCAGCCTCATTCTCAAGTTGCATTGAAGACTTCTCACATTTCAGGCAAGATAGTTGCTGGACATTTCACAAAATATGTTTGCAAGGAAATGTGGATTATGAACAATTAGGATTCTCAAAAGATTGATGAATGTAATCCTCATATACATAATTGAGATTACATACCAGTCCAAGTATAATGATCATTATTGGTAGATTCATAGGAGTCCTGCATAGGCCTAATAAAAAGATTAATATTTATGACCAAACAAACACATTGGTCATTATTAAATCAAAGGCAAATTTACAACTTGTTCAATGAAATGGACAACAAAGACATAACAGTAAAAACACTTCAACAATACTAGCAGTAAATCTTTTATTTGATTTAAGGCAAATTTCATAAATTCCATGTCACTGATAATTGCCTGCCATGCAATTAGGCATCACTGCCAAGGAATTATAAAATGCAGTTGGGGACTTGTCAGGCACCAGTTTGGACATTTGCAAGTGTACTAACAACTGGATTAATCAACAAAATGCTGCTTTGAAATGTATCAGTGTGTTAACAAAGCCTTATATCTGGTATTTTTTCCACCATAAACTTAAAAAATGCAATAGGAACCATATCAGCCTATTAAAATATGCTGCCTCTTGGTGACCCATGATAGTCAAAACCCATGTTTCCAGACTGATTGCTGCATCAGGACACCGGCCCTCATGTAAAAGGAAATCCACGTAATTGGCTGGTTTCCTGTAGTCTTATTTCCTTTTTATTTTGAGAAACTACATTCCATATACCAGTCTAAGATTTCTTTGTTCAAATACTCCCATCCTGCATTCCCATGAAACATTTTGTTTCATAAAATTCTTAATTCCACAAAATACAGAATGGTTGGCATCTCTGTTACTGCAATGTATTGACAGTATCTTTATAAAAATAAGTTTTTCAAACGCATAAACTTTAGATGGGTTCATCCTCAAAGGATGCTAATTACATTGTTATGTTCATATGGAAATAAATGACACAGCTTTATATGGAAACATGCAAAATGAAAATAACAAAGTGACACCATTTACACAGGGTTGTAGATGAAAGTTTATTGCTTGGAAAGTGCATCAAGTTTCATGCAAACATAAATTTAAAGCTTTCACACAAGAATTGTATACTTTGTTCATCTAGAAAAAAAAACTTTGTAACATGGAACACACATGATTACCCATGAAAAAAATAGATGTACCATACAAATATAAAGCAAAAGTAATTTTAGTAATAATATTAATAAAGTATCAATTATTCAGTAGTATGCCTAACATTGCTCAAAAAGTATTATGGGATACAGACCATAAACATTTCAAGATCTTATTGTTCTTAGTCTTCAAGTACATACACACATGCACACAAACACACAACACACCTACTCTCATGTTCTGATTACCCACACTGGCAAAGGTCAAGTGGATCTTTGCACATTTATCCTTTATGCCTTACACATTAATACAGAAATGGAATTAATTAAAACTGGCACACTGATGTACATGTAACAGGAAAAAATTACACATAATTCAAAATGTATTATCAATATATGACCATTTCACAATGAAGCAGTTGCATGGGACAAAACAAATACAAATCCTTTGATATTATGGAAATATCGACTTACATTCTATTGTTCTTTCAGAATTACTATGATTTAAACTAGAATCTTTACCAAGAGTCCAAACTGGACCTAAGACATGACTAAAACTGTATGTGCATTGGTCCAATTATATTTTTTTTTTTAAAAATACATATCAAAGTGCTCTCTTGTCAAATTTAACTCAAATTGATTTAAATGAAATTGACTGATCAATCAATGTAAAATCTTTTTTTTTTTTTGAATTTAATTTAGACAACTGTATCTGAAGGTCAGCCAAAATCAATTAGGAAAATATGGAACATGATATCAAAAAAATGTTAAGGTCAACCAAACTTTTTCCCGGAATTATTTAAAGGTAATGCCAAAATTAGTTGATTAAATCCAAATCTGAGGATTAATCTTAGCTCATTTGTGCAAATATGGGAGCTTTTCTCATTTAAAAAAAAAAAAACATAAATATACTAGAACGTTTTAAGCATATTTTGCCAGGTCAAATTTTTTGTTTTATGCAATGATAACAGATTTGTATCATTTGTACAAATTTTGAAGAACCTAATGACAGGATGATACACATCAGTCAACCCAGGGTATAATATATTTCAGTAATGAAAGTCATATTTGATCTCTGATCATTATCCTCTGTTCAAATTGAATCGGATCTAATGCCCAAGTATTCTGTATTAAAATTATGGTCATGTGGTTTTGGGGAACAAGTTTTTAAAAGATCATTTGAAAATGTTTATTGATGGCAGCCATATTTAATGACAAATCTGCATCAGCTATAAAAACTTTAAAAATATTGATGCCAATATGTAAAATTTAGTTGAAAAAATGGTCAAGAATTATTAGAAAGCTAAAGTATAAAGGGTTAATTATTGTGCATCCTGGCTAGACAAAATAATCAAAGTCAGGAATCTACATTTAGCACTCGATGCAAACTGTGCCTGTCTGACCAATGCAGAGCTATACCATAATCTTTCTTGGCCCTATGGCTATGTGAGCTAAAAACTATCAATCTAGCTATGTTTCACTATTAGTATAACTATGCTGTACTGCATCTAACAATTTTCACAACTATGTACTTTAGAGTCTTAAGATCTTTCATGTTTATTTAAAATGATGATTGCCTTTCTGTTCGGAAAAGCTGTCAACACGGAAACAGAAACATTATCAACATGCTTTCCAATAGAAAATAACTGCAGTAAAATAGTACATTGAAGCAAATTTGAAGAAAAAATACCAAATTAAACAACAAAGACAATACAAGGGCAACTAATGGTAAGGAGGGATGTTGGTACCTATCTGTCCTGCAGTGCTTGGGAGTGGTGTGGGTGAGCTATGACCTGACATTGTTGTCAATCGACCCTGCTCTTTCACAATTGGATCTGAAAATGAAGGCAAAAACTGTAATGTATCAAATGTTCACTCATACTATGGAATTGCTAAGCAATGCAAGTTAGCTGAAGCACATAAAAGAGTCCTTGCTACCGTGACGCAAGTTACTGCATTCTTTTTTAAATGTTGAATAACCCTTGAAAATAGGTCACACTGATAAAGTCTTGGTGTACAAGTTTTCTATCCTGATGCAGCTTTAATGTCACTTTGTTACAAGCGTTGAAATTAAGAGTCCAGATATTTTCCACAATCCCAACCATGCACCTGGAAAGATGCTCACAACTAGGGGGTGGGTCCCCCCCCCCCTCCATTTCACCCTCTTCTTCCATGATCAATGTTAAATTGAGATCTAATCTTATATTCTTAAACTGTAGTTAAACAGAAATACTTCTGACGTCTTCATTGCTTACAGTTCATATGTAGTGGAAGGTTGAATGTTGATTGGATTGATTGTATTTTTACAATGCACAAGAACTTTAAGGTTATTTAGCGCCATACAAAAGATCATTTACAAGTTAAAAGGTTTCATATCAACCAGCGATAAAAAAAAAATCAACCAGTAAAACGATAAGTTGGTAAGGCTAGCTAAATTTCCTAGAAAAAGGATGGCCAGGGTTGGAAAATCAATCCCCAAGATCAACAAATGAATTGTCTATGAATATTTTAAAAATGTAACACTAAAATATAATGGGCAAGAGCATATGTTGCAGAATGAATGGTCTTAGCTTCATGATGATTCAACCAAAGTATGAAGACAAAAAAAAAAAAAAGACTTTGGAAATATAATCAAATTAAAGAACCCAGGCCAAAACCCTTAAAACAGATTTTTTTTCCCTTCTAGACCTTGAGTCAAAGGTCTAAATGGTAGGTTGGCATTGTCATAAAATGAATGGTCTTTAATTCATAATGATTCATCCCAAGTATAAGAGCCCACAAATCAACAATGTTGGTCAAATTCCATTCTGCAGTTTCTTGTAAAGTTTGGCATAATTTATACAAATCTGAAAGCCTTCTAAGCCACCAGTGTATCCCCAAGGGTGCAAGACAGAGTCAAAAGTATCCTTGGTGTAAAAACTGGAGGTCAGACAAGAATAAAAACAAACATTTGTATCAAAACTGGTGGTCAAATAAAAAATTTGGGGGTCTCTGAAGTGCAACTGCGGGTGAAGGGAGACCCTGCTTTAAGCCACAGTCTTTTGTCAAAGTTGGTCCAATTCTACTTTACAATTCTTGAGAAGTCACTTAAAGGTTTTTCCATTTATTATGACATGGACAATATTGTACAGCTGATCAGAATCTTTTATATAAATCTGAAAGGTCTCCATTAAACTTCATCAAATGTTATTAAGCAGACAAGGAGAACAAGTCAATTATGCAGAAATGGCAGCATTGTAATACTTTTTATTTATTCATCCTTTGATGATTTCTGTAAATTTGTGGTCAAATTATATTAAATGGTTTCACAGCTCTTTCAAGGTTTATTTTTCTTCAGTACCAGTAGTAAAATTTGATGGCAGATCACATCAGCTGTACAAAATTGTAAAGCCCTCTATGCCAGGATGATTCTGCCAAACAATCTGTAAAGCATCTTTTTTTAAAAAATTAGTTATAAATAGCAAATATGGATGGTGGACCACATTTTAGGTGGTAAAAACCATAACTAAAACCTTTAATGCCAGTGTGCAACAACCATGAGATATCCAAGGTCAAATGTGCAATGAATGATGCCTTAATTTCATAATAATTAATACCAAGGATGATGGGAATCGATCAAGGGATTTGGAAAACAAAGCAAATTAAAAAGTTTAAACTTCACCCTACCGAAACTGTTCTAAAAACTACATTTTGATATGACAGAGAACTCCATTTCACAAAAAAAAGTGGCGAGTTGAAATGAGGGGTGATGGTGGGAAGAAAGCAGCAAATGGTGAAATTTTTATAATTACTTAACACTTAATCTTTCTTTCTTCCTGCTAAACTCTGTGCAATATTGAAATAAACTCCTCAAAATATGTCTCCTAATCTCTCTCTTAATAAGCAGTTTCTGAGCTTATTCTTTGCGACCAGACTTTACAAGAAGTCTTTGAAGTAATAACCAAATCTTACTATGTATCATTCATTGAGGTGGAGTAGCATTAACAAGATTTTCAAGATGGCTGCTGTGGTGACCATAATAGATGTCTGTGTGAAGTGCAACACCATTTTCATTTAGGAAAAACTATACAATGGTAAGGATGTGAGTTTCAAGTTTCACGACGCACATACACAAACTCAAATTTAAAAGTAGTAAAAACCTGTTCTAACTGATGGATTGATGGACAGATGTCAGATGATGGACAACAAACCAAAAAGAAGTTCTTCTTGTCTATGACCAGTAGAGATTAAAACAAATGACAACACTCTGCTCTAATGTTTGCTGAAGTCAGGAGTATAATTTGACAATTTATGATTAACCAAGATTGCAAATACTTCTCAAAGAGATCCCAATTATGTTCACCTTAACAACTGATAGTAACTATTGCTATACAAAAGTTAAGATATCTAAGGCCACAAATCAGTTTGTTGCTACAATAAACGAGACATAGTGCTAGAACATATTTGAATCACAATATATTTTTTCTAAAAATTCTAAATAATATGGTTATTAAATTAATATTTACTTTTTTTTAATTATCTTTTCATAATGGTTTGCCCTTTAAAAGATAATAAGTGTCTAGTGGTGGTCTTGAACAGCACCGTTTGCCCTCATATCAAAATATTTTCACCTAATACAGTTGACTGAAAATGAAGAGGAAACATCTGGAGAGACATTTGAATGTACTCGTGGGTGACAGTGATGACGATGAAGAGGACTTTGAAGGTTTTGAACCAGAGGAAGTGTGAACTCAATGTGTTTTTGTTCTGGATGAACCAAAGGGATTTATTTCAGTTTTCTGGTAGAGTTGGACCCAAAACAGTGTTCGATGGATCCAGAAAAGCTCTGGAATACTTTCAAAATGTTTGAAATATTTTTCATGGTAATGAGGTAAATAAATAATTGCTTGTGCTTTGTTTGCTTCTTTGTTTGTCTGATTAGCAGTTTTAACATAGCTTTAAAAATTTTCAGTTATATCGCTATGATGTCTGCAGCGAGTGATGTCTAACACTGGGGCAACATGCCGCAGACATGTAGCATGATGTCCCACCCAGTCAGATTATCCTGACGCTAGGCCAACCAGTCCTTAATACTTACCCTTTAATGCTGAGCGTCAAGCAAGGCTACTGTTAGTACCATTTTTATTAAGTCTTTGGTATGACTCAGCCGGGGATTGAACCCATGACCTCTTGCTTTTGTGGCGGACCCTCTAACCACTAGCCACCGGAAAAGTGAATTGCTTGTGCATTTTATCTGTGTTACCTGTTTGCACCTATATTTTAACAGTTATAATAGATAAGCAAATTTTATTGAATTACTCATAGTCAGACGTTTAACCTTTATTTTGATACCTAAACCAGCCAGAAATCTTTAAAATTGGCAAAGTTATGTCATTTCAAAATCCACAAGTCATTTTGCTTTACAAGTCCAAAGTCACTTAGTGTTTAGAGCTATATGCCTGCAAAGTTACTTTGTGATGAAAGGGTTAAGCAACTCACAGAAATAAGGGTGCTCCATTGCTTCTCTAGCTGTCAAGCGCTCTTGATGATCATATCTCAACAACTTGTCAAGATAATCCAATGCCTCAGGGCTCACCAGATGCTGGTTCTCACTGTGCACAAACCGCTCCCATCTTTTCCTTGAATGCCTATATAGAATAAAGCAAAACAATGAATATGTGAACAGTTTTTCACCTCTAGGATACACATCATCCTGTACTTAAGATTTAAGAGTCAAAGTTAAAAATATAAATATTTAATTCTATTTTACATTGCCATCTCTTTTCCTTAAGCTCGTCCAGGGTGCAAGGGACAATCCTTCCCCCAATTAGTAATTGGAAGTCTTCAATAAAAGATAAAAACAATCCCAGTCTGATACCTTAGTCCAGTTGTGTCAATCAGTAAATTGTCCCTCTTCAACTTTGACCCAGACTGAAGGAACAAAAGAGCATGAAGGAAAGAAGTTATTTGTTATGATCCAGTATCCAGTTACAGACATTCAATGACTGTTACTTGACACTTTCTGTGACTGGTGCCAGACCTTCAAAAACCGTCACTTAACACGTTCTCCAGTAACCACTGACAGACCATTTACCGCTACTTGACACACTACCTAGTGACAGCTCAATAGGCCATGATCAGTCAAATAATGCAGACCTTACTAGGGAACCTCTGATCAGGGAACCTCTGATCAGGGAACTCAACTCTGATGAATGCAATTTTAAACAAAGTCTCTCTTCTCTTGGATCAAGATGGTGGGACTACCTAAAAAGTGGTGATGATTTCCCAAGCATGGAAATGCTGATGATCCCTCCCTTATGGAAACTGAAAACTGATGTAACCTAGTGCTGCAAACCACTCCATTATGAAAACTTGCAGTTAATCATCCCATTTCTACCTCATCTCCCTTCTTGGAGAAGAAGGGACATTATTACTGGGGATACGTCATCCCATTTCTGCTCATTTGTGTGAGTAAGTGGGGGTGGGAATAACCCACCATTCCCCTTTCCCTGATTAAAGTGAGGGATGATCTATTGATGCCACCCATAGGGGTTAACATTAAAACTGAGAAAGGAAAGCGGTTTGCCCAATACCTTCCTCTAGATGGATCATGAAAACTAGGGAAGCCCATTTTCCATAGGGATTGAATGGATACTCAGGGAAAGGATGGTCATTATACCAGTCCCTTCCTTTAGACAAATTTTATCTAAAAGGAGGAGTGAAGCAGGGGGAGGAAGAAACAACCAGAGTTTATTTACTATAATTCCAATATTCATCTCTCTCTCTCTACCGACTCCACTATGACAGAGCTCTATTGAAATCAAAATATTTAAAAGATATTGCCTCTAGTTGTATAAGCAGTAATAGGTTGTGTACAAATATTCTACACTGAGAACCCGCTTTCACAGTATGCTTTCGGATGGGGTAAATGCATAACTCGCTTAGCCAGCTGGAACAAGCTTGGAAATTGTTCTTTATGGTAATGTACAATTTCCCACAGTTTATTTTAGATACTTCTGCTCGAACTAAGATTTTTCGCTTGCACAAGCTCAGTTTAATTTTCACTTTCTTGAATCCGTGCTTTACTGATTGCTATGCCGTTTGTTATCTATTCCATATAGCTATATTAGAGTTTTAATTCAATCAATACCAAATTCTGTTTGTTCAGACAGAGGTATTTTGAATGAATAAAAATATCTTTCCTTCATAATTTCATTTTTAGATTCTGATTTATTTATTTTAATCGTTATTCTGCATTTATATTTAATTTCAAAATAATGCCACAAGGGGTGACTGGCATTACATTTTTTTGTTACTTCAGCATGTATATCACTCTTATTTAAGTCCTTTTTGGGGTTCCATGTCACTCAATGGTATCTCAATTTATGCTTTTTCAGCTCAAATAATCGGCTAAACTTCATAAATATCAGCACCATCATTGACAGTATTTGCCGACAATAATCGTCATCAACAGATAAACCACTGCAACATGCAGTTTAAGGGTGAATGGCTGAATAAAAATTGTATAATGTGCAGAGTAGTTTCATAGGAGCAACACATTAGCAAGAGTTCTTGCACATCACTGCTCTCAAAATACACAAATGTGTACTAATTTCAGCGAGTTAAACTAGTTAATGCTGAACAGCCAAGAGACATTTACCATGCATAAAGTTCATGGAAAAAAAGTATTTTATTCTGATTATTTAATGTGGACTAAAGTATCAAACGTAAATTATTTTTAATTTTGAGTTCCAATTATGACTTAAATGAGGAAATACTCTCACTGGACTGCAGAGTAACATCAAGAAAGGATATAGGAATACTATAGAAGGTAATGTATTACTGCTATAGTTTTGATAATTGCTTTTGCAATTTCGAGAACCAATGGCACTGCCCTCGATTCATTTTAGGGTTTTCTGCATCAAAATTAAATTTCAAGCAACTAAAAGGATGATACCATTAATCATTTGAGAACATCTACTTGGACAATAAAACCAGATGAAATAAAAAGCTGCAACTTCCTCAGAGTATTAGGTGTGCTATTATCATTTCATTAAATCCTAATTATACCAAACTGAAGGCAAAAAGTTACCATCTCAAACATGTCAAGATGGCTGCATCAGCTTTGAACAAATTTCTTCCCATTCTTCCCATATATGTTTAGTATAATTCATGTTTTGCAAAGACACTGTAGTGGACTAAACAGATGCTTTGTGTGTTTTCTTTTCCAATGTCTTTAGTACTTTGATTTATTATTATAATTGGCTTCAATTAACTGTGACTTGAAGAAGCTGCAACAAACGAGTTCTAATTTAGTTTATGATGTAGGATGTAGAGATTTCAATATGCTCTTGCTGAATGTACTTAATACAGGCAGAGAGAAGTGGGTTTTCCTGAATATATCTGGCATTTCAGAATAACCTTAAATGTGTTAATGGTCAACAGAGGCAGATAAATCAACTTCTCAGCTGCCTGGGGCAATTAAATGTTCAAAGTTACAACCCATCCAGACAACTGGATTTTAAGTGCTTTGGTTTACTGCAAGTTTACTAACTTCAATACAAAATCAATTACATAGGCTGCCTACAGTCATTTAGCTTTTAATTCCAGTTCATGTTCATACAAGATTCTATACCTACTTGCAAAAGTCAACTATGCGTAATGATCCCCCATTCTGCCAACATTTTTTCGTTCCGCAATACATGTACATAGTCCTTCTAATTTTGCGCACCATCCAACTTTTCAAAAACCATCTATCCATATCAATCAAAATTAAATTTATCACATTTTTTTCAATCAAAGTACACATATTTTGTCAAATCGATCAAAACAGTAGGACCCCACTATAACATGGTAGTTGGGAGCCAAAGAACCAAACCTGTTATAAGCAACCAGGTCAGTAGTTGTTGTTGTTATAGGGTTTAACACCATGTTTCAGCACAAGATAGGCTATACAAGGCAGCCAGTATTAATGGAGGAAGAACCCAGGAAAACCACCAACCCACGAGAAACTAACGGCAAACTGATGAAAATGATGCATATACCAACCCAAAAAAGAATGTGCACATTGAGGGTTCGGTAATATATGTGAGGAAAAAAATACATGTTTCATTGGCACAGTAACCATGCTAAAATTGAGGCATGTTTAAATGAAAAATATACCTGTAGTGAAAACAGAGAAGGTATATAATATTATACTTTATTCTGAGAACCACGGATTGGTACATATACATGTATACTGTCCATATATACAAGTCTAATGTATAGCATGAATAGTGTATCAACATCGTGTATACATCCATGAATCTCATCACATACATTGAATCCACAATGCAAGTAATTCCGTCAAAAATATTTGAAATATTCAATAATGTTGTCCTAAGTCATATAGGTCTAAATTCAGCGAAGGAAAAATATCACAATCATGAAACGAATGATGACGCACATCTACTTTTCAGTACATCCAAAATCGGTTAAGTTAGTTTGCATTTCAAGCCACCATAGTGTTCAATAGCAGAAACTTTTTTCCTGCAAAAAGGAAACTTTCATGACACAATAAATGTGTTCCAGTCATGTTTAAAAAATGAAAAACTCAGATTCCATTGCTTTTATTTTGGTACGAACTTCCTTGGAAGAAAGGTTCTTTGTTTTTATTGAAGATTGTAGTTGACTTTCTTTGATGAAGTGTGCATGTGCTAAAGGACAGCTTTGGAGAACCAAACAAATGCCAGTTTCTTATTGTGTTGGCAACATCAAATAATTGTACTGAGACGAATTCTTTTTCCCAACTCCAAATACATAACAACCAATGCTTCAAACGTAATTCTTTGAAAATTCAGCAAACTATTTATTTTGGGTACATTTTAAAAAAGGAATTGGTCGTCATTTAGTCGATTGTATCTACTGTTCCTCACTGCCTATTGAATAGACCAACAAGTACAATCTTTTTCTCCCCTCTTTTTTATATTTTATATTTTATATTTGTGCTAGTAGAGTGATGCTGAAATCCAGGCAAAAAAGGGTCAACGGACAAGGGTCACAAGCCATAACATTCATACAAGATGCAAATTTCCACCAGTATAAAAAGAAATGCAAAACTTTACTATATACAGTAAACATGTTAATCAGTTTTGCCAAAAACAAGTCAGGGGCCCTGAGTGGCCGAGTCGTCTAAAGTACTCTCCATTACGGATCACTGCCATCTCACCTCTGCATGGGTTCCAGTCGAAGATTTGGCTAATGTAGATATATGAGAAAGCTTGCCAGTAGCTTCTCGTGGGTCGGTTCTTTCTCGGGTTTTTCCCTAGTTCTTCCTCCACCAATAATACTGGCCGCCATGCATAGCCTATCGTGTGCTGAAAAATGGCATTAAACCCTAAAACAACAACAACAAAAACAAGTCAAACAATCAGTGTTTGTGGAAAACAATGTGTATCATTATAAGCTTATGTAAAATATATCTGACTAGACTGGATTTGAAACTTTTACATTCTTTTCTCTTAAATAAACTTAATTTTGTGAATTTATACTCACCTGCCCAAGATATCGTTGAACCTTGGATCAAGATCTATCTGATATTTCTCTATGTAAGCATACAGGTCATCTGTTCCTAGAACCTTTGCTATTCTCACCAACTGAAACAACAAATACCAGATTTATTATAAGTTATTTCCCCAATTAAGATTACCTTAATTTAAAAAAAGCTGTATATTTGTTTTCTCGTTTACTCTCTACCTACTGGGACAAACAAAATAAACAGGGAAGCATACTTTTTTTTTAACAGTCTTATTTTCCACAATTTTTATCATTATAAAGAACTTTCAGCATGTGTAAGTATCAACTATGATGGATTAGATTTTTTTTTTTATGGAGCCAAGGGGCTACGTGAAAGCTGGGTCTGAGCTACCGCATGCAGTGCTCCAAAACTAATTAAACTTTAGTAGCCATGGGATGACCCAACTGAAATCTTTGTGGGTGTTTCAATATTTTATAATCAAGGACCTTGAAAGCAAACATTAACTGAATGGGGAATTAATGGCAGGAGGTTAAAAAAAGAATATCTTAGTAGCAACCCCAGTCATTTTCCTGACATTATAATAACTGCTTCATATAGATCTGTTTAAGACTTCATCACTACAGACCAGTTTTCCAGTCTAAGGGAAGTAAATCTGTAAACCCTATGAACCGCATCACTGGTCTGGGGCACTGTGCTTATTTAAAGTCATAGTACCAGACTACATACATTTCGGGATATCTCTTAGAGCTTCCTTATTGTACTGTAGACATCATATTTGGATTATCTTGCGAGTTAAGCTTGAATTAAACAAGAAATCTTCAGGCAAGCAGGCACATTCTAAGCGCGTTTTCCAAATGGTGAATTTCTATTAAAAATGGAGGAGATCGAAGCAAAATGAGAATGAAGTGTCAGATTATGAATTATCAAAATAATCAACTGTTGTGACTGAACACAGTTGATTGAAAATTAGAGAAATCATCTAGAGATGCATTTGAATGTGCTTGTGGGTGACAGTGATGACGATGAAGAGGACTTTGAAGGTTTCGAATCAAAGTGTCAACTCCACATGTTTTTGTTCTCAACGAACCAAAGGGATTTATTTCAGTTTTCTGAGAGAGTTGGACCAACTGAAGTGTTAGGTGGCTCAGAAAAACTTTGGAATACTTTGAAATATTTGATTTTGATGAAGTATTTGAAAATATTATTCATGTAGTGTGGTAAATAAATAACTGCTTGTGCATTTGTTGTGTTACCTGTTTGCACTTGTATTTTAAAAGTTATAATAGATATGCAAATTTTATTGAATACAAGTTGACTTTTAACCTTTATTATGATACCAAATCCAAACAGATATCTTTAAAGTTGGCAAAGTTATGTTCTTTCCAAGTCCACAGGTCATTCTACTGTACAAGTCCAAAGTTGCTTAGTGTTTAGGGCTCTATGCCTGCAAAGTTACTTAGTGATAAAAGGGTTAAGAGCATGAAAAAAAACCAGTTTAATTTTTAAAAATATCTCTAACAGAAAATTATGTGACTTTTAAGCTCCATAATAATTAAAAATTTCTAAACTTTTTGTCTTATTTAAATATATTCAGATTATGTGGCAGTTATCGAATGGATGTAAAATGTTCTTTCTATAACAAAATGTTATAACTTTCATTTTTGTTGAGATATTATTATAAAATTCATTGACCTTATTATATTTGTAGTCTGACTTAAATATTTTCATTTATAAATGAAAAGCATATAAACATTTCACAACTTTTGACAGTTAACTTAATACAAATATATCACACTAGCAATAGTTCATGTGTATATAAAGCAACTTTGAAGACAAAAAATGCAATGTTTATTCATAATTGTCAGCGAGACAATGTTGAAATGTTGAAAGACCTAATTTCATCAACAGGAAATTGGTTTTATCTTCTTAATCCTGTGGTTTTATTTTTAGCTCCTTGCAGGATGGACCAGGGGATGCTGTCATCCTTCACTTAGAACTAACATTTCGATATAATATACCTGCAAAATAATTTATCACTTTCAGACTATTTTTTGTTTTGTATTTTGAAAAGGTTATTGATCCTATCAAATGTTATTAATTCATTGTGAATTTAAGAACCTACTTTATGTGTGGCATAGTTACTTTGCCACTCATCAAAGAAAAAGAAAAAATTGTCATACCAAAACTATGCATTTGTCTGATAGTGACGAAAATTTGTATCATTATTTCATCCGACAGTGATGCAATTTTGTATAATTATTTCATCAGACAATGTTCCATTACAAAATTTAAACAAATTCAATAGCATAATAAATATAAGGCTGAACACATTTTAAAATAAAGGACTGTTTGTCAGTTCAGATATTTACATATTTGATTGATCATTAGATACGTGCCAAGGTGTAAAAGGTCGAGAATTTGTCATGTGTAAGAGGGACCTTATGAGCTAATACGGCTGCTCCCTCCTCCAAGAGAGCTTTGACAAACATGTTCTTTGGATTGTTTAAACACAAATGCTGGAGCCAAGATGAATAATGTTTTCTATGTCTGAACACAGTGAAGAACCATAGAGATTATTCTGCAAGGCAGGAAGTGAATGAGAACTCCAGCAAGAAACCTGTTCAAAAATTTTCAATCCAAATGCATACATGCCAACCCTTGATGAGGTAAAAGCATAATCCAAGTGGTCAAAAAGCGGAATCCAGACAGAAAAAGCTGAATCCACATATCACATGCTAAAATTTCAATAAACAATGATTTATTTGCCCCTCTCATCTTTTAACATCCTTTACTGTTTAAAGTTTTCATATGTAGCACTTTCAGCTTTACACATATCAACTAGAAACTATCTTAAGACTTAAAATTCTTACCACACGGCCGGAAATTTGATGTCATGTGATGTTGCACTCGTCTTAATATTTGGACGATTCGGTTATTTTTATCTTTTTGGGGGGGGGGGGGGGTGTTGTTGTCTTTTTTCTAATTTATATGGGAAATTTTTTAAAGGAGATATTTTTGCTCACATAAATGCATAGACTAAAAAAACATACTTGTTAGCGAAATCTTTAGACTGGTTCTGCAGCAAATATAAATTAGAACATGGAATCTGCGCGAAAAGATTAAATTTAGAAAACCAGTCTGCTCTCTCCTCAGTAGGCATACAGATGCTATAAATAGAATTTGAGGTTGACGGTAGAACAGGGTTCATACTCAACTATGACTGATAAATTCAAAGACTTTTCCCAAACTTTCAAAGACCACAAACAGAGATTTCCAAGACCTATTTTTGCTAACATTGTGTATACAGGTTATAAGAGAAAACAACGAATGCCAAATACCACAATATTTTTTACTGATTAAAGTCAAACTATACTTAATTGCCTAAAATTGCATTATAATGATCTAGAAAATAGGTTAACATTTGTTGTTTTTTTTCTCCAGAAATATGTAACATACGTGTCAGATTTAATACAACATAAATTGTTCTCTTAAAAGACATCAGCACTGCTTTAAATGCATTATTTTATTTGCTTTTTTTTCTCTTTAATCATTTTGGAAAGAGATGCCACCACTGTCATCTTTTCCTCTGCTCTTCTCCTAAGAGCATTTGACTCTGTGACAAGCACAATGAGTCCTTTTAATTCTGCCTCTTCTGCTTTCTGTACAGAGGAAGCATGTAGGCTGGCAATGTCAGCGTCAAGACGCAGCTTTTTGGCTTTAAGTTCTTCCACTTCATCCAAGGCCAACTCCCGTTTCTTTCCTTTTGGGTTTTTCTTCTCATCCTTCTCCTCTGCTTTCTTCTTATCCAGATAGGCATGGTACTTATGTCTTGCAGAGGAGGTATATGTCATCATTTCATTGCTAATGATGATTTCCAAAGGTCCACCAGCTTTTCTCATTGTGTCAATGATTAACCTTTGAGCTCTGAGGCTTTCTCTGCTGAGGTTCTCAACAGATACCTGTTTGTTGATAAAAAAAAATCCTCTCTCTTGCCTGCCCATGTGATAACAACAACATTTTCTGGAGAACATTCCAAAGTTCAACATATTCATTTCTTTTGGAAAGGACAGAATAAAACACTTCATCAAGTCTGTCATCTGTTCTACTGAAGCATTTCAATGGATGATTGTCCGATTGGATAACTTCATCCACTAATTTTCCGTACTGAGTTAATATTAAATCACATCGGGACTCTACTTCTCTTCCTGCCTCACACATAATTTTTAGGACCCTACGAAGTTTTGTTTCTCCCTTTTCCTTGTCTGATCCTGATTGCATAAGTCCAGGGTCAGCCCAGGACATGTTTTTCCCCATTTTTTGTAATAAACATCTTTAAATTTAGTAATATTTCACGCACTTCAAAGTACTGGACAAAACAGGTTCTATATATAGCAACCTGTTTGTTTCGTTGAGGCTTTTTTTTTTTTTTTTTCTTTTTTTTTTACTCGCAATTCAAGAACAAGAACTCTTGTTTAACTCTAATATAGTGTACGCATGCGCACTTTGAAACTGTTTATCCGTGAATTTAATTTATTACAATGGATGTTTCTGTATTAAATCAAGGAATATTGTTATGTAGAACAAATTTTTCGAAAATGATTTTTGTTCCTCAAACGTGTTAAATAAACCGACGGTAGAAGTAAATTTAAACAGGCCCTCTTTTGCTATTATCTCCCAAATCATCAAACTAAACGATCTTATTTTATACCCGACGAGTAATGAATTACCATTATTTTTCCAAAAACTACCAATTGCTTATACTTCTGCATCTTTGTTCCACTAAATGAACATGTAGTTACTAATTTGCAACCTACCATTGGCATGACTTGTAAGGGCTCCTTCTCCCATTGAAGCCAAGTTGATCGTCTTTTTACACAGCGTACAAAACGCCTTTCGTTTGCATAACTTATTCTTTTGCAGCCATTCCTTGTACTTCTCTTGTTCAAGCCAGATATCGTTGAAAGAGCAAAGACCTGGCATTTTTAAACACTGAACTTGCAGACGATGTAAATCGAATGAAGAAATTTTGAATTCTCGAGCGTATAACTTTCGCGAATTTTCTACGTAGAATTAGTGTAATTAACATTTTGATTGGCTAAAACTGATGGACTCGTCCAGTCAAATTGAACTATTCGTCAAACGAAAGAAGCCAGGAAAACCAGCTGCATCCGAAGCTAACGACCTTGGGCAATTTTATTGGTGACTTCCTTTGATGAAGTCTGTAGCGGCACCGTATTGCTTTGATGAAGAGTGCATGTGTGATTGAAGTCGCCGCCGCGGCATACTTTGGATGGCCAAACAAAACAAAGCCTCTTTTGTTATTGCGGCGGCAATAAACTGAACGGGTCATAAAAAGAAAGAAACCAGGATAACTAGATTACATCTGAATCTAACAACCTCGGATAATTTTATTTGTGATTCTGGAAAGAAATTATTTTTTTTGGGGGGGGGGGGGGGGGGGGGTTATTTCAATTTTCAAAGACTTTCAAAGACCTCAGGGTAATATGCTCGATTTTCCCAAACTTTCAAGGCCTTGAAAACGCTACCTCATTTTTCCCAAACTTTCAAAGACCTTCAAAGACCGTACGAACCCTGTAGAACCAGGTTAGCTATAAATAGAACATGATACTTTTAAATCCATGGTCAAACGTACTCTTATATTGTAGTTACGTAAATGCCATCTTTTCTAAAATACAGTCAGTCGGATTAATGGAATGTTAATCATAACGAGAAAACGAATAATTGATTTTTTGGAGAGGTGGATACAATGAAAAAGCGTAATCCATATATGTTTAAGTGTAACACGTAATTTAATGAAAATAAGCATAATGATTACCGTATTTTCCGGGGTATAAGTCGCTACTTTTTTTCGTTTTTTTTCTTTCAAATGACGTGTGCGACTTATACGCAGGAGCGACTTATACGATAAATAATTTTTTTTAACGACTGATATGACTGATGCGCAGTGATGCTGTGTTATAGCGAATGCATCTACGGTATACCGGCAAGCCAATTGCTCGAAACTTACATACACGTAAGTATTAGACTACAAGAATATCAAATTAAATAATCAAATAATATTTAGTTATAATATATATGTGTTAAAATTTGTTCTTATTAATAAAAAAAAATATTGAAATTACGATTGCCATTGTTTTCCTTTTATTATTCACCACGTGCTTCAAGCAAAGTGTTGGTCAGATGTCGCTACAATATATGTATTTAAATGTACCGGTAGCGCTTCATAATTTACTTCAATAGTTTATAAAAACTCTGGATTAACCCGAGACTGGCTTCATTGAGAGAACTTCAAAGTAATTAATAAAAAAAAAAAACTGGAAGGCTGGCGAACAACTTCAATTGTTTTATAAAGTGCCTTTGAAGTTCGCTCGGGTTGTGGAAATTGACCGGAATACCGAGACTGGTTTCATTGAGAGAACTTCAAAGTAATTAATAAAAAAAACTGGAAGGCTGGCGAACAACTTCAATTGTTTTATAAAGTGCCTTTGAAGTTCGCTCAGGTTGTGGCAATTGACCGGAATACCGAGACTGGCTTCAATGAGAGAACTTCAAAGTAATTAATAAAAAAAAAACTGGAAGGCTGGCGAACAACTTCAATTGTTTTATAAAGTGCCTTTGAAGTTCGCTCGGGTTGTGGAATTGACCGGTATATAAATACGGACCGTTCATACCATGGAGCATTAAAAAAAGATAGTTTTACAATAACGTATGATTTAAAATTGTTATATTAGTGTAAGTCAATACAGTTTAATCATGGCACCAACAACTACCACGCGAAAAAGTTATGATGCAGAATTTAAGTTAAACGTCGTAGCATTTGCGAAAGAAAACGGAAATCGTGCAGTGGCGCTATTATTTACTTAATAAACATTATTTATAAATCTTATTTGCTTATATTTCTATTTTTAACATTTCAAACAAGAATATACTTACACGTTGATGGAATTACCAAGTTGTATGCAATGGCTGGCGGTATCAAAAACGTAATTACGGTAAGTGCGCAGGAGCGACTTGTACGCAGGAGCGACTTATCTGTTGAATTTTTCAAAATTATCTGGATTTCCCCCTCCCGCGACTTATACCCCGGAGCGACTTATAGGGCGGAAAATACGGTACGCCAAAAGCGTAATGGTTGGCATGTATGCAAATGGTATCATTGTGAGGTTTTTTAACTCGTGTTATGCAAGAACTGGAGATTCTGCTCAGTGAACAAAGACTGTTCCTTGGCATGTGGGAAAATTCACAGGAAAATGTGAGAATACTTTGCATATCAAAGTGGCAAAGTTTCAACGGATTGGAACTCCCAAGGACTTTAAATGAGTGGCTGTTATATTCACTATCCTTGTGAAGGCTCTTGGAACAGAAGCCAGATCAAAATGATGAGTGTGAAACTGAAGATTTGATCGTATCAAAACTCCAGAAATTTACTGCAGGCTGTGAAGATGGGATTAAAGATAAACATCCAGATATATGATGTCTCTGTTATTAACTGTTCTCTCAAACGGAATCGGTTCAAAAGGGAAAGACCATGATGAGTAGCAATTTTCTCCTTTTTAAAAGTCCAAGAATAAAATCCCCAACTTCCAGTGTTTTATCCTCTATAATGCATCCTTCCTTAAAAGACATACACCTCTCCTGTTGAATTACCAGTTGACACTAGCAGAACAAATGGGGGGCCATGAAAGAGATGGAGGGTTTCAAAGTGAAGCTGTTGATCCTCATTTATTGTGGAAAGGACACCGCATTGTCAACAATGTCTTATCAAGCCTATGAAAAAAGGTTAAATATGGAAGCAAGTGAACATTGGGAAGATGAGGACTTGGCAGCAGCAATTACCTGACATATGGAAAAGAGGGACAGGTCCATAAATGTTCTACCATGGGCCACCCCAATTGAAATAAGTTATTACGCACAACCTTTATTCTCACCTCTTAGTTCTCACTTTGTAACTAAAAACTTAAAGGTTTCTTCTCTGCTTCAAAAGCTAGCGAAAGTATGTAAAGGTACATTATCTAATATTACTGCTCAGAAACCAGAATGAGAAAACATACAGAAAATCAGAAGTATATCATTGATTAATATGCTCCATTATATTAAAAGCAAGATCTAAATTATTTTGCAATGCAGTCCTGCTTCAAAATATTATAATGCCATGTGATAAGCAGGCACAATTTGTAGTTACAGAAATTCTCTTTTTGTTATACATTATCATCATCAAATGTTAAGGTATGAATGTTTGCTGCTTATCACTGGTCCAACATTTTGTTCTAATTACAAATATGCCTAACTTCAATGCCAAATATCTTCTGTTTTCTCCTAGATGGCTAACACATTTTCTCCGTTCCTATTATAATGTGTAAATCTATGCATGATAACAAAAATTGAAAGTGCCATACCTGATCATAGTTGTCATGTCCATGGAAAAAGGGTTCTTTTCTAAAGATCATGCTAGCAAACATGCATCCTAAACTCCACATATCAAGTGAGTAGTCATACATCTGAAATTGGAGAGTTCATAAAACTTATGCAAAGTTCATTCTAGAAATGTAAAATGATGGGTAAAATGTGGGGTCAAATGGCCCTCCCTGATTACCGACTGGGGGTCATTTTGAAAACAAAGAGACACATGTAGGCCTTATATCACATGCTTAACTGTTAACTATTTCACTAAACTGGCTTGTGTTGTATGAATACATCTTAAATAAAACTATCCCACAAAATTTATATCATGATGATATTTTACCCATTTTAAAACAGTGCATCTCCTGCTAAAAAAATA
Organism: Unio delphinus; assembly: GCA_029339505.1. NCBI lineage: Eukaryota > Metazoa > Mollusca > Bivalvia > Unionida > Unionidae > Unio > Unio delphinus. The sequence goes on from JAQISU010001238.1 coordinate 16,954,144, forward strand.
TTCTAGAAGGCATATTTCATATGCTGTTATTCGTGCTCATAATCCAAGTCATCGCCACATTCGGGATGATAATAAACCCAAAAGATCAATGGTATGGCTTCAAGAAGTATAAAATATTAAGCCAATCAGATCATCCTATAATATGCAATGCTCATACTTATTTTTGAAATCTTGATTTATCAGATAATAATTATGATGTCCTAATAAACAAGGCAAAATTAGATGCAAAATCACCTTATTTTTATGCTTGGATTTCACTCATTTCTGACCACACCAAAGATTGCAATGATATAAACACCTACTGCAAGTCTGATAAAAACTGAGTCAGAAATATGGCTTCCAGAGGGTTCACAAGCTCAGCCAATCAGATGCTCATTGATTGCATGGATCATGCTCATTGTACCCAACCATAAATCGTGAAGATAAAAACCAACATTTCAAGTTTGACACGTATCTCATAAATGTGACTTCTAGAGGTCTAACAAGCTCTGCCCGTCCAATGCATATGGTTCACACCATTTTATAAAAATATTGGGCAAAATATCTTGAATGTAAGGACCAACAGTCGTCACAACTTGACTGATTCCTCCATACCTCCAGACTAAAATAGTGCATGGACTCATGTTGAGGTGTGTCAATTGATATAGTGACTTTGGTTTTCAGTTTTCAGTGCATTCTTCGTTTATTGTTCGATAAACAAAATATCTGCTGCTAACTGTCACAATAAAGTTTCAAGTGCCAATAAAAAAAATTAGAAAAATAAAAATGACTTTTTAATCAATTCCTTTTGTTTAGGAAAGCACTTTCTCTGGACTTTCTAAGGTTTGATAAACAAGTAACCCCATTTACATTTTGCAATGAACAATACAAACCATGGATGCAAAATCACTTGCTTAGTATGCATAGACCTTGCTAATGAAGTTGTCCAAGATCTCAATTATATAAACATACATTTCTAGTTTGATCAAAATCAGATCAGAAATATGGCAAGAAGAGTTGTAATAAGGTTAACCAACCAGATGCAAGATTACCTCATTAAAAGCCATGTCTTATGGATATTTTTTTTAATTTATATCTGATTTAATTTAGTTGTTTATTAGTTTAAACATTTTTTTTTATTCCATTACATGCTATGGTAATGTAACTTTACAAGATTTGACATTTTCCAGAAATTCAGTTCAGTCTGACCCGTTTTTAGTAAGCTATAATAGAAACTTTCTATCTAATGCTGACCTAGTTCCTGACTTTGATTCAGAAATCAGTGAGAGTTCAAGTAAACTTCTTTTATTTATTTTTTATTCTTTCTTAAAATAAGATTCATCAAGTCTTTTTTTCCAGTGGACTGACCCACATCGAGGCTTCTGTTTTGCACTGTAACTAAATTTATTATTAATGTCTTGAGAAAAAATAGTCATTCTTGCCATAACACTTCAAAAGTCAGTGTTTTATGTTGTGACTAGTTGTTTGGGCTAATTATTTTTTCTTCAAATTTATTGGATTTCAAGAGATTTTTGTTCCCTTGTGCTTTAAAATAATTCATGGATAAGGAGTTATGGAAATTTACACAGAATTCAAACACTGGAATATTATTTTCTGTGATTCAACAAGAACTACTGACACATCAATATGATGCAAACCACATCATACGTCATTGTCTTCCATACTGGATTTCATTGGGATTCAAACTCAGTTTCTTTAGGGCTTTTTATTACTAGGACTTCTATTTTTTAATTTTTGGATAATTTATGGATTAGATTTGTGAAACGTTACGTTCTTTTTCTCATTTTTACCTTGTTTTTCAAGGGAAATAAATTATTTGTTAAATTATACAAAGCTTGTTGTCTTCACTCTTTTCTTGTTGCATTTTGTCAGAGCCTAAATGTGACATAGATTTTGCTATTTTAAAACTTGCTAGAAATTTTGATTATATACACTCATATTCAATTTTTTTTACGAAATCTATCAGAAATATGGACTTCAAGGGTGCAAACAAGCCAGTATGGACAGATGAATAGATTCATGACACATGGAAAATGCACAAAAGATGCACAGTTATACCACAAGTTTACTTGGCCTTACAGCTTGGTGAACTAAGACCAGGGGCAGAAAATATCCTTGTCTGTGGTTTTGTTTACTCGTGCAATTAAATGCAGATCATTATCACAGGCACTCATACAATGGATTTCTTAATTTACGCAGTAAATGTAAGATATTGAAGCATTTTAATGCTTTGAATTAGTAATTGTGGAATAGGACTGCAGCACTGTTTTTTAAACATTTCCATGTCCACTGAAAATAAAGTGAAAACAATGGTGTCCATGGGACACAATTTAATTGACATTACAAACTAGTGAACCATGCGTTAATCATAATTCTTGATAAATTAATAATTATTGCTGAAAGATAAAGCTCCACAAGCTGGGCACCTTGGGTTATCATGAACTTCCCTTATCAATATCCTTCCATTCTGGGATTTGAATTCCTCATCCTTAAGTAACAATTCCAATTTAAATTAATTTTGCACATACGTTTACATTTTCCTCCCTGTACACTACTACTGAAATAAATGAAGCACCATTTCCATTAAGATTTCTCTGTTATATATTATATCAGTGATTCACCATGTGATCTGAATTATTGCACAAGCTAATAACATTCAGCCAAACCTTTCTGTAAGCTAGCTTTTGTTCCTCTGTTAATGATGCACTATATTCAATGTACAGTGCATCAAAACAATGTTTTCTTCGTTTTCTTGGTTGTTTATTTTTATGTACCATATTAATGACAAAGATGGTGATTTGATGTGCCAACGATGAGAAATTAATTTACTATGTTATGAAAAAAACCACCCTAAATATTTATAATAACATATTTAGTTCCTCACACAGAACATTAATGCATGATCCATCTACAATCTAGTTTGAATATCTATGAGAGATGACAATTACTTCAAGACAAATTATTTCAAAAATTGTCTAAGATGTAACTAATCATTACACTGCTTAAACTGCAGTTTTGAATTTTACTATTTGAATACAGCCTAAAGATAATAAAAAAAATTCTATTGTTACATATTTTTTTTAATTTGAAAACCCATTATCCCCATTCTTACAAATTTCTACTGCATGATTTACAAATAATTGCATTCAAAAGTATAACCCACCAAATAACTGGCATATGTATGAACTGCCTGATATGTATGCAGAAGTGACATTTTGCTATAACAAAGTTGCTAACACAGAAATTATAAACTTCTCTGGGCTTCATCTAGCTCCACAGGGGCAATAGGAGGCATAATTTGTGTCTGCTTCATTGACTAGGGCTGGATTACTTAAAATGGTTTCGCTGAAAAAACCAAGGAGTAATCTAAATGAACATGCTTCCTGTCCCTTTTGATAGGCCAGTGATAAATGCAAGTGACTGATGTTGATTATCTTTCATGTCTCAATATGCCACTGAGGGAACTAGAGCTTCAAAGAGGGTCATTGCCTTCAAAGAAAGTGCTCCAGTCAAAATTTAAAAGTGACCACGACAACATCCATAAAGTAGTCCTACAATATAAGACATCTAGTATGATATTTATGTTGTATGGATCAATGGTTTACTTCAAAATAAATTGCAATGAGTAGTGTGTTCCCATCAACTTGGGAACTAGAGCCAAATTTTCAGAAATATCTGAAGCACTTACTTGGTAGCCCATATTAATACTTTCCACAAATTAAACTTTAATTCCTTTAGCAAGACAAATTCTGTCAATAACAAGTGGGTGTGTTTTCATGTTTCACTGACATACCTTTCAGTTTGCTGAAATGCAATTGTAGCAAAGTAATGCCAGTCAGTTGAAGTTGGTATACGTTTCTTTAACAAAACGAATACAAACATACTAATGTTGATGAATGCAACGAGACATCTGATAAAGAAACTTAACTCTCCTTCAACCAACTTAGGCATTCCCCAGCTACTTAATGAAGGTCACAAAGAATTCTAGCGATAATGAGACTACCTACATGAACCCAGAAAGTGAAAATGATTGAATTATGATAACTTGAGAAGGAATCATGGTTTATCATATCACCAATTGGGAAAGGCAACTCAGAGGACACTGCTGAACAAACAATACCAAAAACTTACACCACTGCTTAAACTAAGAATACACAAGAACTGAAGGTGTAAACACTCGTATATTCTGAACCACATATTTTATTTTAAATACCAGAGTTTTTGACATAAAAGGCAGCAATTCCTGGAGAATTACTGAATTTGACAGAACAAGGATGTCATTCTAAGAACATGGATGCAAAGTAAAGCTAAAATGGGTCTGCTGATAGAGACAAATTCACAGAAAGATTCAGATGGACAGATTAATGAAAAGACCATGTTCATTTAGGAACCTTAACTAGCACAGGTTGATGAAGTTTACCTGATAATCCAATCCAGTAAGAGTTCTGACCCTTTCATATACCTAGACGTATTACCCTAATATTGTATTCCATTTCCTGGATGAAAATTTACCTCTGGTTTTTAAATATATTCTTGATGTAATGAACTGAAAATGCTAACCCACAAAAACTGAATTCACAGTAGTTTTATAAAATTTGACTCAAACTAATACTGTGCCATCTACTGAGAAAGCTTTTAGAATCCTTTCTGTTTTTCTCTGTAAAATTAAAGTCCTTTCAATCATTGAAACTGCTGAAGCAAGGCTTAAGTCAAAAGTTAGCCATTATAATGTTGATCAACATGAAATTAAAGATTAAAAAGTGCATAAGAGAATTACTTAATGGTGCCACAATTATATAAATTTAGAATTGTTCAAGGATAAATGCAAGTTCAAAATCTAATCTTTATTCAGTACTAGATGTGATATTACTAATGAAGAATGGTGCAATTGAAAAGCCCTGTTCCACATAAGCTTTAACTGTTGAAAGTTTCCTTTCCCAAATTGGTAACATTACCTTTGTCAATACTAATGGCTTGGGAAATTTTTCAACATGCTCTTAAAAATGGGCATTTCAAATTTAGAAGATCTGGAAAAATAATTTAAAAGACAGTTTGTAAAATGAAAGGGGAACATTCTTGATTTTGAGGGTTTCAGTAAATACCTTTAGAATCCAAGAACATTTCACAAGTTTGTACCATTCTTAACTTTTAACGGAAAAAAAACTCCTTTAATAATAGTAAAGCTAAAATGGGTCAGCAGATAGAGACAAATTCACAGCTAGAGTCAGATAGAAACATTTCTACATATTAATGAAATTTCTACATATTAATGAAAGGACCATGTCCATTTAGGAACCCTAACTAGCACAGGTTGATGAAGTTTACCTGATAATCCAGTAAGAGTTCTGGCCCTTTGAAATACCTAGAAGCTACCCTAACATTGTATTCCATTCCTGGATGGTAGAACTCTGCTAAACCCCAGTCAATTAAACGTAACTGCAAATTAAAAAGTCCATCAAACAATAAATAAGTAATATCAAAACAGAACTATCTTCAATGATGTGTTTATAAAAATGTATTCCATGGCCTACTACATCTAGCTCAATCCAAATATTCATTATAGAAAGCATTTTAAAAAATCTAAATGAATTTACTTCTATCAGTTAAATGAAATTGAAATTACAATTACCATGTAAGCTGTCAATATTCAATATGGCACAAAATTTGTAATCTTTATTCACAACATCACAAGTTAACAAGTAAAAAAAATCAATTTTATTTACTCTCGCAATGTTTTTCTTTTTAAAAATACAAGAATCCTTTTAAATTTTTGATCCAGTACACATCAAATAATTAGTAGTAGTTTGCTGAATGAGACATTCAAGTTTCTTAAAACAATGCATTGCCATGTACAATTCAAGCTGGATAGCTGACCTTTCTATTTTCATGATCTATCATGACATTGTGGGGTTTAACATCTCGATGCATGATCCCCATGCTATGACAGTAGTCCAGAGCCTGTAAAAGAAAACCAAACTGAAATGTTACAATTTTGATAAAACAGAGAAACATTATTAATGAAAACATGTACTATGGTTTTTCTGTACAAAACTGGTGCCATCATCTATTCATGAGCATACAAAGAATACATTTCCAAGATTGAAGAAATTCATCATTCAAGAGAGTTTTAGATCATTTCTTGATTTGCTCTGAAGTGGGCGTTTTAAAACGCACATCTAGAGACCATTGTTAAACATTGTACCAAAACCAAAAAAATGCTTAATTTTACAAGGTTACCAACCAAATGAGCAACTAAAAATAATTTATACAAAACACAGATGATTTCACGTTGGCATAAGTATGCAAGACACTGATCTCCGCAGCTGAAAATACTTTATGTTTCATTAGGATCTGGAAAATCTGAGAGAGTTTGATACAACTGTCCAATAACCTCCATAGTGTAGATACAGCATGCTCTCTCCTCAAAGAGTAGAAAATATGCCACTGCAGTAAGATGGGCCATATGCATTTTCTAGGTACCAATCTCACACAATTTTCCACTTCACATCAAAGATATTTGACAGTCTGTCTCCAGGCAATGACGATACATTCAGTAGCCTTGCTCAAAATTTTGACTAGAGATGGGTCATTTTAAATTAGACAAATGTGAAAGTGCGGAATCTGAGGGCTGTTGGGGAGAAGAAACACTTGTTAAGGCAGTAAGCTCTTCCAAGGAGATCAATCTGGGTTGCTCTATCAACAGGTCAAATAGGCTGATGAACCACAAAGAGGGGCTATCTGGACAAGTTGAGCAGTGAAGTTCTGACCTTCTGGAGAACCCTTTTAAGTGTCCATCAGAACATCCCTGCAGAGATGGACTAATTCCAAGGAAGCAACATGATCTTGGGCAAAGAGCATCTCGACATCTTAGCATACCAGTACCAATTTGAGTCATATTGCAAGATGTCTAAATTGTGGCAGTTTATAATGATATCTAGCACCAACGCATGTGACCTTGTGAAAACTGACTAGCAGAGAGAATTGTCCATGATTCATTTTGCCTGGTTGGCAATCCTTTGATATACAGCTAACTGATTAAGGTTGAATTGTGGAAGCACTTATTTGCATTAAAACTGAATTAACAGTGTATAAAATGATCAAGAATACTGATCGGGGTATTTCCCATTTTCAAAATCAAAAAGTGTAATTTGGTTATAGATTGTCTAACACTTCACTATGTGAATTCAAAGTAGGGTCAGACTGGCAGCCTAGTCCGCCGACCCCATTCCAAGACAACAAAAAGATGTTTCACCTACTATGCTATGTCATTGCACAAGGCATTTCACAAGTTTCTTCACATTCAGTCAAATACTGACAATGATCTATATTATGAAGCTTGTACAACCACAAATATTTCCTACAAGTAATTAAACTAAATAAATTCATATTTGTTGACTTGATACAATGATGGAACGAGATTCTTTCATTCCTCCAGTTACTAAAGATTTTAACACAATTTAAAGAAATTCAAAATCAATATACTAAGGCATGAACAAAGTCAATAAAGTACTTAGGTAGCCCAATGAATTATTCATGGAGAGTGAATAAAATTATAAATAAATAAATACCAAAACTAGCAATTACAGTGGAACCTGTCTTGAAAGACCACCCCTTCTGCCAAAACATAATGGTCTCTCATGACAGGTGGTCTCTCATAACAGGTCATAACACTATTTAATCAATAAATCTTTACATGCAGAACCTGGTCTCTCAAGACAGGTGGCTTCATAGCATTGGTCTCTATAAACAGGTTTTGCTGTACCATTAACTCAATCAGCACCCAATAGCAACTAGCTGTGTCTAGATGTATGTGCCCCATATAGTTTTACCTGTTTAGACAACTGTGTAAATGCATTCACTTTTACCTTAATTTCTCTTCTTATATCCAATAAAAATAGTTTTCACCAATTATTCCTAATGAATTTGTTGACACAGTGATGTAAATTTTATTCTATTTGTCCAAGTCTTTCATAACTTTTTTATACACTATTTACGAAATTAACATGATCGCTACAATCTCCTAGATCCGCAAGAACTCTATCATCATCGCTATAGCATACTCTTCTTCAGATGATTCAATCTCAGAAACTTCCATGTACGATTCTAAATCTCATAAATTATCCAACTGCTTCCTCAATATTTTCTAGATCAAATCTTAAAAACTCCTACTTTTCACTCTCACCATCATCAAGTCTTATATCTACCATTATAATTACGATTTTTTAAGAACAGAACATTTGTAGTGAAACTGCTCTCAATTAGTAACCCTTGGTTTTTAATATTGGTCTGGTTCTTGGAAAAGCCCGCATTTGTAACCAATCAGAGATGTTGTATCTACCACACATTCAAATTGACAAAAGACGGGATCGGACATTGAATGCAGTCGAGAAACTTCGAGCTATGAAGGGATCAGCCTTCGAATGCATAACCAATTTATGAGCATTGACGGCATCGGGCCGAATAAGTTAATACTCAAAGTCAACCATATGTTTATTAGAGCAGAGATATAACAAAATATTTCAAAATGGAGTGTAAATGCACAAAATCCAACAACAAGGAAGCTAGTCTATTAAGTTGGACATAAGGAATCACTGCATTCATATTCTTTTGGTTTGGCTCGCAGTTTCTAGTGGAAAGGGGAATATTTATCATGGACAAAAGAATATGCATCCTGGAAAAGTGTAAAGTGAAAAGTAATATGTGCATATTCTTGTGATAACCTTTATTTTTTTTTTAAATCACCAAACTCCGTCAAACATTAGTTGCATTCAAATGTGTGTGCAATAATGAATGGAAGGACAAACATAAGGAATCCTAATATAATCCATTCTTAAAAAATCCTTACCTTTAATAATTCAAATAAGTAAAACCTGATGTCATAATCTGTGAAGGTCTGGTATAATTGCTGAAAGAAGAAAAAATATAAATGAAGTTAATACCCACGAATATGTGAATTCTGATAGTAGTGTTGTTCCGATTATCGATTATAATCGATAATCAGTTGGTTGAGTGAACCAATTCGCCAATCGATTGTGAAACGCCATAATCGATTGCATGGTAAGGGAGACAACTGTGAAGCGCTTGGCACAGACTAGTTCAATCCCTTTGTTTGTTGGGAAGAAAACCGAGGATTCCGAACAAAATGTTAAAACCCCGCTAAATATCATACACGTGCCATGGATGAAAACGATCGCAAAATAATATATCCATATCCTGGAGGAAAAGCTCGTTCTCGTGTATGGACATATTTTGGATTTTACAAAATACAGGAGGGTCCACCGACAAAGGAGAATTTAGATACAACGAAGGTCATATGCAAACTCTGCAGAAAGGAATATGCAAACAAAGGTAGGTCCAGCTATTCTCATTGAAATCAACGCGGGGATACATTTATTTTTGGCAAACACATTCTCCAATACATAGTGCAAAAAATGAACAATATTCTAATTTTTTTGTGGTGCTACACGAAAACAAAATTATCATGTGATACGCTTTACATTTTAGGACTGTGGAACCATGATATTAGCCTTCCGATCCACAACAGTAAAGCTAAATTATTTATTCCCTTCATAACTTCCAAATATATAAACATACACCATAGTTAGATTTTTTTGGATAATTTGGAAACAAATAATGTCGTCAACGACGAATGCAATTATTAGGAGACAGAACAACCTCGTATAAAATAAATGAGTTGCACGCACGCACACGGAAAAACGTTTCATGGCATTCCAGTATCAAATATTTTAAATCAAGAATTTTATTTTCATTAAATCATTTGTGTACTTTGTGCTTTCCTCTAATATAGCATGTGTTGTTGTTAAAATACTTCAAATTTCTTTTCATAATAAAGCTCCATGTCATGATTATGATTGAAATACATAAATAATCACAAGATTATCCTGCTATTTAGGCATATATGATAATGACGGAAAAGTGATCTCTGAGGTTTGTTACAGATATTCCCTGAGACATGTGACTATTTAAAAACATAAAATAACTTTTTAAAATGTTGCAGATTAATTTTAAAATATATGTACAAATTTAATATTAATTTTAATCCTGATTTTCTTTAAATAATTTCATTCCATTCATTTAAGATACTTGCGCATAAAGAATTTGTTGTTTGCTCTTTTTTCTTCTCAATATAAAAACATTTATTTCAAATACATTCCAGGCAATACTACAAATTTGGCCTTTCATCTTGATCATGACCATAAGGAAATGGGATCAGCGACAGCAAGAGGTGCTGTTTCCCCCCAGCCACCCAAACAGACTAAGATTGATGAACAATTTAAGAAGCCAACAGAGAGGATGTCAGCTACAAAGCAGAAAGAAATTGATGATGCACTCTTGAAACTTATTGTTGGCAAAGTTCTTCCGCTAAGCCTTGTTGACCATACATATTTTAGAAACTTTGTGATGCTTCTTAATCCAAGGTAAGTTTTAAATGATAACATTAAAAATTAGTAATATTTATTTAAACTGACAGTGAGAAAAGAAAAAAAAATGTGAATCCATTTGATTCTAGATGTCAACACTGTTGAATTTTGAATTTTCATACCTAAATTAAGCAGTATTTAATTAAATATAATGCTGTCCTTTCTAAATAAACATTAAATAAATTCATTGTTTTCACTATATTTAGACACAGTAAATATTCCAAATACATGTCTTGTTTGACTACCATGACTAAATGTTTCAAACTTTACATTTTCAGGTATGAAATTCCAGGTCGTAAATTAGTGTCCTCCAAACTAGCTGAGAAGAAAGACCAGGCTGAGAAAAAAGTAAAAGAGGAACTACATGATGTTCTTGATATAGCTGTTACTCATGATGCATGGACTTCATTAAATACAGAAAGTTATAGTACAGTGACTGCACATTTTATTTCCAAAGATTGGGAATTGAAAAGTGTTGTCTTAGAAACACGAAAAGTTGAAGGCAGTCACACTGGGGAAAATATAAAAGAAAGCCTGTTGGCCACTCAGAGGCGATGGAATCTTCCAACACCAACTGGAGTAACTGATAATGCAGCCAATGAGATCAAGGCTTTTGATTTACTTCAATGGACTCGATTTGGTTGTTATGGTCACAGATTCAACCTTATTGTGAAAAAAGCTTTAGCTATACCAGAACTGTCACGAATCATTGCAAAGGGGCGCAAACTGGTGACTTTTTTCCATCAAAGCACGAGCATAAATGATTTGTTAATGAGAAAGCAGCAGTTACTACTTGACATAGGTGCTAGAGGACACAAGCTCAAGATGGATGTTCCAACTAGATGGAATAGCACTCATGACATGCTTGAACGACTGCTTGAGCAAACACCTGCTATTATGGCTGTTATCAGTGACCCAAACATAAGCAAGTCAGCAGCCGCAACATTGAAAAATTATGTCTATACATTTGACGAACAAGCATTGGTTGAAAAACTTGTGGAAGTTCTCTCACCGTTCCTGAATGCAACAAACAGTGTTTGCAGAGACAAATCACCAACCCTTCATAAAGTTATCCCAATACTTCTTAAACTTACCAAATGTATAGAAACAAATGCTGATGATCTACCTTCAATTGCTAAACTTAAAGATGTAATGAGACAAGAACTTGACAATAGAACACAGGACAAAGATCTAGCTCTGTTGGGCTGTTTATTGAATCATACTATGAAGGATCTGGAGTTTCTATCTGACAGTGAGCGAGCAGATGGACATGCTCTGCTTTTGAAGGTTGCTCTTGATATGGCTGATGTTAAAGTGAATGTCCAAGTGGAGCCAGGGACTAGTGATGAACAACCTTCAGACTCATTGCCACCTCTACCAATTGCACCATCACTACTAAATGTCAGAGATGACAACACTAAAACTGTGGTTACACTTAGTCCACCAAACAAGAAAGCAAAGGTCAATGTTGACATGGATGATTGGTTGCAAGATGTTGTTTGCCTTGGTGAAAGTCAACAGCCAATAACAGATGTCATCCACCAGGAGGTTTCTAGATATCTAGTTGCTGCTCCATATGATACCAATCTCACAATGTTACAGTGGTGGAAACAAAACTGCCAGTTCTACCCCCATCTTAGCTTACTAGCTCGGAAGTACCTAAGTATTCCGGCATCATCAGTATCCAGTGAGAGGGTATTTAGTCTGGCTGGACATCTTGTCAGCAAGAAACGGGCTCGTTTAAGTTGTGACAATGTGGACCTGATAATATTCTTAAACAAAAACATTAACTATTGGTAGTGTCAGTGTAACAAGCACAAGAAGAAACAGTATTCTGAAAAATGATTTTTGTGTTCAGCATTGCTCAAACATTACATGATTTTGCTGATAAATAGTTCAGTTAGTTTGAAAGTTTTTGTAATTGGTGTTTTTTTGTTTTGTTTAAACTGCTTTGATTGTAGTATTAGTAACTAATGACAAGCAAGAAAAACATTTCTTTCTATACTTTAAACAATTGAAAAATCACATATGAATAAAAGTGTTCTGGGGGATTGTTAAGTCTTTCAGCTGCATAAAACTGATACGCCAAAGAAAGTTGCTTTTGAGGTTAAAGTATATATATATATATATATATATATATATATATATATATATATATATATATATAGAGAGAGAGAGAGAGAGAGAGATTAACTCCTATACATTTTTTTACATTTTAAACTTTGAACAAAGATATAACTCTGTAACAACAAAAATTAAAACTTACTTGTAGAAAGTTAGCAACCGATTATAATCGATTATCAGTAAGTTGTGTGCAACCGATGATCGATTACGAACTTCTAACCGATTCCCATCACTATCTGATAGTGCTTTCTTCTGTTTAGTCAAAAGGAAAGCTATTGACGGTCGTTACCTATATCATACACATTACCACATTCATTTCAGAACTAAAATTTCAATACAGTAAATTAAAGATTATGCTAACTACAAATACATTCACGTGTAAACATATTCACATAAGGTGTAAACAGGGTTCATACAGAATTCTGAATGATAGAGAAATATGCTACTGGAGGGTGGAGAGAAACTTCAGATAAACGACAACAAGATCATCGGACATCATCTGCAATTTTGAATAAGCAGCCTACCTTGCTGGCAACATGGAATATCCGTACAGGTCACGTAGCTGGACATCGGGAACAAGTGGCCAAAGAACTCGGTAACTATAACATCTCTGTTGCCGCACTCATGGAGTTAAGGATGACCGGGTCGGGCAACACGACGGTTATTTCTCCGGCAAATAATGAGAAATACCAGCTCTATTACTCCGGGGAAACGAAACACATCGAGGGTGTCGGATTCATGGTCGACAGCAGCTTTAACAAATACGTCACTGGACTCCATCCCATCTCTAGTCGAATGGCGGTCCTCACTCTTCATGGTATCATCAATACGAATCCGGTCGTAGTTTATGCACCGACCGAAGTCAGTCCAGAAATGGCCAAAGACGAATTCTATGACAACCTATAGACGGTCTGAGACTATCTGCCTCGTTCTAACATCAATATTCTTCTGGGCGACCTAAATGCCCACACCGGGCGCGACAGCCATGCGCCAGATGTTCTTGGCCCTTTTGGAGTGGGCTCGATCAACGAAAATGAAACACGATTCCTTTCATTCACTTACCTCAACGGTCTCAGGATAGGAAATACGCTATTCCGCCACCCGCATCGTCACCAATTAACCTGGAGATCTGCCAATGGACGGGACAGGGTGTGCATCGACTAGGTAGCAATTTCCCCGCGATTCCAAACCTCACTCCAAGTCGTTCGAGTCATGCGTGGAGCGGATTGTGGGTCCGACCACCACCTGGTCAGAATCAAGATTCGACTAAGATTGAAGCGTCCAGCAACCAATAACAAACGGGCACAAAAACCAAACGTAGCACTCTTAAGAGACCCAGCGGTCCGGGAAAAATACCAGATCACCCTAAAGAATCATTTTGAAGCCCTTACTACATCGGAGGCAGATGAATCACAGGAGGGAGTTGATCGTCTTGCAAACGAACTAGCGAAGGCAATTACAGACAGTACCAAAGAGGCGTGTCCAATAATGAAGCAGCACGTTCAACCCTAGATATCCGAAGAGACCTTGTTTCTCATTGATAAACGTAAGAAATGCAAGTTAAATAACCAACCGGAATATAGATGCCTCAACAAACTGGTCCGAGTTCATTTGAAGGAGGATAGAGCGGTGTATTGGGAAAATCTCGCAAATAATATGGAAGTGGCAGCCAATCAGAACGAATTCAGAACCCTTTACTCAACCATTTGACTAGTCGGGAAATCTCGGCCGTTTGAGAACATCAAAGACAAGACCGGAAAATTCATCAGCTCCAACATAGGACGTTTGGACAGCTGGTAGGACTTCTTCTGCACCCTCCTCAACCACGACGCCCCACCTGGACCGATGGAATCGGTGGACACCATGGACGAGTTATCTGCGCTAGTCAATGCGTCCGTACCGTCTATGAAGGAAATACGGACTGCCATCTTAGACCTGAAGAACAACAAGGTGCCGGGCTTTGATGAAGTGACACCAGAAGCCTTGAAATACGGCGGAGAGATCATTGTCGAAAGATTACACTCCCTGCTGAGATTGATATGGCAATCGGAAGCGGTACCAACAGCATGGAAGAAAACCATCAACGTACCAATCTTCAAGAAAGGCGATAAAACGGGCTGTAAGAACTATCGGGGCATCAGCCTGCTCTCCATACTTGGCAAAGTATTTATGAAGATCATCCATAGAAGGGTACTCAAACAGCACGAGAGGAACAGGCCGGTTTTCAACCTGGAAGAAGCTGCTGCGACCAGATCTTCACACTCCGTCAAATCCTCGAGGAAAGAATTCGGTGTGGAAAACTCACAATCAAAGTGTTAATTGATTTCTCCAAAGCGTTCGACAGCGTCCATTGCCCGGCCTTGTGGAAAGCCCTGGAAGTGGAAGGATACCCGCCAAATTACATTCGGCTACTTACCAACACCTATGACGTGTCAACCAGTCAAGTTCGAATCTAAAGGGCAAACACGAAGGATTTCTCGGTGAAAACGGGCATCCGTCAGGGATGTGTGCTCTCACCTAGCCTCTTTAACATCGTGGTCAATTGTGTCATGCACAAGGTATTCCTGGGACGTAGAGGGATCACTTTTGGGGCAGGGTTTGATGAACATGCCATAGATCTAATGTTCACGGACGATAGTGCATTTCTCACTGAGAACAAAGCCGAAGCAACAGAAATTCTGCAAGAAATCGCCAATGAAGCCGCCAGATTTGGGTTAAAGATCAACATCGCCAAAACAGTTGTCACGACATCGGACAACACCCCAGTGACCGTCTGCCTTAACGGAGTCTATCTTTAGCAAGTAGAGGAATTTAAATACCTGGGGTCTATAATCTGAAGCAGATCAATAGCGGCCTCCACTGACATCTCGCATCGCCTGGGACTGGCAACGTCTGCGTTCGGGTCACTAGCTTGGTGCATATGGAGAAAAAAGGCCCTCTCGGTGGTGACCAAAGTGCGTCTATACCGCACTCTCATCCTCCCAATACTCCTATATGGAGCAGAGACGTGGGTCCTCCTAGACACGGACCTCAAGAAGCTGGAGGTATTTCAAATGCGCTGCCTCAGACGAATACTGGGAGTAAACCTTCTGGACAGAATCCCAAACGTGGAAATCTGGGCTCGATGCTCTCACCAACCGACAGTGGAATCACTGATTAGACATGCTAGGCTTCGCTGGTTTGGCCATGTCTGCCGAATGGAAGAGAGGCGTCTACCGTATCGAGCCCTGTGGCGCACCAGACCGGAAACCTGAAAGGTCTCAAGAAAAGCACCTAAGAAAACCTGGATCCAACAAGTCGAAAAAGACCTGGTGAATTATGGCATCACCTCGGCACATGCTAGAGAAAATGCCACGTGGGACCGAAAATGGTGTAAAAAAATAATTGACTTCATCTGCACGGGCAATTTTCAAGCAGCACCCAGTCTCCTATCAACTGCAACCAAGCTGATTTGATGGAAACTACGGGATCAAATTGAATTGAATTGAATTGAATGATAGATTCAACGACTTGTCCCAAAATTTCAAAGACCACAAACAGATCCAAGACCTATTTTTGCTATATAACAACTGAATAAATATTATGTAATATATAGAAGATCTCAATTGGGAAATGATTTAATACTGAATTTATTAAACGAGTTGAATAATGTCCAGCTTTTGCGACCTTGGGTACACAGATAAAATATCATTAGAACTAATAGTCCCAGTTTACTTCTTTTTCAAAATTGTATGGACTAGAAAAGTTGCTGGATCACTTGTATTGAATTAAAGGAGTCCTTCAAAGGGACTTGTGCTCTACTGGCAAATATGAATTTATCAATAAATCAAAAAACAAGACCTTTCCTCCTTTATAACTGCAGAGTATTTAATATGTATGTGCAGAAATGATCAAGTTTCTATCATAGTGACCATCTTGGATGACAAGTAAGAGAAACAACATTATCATTCAGGAATACTTGACAAGTCTGTTTCTTTAACTGCTGAATACTGAAACCATCCCTAATATTTTAGATCAGTCCAACATAGCAAACCTTCATTAAAAAATGTTATTCTGTCTGTATTAACATGTTCACTAATTGCCTGTATAAGCAACAAAGCAAATCTTCTATAAAAAAAAAAAAAATTATTCTGTCTGTATTACCATGTTCACTAATGCCTGTATAAGCAACAAAGCAAATCTTCTATATAAAAAAATTATTCTGTCTGTATTAACATGTTCACTAATGCCTGTATAATCAACAAAGCAAATCTATAGAAAAAAAATTATTCTGTCTGTATTAACCCTTTACTCCCCAGCTACGCTTTTCTATGCCTTTACCTTTTCACCCCGTCTAAGCATTTCTACGCCTTTATTTTTGCCCCCCCCCCCCCAATCTAAGCTTTTCTATGCCTTGCACAGTATCAACCACTAAATATGATATATCTTCCATTTAAATGTTAATTCGCCACGCAGTAACTAATCGCTGGTCAAAAAAATAAATAATCTTTACTAACAATTGATTTTAATTATGAACTTTGTAACATTATAACCTGTAAATCTAAATTTAACCGACCAATTACAAGTAGTGGTGTTTCCACGGTCACATCCAAAATGGAGCCGTTTGTCGATTATATTACCTCAATTCGATGTAAATATTATGACCTTTTCAACACGTGTAAGTTATTCATAATCGTAATATATTCAAATATGCTGCTGAATTTTACATTAGTTGTATAAATTCATTATGTCATAGTGATTTTTATGTGCAAAATCACATTCTTAAAATGCACGGCAAATATGACAAGTCTTCTTCCATACATTGTAATGTTTAATGTAGCATTTAGATGTTTAAAACATGAAATTTGCTGAAAGTGCGGGAATTTAAAATAAAATAACACAATTAAGAATGTCTGTGTTGTTCATTTCTTCCATTCATTTCAATATACAAAGTTTCAATCAAATCGTATACGATACCGGAAGTGAATTGTTTTTATTTGCGAAGGGAATTCCTTGATTTCGTCATGGCAATGTGATTTGTCTGGAAGTGAAAACGGTTTTTCTGGATTCAGTTCCGACGAAATACCAAATCTGTTTAACAATGATGCGTTTAATGACGAAGTATCTGAAATTATGTCATCAGATATCGACATTTAAATGTCATCAGACTCTAGTGACACCGATGATGATCAGCCAACTTGGATTGCAGACGTGCAAGATATTGACAGGTCCATTTACTCAGCAGTCAGGACCATCACATACTTTGCAGGAAACAGCATCAGAACAAGACTATTTTCATTCAATTATATTTTCCAGTTGGATGTTTCGAAAAATTGTAACAGAAACAAATAAATTTGCAGCTGAACAAAATGTGGATCATGAAATCGTTGATGTTAACTGGACAGAGACCAGTGTGCCTGAAATGTCTGCCTTTCTTGGCATGTTGATCTTAATGGGGATAATCAAAGCTCCTGGCTATAGTTTTTATTGGTCAAATGACAATTTTCTATCAAATGAAGGAATCAAAAATGTAATGCCACGCAGAAAATTTTAAAAACTCCTTAAGCACCTTCACCTAAATGATGACAACACAAAATTTTCCTGCTGATCACCCTAACCATGACAAACTTCACAAAATACGTCCAATACTGGATCAAGTTCCGGAGAATATTGTAAAAACTTACAAGCCTCGGCAACATCAAACCACTGATGAAGGTTAAATACATTTCTACATTCTTTCAATATAATATATTTCTTTCCAACAGTAGAGATCATAACAGAAATGCACATCCATGCAGACATATTTAATTGTCTTTCATCATTACATTAATCTGAAATTTGTTCAAATAAAAAAAAGTCCATAATGTATTTATGATTTAAATTAGATGTATAATAAAAGTCACTTATGTGTGTATATCATATCCACATAAAAACAGATATCCATAACCATACAATTCCAATCAATCATACCTCTACACATAAATCTAAACATTAAATTCATGAATATGTCACTTTATGTAAATTGTAATGCATACCTTTTCATAATAATACTATTTAAAAAAGTTAAACTTTTCATTCACTGATCGTGTCTTAAGTTTGATTTAAATTTCATACAATACTTCATTTAATGATTTATCAATAAGATGTTTCTTAAGGATTTCAAATATTACTTCATTTATGTGCCAAATGAATTAAAATTATGGCCTGTCTAATGAACAAGCACGGACTAGATATCGCAATGTCAGCCATTATTACTTTTCTGTCTCTTGTCAGGTTCACTTGTGATTTTTATGTGATATTACAACGAATATAACATGAACACGGCTGTGAAAATTTTCAATTAAACATTTTACAAAATAATGTTACCAAATATGCTAATTAAGTACATACTGGCATTTACATATTGATGTTTAAAGTTTCGAAGCACAGGTTGATGTGATTAAAACAAAGCAACTTGTGCATCGGTAGTAGTTGTTTTTATCACAAAATGATAAATAATAACTTACGGTAATCTGGCATTTATAACAAATGCGAACTTGCAGTGGAAATGATTAGGTTTTTTTGAGGCTATTCTAGCAATGGGAGAATACAACTTTTTGAAGACGACACTGTTTTCAGTTTACGTGGATTTTTTTTTATGGGGAGCAAGGGTATGACGTCATGAACGTCATATGGGAGGCACAGGTAACATGGTTTGATTTCATATGGGGAGTAAAGGGTTAACATGTTCACTAATTGCCTGTATAAGCAACAAAGCAAATCTTCTATAATAAAAAAAATATTCTGTCTGTATCAACATGTTCACTAATTGCCTGTATAAGGAACAAAGCAAATCTACTATAAACAATTATTCTGTCTTTATTAACATGTTCACTAATTGCCTGTATAAACAACAAAGCAAAATCTTCTATAATAAAAAAAATATTCAGTCTGTATTAACATGTTCACTAACTGCCTGTATAAGCAACAAAGCAAATCTTCTATAAAAACAAATTATTCTGTCTGTATTAGGATGTTCACTACTGCATGTATAAGCAACAAAGCAAATCTTCTATAAAAAATTATTGTCTGTATTAACATGGTCACTAATTGCCTGCATAAGCAACAAAGCAATCTTCTATATAAAAATTTTTTAATCTGTTTGTATTAACATGTTCACTAATTGCCTGTATAAGCAACAAAGCAAATCTTCTATAAAAAAAATTATTGTCTCTATTAACACGTTCACTAATTGCCTGTATAAGCAACAAAGCAAATCTTCTATAAAAAAAATTATTCTGTCCGTATTAACATGGTCACTAATTGCATGCATAAGCAACAAAGCAATCTTCTATATAAAAAATTTTTAATCTGTTTGTATTAACATGTTCACTAATTGCCTGTATAAGCTACAAAGCAAATCTTATATAAAAAAACTATTATCTGTATTAACATGTTCACTAATTGCCTGTATAAGCAACAAAGCAAATCTTCTATATAATTTTTTTAAATCTGTATTAACATGTTCATTAACTGCCTGTATATAACAAAGCAAATCTTCTATTTCAAATAATGTATTCTGTCTGTATTAACAAGTTCATAAATTGCCTGCATAAGCAATACGAAGATGTCATGGCATTTTGCCTTGAACCTGATAACAATCACTGAAAATCAGTGAACACATCTAAGACAATGTCAAACGATAACCATATGCCATATAACCAAACATTAATGAATCAAATTTGCTTTGTGCATCTCTAAAATATTTGTGTATTCATTCGACACTAAAGTGTAGCATCGCCAAGGCACACTAAGGCTAGGATTTACCTGTAGCCATTTTAGAGCCAAACGAGTTAATCGGGAGTTAAATCGTTTACAGCCATGTGGGTGATAAGCATTGTGAGTATTGTCTACCTGGAAACTTGTTCAAATTACTGGTGAACTGCCAAAACATTGGCTCCTGAATTTGATGACAACTGAGTACATTTTGATCCAATAACCATATGATACTGGAAAATACGAATATTGCAATCAGGCAAAATCAGTGTGAAATATTGCACACATAAAAAAAAAACATACTTACTCACTAGGACAATCCCTGGACACTAACGAAACTACCCCAATCTTAGTGATATTCCTCAGTATGTTATATATTGGCCAAACAAATGTAGCATTCTATGTATAAGAATGCAATCAATAACTATAATAGCTGGTCCAGAACTAATAAAAGTCTAGTGATATGTATGCCCAATTGCGAGACAGATGAACTTGATTAAATTTCACATTATAACAGACTTTGCCTCTCTTCCTTAGACATTTGCGAGCTTGTCATCTCAGCTGCTGGAGGCCTGGTTGGCAAGAGGGTTCAACCTCTCTAAAAAGCAATTCTGGGTGACATTTAAGGCTGAATGTCTATGTAAAAGGAAGAGGTCTAGATATATATGAGGCCACTTACTACTAACTAGTATAGCTGGTCTGGACCATTTAAGTATGTGCACCCAACTGCGAGACAAATGAACTGTACTGAATTCATGACCATGCTAGTCTGAACTTATCTCTCGTGCTGTTAAATTTGAGGGCTTGTCTGACATACGACCCTAAGAAATGATTCCAAGATATAAGAGTGAGGAGCAAGGAGTTTTACTGCAGATGTATGGTAATTAATTTATCCTTTGATAACAAGCAATGGTTAAATGGTATTAGTCTTGCTACTTTAGAATATAGAGCCATGTAAACTAATGCTAACACTGAAATTGCAGGCAAATAAATTACAAAGATATACTTGCCTTAAAGTCTGTGTTATTTACATGCTCAAATATTAGTGCTGGAGTCCGAGACTGAAATAAAGAAAAAAAATGTGTTAGACACATTTAAAACATTCCTTCTTCACTAAACAAATTTAGTGTTTGACAGAACCTGGTGTCTCGCCTGGAAAAGTATGCTGGTAAGTATAGCCCCTGTAAAATAGTTATAAAAGCTGAAGAAAAAACAATTTAAAATATGGTAGTACACTATCTGCTACCTACCCATATCTTATCATTAAACCATTGAATTGTATTCCATTTTATTCATTACTTTTGGAAAATATATAAATGACAACAATGCAGAATTCGATTTGTACTTACCAAGACAAATTTAAGAAGTTTCCATTAAACTTAAAGTAACTGATTAAAAATGCATTACTGTTCAAGAATAAAAACAAATTCAAGGAGTTTTAAAGGCAACCCAACCAATTCAAGGCATTTTAAAGGCAACCCAATAAATTCAATGAGTTTTAAAGGCAAGCCAACAAATTCGAGGATTTTCAAGATTGTGGTAACCCTGTTTAACAATGTTGACCATGATGTAACAAGATTTTTTATTTAAAGAAAGCAGTAAAGGCAAGACTGAACTCTTTTGCATATCAGCATATAAACTTTAAACCTATGGTAATATTATCAAGTTACTTACAAAAACTATAATGAAACACTTTGCATCATTTATAATAACAATGGTTCTTGGTGCCATTAAAGTCATTAGTATATCTCATGATAATTACAGAGCTGAGACAAGAATGTAAGAAATTGCATTTTGACTTTTTTGCTTGCGAGTATATTTGTCGCTTTTTGTGCAATATATTTCTTTTTATTATTCCAAGTTTCCTCTGACCCTTGCCACAACATTTTGTATATTTGGACATTTATGTCTGGGTGTAGGGTCCGAGTCCATTCACTATCGAAAAGTTGGTGTTGGCATGGGGTAGCCTCTTACTAGCTGGCCCAGCAAACTTGAACGACTTTCCATCATGATATACTTGCATAAAACCTATAGAAATATGATTTATATTCTCAAAATTTGTGAGCATAGCATTCATCATGTCTTTAATCCGCTGACAGGAAAGACGAAAGAACCTTGATGCTGAAATTTGACTTGAATCTGGCTATTTTCAGTCAGAGCCAACAGTACCAATCAGCTATAGTTCACTAATACCGCGACCAGTAGTATCGAAACATTTTGGCAACTGTCTTTATCATGACTAGCGCTTAATGGGAAATCGGTTATTTTATAAGCTATTTTAAATAATTTTTGCAGAATATTTGGCATGCAGTGTGAATCGCTGAAAGAGTCTTGAAATTCATGCCAAATTCAAGAGGGCGGGCAGCTCTATATATATATATATATATATATATATATACATCTATATCTCTCTCTCTATATATATACAGTGGGACCCCGCTATAACCCGGTAGTTGGGAGCCATAGAATCCGACCGGGCTATGAGCCGAACCGTGTTATAAGCAACCATGTACAATACCAACACATTTTTGGATTTAATTGGGGTTGGGGGTTACATAAAGACGGGTGCGAAAATGCATGGCATGATGGCACAATTACCATTTTTGATCAATATATATTAAATGAGAAAACCATTTGCTGTGGTAACAGAAATTGCAGATATAATATATTACTTTATTCAGAAAACCATGCATTGGTACATACACGTGTCTAATTTATATATATATATATATATATACATGTATAATCTATTGCATGAAAAGAATATCAACATCGTGTATTCACCAGCGAATCTTGTAACATACATTGAATCCATAATACAAATATTTCCATCGAAAATATCCACACACGGATGTAGAATATTCAATAATTTTGTCACAGATCATTATGTGACTAATACAATGAGAGAAAGTAACAAAAATTACGTAACGGGTGTATGTAATGAATGATGAAAAAGTACATGTATGTACGACGATTAATAAACGGTGTCTGCATACATTTTACACCACTACATTTCTCATCTGTTAGTAGTTATTATTTTTTAAACAAACTGTGATTTTTAGCTGCTTTCTGCTAATAACACGTTTGCTCTTGGTAAAGTCAAGAATAGTTCTCAGTTGCAGAATTCGAAGATGCGGAAATTATTAAAAATATTAAGTCTCAAAACACTAGTGGTGATGCTGACGATGGTGATACTTCTGATGATAGTAAACAGTAAAAGCATTACGTTTGCGTTTCCCATTTTCCATTCTAAATGTATACAAATTAACACTTTTAATCCTATTGGTTTGAAAATCTACAGCAAGAATAATAGTCATTAAACAATGGGGGTATATTTGTAGTAAATTTACGACATTATTTACTGGCCAACAGATTGCATAAAACAACACCGCCAAGCCTTACGCACATGCTGGCGGCTTTGTTTCTTTGATGCTGTATAAATCGTTGCCCTATGATTTGAACAAGTATAGCTCGGTAGTTCACTTTGATGATAAACAATGTACTTAAATTAATTGATTTATACATTCTGGTGAGAATCTTTTATCAACCGCCACATTGGCTGCTGCTTAGTTGTGTATGAAATTAAGAGAACATATATCGGAGATTATTTGAGCAACGACTGTATTCGGAATGCATTCAAGACAAACACAAAGTAGAAACGATGGCTTCATTACTCAGGAATCATTAATTATAATATTGACACTTATGAGCTGTAATTTTTCAACAGTAAACAAAGATCAAAGTTCTCAGTAGGCCCAGGTTCTTTTTCGCACTGTTTAGACGAATATGATAATGATAATTAAACTCTTGACATATTTATTTTTTTTCATACTTAAATTTTTTTTTTTTTTTTTTGGTCTTTGAGAAAAATACCTACCCGAAAATTTCGGGAACCATGCCACGACTGGGTTATATCCGAATTCAGGTTATAGCGGGGCGGGTTATAGCGGGGTCCCACTGTATATATATATATATATATATATATATATATATATACACACAAAGTGCTTTAAGTTAAACCAGCTCAATTAATTATCTGCACAAATCAAGCTTGTTTTCTGGAGGAAAAAAGTGCTAGGGTCAGCAACAAAAACAAGATTGGCTGTCAGACCCAAACAGTCAAATTTATGGCCTTAAATCAAGCATATGGCTGAATAATACTGATCTGAATTTAATCAATAAATGTCCAAGACTTGTTGCAATAATTCCTGAAATAAATATAAATTTGAAAACTATTAATTATAATTCTTTTTTAAATCCATTTGGCAAGAATAAAATAACATATACCCAAAAAATACTTAACTATCGTAGGTCAGTGTTTCCCATTACTCTAATTTGTATATGCAAGACCTCAAAGTTTTCTATTTGACCCCATGGTTTTACTCAATCTGACCCCAGTATGACACAATGTGGATCTTGCATCTTCAGGGGAAAATCATCAATACAAAAATTACCCCTGAGGGTTTGAAAAACATCACATTTAGCTGTATTGTGTCACTGCTTTTTAAACGTGAATGTGGATATATTCTGTGATGATTAGCAACCCATAGTTAAACAGTCATAATCCCTCAGATGGTAGGTTCACACCACTGACTTATGAGCCGAACACATAAGCAAGATGCAACAAAAATATACAATTTGTAATATTAGTAAAATACTGACTACATTGCAGGTAGAGAACCTCAGAGTGCCACTTCAAAGAATTTTAAGTTCACAACAAATTTGGAAACTTGTTTTTCTAGAATGAATTATATCTGTAAACAAAACTTTTAATGCCCAAGTACTGCTTAATTTCCTTCTCAGTTTATTGATAACATTTGCAAATTGGATAAACAATGGATTAGTTATATATTTCTGCTTTTAATAACATTACAATGATTACACTGAAACCAAATTGAAAACAACTAAAACATCAACTTTTCTTTACAAAATGGCAGTTTACAAGTGGTGACAAGGAGACTTGAGTTAACAGACAGGCAGACAACAGATGACTGGCAACAGACCATTCCATAAGTTGGGTCAATAACCAGCAGAAATAAAATCATGACCATCCTGCATCTTTTTGATCATGCAAGCACTCATATATCTTAATAATTAACATTTGTACTCTGATACAAATGAAACTGAAATAAATAATCTCAAACAGCACATCCAGTGTGGACTTGTTCTATGCAAATCAACACATACCGCTGAACATTATGTATCATGAACTGGCATTGCTATCATACATGTCTATGACAACCATTCAAGTTCATTAATTAAATAAAATCATTTAAAATAAGATCTGGTGAGGCAGAATATAATGAGAGCATGGCAATACAAGATGTTGACCCTGATATGCCTGAAAGGAGGGGGGGGGGCATATCTTGCTAATATAGAGCAAAACCTGTTATGCCAACAAAGTCTCTTAAGACAGGTGGTCTTTCATAGCAGGTTTGTAATAAAAAACATTAAAAAAATTCCAAGGTCCAGTTTTAGAACAGTTTCAAGAAAAATAACCAATCACTGTACATATATTCTATTCTGTATTATTAGTTCTTGCTAAACTATTGTATGAATTCATGTAACAAAATTCTATAGCAATAAAGATGTACTTTTATCTTTAAACATGAAAACATTTACATTTGAAGATCACATATTTTAACAAATTTGCGTATGAAATCCATTTCTGAAATATTCATTTAAACCGCCTTTCTTGCAAGTGCTCTGCTTTCATCACTTCAGTTACAGTAATTTTCTTCTCCAGCCTTAAAATTTGTAGGTTCATCCATTGTTATTAAGGTTCTAGGTGTTAAAATTATTAGTGATAAGTTGTAATAATTGAATGTAAAGAATGTTTTGACTGGATTGTGGGAAAATATGGAAGATCTATCTATGTGCATTGCATAGCTAACAATCTTGAATAGACGACAGCTTTGTGATTGGGATGTAATCACTTAGCATCGGATTTTTTTTTTTTTTTACAACAAACCTTATAAGTTCTAATTAACTCTAAAGACAAACAATATGTGGAACCAGTACGCCAACTGTGGCACTACAACGGCAATTCATGACACTGACATTAGCGTGGTTTACAGACTGTAGCATCTATCACTGGTAGAAACAATTTTTTTAAATATTCCTTTTAGGTTTTTATATCAGAATAATCATCACTAATTAAGCAGGCATTGATTACATATAGGTCAGTGGTATCTGTTCGCGCGACAGGGTCATTGATAGGTAAGCCACATTGCCATACAGGAAGCAAGCTATGTGCAGTAATAATTAGTCTGGTTCCCTGCTTTTTATGCCCCCTTGCTCACCCCTATATGAATAGAGCAGAACACGTGCAGCATATAAAGCAGGAAACCAGACTAGGAAATATAACTACATATACTTTAGTCTGTTTTACGACATAGCTAAAAATATTCAGACATCAGTAGCCAGCCTACTTTTTTATTTTCTGTTAAATTTAAAACGGTATGAGCAGATTTTTTTTACAGGGATTAAATAAAGGTCGGTGGAGTTTATCCTCATTTCTGCGATGCGGACATTTATAGTAGTGTCAAAATGCACTAGTGGCTCATAACAGCATTATATAATAAAATTAATCTGTGCATTACAAATGTGGTCAGAAATGGCAGGTGGTCGCTCATGCAGAGGTTGCTCATTGCAGTTTTTACTGCATAAAGCAATGACTCAATAATTTTGCTCAACATTTTACATGGATTTCCATAACTGTAAATCCTAGATTCAGCCCAGTAGAAATCACGTAACAAAAAAAAGCCAAGAGCAGTTTAAATTTAGTCACAACAGAACTGCTGTTACTAACGTGAGATACAACAGTAATAAATTTGGAAATAATCTAAATTTAGCTTTAAAACTGAACACAATGTGTCATTTTAAATTAAAAAATAAAATAATGTAATTTTACATAAAAATGTGACTTACAACAGATTTGCTTTGAACCCTGGATCTGCTCTGAAATTAATTTAGTCATGTTTATAAATAAATGAAATAAATAAATGAAAATGAGCTCCATATTAAAGATTATTAAAAGTAAGTTTTTCAATGATGGATTTGCATACTATAGAAAAATAAAAGTCTTTAGATGTTCAAGTACCCAAAAATAAGACAACAAGAAGAAAATTATTTTACAATGGCAAATTTGAACCCCAAAAATAAACTATTTTCTTTTAACAAACAGCCAACAATAAACATCAACTATTTTGTAATGAGATACATATTATGACTACTGCACTCTATATGATATGCATAAAGATAGCTATGCATACATAAGCAAGATTACAAAGATACATGTAAGCCAGTTTCTGCACACATTGGAAAAGAGTAGAAATAACACTATTTTCAAGTGTTACATTCAGAAACAAGTGGGGGCCCAGAGTTTTTTAGTAAACATGGTGAAGGTCATCACAATTGATGTTTCTGCTGCTCCATTTTACCACAATGTATTTAGAATTGCTTCTAAGGAATGAGGAACTGCACTTGAAATTGGTAAGCAAGATAAAATGGGTACATGTACATCTGTAGACTTTTGAATGGATGAGGGATGGTGATTTCAAAAACATCTTAACTTCTGAATTTATTTCTAGCTTTTTATTTGTTTAATTTGTCATAACCAATAAAATCTATGTATTGGATAAAGTATACTTTTAATTGCATGACTTCAAACTAATCTGTGGAAGTTCTCATACATCATGACATTCCAAGAACATGAATTTATACAATTATTGCACAATTTAAAAAAATCACGCATCCTGGGAGCATCTCTGAATTTATTTTGTCACATTTGCTGTCATATCAGCTACTCAAGACTACTGAGGCATCGCTATGCTGCATAATCAAGGCAGACTACAAAAATTGACAATAAAAACATGGTTACATTTATATTCATTATTTCATTAGTTTTTACTGTATTTCAGTGAAATAAAAAAAGCTTACCTTGTATAGTGTTTGTTATTCATATATTTCTACTTTATATACTCCTCATTTAACAAGAAATCCCAATCATGTAAACTGTTTTGAATCCCACAAAGTAAATCCAATATTTTCATATGTACATTAAAAAAACATGAATGAAATCCCCTCCAATTACAATGTTGTGAGTGGTACGTCTCAAAACAGTAATTATTCACACATAAATGACGATATTATCATGTATATTACAAGATATGCCCACATCTGTTTCTTTCACAAGTTTTTAACCAGATATTCAGGAATAAATTTGAGGAAAAAAATCTTTTATTGCTTAGTGGTCCAAGCTCAATTGTTGAACCAACATGAGAATCAAAAACATTGATCATGAATACGGCGAGACCACACTCCATTGTGCAAGTGAAACTACGTCCACCTTGTCATCCGATTAGAAGCCAAGCGATGAAGCTGTTAGTACCATTTCTGTAAGTCTTTGGTATGACTCGGCCGGAGATCGAACCCACGACCTCCAGCTTCTGTGGCGGACACTCTAACCACTATACCACCTGAGCGGTCCTTAATATGTGTAACTTTCACTTGTATTCAAACAAGATATTGATGATATAGACCTATGTATGAAGTCAAATTAAAATAAAAAACACAGCATTAAGAAAAAAAAACATTTTTCATCATGTGGTCATAGTGATTGTTGATAGAGCAAGATGTAAACAACTTTACTCATATACAACCGTACAATACCGTCTTATAGAAACATCTTAAAGAATGACACAACCATACATCAAAGTCCAAGATCAAACAAACAGGACAACAAAATCAATCACAAAACAAGCAACATAAACATCAATCAGATTACAGAAATCCACTCTACAATGGCCATGTTTAGTGTCATGAATGTGATCAATGCACTGATGTGAGATATAAAACTGCCCGTAAAAATTACAACACTATTAGCTTCCTCAAATCAGTGAAATATACAATATAGACCATAGATTGTCATGAATGTACATCAATGCAGTATATAAAACTGCCCATACAAATTTCTGCAAATCAGTGAAATATATAATATAGACCATAGATTGTCATGAATGTACATCAATGCAGTATATAAAACTGCCCATACAAATTTCTGCAAATCAGTGAAATATATAAATAATATAGACCATAGATTGTCATGAATGTACATCAATGCAGTATATAAAACTGCCCATACAAATTTCTGCAAATCAGTGAAATATATAATATAGACCATAGATTGTCATGAATGTACATCAATGCAGTATATAAAACTGCCCATACAAATTTCTGCAAATCAGTGAAATATATAATATAGACCATAGATTGTCATGAATGTACATCAATGCAGTATATAAAACTGCCCATACAAATTTCTGCAAATCAGTGAAATATATAATATAGACCATAGATTGTCATGAAGGTACATCAATGCAATATAAAACTGCCCATACAAATTACAACACTTGTTACTATTAGCTTCCTCAAATCAGTGAAATATACAATATAGACCATACCGTATTTTGTTGTGTATAACGCGCACTTTTTTTTACCTAATTTTCTTATCTAAAGTCGGGGGTGCGCGTTGTATATAAGAACTAAAAAAAAAAGATTTTTTCCAGGTCGATCTGAAGAGGATGAACGCACTCACTACTTGTGAAATATTAAATCCATTGTACATTGCATTGTAACTACAATGTTTACCGGTACTAGCCGTATTAAAGAAATAAATAATGCTTACAAATAGTCTTGTTCTTTGATTGCCTATGTTAATAAACTGGTTTCATTTCACGTCACTGTGTCAAGTTTTGTTCTGTGCCACGGCCGGAAATACATGTACATAACGACTTGCCTTTGTTCAAAAGCTGTGCAAAGTGCGGCATTGGAGCGGAACAAATACCACTGTGTGGATTACCGTACTTGTTTCGTAAATGTTCAGTACCGTATTCCATAACTGTTGATCTAATCGAATTTTTCTTCATTTATTATTGGTCGAATTGAAATATAATATGTGTAGAATTCAACTAGTGTTAATGTTCTCATCAGAGCATCTGTTGTGGACATATATATTTTTGCGACTACGGGTTCTTTCTTACGGGAACACTGATACGTTGTGGAACAAAATAATCAATGTATGAAGTCGGGAAACATTTTTTTTCCTCTTTGGAAAATAAGCTTGTTACTTAGTTTTATTTCTCATCTTAAATCATAGTATTTGAGATATCTTTGTGATTATACAGTGATCAATGGCTTCAATGCTTCATCGACTCGGTGTGGTCTTTTCACGGTAACTGGCTCCAGGTAAGCTTTGATGCGCTCAACATAGTTACAATGCTTTGTCTCGGTGAGCAGTATTTAATTGATTCAGGACATACAGCGACTTTTCGAAAGTAATGACGACAAAGTGGAATTTGAGGGATTTGATGCAATAGACTGCGTCAACTAGACGAACATTTAAAGGGCCCTTTTAAGGGCCAACAATAAAATCGGAAAGATACAATATCAATATTGCCACTTTTTCATTCACTATCTAAAATGACCAACTATTGTTGCACTATGAAAACGGAGTGAAATAGCGGTAGTCAAAATTTTAAAATGCATTATATCACATGCGCGTTATATGACAGAACTATGTTTTTTCCACTTATTTTGGGTCGAAAATCGAGGTGCACGTTATACACACCAAAATATGGTAGATTGTCATGAATGTGCATCATTGCAATATATAAAACTGCCCATACAAATTTCTGCAAATCAGTTAAATATACAATATAGACTATAGGTTTGTCATGAAAGTAAATGCATTGTTACACTGTATAAAAATCACAAAACTTGCAACTAAAACATTTTTGTAAACCATTCAGTATCCGCTGTTTTCAAGCGATGTCACAAAACGTGTGTACTTCCATATCCACCATTTCGAGTCCCTTGTTCACATAACAGGCACCTAACAACATTGTTCTTCCTGCATAATTATGAAGCCACGTTTCATTTTGTGAGTCAGAATATAATAATACATCACATTCTGTTGTGCATGTCAACCGCATGAGATCGAATGTGACTTTTCTACTTGTTTTTCTAAAGTAAAATAATTAAATTTTAACCATCTTTGTTATTCTTTCATAAACAAATAGATCAATTAAAAATCAAAAACACAAACAAATGGATATACAAACAAGTAGAAACATGTAATGATTTTCAATTTCCATGGGCTTAAATCAATTATTTGGTTATTGTTGAAGTTAAAAAAAGCTAATTGTTAACATATAATTTCATCTTTCCAAAAGCATTTCAGGAATACATCATTTTAACATTCGACAAAAAGTCATGTTTCGTTTGAATATAATTAAGATGACACTTCTCTGAACAGTTATCGCTTTCATTCAGTATCATGCTACGTCCATCATCTCCACCACAAATACAATATTTGACCATACTAATTAAATTGGTCTGTCAACTGTCTTTGGCACAAACTCATGCTATCACGAATAGTATTTGTACATAAAAGGTCCAGCATAAAATACATGCTACGAAATTTTAACTTGTAACTGATATTGTATCCTGAAATCATTATCCAGAAATACTCTTTGAAGATGACAAGGTTAGGAAAATTATACGATTCTCTTTTTAAAAAAATGTCAATATTGTCTGTTTGAAACAAAAAACAAGAAACTTTCTATTTAACCCATTTTATCCTGAATACGCCCGCGGTCGAAATACCTCATTCTATCCTGAATACACCTGCAGTCGTAGTATCCCATTTTATCCTGAATACAACTACGATCGTACTCTACTACGTATGTGTGTAGCGTCTCTAGAAACATGTGATATACATCACAAATATTTGTGTACTTCTTCACCAACACAGAAAATGGTTAAAGCATGCATGCGCAGTGAAATTGTTTTTAAAAACGTGGTTGGAAAAGAAACGGTTGACTTGAAAATCGATCGATAAAATGATGGACCACAACTCGGATAAACATGGATGCTGATAGCAAGGGTAGCGACATTAGAGGATTTAGATGATTCTAATAAAGATATTGACTTGAAAGATGGGTTACGATTGAATAAAGTTGATGAAAAAGATGATGCATAGCTTCATGCATGTGTTGATAGCGGTTCAGAGAATGAAGCCAACTTTGAAGGCTTTCAAGAGGAATGACTTTGGGATGCATTTTCGATTCGGTTTCAGCCAAGATTTAAATTGTTAGGAGTTATTGAACATTTTTAATCACCATTAAAGTAATATTTTTGTTACTAACATAGTGATGATGTGGACTTCAAAATTTGTACTGATTAATTATCTTACTGAAAGATTTTGATGAATAATTTGAAATAATTTTTTATGAGAAACTGCACACAAAAATACATGTATCAGAATGTGAAATAAAGAAACTGTATGTGTCATGTTGTCCAATTTTAGTAAAATTATTATAACTTTTAAACTAACAGTGCTAGAAACTTCAAAGTTAGACCAAAATACTAGTAATTGAATTATCTTTATTTTCTTCCATACTATGAGGAGCATTTAATTCATCTTCATGGACAAAAAATTCACTGAACATCATGGTAAGTTTGTTTTAATAAAAAAACATTCTTGCAATTCATATTTCAAAATACAGTTGTGAGCATGTACTTTGCTAAATGATAACAAAACATCAATCAGTGTTGCAAATTGTATTATCTTTTCAGAGATATATAGTTTTATATACTTTATAAAAGAAATAACATTGTAATAACATTTTTAGTAAACATGGTGAAGGTAGTCAGAATTGATACAGCTACTGCTCTATGATGCTCCGTTTTACCACAATGTATTTAGAATTGCTTCTCAGGAATCAGGCACTGCCATTGAAATTGGTAAACAGGATAAAATGGGTTAATAGCAATATACAGGATTACGGTTCAACTTTACTATTTTGTCTTTCGATATAAGCAGGGGAACATCTAGCTTTATTTTTAATTTTGTGCTATAGTGCACATAATTTCAAGTATAATCTATGTATCATAAAGTAAATATCCTTATTGACAGTTAAATCAGATTATTATTTTGAAAATACATGATGACCAATTTTGACAAAGATTTGCTAGGGACTCAAAATGGCAGAAGATTTCCCTATGTGCTGCATTTAGCTGAAATGTTTTCATGCAAGATTTGAAAATCTACAGATATATTTTTATGAGACTGAATTTTAGGATGCTTTTAAGCAGTATGCACCTTTAAAACTGACC
This sequence comes from Unio delphinus, assembly GCA_029339505.1. Classification (NCBI taxonomy): domain Eukaryota; kingdom Metazoa; phylum Mollusca; class Bivalvia; order Unionida; family Unionidae; genus Unio; species Unio delphinus. The sequence goes on from JAQISU010001238.1 coordinate 16,987,623, forward strand.
AAGAGAGGCATCAAAGTGTAGTAGGGACTTCAAGATCATTTAACTGTTTGCCAGTTTCCTTCCAAAACAATACAAGCAGAATCTTTACAGTACACTCACCCCATGACCTTATGGGCATTAATCATTTTGGTTCAAGTCTAGGGAGAACAGGCAGTTGTGTTTTTGCAAATTAATTAAATGATTATTTACAGAACTTCCAATTAGTTTTAGATTTTGAAAATGATTATGAAATTAGAGACAAGATTTTAGATTATGTTTCTCTAATTAGCAAGAATATCTCAGATATAGATTTTAAAGAAACAGATAGTTTATAATTGAACACTGACAATCTTTGTCAACCTTTACACTTACCGTATTTTCGCGCATATATCCCGCACACGCAGATAATCCGCACCCTCATATAGCCCGCAGGTTTTGGGGTTTTGTGTAAAAAATCGTTGGCATAACCCGCACCTTTGTATAACCCGCAACCATAGATATATTTATACAGCTACAATCGGAAATGAAATCAATTACAGGATCACGGGGCTTCGCTGATGTAGCAAACTGCGATTCTGTTTTCCGTTTTGGTGACAAAATATACCATCTGGTGATATTTGTGGCGACACCAATTTTGGCTGATAAAAACCGTATATACAGTCTTGCGTTTGGAGTAGAGAAAATCAAAGGCACCATGACAGGAAACAATGTACTGGAATATATTGTTAAAATAACAAGTCCTTGTCTCATACTGGCAAACCACACTAACAGTGCACTGTTATATCATAATCCGCTAATGATGATATCTGGCTTTATTACTTTATGCAACTGACTAGTCAAAATCCAAATCCGCAGAAGGCGAAAACGTAAAATGAGTACAGTCAAGCAGATGACACTAATTTAAAAACAAATACCAGATGGAAGAAGAAAAAATACGTTTGCTGACATTTCAAAGAGAACTGATTACCTTTGAAGCACTGATATATACTAAACAAATAAAACAAATCTGTTTCAATGTTCTACAATTATCTGAAGTTTCCGCAGCAATAACAAACAGGTATTTGTTTCACCCTTCAACTGGAGCCTTTAGCGGCGCCATCATCAAAGTAAGCCGACAACCTTTGCTCAATAAAAGTCAGGAAAAACACGGTACACAGTGCTTGTGTGCGTAGGAGCTGTGCCTCAACTACAGGCTACATAAACACGGACATTTTTAAATAATCTTGTATTCTTGTGAAGTGTAGATTCGAGTTTAAATAATTTCTTTCTGTTTAATTTAAAAAATGCCGAAACGAAAGTCTTACACAGCCGACTTCAAGCTAACTGCCATTGCGTATGCTGAAGTGCATGGCAATAGAGCCACAGGCACAAAATTTGATATTGATGAGAGTGTAATCCGAGGTTGGAGAAAAGAAAAAGGAACGTTGGAGAAGATGAATCCACGAAAACGTGCTCGTCACGGACCTAAAGCAAAGTGGCCTCACCTTGAAGCTGACCTGAAGCAGTGGATCGTGGCCCAGCGGTAAAATTAGGTACCGTAGTTATTTCGATTGAAAACAGAAAATATTGATTATGAAAACGTGACGGATACGAAATTTTAAGTTTTTATCCCGAAATGTTGATTTAGTCCCGATACCGTAGGTTGTAAAGTCACCGTAGTAGCCATAATATCCAACCCTAGCAAAACAAAACTAGAACAATATATGTTATGTAGTTACGTTTTTCGAACAATATGTTGAAATATCATCATGTGTAAAAAAAATTGTGATATAGCCCGCACCCTTATATAACCCGCACCCCCCCTGCGGGGTTTGTAAAATCTGGGATAATCCGCGGGATATATGCGCGAAAATACGGTAAACACCATTTATTTAACATTTGTTTTTTGAGGAAGAGGTTGAAAGTGAGCGCGAGTCTGATCAGATATATTATAATCATTTATATGTTTTTAAATCAACTTCTTGACAACTCATTAGTGAGATATCAAATGTTTAGTGTGTAGGAAACACAGATCTATGTACCAGAAACAATTCAAACCAGTTAAAAAAAATGATATTAGTTGTCTCCAGTGAAGTCCGCTCTAGGCTTATATATTTACCAGAGGAAAACTGGCTAGAGAGTTTGACTTTGAATTAAAGAAAATGGTAACCTAGCTGTTTGTTTGTTGGTTCTACCAGCTAATTCCCCAATGTAGCTGCCACCCACCCCATCCAGCTACAACAGTTTGGTGGAGAATTCAAAAATGGAAAATTTGTGTTAAATTATATTTTAAAATTTTATTGGATTTAGGGGAATTAGCTGGTAGACACTTGCTCAATCTATTAGAACTTATATTGATGAACAGCAGAACTGGGCTGATGTGTTGCCAGGCATTCTTATGGCTTATCGGAAAACAAAGTGTACAAGCTCTACTGGATTTTCTCCATATGAACTTGTTTTTGGACATGAAATGTGTCTTCCTTTTGATGTTATACTGGATTCAAATGAAAATGGAAAACTATCAGCAGCTGAATATTTACAAAAGTTGAAAAACAAATTTCATGTTTTAGACAAAACAGCACAGGATAACATTGGAAGAAAATAGAAACAATACAAAGAATGTTTTGACCGTAAAGCATCCGAGCCAAACTTCTACAGTGGGACCCAGCTATAACACGGTAGTTGGGAGCCATAGAATCCGACCGGGCTATGAACCGAACCGTGTTATAAGCAACCATGTACAATACCAACACATTTTTGGATTTAATTGGGGGGGGGGGGGGTACATAAAGACGGGTGCAAAAAAGCATGGCACAATTACCATTTTTGATCAATATATATTGAATGAGAAAAACATTTGCTGTAGTAGCAGAAATTGCAGATTTAATATATTACTTTATTCAGAGAACCATGCATTGGTACATACACGTGTCTTATTTATATATACATGTATAATCTATTGCATGAAAAGAGTATCAACACCGTGTACTCACCAGCGAATCTTGTAACATACACTGAATCCATAATACAAATATTTCCATCGAAAATATCCACACAAGGATGTAAAATATTCAATAATTTTGTCACAGATCATTATATGACTGAATTCAATGAAAAGAAAATAACAAAACTTACGTAACGGGTGTACGTAATGAATGATGAAATAGTACATGTCCGTAGATTAAATAATGGAAGCTAAAGTGTATTCTTACAATAACTACATGTACATCTCAGGATCTTTCTGTCTCTGAATTCAGTCATTGTAAATTTCAGCACATTTTCCCACCCAAGCTGCTAGTCAAAGTCCTTTGAACTTGCCGCCCAGCTATTGCGTCATGTTCTTTTGATGTACTCTAATACAGCAGGCGAACTGGCTGTATTTTAACCATTGAATTATGTCACTGTTTAGCTCGGCAGTTCACTCTGATGATAAACAATGTACTTAAATTGATTGATGTATACATTCTGGTGAGAATCTTTTATCAACCCCCGCATTGGCTATTGCTTAGTTGTGTATGAAATTAAGAGAACATATATCGGAGATTATTAGAGCAACGATTGTATTCAGAATGCATTCAAGACAAACACAAAGTAGACACGATGGCTTCATTACTCAGGAATCATTAATTATAATATTGACACTTATGAGCTGTAATTTTTCAACAGTAAACAAAGATCAAAGTTCTCAGTAGGCCCAGCAATTGGTTCGTATTTCCGACGTTTATTTTGGCACAAAACTAGAAGAAATTTGATAATACATTTTCTACACGTTGTTTTTCGCACTGTTTAGACGAATATGAGAATGATAATTAAACTCTTGACATATTTTTTTTCATACTTAAATTTTTTTTTGGGGGGGGGGGGGTCTTTGAGAAAAATACCTGAAGAAAAATGCCACGACCGGGTTATATCCGAATTTGGGTTATAGCGGGGTCCCACTGTACTTGAGTCAACGTGTATGGTTACACAACCCAAAAGTACCTGTTGGGAAATCTTCAAAATTCCACAACAAATGGACTGGACCATACTATATTAGTGATATTGGTCCTAACCACACGTATATGTTATGTGACTGCAGTACTCATAAGCTGCAGAGAGCCCTGGTTCATGCTAATCGCTTGAAAGTATTCAGTGATCCAGCACTATGAGAGCAGCACTCTCTGACCGAAAAGCCAGAAAGAGGTCATAGTGACCTACTGCTTGCACCAGACGTGGAGATAGAGCCCTCCCAGGAAGAAGATCCAGTGAGACCTACAAAGAGCCCATTACATGGATCAGACCCATACCGAGTGTCAACGCAAAACTGGGAACTAGTTGATAAACTATTAGCTTGTGCAAGACATCCAGGAAAAAAGGTCTACAAAGTGAAGTGGCAGGACTATTCAAAAACAACATGGGAACCGGCAGAAAATTTAGCAGACTTTTTGATTCATGATTTTCATGCCAACAGAACTCTAAAAGGAAAAGAGCGGAAATCTAACAAACGGTCATAAAATGGCGAGATTCATGTGGAAAATAACGACTGGTTCAAGACTTCAAATAAACAGTGTAAACTGAACTGTTCTGATGTCATATAATGTTGGACTTTTTCTCTAAAGACTATCTTCTGACTTTCCTACAACCTTGCTTTTCTGAACACCCCATAATATGACACTGGAAGATTTGTATACCTGCGCTTGAAATCTTGACTATTTTAATTCAGTCTCTTCTAAAGGCGGACTGCCTAAAGAAACTGTTGCAATGTGTGCAATAGGAACTCTAGAAAGCACCAAGAACTCTGTTAGAAATGAAAATGCCATTTAAATGGAGCAACATTTATATTACTTGACTGAGAGCTTCAACGTTGAATAAAACTTTATTTTGTTGCATTGGTATAGTATACAGTTACTGCAAATGACCAGTGAACTTTTGACGATTTATGTGCATTTCTGGATTTAATATTCAGGATTTATAACATGGAACATTATCTGATTCGTTTTGATTATCTTCAGAACAATGTAACTTTTATCAGTTTATTCATTTTAGCTTTATGAAAGAAAATGTACCGGTATGTTGTATTTAGAAACCATTCTGCCCATTTTTTAAGTAGTTTTGCATCATTAATATGTAACCTTGTGGTAGAAATTCTAGGTTTGTAGTGAGATCTGTGTATGATATATGACTTGTTTTGTAATCAAATTTCTTAAGAAAATTTGGGGACCAAATTTTAGAACCAAGAAGAAAATGTAATTAGAAAGAATATCTCAGATATAGATTTTAAAGAAAAAGATAGTTTATAATTGAACTCTGACAATCTTTGTCGACCTTTACACTTAAACCCCATTTATTTAACATTTGTATTTTGAGGAAGAGCTTGAAAGTTAGTGCGAGTCTGATCAGATATGTTATAATCATTTATATGTTTTTAAATCAAACTCATTAGTGAGATATCAAATATTTAGTTTAATGTAGGAAACAGATCTATGTACCAGAAACAATTCAAGCCAGTTACAGAAATATACCAGTTGTCTCCAGTGAAGTCCGCTCTAGGCTTATATATTTACCAGAGGTGAACTGGATAGGGGAAGAGTTTGAATTTGAATTAAAGAAAACATGTAACCAAGCTGTTTGTTTGTTGGATCTACCAGCTAATTCCCCAAAGTAGCTGCCACCTACCCGAATCAGCTACAACAAAAGTATGGGTTCGAGTGGATCCTCACAATGGATATGTTAAGGACTTTCAGGTTTATACTGGAAGGACTGACAACAATCCAGAATTGAATCTTGGACAAAAGATTTTTTACTGGTTTTATGGAACCTTTGTTTTGTTTTGGACACTATATCTACACAAGAAGAATATCACTATACTGTGAACCGACGGTGAGGCCACATCTGTTAGCCAGAAGCAGATAAGTGATTCAATGATGGATATTCCATGTCCACTCAAAGTCAAACTGTACAACACGTACACGGAGTAGACCAGGCAGATCAAATGCGAGCAGCTTACAACACTGGTAGAAATTCCTTGAATTAGTGAAAGTATATAGTTTTTTTTTCCTTTTCGACATTTCAATAGTAAATTCATGTTTGCTAAATAAAGAATCATGGAACCATAATATTGTCACCAAAAAACAACAGGGAAAGAGCTAGATCCAGTTGGGAAATAAACTACTTGGAGGATTTGTAGGTAAAAGGAAAAGAAGTGTTAAGTGCGCCAAACCCCGCTTCAGCAAGGTCAACATTGGCAAGTGGTCATGCCAAAGAAAAAAAAAATGCAAAATGTTTGATTAAAGTAACAACAATGGATGTGAACAATGTCAAGTAAATTTATGTGCAAAATGTTTTAAACCATATCACATATTAGATTTTTTTGGTTTATTTCAATGAAATTAAGGGGTGATACCCATAATATTTCTAATCATGTTGCACATACTTTTGTAAATAGTATATAAACAAGCTGTGAAAGATTTGGACAAATTGGAGAAAAAAAATACATCACCGAGTCAACAAATTAATTTGGAATAATTGGTGAAAAAATATTTATCGATTTTTTTATTGGATATAAGAAGTGAAATTAAGGTAAGAGTGAATGCATATGCAGGATGTTTACAAAATTTTCCAAAGAGGTAAAAACTTTCTTGGGCACAAGCAGCTAGACACAGCTTAGTGCTGCTGGGGCATAGAAGCAGTGATTCTGACAACATGGTAACAGGGCTGGGGCTAAATGAGTGACAACTAATGTCAAATTCTTCATTTCCTTTCTCTCCCATTACCAAAAATGTAATGGGAGAGGAAGGAAACAAAGCTTTGTTTACATTAGCTTTGGATCAAACTAAGTTGCAAATGGCATAATATAAAAATGGATGTGTCGTGAATTTGTAAATTGCATACTGACATCATAAACAAAATATATCAAATTAATGTCCCAGAAATTACCATGTTAGTGAAGTTACATCACTAGTTGGTTGGTGGTTAAAAAATTACTAAAGCACAGATGGTACACAAACAGAACATATTAAATAAGATCTGTTTAATTTCAAATTGATACAACAATTTCCAATATTGATCTGAGCTCCCGGTTTTGCCTTCATTTATCAAAGTTATATTGATCAACAGTCGACATGAAAAGGACTAACTAAAGTCAATCAGACACAACCCCATTAACACAAGAATTTCACTTGTCAATAAAATCATCAGAGATCTTGGAATATTGTAGGCTGTATTTCATGCCCTATTGAAATTTGTTTGTTTGGTAAGCAATTAATGACCAATGGACAGACACTCTGAAAGTAGACAATGGCCGAGAGGCCATTCCATAAACACACCTCGTCTTACCACCAGGTGAGCTAATAAAATAATAATAATAATGAAAACATAAAAATAATAAAAACAAAATTAAAACAATTAAAATTTGGTTCAATATCTCAACTTCAAAACAAAAATTATTCAAAGTTCAATGTTAAAACAAAAGTTTGGCTGCTTAGGACAGGTTTCAGTATAGTTAGATATCAGGGATTTCAACAGTACCCAGTAGATGGTGAGTTTTTTGCCTTGTATTTGAACAGAAATCCCTGATTACCAAACTACAAATCCCATCCCCTTATCCCCCTCCCCAAAAAAGTTCATTTTGCAGATTGGTCTGAAGCTAAATGAGGGCATCATTGAAAGCACTTGCCTGCCACAAAATTCACTCTAGATCAAACTGGACCAAAAATGTACAGCCAATTTCACAACCAATTAACTACAATTATAAATGGCTATCACCCAGTGTATCCCCTAGGGGCGCAAGACTGAGAGTCAAAAATCTCCTTGATGTCAAAACTGGGGGTCAGACTAAGTAGCAACCCCGGGCTAACACGGTCAACACGCCAGTTTACCTGGAAATCTGATGAAACTGTTGACCAAGTGTAGAACTTTCATTGCTGCATCAATATTTGTCATTTGATTGTAACACATTTTATATATTGTTAAAGCTAATAGAATTATCTACAATAAACATGTTTTCTTTTTACATGTGATGCTATATTAATGGAATTATTCCTCCATAATCATCGAAAATTACCGATTTCACGCGTCATTGGAAAACACGTTAATCATGCCGCGATCGTGTGACCCTACTGTTCTTTGAAACAAAATGCAGGTTATTAAAACTTTATGAATATTCATGAAATTTTCAATCCAATCAGAGGAGATGTAAACAATTCGGTCAGTGGTTGTAGCAATTTCCTACGATATTCCTACGCAATGAAATAATCCCTCAAACGTTACACAGATTTGGCCACAAATTTGACAATTTAAATAAATGCAACATATACCATCAAAATTGGCATATTCCAAGCTTTATAATGATACCAAATTTATATATCGGAAACAATTTTAAATCACCCGCAACGAGCATCGAATTTGTAAAATATTAGAATCACCCGGCGTCGACATCCGCCGCCATATTTGAATTTTCTAACAGCTGATGACGACGTCAACCTTTCCACAACCGATGTTCCAAAAATAATCTTATTATTATTTACGTACAAATTGGTGTGCAAGAAGAACAAGGAAAGATATTTTTTTAATAGTTTTTATCGTAATAATGCTTGTTATACGGTTTAGACAGTATACAGTCGCAAAATGAAAACGCAAACTTAAAGCGTAGATTTTCGTCTGCTATAAATAGGCTTAAGTTCGATGCTGTAAATATCTCAACTGACAAACTTTAATCGGTTTTAAAATATGTTCAACCTGATATTCATTATTCATTTGTTTAAATTTTGTAATGGGGCACTGATAAAATTATGAGATTAAAATCACATCACTATGAGACAAATGCAAAGTTTTGGTATGATTTTTTTTTTGAGTATTTTTTTTTTTACTTTGACAAAATGTAGCAACTTAATTACGCGCGCACTTCAAGTGGGATCTTAAATTTAAAATACATTGATGATGTTTGATAGCATCAATAATGTTTTCGAAATAGAAATAAAATAAAGTCGAAAAAGTGATAATTTATTTTTGCAGGTATATGATATTAAAAGTTTAACATTCAAAGTGAAAGATGGCTGCATTCCCTGGTCCATTCTGCAAGGAATTAAATATAACAACACAGGACTTAGAAGTTGAAAATAACTTTAATCCAATTCAGGAACTAACAAATGGACTTGTCCTTGAAATCAATTCATACATTGAACACCGTGGCAAAAACTTATATTCCTTGTTCAATATTATTTCAAAGTTGAACTCCAACTTTGAATGTATGAATGTGAAATCTCTAAAAACAAAAGTTAGTAGAGTATGTGAACAGAAAAAAAAACTTGTTTCCAAAAAGAAAGTTTCTGGATTTAAAAATGTAAAGGAGCTAATGCGTGCCACATTCAGTCCATATCTGAGCACACAAAAATATGAACAGTGTTTTGTGATGAAGCAGATACAAAGGAAACTATTCAGCAGATAGAAAATGAGAATTTAAGTGAAAATGAATTTGGCACTATGAAAAATCCCACTGATCAGGTAAGTTGTAATCTTGTTGACAGTGATGATGATGATGAAACTTTGAAAAAAGAAACTAACTTTCTTAAGTATTCAAATAAGAAAGAGTTGAAACTGTGTTCAAAACTTCAGAAGAAAATTGCAGAAAATACTGAGAAGTTAGAAAACATTAAAAATAGGATTGGTCACTATTCTGTGCGAAATGTAAATAAAAGAGACGAGACCTCAAAGAAACACTTGCAAGCATTGCGTGGCTTGAAACGATTAATCAGCAGGCAAAAGAACCAAATAAAGATGATGACTGAAAAATTTAAAGAAAGTGGACTCAAGCTTGAAACTGTGACTAATGAGAACCAAGCATCAGCTGACATAATTACTGTATCAACAGAGCAAGTAAGAATTATTTCTGAGAAAAGAAATAGTGAGAAATCAAAGATCTTGTCCCTTCAGAAAAGCAAAAGTTATTTAAGAACTGAAATTAAAAGTCTCCGCTTGAAATTGAAACAGAGAGTCTTTTGTACCTGATGATGCTGAAAGATGTAATGCCAAATGTTACACGATTAGATCTCAAATACTAGACAAGGAGAACAAAGTAGCACAAGTTGAAGATGTTGATGAAATTATAAATGAAAGTATAAAGACCAAAAATGAAGATGGAAGCTATAGCCACGAGGTTCGTCTTTGTGTCATTGAACTGGTTGGGTTAGAAGTTGCTGTTGAGAAAGTGTCTCCAGTAATTCAGTCTGTGTTAAGACATATCTTAGGAAAAAGTTTAGACAGATCAGATTTGCCAAACCCAACAACAACTCAAGCAATAGTCGATGAAGGACATTACATAGCAAAAACATTTATTTCAGAAAAACTCAATAAAGCTGAAAACTGGGGCTTAGGTAGGGATGGCACAACACGGAAAAAGCAGAAAATTGTAGACACTTCAATAACACTTGACAGTGGTGATGTGATCAGTTTAGGGTTTGATCGAGTTTATAAAGAGAATGCAATTTCCATAAATAATGTTACAAAGAACCACCTGAATGAGCTCGGTAAACTTCATGCAAACATGGTCAAGGAAGAAACAGAAGATGAAGCAACATTTGTGGCCCGGTCTTTAGAGAAATTATTTTACACAATGAGCGATAGAGCAAGCAATGAAAAATTGGCCAATAAGTTGTTAGAAGAATGGCGTGATGATGTTTTGAAAGACTTTGACGGGGACAAAGGTATTGTTCATCATTTCTACTGTATGGCTCATGTGCTTCTTGGCTTTCATAGCTACACCAAACCCGGCATTAAAAAATTAGAAACTGAAATAGTCAATTCAGTGGGACCGGTTGGACGTGATGCTCTACCAGTGTTCCAGTATTGGAGTAAAAAAGAAACTGTCATTGAGAGGGTTGTTCGTACAACATCAGAAGTGTTTGGACCAGCTGGTGACCACAATGGAATACGGGACATGTGGGATGCACACTGCATGGCAAATGGTATTAAGTCAGTAATAGGAAATTACAGAGACAACAGGTTTAATGCAGTATTTGAAACTTCAGCTGAAGTATTTATCCATAGACAGGACTTTATAAAAGTTATTGAAACATTGGACAATCCCAATCTGAAGCTAAAATCTGTATTAATGGATTTAAAGTCTGACATAGTCTGTACATTTTTACAGTGCTTTGGTCTATTATTCATGAAGTTGACAGGGCCATACTGGAATCTCATCACCACAGGCAAAGTAATTTATCTAGACCTTTCACAACATATTCTGGAAATTAAAGAATTTTTACAACAGTGTATTGAAACACCCACTCATCTTCTGAACCAAAATGAACATTGGTCACCAAATGACCCCTTAGATATTGGAAAGGTCAATCATCATCAAAGATTAGCTGACTGTCTGTTTTCAATAAAAAAAGAGACCAGAGATCTGTTGTTGAAGACCATCATAACTGTTGCCTCAGCTATGGTTGCAGTAATCGACAAACAGCTGATAGACTTTCTTGATGGTGGAAAGTACCATGTCGATGCTGAAATGATCAGTGAAACGGAAGAACAGAGAACAAATTTTGCTCATCTTACTAATCTTGGATGTGAGCATCACTTTGGCGATCTGGACAGCAGTCAGAGGAGGCGACCTAGTGCATCAATGCACCACCATACATCTGTACAGTTGTTGAAACGGAACAGAATTCCCATGATGAAGTGGCTAAGTGAAATGAAGCCTGATAATCATCATAGCATTCTGCTTTCAGCACGAAAAGGTGGTCGGGAAATGCGACAAGACCACATATCAAACGAAAATAAAGTTGTGGCTGAAATTCACACTGAAATGGTCACAAAGAAAGGGCAAAAAAGGAAAGGAGGAAAAAGAATCCTGCTGCTGAAAGGGGGAAAAAGAATCAGCGGAAAGTTTAGGTCAATTTCCATGACATAATGTTTAAAGGATTAAACCACATGTTCAGAGAAAATGAGTATGTGGCAATTTCTTACCAAGACTCCTGGTATCCTGGTATTGTTGAAAGAGTGAAGGATAATCAAACAGCAAGTGTGAAGTTCATGTCACCATGCAGAAAGGAAGGGTACTTTCAATGGCCTTGTAGGGCAGACACACAAATTGTTGACAAGAAGTTTATTCTGTCAAACAAGTTCATTCCCGATTGCATAAATTCAGGTCGAAAATGGTACATCAAAGAGTTTAATGAAATTGAAAAGCAGTATAAAAACTTTAAATGTACATACTTTTAATTAAAGCATGGTCTCTGGCTGGAAAATAAAATTCTTGTTATTATTGTCAATTCTTCATTTTTTTTCTTCTTCTTCTATACAAGGAATTAGTGACATTGTTTAACATCACAGCATGTTTTTAATTAGGTCCTGCAACATTGTTTCAATCACAGTATTGAAAAAAACATTTCATTTTTGTTGTTTTCGAAGTTATTTTACTTACATATAAACTTTTGCTATGTGATACATTTGTATTAAGTTAACTGCCATAAAAGTTGTGAATTTTTTAAATATGATTTTCAGTTATAAATGAAAATATTGAAATCAGACAACATATTCAATGAGAGCAATGCATTCAGCAGGAAAAATGCAATCAGAATATCAAATTTCATATTAATATCTCAACAAATAAGAAAGTTAAAACATTTTTATAGAAATCAAACTTTACTTCGGTTCTGCGACTGGCACATAATCTGAATACATTTACATAAGACACAAATTCTAGAAATTTTTTAATATTTTGGAACTTAAAAGTGACATAACTTTTTTCTAATAGAGATATTTTAAAACAATAAACTGTTTTGGAATGCTGTTCAAAAGATCTATATGATGAAAACAAGTGTTTGCAGTTATTTCAATATCCAAAAATGACTGGGGTTGCTAGACTAAGTAAAAAATACTTTAGTATCAAACCTGGGGGGGGGGGGGTCAATTTAAAAACTTTGGGGGTCTCTGAAGCGCAAATGAGGGTAAAGGGAAACACTGTTATCACCTGAGAAAAATGATGCAAGGCAGGCACACATGACTTTCTGCTAAATTAAAAGTGAACAAATGGTTAATAACAAAATCTAACAGAGTTCTATAAATAATGCAGTATGGAAAGGATGGCATAAAGCAAAGCCATCACAAGATAGGTTTGTGGATGCTGTAACAATATACAAATCATACCAGTGACAATTGATTTGACAAATATTCTGCTTAGTTTGCTTAAATACAACAGTTAAAAGCATGTGAACATGAAATACAATGCACATGATGTAACAAAACATATTAAACTTGAATGGAAGGTGAGCACATATCCTAATCATTTCTTTACAATATACAACAGTTTACTGTATTAGAGAGTAAGCCTCCAGTACAAGTTTTGCCCAAGCCAAAATACATCCTCTTCTTAAATTGATTATCTTTATTGGTGAATGTTGCTAGTCTATTATCAATTTTGTTTATTCTACTATACTATTTCATCAGCTGACAACTTGCATCTTCTCATGCCCCATTTTTACACCTTTATGACATTTTTATTATCAACTAAGTAATTGTGAGGTATTTATTTTATTCAAAGCATGATGAACAACATATTGCAAATGTAAAATATCAATATCAATGAACATGACAATTCTGCATAACCTTTTAAAATCATTTTAATGGATGGAAATTGCAGAAAAGAAAGAAACAGACATTGGGGAGGGCGATGTACTCAGGAGCACAAGTGAGATTTTGTTTCCATCCACCACAATCCCAGCTCAAACTTTATTTCTTAAAATTTTTGTAAATAAATGAGGGTCAATAACATTTTTCTACTCACCACTGGATCCTTAACTATAGCCAACAATGAAATAATATTTGTTCCTCCTCTCAGATTTTCCAAAATCTTTATCTCTCTCTTGATCTTCTTTTTCTTCACTGGCTAAAAACACAAAAATATTAAATTAGAAATGGTGGAGCTACTGTATTGTGGCATTGGATTTTTGACAATCCCACTATTATATCAGCCGATATTGGCCGTCTCTGGGCAAGGCACCACAATACTACTTGCAGACCTGCCAATCCTAACAAGACCTTCTCCAGATATTCTGCAATGCCTTTCTCTAGGGCCAGAAAAAAAAAAATTGTGTTATCGATTTCACAGATTTGTAACAAATTACGTACAGTAGAAACTTTTTCCCCACATTTTTAAAAAAATAGAAATCAATAATGGTTAGTTTCAAAAACATATAAAGCACTTGGCTAAATCAGTTCAAGTAGATGCACAAATCAGATTCAAGATTTCTTTTTTTTTTAAACTTGTGGAAAAAAAAGCACGGGTTGGCAATGAAACACAGGGATGGTCTCATGACTGGAAACATTTTTCTGGCCTAATTAAGTCGAGGGTGCCTCCCTATTGCAGGGCTCGAAATTAGAGGTAGTCTGCTAGCCCGAGGCTAGTAGATTTCCTGTCTGGCTAGTAACTATCATAATGTTATTAGTCCAATGGGCTAGAAAGTTTTGTTTATCAACAGTCAGCGTTTGTTTACTCAATACCCCAATAAAGACATGACTTCAGCATATATTCGGTAGAATCAGCGCAGTGACCGTTGTAAACAGTCATAAAATATTAGCATGAGAAGATGAAGTCAATTTCTGCCTCAGAAATGTGTTTCTATTACAAGAAGCCATCAGATTTTGAGCATTTCGCTTAACAGCGCCAATCACGGTCCCGTCATTAACAAACAACGGAAGTTTGGTAATTTATATCCTAATTAATCTGACAGCGAATTGAATGTAAAATTTTACACTTTATTCACACGACCACATTACCAAACTACAAAACTAGAACACATGGTATCAACTATTCAAATAAATTAGTTTGCACACTCGCTTGTTTGTTTCCTTTTTTTTTTTTTAGCTTGCTAGCCAAATGCGCTAACAGCCACAAACGGGAAACTGCATAAGTTACGTTTGCATCGAAATAATTATAAGAATTAGATCAATTTATTATGATCACATTACATCATTTCCATACAACTACTTTTTCTATGTCAATAAAACTTTATTGTAACAATATTTTTCCCATACAAGACTGAACAAATAAATGAGTACACGTGGAGATATCCAAGCAGAATGCCGTACATTTGTTGGGAATTAAAATCTCTCTGCATGGGCATCTAAGATTTGAAAAATTTCTGCTTATTATTAATTTCAACAATACATTGAGGTTCGATTAATTAGGAGCACCTACTAAACTTGCGCTATTAATGATGAGACCGTAATTGGCGCTGTTGAACGCAACACGGCGACTCAGCTGGCTTCGTTTGATGGAAACACATATATTCCGAGGAGAAACTAACATTATCTTTTGATGTTAATATTTTATAACAGTGTTTACAGTAGCCACTGCTTTGATCCTGCAGAAGTCGACTTTATTAGGGCGAGACCATTTACTTGGGGGGGGGGGGGGGGGAGAAAGGCACGTGTTTTGAAACGCGTGTCATGCTTGGACTTTCTTATATAAAGGACACTGCCATTCTTTTTCTTTCTTTAAATAATTCGCATCAGCTATACTGTAACATCTCGTATTTCAAAAACAGGCAAAATTCCTGCCTTATAAGACAGGAAAAATGTGGCGTTTTAAATAAGGTGTTCAGCCTCCGGAAAAAGCAAAAGTTGAATGAAAATGATATAAAAGAGAGGGATAATTCTTATGATAGGGAAAAGAGTAATCAGACGTTTCAGAAGACATGGACAAAAGACAGGGAATGGCTGAATTATGATGAGAACAAGAACGTTATGCAGTGTAACTGGTGTATGGAATTCGCAAAAACAAACACAGAGAAAACATCCAGTTTTGTTGCGGGTTGTTCGAACTTTAAAATTGAATCGGATATACAAATGGTGAAGAGTGACTGGAGATCTTGTTTGAGATCTTGGGTTCTGTCCGACCTACTCTTTATAATCTTCCATACAAATGAAACACCAACAAATGCTATGTCACCAGCAATACATTTGTGGAATGTTTCAAAGGAACGGGTAAAAAGACCATAACAAACCCCATATGGACCCAGAGTGCAGGTGGAGGACGAAAAATGACATTTGGATCCCTTTCTGGAATTGGATCCAGATTATCTTGAGAAACAAGAAATGTTAATCGACTGATTGATGATTTAAAGTAGGATGTATACTTCTGTACCTCTGCATGTCATATGATAATGCTATTTATGAAAGAAAATTGTTAATCTCAATACAAGTGTGTGACATAGTTTTGTGGACAGGATTAGTAAATGTTTGGCAGGACTAGTAAATTTATCAGTACACTAGTCCTTCTGGCTACCAAGAAATTTGTGTTAAATTCAAGCCCTGTATTGTTACCAAAATAAGACAAGAGCAATGGTTGGGTTGAATGGGAATGAAGACTGTTCATCATTTATCTAATGCTTGAACATTTCTCTCTATTCCCTCTCCCTTCTGCCCAACTATTAGTACTCCGTGGAAATTAAAATCCTCATATACAAGGCCACAATAAAAATGTGTTTCCCATTTTTTGTTGTTGATCATAGCACCTTTTTTCCCTTGGGTAAAAAAAAAATTTAAATAAAATACAAAAGAAAACAAATTTATAACAAATTCCAAAATTGATTTGTGCATGTAGATTTGCCAAGTACTTTATGCGCTTAGTACACTATATTTACTGCTTGTCATGTTGTGTGAGAAAATTTGTTAACAATTCATGCTTCATGTTGTGTCTTCTGATACAATTCATAATTCAATGTACTTTGGGTAATGCAAAATACATGTAATATAATATTAAGACTTTAGACCAACTCTGAAACAAAGAAACTACCTGTCTTGAATTAGCCATCCGGTTACGCTCCAACTCACTATTAATTACCGGTACTCTGAAGAACCTTGCCACGAGGCAAGAAATTATTGTTTGCAATTAGCAATGTCAGCAATTGGAGGCTTAGAGGCCGGAAACCAGACATTATTTCACCTCAGTGGTAACCGCAGGCTATTACCCAGCCATTTCTTCCAGTTACAAGAGAAAATCAGGTTCATCTTCCATATTTTTTGCAGCATAATTGTTAGTCTAAGCCACTATTCTTTCAAATCATTTTTCCCTTCACCCAAAACAAAATTATGGCACATGCTTTGTGAATTTGGTGGCATATAGATCATATGGTTCACTTGTCCATACTGTGCCACTCTACACAGATTACTCACATTTGCATTCATTCTTGTTAGACTATTTGTGGGTATATAATGAGCAATACTGAAATAATGCTCGTTCCAAAGGCGGTCAATGTTCAAGCTCTTTTTATATCATATAAGAAAAGTTCATTTTTACAGATATACAAAATTTATTACATGGTGGAGAACATTTAACAAACCTTCCATGCAATAATGAAATATTGTGAAGTCCTTTTTAAAACATTAAAAAGTTCTTTGCAATGGGCTTACCTTCAGAATCTTGATAACTGCTTTTTCATTGTTGGTGATGTTGATTGCTTCAAACACCTCACTGTATTTGCCACGACCCAGTTTGCGTACTATCTGGTAGTCATCTTGCTGACTGAAATAATTAGTATGTCTTCATCAAATACATGCACTGCTTTTCCTTACTAGTATAGGAAGTACTTAGACTATGTTCTAACCAAAATTAAAATAAGTAATGTTATACAAATTCCAACACAGGAAGCATTTAGAAATATGTTATACAAATTCCAACAAAGGAAGCATTTAGAAATAAGTAATATTATACAAATTCCAACACAGGAAGCATTTAGAAATAAGTAATGTTATACAAATTCCAACACAGGAAGCATTTAGAAATAAGTAATGTTATACAAATTCCAACACAGGAAGCATTTAGAGATAAGTAATGTTATACAAATTCCAACACAGGAAGCATTTAGACAAAGTTCCAACCATGCTACTTCAAATGTTAAGTATAATCCAGAGATGCTAGAGCAATTATACTATTCCAGAAAGAACCGAGACCATGTTCTACCGGTAACATTTAGTGTTCAGATTATTTTGGTGTACATTGTAGCATCAACATGCGCCATCCCTGCCAGTTGTGAATATCATCAAATGGATCCAATTTATTCTCTTATGGTGTACACCATAAAGTTATAATTTTGACATTCTCTTAGTATTACAGTAATGTAGCAACTGATCTAACTACAATGGCTAATGCTGAGAAATGTGAGATAACCAATGCAGTCTGAAATGTTGATACATTGGGAATAGTTTAAATTGGTGATGGGAATCGGTCAGAAATTCATAATCGATAATCGGTTCCCCTTAAGCAATTGATCATCGATAATAATCGGTTACTAAGAGCAAATTTTAATTTTTGTTACACAGTTATATCTATGATCAAGAGTTCATGATGTTTATAAATGTACAGGAGTAATTTCTTTTAATGACATGTATACTTTAACCTGACAATATTGCATTGTGTTACTTTTGTTCTACAACTTTGTTAAATGAATGCAACGTTTTATGGCTGATCAATCATATGTGGCTAACAATACCCCAAAATTCTTTTGTACATATGTGATGTGTCTATAATTTAAAGTATAGAAGGACATGATTTTCTTGTTGGTCATTGTTTATAATGAACAGTACAAAAGATGTTGCAATTTAACTGAAACAAATGAACAAAATGTGTTTAAATTTATTAAATCAACAATTTAACAACTTGACCATGTAATAATGACTATTTTCCTAATTATGAATCATAAGGTGTTTTATTTGTAGTTGTGAAGGGATTAATAAATTTCAGGTCAACTTTAGTGGCTGGAAGTTTTACTAACCTTTGTGCTTTGTAGTCTCCCTTTACGGACAATCAATTATGGAGTTTACAATCGATTATCTTATTGGTTTGCTCAACCAACTGATGATAGATTATAATCGATAATCGGAACAACACTAGTTTAAATAACAACCGACATGCCATCAAACACAATTTCCTGGTTTATTTCAACTAGATACATGTACATCTACGTAAAACAGATAGTGATTTACCGAACACAAGATATCCTTTGTACCAAACATTTTTGTTCTCAAAAGTACAAACTATTTAAAGAACATTAATCCAAGCAGTCAATATGCTAACAATTTAGATCAATTTATTTAGCAAGGTGTCACAAATTATAATGCTGACTTTGGAAATATGCATTTAAAAAGTCCTGAAGTATGATCTGTGATTGACGCAATTAAAAGAAACATTATGTTCACCTATAAAAGCATTAATTACTATCCCATGAAGTTCAGAATTCGAAGTTCCACACCCAACGAGGCTCAACGGCTGCTTGTCATCAATGAACTTGAGGTAATACTTGGGTATTTTTTAACTTAATATGGTGACATCAATGGACTTTCCCACCATTAATATGACATAATGCTGAATAAATGCATAGTCTTCCTTGCCTTTTTCTGCTAAGGATGTGAATAAGCAGATTCTTTCAAGGGATTCCAACCATAAAACATTTAAAAGAGTATAGTGAATCAGGTAATGGGTTGCTGAGCTACATGTCCTGGAAAAAAACTGTAATCAATGCTTTCCACAAACACATGCATCTCCAATCACAAACGGAAATTGATCATGCTACATGTTCCCTTCTTGCAGTTATAAAAATTCCAGCGGTACAAAGTAGAGTGTCTATTTTACTAATGACAAATTTCTAGAACCTGCAGTGCAGATTGTTGGCTATATCCCCACCACTGCAAATCATAACCAACCATATACGTGTAAAGTTCTGTCTCGCTTGACCCATTCTCTGATATTTTGTTATATAAAATGAAGTTATAAAAACTGCAAAGCAGTCTTTACCTGCAACCAACAGCCATTCAACTAGGAATAATGCAACTGAATTATGGAAATAATCACAAATGCATTGAATCTAAGGCTTTTATAAAAGATATGGTTAGGCAAATAGTTTCTTACAGGTTTTAATACTTTGTCCGTTTATAATTTAACCAACTAAACTAGTTTATTATTCACACTGAGAAAAAAAAAATCTGTCATATAAGTATTATTACCACATTCTAAAAAGGGTAAAATCAAAAGATACACCATATTCAACCAATAATGTTATTGCACTCTGTTTAAAGGGTGCTATCTATTTGCACTAGCAACAGTGATCCTGCTTTTCATAAACACATTAATCCCTGGAGAACTATGCTATTTTCGCATAAAATGTTTGCAGGCACCGTTCCCTCTAAGCAAATGGTAGATGTGCGCACAGAGCTTGATGCATTGCGCATGCATTACGGAGATGAGCAAAATTTAACATTGGATTGACAATTCAGCTGCGCTGGGATGCATGAGCAGCTGAGCGCGCGCAGCTTAGAGTGAACGTTGCTTGTAGGTAACACATTTTTTGGACTATTTCTGGATAAATCTTAATAGACTTCCAAGCAATTTTCCATTAACCTAATGCCTAGTTGTGTTAAAAACAATGTTCTCCATTGGTTATTTTGCTTGCACACAAGCAGAAGGTGAAAAGTTGGAAGTTCTTTTTTCTTTGCTTAACGGACTCATCATTTTTGTATGGAGATCACTTTTTATTAAAAATGCCCACCATATCCAACTTTTTGCACAGGTTCACCTGTCTGTGTGCACATCAGACCAGTCTGCATTAGATCTGAGGCAAAAAAAAGTATAAAGTCTAGACAGAAAATGTGATAATGACCACAGTTGATATTTTAGTGGAAAAAACAAAACAGGTATAAAACATTTAGGTTTTTTCCTCTGTATTGTGTAGTGTAACTAAAATGTCCAAATCATTTGGTATCATTGTAGAGCTAAATCTGTCTACCCTTCTATAATACCACCCATCTGAGTGTATATCATACATGACCTTGACACTACAGAACTTGGCAGTAGGCTACTTACTACCTCATGCCACAAAAACATGATGCCAATGAGTAAAGAAGAATCCTGGAAAATTAATTTGCATATTTTCAGGGAATGGCTAAATCTGTAATGTATGTGCAGTGCACAAGCGATTAAATATGCAAGCAGAAGACAAAAAGTTCAATTTTTTTTTAATTTGCTTAATAAACCCATCATTAAAAATGCCCACCTCATCCTACTTTTTACACAGGTTGACCTGTGTGCACTTTAGAAGGGCCTGCCTTCGATCTGAGGCCAAAAAGTCTAAAATCTGGACACAAAATCTTATTACAACCACAAGTGAATTTTGGGTGAAAAAAATAATGGGTCCAAAAATTTAGGCTTTTCCCTCTGTATTTGGTAGTGCAACTAAAATGTCCATATTATTAGGTATCACTGATGACCTATATCTACCTTTCTATAATAACACCCACATTAGTGTATCATACCATACATGACCTTGATGCTACAGAGCTTGTCAGTAGGCTACTACTTCATGCCCCGTAAACATGGCGCCAGGGGTAAACGTGTTAAAGAAAGGAAAGGCAGCACAAGAGCAGCAAACCTAATAATACAGGGACATTTATGTCACCTATATTAGAGTTAAGGAGTTTTCTCTAAAATAAAATTTATAATAAAAAAACTGACTATTTTATGGTTATTATTAATGATGACAAGATTTTTTTTAAAAATACTTCCAATATTTATTTTCTGCAAAGGAGAGTAGACTAAAAAGTTAACACAGTAAGCCTGTCTCGAAAGACCCAGTTCCTACCAATTCAGGACAGGTCAGAACACTATATAATAAAATCCATATATTGAGTCTTGCCTCTCAAGTCCAGCTTTACTGTACTTATAACTGTCTAGGGTTATACTATCAAAACATTTTTTTTTAGGTGGGCTTCATATAATATTAGTCTTTAGAACTCACAAATACTCCCTTTGATCACCTTCCAACCATAAAACAAAATTATAATCACGAGACACTCAAGTCAAAAGATGCTCCACAGGACAAAAGAGAAGTTCCAGGAAACCAAGATGACTGAGACTGAAGCCATCTCTGATATTCCTTGATTGAATACCAACATGCCAAATCCAATAAAGAATCTATTTACTTGTACAACCATTTGTAACAAGTCTTTAGTGAAATCCAGTGTGCAGTCTGAAGAAGTTGCATTAACATGAATTTCAACATGACAAACATAGTGGCCATATTGATTTCAGACCAATAAAATCTTAAATCAGGACCAACTTAATATCATTAAGAATTTTAGTGAAAACTATGTGATCATTTGTTCTCCAGGAGTAGCAATAACAATCTTTTCAAGATGGATGCCATTGTGGCCCTACTGCATCACAGATCAGCACCATTTTATTTAGAACCACCTAACAATGTTATGCCATTTGGGCTCTCTTGCGCCCCTGCTACTTTCAAGCGTCTTATGTAGATGGTCCTCGCCAGGTTGCAATGGAAAAAATGTCTGATGTACCTAGATGATGTCATTGTTTTGGGTCGTTCTTTTGAAGTAGCACTCGACAATTTGAGTTGCATCTTCGACAGGGTATGCTCTGCAGGGCTGAAATTGAAAGCAAACAAGTGCAGACTCTTTGCCATGAAAGTCATTTTTCTAGGCCATGTGATCTCTGACCTGGACAAAATCAGAACTGGAATTTCAACAGAACTGATAAATAAGTTTATTTCTACAGGAATATTGACAAACAGATTCTGAATTTCAAAAAGTTTCACTTTAAAAGTTCCATCCAATTAAGATTAGTCCCAGAGATCATCAATGTTTAGTTTCTTTCCCTTCAAACACAAATTTGATCTGGAGTGATCACTTTCCACAACTCAAGAAAGTACACGCAATACATTGGCTAAATACAAAATCCAAAAATGATTTGTAAACATTTCTCAGAATTTATCAATCGACACTATCAGGTGGGATAAGGTAAATGGAATGGAGGGGACGAGGCTTTTAAAGGGGGGGGGGGGGGGGGAGTGAAAACTAGTTACTAAGGCATACTTTCTGAAACAAACAAAAAAGAGAACATAAAATGCAACGTGAAAACAACATGCTTGCTGTGCCATAAAGAACAGTATTTTCTGCCCTGCCCATACCATGCTATGATGTATAACTATTCTTTGGAAAGACCAATATCCAGTTTTAAAAAAAGGCAGGCAATAGTGCCTCATCTACACATAACAATTTTTCAAAACAGCCACCAGTGACCATAAAAAAAATCAAAAGTACTTTTGGGAAAGTTCAAATCAGATATTATTGCAAGATGATCAAAATTGCATGATGTAGAGTGATGGGAACTGTTAGGTGAAGCGTGTATGAAACAAACACAGCCAGGTCAAATGAAGAAAGCACCAGACAGGCTTGTAGATGCTAGTTACAAATCTGTAGCACATGTATTAATGATTTTCACTTTCACTTGCAATACTTTGAAATATAAAATTTAACTGTTCATAGCTGGGGCTGTTAAATATGATACTCCAAGGTGGATGGCTGCATCAATATAACCGACACATATCCCAAGCCAAAATCAATACTTGTCAATACCAATGCCGGCAAAGCTTACTGCCTTGATTTTCAGTGCAGATCCACAAAACTTAGCTATCTATCTGGGATAACCACATAATTATTTGATTGGGGTTGCAGGGGGCTGAGATTTTTGTATGCATCAAAAGAAGTCTCTTACTTGGATTTGCAGAGAGAAGAAAAGAAAATTTATGCAGAGAAAAAAATATTTAATGATGAAGGAAATCCTAAAATAGCCAGTACCTTACAGTACCGTATTTTCCGGCATATCAGTCGATTCGGAGTACAAGTCTCATTCACCAATTCAGTAAATTTTCCATCCTTCGTCCATACATAAGACAATTCGGAGTACAAGACAAGGCCAGGTCAATATCTTGGCTTCGTATTTTACACTAGTAATGGTATCGTTGTACGATATTCCATATTACCGGCAATCATTAAATTGCATTACTGATGCTAACATACTTGTGATTTTATTACTGAACAAATCTATCCTATATTCTGTTATCAATTTACACAGCTTAATAATCAGTCCTTGCCAATTTTAGTATAACTGAAAGAATATCCATGTTGTAGTTCATTTTATTTCCTGAAGTTTTGAACGTACAAGTCAATTCGTCATATAAGACGAAGACCTGACTCTCAAGTCAAAAAGTATAGACTTGTAGGCCGGAAAATACAGTACACATGTAGCAGGCAATGTTGTATCACAATTCAGCTGGCACATAGTTGTGTATATTCAACATTGTGAATGTACATAACAATTGATAATGTATACCAACATTACTGCTTATGGACTTGTTATACTCCCTGCCTCTAACACATCACACCCCTACTTCCATTATGAAGGGTTTATAGCAACAAAAACAGTACGTATATTGCTGACAACATTCCACAGAAATGAGGCCCAATATCTGCTTAATACTGCACCAGTTCTGATTAAACAAGAGCCCTTAAAAGGGTATGATGCTCGACTGGCCAAATACAAGGTTCCAGGAATCTATTAAGCCGTTTAATATTAAAACAAAATATTCTTGAGAAAATTGAACATACCATATTTTGATAAAGTTAACAATTTCACCATATAATATAGTTGTGTATGTGTGGTACAACATTCATGATCATGAACTTTGTCCTATAAATTATTAACATGCATAGAGGATCATTGAATTTCTCAATGGTCATCACTAATATCCCAATATCAAGCTACATGTATAACCAAATGCCAAACTTGATAGCATCTTTTCATTCAGGACGGACTAGATATTACAGTCTTCTGGTCAAATGCCCATGTTGATATGATCATTTTATTTATAGCAAAATTTTTAAGCTGGCAACTATGAAGACTATATTGGATGTTCGACATTTAATATCCTCATTCTGGACCAAATCTAGATAGGGATGAAGCCCATATTGATGCAAGATATTTTTAAGACAGTCACCATTATAATGGATGTGAAATCCTCAGTTTCCATTCTGGACCAACTAAAAACCATAAGAAAGTCTTTCAATGAAAACCCTGTAGCAACAAAACCATTCATTCAGTAACAATAATAATATCAGATATCTAAGTAGGATTTTAAATGTAGGAGTCCATGGGAGTCCCATCAGCAAGACTTGCAGTCCCATCCCAGAAAATGTTGAATTTTGCATATAAAAAGAGCCATTGAGTTTAATTTCCACATTCTTTATAACACTGGTATGTACAACTTTGTCAGCCTATGATGACTAATGTGTATCAGGTAATTCTGCACAATATATAATTTCTGTATACATTGGATCATGTGTTATTTTGGTTGAAAAAAACGCTTGTATCAAGAAACAATAACCATCCTTTATTTCTGTAAAGTTATATTCATAAAGTGTACAAGTATACCCCACATTTCTGTTATAAATTAGTATAAAAATGTGATTTCTAAAATGTCAACAGGAAAACCTATGCAATGACCTTCTTGAACTTGTAACCCAGAAAAACCTGTATAACATATATATTTTAGAATCGCACAAATATATACAATATTTTAATGATATAATTCTATACCAAAGAACCAAGCTGTATCTTAATCCAAGTTTCTAATTGTGCAAGAAGTTGTCCCACACCATAGTTATTGTCTGCTATTCAATTTACAAACTTACATCTCCGACAGGTTCTGAAGAAATTCCCAGACATAGTCTGTTTCTAAATTATTTAGTATCACCTACATACATGAGACATTGTAAACACATTACATCATATTCATTGTTGTTTCTCATCAACAGAATGACCCATTTTTTCCCACAAAATAAGGAACTTTTGCTAATGTTTTTACAAGATTGTTTTTTTTTGCATAAAACTGGGTTAGAAGAAAAAAGTCATTCAAAATTTTCAAAGTATTTTCAAAGTTCAAAATTGTGTTTACACGATGCATTATTACATTAATTTTTAAGGATACAGAAATGAAAATGTATGCAAACACAAGTTTATACATAATATTACTCCAAACATATATTTCTTGCACACACAAAAAACAACAACATGAAGTCAATAGTATGATCACGGACATCTTTCCCATTAATATTAAACATCCAACATATGGGCACTATAATAAAATAGTCACTGAATAAAGTTTATTTTACTGTCTACACTACTTACAAAGTATAAAATATTTTAGAGTGAATTTTTCAGTTCTTGTAGCTTGTCATCAAGCTGTTTGTCAAGAGTTCCAAGTTAAGCAATATCATCCTTTTCATTTTTCCTGAAATTATTTAATAAAGGAAATTTTCCAATGGATCTTTGCTTTCAATGCAGTCATCAGCAGCAGCTGTCATTGTCTCGATGTCTTTTTCAATACCTTCCTTTTTTCTTCATTCATCCCCATAAACAAACAAAAAAAGTAAAGATACTTTGTTATGTAATTGCTTATTTAAAAACAGCATATGGATATTTTAAACTATTTCATATTGGATATATTAATATTTCTCTCAGCTTAGCTGTAGTCTCTATTGTTAGATTTATCGTGTTCATTGCAATTATCATCTGTCCCATTTCCTCTCAATTGCAAAATAAAACTGGATTGAACTGATGTCGTAATGAAGACTATATACAGATTGTTTTAAAACTGCATCTCTTTTCACAGATATAACTCTTTCGTCAAAAATGATTTCACGCTGAAGGTTTATTGTTTTGCCTATATTAAACATCAATACAAGAGTTTGAGGGATTCCATTTTCCAGCTGCATGTGACTGGAGCACTACCATTGCACGCAAATCAATAATTTTCTGGCATAATTTGCATTTAGAAAAGCTCCCAGAGAAAGACATCATAATCCAAACTATTTATATGTTCTTCATCAGTCCTCCTAAGTTGAAACAGGTAGCAATGTCGAAGTGAATGATTCAAATTTGAACCACTGCTACGACTGTACGATGACCAAATATGGAAAGTTCTGGCACAATTCAATCAATTTAATTTGATCCCGTAGTTTCCATCCAATCAGCGTGGTCGCAGTTGATAGGAGACTGGGTGCTGCTCGAAAATTGCATGTGCAGATGAAGTCAATTATTTCTTTCCACCATTTTCAGTCACATGTGGCATTTTCTCTGGCATGTGCCGATGTGATGCCATAATTCGCCAGGTCTTTTTCGACTTGTTGGTTCTTAGGTGCATTTCTTGAGACCTTCCAGGTTTCCGGTCTGGTGCGCCACAGGGCTCGATATGGTAGATGCCTCTCTTCCATTCGGCAGACATGGCCAAACCAGCGAAGCCTAGCACGTCTAATCATTGATTCCACAGTCGGTTGGTGAGAGCATCGGTCCCGGATTTCCACGTTTGGGATTCTGTCCATAAGGTTTCTCCCAGTATTCGTCTGAAGCAGCAAATTTGAAATACCTCCAGCTTCTTGAGGTCCGCGTCTAGGAGGACCCACGTCTCTGCTCCATATAGGAGTATTGGGAGGATGAGAGTGCACCAAGCTAGTGAGGATAAGAGTGCACCAAGCTAGTGACCTGAACGCAGACGTTGCCAGTCCCAGGCGATGCGAGATTCAGTGGAGGCCGCTATTAATCTGCTTCGGACTATGGACCCCAGGTATTTAAATTCCTCTACTTGCTGAAGATAGACTCCGTTAAGGCAGACGGTCACTGGGGTGTTGTCCGATGTCGTGACAACTGTTTTGGCGGTGTTGATCTTTAACCCAAACCTGGCGGCTTCATCGGCAAATTCTTGCATCATTTCTGTTGCTTCAGCTTCGGCCTCAGTGAGAAATGCACTATCGTCCGCGAACATTAGATCTGTGGCATGTTCATCGAACCATGCCCCAAAAGTGATCCCTCTACGTCCCATGAATACCTTGCGCATGGCACAATCGATCACGATGTTAAAGAGGCTAGGTGAGAGCACGCATCCCTGATGGACACCCGTTTTCACAGAGAAATCCTTCATGTTTGCCCCTTGGATTCGAACTTAACTGGTTGACTTGTCATAGGTGTTGACAAGTAGCCGAATGTATTTTGGCGGGTATCCTTCCACTTCCAGGGCTTTCCACAAGGCCGGGCGATGGACGCTGTCGAAATCAATGAACATCATGATTGTGCATTTTCCACACCGAATTCTTTCCTCGAGGATTTGACGGAGCGTGAAGATCTGGTCGCAGCAGCTTCTTCCAGGTCGAAAACCAGCTGGCACAAACTTAGCAAGAGATTTTTTTTTGCTTTTCCCCCCTTTTTTTTTTAATTCTGTAAAATGAGAACTAATAATTTCTTTTGGTTCCAAGAAAATCATGACTTTTAAGATACTCTGACAATATATTTCAAGGCTCTTGCCATTTAGTGGCATTGTTACATTGAATTCTATAAAACCAGCCATTAACACAACCTAGTTTATAGACTATAATATTGACAGAAAGTATCCAAAGCAATGCATTTAATTTCCATTGCCCAATGCATAAACATTACATCTTTTCAAAGCCATGCGCAGAATAGGCCAGCATACTGCGATTCACAAAAAACATGGATGGTATCCTGTTTGTCCAAACTTAGTATTATTTTGAACAGAACATTCTGGTGACAAATGCCACTTTTCCGTTGGTAAGTAGTGCAGAATTTTTTCCCCATCAATTGGTCCAATTAGGTAATTATTTTTGCGCCAATATTGCTGCAAAAGCTATTGATGCGCAGATACAGCGGTGTAACTCTTGTTAGTCCTTCAGACGAGACTGAATTTTTTATTAGTCCAAGAAATGGTCCTATTCCAAACACTAAGACAGGCATCACACTTTCTTACATTTGTCTATGTCCCATCAAAACTATCAGTTATAGCAACTTTATCAGTCTTCTGAAACTCATTAAAATCTTTGTCAGTTTACTGTTTAACCCCCAAACAGTACACCAATCCCTTGATAACTCGTGCACATCGGGGTCCAAAGACATCAACCGCACTGTAAGTGAGGCTAAAGTTATCGAGGGACCTATAATAATAAAAAGATCGATACAAAGGCAAAAGGTGGGTGGGTGGCACATTTTATAGTGTTGAAAACTCACTTTATAATCATGCTGTGATTAACTGTTAATAAATGTCTTCATAATGGTGGTTTATTTTTTCCTCATAGAGTAACATTAATTTCAGGATAAATTACTGTATATTGAGGAGTTATATCGAAAACATTCCACATGGTTTCCATTTGTTTAACACGTGTACCACTTGACACTTGTATTGTCACTAATTTTTGTGCTGAATTGGATACATTCTAGTTTTAATCTTTGATCCAAATTAGACGTACTTGTTTAATACAAAAGATCATCTCTCTTTTTCACAATGTCAATCGATCGATTGATAGATATATTTGACTGCGGTAGTAAAATGAAAAACAAAAACAAGGGTTAATCATTACCAACATAAATTTAGTTGGTCTACAAATTTAAAACTGTAAATTAGAACACAATAATAAAAATGCCGGTTGTAATACGCTTGACAAATGACAATAGGCGTTTTGTTTGAAAAAAATCAGTTAATTTTTTGTATTACTCATCAATTTCGCTGACACAGAGCAAAATCGACCCTTGCTGGATTCGATGCACAAGACGTAAGTGACAAAACAACACAGGTCTCTTTAAATGAATTATTTTAGTGCAACAAACACTTCACCAAGTTGTTGATCAAAGCAAAGCCGGCAGGTAACAGTTAAAAAAGGCAGCAATTTTGGGCATGTGGAAAATAGTACAGCCTGTGATCATTTTTTAGTCACCAGCCCTGTGTATGTATTTAAAAAAAATTTGCTCTGAGCACTGAATAACATTCAATATATGAAATGACACATAATAATGAATATACATTTTCATGGCTTGGCCATTCAAAAGTCAGTCAATGATGTCTGAAAGCCCCCTCTGTGGTGCAGGTGTCTGCCATGAAATTAGATAACCTTCCTCTGCCGATGTTCATGGCTGAGCAAATGCCCCATCACTAGGGCTGTCAACGGGTACCCAGATACTCGGGTACCCTACCGTAGCAAAAAACCTGGCTACTGAAATGTAATGACAAGTACACATTCACAAAAATAAGTTGTCTACAGTACTATCAAAATATCATATCTCAACAGCAGCACACTGGTCTGAGTAGTCAGAGTTTTCTCTGACCCTTGACACACCATTTCTGATATTTGGACATTCTTGTTGGGGTGTAGGGTCAGAGCACATTTCCTATCAAAAGACAAAAAAGCTGGCATTTGCCGACACCATTTGATATCGGCATGGGTAGCAGCTTAGATGCCCGCCCAGCAAACTTGAATATTTCATCGAGATATACCTGCATGAAATTGATAGGAATACGATTTATTTTCTCAAAAATCGTGAGCATGGCATTTATTATGCCTTTAATCTGCTGACAGACGAGATGAAAGTACATCATTGCTGAAATTTGTCCCGGATCTGGCTATTTCCATATCTAGTCATGTGACTACACAAATCTCGCAACCTATATAGTCACGTGATATCGACAATAAGCAAATTTCCAAAAGTTGTTGTACATATAATCTGGACATATTATATAGTAGCCACATAAATAAATATAGTCTGTTCTCTCCTTACTAAGCCATACAGATGCTATAAATAGAATTCACTGCAGGAAAGTACTAGTCCACGGACAAGAGTACTCGTATATTGTAGTTACGTAAAGCGGTCTTTTCTAAAATACGGTCTGTGGGATTAACCCTTAAAGTGCATATCGCGGCTCTAGCCGCGCTGTTGTATGTGGGCCCGTAGTGCGGGTCGCGGCTCTAGCCGTTTTCGACGTGAGCAATAGTGATCGCATCATATAACTTCACCCAGCCATAAATGCTTGTAAAACTATATTTGATTGGCTTAAAAAGGCCCGGAAGAGGCATACTGCAGTACTTTACTATATTGTTAACGATGTAATTTTACAAATGCTCGCTTCTAAACACGTGGTACTAGTCCAAAACTAAAATTTTAGTAAAATGGCCGACGCTGAATACGAAGGTGATTTCTGGCAACAAATATTCGCGTCTGATAGTGATTCTAATAGTGATTTTGAATAATTTGAGAAAAATGACATTATTGGAGCAAGCGAGGTATTGATGGAAATACACATGAATGATTTTGATCCAGTAATTTACGTCAGATGTACATGCTCGCTTGACGTTACAAGATTTCGCGCCTGTCAACCCCCATTCACTGGTAGTTCAAAATTAAATGTTGAGATGGTGAATAATGAACAATCGGACTATTGAAGACTTTTTCTTAGATGACGAGTTATTGAATCTGATAGTAGATCAAACAAATCGTAATGCAGATCAGAGAGTTCATGGGCCAGACTTGACAGGAAAAAGTCGCATGAAGAAATGGCGGCCTGTCACACCTGAGCATCGAAAACGTTTTCGCATCGATTAAAACAATGGGTTTGGTACATATGTCTGTTCTCTATTCCTAATGGGCTATTGATGATGTGATATCAACCGCATACTTCAGCAAAAAAAGTAAGATATATTTGAACTTTTCCATAAAAAACAAACAAAATTACTGATGAAATACAATTTTAACTTGTCATTTTACCTGTATTTACACCTGTACCTGCAAATATGTTAAACCTACACATGTGTCTTGATGCCAATCTTAAAGTATAGACACGCGCCATCATTTTTCATATAGGGTTTGTCTATCAATTGTGTATATTTAATGAAATACATGTAATTTAAAGACTGTGGAGTTTTCTTCTTTTCTCTCCTGAAACAATTCAGCACTGAGGGACCTTTTACTGCAAAACAATTCAGCACTTTAAGGGTTAAAGGAATGTTAATATAATTTAGATTTTTGGAAGGGGGATATACCGAAAAAGCATAATACATACGTGTTTACGCGTAACACCGAAAAAGCATAATACATACGTGTTTACGCGTAACGCGTGATTAAGTGGGGAAAAAATTTGTTGCTCAAGGGTTGTACATGACTTTCATGATCTAACGAGTACCCAGGTAAGTTTTCCGTGGTTTTTGACAGAACTACCCATCGCATTAGGCGGTGAAGTGAAAACTATCATAAAGTGTGTGTGTGTGCAATGGGGGAAGGAGGGTTTACTCGTCAGTGATTACTGGTTTCACAAGATTTTTGACCCAATGACATCCTTGCACTTATTTGGTGTACTTTTCATCCATTATTTGGTATACTTTTCATCCATTATTATCAAGAAAACAATTATTTGTGCCCTACAGAGTTGTGGGACATGTATACAATCTCTCTTGACAGAGACCCCAAATGCAACACAATCTCAAATGTAACTATGATAATGGAACGTTTTCCAAAACGAGAAATGAAAAGTAGAAAACAACATGGGAAGAGCATGGAATAGAGATGCTTCACTTATAATTAAATAATTTCCTAATACTGTATTGTGGGAGCCACAGTGGATTTGAGGTTAATGTAATGTACTTGACTTCGGTTCAGCCCAAGGTTGGCCACGTGCTGTGTGCTTGCACACACTGTTGACTGTACTTAGTTTGGCACATTATAATTTTGTTTGTGCTGATGTACCAAAAACATAAAAAAAAGTAAACTTAAATGTTAGTCACCACCAGAAAAATCAAAACTGACATTTCAATATTACTAGCACTGGAGAGACAAGTCAATAACACATGTACTGCAAAATTATGTCTTTGTGATTTGGTCACAGGGTGTAGTAGTCAAATTACATTGCATTCCACTTTCAATAGGAATGTAAAGTCTAATCTTAATCACCATTTTCTTCATGCAAACTCCACGTCCTACTTGTTAAGTGTGTAAATGGACCTGAATTAAGTACTTAACATGAAACAAACATACTCTTTGTTTTGTAAATGAATATCATAAGCATGGTTTTAGAATAAATATGAAATCCAAATTTGTGCATTCTGTAAAACTTTACTGTTTCAATCTCTTAAAGTTCAAAAGACCAACTCATGTGAAGAGACTAGTTTGTACTATGGCAGTCTACATTTTACTCCAACATTATTCCCTGGTGTCACGTTTATGGGGCAGGAGGTAACAATTTTCTGCCAAGCTCTGTAATGTCAAGGTCATGTATGATACATTAAAGTGGGTGGTATTATAGAAAGGTAGACAGTTAGAGCTCAACAATGATACCAAATAATCTGGACATTTTAATTGCACTACAAAATAGAGAGAGAAAACATAATTTTTTGGGACCATTATGTTTCCACCAAAATTTGCTTGTGGTTAGAATCCAATTTTGTGTACCGATTTAAGAATTTTTTTGCCTCAGATCTAAGGCAGACTGGTTTGAACTACACAGACAGGTGAACCTCCACAAAAAGTATGACAAGGTGGGCATTTGCAATAAAAGTGGTCTCCATAAGAAAATGATACTCCAATAACAATAGTTTTTTAAAACATTCCAACTTTTTCCTTTCTGCTCATGCGTGAGCATAATAACCAATGGAAAGCAATGTTTTTACACAACTAGGCATTAAGCCATAGCTGCCAACCCCCGAGTGCAAAAATACTGATTTTTAAATTTCAATGCAAATGTATCTATTTACAACATATACAACCATCAGTAAAGTTGGATAGTGCCTAACATAATTATTTAATGTCTAAGATGCACATGTTGCACATTTGTACCTTCTGGAGTTGCATGCGTTCCATATAGGTGCCCAATGAAAAGGTGCAAAGAGTGCAACACACTCAAACACAAGCTATTTATAAGAGCCCTTTCCACGCCTTATTTTTTTTTAATCATTGATTCACATGTAACAATTTTCATTATCTCAATTCTGTAATTTTCTTATTGAAATGTTTTCGTTCAAGCATAAAAATTATCTTTTGCGATTTTAATGTCTGAAAAACTTGTGCCAACAACACTAGTAACTGAAAAAGGAAGGTTAATTTCTAAAAGAAATTTAAAAATCAAAATTTTGATCGATGTACATTAAGGTTCTCTCTGTCATTTTTCTACGTCGTAAGTTCAGGCTGAGTTGTGTGTGATGAAGCAGGAAGCTGATGTTTATTAACTTTTTCGTGCTCTTGCATTTCATGGGAGCCTCCGTGCCCAATAGCGAAACCAGGTTACACAATTTACAAAACTAAGTTTTTCTCCTGTACTATATGGTTTCACAAATCTATACAAGACGGCACAAATATCCTTCCAGTTGTCTCCTATTTCCTCTGGAGAAAATTCTGAATATTCTGCCTTTATATTTATCATGATTAGAAGCTGAATATTACTTAGACTAGATACAGCAACTGTGGTAACTATTGCGAAATCCAATATGGCGGATAATGACAGGCCTGGTAGACTCAATTTCGAATGAACCAATCGTATTGTAGAACTTTATTCGTATATACATGTGATATATTCTGTCAAAATAGAACCGGTAGCGAATTCTAAACTGACAATTCCAAAGAAATTTTATTATTATTTTTTTAAATAAAAAAACGTATTTTTTGCCAAAAAAACGTACACCCGTATTCAGGTCCAAAATACGGGACAAATACGGAAAAAACGGGACAGTTGGCAGCTATGTTAAGCTATGGGAAAATTGCTTGGAAGTTGTATTAGGATGTAGTCAGAAATAGTCCCAAAATGCTTTTCGTTCTCACATTTCATGCTAAAACGGCAAAACCATCGTGGGGTTAATGTGTTAATAAGTGCATTTTCATGTCACCAAATTTGAATATGCCTTGCATATTTAATCACTTGTGCATTGACACTGCACATAAATTACAAATTTAATCATTCTGTGACAATTTGTAAAAACGAGGTAGCAGCCTACTGCCAAGCTCTGTACATAACATGCCAAACCCTGACAAGGCGAAAGCGTAATCCAAGTGGTCAAAAAGTGGAATCCAGGCAGAAAAGGCGCAATCCACATACAACATGCTAAAATTTCAAAAAACAATGATTTATTTGCCCATCTTGTTTTTTAACATCCTTTACTGTTTCAACTTTTCATCATATGTAGCACTTTTAGCTTTACACACATCAACTAGAAACTATCTTAAGACTTAGCGCCAAAAATATAAAAATTCTTTCCACATGGACGGAAATAGATGTCACGTGATGCTACACTCTTGTCTTAATATTTAGAGGATTGTGTCATTATTTGGTTGCCTTTTTCTAATTTATCTGGGAAATTTTTGCCCACATAAATGCATAGACTAAAATAAAATATACTTTTTAGCTTCAAAAGATAATTAGACTGATTCTGCAGCAAATATGAATTAAAACATGGATTAAATGTAGAAAACCAGTCTGCTCTCTCCTCACTAAGCATACAGATGCTATTAATAGAATTCGAAGTAGACAGTAGAACCAGGATAGCTATAAATAGAACATGATACTGTTAGGAAACTCCACGGTCAAGCATACTCTTATATTGTAGTTACATAAAAGCCATCTTTTCTAAAGTACGGTCTGTGTGATTAATCCATATACGTTTAAGATTAACTCGTCATTTAGTGAAAAAAAGCATAATGATTATGCCAAAAGCTTAATGGTTGGCATGTATGTCTGTAGCCTCAATGTCATGCATGATATGATACACATAAAGTGGGTGGTATTATAGAAAGGTAAATAAATCTCTACAATGATACCAAATAATCAAAAAAATTTAGCTTTTTTTTACCATTTTTTTTTAAAAACAAAATTCGGCAGCAGTCGGAATCTGACTTTGTGTCAAGATTTCTTAGATCTATGACAGACAGGTGAACCTGTGCCAAAAAAGTACAAGGTGGACATTTTTTATAGAGTATATACATAAATGATGGGTATGTTAAGCAAAAAAAGTCAAACTTTTTCCCTTCTGCTCATGCACGAGCAAAATAACTGATGGAAAACAATATTTTTAACACAACTAGGTGTTAGGGGTTAAGGTGTTAAAGGACAAACAAGAGCTTTATGTTAGTGGTGTAAAGAATTGGAAAATGAACTCAATGACAACCAATGGATCTTCTCATCTGGATATTTAACCACTTGAGGTGTGCCCCATTGTGCTTATGGGACTGCAACTTTTGCTGGTGGGACTCATTACATTTTTACCAGAACTGGAGTCCTGCACTCCTAGTTTTAAAATAGTGAGACCACTGAATAAGTTGACCACATCTGCACATTGGTGAATCAAGCAGATATTTCTGTGCTTCAGGTCTGTGATTTCATATAATGGGGTAGCAAGCCATTACATCCAATCAAGATTAAGTTGTTCAAATTTGAGCACATTTTATATATGATCAAGGGGAACACACAACTTAAATGGACTCGTATATAAGTAATTTTCCACTGTCTGTCCATTTTTATACAAATGCTCTTCACTCAAATATTCTGTTAAGGTTTATCTCTGCTAGTCATTCTTTTAATGCTAAACTTACAAAGCATGATTTTAAAGTAAATTGCCTACAACTCCTGAAATCCAATATTTGTCCCCCTGACAAGGCACTAATATATCTGCCGGATTCACCAAGGTGGAGAGAGGGTTAACATTACAGAACCTTGGATTGTGAAAATGATCCAGAAATGTATGTAGTTTAGTTCCTTAAATGTGACTTTAGAAAATATTATGTAAATGCTAGTTTACACACATTTCATTAATGAAATTCAACAAAACTGCAGGTTATGCATTGCTATAAAGAGAATTACCTATGTGCACTGCCATAATGCTTAGAGACAAACAATGTTATGGTTATGCAGATCTATACCTTGTACACCATGAATGTTGATGCTCTACTCGTATCATTGTGTGCAAAAAAAGCTGTAAGGGAATTTCAACAAGAGAACATCATTTTAAGTTAGCTTTACTTAATGAAACTTTGTAACCATGCTACAATGTTTGTTCAATTGGTTTAAGACACTGGTCTTGTGGTATCATTTTTTAATCGTGAGGTCAAGGCACATGGCATAACAGCAGCTAAATTTCATAGCCTGCACTATTCTAGTATCAAATACAAGGATGGAAAATAAATATTTTGACAGTATGCTGAAAAAAAGCACTGGGTGTGATTCACGCCAGCCTGCTCTTCTGATACATATAGGCTTATACTAGTACCCTTTGCACATAAGTAGTGGTACCAACATTAGTACAAGTCCCAAACTAAAGACGCATAATCTAACAATAGTTCCAACAAAAACTATGAAAACCATAAGATGACAAGTTAGGCCTCAATAGCCATAAAGTATATGCTGCTATTGTGCATACATTATTGAATTTATGATTCCATTTGAGAACACGAGATTTTGACCTGCAAATGTGTGAATGTTGGCATACATCCATATCCTGGAGTAGTATGTTACCTTTTGAAATATGATAATGCACTGGTCTTTCTGAGATCCATGCAAGGACATCGCACATCTCATACATAGTAAAAGCTAATATCAGACTGTATATAGTACATGTTCATACAAAACGTGTAGCATTTTACTTTTGGTTCTTCATCTAAATAGTGACTGCGTTTTGTTTGAAAATCTGTATCTTTCAAAATGAAAGTTGTGCTCTTACCCCCATTCTACCACATGTGATTCATAATCCCAGTATTCCCTTGGTCTATGGGTGTTAACATCGGCGTACACCCGTGCACGGCTTTGTGCGGGCATATTGGACAATCTTGATTTCTGGACGGCGTGACCGGCAATTATGCAGGTCAAGATATTACAAGCTTTGAATAATCTGCGATACAATTTTGACTATTTACTAGGTTTAACACACTGCAAAAAGTGACTAAATTGCGGTATAGACAAACGTATATACAAAGCAATGTTCACTAATATTCATTCCCTTACGTCACGAGTCAGAACAATATGTCCGACAATGAGAAAACGCAGGCACATATTTTCATAATTAGAACAATTTTTCTGGTTTCACTAAGCAGAATCTTGCATTAAATGGCCTAGAAGTTGAAGCTTATAGCCAAAGTCTTCAAAAAAAATTGAATTCAACACCGTCTAATATGCCACACAAAAGAACGTCATCATGGTTTTCACTTCATTCCCAGTGATGTTTTACACAAAATGGCGACCAATGGTTTCATACTCGGAAGCCTTCGGAATTATACGATATCTGCAAGTTGCTGTGGCCCGCGAAGACGAGAACGAGGCTATTGAGTGTAAGGTACTTCACGTGGTGCAGTTGTGTTTCCGTCGTCAAGAAATAACTA
This sequence comes from Unio delphinus, assembly GCA_029339505.1. Classification (NCBI taxonomy): domain Eukaryota; kingdom Metazoa; phylum Mollusca; class Bivalvia; order Unionida; family Unionidae; genus Unio; species Unio delphinus. The sequence continues at coordinate 17,025,589 of JAQISU010001238.1, forward strand.
TAAGAAAATTTGGGCCTAGAAAGTCCACAAAAACCAGTAGATGTATTTTATAGATTTCCCACTATTCAATTATATTCATTTGGAGTTGTAGCTGGTTACATAAACTTTGTAATGTTTTGTTTCGGCATTCAAAATCTGTGCTTTATTCATTTATTCTATTAGCTATTATTCCTTTCACATTTGTCGTGTACTTTTTAAGATTATATAAACCATCATGTTTTGATAAGGTATTGGTTTATTCTTATCTATTATAAAGTAGAATACATCTGGAGTTTTTGGGGTCTTGAATCTAAAGTATTGTAATAGCCAGCTAAAAAGCATATTCTCTCCGATGAAATTTATAATCAAAATAAATAAATAAATTTATTTCTAAGATTGTACATTCACAGTGCCGGATTAAAACATGTGGAGGCCCTTAGGTAGACGAAATTTTGAGAGCCCCCTCGCAAATTATCACATATCAATATTATTTTCATCTGTTGTCGCGAAACCCCTAAAAGGCATGGAGCCCAGCGGTGGGCCCATAGGACGATGCCTACTCTGCCTATTTGGTAATCCGACCATGTCCTTTCACACTTTAGGTCATTAGGCTTTTATGGGAAGTGGCAGGCTTCCATTTAGGTAAATGGAAAAAAGGCCAAGTTAATCTTTAGACAATTGAAAAGTTCTAGTAAAATAAATACTTCCAAAATAAATACTGCCTGCTTTTCTGTAATTTTTAAAAAACCATTTTCACAATTTAATTTTTCAATGCAGTATATTTTATATTTTTTATTTTATATACGTTTATGTGTTCAAAGATGCCTGCTCGTAAGTTCCAGGTTTCATACTTTAATTTTTTAAAATCAATTAATTATCTAGTATCAAGCCATATTTTTCACATGTTGTATATATTGATTTATTGTACATAACGGATAAAATGCATCAATGTAGATTAGTTCTAAAATTAATTAAGTTACCTTCTCTATTATTATTATTATTATTATTATTATTATTATTATTATTAGTGTTGTTGTTGTTGTTAAAACTGCCGGCCAAGCAGTCCTGACATCCGTTGCGTTCTTGCAATTATTTATTGTATTCACTTACTACCATATTAAACTTGAAGTGACTTATTTTGTCGCTGAGTATTTCTTTACTAATCATTTCATGAATATACCTTACATTGCTTGTAAAAAAGAGTTTTTACAATCTCGTCGTGTTTCAGGAACTTTATCCTCTTTTATTTCCAGATCGACTTGTGAACCTTTTGCAACGAACCCTAGTAAATTTGCAAAGACACCTTGTAAAACAGAAAAGAAGTAATAATTTATGTAATACCCACAACTCCAAAACTGACATTTCATTCGCCTGGAATTATTTGTCATACAAACCCTCTAAAGTTGAGGCGGGAAAAGAAAACGTATATGATGAGTAGTGAAGGAGGGCTATATAGCCTCAATGAAAAATACAACACACACACACACACACACACACACACACACACACACACCTGGCTGGGGATGTATAGCCTCAGTTTTATTCAGGCTCTCTCCCCTCTGGATTGTATAGCCTTATTGAGATAGAACATGGGGAATATGAGGTATGAATAGAGTCATATATTTGTATAGGAACAATATGATTGGAACAGGTGAGGTGACGTCATGGTACTGAAGATTGACAACAATGTTGCAGGGAACTAACCTGAACCGGGCGAAACATCAACGACTGTATACATACATACATACATACATACATACATACATACATACATACATACATACATACATACATACATACATACATACATACATACATACATACATACATACATACATACATGCATGCATACAAACAGACAGACGCACGCATGTATACACTCACATACATACATACATAAATACATACAGACAGATAGACATACAGATAGACTAAAAGAAATTATAGGGCAAGAAAGCATATCTTTTCGAGGCATAAGAGTTGACCTGAAAAGGACCTTTTGGTTCTTCATCTATTATCTCCAGTGCTTCCACCATTTCCTCACTTACTTAATAATTCCTTACTGCTTTTTCTTTTCCGTCCCTGGAATACAGTCACGATGTACCATCAATCTAAATTTTTCCTGTGTATCTTCATCCAGTTTTCATTCAGTCTTTCAAACTCCTGTATTTTCTTTGTGTTGTTTTTTTTTTTTTCCTTCTTTCTTTTCGTTCTTGAGTCCAGCTTTCGTTAAGCTTCTTGACCTCTTCTTCCAGCTCTTTTCTCATAATTTCTTCTCTTACTTTAGTTGGTTCCGCCCCCACTTCACAAATGACCACTCTCTCAAATTGAATATGTCTTCTAGAAAGCATCTGACTTTGATGACATTATCAAGTGCCTCCTTCAAGGTTCCCACTTTCACATCTTGTCGTTGAATGAAACCTCTTAACTTTTCTATTTCTTCCTCTATCATTCCTTGTACCAGATCCCTGGCTACTTTAGGCAGGTCACTTGACTTATCACAAAGTCTTCGGTAACTAGATACCTCCATTCCTTGTACCAGATCCCTGGCTACTTTAGGCAGGTCACTTGACTTATCACAAAGTCTTTGGTAACTAGATACCTCCATTCCTTGTACCAGATCCCTGGCTATTTTAGGCAGGTCACTTGACTTATCACAAAGTCTTTGGTAACTAGATACCTCCATTCCTTGTACCAGATCCATGGCTACTTTAGGCAGGTCACTTGACTTATCACAAAGTCTTTGGTAACTAGATACCTCCATTCATGTTCTAGCATTTCCATCACATAGGCTCCATCCACCATCCAGTACCAACTGCCTTTTAGGTTGTTGATCAAATGCATTGCCATCTTCGTTTATTCAATGTGGAATGGTGCTAATGTGTAATGTAACGTTTATAGATTAAGGTCAATTATCCACCAGGTGCTTTTACGACCGTTTAATTACTGACAGTCAGGATACTTAATTGGTCGGTGCTGTGATGTTTGGTACAACCACGGCAACCGTTTAAAAGAGTGACTGTCGCATGTAATGAATATATTTGGACATAGACCACAATTAATTTTACTATATGTTCTCTACATATATTTCTCAGTACTGACCTTTCCACAGTGTGACAATCAATACAAATCATATGTTAATCTAAAATACCTCCAAAGATGACTTCACGGTGAAATTCTTGTCAAGGGTTGATCGGCATTTTTTTGAGCTGCTGCACTGTAAACAGAGCAGCATGTAAACAGAACACATATTTCACTTCCGGATCATCACCAAGGCCTTATTACTCCATGTGCACTGTCGCCAAATTACACACTGACAACCACTCTCTCTGCTCATATTCTCAAGAATAAACAATTACCTTTAAATCCATACCAAATATGCATCAATATAACTCTTCTACCACCACCAAAATGAGAGAGGAAAAAATGTTCTAAAAATAGACTGGAACTACATTCGTTGGGTACTGAACTGGAAGTATTAATTGTGGTGTGATTCCATTTGGGCTCAGCAGGGAGGCATGCGACCGGTGCGGCGCAAAACGTCAAGGGGTGCAACGGAAGACAGTATGCCCTAAACCTCCAAAGTCCATTGTGTCAAATTCAGTCCAGTTGTAGTGTTGAACAAACAAAGATCTATTCGATTGTTGTGTAAGCCACCCTTGCAATTAATTAAATCATTTGAGTTTGTGTAATTTCCTTATTATATATTTGAATGTTTCGGAATTTAGTATACTGTAGTGAACTTTTGCTCGTCTAAAAGTAACTGAATCAGTTGGGAGTAAGCATTCCTAATCCGTTTAGTGTCACACTTTGTTCTACTCTTGGTGTATGTTTTTTTTTATGGTGGTACGTCAAGGATCGGGGTAGGATTGTGTGGATAGAGCTTTTATTGAAAACATTCTTTGGGCCACAAGAAGGCTATGGGAAAATTGGGGCACGGAGGCCTTAGTGGAGGAGCTCAGAGCAACATAAGCTTGCCGCTGTGAGCGATCCACCGTGGTGTTTGCTAGTATGTCGCCTAGCACCAGTTTTACCGCTGTGCCCCCCCTCCCCCGCCCCCGGGGGGGGGGGAACGAGAGCCATGGTGGAGGCGTTCAGGGAAGCATTGAGCATTGACTTACCGCTGTGAAGGGTCCACTCTGGTGTTTGCTAGTATGTTCCCTAGCACCAGTTTTACAGCCGTGTCCCCTTGTCTTTCCTTCTGTCGCTTGCTTTTTTTCTTTTAGGCAGTTAAGTTGTTTAGCCGTCCCTGCTTGTGCAGATGGCCTCGAAGAGTCCGGTCATAGAGCACTTTCAGCTGGCAGTATTTGCGGCTTAATATCGCTGGTATACGATTTAGTTTTACATATAACTGTTGTAGACAGCAACATTCATTGTGTTCCTTTGTGATCGTATAACATCGTTTAATCTGTACCCATAAGGTGGGTTGTTTAGTGCTGTGTGTTGATAGCATGAGGCCTATATTGGAGTTAGCTATATAGTTCTGCCACGTGCGGGGGCGGGCGCCAGATTACTGGGCTTAGGTCACCTTGTAATCGTCGAATGTATAGGGCTTAAGTTTGTTGTTTAAGATGATCTTGCCTGTATTGTCGCTGCTTGTATCTCGGCCTCTTGATGCGGATATATTGGGGTTGTTTTACTGTAGTTTTGGCGATTAGTAGTGCAAGAGGAAAGGATTGTAAAGATAGTCGGCATAGTAATAGCTGTAATGATTTGAATAGTTGTAATTTTGTGTAATTGCAGTAGTAATGTTGCTGTTAATCATGTGCCTGCTTTTTAGCTAACATACTTACCTTACTGCAATGACTCTGTTATGAATGTTGTGTAATTAAAGGTAGGTTTAGTATTATATGTTTTGATATGTATCGACTAGTTTGAGGTAGCTGATGATATTCCTACATCCTGTACCTAACTTAGTTCCATTTGATAAGAAAGCTGTATCCCTATTTCTAAATGTACATTTTTTCGTTGTATCAGCGATTATAAAATTTAATTCAGCATCGTCCATGATCAATCTTGTACAATGTCGTTTATGATCGTATGATCCTCCTTTACCAATTTACCTATTATTTTCCTGTCAAGATCTTTTGCAATTTTATTTTCAAAGTCGGTTTTGTCAGGATTTTCTTCATCAGAATATTCCTTTTGTTGTGGTAACCAAACTTCGGTCTGCATTCGGTATAATATAATCGCTTCACTGACAATCAACGACGTCAACATTAAACAATCGAGCATATATCGTAACAGTACTATTGTAGCCCACTTCTTTTCTGAAAAATGTCTACCGAACCAAACATAACAGATCGGATGAATGTTTTCTGTAAACTCGAATGATGCAATACAAGGGAATCCAGTAATATCAAAATCAGGTAATAATCCATTTATTGATACTCGCGTCATCTCGTGTGTCGGGTGACCGAATCTTTTAAAATACCCAGAACACTCTCCGTATCCCAGAAAACTTCCCGGATAACATGCAACCATATCAACCGAGATAACATCTTTACGCGAGTATTTACGGTTCCACAGTCCATCGTGACCATATTCAATACAACCTAATATTATATCATCAACAAGATCAAACCGAGTTGGTTTCCAGGAATTTTTCTCTCTAGCAAAATGAGTTGCAACTGATGGAACAGTAAAACATTCACCGAGCGATTTTTCGTCAGGCGTATATTCTTTTATTTTCTCGTGGAGGGATTATGTTCGACAAATATCACCATTTAGTCTTACAAACTGATCCGATTCATCTTCAGAACTAAACAACCACACGGATACAGGATCGCTTTTACTTATTTCGTTAATAAAAGTCAAACATGTCACCATTATAGAATTTAACCGTCCTCGTGCGTGGAAATACTGTTACTGCATTAGTCCACGCATGCGCATTATAATCAACAATTTCGATTGAAGCTCCCTTTGATTTAAATTTCGATTCGTATAAGATCTCTCCTGTTATCGTTTTTATTGTTATAGGGAACTTTAATTTCTTTCCTAGTTCAGCAACATCTTTGATAGATGCTCCGGTAAATTTGACCTTTTCTGCCCACGAATTTATTATATTACGTCGGTTATCCGTTAACCCCTTCCACGAGTCGAAACAGCGAAATGTTCTGTTATTCGTTCGGCCACACAATTTATCTTCGATAATTTCATCGGCTTTAGATTATCAATGTTGGGTTTCTCAAGCAGATATATCCCATAGATAACCGCTCTTACAGGATAAGATCTTTCGTAATATAGTCTATCAATACCGGTCAACATCCCTGATTTGGTACCTTTACTCAGTATGGCAGTTTTTTTCGTTATGAAGGACAGGATCACGTTTATCACGAATAATCCAATTGTTTGTATCTGATAGGACGATAAATTTGATCTTTAAAATATATTTTCTATCGTCAAGGTAGTTAATGATCATCGCCGCTCGTTTGTCGTTCATCGTAGCATCTATATTTTTAGTGTCACTTATAATCTTGCACGTCAAGCACACATGAGATGCTTCATTTTTATGAAATTCTTTTTTGACGTCATGTATTTTATTGTTCAAGATTTTATCTGTCGGATCAACCAGATCTCTCATCGGCACAGGGAATATTCTGTCAAGATTAAATCTTTTATTTTTAGAAAGCTCGATCTTGGATAATCTCTTGAATTCCCCCCATCATTATAATTAAAACAAGTATTTACATTAAAAATATTATATATATATATATATATATATATATATATATATATATATATATATATATATATATATATATATATATATATATATATATATATATATAATGATTAAAACAAGGAATCTCTGAAAGTGGTTGATGATCGGCTCTGTTACTCCTTGTAACAGCTCTTGCGTAATCGAATTATGCGGAATCCACTCGCAACGTGTCCGAGATGGAAGTCTATAACCGAAACCGTGCTTACGATGTGGTATTGGAGTACGAGGAGAAACACGCTTGTGTGTGCGATGTGGTGGTAAAAGATACAGAGAACTGAAACGATATTATGATAAAAACAAATAATGACAGTGACAGGATTATAAAAACCCTGGAAGATTATCTGATTAGATTTAAAAGTAAAGATTAAGGCAGATAACGATTTTAACAAAAGATATTTATATATAATGGAGCAAAAGGAATTCTTGAGACATCCTATCATAACGAACTACGAAGCAAATCGTGATGGTATTATCAGGAATTGTCGACTAAAGAAACCAGTTGGTTTTGTTATTAATACTGGTTATCTCATGTTCAGTTTCAACGAAATAAATAAAATAAGAACATAGTACTGTCACAGATTCGTCTTCGAGTGTTTCAGTGCGGTGATCAAAGACGGTCTTGTATTAGACCATATTGATGGAGTTAAACTCCACAACACTTTATATAATCTGAGAGCTATCACGCAGTCAGAATTATATATACGGTAATACTGGCAGATGTAAAACAATAGGAAAACGGATGATAAAATCTGTAAATACAGTGACTGACGAACAAAAAATATTTCAATCAATGAATGCAGCTGAAAAATATTTTGATATTAACCCACATTCGGTTCAGCATGTCGCAGAAAATATTGCCAAATCTCCCTTCTCTAAAAACTATAAGCAAAAAATATCCTTTTAGTATTGTTAAATGAGATGACTGACAAAGATATCTTTTAACAAGTAGTTTACCTGAAATATCTTACTTTACTGCTTATTTAATATATTATTTTTTTTTTTTTTTTTTGGGGGGGGGGATATTTTCAGTAAAATATAATACTATGATGTTCAGTATAAAAATGTGCTATCTCTCTCCACTCGTATACTACTGAATTGTTAATGAACTGAAAAATGGGAGATATTTCCATATTACATATTTCTCCGTAGATCGTGATTTTTTTGTCGCTGTAATTAACTAATTAACCATCTACGTCCTAATTAATATCAATAAAGTAATATAATTGGATAATAGTTTCAAATTAGTAGAAGATAACTTATTGCTCCTCGCTTACAAACAGAATCGAAGCAGAGAAGACATTTACGCTAGCATATACTGCAAAACGTTATTTATAGATTCATTAACATACATGTATTCAAACCTGAATTTCTCGGAAAAAAAAACACGTTCTGTTTGTAAATATATAATATCTGTGAAATATAATCGTGTGTTGATTGTCTGTTCGAGACCTCAATCGAAATTCAACAGAATTATGTACACACATCTCACCATGTTCTAATCATGATGGGTGATCGTTTTACTCACCCGGGTTTGATATGCTGGGATGGGGGTGTACATAATCTGTTGAACGTAGAGAGGTCCCGTGTTTCATCGTAATACGTAATTCACCAACCACGTCTTCCTGAGGCTCTTATCTGTCAATAAAACAGATTAGAGACTCAAAACGGGGGATCTGTGTTTCGTATCTTCGTCTATACCTTACGGCACATGTACCTTGAACCTGCTAGAACACTCGAACCTAGAGGTTAAAGGTTGTGCTATCCTTAATGTGAGTTGAACCTGCTAGAACACTCGAACCTAGAGGTTAAAGGTTGTACTGTCCTTAATTAATGTTATATGTTTCATGTGCCTTGAACACTCGAACCTAGAGGTTAAAGGTTGTGCTGTCCTTAATATGCCTTTGAACCTGCTAGGATAAGGTGGTAACCTTGGGGTTAAAATGTTGTACTATCCTTAATTAAGGTTATATGTTTCATGTGCCTTGAACCTGCTAGAACACTCAAATCTAGATGTTAAAGGTAGTGCTGTCCTTAATATACGGTGGTAACCTAGGGGTTAAAAGGTTGTGCTGTCCTTAATGTGCCTTGAACCTGCTAGAACAATCGAACCTAGTGGTTAAAGGTTTTGGTGTCCAAAAATATTTTTTGTATTATTTTAAATATATATGTTATATATATGAACTTCGAAAATATTAATGCTATAATATCTGCAGTAAAATTTTTAAAAAAAATTAAAATATAAATTTACAACTCGATCCAGATAAAATATTTTGTGATTTCGAGTCAATCCAACAACGTAAACTTGAAGGTGGTTATACACTTTCAGTGGAGTATAAGCTGATAAAAAGCATACAGTCTATAATGTTCCAGTCCTTATCAATGGTAAAAGATACAGACATTGATAAGTTCGTACCACTTTATATCGCAGTAGAAAATATTAACTCAAAACTGTCTCACGAATACGAAACGAAGAAATAAATCTGGGGTTCCATCCGGTTTATTTTTGATTGCAAGTACAAGCGAAGTATTTGGAGGTAATCCACCAAACAGTTCAGATATGATATTTGGACAATTATAATATACTCGTAGCTGCGCAAGTGCAATCTCCCTTGCTAAAATTGCAGTTGGAAAATTAATACTGAATTCAGGATTAGTTGTGCTTACTGATATCATATTCTTTTTCACCGGTGTTGTGTTCGTGGCAATCTGTTGCAATGGTTCTTATGCTGACATTTATCTGTTTATCTGTAACTTTAATGGGTGTAGATTCTATCACAGTCATTGCTTCGAAGAATATTTTAGTCATTAATGCGAACTCAGAATCCGATATTGAACCATCGTTGAGGCTTTCAGATATTAACTGAGATAGTTTTGAATACGTCACCGTTGCTGAGTGTAACTTCACCGCATAATCGGATAATTTTTCATTCGTGCAGGTCGATATTTTTTTGGCGATTATATTAAAAACTCCAGCGATCGCAGTTGACGCTGAAACACAGATCGTTATGACCGCAGGTGATGTCATTGTTACCGCGGATAATAAAAGACCGGCTCGAGCAACAACCGCGGAGACTGAGTATACAATTATATTAATGACAATTACACGTCTGTGATATTTTTTTACTTTTATCGTGTAAGTATTGTTACGTATATTTGATATAAGTCGTTTATATTTATTTTTTATTGTTTGTTTGTTAGATTCGGGTTTGGCATTTTAAGTTTGGGATTCGTTCATTGGGGGGGGGACCTGTACTTTACAAAATAAACACCAGGTGTTGACCTCATTTCTGACCTGGCTTCAGAGTTGTAAACAAGCTTTTAAAATGATTGGTTGGTTCCAAGGACATTATGGAGCTTTACATAAACATCTTTCTATTTTAGTTGGGTCATATGGTGGATACGTGAGTTTTTGAACGTAAATTTGTTCTAAGAGTTTCTAGAAGATCATGTGACCCCTTTCTTGTTAACGTAAAAACAGGTATATAAACTATGTTTTGGAGCGAACTATTGGAGTAGAATTTGGGCTTTTACAAGACTAAGTTGTATGGCGTTTTGAGTTATTTTAAATTACCTTGTACTGGAAATTATGTCAATTCGTTTGGATGAAGAGGAATTATTTTGTTTTTTATCTGGAAAAGAATTGTGCTCATAGAATTTTATTAACAAGAACTGACTTCATCAAGTGACATCGTCTTCCATATTGGATACTTCGCTGGGATTCGAACTTGGAATTATTTGGACATTTTATTACCAGGACTTTTGCAATTTCTCTAGTGGATAAAATTTTGAATTATTTTTGGATTAATTTTGGAATTGATTCTTAAAACAGTAAGTTTATTTTTCTTTTCTGGAAATATTTGTGCTCAATAAATTGTTTATTAAGTTTTTACAAGCTTGTTATTTTCACTCTTTCTATGTTACTGTTTATTCGAGCTTTAGCACGTAACACTATCAACGATAGATTTTAATTTATCTTGCCACTCACGCGCTTGATTGTATCTGTAGTCCATATTATTTACGTTGTAACCGCTCCGGTGGCCTAGTGGTTAGAGCGTTCGCCGCGGAAGCGGGAGGTCGTTGGTTCGATCCCCGGCCGAGTCATACCAAAGACATACAAAAATGGTACTAACAGCTGCCTCGCTTGACGCTCAGCATTAAGAGGTTAGTGTTAGGACTGGTCGGCCTGGTGTCAGGATAATGTGACTGGGGGGGGACATCATGCTACATGTCTGCGGCATGATGCCTCAGTGCTAGACATCACTATAAACTGCCTCACAGCAAACATCGTAGCGATATGACTGAAAAATTGTTAAAGCTACGTTAAAATCCTAATCAAACAAACAAAAATTTACGTTGTAATCAATTGAAATGTTTCAGCGACAAATTCCAGACACCACCAGATCGTTGCTGCAGTTAATTTTTTGTCGGATGCAACCAGGATAAATGTTTCTTCGTCTCTACGGTTTAATATAACATATACGGTTCCAGAAAACTTGTCTGTTGAGTGACGCCATGGATACGTGATAAATGTCTCGATTTTTGCACTACTAAACACAGACAATCTGTACACGCCAGTAACTTCCGCGGTATGTTTGATAGTATTATTTTGTTGAGACCATGTTGTTGATCCTGATGATATTGTATATAAGACTTTGTTAACCCGCCTGTGGAGAATTTTACCCTGATATTTTTCAAGGGGATCAATTTTATTAATAATATTATGAATATCACTCACAATTTCTCTTAATCGTATCGATTGATGTTTTAATATCAGAAAGTTTCGTATCAACGATTAATGGTTTTCCGAAGAATTCATTTATAATTTCATCGATCTTTCTGGAGTTTCTACGGAAACTTGTAAAAGCACCTACGTGAACGTCATACTCGGCTCTCAACGTAGATAATTTTCCGTCTACTGTAGGGTGATCGTTTATGTGAGTTTCGTATTCGGTTTTTAACGTGCATGATTTACCACTAACGGCATCATGTTCGTTCTTAACGTAGATAATTTACCATCAACAGTGTCAACGAATCTTTTTGTTGCCGCATCTTCATCTGATGATGGATCTCTTAGGACGGTTATTTTTTTCCGTTTATGGAAAGTTCTCCTGGTAATACACAAGCAGACGTTGATACTCGTTTTTGAACATTTTTTATAATTTCACTCTTGATATATTCTATCGATATACCTGGATCTCGTATTTTTCCGCTGTCGGTAAATACCGGAATATTATCCATAGTAGCGCCAAGAACCCTACGAACTATATCATTCCACTTAATATTACTTGTTTTCAAAACACCGTGTTTGTCCTGAAAAATAACAACTTCATCTCGGTCAACGCCAGCTAGGTTCATAATATCAGCAAGGTCATCTTTAGTTGCATATTTTGATGCGTTGAAATATTTATCGGTTCCTTTGTCCGTTTTTCTGATCAAAGATCTTCCGTAAATATAGACCATTATATATATGTTCAATTTTTAAATACCTGTCCAACGATTACTTGTGTATTCGTGTACAACTTTATGAGGTGGTTTAGTTGATTTTGATATCGAATCAAGTACAGCGATGGATTCACAACCACATATCGGTGGGTCTGTCATTGTCTGTGTCGGTAACGTTGAATACCAAATCTTGACAGGTAATTGATTAATATAATTTAAAAACTCAACTGGTGGTGATAATCCGTACGAATCAAAATAAACAATTCCGCGTGGATCAATCGCATATGCAACCCAGTGAGTTCCTGGACCGGAATTCGAATCGAGATTAATGATACCGGGTTCAACGTGATGTGGTTGTTCCGGTAATTGACCGCGCATAAAACTCCTCTAAAATGTTTTATTTTTAATTTTTTGCAGCATTTATCAAATCAAAATTTGACATCTGTATTATTATATTCCTGGAAGTCTCAGTCTTTTTCCTAGATAAGTTCCCGGTAGTCTGAGACCGCGTCCCTTTTATATACCCTTTTCCTGTTGCTTTCTTTAATGCCATTCCAGCGGCGGTTCCAACAGCACCTAACGCAGCTGCTTTTGCAACTGCAGATGCGGTCGCAGCAATTAATGCTGGTATTGCTGCAATAAGTGGAAATATATCTTCAATAACACCTTTGTTAAATTTATAAATATCAGCGGTTTCTTTATTTAATTTAGGTTTAGATGCAAGTTTTTCTTTCACATCAGCTATTTCAGTGTAAATTTTATCAATATCTTGTTGAGGTTGTGCGGCAGCTATTCTAGCTGGATGATCTTGTAAAATATTTTGCGTTGCCCTAGAGGTTTCTTGTATTGTCCCAAAAAGAGGTTTTTTTTTCTGGATCAGTGATATCTCCCCATACAACTTTCTCAGTTGTTGCAGTAATAGGTTTAAATAATCTTTCTGTACCTTCTACGTAATCAACTTGTGACTCCTGGCGTTCTTGAAGTTTTCTTCGAAGCGAATCTCTCAAAGGAATATATTTTTTGATTGCTTCCTGGCGTTCTCGAGCTAATCTAGTAGTATCTGCTTCTCCGATATTTGACATATTTTTATTGATATATATTAATGATTTAATTACATGTATCGATAAAATATTTGGCTAATTTGTATCAGCAGAGAGGGCGTGACTTCAGTTTTGTCGTCAGCGGGATAAACCTGCTGCATACAATTTAGGTAAAAATCTTGGTAAATTAGGGGGTTTTGTTTAAGATATTTTTAATATTTCGTAGGAAGGTTATGTTTTAGGCAAATGACGATTGAGCCAAGTCTGTTCGCCCTCTCTGCTGCTACAGGATACGCTCTTTCGTAATATGATTCATCAGTACCAGTTAACATTCCTGGTGTGGAATTTTTACTTAGCACAGCCATTTTTTTTTCTTACGAAAAAGAGATCTTGCTTGTTACGAATAATCCATACAGTATAATCTGTTTCTTATGGCACAATATATTCTATTCTGAAAATATCTTTGATCGTTGAGATAATCAATAATTTGTTTCCATCGTTCGCCGTTCATTGTAACATCAATGACGTTGTAGACAATTTCGACAATGACTTTGCCGACACTTGTGGCAATGAATTTGTCATTGGGTATAATTTTGAAAATGAAACATACGTGAGATACTCCAACATCGCGAAATTCTCTTTCAGCACTCCGAATACTATTTATTAGATTATTATTCTTCAGATCGGCCAGAGCTCGCCTCCGTAAGTCAAGAGTTATTCTGTCGAGATGAAACCTTGATTCATCAAATGTAGATTTCCGAGGCTAGATTTTGAATAATCTGTCAAACTCCTCCATTTTATATTTTAAGCAAGTATTGAAATAAAAAAGTGACTCAACTAAAGAATCAGTGCAGGTGGTTGATGATAGGGTCTTCAACCCCTTGTAACAAAACAAATGTAAATGAATTCTGCGGACAGCATTTACAAAGCGTTCGTAATGGAAGTCTAACCCTGACAAGGGCTATTGGGTTTCATCTTCTTGTCCTTCGTATCCTCCATCAGCTACTTATTGTTTTCTCCTGTCTTCTTTTCTCCTCCTCTTTCTGTTTCTCCTCTTTATTTTCCTCTTCCTTTTCTGTTTTTTTTTTTCATTTCCACTCTAAAATTCTTTTTATGTCCTCTTGATCCTTTTTCTGCTCCTTTTTATCATTTGTCTCAGTTGTTCCTTAGCTTTGTAAAATTCCTTTCTTAAAATGTGCGGACAATATGCACCGCTTTAGATTGTCACTAGTATCACGTCTACCATGCCTATCGTATCCACCACTTCCTGTAATTTCAACATGTTATCCATATGGTTGATGGCCATCTTCTTCTTTGGTTATTCCGTATTGTATAGCGCGAATGATGAACGCTAAAGACTATATACTTCAAACACGGATGTGAAGGAAAACATCCTTTACACGTATTACTATAATGCTAATGTTTTTATATAAGGTCGCATTAAAATGTAAAGCTAATATTATTTGTATTGTTATTCAACCACACAGTCGTACAAGCAGGCACCCCCTTACTATATAACGTATAACTTCAATTCAATACCCGCTTTTTCATTACTATCCAAATACGCATCACTACTTTTCAATTAAAAAAAAGGGATAGTAACACACACTCTATGCCTACATACACAATGACGTATTGGGAGGTATGTTAATATACCCGCACCACATTTGCATACAAACATACTATCTCACAAATGTAGTGGTAATTATACATTATGAGAGGTGCGCAGTATACCAGTTTTCTGAGATATTTTTCCCCGATACATACCATTGAACTTTTCCACTCACCCGGAACGTCGGTTGTTTCCGTCAGTATTTGAATAATCTTGCTTTGAAATTAATGATATTAACAGCATGTTATCGTTTTAAATGGGAAAAAAAAATATTAAGTTTTTTTTAAAATTAATGTGTTTGTCACAAAATAATTTTGAATATTGACTCTATTCTTGATCCGTTAATCACAGATTTTAAACGTATGCCAGCGTTATTTCCCAATGGAATGCCGTAAAAGATATGTGTTTCATTTATTCCAGTGTATTTTAATAAGTTAAGGACATATGATAATTTGTTAGACTTCAAGTCATCCTAAGATTTTCAAGAGAGCAGTTGTTTTCTGTTTGAATGTTTCGTAATTTCATAAGCTTACTATACATTTTTTTTGTGTTGAATCAGTGTGTTTTCTGTTTACTAACCTACTCTAATAAATATATTGCCCGGGGTTTGGCATCCCACTAAAAGTTTGTTGTAGGCTTCGGTGTAAACATTTCTTTTTTGTAACAACATGGTTTCTAATGTAAGCACGGTCTCTTACTGTGTGTTATCTATAGTGTAACTCTTTCTTACTGTATGTTATCTATAGTATAACTCTTTTCTTACTGCATGTTATCTATAGTGTAACTCTTTCTTAATGTATGTTATCTATAGTGTAACTCTTTCTTAATGTATGTTATCTATAGTGTAACTCTTTCTTAATGTATGTTATCTATAGTGTAACTCTTTCTTACTGTATGTTATCTACAGTGTAACTCTTTTCTTACTGTATGTTATCTATAGTGTAACTCTTTCTTAATGTATGTTATCTATAGTGTAACTCTTTCTTACTGTATGTTATCTACAGTGTAACTCTTTCTTACTGTATGTTATCTATAGTGTAACTCTTTCTTACTGTATGTTATCTACAGTGTAACTCTTTCTTACTGTATGTTATTTATAGTATAACTCTTTCTTACTGTATGTTATCTATAGTGTAACTCTTTCTTAATGTATGTTATCTATAGTGTAACTCTTTCTTAATGTATGTTATCTATAGTGTAACTCTTTCTTACTGTATGTTATCTACAGTGTAACTCTTTTCTTACTGTATGTTATCTATAGTGTAACTCTTTCTTAATGTATGTTATCTATAGTGTAACTCTTTCTTACTGTATGTTATCTACAGTGTAACTCTTTCTTACTGTATGTTATCTATAGTGTAACTCTTTCTTACTGTATGTTATCTATAGTATAACTCTTTCTTACTGTATGTTATCTATAGTATAACTCTTTTCTTACTGTATGTTATTTATAGTATAACTCTTTTCTTTCTGTATATTATCTATAGTATAACTCTTTCTTACTGTATATTATCTATAGTGTAACTCTTTCTTAATGTATGTTATCTATAGTGTAACTCTTTCTTACTGTATGTTATCTACAGTGTAACTCTTTTCTTACTGTATGTTATCTATAGTGTAACTCTTTCTTAATGTATGTCATCTATAGTGTAACTCTTTCTTACTGTATGTTATCTACAGTGTAACTCTTTTCTTACTGTATGTTATCTATAGTGTAACTCTTTCTTAATGTATGTTATCTATAGTGTAACTCTTTCTTACTGTATGTTATCTACAGTGTAACTCTTTCTTACTGTATGTTATTTATAGTGTAACTCTTTCTTACTGTATGTTATCTACAGTGTAACTCTTTTCTTACTGTATGTTATCTATAGTGTAACTCTTTCTTACTGTATGTTATTTATAGTATAACTCTTTCTTACTGTATGTTATCTACAGTGTAACTCTTTTCTTACTGTATGTTATCTATAGTGTAACTCTTTCTTAATGTATGTTATCTATAGTGTAACTCTTTCTTACTGTATGTTATCTACAGTGTAACTCTTTCTTACTGTATGTTATTTATAGTGTAACTCTTTCTTACTGTATGTTATCTATAGTATAACTCTTTCTTACTGTATATTATCTATAGTATAACTCTTTCTTACTGTATGTTATTTATAGTGTAACTCTTTCTTACTGTATGTTATCTACAGTGTAACTCTTTCTTACTGTGTGTTATCTATAGTATAACTCTTTCTTACTGTATGTTATTTATAGTGTAACTCTTTCTTACTGTATGTTATCTATAGTATAATTCTTTTCTTACTGTATATTATCTATAGTATAACTCTTTCTTACTGTATGTTATCTATAGTGTAACTCTTTCTTACTGTGTGTTATCTATAGTGTAACTCTTTCTTACTGTATGTTATCTATAGTGTAACTCTTTCTTAATGTATGTTATCTATAGTGTAACTCTTTCTTACTGTATGTTATCTACAGTGTAACTCTTTTCTTAATGTATGTTATCTATAGTGTAACTCTTTCTTAATGTATGTTATCTATAGTGTAACTCTTTCTTACTGTATGTTATCTACAGTGTAACTCTTTCTTACTGTATGTTATCTATAGTGTAACTCTTTCTTACTGTATGTTATCTACAGTGTAACTCTTTCTTATTGTGTGTTATCTATAGTGTAACTCTTTCTTACTGTATGTTATTTATAGTATAACTCTTTCTTACTGTATGTTATCTATAGTGTAACTCTTTTCCTTCTGTATATTATCTATAGTATAACTCTTTCTTACTGTATATTATCTATAGTATAACTCTTTCTTACTGTATGTTATCTATAGTATAACTCTTTCTTACTGTATGTTATCTATAGTATAACTCTTTTCTTTCTGTATATTATCTATAGTATAACTCTTTCTTACTGTATATTATCTATAGTATAACTCTTTCTTACTGTATGTTATTTATAGTGTAACTCTTTCTTACTGTATGTTATCTACAGTGTAACTCTTTCTTACTGTGTGTTATCTATAGTATAACTCTTTCTTACTGTATATTATCTATAGTATAACTCTTTCTTACTGTATGTTATTTATAGTGTAACTCTTTCTTACTGTATGTTATCTATAGTATAACTCTTTTCTTACTGTATATTATCTATAGTATAACTCTTTCTTACTGTATGTTATCTATAGTGTAACTCTTTCTTACTGTGTGTTATCTATAGTGTAACTCTTTCTTACTGTATGTTATCTATAGTGTAACTCTTTCTTAATCTATGTTATCTATAGTGTAACTCTTTCTTACTGTATGTTATCTACAGTGTAACTCTTTTCTTAATGTATGTTATCTATAGTGTAACTCTTTCTTAATGTATGTTATCTATAGTGTAACTCTTTCTTACTGTATGTTATCTACAGTGTAACTCTTTCTTACTGTATGTTATCTATAGTGTAACTCTTTCTTACTGTATGTTATCTACAGTGTAACTCTTTCTTATTGTGTGTTATCTATAGTGTAACTCTTTCTTACTGTATGTTATTTATAGTATAACTCTTTCTTACTGTATGTTATCTATAGTGTAACTCTTTTCTTTCTGTATATTATCTATAGTATAACTCTTTCTTACTGTATATTATCTATAGTATAACTCTTTCTTACTGTATGTTATTTATAGTGTAACTCTTTCTTACTGTATGTTATCTACAGTGTAACTCTTTCTTACTGTGTGTTATCTATAGTATAACTCTTTCTTACTGTATATTATCTATAGTATAACTCTTTCTTACTGTATGTTATTTATAGTGTAACTCTTTCTTACTGTATGTTATCTACAGTGTAACTCTTTCTTACTGTGTGTTATCTATAGTATAACTCTTTCTTACTGTATGTTATTTATAGTGTAACTCTTTCTTACTGTATGTTATCTATAGTATAACTCTTTTCTTACTGTATATTATCTATAGTATAACTCTTTCTTACTGTATGTTATCTATAGTGTAACTCTTTCTTACTGTGTGTTATCTATAGTGTAACTCTTTCTTACTGTATGTTATCTACAGTGTAAATCTTTCTTACTGTATGTTATCTATAGTATAACTCTGTCTTACTGTGTGTTATCTATAGTGTAAATCTTTCTTACTGTATGTTATCTATAGTATAACTCTTTTCTTACTGTATATTATCTATAGTATAACTCTTTCTTACTGTGTGTTATCTATAGTGTAACTCTTTCTTACTGTATGTTATCTACAGTGTAACTCTTTCTTACTGTATGTTATCTATAGTATAACTCTGTCTTACTGTGTGTTATCTATAGTGTAACTCTTTCTTACTGTATGTTATCTATAGTATAACTCTTTCTTACTGTATGTTATCTATAGTGTAACTCTTTCTTACTGTATGTTATCTATAGTATAACTCTTTTCTTACTGTATATTATCTATAGTATAACTCTTTCTTACTGTGTGTTATCTATAGTGTAACTCTTTCTTACTGTATGTTATCTATTGTGTAACTCTTTCTTACTGTATGTTATCTATAGTGTAACTTTTTCTTACTGTATGTTATCTACAGTGTAACTCTTTCTTACTGTATGTTATCTACAGTGTAACTCTTTCTTACTGTATGTTATCTACAGTGTAACTCTTTCTTACTGTATGTTATCTACAGTGTAACTCTTTCTTACTGTATATTATCTACAGTGTAACTCTTTCTTACTGTATGTTATCTACAGTGTAACTCTTTCTTACTGTATGTTATTTATAGTATAACTCTGTCTTACTGTATGGTATCTACAGTGTAACTCTTTCTTACTGTATGTTATTTATAGTATAACTCTGTCTTACTGTATGGTATCTGTAGTATAACTCTGTCTTACTATATGTTAAATATAGTGTAACTCTGTCGTAAAGAAATATTTTGTGAAACGAGTCCGATGGTTCTATGGTTATGCTATTTAACTCATCAGCTTGCATACTGATAAAGATATTATCACGTCTTTTACGATCATTTTCCTTGAATATTCTCCAATACGTGCTAATCGCAATGAATATGGAAATTAATCATTAGAAGCAAAAGTCATTCTTGAAATATGTATCATTTCTTATCGTCAGATAGTATGATAGAATTAAGAATTTTGATGATATTTGTTTCCTGAGGAAATACTAAACTTCTAATATAGGTGTGATGTTTATTTTGAAGCAAATACATTTTCAGTGCAGAAACATACCAGGGCGTTAGAGTGTATAACAATTGTTGCCCATCCCTCATATATTTATGCAGACATTGTAATGTTCATATTATAAAAGAAAGGCTCTTCAATGATAAACAATATAATGAGCTTGCATGAATACTTCATGATGCTTGTAGTGTAGTCGATTATTTGTGGAGCTCGTCTGAAATAATTAGTTATAAGACCAGATTTGGAATGGAGGCTCGCGATGAATGTACATATTTCCCGATATATTGTTCAATTAGAGTCAATATGTGAAAAATTAGGTCAATTTATACAGACACAAGGAATTATATTTTCTGATACCTTGAAACTGATATTAACGTCTTCTTCAGAATATTAGCGAAATAATTTCAGACTAGAGACATCGCGCCTAACGTTATAACAAAACAACGTAGAGTGTGTAAAAGAATGCATAATGCAAAATATAACAATAACTACCATTTACGAGGCTTTAGCCTCTCAAATAATGAAGTTTATCTTACATTATATAGAAAGTATAAATAAACATTAACAAAATAATTGCGCTCGGAAAAAAAAATATTCTAGAGTGCCCAAAATGAATAACTTAAATCAAGCGAGACGAAATTCTCGACAAAGCTGGCATCTTTTGAAACAGGAAACGCATTATTCTCAATAACAAGAACATTGTTTGGGGGTGACAGGTGGGGCGACCGCCCCAGGCCCCGCTCTTGAGGGATCCCGCGCTTCAGTTATAAGGTTGTCCATACCAATCGAGATATCGATATTATGGCCACGCGCAGTTATAGTCGGCTCTAGGCCCCGCGTGCTTCTAACGCCTTTTTTCAATATGAAGTTTAACGTATCTACCTTCAAAACTGGTATGAATACATTAAATCGTTATAGAAGAATCATGTGTCTGAGCTAGACGACTCTGCAAATAGTGTTCGTTAAGAACTTACAGGTATGATGACTTGAATACTCATATTACAAATGATGAAATTTGGAGAATTTTACTTAAGAAAAAAACAACAACACTTATCAGTGCAACAACAAACAAAGCATGTAAAGCGCGGCAAAAATAAATTTATGAACTAGTGATTGAATGATATGTGTATTGCGAAGCTATCCATAAAGATGGGGGGGGGGGTGCATTTAATTCTTGACTGCATAAAATGGACTGTCGTATTATACGTCACTTATCTTACATTGCAAAGTACGATTGTAGGGTTTTCCTATTAAAATGTCATTAACTTCCGTTTTTAAAAAACACAACTTTTGTTTGGAAAAAAATGCATTAGAAAGTATATATATTTGCTTAATACCTGATGTTACTATTAAAAATGAGAGAGAGAGAGAGAGAGAGAGAGAGAGAGAGAGAGAGAGAGAGAGAGAGAGAGAGAGAGAGAGAGAGAGTGCGTGTATATGCAAGTGATTCTTTTCCCTGCAAAAATATGTGCTCACACAGAATTCTTGGATAAAGACATTCATTGAAAATTTATTCGTAATTTAAAACTGAATTCATTATTTATGTGTTTCAACCAGGAACTGTTAAGACAACAGCACTTTGAAGGTTGCAATAGACGTCATCGCCTTCTATTTTGGATTTTATCGGACTCGAACCCTAATTCTTTTGAATATTTTAATAATTGAAATTCTATATTTTAATTCTTTTGTTAACTTTGGATTTGATTCGTGAAACCGTATGTTTTTTTTTCTTCTCATTTTTACCTTGGTTTACTTAGGAAATACGTTATTTGTTAAATTTTACAATGCTTGTTGTCTTTATTCCTTTCTATTAAGTTTTGTAAGAGCCTAAACATGTAACAATACCTTTTTCAGCTATTCACAGCCCCTGCCTCAGAAATGTAATTGATGAAACTGCGGCATACCGTTGTACGTTGTCACGGTATGTTCAGAAATACCGTGATGCAAACTTTTTTGTGGTACAAAGATCCAGTACATACTATACCCTCACATCAACGCACTATAACATCACACCAACGTACTATAACATCACACAAGCGTACTATAACATCACACCAACGTACTATAACATCACAAAAACGTACTATAACATCACACCAACGTACTATAACATAACACAAACGTACTACAACATCGCACAAACAGTAATATAACATCACACCAACGTACTATAACATCACACAAACGTACTATAACATCACACCAACGTACTATAACATCACACAAACGTACTATAACATAACACAAACGTACTATAACATCACACAAACGTACTACAACATCGCACAAACAGTAATAAAACATCACACCAACGTACTATAACATCACACAAACGTACTACAACATCACACAAACGTACTATAACATCGCACAAGCAGTAATTATATAAAAACCAGCTATCACACAAAAGTAACAAACTGTATGTTGTTCTTTTTCATGCCATTTTGAAATCATGGTTGTATTTGTTTCCTTTTCTATCTCAACGAGTCTCTCGTGTTCCATATCCTCTTGCTTAATAGTGTTGGTTTTATACTTTCTCAGACTTTTGATTTCTAGAATATTGTCAAAGTTCCACTTGAAGTTGGCCTGATTTTATTAGTCTATTGTGAAATCAAATCCCCACAAATCTTTTCCTCATGTACAATCTTCGTACGAAATCTTGTGATTCGTACCTAATTGACCTGTGGCCTGAAACAATGTCAAGTAGGATCTGAAAGAATATTCTCGGCAAAGTTAGATTCAAACAGTCTAGTATCTGGGCATCTCGAATGACTTCTATAGTTGACGAGTTGATTTTGAACCAATGATTCTATTCAGGGCCGCAATGCTGATTATACCAATAAACACATGTTGGGAATGCTATCCTTGTAACATATGATCATCTACTTAAATTTGTATCAGAATCCAGAGGCGATGATTAAATCTCACTTCAGCGAGTGTTATCCAGTCTTTTGCAAACTGATTGCTGAAAATAGATGAAAAGCATTAGTACAAAATCATGTAGGAATTCTCAATGAATATATTTCCTATTAAAGATGTGGTGGTTAAATACATACGATTGTCCATAGCTCGATGGTTGTGGTCTCCGATGAGTCATTCGTTCTCAAAGAAAATGAATTTTCAAATGTTCCGGAAGAAGACTGCCACTGTGATTGGAAGAGTTTATTTCTTAATTGGCGTAGGCGACAAATCTACCGCTATCATTGTTACCGTCTGTATATTTCAGCTAATGACCAGGAAGAAGACCAACCAAAATAACTGCTAGGAAAATTAGTCCATATATATTTGTGCATCTTGCTGCTGAAAGCTTAAGTCTCTGATGGCAAATAAAATTATTTAAATCGTAACCGAAAATTAAAATAGGTATGTAAAAGCAAATAATTAAAACTTAAGATATAAAATTTGAAAGTTAAAAAAAATTAAAATTAAAATTGATTAAAAACTTGGAAATGAAAATAACGAATTTTCAGATTGGAAATGAAAACGGTAAAGTGACATTTTTGAAATTAATTCTGAAAATGGAAAATGAAGAAACCAAAAGTACTTTAAATGAACAAATTTGAATAAAATTAAAATTAGAAAATTTAAATTAACTTAATTTAAAGTTTAAATTTGATTTTAAAAATATTAAAAAACTGTGAAAATGGAAATTTAAAATGAAAATATAAAATGAACTTTGAAAATGAAAGCTGAAAATGAAAATTATTATTAAAATTAACGAGTAAACATGTAAAAGGAAATATTACAATGACATTTTTTTTAAAAAATTGTAAAACTAAATTTGACAATGAAAATTGAAAATTAAAATTAAAATTAAAAACTGAAAACTTAAAAAGGAATTTAAATGGTACATATGAAAATGAAAATTGAAAAAAATGAAATTTGAAAAACAGTTGGAAATTAAAATATAAAAATGATGTACGAAAACGTGAATTTAAAAAAAACAACATGAAAATGAGATATTACAAAGTCAAGACTTTGATGATATCTTAAACGATTACAGACTAAGTGTATTCTGTTTTTGGCTTGTTTATGTACGCGTCTGATTGTTTATCTCTGTGTTAATAACTAAAACGTGAAACCCTTGTATCGTCTTTGTAGGTGCGGGAGAGTATAGCAGTGTCAAGCAACACTTCTTGCCCTTGTGTGTTTGCATGCTTTGTTTGAACGTATTATTGCTAAAACATGAAAGTAGAGAGCCTATATAAAACTACTTACTTTCAATATGCATTATTTATCAGCTAGGCTTTCTTTGGAACTAATTTATTTTTAAATTAATTTTTTTTTATTATCAGCTCAGTTTTGTAAATAATCTTTTATTTTGCTCGTAATATTAATGAACGGTTTGTTCATTTTGAAGCTGTAGATGCTAATAATCAGTCGGCAACAGTCGCATGAGACAAATATCGAAAAAAGTCGCACCTTAACCTGACGATAAGAAATTTGACAGGGGCCAATTTATAAAACTATACCTGCCACCTTAAATTCCATATGTTTGAAAACGCTAAACAAGAAAGTGTCTCTTTTTTTCAAATCTATAATTGTATTACTGATTTTTTAAAAAAATATAAAACTTCTTCGATTTGTTTTAATGTATTATTGTTTACTTGGTTATATATAAATAACAAAGGGAGAATACACAAGGAATGAGTTGCAAAATAAATATATTGAATAGCATCGAAATAATTGACAAATATTTACATTGCACCATACCACCAAAAAGAATAACTTGCCAAATTTTTCATCTTTGATAGATTATTGAATTTATGTAATTCACACACGCCCCCTCTCCCCCTCCCCCACACGCACGCACATACGCATGTATGCATACTAATATTTTTTTACTACACTGACAAAGTTTCAATGGCATGTGATCAAAAGTCATTAATATTAACGTTTTCAAAAAAAATTAAAATTATGTTTTCCTTGTATTTATTGGATTTCTAAAATAAAATGTAACTATAAATGTAAAACGTTAGCTTTTATGCATTTTACCGGGTAAATCTCGTTTGAGTAGTGCGTTGACCGGATTAAAAAGAATGTTGTTAGGGCAATAGGCAATATCGAAAAATACCCGGATGATGTCTATGGCAACAACAAGCAAAATGGCGGAGTCCGAGACTATGAGTATTGACACACACGACACCAGCAATGATGCTGGTGAAGATCCGCTGCAGGATTTGACAGATGAACAACTTGCTGGGCTAGTGGAAGATACTTTGTACGTTATTTTTAAGATGATGTGTTAAGCCATGAGATTAATTTAGACTAATGAATAAAACAAACAGAATAGGTTGAGTGAGTTTTATATTGTAGGACCACAGGAGTATGACGTTTTATTAATATTAAAGTACGACGAAATCTCTGTCAATATGATATCGCCATATCGGTACTATAACTTAAAACAATGAGTGCAACCTTAATCGCGATTCGATATTTCTCACGCGTCTTTTATCACTTTAGAATCGCAAGAAACTGCAAAACCAAACACATTCAGTCAAAAGACAGTAATGTACCAAACCATAATTTTCAGACGACCATCACATGAGTCCAATTTGGCGAATTAACCTTTATTTTCATCATTATGGTTACAAACACTTTCTAGTAGAATCCGTCAGATAGAAGTTGCCCATTCTATCAGTTTCTACCATGCAGTAAATATGCGTTATGGTCTCATAATCGTACCGAATACGGCGCATAAACTGTGTTATCAGTTAATACTAGGGAAATATAATAAGATGGAATTAATCGATTAGTTGAATTTTGTCAGAATAACGAATTCATCATGAAAGTGTTATTTACAGTATTATATTACTGCTATTTTCAAAAGTAAAACATTGCTCTCTCAGCACCTACATACATACATACACACACACACACACATACGCGGATTGCTATACTTGTGAACCATCCGACTAGGGACCGGGTTATGGATACATCCTTAATTAATCATTTAAACAAGACATACAAGCTAAATAAGGTGAAAATATCATCTATTGGTGAAGTTTTTACCAACATATGTTTTATACACAGTACACTAAATGCATTATTGATTGTCATCATCGCGACATTGTGGACACGATATTGTAGTTATGGACACGGTGTTCATAATGCTGTGTGTGTGTTTCTTATTAATGTGGAACCAATTGTGAACCATGTGTCAACAAGTCGGATGAAAATAGGTCTATTATAATATTATTTTAATATATGACCATTCATGTCACTGACTTACCGCTATCTTTCGAGAAGAAAAAATCTTTAGGAAAAAGTTAGCTTTGCGACGAAGCTAGACATCTGTTATGAACTGATTACTTTTATCACAATTACAGGTAGTGTTTTTACAAAGAATAGCACACAATTTGACATGAATGGTAAAGGTCGGGATAGAGGGAGCAAGCGAGTGGAAAAGAAGAAAAAAAATCAATTTTGTATGTGATGAAATTAAGCGTTATTCGTGTTGAAATAAATAATTTTGTAGTGCTTTATGAACGTATTGTTACACGTACAGGGGTCTCACTTGACCGAGCGGTTTCAAACCCTAGTGCGAATCCCTCTGGAAGTCATATGTTTTCCCCAATCTTCCAAAGACTTCCGTACAATTTAAGTTGGAAATTGGAAAGCCAGACATGTCTGCTTTTTTATGCTAAATTTTACTCTAATCAAGTCAAGAATACAGATAAAACAACTTGCCATAAGTCCATCAACCATACATTTGCCTGGTTTTTCTTCATAATCATCAGATTTCCGTACCGCTACCCGGTTATGCTATGTATCCCCTTTTTCATTGGGAACTATTTCACTACACCACATTAGGCCAGTCAATACACGATTTTACAGGTGCATTCCACCAATATAAATGCATATATTTTCCACTATGGACACATAAACGGTATCTACCAAGTCCCTACTTATTGATTCCATTGAGTAATTTACAGGTTTCCTACCGTAAATACTGCCACCTCGACCACAACACTATTATACGCCACTAGATTTTTAATATAGACTATGTTACACCAGGGACAGTCATTCGGATTGGATCTAAATTCACAACTAGCGAACCATGGCATCGTTCAAACTCACTAACACTTGATTCCATGACGTTTGTTTCTAGTAATTGGCTAATTATTTCGGGCTGGGAATTTTTTCATGGTGCCAAGTCGTAATAATCACACAAATCCAAGATTTGCTTAGAACGGGGTGCTATCAAATGCGTATACTCCATATTTATTACATTATATATATATATATATATATATATATATATATATATATATATATATATATATATATATAGTCAAAATATGCAGTAAGTACAAATATATTGTCTAGTGGTTAATTTACAAGTATAGAGATTGTTGCAATTTGTATAGTCTAAGAGAGAGAGAGAGAGAGAGAGAGAGAGAGAGAGAGAGAGAGAGAGAGAGAGAGAGAGAGAGAGAGAGAGAGGGAGAGAGAGAGTTTATGGTCACTCGTACTGTTACTAAAGTAATAAAATATGTACGCAAAACGTTGTATACATTTTTCAGTAAAAGGAAACTCATACACATGGGTCTAGTCTAATAATGCTTAAATAGAATATTTTATTATTATAATTTTGCATTGTATCTACCGAATCATTTCGCGTGTACTTCTTGTATACAGTGCAATCATGTGGAGTTCGATTTTCCATTCTATGAAATGATTCACTGGACAGGGGCAAATCGTAGTAAGTAAATATAAGAGTTTGCAAGTATTTCCAAAGTATACTGAGATTAAACATTTATTAAAATGACGACTATAGATATTGCGAGAATACCCATAATAAGTGAGAGATCGTGATATCAAATGGCGATGACATGCGCAAACCGCAAAGTGTGTATGTGAGGTGGGGTTCACACAAACTGGATGCTGCGCGGGAGCATGCCAAGATACACACTTATGGCGGGATATGGTTCACAACGTTGGTTTGCTCTTTTGGTTTTAAAATCATGTACATGAACCAAAATGATAATTTACAGGTGTGTACCTTGTGGACACCAAGATGTAGTGTCCACAATGTAAACTGTGTCCACAACGAAGGTCTATACTTTGGATCAGTGTCCACAATGTAGTAAATCCGAGTGCACACACACACACACACACACACACACACACACACACACACACACACACACATACAGAGGGGGCATTGCTGATAGTGTTCAGGGTGTCCTCACATACTTGATAATTTTAGCATTTTGTTTTACCTGTCTCATCTGTCTGTCTCTCTGAGTCTCTCTCTCACACATGCACACATCACCATCATCATCAATGGTTTATCAGTGGCATAAAATATCGGCTTTTCTCCTCTTCTACTGTTTTTTTCCTCTCTCTATCATTATTATCATCACCATAAGAAATAGTACATCTCTCATAAAATTATCATATTTTCTTCCTCACTATTATTTTCTGTTATGATAATACACCTCAGTACAAACAACAGATAATCATACCAGGAGGCAACTTTTAGAAAGTTGATTAAACACATTTTAAAATATACTAGGTCCAGCATCCATGAAGACTTTAACATTTGAAGTGTGATGATGTCATCAACCATTATTTCTACTATCTGAACTTTATGTTCATATATCTGCTCTGGAAATTTATATGAAATTATCATATTATACAATCTCAAATAAAAAGTTAAACATTTTATCTGTCGAAATTAGTGGTATACTTCTGTCTGATGGATTTTGCTAGTAAGGGTTTGTGACTGTAATGATGAAATAAAGGTTAATTGGATTCATGTGATGGTTGTCAGAGAGTTATGCATTGGTATGTTAATGTTTTTTGAATCAATATATGTAGTTTTTCAGTCTTCTTGTGATTCAGAAGCGATAAGATGTGTGAGAAAAGCCAAACCGACCAGAGGGTTATGGTCAGGCTTTCACTCCTTGTGCTAAGTTATTGTACCAATAAGGTGATTTCATGTTTTCAGAGATTTTGTCATACTTTATTGATAAAACATCAGATTTCTTTGGTAGGACTAAGTGAGGTATAATATTCTCACACCCTTCCATGTGTTTGTATGTCCTACTGATTTTAATAACAAAAAGTATCTAGGATATAACAAATGCACAAAACTTAGTCATATCATTCACTGATGTGCTTAGTTCTTCTAAAGATTAGGCGCTATACAAAGTCCTCATTATTATTATTATTATTATTATTATTATTATTATTATTATTATTATTATTTTTATTATTATTATTATTATTTTTAACCCAAATGTTGCCAAGTGTCCCTAACACTGTCAAATTATTCATGTTTCAACACAGATGAAGCTCCCCATGTAAACAGCATGCAGACTATGCACTGTCCATTTCTGGTTTCTAAAATAGTCTGTTTCAGTATAACTGTGTCATCTGTGTCCAATATTTTCAAAATCTAGTTTTAATATTTCTAATAAAAATGAATAAATAAATATTAGAAACTACTGTATATATGTGTTCAATGAGATGTAAATAACAAATTAACTGAATTATTTAGATTTTTAAATACAGTAAACTACATCATATCTGTTGCATGGAAACAAAGATTGGCCCAAAAGACATGACAACTGTATTGCTAAAGAAACTTGTATTTGATTCATAATACTATCAAGATGACAGTGTTTGGGACCCTCAGCAACAATTAGGTTAGAAAATAAAGATCAGTGAATGAAATGACTCTGTTTTGTGCAGTTTTCATATCCTTGATGCCTTGTGTTTTTAAAATCAGTAGGGATGGTGTGTTCCCACCCACAGAATCTTGTATCATAGCTGACAATTTATTTACCTGTCATACATGTACTATATATTATTATTATTATTATTATTATTATTATTATTATTATTATTATTATTATTATTATTAATGTATGACTGATAGTTAAATTCTAAGCAACAATAAGAGCCCATATGTTTCCACTAAAGAAATTTAGATATGTGAACACCTGGCTTTACTGTACCAGATATGCAGATGTTAATTACTATCATTATATTAAAAGAAGGAATGAAGAAGCATAGCAGACAACTTATGTGCACCCAAAAAATAATTCATAATAAATATGTTATTTAGTAAACAATGTTCAATGCCTTTCAAGTTGAGATTAAGGAAATAAGGTGAAAGTGTCAGAAAAATAATTGCCATATGAATGTTATCTATCACTGAAATAATTGGTACTGCATATCTAAAGAACCTGTATGGCTTGTACCTTAAAGTGTTCATCAATTTGGTCATGTTGGCACCATTATTGATCGTAAATATTAATTGTTTGAAACTTAAATAATAATGTAGCTTTACTAAAGTCTGTTGAGTGATCCGCTCCTTAGTTTTCTTCCCAAGCCTTACATTTGAAAATGTATCATTTACTATGATAACTTTTACATAGGCAACAAAGCAACGTACTGAGTTATGAGAAGCAGACATCATATCTAACCATTACTTAGTACAGTTGGCAGTACAAGTTATTTTGGTCAACATCATTTTAATTGCAACATCACAGCATGCAACCTTCAGTCCCATTTACAATGAATTGCACCTTTTAGTTGTTCTCATGTTAAAATATCTATGTACTTAAACATTGGTTTTGTGTTATGCATTTCCTGGGGTTGTAATAGTATGATCTTGCAAGGAATATTGTCTTCTAAATAGCAAAGTAAGCTTAGATAATTGCCTTTAAAGTCATTAATAATCATATTTTTAAAAATGACAACTTAATTGCCATTTAAAGGTATGCATAATCATATTCATACAAATGAAAAATACAGTGAAATAGTTAATACCACATGCCTACACAACATGTATGACTCATAGTTTTGTTCTGGCCAAATCATCGGATGTGGTTGAAAAATAAAACATTATTTGACTTTACCACAGCTTGATTTATTAGTTGAGGGTATTTATTAAGTGTTTTACTTGGTTATTTCACACTGATGACATATTCTTAATTACAGGGGCATTAACAGGTGTATGTGGTGGAGTATGTGTCCCAAGCAGATTAGTAAATGCAAATGTGTCAGATGTACTAATCTCCTTTTGTACCTCTTATAGTCAGATTAACATAAAAAACATTTTCAAATTAGGCATTAAAGGTAATGATCTTCATATTGGACATTTTATTAATGGTATTAGTGTTTTGATTTCTTCTAAAGATGATACAGTATATCACGTAAAAGGAGAACTTGCCTTGAATCAAATGAACCCTGAGGAACACAGATTATGGTCAAACAGTCAAATGGAAAACATTTTCTGGTTGGTGTGATTTATAGACCCCATCTGCAAAAATTTTTTGGAATGAAGACTTTGAAAGGCAAATATAAAAGTGATTGATGAACATAGCGAAACTGGTGTTATATTTTTGACAGAGAGCTTTTAAATTTTTCAGATTATTCAAAATTGGTTGTGCTTTATTGAACCTTTTGTCATTAAATTATACTCATGATGGAGACAGAAAAGATCTGGAGCTGATTCTTTGCAAGGATTCAAAATACTCTAATATGTTTTGGACACATAAGTTGTAATAACCTTGACACTTTTGAAATGTCCTCTTGAATAGGAATTATTTAGTACACTACCACTGTATATTTTTTATCATCAGGAGGGCAAATGAAGTCCTGGCAACAGAAACACAGATGTTTGAGAAATACCTCAAACGTGTCGAGCCAAAGGACCTGGCAGGGATTGGTGCAGGACCTGGGGGAACAACCATATCCCAGACCACCCAAGAAATGGTCCGAAGAATTGACAGAAAAAGGTCTAAGTCTCGTAGCAGCAACATTGACAAATCCTTGAGACTTACTGCAGAACAGAAATGTGATATTGCACAAAGAGAACTGGAAGAACTAAGGGAGGAAATTGATAAACTGAAGGAAGATTCAGATAAAATTCTTGATACATACAAGGTAAAGGATAATGCAGATTAAATTGGCAGAATGTAATGAATTTGGTTTCAGTGTTACAGGTTACTGTTTAAATGCAAATTATTTGGTGATTTCCTTTGAAATAAGGAATATGTAATGTGTATCAACATGGATTTTCTTAGTAACCATTATGTCACTTTTGATGTTTTGCTGGCACAAAAGGAAAATGAAAGTAATAGATCATCAGGAGGCAAACTTCTGAGATATGACAATATTATATTTATATTAGTGCCTTTTGGGGGCCTGGCCTGCAGGTTAAATATTATACAGGTATTAAGTCATTTTTTTATTGAATATGTTTTGATATTTAATTATAGTTTAGTTATTGAACGTTTGAGTTTTCTCACAAAAAATGACTCAACTTATGATTTATTTGGATTTAATTTTACTGGATTTATTTCCATTGATATAAAAAATATAATCCACACATGTAGAAAATACAAATGTTAAGTATTTTGCAATTAACATCAAAGTAATGCCAGCATGAGGTGGAATATTTTGAAAGAAATTTTGAAAGGTTTCATTCCAATTATTATAATTATTGATTTTATTATTATTATTATTATTATTATTATTATTATTATTATTATTACAGTATGTTCTTGTTAACAGTCATGTAGAGAATGCATTTCACTATTCATTTGTGTATATATGTACTGATCTTTATGGTTAAGGCTTGACGTTTTTCAGCAGTACATCAACTTGGTTCCAATTGAAGAACCACAACCCTTTACCAATGATGTACTCATGTCTCATTATTTCTTTTGTTTTTACTGTATAATTGTGGCTCTGAGATCAAGAAAAGCTACAAGTTTATGTAGAAATAAGTAGACCATGTAGACCATGTTTATTTAGGTCAACATACCTTGTGTATGCACCATATCAATTTAAATCTAGTCCCTAAATGAAGACAAATATTTGATCAAAACATGGAGGAAATTAAAAAGATTGTGGTATAATTTATCTTATAATCTTTTTGAAAGAGAAAATATTTAGTTCTAAATGTTCTTGAACATCAGAAAGCTTGGGGATCAAACTTTAATTATTCTGTCAAGCAAAGGAAGGGAGTCCAAAAGAGTACCTGATTGATTTTACTGGTCATTGACCAGAAAAGATCATAGGATGGTCCATTAGAACAAGATTGTTCTTGATACTAATCCTCCTAAACTACAAGGTCCAGTATGGTCACCATAATAGTCCTCTTGTACATCTTGTTATCTCTACTCCTTCTACATTGATGCTCGAATCAACATGTGGTTTTCACTTAAACACTTTTTATGATGTCTATAGTTCATGGCAGCCATCTTGAAAATCTTGTTATCACAACTCTACCCGAACAGTAAGTCATATTGACAGGGTTTTTCAACAGTAAGTCATATTGACAGTGTTTTTCAACAGTAAGTCATATTGACAGTGTTTTTCAACAGTAAGTCATATTGACAGGGTTTTTCAACAGTAAGTCATATTGACAGTGTTTTTCAACAGTAAGTCATATTGACAGGGTTTTTCAACAGTAAGTCATATTGACAGGGTTTTTCAACAGTAAGTCATATTGACAGGGTTTTTCAACAGTAAGTCGTATTGACAGGGTTTTTCAACAGTAAGTCATATTGACAGGGTTTTTCAACAGTAAGTCATATTGACAGGGTTTTTCAACAGTAAGTCATATTGACAGGATATAGAAAGTTGTGGTATAATTTATCTTATAATCTTTTTGAAGAGAAAATATTTAGTTCTAAATGTTCTTCAGCATCAGAAAGCTTGGGGATCAAACTTTAATTATTCTATCAAGCAAAGGAAGGGAGTCCAAAAGAGTACCTGATTGATTTTACTGGTCATTGACCAGAACAGATCATGGCCATGGGATGGTCCATTAGAACAAGATTGTTCTTGATACTAATCCTCCTAAACTACAAGGTCCAGTATAGTCACCATAATAGTCCTCTTGTACATCTTGTTATATCTACTCCTTCTACATTGATGCTCGAATCAACATGTGGTTTTCACTTAAACACTTTTTATGATGTCTATAGTTCATGGCAGCCATCTTGAAAATCTTGTTATTCACAACTCTACCTGAACAGTAAGTCATATTGACAGTGTTTTTCAACAGTAAGTCATATTGACAGGGTTTTTCAACAGTAAGTCATATTGACAGTGTTTTTCAACAGTTAGTCATATTGACAGGGTTTTTCAACAGTAAGTCATATTGACAGGGTTTTTCAACAGTAAGTCATATTGACAGTGTTTTTCAACAGTAAGTCATATTGACAGTGTTTTTCAACAGTTAGTCATATTGACAGGGTTTTTCAACAGTAAGTCATATTGACAGGGTTTTTCAACAGTTAGTCATATTGACAGGGTTTTTCAACAGTAAGTCATATTGACAGGGTTTTTCAACAGTAAGTCATGTTGACAGGGTTTTTCACCAAAGGACTTCATATGATCTCCAGTTGGTTTTAAATGACAGATCTTAAATCCATTATGAACCCCCACACTGTCCATCTTGAAAATCTTGTTACCATTACTTTTTCAGAATGGATGGTCATATCAACATTTTTTTTTCACAAAAAGATTTATTATTTTTTCAATGTGGACTTAAGTGATAATGGATGGTGCTGAGCTGATGTCTGATTTGGCAGCCACAATGGTCAGCTTGAAAATCTTGTTATCACTACTCCCAAATCAATGGTCATAACAGCATGGGGTTTTGACTGAAAGAATTTCTCTAATGTTCAGCTCATCCTAAATTAAAATGGTGCTCATCTGTCATCTAGTATGTTGCCATTTTTAAATATTGTTTTTGCTACTCTTATATCAAATATTATTTTGACATTAATGTTTTGACAGAAGAGCTAATTCCTTGGAGGTTATCTTGAAAATATTGTTGTCTCTACTCCACTCAAATGGATGGCTATATCAGCATGAGAATTTTCACTTAAAGACTTCTTATAATGTCTAAAAAGAATACTGTCACTGTATTTTATTTCTAGAAACAAAGCATTTATACTGGTAAACTTTGCTTGATAATATTTTCTCCAAAGATTATCCCTAATTTTATTAATTATCTCTAATTTAAACCAAATTGCTTATGATTGCCCTTCTTTAATTTATTAATTGCTTTAATTAATTGCTTTTATTTATTAATTGTCTCACCTGTAGTAACAGATGACAAGAAATAAGTACAGTAAGTTTTTGCTTTAATTGAGGAGTCATACAAGTGTACCCAATCATACATAAAGTCAACTTGTCCTTAGTTCAATATCAAAAAATACATAAATTTTTTGCATTGCAAATGAGACATATGCTTTTGTTATCCTTTTTTGGTAATATAGTCATTTCTAAATATTTGCTGGATAGAAAACAAATAATTTCCTTTTTAGGCAATTATGGAGGAAGCAGAACTGCGCTTTGCTGAAACTAAGAAGGAGTCTTATGAATTTGAAAGAGATATTGTCAAGGGAGCTATCAACCTAAGAACTAACAAAGTTGTTGCAGAAAAAGTTGTCCGATATTTTGAAGACAAAATTAAGTCAAGGGTATGTATGTTCAGTTGTTATATTTATGTCATTTTACAAATTGGGAGAGAATGTTTTCTGAGTGACAAGTGCATAACCATTCCCAAGTGCATAACCATTCCCAAGCAGTTGTGCAGTTAGTACAGACTAACTGCATATAGAAAAAATTGATCATGCTGTTAGGAACAGAGTAATAGTTTGTATACACAAATTTATTCACTTTGACATTTTCTCAGAAGTGAATTATAATGAAAAAGTTTTGATGCTCCTTTAAGACAAAGCAAAAGGGGCCATATAAATTTGTCACAAATATTTTTTAATATGTTTACTTTTATCCTATAATCCTCCTTAAACATTTACTTCATGGGTGTGATTCCAAATACATGTATTTATTGGTTCCCTTAATACCTGTGATTCCAGATACATGTATTTATTGGTTCCCATAATGCCTGTGATTCCAAATACATGTATTTATTGGTTCCCTTAATGCCTGTGATTCCAGATACATGTATTTATTGGTTCCCTTAATGCCTGTGATTCCAGATACATGTATTTACTGGTTCCCTTAATGCCTGTGATTCCAGATACATGTATTTATTGGTTCCCTTAATGCCTGTGATTCCAGATACATGTATATAATGCTTTTCCTTAAAGGTCACCAGCCATACTCCAACATTTTTCTTTTTACATCAGATTTGCATTACATGATTAAAAGTAGTTATACTCGCACGAAAAGAAAAGAAAAATTATCAAGTGTAAAGAAGAAATAATAAGATTAATTACTCGAAATAGAATTATACCATGCTATTACTCTACCATAGCTACAATTTCCCAACTTTAGAAGATCCCAGCCAGAAATGATGTACATTTATCCCCAAAAAATGAAGTTCATGCTTCTTCTTGTAGAAAATAAAACACTATAAACTATAGATGGGGAACATTTAGATGAAACTATCGAAAACAAATTTACTGTTCAGCTATATATCCATATACATACATGACACACTAGATTGTGTGGCTTTTAAAACTGTTGCATTGTTTCAATTTATTTTCAAAAATCCTATTAATTCAAGTAAATAGAAATCAATGCTGGCTGACTTTGTAGAAGAAAAAAAAATCGGCACACTTAAATGAATCTTAAAGAACCAAAGTTAGGTTCCTCATGTTGGATGACTTCATGAAAAACAAATAATAATAATAATAATAATAATAATAATAATAATAATAATAATGCTTTATTTATAGAGGGTGACTCATTAGTCAAGGACTATTCTCCCTTGAGGCCCTCTTAATGAAAGTATAACAAATGCACATTGTGTGAAGAAGCAATAATTAGTGCTTATATTAGCATGTTTCGTATTCAAATACTAAATTCCATTATCTGTTAGAAACACATGCATGCTCCTGATATTTCTTCTTAAATACTCTAGTATTTTAAGCCAATTTTACATGTAGTGGAAGCTTATTCCACAGAACTGTACCAGAGTATTGAAAACTCTTTTTGAATTGCTCTGTTCTTGGTTTTGGTACTAGAAGGTTTCCATGTGAGATTGATCTCAACTGGTATTGTGTTGAAAAAGGCCTGAATAAGTCCTGAAAATACTCTGGTGCAGTTCCATGTAGACATTTATATAAAAGAACTGCCTTGTGAAAATCTATCCTGTCATATATTGTGAACCATTTGAGTTCTGTAAATAATGCTTTTGAGGGATGGTCAACAGATGTATCTAAAATTACACGTGCTGCTCGTTTCTGGAGTTTATAAATCCTGTCAAGCTCAGATTTAGCACAGTTTCCCCATACATTAGAACAGTAATCCATTGTTGGAAGAATATGCGTCTTGTAGTATAGATTGCAAGTTTCCATAGGTAAATATTTCTTGATTCTACTGAGAAGGGCAATTTTGGATGACAGTGTTTTACAAAACTCATCAATATGGTCATTCCATAATAAATTATTATCTATGGACACACCTACAAGCCTTTCATGATTGACATTTTCTAATGGATGATTATTTATTGCAAGAGATAGTTTTGGGTTTCCTGACTTGTGTAGCTTTTGTGTCGTCCCCAGAATCATACATTTTGTTTTACCTTCATTAATTACCATCCTATTTTGTTGTGCCCAGTTTTGGACTCTAATAAGATCTGAGTTTAATCTTGTTTGGATAACTTCAGTATCAGAACTAGATGTATACAAGGTTGCATCATCTGCAAACAATTCTGTATTGGTGGATTCATTATTAAATGGTAGATCATTGACATAGATAAGGAAGAGGAGAGGGCCTAAAACTGAGCCTTGAGGGACTCCTGAATGAATAGTGCGAGTTTGAGAGCTAATATTGCCAATGCTTACTTGTTGAGACCTTTGGTTTAGGTATGATCTAAACCAGTTTAAAGAAGGATTGTCAAACCTGTAACAGTTCAACTTTTGCAGCAGAATTTCATGATCAACAAGATCAAAAGCTTTCTTGAAGTCAAGGAAAACAATCCCAGTCATATGCCCATTATCCATTTCCTTCAGCCAAAGATCAATTAATTTGGTAAGTTACATTTGGCATGAGTGGTACTTTCTAAATCCTGATTGTGCTTTATGAAATAGAGAGTTTGTTTCAAAAAATTTATAGACCTGAATGGCTACATGCTTTTCAAACAGTTTTGACAATACAGGTAGAATTGATATTGGTCTGTAATTTCCTGGATTCTCTTTTTCTCCTTTCTTAAAGATAGGTGTTACCTTTGCACATTTCAATTTTTCTGGAAAATTACCACTCAGTATACTTAAATTTATGATATGCGTTAATGACTTTGTTATTACTGGTGCAGCAATTTTAAGGATTCGTGGACTAATACCATCCAATCCAGAGGATTTATTAATATTCAATTTAATTAGCATATCAAAAACGTCCGCTTCACTGACATTAGCTATTGAAAAATAATTATCTTCAGGAATTTTAGCTCTTATAAATAACTGTAGAGCATCAAGTTCAATTGGGATGTTAGTCTGGTTCTGAATACTGTTACTGGAGATGGTTATGAAGAAATTGTTGAATATATCCACAATGTCTTGTACAGATGTTGCTATATCATCATTTTGCTTAAGTCTAGGGGGAAGACAACTGTTCTTGGGTGGGTTGAGCTCTTTTACATGCTTCCACAACGTTTTGGTACTCTTACTTTCATTAATAGCCGGTTTATAGTAGTTCTCTTTTGCCTTAGTTATCAGATGCTTAGTTTTATTCCTCCACTTTCTATAGCTTTTCATGTCTTTTTTCTTGTGGAAATTATCTCTTAGGTGCCTAGCCTCATTGATCTCAGGGGTAATCCACTTGGGTGTAATTTGGTGTTTAACCCTTTTTGTTTTAATTGGGGCATGCTTGTCTAAGGCTTCATTGAACATCTGATACCATTTATCTGAAGCAGTGTTGACATCAGCTATATTGCAGACTGATTGAAAGGGTTTGCATACTAAATCATTTAAGAACATTTTCCTCATCAAACTGTTTAAAGTCCCTGTATTGTATTTCAATTTGTTGCCCATGTTTAGATGATTTTGGAACATGTCTAGTTATACAGACTGGGTAGTGGTCACTCAGTGCATACACTGGCACATTTATTTCACTTATGTTTTCAGGTTTATTAGTATAGACATGATCAATGATAGTAGCACTTTTATCTGTTACTCTAGTTGGGGTGTTAATTAATTGAGTAAAGTTGTAAGTTTCAAAGTTACTTATCCATGCTAATGGTGGAGTTTTCATGTAGTCAATGTTAAAATCACCTAATATGATAGTTTCTAAATCTTCCTTTAGTAATGCTTTTTGAATCTGAGTCTCAAATATATGAATCCAATCAGCTGTGGAACTAGGTGGCCTGTAAACTGAACATAAGAGTATTGGCTTTGATTGGGCAAGGGTTACTTCGATCCAGATACTCTCTACCCCAATAGTCTCTAGATCAACACGTCTGTTATAACTAATGGAACTGTCTACATAGAGAAGAATACCCCCACCACCCATGGAGTCTCTGTCTTTTCTTTCAAAGTGGAAGCCCTGTATTTGGAGAGCCAAATCATCAGTATCATCGGAAAGAAAGGTTTCACATAGACCTAGAATACTGACTGATCTAGTTTGCTGTAATGTTAACTTTATCTCATCCAGTTTTGGGAGGATGTGTTGAATATTTAGGTTGATTACATGCAGACCTCTTTTGAGGTGCCCAAAGGTATGACAATTTTTATCAGAGGACTGATTTTCAGACAAGGCAGTATACCATGTATTGTTTGTAGACTTGACAGATTTCTGTACATTGCCTTGTTTCTTTACATCAACACATGAAGAAGATAACATATAAGATCCACATGTAGTGGAGATGGGAGAATATTCAAAATGAGACTGATTTTCATGCAGACAAGAAGACACTGACATATTAAACACTTGGGGAACCTCAGAGGGAGAAGTAACTTGAACAGTATCGCATAGGTGGTTACAAGTTAATAAGCTGCACTTTGTACACAAATCAGATAGTGCCTGAAACCTGTTCACAGAATTATAATTATTACATTGAAAAGTATACACATATTCTAATGCATTTTGTTTTTGGATGTGTGTTGCATAGGCCTGTACCTCATAGCCTTCTACCTATTGGTATGCGCACAACTTTTGCTTATGTCCTAGTTCGTTACAAAGATGGCAACGAATCTGTTTTCCATGCAGACACCGCTGTGTTACATGACCGTGCTCTCCACAATACAAGCAGTTTTCTGACTCATGCCTAACCCCTTTTATAAGTCTTATGTGCTGGTCTATATTCCTAAGGAGCAAGGCAGTACCTCTGTTGGACAAGTGGAATCAGCACACTTAAAAGAATCCAAAGTCAGTTTCCAGGGTTGTCTTGCTTTGTAATAAACTAACCTTTGTATTTGATATCCTTATAGTAAGTTTAAGGAATGATTTTATTGCTCGCTGCCTGTTGTGTTTAGTTATCACCAGGGCTTCCATTTGTTTGCCATATGTAATCTTAATTGATACGAAAGTTCATTAATATTTGTAGGGTAAATAGTACACACAGCTATAACTTGCTTCAGTAATGCTTTTGTAACCTATGCTAGTGAAAAGATTATCATTTGCTCTCACAATGAATGTATGTTCAAATAATGATTTTTATTTGCGAGATACCATCATATAGTTGACCTTGATACAACACAGTTGT
The DNA here is from genome assembly GCA_029339505.1 of Unio delphinus. Taxonomy (NCBI): domain Eukaryota; kingdom Metazoa; phylum Mollusca; class Bivalvia; order Unionida; family Unionidae; genus Unio; species Unio delphinus. The sequence goes on from JAQISU010001238.1 coordinate 17,066,216, forward strand.
GTTCATTTTGCACCTTATAACATATCATCCGTGAATGGCAGGTGCCTTCAAACAATTGGGTGATATTCCCTCTCATTTGTGATTTTGTTATCTGACATAAGTGATACACACTACAGGAAGGATGCATCCATCAGCTGGCATCTGCTACATATATGGAGTTCATGGATATATTTTTTCTATAATAAATTTGGCATGATAAATAAAGTAGGAATAAATTATAACAAAGCAAGGATAGTTTCTTTCATTTTATTTTCAAAAAAGTATTTTGTTTATTTTATGTCTCAGAATAATACCTCATATTTCTTTCTTTAAAATCCTGTTGAGTTCATATTGGTTATTATAATTCTAAATAAATAGTTTGATCAAAGTCTACACTCTGCATGTCAAAAAGTATTATGATTTTTTAAAACATTAATATTGTACAGCTGCAGTAAAATTACTGTACAGTAATCCTTTATTTGATATATTTTTCTTACACTCTTTCTAGCCCTCTTCTCATATGCATCATATAGCTTTCTACTGGATTTAGGACTTTACCATCCCTCACCGTTTTCAATCCCACAACATCAATCCACTTTTCAGTTTTTTTGTGGTAAACAGGGTCTTTTGGAAAAAGAATGAATTATTTTGTCTCATCATCATGCTTTTGGTTACATCCATAGGTAACACAGTGTACCATATTTGCTGTAAATATGTATAGATCATTAGATATATCACATAGCCATTTATGGGGGGATATTGAACATTTGAATGGCTGGTTGAACATAAGGATAAATGTATGTCGTATCCATTTTTGGCATGTGGCAACTACTGATAGTTTATGGAGATTGCTGAATATTTCTCATTTAAACATGTGTATTTTTATAATTAAACACTTTTATGGTGTGCATACATAAGAAATATGACTTTTTATGTCTGTGATTTCAGATACATGTATGTAATACTTTCTCTTAATGTCTGTGATTTCAGGTACATTTAGTGCTCTCTCTTAATGTCTGTGATCACAGATACATGTATGTAATGTTTTCCTATAATAAAAATAATAATAATAATATTAATAATAATGGGAATATTGTATAGTGCCTAATCTTTAGAAGCTCAAAGCGCTTTACAACATCTATAATGATATGACTACAAAAAACAAAACAAACACCATGAAATTAGAAAACGTTTACAAATTGCTGAAAAAATGTTAAGATGGAAACATTAGGTTTTTAAGTTTGTTCTTGCAGTTGAAAAAGGTCAGTCAGTTTTAAGAGTACTTTTGAAAGGGATGACTGTGTCTTTGTGTCTAATTTCAATGGGCAATCTGTGATTCCAGATACATTTATGTAGTGCTTTCTGTTAATGTCTATGATTTTAGATACATGTACAGTGGAGCCTCGTTAATCTGGACACATTCATTCCCAGTGAATTTGTCTGGATTAACGAGTTTTCCAGATAAGTGAATCGTGCACATTGTTCATTTTACGATATCATCACACCGTATATATGTACATGTATATGCTTGCATTAAATGTAATGTACTGTATATTAAAAATGGTTGAAATAAATTAATGAATACATCTATTAATTTGTGTTTATTTTACATTATTATAACATGCGCTTGTAGGTACATGTACAATAAATATAAGATTAGACAATTAACATATCGAACACATCACACTATTTACCTGTATATGTATGTACTGTACATACATTTATCATGTCAATTTCCTGAAGAAATATGTAACTTTTTTTTGCCTGTATCCTTTGGCGGATTGATCTGCAATGAGTATTGATAGAGGCCATACATTCTCAAGGGTTTCACTGATGTGCTATATGTCATCACTTGTGAATATTGCTGACGTCTGCTCAAAATATGAAATCAATGTTGCTATACTTTCCTTGGCTTGGTTGATGGTAATGTCTTTTCCCTCGGGATCTGTAGTGTCATCATCATCTTCTTCATTATCATTGTTTGGAACCTCATCTTTAGATCCCAGGGTCAAAATGTCGTCATCGTTGAGTTGTTGCCCTGTCTCTTCCTTTTTGTCTATCCGTACGTATTCCTCAGCAGACATCTCAGCCTGGTTGATAAGGCTTCTTATTAGATCGCTGAGCTCACCTAATGGCATGTCATCTCCATCATCAATATCTTCGACAGTAGTGGTTAGTGTCCATATGATCTTTACATGTCTAAAGCAGTTTGAGATTGTTGCTGGTGTCACTGAACCCCACGCTGTCATTATGGTATCTCTACTTGTCTACGCTTGCTTGATGGTGTTGCCATAATATATGTAAAAGTACAATGAAAACAAACTGTTATCTCACAGTTAAATGCATTATGGTAAACTAATAAAATGCAGTCATTTTTATAAATTATATTTTACAGCTGTTACAGTTGCTCATGATTGATTTCCCCATTTTATTCGGAAATGAAGCCCTATACTGTCCACAGCTCAAATATGTCAACTGTATTTGTACAGGCATCAATAATACATACAATTGGTAAACAACAAAGAGGCTTAATGACACTTTTAATTTATTTACCATTAATTATGTCAAAAACGGTGGATGATTTGATCCCAGTATGTTTATTTAATTATTAACACACATGTCAGCGATTAGCTAAACAGACAGTGTTTATACAATCGTTGGTTACAATATGGTCATGCTACTTAGTTATTGATAGTGGCATTAGATTCTCAAGGGCTTCACTATTGTGTTTTATGTATTATTCTACTGACTGTATTTTCATAAACGATTCTTCGAATTTTCTTATTTTCGGACAGATTATTTCTGGATTATCGAGATAAGTTTTAATGTAACTTTACATGGTCCCCGATTTTGATTTCCAGAACGTGGATTTCTTGATTAACTGAGCAAATTAACATTTAGGAATTTCGTTCCCGTTGAATTATGTCACGATAGTGAGGTTTCCGGATAAACAGAGTCCGGATTAACAAGGCTCCAATGTATATGTTATTCTTTCCCTTACTTTTTGTGATTCCAGATACATCTATGTAATACTTTGCTCTTTTAACAGGATACACTGATTGAAAAGTTGAGATTGAAAAATTCTACATTGAAAGTTCAAAAGAAGAAAATTCACTTACAGTTAAAACAGGTATTTATCACCTTGATATTATGTATTTTTTATATGAAGAACAGGGCTGTTTTTTGTTTTTTCTGTGCATATTTCAGAATCATTAAACATGCACAAATATACTCACACATGCACAAATGTAAGCACACACAGACAATTCTACACACAGACTCTCACACACTTGCAGACACATAAACACACACACACACACACACACACACACACTCTGGTCCTTAGTCAAAAAGGTACATTACTATACATAATCTTACACTGTATATTTGCTATTGCATCTGCTCAAATCGTAAGCATTGCTTTTGGAAAGTGTTTTAAAATTTGTTAATAAATTTTTTTAACTTTGTAAAATTAATATTTATTCAAAGTTTTAACTTCAGCACATAAGAAACAAAATTGAAAATGAAGGTAAATAATGTTTCCTCATGTTGGAGAAAGCATTTAATTTGATTAAAAGTGAATTATTCCTATGTTATAAAATCGTGAACTAACATCATCATCCATATTAAGGTTACATTCTCATAACCATTAAAATCTCATGGTACACATACTTGTTATGGTAATGGATCAATTGTTCCAAATTCAAATGTTATATTGTGTGTATTGATCAGGTAAGTTTTAAAATATTTTACCAGAAATACATATCTGAAAGGCTTTTTTTTTTTTTTAGCCATGTATTATCTTGGGGAAACAGTAGATGAATATGAGCTCCTAGCAAACAAAAATTACTCTGGCATGACAAGATATTGGGTTGTTATATAAAGAAGTGACATCATGCAGTCTTAATTTATTTTGTTTGAGAGTGCTTATAATTCTATGGAAATTTGTAACCAGATTAGAAAATTCTGTTTGATAAAAATGAAAGCCCCCTCATTGAAAGATAACATCTATGTAATAGGCTATAAACTAATGAACTATTATAGAGTACATTTAATTATTAGTCCCTACATTCATGCCATTTGCAATGCCAATATTAAATTTCAGCTTGATCAGATGTCAGGTGAGCCCAGTGCTAACCGAAATTTAAGCTTTTTTTCACTGATATCATGCAACATATTATTATATTCTCTTAAAATAATAGGGTTTAAAGATACTCTGCTTGTTATCAGTTTAACCTGCTTAACTAGTACAAACCTCTCCCATTTCTCTCAAGATGTAATGCAAGTGTATGTACTTTTAGCATAATCTATGAATCCTTTTTGTCTTGAATGTTGAAAATTACAGATTTTTTTATTTTATATTGGTTTATTAATAACAAACTACAAATTTACAATCTATTTTCTGTACTCTAATTTCTCAGTAATGAATCGGCTTCCACATCATTCTTCCTTGCTTTCCTTATATTGTTCATCCTTTTGTTGTTTCATAAGGTGATCCTCCATTTAAAGGCCACCTCTCTACATTGGCTAATTTTGGCCAGTCTCCAGAGAGACTTCTAAATATAGGTTTGACTCTTCATGGACACAAGGACTGAAATAGAGTCAAATATGAAGAACATGAAGAGCCTTTGTCATTAACTTATGTAGGGTTTACTGAATTTTTTTAACAGAAAGAAGAGATGGGTGAGGCACTGCATGAAGTTGACTTTAACCAGCTGCAGATAGAAAACCAGCAGTATCTGGAGAAGATCGAGGAACGGAACCAAGACTTGCTGAGGCTGAAAATGATGGCTGGCAACACTCTTCAGGTTCTCAACTCATACAAGGTCGGTCAGTCTCTTTTGGTGACTTTAGAATTTTCTTTTCTCAGACTTAATTTTGCATTCATTATATAGCAAGTTCTCAAAATCATTATGATGTACTCTTGTTCAGGATGATGTTACTTTGTAAGGTGAAGAAAACTATAACACTGGCAGAAAAACCCATTATAGATGGGTGACCTCAAACCCCAGCATGTTTCAGAATAGGAAGTCAAGCCCAGAACCACAAAGATGCAAAGACAATGGTTTGCCACTATGTTATCCTTACACACACACACACACACACACACACACACACACACACACACACACACACATATATATATATATATATATATATATATATATATATATAATAGTTTTACAAATTTCATGTTGATAATTTCAGTAGTTTTCAAATTCCATTTTTATTCCAAATAAATTTTTACTATTTTTCTATGACTTTAACCTTGGTTTGAAGTTCATGCTTATGAAAGTTAATAATAGATTGTGAAATATATTTACCCCAAAACACATCATTTCAATCAATCAGATTGTGAAATATATTTACCCCAAAACACATGATTTCAATCAATCAGATTGTGAAATATATTTACCCCAAAACACATGATTTCAATCAATCAGATTGTGAAATATATTTACCCCAAAACACATGATTTCAATCAATCAGATTGTGAAATATGCTTACCCTAAACACATGATTTCATTCAACAAACCCAAATGCACTTTGCTTTCAACAAAAGGTATCATTAACTTCCTTTCTAACTCCATGATATTATTTAAGTGATTGCAAAAGAAACTGATACACAATACGTATGTTGATGACAAAAATAAGTGACATGCCCATTCTGTTCTGATACACAATACATAATGTTGATGACAGAAATAAGTGGCATGCCCATTCTGTTCTGATACACAATACGTATGTTGATGACAAAAATAAGTGACATGCCCATTCTGTTCTGATACACAATACATAATGTTGATGACAGAAATAAGTGGCATGCCCATTCTGTTCTGATACACAATACGTATGTTGATGACAAAAATAAGTGACATGCCCATTCTGTTCTGATACACAATACGTATGTTGATGACAAAAATAAGTGGCATGCCCATTCTGTTCTGATGCACAATACGTTTGTTGATGACAAAAATAAGTGGCATGCCCATTCTGTTCTGATACACAATATGTATGTTGATGACAAAAATCAGTGGCATGCCCATTCTGTTCTGATACACAATACATAATGTTGATGACAGAAATAAGTGACATGTCTATTCTGTTCTGATACACAATACGTATGTTGATGACAAAAAAAAGTGACATGCCCATTCTGTTCTGATACACAATACGTATGTTGATGACAAAAATAAGTGGCATGACCATTCTGTTCTGATGCACAATACGTTTGTTGATGACAAAAATAAGTGGCATGCCCATTCTGTTCTGATGCGCAATACGTATGTTGATGACAAAAATAAGTGACATGCCCATTCTGTTCTGATACACAATACGTATGTTGATGACAAAAATCAGTGACATGCCCATTCTGTTCTGATGCACAATACATATGTTGATGACAAAAATCAGTGACATGCCCATTCTGTTCTCATTTATACACCATGCCTTGCGACAAGACTGTCATCAGATCATTTTTACTTCAGTTTGAAAAGTTTCCTGAATTCAGTATTTTTTGCTGGATGAAAATGTTCATGAATTTGTGATTTCAGTAGATAAGAAATATAAAGTCTCAAAGCTTTTTACATTTCAATTTGAAATTAAATCATCAAAAATTTCGCAAATCTCCTGATTTGATCTGTCTGGACTGTCTCAAATGCATGAATTTGATTAGCCTGACCCCTAAACTTCTTTCTTAATGGGCCTGGAAAATGCTTTCTAATTAATTTAAACAGTTAGCATAAATATTTCTTTTGTTACAGAAAAAGCTCCATACCCTGACAATGGAGTCAGAGAGACTGAAGTCAGAAATAACATCCAGAAATGACCTCCTCACCAGAATAGATTCTGAGACCCTGGTTGTTGAAAAGGTTGTATGGAAACAATCCCAATGGATTCCTCTGACAGTAGTTTACAGACACGTTAGATAATGGGATAATAGTATTTTAGCATTTGATGACAAGATATGAAAGAGTTCTATTTCCAGTTGAAACACTTTTTCCCCTGCTGAATAGATAACTATGAGATTATTGTGAATCAGATGGTTCTATTTTTTAATTTAAGCACTCAGAATGGTCAGATTGAATTGCTGTGTTATCTTTCATTAAGTAATATCGCTAAGTTGCCAGTATAATCAATTGTTTGATGTAATAATGGTATGTGCCTTAGTCCTTTTGAAAAGGGTGCCATAGAGTAGATTGTAACCTGATTGTGGATTAAGACTAGAGACTGAAAATATTCAGCAGGTAAGATAGTTTTCAATTGAAAGGATAGAAAAGGTTTAAAAAATAAGTTTAAAGTATGTCTTGTGCATTTACTTTAGTGATCTTATAATTTATAATATTATGGACCTAAGGGTAGGAATGCCAAAATAAATCCACCTGGAATTGCTAGATTTGGACTTTTAAATTGTTAAAAGTTATTTCTAGGCAAGAAGCTTCACTTACTCCACATTGGAACCAAATTCAGGACAAGTTGAACCAAAGACAAGACTCTGACAATGATGGACCAGATTCAGCCTCAATTCAACACAATTGCAAACCCTTTGGTATGGAACAGTTTGGACCAAAACATAGCATTACCCTATTATGTGACAACTCAGTTCAGGTTCTAATATTCATCTATGTAATAATGTTGGCTGAACAAAACCAGATGCTAACAAAACCAATCCAGGATATATTTCAATCATGGCAAAGATATTGTATCCATTTGCAGTGACATAATTGGAAGAATCAAACTAAGCTATTAAATTTACGACCACTTTTTGATGATAAGAAACATTGGTGCAACTTTGTCTTTAACAATTGGTCTGGATATTGTTTTAAATCGGAGTTCATAGAGCCATGTTGTGTCTTGGGTTGATTGTCCTTTTTTTCAAGTTGTCAAGTTGCTCATGGGCACCCAGCTGGGTGATTGCCTCAGGGCTTGACATGCTGGCGGGTTTTTCTCACTCTTTCATATCTGGATGACATTAATGGTGGCCTTACTGAGAAAATTGTGTTAAACTTTTAGTTAAGGTTTTCATCATATGCTTAATGGATTTTGTTTGTTTGTTTGATTAGGATTTTTAATGTAGCTTTAAAAAAAATTCAGTCATATTGCTATGATGATTGCAGTGTGGCAGTTTATAGTGATGTCTAGCGCTGGGGCATCATGCCACAGACATATATTAATATTGTAGCATGATGTCCCACCCAGTCACATTACCCTGACACCAGGCTGACCAGTCCTAACACAAACCTCTTAATGCTGAACGCTAAGTGAGGCAGCTGTTAGTACAGTTTTGTAAGTCTTAGGTGTGACGCGGCCGGGGATCGAACCCACAACCTCCCGCTCCTGCGGCAGATGCTCTAACCACTAGGCCACTGGAGCAGTCTTAATTGATTTCTCTTTATATGTAGAATTATTCATTATGGAGCTAGGACAGTTCTTTTTTTGACATGCTTCTTGAGCCTTATGACCTTGGCATCAAGGTCACACATTATATGACTATGCATTGATTTTTGTGGGCTTGACATGTAGATCCAGGCATTTCTGTTGTTTTATTGTTCAGCAGTTCTTTTGGTGATACCTCGTGTTTCCTTGTTGTTTCACAGGGATCTAACATCTGTGTTATTGTAAAGCACATTGATTGTCCACAAAACATTGTTTATCCACTTTATTCATCTTTAACAGATGTTATCATGTTGAATATGACATTGTGATTAGTGAGTTTCTTATACAGTTCATTACCTAAATAAATGCATATTCCTTGTTCATTTCTTCAATTCAACTAAATGTTGAAAAACAATGCAGCTTGCATATGATTTGGAATCAAATCAGCTTTAATAATAATAATAATAATAATAATAATAATAATAATAATAATAATAATAACAATGCTTTATTCATAGAGGGTGACTCATTATTCCAGGACTAATCTGCCTTGAGGCCCTTTTTTGAAGAGTATAATAATGCACATTATATGAAGATAGCAATAATTACTGTTTATTTTAAGCTTAAAATACTAAATTTCATTATCTATTAGAAACACATACATACACATGATATCTCTTCTTCAGTACTCTAATATTTTCAGCAGATTTTACATATAATGTAAGCTTGTTCCACAGAACTGTATCAGAGTATTGGAATCTCTTATTAAATTGCTCTGTTCTTGGTTTTGGTACTAGAATGTTTCCATGTGATATTGATCTCAACTTGTATTGTATTATTCATTACAATCACTTTCTCTTGTCACATTGTTCATAGAGCAGTGCTGTGAATTTGGAACACTTTGGCTCTTTTCCAGACAGTTAAAAAGTTCTATACTTATATTGGAAGAAAGATTTTGTGCAGTATTTTTTATATAAGTAACACAGTTGCACAATTCATTTCTAAAGTCCTTGAAGTTTTTATTTGTAATTTTTTCTCTATTTTCTGCAAATGGCAGATATCAAAGTGGCAAATTTTCCTTCTTATTGAAACTGCTATTGATAAGTTGTTGAATCGAGCATAGTTATTTGTTTGAAATATTTCTGTTAAATAAATCACAGCTTTGCCAAGGAGAGGTGTTGCAGCAGAGTTATTTAATTTCTTAAGTTCTAAGGTTATTTTGTGTCAAGGCAGTTGTAATTAAGTTCCTTACCCAAAAGCCACTGAGGGCTGATCTAATGGTAAAATTTGTTTATGCACCCCAATGGTTTAAACATCTGGAACACTAACAAAAGATTTATCATGGCTCATGCCATAAAAGTAACCTGTTTTAAATGAGGAAACCTTTTACATATCGATGTCCTAGAAAGGCTATATCATAATAATGTATTAAATACGGAATTCAAGAATGTGAAACCGCATTATCATTCGTATAAAATAACAATGAATTGTGAAATAATTCAAGTAGCAGTGATAAGACAAAAATTAAAAAATAACTCTGTACAGAGGGACCTTCATAGAAATCAATGAGACTTGCCTGTATCTGTCTAGTTATTGAAGCAGTTTTTTCACTGTTTTGAATTTATAGCCAATTAATGTTTTTTGGTACTGTACAGGAGCGAACTAAAGCTGAGAAGATTAATCGCAAGCTTCGGCATCAGCTAGCAGATTATCGGGTCCCTGATGTAATGGAGTATGTTGGAGAAAAGGCTGATCTCTATGAACTTCAGAAGAAAGTGAAAAGTTGGGAGAGAAAAGTTGAAATTGCTGAGGTGAGAATATGAATTGAGGGAACCACTAGAAGTGTATAAGCAATAATAATTCCCTATTTAAATTTTAATAATTTGTAGTTTTTAGAATAAGTCTTAAACAAATAATAAGTTTTATAGACAAATGCTTCATCATTATCCATTGTTTTAGAAAAGCAAATGCTGTCATTTAGCATCTTGGCATGACCTGTAATTCTTGTTCTTGTCTTTAACAGCAAAGTAGGGATATGGTATCGATTTGTTCACCTATCTGTCTGTCCATCCTTAACACCTTTTTTACAACTCACTAACTTGAATGCTAGCTACACTTATCATTCTTGGCTTGAAGCTCAGTGTCCTAGGTCATTATATTTAGTTTTTCCTTCTTCAACCCTATAACTATTTCTATGTTTTTCTCCCTCCTGCACAATAACTCTACATCTTCCTGAAATAGAAGGATTAAACTTTATGCAGTTTTTCCTCTTTATAATTCTGTTAATTGGAGCTACAGAATAATTTGCATTGTAATTTATACTCCCCCACTCTCCTCCCACCCACCACCACCACCACCACCATAGTATTAAGGGATATTCCAACAAAGTTGTCATCTTGAAACTTGGTCAGCTTATGTGTATCACTACAAGGAAATATGTTGAAGACTAAGACTGGGATTAAAATTTCAAGGTAGGATCAAGGTCTTCAGCACATGAGGTGAGGGAAGATAATTTTATTGGTTGGTTTTTAATGGCAGTTGTAATGCTTTATTTCATGTTTACTCATGGGGAACAAAGTGTCTTTTTCATGGACACAACAAGGAAGTTGACACAGGCTAGCCATGGTGAACATCAAACCTTTCCTAAAACAAACATCACAGAATTTTCTTTATGCATTTGACACTATGCCCCATGTTATTTTCTTTTATACAGTGTATGTCATATAACTTTCAGATGGCGCTGAAAACCCATCGTAAGACATGGCAACAGATCAGATTGGGCAGTCAGATGGCCAATAACTGGGAGATGCTAGAAACAAGATAGACTGGGACCATCTTTCTTTCAAATCCACAAATTTATGATACTGTGTAAAAAAAAAAAAAACAGTTTAATTGACATTATTTTTAAGTATTTGTTCAATTCATCTTAAATTTTCTCTCTGCTAAATGTGAATGAAGTTTGTCAATGCTCCAAAAGTTGTGAATAAATATAAAACTATTAAATCTCATTTAATTCAGGTTTATTGTGTATGAGGCTATGAAAGTCAAATTTGCATTTTAAAGTATAGTAAGAATGTTACAGTACTAAATATTGAGTGATCAGAATCTATTTTGATTCTTAGTGGGAAAGATCAAAATTAATTGTCTATAGATTCATGTTTGTTAATGTCACTTTTACACAGATTTGCCTTGAAATTACCCTCTCAAAAAAGATTTAGTATTGGCGTTCAATAGATCTTAGTAAGATCCAATATTAATTAATTTTATCTCATTTGGCACTGAACAATGGTAACATGAGCACATGGTATGTCCAGGGTGGCAGATTTTAATCGTTTCTGTGATCCCCAAGGACATATTCAGCAATTCATGCTGAATACAAAGACAAATTACATAAGTAAGTGTATATACTTTAAACTATGAACAGTCTCATTCCCAGGGGAATGGATAGATTTTTGATACAAGTGTGAATTTGCAGAATGACACATGTCAGCTACACAATTGAGTGATATCAGACCCACTTGGGCCTCTTGTCAAGGTCATGCAGTTGTATTACACAAATGCAAGTATCAGTTCAGATGTTACTTCATGATGGTCGTTGTGGCTAGATGTCTTCAAATTAATATATATATATATATATATATATATATATATATATATATATATATATATACTGTAACCTCAAGGGTCTGGACAATTACTCAGGATTTTAGCTTTCTTTTCCATACCTTGAAGCTACAAGGGTTTGTCTGACTCTTGCAATAAAGATAAAAACAACAATAAAGAAAGAATCAAAATTCAGGATAAATTTATTCAATAATTTCTCATCTGTTAAAAAAATTACTTCCTTTTTACCAGTGTACAGATTCAAATTTTACATTCAGAAAGATACCATTCAATAGAACATCAGAAATATACCATTCAATAGAACATCAGAAATATACCATTCAATAGAACATCAGAAATATACCATTCAATAGAACATCAGTGAATATATCTCAACTACCTAAACAACTTCATAATTTACTAAAAACTAAGCCTGAGTGTTAAAAATATAATGTGAGCAAATAGAAAGTTGGTATTAAATTCGTCTGCTTATGAGAACATGTAGTTTCAAGTCTAAGCTTCAAATTATTCTTCAAAATTTCTTTTTCTGAAAATTACCTCATTTTTCCTGACTTCATCTTTTTCTCAAATTCTTTTCCCTAGGGTTTAATCTTCACCAGACATTTTCTCTTTTTTTTGTCATCTGCCCCCTTATCTTCCTACCCCCAATCTGTCCCCAACTTGGAACACTGATGCTCTTTATATACAAGTTTGGCACATGTAAACATTTTGGTAAACAATGCATGGATTGGTGGGTATTGCAATTGATCAAGCAAAACCAAATCAACCATGCTGACGGAACATGACCTCATGACAGTAATACACACAACTCCGTGTTTTAATTCATCTAATTTAACATAATATTAGACAATACAGTAAGTCATGACAAACCTACCCAAATATAACATTCTTGTCTTTGAATGTTTGTGCAGGTAATTTAATTTTAATTTAATTTTAAAATCTCGTAATGTTGTACAAAATATGCAAATGGATAATGAGTATTTCGATGTATGAGGGGATATCTCAAAAGAGCTACACTTGACTACAGTAACATGTTGTGACTAAAATCAGCTGATCAGAAGCATATATATCAGCTGCATATATATGTATGCAGAATATGGAGTGATAGTGTATGTATCGTGATAAAAGATAATACCAGCATTGACATCCATACATTTTCTAGCGAACAAGCCGAATGCTTGCCACAGTAGTTAGAGCATCTGCTTCGGAAGTGGGAGGTTGTGGGTTTGAACCCTGGTCGGGTCAGACCAAAGACTTACAAAAATGGTACAAACAGCTACGCCAGCTTGGTGCTCAGCATTAAGAGGTTAGCATTAGGGCTAGAAGACCTGGTGTCAGGATGATGTGTCGGGGTTGGACATTATGCTACATGTCTGTGACATGATACCCAAGTGCTAGACATCGCTATAAACTGCCTCACTGCAGACATCGTAGCAAAATGACTGAAAAATTGCTAAAGCTATGTTAAAAATCCTAATCACATACATGCTTCCTGCAGTAATTAGGTTGATTAAATAACTTATTTATAGCTGATGCTTAGCATGAATTTGGAGATCTGAATCAAGATGCCAAGAATGTTTTGCATGGATATAGAAGCTTAATTCCACTTCTTGTGTTACAGCCGTAATTAGTTTTTTCAGTGATCTTAAAAACCGCTATCAAAATTATAAATATATGACAGTTAGGGATTAGGTGCTAAACTGTCAGCGGACTGAGCTTGTTTTTTCCTTATACAATTGATTCTGTCAAAATTGGGTTTCACTCTCTCAACTAATACTAATTTAAAGTGATTCACAGTACTTTGATATATCAGTGATTATCACATTATTGATATATTTGTTCACAGATATCACATTGATTATCTCTTTATTAATATCTTTGTCCATAATAAAAACATCTACACTGTTGATTGCAAAGCCTGTAAATATTTGTAAATAAAGTGCATATTTGTGTAAAAAGGACTATTGTTACTTTTTCATAAATTGATTTTCCTACAGACATAATGGCCTTGAAATTTTCAAGGCCAAAATTATTTGGTAAAATATTTCAAAAACCTCATAGTGGCCTTAATGTAATTTTGATTATTTTAATTAAGGACTTAAGTTGCTTTTACAAAAATGTAGAGACATTTCCTTTTCCTCTGTGCATAACATCCTTAGCAGAGATGTAATATGTGACTATAAATAGGATCTTAGTGGGCTGAAAAGTTTACCATTATACCCTGGGAAAAACACAAATGATAGTTGAGAGATTTGCTCTAAGTCATGCCTACACACATTGCATCAATCAATCAGAATTATCAATTACTTTCACTCTCTGAGATCTTTGACTGGATAAGGAGATGTAAAGTAAGTTGATTAACTGTCAGAATTATCAGTTACTTTCACTCTCTGAGATCTTTGACTGGATAAGGAGATGTAAAGTAAGTTAATTAACTGTCAGAATTATCAGTTACTTTCACTGTCTGAGATCTTTGACTGGATAAGGAGATGAAAGTAAGTTGATTAACTGTCAGAATTATCAGTTAACTTTACTCTCTGAGATCTTTGACTGGATAAGGAGTTAAGTAAGTCGATTAACTGTCAGAATTATCAGTTACTTTCACTCTCTGAGATCTTTGACTGGATAAGGAGTTAAGTAAGTTGATTAACTGTCAGAATTATCAGTTACTTTCACTCTCTGAGATCTTTGACTGGATAAGGAGTTAAGTAAGTTGATTAACTGTCAGAATTATCAGTTACTTTCTGAGATCTTTGACTGGATAAGGAGTTAAGTAAGTTGATTAACTGTCAGAATTATCAGTTACTTTCTGAGATCTTTGACTGGATTATAATAGTATTCTATTTTGCATATACATGTATCATCAATTTTTCAAACAAAAATATGAAAATGTTACAAAAGTGCTCAAATATTTGCCCCATTTAAGCTTTTGGAGCAGTGATATGTAGAAGTGCATTCTATAACACATTCTTACTGATTGACAGAAGTCCCTAATAGATTGTTAGAAAATTTGATGGTATTGTGACTTTATAATTCTCCTTTTGATCAAATGCAATGGATAATGTCATTTTGAGTTTTTGTAAAGCATATTAGAATGGGTTTGAGGATTTTAGGTTTTTATGTCTGTCTGTCTGTCTGTCTGTCTATATATATATATATATATATATATATATATATATATATATATATATATGTAGAGAGAGAGAGAGAGAGAGAGAGAGAGATACTAGTGCAGTTAGAAGTAAGAATAAATATGTTTATTCTTGGTTTAACTTTCGATATTAACAAATAAAGACTGAATAAACAAATAAAGACTGAATATTGTGATATCTTACACTCAAAAGATTAGCTGTAAATTGTACATGTGACTGAGTAGGAATTAAACAGACTGACTCAAGGCACTACCTGTGAAGTGTTAGCTGTAGGGGTTATTCCAAGTATATAATGATGCAATGTAATGTGTTAACACAGTATATTTAAGCTTTATGGGGTTACTATGCTAATAGCTTCTTTAGCAGTTAATATATACATTTTAATTGAAGGGTAAGAAGATGCAACAAAATTAAGCCCTGGTTTTTATCAATTCATTTTTTTTATTGTACAGAAGTGGTCAGTGAGCCAGACTAGCGACTAGTGGGGCACAGGTTCTCTTTGTATTGTTTTAAGTTTTTTTTTATGTACAGTAACAGTGGATAATATTTGATACATCAACGTTACTTTCATCTCAATTTATTTCCTGCATGATCATAATGGTGGCGGAAGGAGAGATAGAGACAAAAGTGGACTGCCAGCATCACAGAATGGACCAGAAAAAGTTTTGTAGAGACACATACATTAGCACATGATCGAGACAAATGGAGGAAACTGGTCAGATGTTCAGCAGCACAGTGCCCCCTAGGTCAAAAGACTGATGATGATGATGACACATGGACTACAGTTAATGGACTACCAACCTTTTGTACTCTGCAACTAATTTTTAAATACTATGTGATGAACTCCCTACTGTTTGAATATTAACCCTTTCAACACTACAGACCGGTAAAGCAGTCCAGGAACAACAACTCCTGCTCAACACTATAGACCAGTATTCTATTCTTGTTTACCTGTCTCATTTTGGCGATAAATTCTCTGATTGGTCAATGTCTGTGATTCCCCTAAAGTAAATAATTCATTCATACATTGATTCATTTGCATACTGCTTGGATACATTTGGACTTTAAGGTAGGTTCTTTACAAGAAAGTTTTTTTTTCTTCCAATCAATAAATGGAAATCTTTGAAGTTGCCTAAGTACATCCAAAATGGCGGACTCTGATGATAAATCAGAATTATCTCGGGATGAAAAAAATTTAAAATATCGGCAATTTTTGATCCAGTGAACATAAATTAAGAAGAGAGGGAACGTATACAACAAGAATGGTGTGATATTGTTGGTGATAGTGATGATGATGAAGAATTTGATGGTTTTGAACTCAATGTGTATGAGACACCTGAATTTTGTCAGTGGACAAAATCTCCATTGGAACATAATGTTCACACATTTTCCTAACATGTAGTTCCAACACGAGTATTTGATGGATCAGGAACACTGCTTGAATATTTTCAGCTATTTTATAGTGTCTATGTGTTTTCAGATATAGCAAGATTTAGCAACACACACGTGAAGTGAGAGACTGACCCATATCAACACAAATGTATTTGGACTGATGTCACATTATCATAAATAAAGATCTGTTGATATTGATACAAGCTAAGAAATTCGACAGAGATGAACTGTATTGGTATAAAGGTGAGAAATTCTGGCTTGTTGGACCAAATTTTGGAGAAATTATGTCACATGACAGTGTATGTACATGAAAATGATTTGTTTGGAAAATAACTGCCTTTGATATTTGCTAAATTAAACTTGTTCACAATCAAAACGTGTTATATTTCATACGTATTTCCATTGAAATGAACATAAAACCTTGTAAACTTCAGTTTTTAAATACCTATAGAAATATCGTTAACACACCATTGGATTTGCTTGAATTTTGAGATTATATTGCATTTATTCAAGTCATGATTTTTATGATTTGCAAGAACACCACAATAGATGAAAAACAGACCACATATTATTCTTTAAACACTTTATTCAACATTATAGAGAATACAGTGAAATTTACCTTAAACTTACCTTTTGATTTACCTGTATAATCATCTGTGTGAGACTAAACTTGTGAGAATATTTTCAGAAACCAGATTTTGTCTTCTTACAATGGCACCATATATATATTCCTATCACAAGACATTAAATGTATACAAGTAATTAAAAATATGTTGCCTACATTTATTAAGATCTTGAAAGTTATTTAGTGTTGAATGGTAGTCTTTTCCTTGTAATTACTTGGTGTTGAATGGTAGTCTTTCTCTTGTAATTACTTAGTGTTGAATGGTAGTATTTCCCTTGTAATTACTTAGTGGTATATATTAGTCTTTCCCTTGTAATTACTTAGTGTTGAATGGTAGTCTTTCCCTTGTAATTACTTAGTGTTGAATGGTAGTCTTTCCATTGTAATTTCTTAGTGTTGAATGGTAGTCTTTCCATTGTAATTTCTTAGTGTTGAATGGTAGTATTTCCCTTGTAATTAGTGGTAAATAGTAGTCTTTCCTTTGTAATTTCTTAGTGTTGAATGATAGTCTTTCCCTTGTAATTACTTAGTGTTGAATGGTAGTCTTTCCTTTGTAATTACATAGTGGTAAATGGTAGTCTTTCCCTTGTAATTTCTTAGTGGCGAAAGGGTTATGTTTATTCTTACTGACATGCCTGTCACCAAGGCATTTTCACAATGCAACACATTTAATTAATTCTGTTATGACCATGTCATTTAATATCCAAGCTTTGCAAAAATTTCAGTAAATATTCACTAACAATGTTGAAGTATATATAACAAAAATTAACAAAGCAAAATCATTGTAAAAAAAATTGAGATGTTGATGAGTGCAAGCAACATAGTTATTGATAACTCAATTGTGGAAAAGCCACAATTCACCAGCAAAATGCAAGCTCTGATGTTTTTATTGGAGGCAAAGAATACACCAGTTAACATCCAACTATATTAGTGTGTATTTACATTTATAAAAATAGCATGCTTATGTATGCATTTTGTCATTTATATACAAAAATACATTTTTCTGAATAATAATTTTTGTCCGTTACCATATAATAATACAAGCATGGGAAAATGTTCAGAGACACATATCTTGATCTGCCCTGACATAATACACTGGCAGATCAAGGTTTGTGTTACTGTCTACTTCTAACAAACTGCATGGACCCAGATCTGCTGGTGTATTATGAATTGGCAGATGTGGGTCTGTGTATCTTGCCATGAGACTCAACTTATAAGCAAATATATACTGAAGACAAAATGTTGATCCAGGAAAATGCAGACATACAAAATTATAAATTCACTTCAAAACTTAACAAAAATTGTCAAATCTATTTTATGGTAATTACTGTATTCAAACATATATGTCTGTAAACATATGTACTCTTTACGTACAGGAGCAACAATTTCAAACTTAAGTGTCACGTTTTTTGTCATCACAACAATTTGTTAGCAGCTATGGACACATCTCTAAGACATAGTAACTTCTTAACATAGGTAAATAAAACAAATATACATTACATAAACACAGTGATGCTTAAACAAGCTTGTGTACACATCAAAATGCATGCACATGAACAAAAGATGTTCATAACAAAAACCTGAGTTACAGAACTTTGCTTAACAGCAATACACAGCATCATAGGAAAATATATATGTTTTTCAGGCATTGTTTTCTATAAACTTGATTATTTATTTCTCCATCAATTAAAAGTTTCCCATATCATGCAAGGTTCTTATCAATGGTGCAATTTCCATCAAGAGTAATATATCTGCCTTTCAGAAGAAATCGGTTAAATTCCACATTTTTTCTACATCTTTAACAACATTACAGTATTTTTAACCCTGTTACATATAGAGTATTTATAACCTTGTTACATTTACAGTACTTCTAACCCTGTTATATATATATATATATATATATATATATAGTATTTTTAACCCTGTTACATATACAGTATTTTTAACCCTGTTACATATACAGTATTTTTAACCCTGTTACATGTACATATTTTTAACCCTGTTACATGTACATATTTTTAACCCTGTTACATGTACATATTTTTAACCCTGTTACATGTACATATTTTTAACCCTGTTACATGTACATATTTTTAACCCTGTTACATGTACATATTTTTAACCCTGTTACATGTACATATTTTTAACTCTGTTAATGTACAGTAGTAGGAATTATGGCTGGACTTGAGACCTGAATGAGTTTTATGTTCATTTGTCATCATTAGATCTGATCAACAACCATGATGCATCATTGGGCAAGACCCATTACTCAACAACCATGATGCATCATTGGGCAAGACCCATAACTCTACAACCATGATGCATCATCGGGCAAGACCCATTACTCTAATTGCCTGGGCATAATATAACCTTCATAGCATTGCTGTATGATAAAATATAAAATAAAGCAAAATACATATTTAATACTGTTTATTTATATGTACTGTCTATGCCCAGTAATAATGCTGATAAGTATATATTTGTATTTTCTGGATATGAAAAATATATTCTCTGAAATATCATACATAACATTCTCTCTCTCTCTCTCTCTCTCTCTCTCTCTCTCTCTCTCTCTCTCTCTCTCTCTCTCTCTCTCTCTCTCTCTCTCTCTAACAACAACAAAATGCTGATGTATGTAGGTGATATACAATATACTCTACATCAGCAACTTACTTCATGTACCAGATAAGTGATTTTTAAAGCCACACTGTGATAAAAAAAATAAGAGGATAAAACCAGGTCTTAGGCCCATGGACTGTAAATTGCATGTCTGATTTACAACATATTTCCAATAAATAAAGTGAAATATAATTAATACTTAGAGTATGCATTACAAATTCAGCCAATAAAAATCAAAGGGACAGCTAAGATTTTATAATGTATGGAATTCCTGTACAGTTAAACCTATCTTGAAAGACCACCTATCTTGAAAGACCACATATTTTGAGAGACCAAATATTCAATGCATGATCTAACCAGTTATATCAAGATAATAAGAGAATACCTTTTTGTTAGCAGAAGGAGTGGTCTCCCTTTTACTGCTTTTGTAAAATACTTTTTCTTTGAATAACATTATCAAAATTAATTACAGAAAAATGAACTTGATAAATCAGTACTGAATTATTTTATATCCAAATGATCAAGCTACGATTATGTTTGCCTCAAAATAAGTTTCCACCGTTTTTCACACATTAATTACATTGTTAATGACAAACTGATGTCTGGCAGCAGACAACTCAAGGAAATGGGCTTAATTTTCACAAATCTAGCTATCTAATCAAGAAATCCAATGCCATGTTCAAGATCATCTACCTCTCTTAATTCAACCAACAATATTTTATGCACTGAGAATTGTACGGCCTGTGTCTTTAATACTCTCAAAATGAGCATGGTTTTGTCTCTGTAGAATACACATTTGAGATTTGATCTGTCTGTAGAATACACATTTGAGATTTGATCTGTCTGTAGAATACACATTTGAGATTTGATCTGCTCAAATTTGAGGAATTTATCAACTCTAGTTTTAAGAATGAAAATATTTCTAAGTTTACAATTTTAGAAGTTGCCATATATTCACTTATAAGTTGAGCCAAACTGCACAGACCCAAACTGGCATCACATAATGAGCTAGCAGATCTGGATCTGTGCTGTTTGTTAGGAGTAATCAGTATAACAAACACTGATTCTGATCTGCAGGCACATTTTGCAAGTGCAGATCTTTGTTGTTTGATTCAACTTATATGTGAGTATATATGGTATTTGTCTATATGTCATGCTTTTTGTCAACTCTACCTAAAGCACGAAAAGAAAATTCTTAACATTGTCAGAAATATGTCATGCTTTTTGTTAACTCAACCTAAAGCATAAAGAAAATTTGTAACATCGTCAGAAATACCTAAGCAAGACAATGTAAAATTTCAATTTGAGGTTTAGGTTTTTTAAAAATAAACTTGAGCAAAACTGGAGGCTGACTTTATCTTGCAAGCCTAAATCTGAATTTAATTTCTTCAGCTTCTCAATACTGCTGTAATTTCAAAACTGACATACTCAAGGCTAATTGATGACAACAATTATTGCTTCATTCCATGCCAATTCATTTTGAAAAGAATAAAATGGATAACTCTGGAGTCCAAGTACCTATTTTATAGTTTTTGCTTAAGTACATATTTTATAGCTTTTGCATAATTTGTTTTGTGGCAAGGAGTCCAATCTGGTGGCCTAGTGGATGCAGGAAGTCATGGATTCGAACCCCAGCTGAGTCATACCAAGGACTTATAACAATGGTTCAAGCAGCTGCCTCACTTGACCCTCAGCATTATGAGGTTAGTATTAAGACTGGTCAGCCTGGTGTCAGGATAATGTGAGTGGGTGGGACATCATGCTACATGTCTGTATCATGATGACCAGTGTTAGACATCACTATAAATTGTTACACTGCAGACATTGTAGTGATGTTACTTTTAAAAAAAATTAAATTTATATAAAGAAAATCAAGTATATACTTTTGTGGCAGGCTCTGTTTTAAAATTGTTTCTGCACTTGAGGCTAAGTATCGTGTTACAAAAATCAGACATCTGATTGGTTAGCAATTTGATGTTAGCCAAATAGAAATCAGAATTTGGTACTGTACCTGGTTCTGAACATTAGCATGCTTTAAAAATCTTGATCATCTGATCAAATTAGCTTGACTAATTGATTGCTAATTTAATGGATCATCAACTCATTACAGTTATATTGTGCCTAATCAGTTGGAGTGACTTACACAGAGACACAAAGCAACAGCTGACCTGGCTTGGTCTGGGCAGGCAATTTAAATCTGCACCCTTCAGGTTGTGAGTTGGACATATTTGCCAGTAAGCCATGGTGACTCCATCAAATAAGAACCAAAATTATTATGAAAAATGGTAATATGTCATGAAATATTGTCATGCACACAAAAGAAGTACAGCCATTTAACAAATAATAGCTCAAGCAGGACCAAAACAACGTCTTCTTTACACAACAGACCAACTACAAAATTAAAAAGAAAAACATTGATTTTTTTCTAAATTTATATATTTTATACAATACTAACATTTTAGTAAATGAAAAACTCCTGATTGCACTGGACCAAATAAATCTTTTAGCTTGGGTGGTTTTCAATT
The DNA here is from genome assembly GCA_029339505.1 of Unio delphinus. Lineage (NCBI taxonomy): Eukaryota > Metazoa > Mollusca > Bivalvia > Unionida > Unionidae > Unio > Unio delphinus. The sequence continues at coordinate 17,088,508 of JAQISU010001238.1, forward strand.
TATGGAGCAAATTTCACAAAAACAAGGCACAACTTTGGACCAGAAAACTATTTCAGTATTAAGGCAGTTTTGGTTTAGAGGTTGTGGTGTTGTTTTAGTGAGGTTATGGTGTTGCTTTATTTGTTTCCAATGATTCATGTAATGGTAATGGGTTTAAATGCAGCTCTGATGAGTACAAAAATTGAATGAATCTTCTATAGATTAGCAACTCAGTGAATTCATAAATCTCACATTCAAAATTAATTAATTGCCAATTAAGCAAAATAATATACCTTGCTGCCCTTGGTATTTGATTCCAATACTATCTGCAAATGTAATGCCTTTTCTGATAAGTCTAATATCGAAATTGATGGCAGTGAAATTCAGCCCAAAACTGGTAGCATGACTGTCCCTGTGATTCCAAAGGTTATTACATTTTCTTCCAGTTGTCAACAACAATGTATTGTTGCTTAGAACAGGGATTACAGTCTTGTGCTTCTGAATTTGAGCATGTTATTGGTGGTGCCATCATAAATATCAGCTTTATTAGCTCTTCCAAATATTCTACTAATAAAACTGTATGAGTATTAAGTGGACTAGACAGGTCTTTAAAATTATTAGAACACACCAGAAATCACACTTTTATTGAGCAACAATTTGTCACTCCCGTATAACTTGCTTCTAAGAAAAGTCTAACTTCAAACTGCACATACCCATATCTGCCATGGTATTGATTAATGAACTGCCAGATCCAGGTCTGTGTAGTTTGTTCAGAGTAATCAATATAACAAACAAGACAGAGCTTGAGCTGAAATTGCATGATGATATGACAGATCATCATCTTTGATGTTTGCAGTTAGACTTGACTTATAAGCAAGTACATGTTAATTTAAACTGTATATAATAAGAAATAAGCAAGTACATGTTAATTTAAACTGTATATAATAAGAAATAAGCAAGTACATGTTAATTTAAACTGTATATAATAAGAAATAAGCAAGTACATGTTAATTTAAACTGTATATAATAAGAAATAATCAAGTACATGTTAATTTAAACTACATATAATAAGAAAATTGTCAACACAATATTTGTAGTCTAATGTTCAGGAAACATTATGTCATAAATGCTATATTTATTGTGTTCATCTTATATCTAAATCATCTGTGTTTCTTTGTTGAACTCTAACATTCAACTGCGACTATAACTCAATTCTAAATGTCTTCCATATTTCAATAACTGTAAACAATATCTTTCCATCAATTTTTACGCAATAATGATAATAATCTGACAGCTCTAAAAGTTAAAAATAAAATTTGCATGGCCTTTATTCCGTGTGAATGTTTCATGAGGTCTTAATACTATAAACACCATTACAACAAACTTTTCACATATATAATGTTCCTTATTCTATTAAAATCATCAGTTAAATGGCAAACCAATTATCCCCAAAAATTGTTAATTAATCTGGATAACTGACATTGTTGTTGTGTACATCGGTACCTGTACAGCTTAAAACATTCCCTCTAAGGGATTTTAATGTCATTTTACAAACATTTTTGATTCATTATTTTTCCAAGTGTTAAAAACAAATAAATGGGTGAAAACTAATTTTCTTTTTCTCAGGTTTTTTAAATATAATAAATTTTAAACAGAAATGTAAATTACTCAACCAGAAATCAAAGGATTAAAAAAAATTATACTTTGTATGCATTGATAGTGAAAACAAGAGACCTTTTTTGAATCAAGCCCACCTTGTATTTAGCTAGGCAGTACAAACAGATTGACAGTAAAACCTGTCTTGAGAGACCACTGCTATGAGAGATCACCTGTTTTGAGAGACCAGAATCTCTATGTACAAATTTATTCATTATATAGTGTTATGACCTGTTATAAGAGAACACCTGTCATGAGAGACCATTATTTTTTGGCAGAAAGGGTGATCTTTCAAAACAGGTTATACTGTATCATCTAGGATTCTAGGGTGTGGACAGACATATGGAATGACAGTAATGCAAATGGGAGGATACACACATGGATAAACAAATTGATTGCTATGGGTTAAGCCATGGACGGCTTAACAAAAATTTGAGGGCAATATGAAAGAAAATTTGGTTAAAAGTCTCTACAGGTAGAATTATCCACAACCACAAATATAGTACTAAATGAAATAATAAAAAAACACAAATATTGGCATACAGGATTAAATGTTCAACATGCACAATAACAGGTGTACAGACAAAAATGATCAAGAAACAAACACCGGTGTACAGATAAAAATGATCAACTAACAGAAATACAGGTGTAGTGGTAGCAGTGATCATCAAATACAAATACAGATTTAGTGTTAGAAATATACCACAAATACAAATATTGAACATTTTTTAAACGGCCACAAAAAAGAGGAATAAATGGTTACATTGTTTTGTGCATTCTTATGATTTGTTACATCAATAAAATACACACATGGCAGTAATAATTTAATTAGTCAAATGAATAACATGTATTTAATTTCCTAAAAGTAATTCACCAAAGACAAAATACAATTAAGATCCATTAATAGTTGTGCTTTGAGGAATATCATGTTTTTGTCTTTAAAATTAAACAAACTATAAGAAATGTTGTTCACCATACAGAATGGTACCGTAAACAGTAAATGAATTGACAAATAATATGAACATGTTTACAAAGTATAGAAGTGTGTATACAGAATATAGAATTGTGTATACATAATATAGAATCGTATATGCATAATATAGAATTGTGTATACAAATTATATAATTGTGTATACATAATATAGAATTGTGTATACATAATATAGAATTGTGTATGCATAATATAGAATTGTGTATGCATAATATAGCATTGTGTATACAAATTATATAATTGTGTATACATAATATAGAATTGTGTATACATAATATAGAATTGTGTATACATAATATAGAATTGTGTATACATAATATAGAATTGTGTATACAAATTATATAATTGTGTATACATAATATAGAATTGTGTATACATAATATAGAATTGTGTATACATAATATAGAATTGTGTATACATAATATATGTGTATACAAATTATATAATTGTGTATACATAATATAGAATTGTGTATACATAATATAGAATTGTGTATACATAATATAGAATTGTGTATACATAATATAGAATTGTGTATACATAATATAGAATTGTGTATACAAATTATATAATTGTGTATACATAATATAGAATTGTGTATACATAATATAGAATTGTGTATGCATAATATAGAATTGTGTATACATAATATAGAATTGTGTTTACAAATTATATAATTGTGTATACATAATATAGAATTGTGTATACATAATATAGAATTGTGTATACATAATATAGAATTGTGTATGCATAATATAGAATTGTGTATACATAATATAGAATTGTGTATACATAATATAGAATTGTGTTTATAAATGTAAGATTTGTGCATATTAAATATAGAATTGTTTATACATTATAAAGAATTATGTTTACATATGCACAACATTATTTCATTTTTATATTTATATACAGTGGTCTCTCACTATAAAGCCACTTAAATTAATAAAATTAGTGCAATCCCTGACTATAAGGACCTTCATTAGAACTATTGCTTTATAAAGCAGGTCTGTTCCCATCTCCTTACATAACAGTAAATTACATGCATAATCTACTTCATTATAAGGCAGTCTCATTGTAAGGGGCATACTCTATGGCTCCCAATGACAACATTATAATAAGGGTATGTTTGGTTTGGTGTTTTATGATACATCAACACAACTAGCAACTAGAGTAACATTCCTTGCTGAAGTACACATCATAGTAACTGATCCAGGCTGGTCTGATTATAGGATTTAAACTTGCACCTTTGCAGTAGCGAGTCCAACACACTACCACTGGACAACCATGGCTCCCTAATTTATTGTTGTTGTAGGGTTTAATGCCATATTTCAGCACACCTTTTTCCCATTCTCTTAGCTACACAAACACCTAAGAGATTCCTAATGCAAGAACAATCAGATTTCTTTGCATGGAATTATTTAGAGTTAAAAAAATTTTGTCATCATTTAGCTAACAAACAACAGTTTAATACAACCAGTAACACAGTCAATTAAATTAGTGTCTGTGTGTCTGTGTATGTGATTAGGATTTTGAATGTAGCTTTAACAATTTTGTCTTATCGCTATGATGTCTGCAGTGTGGCAGTTTATAGTGATGTCTAGCACTGGGATATCACTTAATGCTGAGAGCCATGCGAGGCAGCTGTTAGTACCAATTTTAAAAGACTTTGAAATGACTTGGCCTGGTTTCAATCCACATCCGAGGCAGACATTGTACCACTAGGACACTGGAGTGTTCCATTAAATTATTATGTAAGCATATGTGCATGTGTTTATGTATCTATCTGTTTACTTGTATAAATACATGTAATTTATTGCTTATTTCTGCATAAGTATGTTAATTATTTGGTGTTATAGTTCGCAAAATAACTTCAGTGAGCCAAAGTTTTCTTTTTACATCAATGCAAAGTGAAACTAAATAAGATTTTCCCAGGGACTGCATCACACTGAGAGACTACTGAATACATTATAAAAATGTATGGCTGAAGATCCATTTAATTTGAAAAAATGAAATACTGGAGAAAGGACACAAATTATTGAGAATTTCATCTCCTGACACTGAATTTATTCAAAATTAAACAGTTTTTTTTAAGCAAAGTTGTTAAAATGAATACCATTAATGCTCCATGCACCACGAATAACTTGTATTCTTATGTGTTAACCACCCACCCACCATATGCCAAAGTTGGGGCCTGAGTGAGAGAAACTCTGAGTTTTTCTTCAACCAACAGCTATTAAAAAATATAGCAATAATTATAACAAATGTTTTATAACTTTACATGATATAATAAAATTGTTAATAATTGTAACAATAATAACTGACTATTTGATAGTTATATACAAAATGATACTACCATATCCCATATAGTCACATCATTATCACTGTTTTCATCTTGTAAATCAGTCAAAGAAAGCAATAAAAATGATGACTCCTCCAAACTTGCTAGAGATAAAATTTGTAGTTCCTGTAATTTAAAGGTTACTGCATTTGTATGAGAAAATATGAACCATCTTTTCCTGAATAATATCATGACCTCATGCAGTATAGTATAAAAAAAACTAGTTCATGACCTCATGCAGTATAGTATAAAAAAACTAGTTCATGATCTCATGCAGTATAGTATAAAAAAACTAGTTCATAAGTTCCCAAGCAAATGCAGTAACCGTTTTTATTTATACTCATTTTGCTTTCCTACCTAAGGCTTAATAATAAAGGAATACACTATAAGATACAAAAAGTAATTGAATTTATACTGTATTTCAAAATAAATACACAATCATAGATTCATCAATACACTGCAGCAACAATAATGCACACATAGCACTACCCAGACACCGCTGAACTTTGTCACATGCCTGATATTAGTTGTTATTTTTAAATTCTCATTTTGGTTTAATAAAATTTAAACTTAGAGTCACATTTTGAATGAATGCACATTGAGAAAAAATCCCAGTTGGTCTGGAATGGATTTTGTTTTTCTGTTGATTCAACTCAATTGTGCTTTTCTGCTTATGATTGACTGGGTTTATTGGGTCAATTAAGCAGAATGTCATTTCATTTGGAAATACAGTCAAATTTACACTTCAGTTTAGGTGTGTATTAGGTTTTCTATGACATGGGTCCTGTCATTTGGATTTGCAGTACTAACTTATAAAATATGTCTTGAGGAAATTCAAAATACATAAATGTAAGTATATTTATTACAATTCTTATTACCAGTGAAAGAAGACATGTTTATGCCCTGTCACTTGCATGCTCACTGTCAGAGAAATCCCAGCTATGACGTGTATCATACAGCGTGTGTCTTCTATTGCCAAACATTGTATCAAAAAAAATATATCAAAATAGTTAAATGAGAAAATTGCAAAGCAGTTTTTGTAACAGACTGTTTAGTCAGTGGAAAAAATACTTTTTTGTCACCTTAGCTTATTGGCTCTGATGTTCTTAGTTTCTTACCAAAACCTTCAGTTGGCGTTGCATTTTTTTTCTTGAATTTAGTTTTAAATGGTCTCAGACAGATCTGCAATAGTCCTTGACCTCAATATGCTATTTGTACACTAGTCAAAGTCTCATCCATTAGGACCATTTCTCCTTCTTAACTGTTTAAATGATAAAAATGGTATTTTCAATTACTGCATCTCTCACATTTGTTGTTGACATTACACATATGTTTATTTGCTTGCTTGTTTTGAAATTATGTTTGTGACTCAGTAAATTCTCTACATTGTTAACTTTATCACCTCTCTTTCAAATGGACAAAACAGTCTTTTTTTTCAATCACAAACAAATCTAATCAACCAAAATCAGCAATGTGAGGAGATTATATGATTTCTTTTACAAAATAGTTTCATATACATTATGCTATTTTTAGACATTCATCATGCAGTATAAAGGTCTTCAGTATATAAAAAAGTACTGCACGATTATGACTAAAATTAGCAAAGATAGAAATGAGCATATGATAGTCTTCTTATTTGATGCATATATATATATATATATATATATATATATATATATATATATATATATATATATATATGTGTGTGTGTGTGTGTGTGTGTGTGTGTGTGTGTGTGGTTTTTTTTGTGTGTGTGTGTACCTCAAGTCAAAACTATTCATGGCATTTGTTATGTCACAGTTTATTTTATGAGTCCTATGTTTTGCTTACAAGGTGGTCTGTTCCAGAGCAGTTGACCACAGTGCCACTCCATGTAAACAGACTCTGATGCTTTCAACATAAGTTTTAGTGTGGAACTCACATAGACATTAGGTCATAAATTTAGTCTGGTTTTTAAGGTTTGTTACTAGATACAGTTTAAATTCTGAATTTTATATAAACCACTCAATGTTGCTGCCAGTTTCTTTTTAAAAATCTTCAGCATTAAAAGTTATGTTTGAAAAGTCCAAGTAATTTTTAAAGGTAGATTTGAAAGAGAAAAATACCCAGTGGTTAAAAGAGACTAATTAAAGTGAACCCTGTCATGAGAGACAACAATGTCTCATCTAAAACAGTTTATTTCTTCATACAAACAGAGCTCTTTTGTGACATGTATCATCCTAAACATTGGTCTTTATGATCGTCAGTCTACCAAAATAGTGGACTCTTTCAAGCATATTCTTCACTGATTGGTTATATTTATTGGTTATATTTATTTCTTATTAGCTTGTTCTATATTTTTTAATTCCCTAAACATGCTTCACAGTGATATGGGTTGAAACTTTTCCTGTTGCTAAAACGTACATCACAGTTGACAGGTGTCGCTATAACAAAAAGTTGTCTTATCTGGTCAGTGATGGTGGGTTGGTGGGAGGTAATACTGACTCTATCTCCTCATGCCCTACATTAAGATAAGCTTCCCTCATAAGTTATAGCCACTAGCTAGCCAGTACGCTGTGTTAATCCTCTTAAATCTTAAACAGCTGAAGTGAAGATCTCACTGATTCAGGTTTATCACAACTAGTGTACCTTGTAGGGGATGTAGAATTTACATCGTCAGCCAAAGCATCATCTGATTCTATACTGGTCAGGCTGCGAATAAATTTTGTCGTAGATTCGGTGTACCCACCTGTCTCAGCCTGATGGTATTTTGCAGAGTTCCATTTGGAAATTCCTAACTTCCTAAGTATAGCTACAGCAGGTATACATAGAACTGCACTAAAGATTAGAATAAATGCAACCATTCCACCATACCATGGGTATCCTTTATCCACCATTTTGGCCTGAAAGGGAGAAAACAGGAGGTTAGTAAGGAAGTTTATGATTTGATTGTTTTGTATTTAAAACAAAATTGAGAATGGAAGCAAAACGCTGAGCAAATATTGTAAAATAAAATGTCTATATTGTAAAATAAAATGTCTATATTGTAAAATAAAATGTCTATATGAGAAAGACTTATAGGGAAAAATGTGTGTTTTTGATTTTGCAAACAATTATTTATTTATTTATTTAATTATTTGCTCAGAAATAGGAAATGTGATCTAGAAGCTAGCTTAGTCTTCAGATTCATTCACAGCATCTTGCTTGTTTTAGGATTTGTTTTCCATATTAAACATTACATGTCATTACATCCTAGCCTAGATTTCCTTTGTGCAGTATGTTTTGCCAGGCACAACCAAAATATGCATTACCAGTACTGTATTTCATGTAATTTTTCGTACACAAAAAAATTATTAATTTCAGTGTACGAAACATTATACGTAAGATAAATAATTATCATTTTGCAGTTCTGACCATGTTCAAAAACTGAACAGATCATACCTGAAACAATTCTATCGAACACACACTACTTGACAACCTAACAGTACAAACATACAAAGTAAATGTATATTTTCTGTCTCAGTCTGCTCTCAACTCAAGAAATCTAATTTCATTAAAAATAAAAATACTCTAAAAGATTTTGTTGTTATTTGTGGACAAGAGAGAGAGAGAGAGAGAGAGAGAGAGAGAGAGAGAGAGAGAGAGAGAGAGAGAGAGAATTATGTTGCAGTGTGAAAGTTTGTCTGCATTTAGAGCATACATAACTCTTATGTTGTGTAATGTGGCATGTACTGAGATGTAATTTTTGTTATTTAAGAAAATATCAATGGGCTTCTAAACTCATTTTAAAATGCATATTATGTTTTGTTACAGAGACGGACATTATTAGGATAACTAATTAATAATAATATTTAAAGGTATGGTCTGTGAAGTCTTTTGTCAATTTGTTAATAAACACCAGTAGATATTGTAATAACAATAAGAGAGCTTATTCATCAATCATCATATTTTCTCACCAGCAATTATTTTTTTTTTAAAAACAAAATGACAATACAGTATTTTCAATCTTTTTTGCAAATGTAAATCGTCTTGATAGAAATTTTGTCTGATAATTTCATAGATTTTTCAAAAAATACAAAGTGATACGAACAAAAAATTATGATACATTTAAGTACTTATGATTTTGATAACTGGATTACAGTATATACAAAATATTAAAGGATACAAAAAAATACATGAAATATAGTATGTGAAATTTTATTTTAAGTCCCGTGATGCAATGCTGCACATTACAAAACATCTCCCTGCTTCTTTAAATGCAAAAGGACTTGTTAGATATAAAAAAAATCCTTTGACTGGAAAGTTGTATTATAAAAATGTAGTCAAAAGCAATGAAGATATAGATGACAAAAACTGTTTCAGATTAAATGTGTACCCTATCTGCCAACAGCATAGGCAGATCTGCCTTAGCATAATGCACTAGCAGATCAAGGTCTGTGTTGTTTGTTCTACATATTACTAATATTAATATAATATATAATACATATTACAAATTGCATAGACTCAGATTTGCAGGCACATTATGCACTGGTGGATCTGGGTCAGTGCAGTTTTTTAGTTGGACTTGATAGTATTTATAAAAAGCCAGCATCGGAAGTATATGTCCAACATGGCAGTGATCAGTCCAAGTAGGCAAGGTTTCAAATCTATCTGCTAAAATGATTAATACACAGAAAAATATGCTTACTTCAAATTCCTTTGGACCCCTAAAATCATTTTGTTATATCCATAATTCATTGTATTCTTAACTTCAAGGAAGCCTCAAAATAGTTGCCCCAAAGAATTTTATATGCAGAGAAAATGAAGTTGACATTGTGTTTTCTAGAGTTGATATTTTCACAGCCCCACCCATTTGTTTATGCTATTATCGAATGCTTTTGTATTCTGAGTATATTAACAACTGTAGTCTTTTTTCTATTTAAAAGTAATGTAAAATAGTTTTTACATAGTATTGTTTTGCTTCTTGTCAATTTTTGTGTTATTTTATTAATTATTTTATGTCTGCAATTAGTTGATGAGATTTCAGTCACAATATTCATGAATAAATCTTGAAGATGTGTATGAAATTCCATGCATTTGCAAATCACCAGCAAAATATTTTGGGAGGTTTTCTTGACTGGTTTAGTCAAACTGCAACCAACTAAGCTCCAGATCTGCTGTAGCATAAGGCACCTGCAGATCAGGGTCAATGGGGCTTGTTCTACTGATTACTCTTAACAAACTGCATAGACCCAGACACACCAGCACCTTAAGCAATGGCAGATCTGAGTCGTTGTAGTTTATATTTGGGCTTGTCTTATAGGCAAGTACAACTTCTCAAGTGGTTTAGTGGTTAAAGCGTCCGTCATGGGAGTGGAAGGTCATGGGTTCAATCCCCCGCTGAGTCATACCAAAGACTTATAAAAATCGTACTAACAGCTGCCTCGCTTGATGCTCAGCATTAACAGGTTAGTGTTAGGACTGGTCAGCCTGGTGTCAGGATAATGTGACTGGGTGGGACATCATGCTACATGTCTGCAGCATGATGCCCCAGTGCTAGACATCACTATACACTAACTCACTGCAGACATCATAGTGATATGACTAAAAAATTGTTAAAGCTATGTTAAAAATCCTAATCAAACAAACAAACAAACAACAATATTGTTGAATCAGACTATGGGAGAATTGAATATTTTCCTAAAATACATGTATAATGAGTATTTCTTTGCTTGGTTGAAAATACTACTTTACTGAAAGGTTTAGTAAAATATCTGTTTAACTGACTCTTTTTTGCATTAAAACACTATGCATGGTACATTCTGGTACTCTGAGAAATTGAATGGAAAGCCTAAGGAGAACAACAATCAGTAGGACAATTACAGACCCTGATCTGTAGGTGTATTAATACTATGGCAGATCAGGATCTTTGTTCTTTACAGTTTGAATTGACAAATAACAGAGTATATATGGTAATGACAAAAGTTGTGGACATACCCTACCCCCACAATATAACAAACCTTTTGCAAGACATTTGCTAAGCGTCATTAGGGGCATTGAGGATTGTGCTTTTTGAGTAACTAAATGTACCATCAACAGAACATTGGTTTGTCTTGTTTTCATCAACCTGCTATGCCCAAATTGTCTTTTTTTTGCATAATTTTTCATGCCTTTGTGTCATCTTTTTATTAACTGATTACATTTTTATAAATGATTTATTTTCTCGCAAACTTTAACAGAAAAAAGACAAACCAGGTTCCAAGATTGTAAAAACCGTCAAACAGTCAAACCTTACCTGTTCTTTATCGTAAGCCTGGTATGTGATGGGATTGATGATCTTGCTAATTAAGGTGGCAATCAGTATTATCAGGACCAGCACAGGTGCTATAAACTTCCAGATAATCTTCCAGTATCTACCCGTAGAGGAACCAACCATCATCTCTATGTCATGGCCAAACCTTTTACAAAAACAATAAAATATGCAATTAAAATTATTTCACTAAATAATGACAAAAGAATTTAAAGTACTGCCAACAAAAATAAAAGCAAGAGATTTTTTAAAAAAATTGTAAATCATTCATTCTCAAAATAATGTGTTCACAACTGAAAACACAGAGACCAAAATTTATCATTGCATAGAGTGCCATCTTATCAGTGTCTATGCTAATGGTGCATATACACACTTATTAGTCCAGTCCAAATTGTACAGATATTGATCTCTAATTGTTTTATTGTACCAGCAGAACTGGGTCTATTCTGTTGTTAGGTAGAATAATACAAAATTACCCTGATCTGTTGGCACATTATATTATGACAGATAGGTAGAACAATACAAAATTACCCTGATCTGTTGGCACAATATGTTATGACAGATAAGTAGAACAATACAAAATTACCCTGATCTGTTGGCACATTATGTTATGACAGATAGGTAGAACAATACAAAATTACCCTAATCTGTTGGCACATTATGTTATGACAGATAAGTAGAACAATACAAAATTACACTGATCTGTTGGCACATTATGTTATGACAGATAGGTAGAACAATACAAAATTACCCTGATCTGTTGGCACATTATGTTATGACAGATAAGTAGAACAATACAAAATTACCCTGATCTGTTGGCACATTATGTTATGACAGATAGGTAGAACAATACAAAATTACCCTGATCTGTTGGCACATTCTGTTATGACAGATCAGGGTCTATGTTGTTTGCAGTTTGACTCAACTTACAAGTAAACATGTATGGTATTGTTATATACAATGTGCTCTGATTATGTTTCCACAGACTTAAAATAGGAGGTAAATTAACAGTATTTTCCTGAACAAGTCATCAAGTAGTATATGTTGTTCATACAGATACATGTCCCATCATCATGACATGAAATAATAAATATTTGATATCATTACAATATTAAATTTGACCAATATGCTCTTGTACATCAGGTCTGAAATTATTACTGAAATTAAGTAAAAACTTAAAGAGGATAATTTTTTTAATATTGGTCACTTTTTCCCAATAGTACTGTTAACTTGCACTAATGTAATTTAGATCATGCAGTAAATGTGTATATGTGTGAATACTGTGTGACATCTCAGATGGACATAACCAATTCAAACTCTTGTCAGTCACTGCCAAAACAACTTGTCCAGCAAAGACCACAAACAGTACACACACAATAACCTCTGATTATTGTATGCAAATATTACACACACAATAACCTCTGATTATTGTATGCAAAAAGTACACACACAATAATTTCTGATTATTGTATGCAAATATTACACACACAATAACCTCTGATTATTGTATGCAAAAAGTACACACACAATAACCTCTGATTATTATATGCAAATATTACACACACAATAACCTCTGATTATTGTATGCAAATATTACACACACAATAACCTCTGATTATTGTACATGTATGCAAATATTACACACACAATAACCTCTGATTATTGTATGCAAAAGTACACACACAATAACCTCTGATTATTGTATGCAAATATTACACACACAATAACCTCTGATTATTGTATGCAAAAAGTACACACACAATAACCTCTGATTATTGTATGCAAATATTACACACACAATAACCTCTGATTATTGTATGCAAAAAGTACACACACAATAACCTCTGATTATTGTATGCAAATATTACACACACAATAACCTCTGATTATTGTATGCAAAAAGTACACACACAATAACCTCTGATTATTGTATGCAAATATTACACACACAATAACCTCTGATTATTGTATGCAGAAAGTACTGTTACATATATTTGATTTAAACAATTTATTTTTATCAGATTAAAATTTGACATTTTGGGTTAAAAATTCATTCATTGGGAAATTTTTCTAGAAATTTTCACTCTACAAGTAAACAACAGATGTTAACCTCATTTTCTGACCTTGCTTCAGAGTGTAAACAAGCTTCTAAACTGATTGGTTGATTCCAAGGACATTAGAGCTTTAGTTTAAAAAAGATTCGTTGATTCCAAGGACATCTTTCTAGATCATACTGTATTCGTGACTTTGCGAGCATGGGTTCGTTCTGTTACCTTCTAGAAAATCATGTTACCCCTTCCTGTTTACAAGAGAATCAGTATATAGCTGTGTTTTTGAAGTGAACGGTTCAGTAGTTAGTCTGGGGTTTTGGAATACAAAGATGCGTGTGTTATTGTTTGAGTGTAAATTATTTCAATTCATTTGGGATCAAGAGAAATTTATTGTGTTATTTATCTAGAAAGCAAATTTTTTTTTATCGAATTATGTTTCTCCGAGAATACTTACCCGATCACATTACTTTAGGATATAAGCCTGCTACCTCGCGAATCCAGCCCTACCAAAAGACAAAAATTGGTCTTTTCTGTCTATGCCATATAGACAAAGGGCAATAACTCTTGCCCCTTACCTCCCCTTGCCACCCACTAGGTGTCGCCAGTTTTAAGCTGAGTGGTATATATTATACGAGGATGCTCGCATGGCGGGGTGGTTGGGAGGGTTTCTTAGTAATGTGATCAGGTAAGTATTCTCGGAGAAACATAATTTACTAAAAATTTGCTTTCTCCTATGAATACATTCCCTGATCACATTACTTTAGGAGAATAGGTAATAGGAGGAGGGAATGCAGAGCATCCGACCTCCATCCCGGGTATCCTCTAGGGAATGATGGCTGGATTCACCATTTGAATGATAACCCGTTCTCCTAATTCTAATCAGCAACACAGCCCAGGGTCACGTGATATGTGACCCCTTTATACAGTTAAGAAGAAAGTTATTGAAATCTTCTTACCTGCAAAAAATTTTCTGGAGAATCCAGCGAAGCTAATAGGCTGTGCTGATTGTTGTAAATAGGTCTGGTGGGCATCTGGGCTGCCAACACCGGACCTACTAGATTCAAGGTTTGCCTCTGCGAGGACAAATCTTATAGATAAAACTGGAGAAGGTTGACTCTGCATGCCAGCCAACAGCTTCTATTATATCTCTGATAGAAACATTGCATTCGAATGCAAGGCTCGCTGAGATGGCTCTAATCTCAGGAGCGGTAATCTGCATGAGGTGACTCTGATCTTGTGAATCCTCAGAGTACGCTGAGCGTATAACCCACTTCAGCCATGAAGCAATGGCTTGAATGGTGATATCTCATTTCCCAGCTATCACCAGAAGAAAGAGGTGCTTGTATGTGACCTGACTCCCCTCTATGCATTTAAATGGTGCTAGAGTGCACAAACAGGATCTTGCATGGCTGTTGCTCCTGACTTATCTATAAAAGAAAGCGAGCTAATGACGACTCTTTGATTGCCAATGGATGGTAACCTATTTGTTCTTGGCTACGAAGCCTGGCTGCATCAAGAGGACCACCGAACCATCTGATCTGAACTGAAGATAGTTCTGGTCACTGCAAAGGACCTGTAACTCACTCACCCTGCGTGCTGAAGCTAAGACTATCAAGAAACCCAATTTGTATGATAGTAGCTTTAACGAATTGTGGGCTAAAGACTCAATACTGTCTGAATTGAGCCATGTTAAAACCCAGGACAGATTCCATTTGGAAACAGGGTGAGGGATATTAGTCGATTGAACTCTAAAGTGGCTAAAAGATCTGACAGATCTTTGTCATGGCTGTTATCACATTTATCATAATGGCGGAATGTGTCTGATATCATGGAGCAGTAGCATTTGATAGTAATTAGGGCCAACTGTTTCTCCTCGAAAGCCAGAGAAAAAGTCGGCCAGTTGAGGGATTGTGATACTCTAAGGAACGATGTTAATGATATAGTACCAATCCCTGAAAACATGCCACTTTCCACCGTAAGCCTTCAGAGTAGAGGGCCTTCTTGCTCTCGAGATTCTCTCCACAATCGAAGATTTAAATTGTTTCTCTTGCAAGGCTGTCTCAACAAGAGCCAAGCTTGAAGATAAAGATGGTCCGGACAGGGGTGGAACACCCGTGGCCGCGGTTGCTTGAGAAGATTTAGGCTGACTGTAATCTTCCTGGGTAGATCTATCGCCAGATCGAGTAGATCGGAGACCCAAGAGTTGTTCCATCTGAGAGGGGCAATCAGAATCATCTGACAGTTATGACCCCTTAACCTCTGGATTATTTTCAGTACCAAGACCGTGGGAGGGTAGGAGAATTCCCACAACCCTTTCCACCTGATTGACAGAGCATCCACGGCCCAAGCTTCTGGGTCTGGAACCTGTGAGACGAAGGTGGACAACTTGCGATTCCACCTTGTTGCAAAAGATCGATCATCGGACGTCCCCAAAGTGTGCAGATTGGAAGAAAGCCCGATTGATGGAGTGACCATTCCGTGTGAATGGCTGGATAGAGTGTCAGCCAAGACATTGAGTCTGCCAGGAATGTGTCTGATTTGTACATTGAGGTGGAGATTGTCGCACCAATATAGAAAATGCCAGATCAGATTGCACAGGTCTGGTGATTGGTGCCCCCTTGTTTTGAGGAGGCAAGTCACCACCACAAAGTTGTCTGACATAAGGAGGACAGTTTTAAATAAGAGTTGATCCTGTCAGAAGTGAAAGGCATTGATGACAGCCTTTATTTATGAAAGGTTGATGTGGAGTGGACTCACCCCTAGCACTCACGTGCCGCTGACGGTATCGAAGTCCGGCAACAGGTGGGCACCCCAACCGTAGGTACTGGCGGCGGAACATACCGTTATCTCTGCCTATGGTATCTCCAGAGTTATCCCTGTGGACAGCCAACAGGGGTTGTGCCACTGACTCAAGAATGATCTTATCTCTGGCATGATCATTATTGTGTGATCGAAGGGACTTAAAAAGGGCGCAATTACGCTAGTAACGACCTTTGTAAAGGGCGCATAAAAAGACGGCCGACCTGGATCACATTGAATAATCCGAGGAGTTGCAAAAACTCTCTGGCTGAAATGCGCATCCTGTTGGAAACGGACTCTACGAGTTCGACTATCCAGATTGAGATCTGTGAGAAACTCCACACCCAGATGGACCAAAACTCTGGGCTGCACAGAGATCGTACTTTATCCAGTTCACGAGAAAGCCTATATGATGTAAAAGTGATATAAGATCGTTTCTGCCTTTGAGCAGAGTAGAACTTAACATATGTTTCTGGAGGATGTCGTCCAAGTATACTGCCGTCACTACAGATGACGTCGAGCGGAACAGGGTGACGATGCAATCCATAACCTTGGTACAAGCCCAAGGGCTGATGTTGAGGCCAAAAAATATGACCTGGAACTGATAAACCGAGTCCCGACAAGCACAACGGAGAAATTCCGTGACTCGGTGGATAGGGACATGAAAATATGCGTCGTTCATATCTAGACTGACAGGATACCCGTCGGATGGATTGATCACATCATCGCCACATTGAATTTCAGGGATAAAATGTATTGGTTGAGGCGGCTCAGGTCGATGAGCGGCCTCCGGATAAGAAACAGCCACGAATAAAACCCCAGCTATTGCAGGTTATTTATATATATATATATATATATATATATATATATATATATATATATATATATATATATATATATATATATATATATATATATATATATATATAAAGGCATCCTTCTCCCGATCCGACGGTACATCCTTGAAGAGGGGAGAGGAGGATAGGGGTGAGGATGGATAAATGGAGTCCAAAGTCCCTCCGAAATGACCTGAATCACCCAAATGTTCTGAGGTAATAAAGTGGTCCAGTGGTCCTGAAATTGCAGGAGGCGGCTGCCCACAGGTAGGCAGTCCGTTGGCGGTGGGCAGGGTATGTCTACGTCTAGAGTTAGGAGGCTTGAATGCGGAGAAACTTTGGTTCTTGCCGCCTCTGTATGGTTGCCTCTTAGCTTGATTAGACTGATGGCTCCCAGCATCGGGTTGGGATCTATACTACACATTTGATTGTAAGGATCCCTTTTTCCTTGGTCCGCCTGTGTCAGATGATGATTGTTTTCGAAACGCCTGCGAATGTTGGGCGACGAGTAAGAGGGGCAGTTCCTGAGCTGCCTGCCTCCGAACTTTTTCAATTTTCCCCCAAAAGAGTAAAGGTGACCGAAACGGAGACATCCGTAAAGCCCGAGTAGGATGGGGCTTGAGCGACGTGGACCACCTACATGCGTCACGTCGTATCAGGTCGAAATTGGCAGAAGCATTCAACTCATTGGCCATGGAATGGTGAGCTGCCCTGTTAATAACTAGCAATCCAGGCCGTCACTTCACAAGTGTGGTCATTACCGGATTCGCCTAGGGGGTCGGAAAAATGGCTAGTGAAGCCAAGTCTAACAATGAAGACGTAGCGACTACGTTTCGGACTAGCTTTGACGTGGCATTGGAGATCAGTACTGAAAGCGTCTGATTGAGTTTCGTACCAGATACAGCAGCAGAGGGGGCGAATCAGACAACTTTGTTTTCTTTTTATTTTTGATTATACCCCCTCCAAAATAACACTAGACCCTTCTCGCGAAAAAATAAGTCTCTGACCCTTGTCTGAAAACATTCGCGTCGCAACGTTGTTGTCACTCACCCCCTCTGCTGCTAGAACTTTCAGTTGGGGTTAACCGAATATTTGATCCAGTCCGATACGATATCGTGTCCTAGGGTCTGCTAAATTTATTGTCACAAATCCGTGTGGTTTTGACTGAGCGTGACTAAAGAAATTTCTAAACTGATAATGATTCATATCACCGCTGCACCAAGTTTGATGAATATTTCGTAGCGTATGAGTATCAACGCCGTTAAATACACACAACACATTGCAATTATCTCTGATCACTTTTGGTATTTGTGTGTATCGTTGAGTGACATAGATCACATCAGTGTTTTTATGCCTGCCTCGGGAAAATATTCTAGCAGGATTTTTTTGATTATCTAACATGATATCATCGTATACCACTAAATTGTTAATACTTCCATCGATGTCTTCCACGGAAGGGGCTTCCTCTATATCAGTAATAAACTCAATAAAATCTTCATCGATTTGAAATTCTTTTGCTTTCTCGTTAAAATCCTTTAGCACTTCATAGCATCGCTGATCGTCTACACTCGGGGCTATTAAATACAAATTGTTCCATTTCATCCATCTCGTTATCAAATTAAGTAGCAGTTGTGTCTTTCCGCTTCCAGATGGTCCGATTATAATCATTCTAATTGAATTCGGCAACATTTCATGATGTTTAATAGGTTCCCGTCGTCGGGTAGCTGAATAATCAATTATATTCATGCCGTTATATATAAATTATGGATCTATATTGTGTGAAGTGTAAAAAACGTACTGGCACAGATGACTTGACGACGATTACAACTAAAAATAACCGATCAGCGCTTTCTGGTAAATGCGTACAATGTAGTACAAAGAAATTTAGATTTGTTTCTAAACCCAAGGAACTCAAGGAACCTTTAAAAAAAAACGAGGAGGTGATATCGCAGCCAAATTAGCAAAACTCCCTGGAACCCCATGGGCAAAATACTCTGGAGAAAAACACCTTCCAGGATATAGCTACTGTGGACCGGGAACAAGACTTGATATCAGACTCAATGATCAAAATCAGCCCCGACCCGGTGAGGAACCAATAAACGCTATTGATAAGGCCTGTCACCTTCATGATGTATCTTATAAAAGCAGTAATCTGCAGCACAGGCATCTAGCAGATGTGAAATTAATTCATGCGTTAAATGCTATTTCTGATAAATCTTTCAAAGAAAAATTGGCTTCCTTTTTGATAAAATCGGCTATGAAAAGTAAATTGATGTTAGGGGCTGGTAATTAATAACAACATGGAATCTATTTATTATTCCCCAAGAGGATACTGGAGGGGTAAATCAGCAATCCATAAACTCGCTAGTGCTGCGAAAGTGAAAAAAAACAACTGCGGCTCATTGGTTATCCAAACAGGCACTATGGCAAATTTATCTACCACCGCCTAAACAAATCAATTTCTCGCATTTTGATGTGACCGGACCCAATGAAGTTCATCAGGCTGATCTATTATTTCTGCCACATGATCGTGGTTACAAATACGCTTTAACCGTAGTTGATATTGCAAGTCGATACAAAGAAGCAGAACCGTTAAAAACAAAATCAGCCACTGAAGTGGCTTCTGCATTTGAAAGGATTTATCGAAGGAGTCCTCTGCACTGGCCAAATCTATTACAAGTTGATCCTGGCAAGGAATTTCAGGGTGCAGTGTTATCTACAATGAAATATCACAATGTCGCTATCAGACGAGGGCATACTGCACTGCATCGTGATCAGGCCATTGTAGAACGATTTAATAAAACCCTTGCTGAGCGGTTATTTGGATATCAATACGCAAAAGAATTCATCCAAGAAAAAAGATCCCGTGAATGGGTTAAAAGGTTACCAGCTGTGATTACTGCACTGAATAACGAGATTACTAGAACCATCAACATGAAACCTATCAATGCGATTAAAAAGAAGTCAATACCTGAAATGGAAATTCAAAAAGATTTTAGCGTTTCCCAACCAATTCTTGGTAGTAATGTCATTGTGAGGTACTTATACGAACCAGGAGAGCTTGAGGGTGGCACAAAAAGGGCTACTGATCCTATTTTGAGTGTTACTGCACATAAGATATCTAGTATAACACGATCTACGGGTAGACTTCCAATCTATAAACTGGATTCAACTGCCCCTCAACGGGGTTTTACTAGACAACAATTACAAGTGATACCTGAGGATACTCAATTACCACCACATGGGCTTAACTAGCACCCTTGCGTCTATTGCACTCAAGACAAGTCAACTTCACATTATTTCTGACATGACCGAGATTGTTATGCGATTATCTACCATCCAAACAGTTGTATCCGATATAGTCAATCCCTGTGAAGAGTGTATTGTTGCTGCATAACCTAGCGTCCATGGGGATTTATTAGCACGCAATGCATCTTCAACGACATTGATATCAACCAGCACAATATCATTTAATACGAGAATCTGTCTTTGAAATCCTTCGGATTTTGGTCCTGGAATATCAACTTCGATGTTCTGTTTTCGTGTATCCGATGGCCTATAACATAACGGTACTGGAAGTGTTGCAAATTTTTGTTTATGCAATTCAAATAACTTCATCTGAAGTGTATTCCTGACTATTTTTCTACTTGCAATGATTAAATCATTTGGTCTCCACGCTTCCCAAAACTCATTCATGGGAGTTTCCGAAATTATTTCACGGGCTATTTCACACTGGATTCTATCCGGTTGTAATCTAATTAGTTTCTTAAATTCTTTTAATTCATTATCAAGTGATCTATGATCGGTATCAATTTCTTCATAATAGTCTACAAAACCCTTTAGCCATTCATGGGGAGATGCACCGACAAATGGTGGAGGTTGGCCGTGATCCCCGCACATTACGACTTTTGTATTCTTCAATAACAACCACTCAAGAAATATTTTTAAGACATCTTCTGACACTGTGTCTATTTCATCCCAAAACATGATTTCAGGAATAAATTTCTCTCCCATGCGCTCAGGAGTCCATTTATCTCCCTTCCATCTAAAGAAACTATGATAAGTGCAGGCATTTACCCCTCGTTGTTTCATCTCTCTGGCGAGTCTGTGAGTCGGTGTTAGCACAATCATGTTTGATTTCCCACGATATAACTCAATTGCCCGGGTTGTTTTTCCTGACCCACCACAGCCGTTTAAATAAACTGTTTTATATCTACAGATTGGATCAGAAATCGGTGGTGCACTAGAAAATTCTGAACACTGATTGCTTTCTAAGTAATTATTTTCAATGGTAACATCTGCTGATGGAATATAATCATGAAGCATTTCCTTCTTAATTCTCCATGACCCCCAATTCTCGTTGCCAGTAGCCTTAAAATCAGCCATTTTGCTATTTATGTAAAATGAGTCAGTAGCAACTCTAACTGCGGTGGTAGGAAATCTATTGATCATTGAAAACAGATTGATAGAAGCATAACCAAGCATAGAAGCTCTCAAATATGTGTACTGCTCATGGATACCATCAGTGTAAGTAACAATTGTACCCAATTTGGTTCCATCGGACATAAATGCGTCCTTACGATTGACATATAAGCCCCTATTCGTTAAATCTTTGATTACAAAATCGTATTCAGCATTGTCTATAATCAATCGTGAAGAATATCTCGTATTATCATCTTTGCCACCTTGGGTAAATTTACCGATTATTCTTCGTCCAAGATCTTTTGCTTCATTGTTTCTGATTTCAAATAACTGTCTGGACCAATCCATGATTTGTTGTTCATTAAAATCAGGAAACAGTTTTCGCTCTTCGCTAATTATTTTTTCTAGATCAGGTTGGGGTAACCAGACTGATTTCTGTGCTCGATAGGATATAATTGCTTCACTGACAATTAATGATTTTAACATCTTACAATCAAGCATATACCGTAATAACACTATTGGCATCCAGTGTTTTTCAGACATGTGTTTACCAATCCAAAGATAACTACACGGATGAAGCCCTTCAGCCATTTCAAATGATGCTACACAAGCGAATCCGGTTAAATCGAAATGTGGCAGTGGTCCATTAATAGCAACACGGGTCATTTCGTGTGTAGGATGTCCAAATCGTTTGAAATATTTCTCACACTCTCCATACCCAAGAAAACTTCCTGGATAACATGCAATCATATCAACTGAAATAACGGTATCAGCGGTGTATTTTGTGTTCCATAATCCTCCATGGCTGTATTCAAGACAGGACAATTTGACATCTGATAAGAACTCACTTCGGGTTGGTTTCCACGCGTTTTTCTTCCTAGCAAAATGTGCTACAACTGATGGAAGTGTAAAACAGTTTGCTAATAATTGATCGTTGTCTTCCCCCCCCAGAACTCTGGGGAGAAAATTCACTAGCTAGTTGTTTCATTTGATTATGCAGCTCTTCAGTACGGTACAATTCTCCGTTGGGCCTTACAAACTGATCAAATCTACATTCTTCGTCTGAAGTACTATGAAATAGCCACACTGACACAGAATCGTTTTTACTCAAATGGTAAATAGCATCAAATAATTTCTGCTCTGAAAAAAACTCTTCGGTTCCAAACAGATATTTTACGGTTCTATCCCGTGGGAATATTGTTACTGCAGATGACCACGCGTGTGCGTTATGATCAATAATTTCAATGGGAGCCCCCTGTGATTTATATATTTCGATTCGTATAATACTTCTCCGGTGATTGTCCTTACCGATATTGGAAATCTCAATGATGTTTCTAATTTGGCTATATCTTGAATTGTTGCCCCATGCTGTTTCACTGTCAGTTCCCACTCGGTTATTTTTTTTCGTCTTAGATCAGTTAGTTTATTTCCCCGGGACGCATTTGTGAAGTGTTCTATTATTCGTGTTGCTACACAATTGAGCCCTGTCGAATATTTCATGGGTGCTAGTTTTGAAATATCAGGTTTTTCATTGAGCGGATATATCCCGTAAACAACTACTGTGACAGGATAAGATCTTTCGTAGTAGGGTTTATCAAGTCCAGTCAAAATTCCTGGTTTTGAATCCTGAGTCACAGTGACAGTTTTTTTGTCCTTAAGAATAGGCTCGTATTTGTCCCTAATGATCCATTTTCCATTATCACGGATAAGGAATTTTATTCGAAAAAAATTTCTTTCTTCCCCAAGACGTGAGATTATCACTGCTGCTTTTTCATCATTCATGGTAGCGTCAACAACACCATCAATTCGAAATGTTGACCAACAATGAGCTGCCCCATCACGCTTGAATTCATTAAAACAGTCTCTGATTTTACTAATCAAGGTTCTATCAAGAATTTTATTCTTTGGTGTATCAGAAACTCTATCAAGATTGAATTGAACACTTTTCCAGGGCTTAATTTTCGATAATCTCTCGAACTCCTCCATACTATAATTAAAACAAGTATTTAAATGAAAGATTTAAGTATAATGAATCATTGCAAATGGCTTATGATTGGATCAGTGACACCGTGTAACAAATCATGCAGAAATGAATTCTGTTGGTATCATATGCAAAGCTTTCGTCGTGGAAGCCTTGGTCCGTTACCCTGTATTCAATGTGGGGTTGGGGTCAGGGGGAGGTCGCAATTATGCGTTATGTGTGGAGGCAGACGATACAGGGAACTAAAACGCTATTATGATAAAAGAATAAAAAATACTGCCATTGACCCCAACGATGACAAAATAATAAAGACTGCTCAAGATTATATACAGAGACTTATAATTAAACCAAACAATGAATTAGAAAAATAGTGTTATTATACAAATGAACCAAGAATTCAGCCCTCACCCCTCCGTGCTTGTTAATTATGAAGCATTCCGTAATGGTATTATCAGAAAATTCGATTTTCGCGTGTCAAAATACAGTACACGCGTACGTCTATAACACCAAGGTAGGCCACTCTTAAATGATATAACCAAGGGAGTTATCATTGTGATTTAGCTTCTGAGCATTGTTTTATAGGAAAAGAAATATTTTCTTTTTTTTTAGTGTTTAAGTCAAATATTCTGTCTCATGTGCGATTAATGCGTATTTCATAAACATAGGATGTGATCCGGAGATGCAGGCGTTACAGGATAACACACGTGTATACTTTCTCCCTTAGATTGTGTTAACTTGTTTAATGGGTATTGTGATTCAGCGCTGGGCATTGTTTTGTAAGAAAAGACATGTTTTCAAACAATTATATTCTTTGTTCTAGTGTTTAAGTCAAATATTCTGTCTCATTTAAATACTGTGAAACACCATTAATAAGTAATTCAAGAAAATAAAATAGCATACTTGCGGATTGATGTATTAATTCCCTTTATATACCAAATGAATAGTTACAACATATATACGTTAAAAAACGTTATTCTTTATAGACGTGAACAGTGGTCTAACGGTATCGTGTTTGGCTTGTAAACCCAGACAATTATTCTTCACATGTTCGCGCCCCATAGCAGACAATTGTCTGATGGTGAAACGGTTGGATGTTTTTTTTTCTATTTAATTGAGGGGAGGAAGGCGCCCCCTCTGTGTTTACATTCACATAACATGCAAAACCCATGCTATCAAATTTACGGTAGCGGTGGGTTGTCGGTTTTTGACAACTTACGCAACCATGAATTTGATTTCATGGGTTGCATGTTATGTGAATGTAAACACATAAATGCCCTACATTACATCATCATTGAATTATAATCCCATCATCATTGAATTATAATCCATCCTTAATTAAGTTAATTAAGTATATGTATACCTACAATTTGCCACAACACTCAGTGGAAATATATACGGTATTTGTGCTGTCCTTAATTAAGTATATGTTGTGACGTCACCCCAAGCATATCTTCTGGGCGGTCTAAGATGGCGTTTGCCACGTTAGGCCTCCCCTTTCGGAGATGTATGTTTCGGGTTTCCCTTGGGCTTACTTGGATGTGAAGGCAACCAAGGAGTTCCAAAGATGTGTTGTCGTATATATGTAACCTCTAGGTCATTTCACGTAAACATACCCTCTTGTGATTATAACCCGTTATTTGACGAGTTAGATTCACTCTTAGGGGAATATGTTTCCGGTGAATGTAAATATAAATGACCTAAAATAAATACCATCCATGGATGTAATTAGCTCTCCATCACATTTGGGTTACCCCGTATGGTGTTCAAAAATGAATTACCGGCCAAAAAAAGGTTCGTGGATGCACATTGGGTAACCCCAGAATGAATTATAGGCTAATAGAAACGGTCATAGGGTCATATCTCAAAGAGCAAAAACATTCTGATATAAAACAGAAACAGAAAAATGCTCTAACAAAGGAACACTATGAAAGACACAAAGGCCTAATAAGGGACCCAATCAATGCAAATAGAACCACAACGGCCTATATCAAGGGGGCCAAATGACTGATAATCGCTCATCATGGTTGATATTTATTTTTGTCTGCATTTATATTTATATATACAGACTGAATTTTTAAAAAATATATTTATATATACAGACTGAATTTTTAAAAAGTATATTTATATATACAGAATTAATTTTTAAAAAATATATTTATATATACAGAATTAATTTTTAAAAATATATTTATATATACAGAATTAATTTTTAAAAAATATATTTATATATACAGACTGAATTTTTAAAAAAGATATTTATATATACAGACTGAATTTTTAAAAAAGATATTTATATATACAGACTGAATTTTTAAAAAAGATATTTATATATACAGACTGAATTTTTAAAAAAGATATTTATATATACAGACTGAATTTTTAAAATATTAACGGCTCATTTATTTTTGAAAAATGAATTAGAAATATGTATTATCATATATGAATTCTGAAATTATGAATAGCATCATAGTTGAAATTGCAAAATTGAAAAATCAGAATATTAAATTGTCAGATGGGTTAAATCCTGATCAAATCAAGTCGGATTTTCAGGATATAGAATACGGAGTTAGCACTAACAAGTATATGTTGCCAAAGAAATATGCACTCATCAAAAAAATTCAAAATTCTATTCGAGACTCTCTTGCATTTTCCAGTGAAGTAGATGTGTTTGTTCCGTTATATACTATCGTGGAAGGAATACGAAAAGAATTGGGTAACGAATATGAATTGAAAAAGGAAGTTAATTCTAAAATTAGAAACTTACGAGCGTTAATTCAAGAAAATGAACTATTTTGATTGACCGGCCCCTCAAAAGATTTTGTCAGACAGTAAAATCTCCTTGAGATTTTCATTTTTTTTTGTCATTTTTTGATTGAATCAGTGAAAATATTTCACACTGCGAAAATAAAAATATTTCACAGCAATAAAAAATTGGACCGTTAAGGATGGAATCATCGATGGGAAAAATTGTTTTACAATTGAAAAATGGTTTCTGATTTCAAATAATGGTCAATGAAGCATTAACGACCCGATTGGCTCGTGAGCGACTAGATGCAATTAAGAAATTTATACCAATTCGCGACTCTGTAAGAAATAAACTGCAAAAAGACAGAGTTTACAAACTGATTTTGCTCTGGGGTCTGAAGAGTTGTTTAAACCAGTAACCACAGCAACGAAAGGAGTAGAGCGTGCTTTACTGGGAGATACTCCCGAGACGGGGAAATCTGTTATTGGTGAACTTGAAAAACTAGCAGCGAAAACTGAACAAACTGAAAAAACTGATCCGAAAAAAAACGACTGTTTCTCTGTTGAATAAATTTACTGATCATGCTAAAATATTAATAAAAAAACCTAGTTTAGTGAAATCAAAGGATTATCAAGCCTTTGGTAATTTTGCTGCTCAAAGCTATAATTCAAAAAAAGATTTTTTAAAGGACGAGTATAAAAATGATAGAATATCAAGTAATGATTGGTTCGATTATTTGTATAAACTAAATAAAGGGATTGGTCGTTTGAATAAGGATGAGATAGGATACAAGGAATTTAAAAAGGGAATTAGTAATTATAAAAGAGAACAAATAGAAGAGCGACAACGAGAAATAGAAGAACGGCAAGAACTAAAACGTCAAACACCAACACGTAGACAAACAAGAAGACAAAAAAAACAACAACTACCACCTGATGATGATGATGATTTAGAAGAACGACGTCAAACACCAACACGGAGACAAAAAAAACAAGAAGAACCTAAAAAACAACAAATACCACGTGATGATGATGATGATGATGATACTCTTGATTATTTACAAACCACGGATACAGACAAACTAGATGAAGCAGCTGGTTATAGCGGAAGTGGACTGCAAAATCCAAGGATTGGAAACACTTGTCCTGATAGTGTTATCAATGATATATCACGATTAGATGTTCTTGTAGGAGGGTTCTGAGCTGGAAATAACTCTCCAGAAATAATTAATGAAGCAGCTGATATCTGTAAACGGTTATTTGCCGGCGGTATCATGGATATCAAAACATATCGAGATTTCATTGACGAGTTAGCAAATGGGTATCATAGCGATTAAATAACAATTGAAAACACTATTGTTTTTATAATAATGATTATACACTACAATCATGATAAACCAACCCTCGTCTATGTAGTTAATTCACGGTTTCCAGTTTATAGAGCATACTACGGAGATGGCCTCGGCAAGACCATTTTAGGATTCTTTTCAAGAACGGCCCCAAAAGTGATGCCGTTAGCTAAACAACTAGGAATGAAAGCCATTGATGTTATTCGTGATAAGGGTATTAGTACTGTTGGAGATCTTGCCGGGAAAGCGTTTTCAACTGCGAAGGATAAAATAACATCATTAGTGAGTCGAAAAAAGAAACCGTTACCGTCTACAGAAGAAATGCCTGCAAGTGTTAGTAAAATTATAAATAACGCAGTAGATGAAAAACTAGCGTCGACGGTAAATCAAGGGGACCAAAGCAATATTGCAAATATGATAGCGGGAAGTGGCTTTAGAAAACTACGACGATGAAAATGGAAAAATCGTTTACGATGAAAATCCGTAGGATTTCACGATTTAGACTCTGATAAATAGAATAAAATGTTCAAAAGGTCATCTGATCCAGCATTTGATATGGATGCCCCAGTGCGTAAAGATGATTCTGTACGCGATTTTCAATTTTATTCTTATCACGCAGTACAACCCGATCTCCGATCGCGAATTGAACTTCAAGTTCATGATACCAGTAAATATTTTCTACCGTGTGAGGCATTTATTGAAGTAGAAGGAGAACTTGTAACAAATGTTGCAGCTGATACCCCATATGACAATAACTCAAATGTCCGAGTTGGTTTTGTTAATAACGGCATCATGGCGTTATTTGAAAGCGCTAGATATCTCATTGATGGAAAAGAAATTGAATCCATTGACCGTGAAGTTGATATGGCCACAACAATCATAGGGTTAGCAAGATATTCTGATGATTATACAAGATCAGCGGGTCCATCTATGATGTTTGCAAAGGATACTACTGATAACGCTGATCACCTTCAATTCATTAAAGTGTTAACAGCACAGGGTACTGCAGAAAACAATCAACAAGAAGCAGCTAATCCAGAACGTCGAACTAGACCCGGAGCTGCGTTTGATATTCTCGGAGGCGTTAACGGTAATCTCAATTTAGGATTTGCAACACGCGTAGCAATGTTGCATGGGCAGCGTCGACGATTTTCATGTGCGATTCCACTACATCACATATTTGGATTCTGTAGAAACGTCCGAAAAGTTATTTATGGAGCCAAACACACAATAGCACTCGTGAGAAAGGGTACTGATGATGATGCAATCTGGCGTAATGCTGGGGTTGCTGCCGGTAAAGTCATTTTAACAAAACTATCATTGTGGATGCCAGTGTTAACTCCATCAATCACAGAAGAACAGCGACTACTATCATTTATGGATCAAGGAGGAAAGTCGTTGTTGAGTTGGTTATCAGTGACTACGGATACTAAACAAGACAATGTTGATGGTACATTCACATGGCACCTGGCATCAAAACAAGGGGTTTCAGCTCCACGTCATATATTTATTGCATTACAGAATGCTGTGCGAGTTGGTAATCAAGAACGAAGTCATATGATATTTGATCAGTTAGGTGTTAATGAAGTCTCGCTGAGAATAAACGGACAGCAGGAACCATCCGAGGATATACAACTTGATTACGGTCAGAATCATATTGCACGTGTCTATCATAACCTGTTGTCATTTATGGCACGTGATCAAAATGTGGATACCGGTTTGCAAATATCACAATTGGATTTTAAAAGCCTCTATCCGATTTATTACTTTTCATTGGAACATCTTGATTTGATGAGACAATCTGTCGTTGATATACACTTTAGAGCCCGTGTAACCCGTCCTGTTGGTGCTGGTGCTATTGCTAATTATAGAGCGGTTGCTGTCATTCTCAGTGATAAATCAATGCTACTTGAAGGTGTTGGTGGAAGAATGAGAGTGGTAGATGCACCAGTGGAAAATATGTAATTGAAAATCTGAAGGATATTTCCATTGAATCGTTTTACGATTTAGAATCAATCAATTATGTATAATGTCATATAGTAATATCAATGTGTCATTGACACCTGGTCAAATCAAAAAATTGCAATCAGAATCGGCTAAAAAATGTGGAACCACAATCACGTTGAAACCTAATCAAATGACTGGTGGTGCAAATAAATTATCGCTGACAACTCGTCAAGTGAAACATTTCAATGATGCTTTCAAGGATAAAAAAGGGGTTCAGATCACACTCTCTTCGGTTGCTATCAAAAATATGATAAAAACAGGTGGTATATTTCCGTTGTTTGCTGCAATACCAGCATTGGTTGCGGCAGCAGCCCCAGCAGTAGCAAAAGCGGCTGCATTGGGGGTAGTTGGAGGCTTGGGAACAAAAGCGGTACAGAGCATTGCTGAATCATATGAACCGAAGAAAGGTCAAGGGTATAAAAAAAGGGAAAGGGTCTAAGACTACCAGGAACCCCATATTCATGGTACAGCGGAAAGGGTCTAAGACTACCAGGAACCCCGTATTCATGGTACAGCGGAAAGGGTCTAAGACTACCAGGAACCCCGTATTCATGGTACAGCGGAAGATCCGTTCACGGATCAGGCCTGAGACTACCAGAAACGGTTTATTAATTCAGAAATCTATGGTTCCAATGTCCAATTTTGATTTAATGGATGCTGCTAAAAAACTAGTGATTAAAAATTTCAGAGGTGTTTTTATGAAAGATCAATTACCATATCAACCAAACAAAACTGAAACAGGTATTATTAATCTCGATAACAGCACCGGACCTGGAACTCACTGGGTTGCATACGCTATTGATCCACGTGGGATTGTCTATTTTGATTCATATGGATTAGCCCCACCAAAAGAGTTTATGCGGTATATAAAAACCCTTCCAATGAAGACTTGGTATTCTACGCTACCAACACAACAAATCAATGACCCACCAATATGCGGCAGTGAAGTATTAAATGTCCTTGACGCTATTTCAGCATCTAGAAAATCACCACACATTGTCGTAAATGACTACACTAGTAATCGCTTTTTAGAGAGAGATATATAAAATATCATGATTGATATTTGGGGAAGACCTCTGAAACCCAAACCCGATGACACTGCAACTCCTGATTCTATCAAGGATATACAAAAAAAAATTAAAGATGAAATCGCTGAGACGTTGAACTTAACAAGTGTTGACCCGAATGAAATAGTTGTATTTCAAGACAAACAGGGTAAATTGAAATCCAGTAATATTTCTCTGGATGATATTTTGGTTAAACAACAAAACGCAATCGAGAACACCGTTGCGTTATTTTCCGATCAGGGTAAATTGAAAACCAGTAATATTTCTCTGGATGATATTTTGGTTAAACAACAAAATGCAATCGAGAACACCGTTGCGTTATTTTCCGATCAGGGTAAATTGAAAACCAGTAATATTTCTCTGGATGATATTTTAGTTAAACAACAAAATGCAATCGAGGATACTATCGCGTTATTTTCCGATCAGGGTAAACTCAAACCGGGTGTACTTTTTTCGACGATTACAGATCGATTTAAAACTCTTAACGATTCTGCGTTAGAACTAGCAACACTTCAATCTAAAACCGAAGAACACATAAAACAGTTTACCGCATTTCGTAGAAATATCATTGATAAATTTATTGGAACTACATTCGATAAAATTGAACTAAAACTCCCTGATATTAAAAAATCCATCGATGAGACGAAAAACTTCATCGAAGCCGTCAAAGGTGATCTTTCGAGGATGATAACAGTTATTGAAAAAACAAAAATTCCTCATGAGAAAACCAACAACGTGGTATACACAATCCAACACGGATCATTTGAGTGGACACCTGAAAACAACAAATTAGACATCACTGCAACAGTTAAGGGTATTTATCGATTAACAATAGTGAGAACGACTCAATTTAATATTTCATCGTCCAGTTCATCCGGGGTCAATAATACGATTTCAACGATCATCGACAAGGATACAACTGAACAGTTCACGTTAATAGCTACTGATAAAAATTTGGTTAGGGTTACAA
Source organism: Unio delphinus (assembly GCA_029339505.1). NCBI lineage: Eukaryota > Metazoa > Mollusca > Bivalvia > Unionida > Unionidae > Unio > Unio delphinus. The sequence continues at coordinate 17,119,970 of JAQISU010001238.1, forward strand.
CAACGTGGTATGTGGAATTCGTAGCGGATTTAAGTTGAAAATTGCAAAGCAATTTCACTAACGGTTTCAATTGAAAACGATAGCGTATTTAAAATAAAAAATGATTTCATCATCGCAATATCGCTATGATCAGGTCAGAGAGTATCAAACTAGACTCAAAACCTTGTCTGAGGAGTATGAATTGAAAATTAAAAAATATCGCAGGAGAATTACCGCAATTGATGTTACTGTGTACGCTGTGAGTGGTGTAATCACCGGAGCTGGTATTATACTGTCTTCAGTGACAATGATGGCTCCGATAGCTGTTCCAATTTGCATTTCTGCGGCAACAACAATCGCTGGAATAATTTCAATAATCACAAAAAAAATATCCTCATGCAGCCAACGGAAACTACAAGACTACATAATTCAATTTCATGTTGTGTCCACTGCATACTCGCAATTATCCTCATTGATATCGTCATCGCTCGATGATACAATTATATCAGAGAGTGAGTTTTCAGCGATGGTAGATATATATGATTCTGCGATGTCAAAATTAGAAATACAACATGAGTATAATAACAATGACAACACAGATGGAATTACTTCAACAAATAGTGGAGAACACAAGCCCAGTACAAACAAGCATGATCTCAATAACCTCAACGAATCCAGAATTCAGTGTCAATTTCCCCTCTCCAGTCCCAGTGAAGGAGATAGCGCTAGCAAAATTACGAGTATACCATAGTTGGCCAAATATCAGATCAAAATCATTTGGTGGTCAACAACCCAATAATTCACTGGTATTTGCAAATAAGAATAAACCCGACGGAACTCCAGACTGGAATGTTGTTTCCATACCAACCGGATCATATCAAATTGAACAAATCAATGATGAATTCGCGCGTAGAATAAAATCGATTACTGGAGTAGAGTCAAAAATAGCTATAACAGTTCATGTGCCGACACTATCATCTGCCATTGAAATAAGCACAGAGGGTTATGTCCTAGATATCTATCAAAGTTCTATTAGAACCGTACTGGGATGGCCTGAATTACCACCCGGTGGAAAAACCGTTAAATTACCAGAACCACAAAAAACTGATTATATCACCGACAGGACAAAATCTGATAATCCAGTAAAGAGTTATAAAGATCATAGATTTACTATAGAGTTTTTTAGTTTAGTATATCGACCAATTGGAGAAGAGGAGGAAGTAAAGGAGCATCATCATTTTTTTGTTAACGAACCTAAAATCATTGACAATTTCACAGCAATGAATAAAGATTTTTCATTGTTGTTAATACCCCTTAAATCCGGTACTCTCACTCGAGATGAATTTATCAGCGTTGTAGAAACATGTAACAAAATCATCAATGACATGGAAACATTTAACCTAAAAATTATTCAGGATATATTAGATCACAATAACCCCCAAACGAGAACAACATTTGCAACGAAGTATAATATACGCGTCAAAGATATCCCCACATTCAAACTACCAGGATATAATATCTCAGAATTACAAAAATCTCTCAGTGATGGCATCGATGAAGGTTTCAAAAAAATCCATGATACGTGGATAAAAACACAACCACAACCACAAACAACTATCCTCAAACATAATAATGACCCAGATGGTGGTGGCAGGCATATTGCTCCGTTCAATGTGAATATTTCAACGGTGATTGCGCTCAATTTAGTATGTGATGTGATCGAAGGAAGCTATCAAATTAATCTAGAACGATCAAATCAAGCTCAGCAAGGATATATTTTGTATTCATTTGCACCAACAGCTCCTCCAGGGTTTTTAATAATTGAGTCTCCGGTGAATCCAGTCTATATGCGATGTCATAATAATTCATTAACCAGAATTAATTTCAAACTCACTGACCAGTCTAATAATCTGATTGATTTACAAGAGGAGGTTTTACAAATTAGTCTATTTGTGAAATCATAAATGATTTTCGTCCTAAGGGCTGGATCAAATATTCGGTTAACCCCAACTGAAAGTTCTAGCAGCAGAGGGGGTGAGTGACAACGACGTTGCGACGCGAATGTTTTCAGACAAGGGTCAGAGACTTATTTTTTCGCGAGAAGGGTCTAGTGTTATTTTGGAGGGGGTATAATCAAAAATAAAAACAAAAAAAAGTTGTCTGATTCGCCCCCTCTGCTGCTGATACACTAGAAAGTCGCTTGAAGTTAGCTTCCTGAATTTTTTACCGACTGGGGAAGAAACAGGAAGGACATCGTTTCTTCCTCCCATTCAAGATGTACGGATGCCTTAACTTTGTAGTCATGAGTGGCAGTAGGAGGTGGTGGGCATTCTTAAGTTCCCAACAACCTATAAATTTTTCCCCTGCGGCCTTGGAGCTAAGCTCAGTCCGTTTCATGACCGGATCTGTGTACGGCTGAAAGTGTTTCGTCACACTCACTGTGTGCTGAGTCGTGTTCTGGTCAACTCAGGCATCCACTCGCAGCTGAATTGTCAATTTTTTTAATTTTTTTTTTTAAAATCTTTTCCGTAATGCTTGTGCAGTTCAGCGAGCACTGCGCGCACATCTACCATTCGCTCAGAGGGAACGTTGGTTCTGGTACAGCTTGCATATCTGTATAGCATAATAGGTGACATAGATGACGCAATTCCGCCATAATTGACACTTTCACTAATTCTCCCTTGTGGAGAAGCCGTGAACATATGGGCGGCCGGGACTGCCGGCTGGTTTGTCTGGCGAATGGTCGGCTTGAATGTCGGCGACGGTCCGGCTATCACCGGTACCGACCGCTCCAAAGGCCTGGCTGGACGGACAGATTTCTCACTAAAATCTCCATCATAGTATTGATATGTTGCCGGCGGTACAGCTGGACGGACGGATATGTCACTAAAGTCCCCATAAATTATAGTTGGTCGGCACGTTTTAGCAATAAGGTCCCCATACTGGGACGGCACTGCCGGCTGGTTTGTCTGGCGTGTGGTTCGCCGGAATGTCGGTGACGGTCCGGCTATCACCGGTAGAAGCCGCTGCCATGGCTTGGCTGGACGGATAGATTTCTCATTAAAATCTCCGTCATAGTATTGGCATGTTGCCGGCGGTACAGCTTGACGGGCAGATTTGTCACTAAAATCCCCGTAAATCATAATTGGCCGGACCGTGTTAGCAATACGATGGGACGGCTGGCTGGACGGCCGGTGCCGACTGGACGGCCGGCGCCTACTGGACGGCCGGTGCGGTGACGGCGAGATCGCATAATAAAATTAATTCGATGGAACCGGTAAAAAACCCATGCGTCCTGACTTATAGGCCCGAAAGCCATGCTCGGACCTGCGGGGGGACTTACGCCCACTGGGCAGCCTAAAATTGGGGGAACACTCCCCAAATGTATCCAAAGGCGGACTGTTCTACTATGTCAACATAATTTTCCTCCATTGTCACATTGTCAACACCCTTTTTGCCGTTCATGCATTTGTTGTCGACATTTCTACTGAAACGACAAAAGAAGAGAAACAAAGCACAAATTAACAATTCAGCATGTTATTAAATCGATAATACCATAACCGTTACTAACGGAGTAAGCAAATTATTCAGTGCCGTGTTAACTCGTAATGACAACACGAGTATCGCCATTAGCGTGTTGCAACGGGTCGTTCAAAGATGAAGTCTACTGAAACGACAAAAGAAGATAAACAAAGCACAAATTAGCAATTCAGCACGTTTTTAATTCGCTAATACCATAACCGTTACTAACGGAGTAAGCGAAATTATTTAGTGTCGCGTGAACTCGTAATGACAACACGAGTATCGCCATTAAATAGTCGCAACTTGGTCGTTCAAAGATGAAGTCTACTGAAACGACAAAAGAAGATAAAACAAAGCACAAATTAGCAATTCAGCAAGTTATTAATTCGCTAATACCATAACCGTTACAAACGGAGTAAGCGAAATTATTCAGTGCCGCGTGAACTCGTAAATGACAACACGAGTACCGCCATTAGCGTGCTCTGTCCACGTTGCAGCCTGGTCGTCCCATAAAGGTGACAAAGTCACATTAAATTTGAATATATTGTAAAATAATGTACACAACCTGTAGAGGAATGATTATCCAACACAATAATTCCAAATTTAACTTCGGATGGTCCGAATTTACACTAATATGGCTTGGATTCATTGGAGGTCTAATTGTACGTGTTTACACAGTACAGCGAAGCTTAAAAACTGGCGACACCTAGTGGGTGGCAAGGGGAGGTGAGGGGCAAGAGTTATTGCCCTTTGTCTATATGACATAGACAGAAAAGACGAATTTTCGTCTTTTGGTAGGGCTGGATTCACGAGGTAGCAGTCTTATATCCTAAAGTAATGTGATCGGGGAATGTATTCAAAGGAGAAATTATTTGTGCTCATTTGAATTATTATGAAACTAAAACTGAATTCATCACGTGACATCATCGTCCATATTAGATTACATCATCAAGATTCGAAACAGGAACTATTGGGACATTTTATTATCAGGTCTCTTGCAATTCCACTAGTGGATTATTTTGTGAATTCTTTTTGGATTAATTTTTGGACTTGATTCTCTAAAACCGTAAGTTTAAATATTTTCTTTTATTAAAATATTTGCACTCAATAAATTGTTTGTTATATTTTTACAAGCTTGTTATTTTACCGCTCCGGTGGCCTAGTGGTTAGAGCGTCCACCCCGGAAGCGGAAGGTCGTCGGTTCGATCCCCAGCCGAGTCATACCAAAGACTTACAAAAATGGTACTAACAGCTGCCTCGCTTGACGCTCAGCATTAAGAGGTTAGTGTTAGGACTGGTCGGCCTGGTGTCAGGATAATGTGACTGGGTGAGACATCATGCTACATGTCTGCGGCATGATGTCTCAGTGCTAGACATCACTATAAACTGCCTCACTGCAGACATCGTAGCGATATGACTGAAAAATTGTTAAATCTACGTTAAAAATCCTAATCAAACAAACAAAAGCTTGTTATTTTCACTTCTTTCTATGTTGCTGCTTATTTGTATACAAATAGTACAGACAATGACCTGTTGATGCATTATGGGACAGCAAATCAAGGTGTATACTATTCAAAGTGTATGTTATATACAAGTAAATGTATCCTACTTACAGCCCTTGAAGACTGCAGTTCTCTGTTATTTGAGAATTTTACTAATTTTAACTAAATTTGACTAATGATGTTATCTGCCACATCAAACACAGTGAAAACAAACTTCTGATTGATTAACAATGAGACTGACATAACCCAGGAACTTAGTAAAAAAAAATTTAAACCTAAAGATTTTTTAATACTCTGGTAAATATCATTCCAATTATTTGGTTAATTTTACAAAAATCTAATTGCAGGAGTTCATACTGATAGTTTAGTAAAACGTTATAGCTATTGATAAAACCCATCACATTTTCACAAAATTGCCCCTTCTCAATCAGAATTAATAATAATAATAATAATAATAATAATAATAATAATAATAATAATAATGAGAATTTGGTATAGCACCTAATCTTTAGAAGCTCTAAACACTTAACAACATCTATAATGACATGACTACAAAGTACAAAACACCATGAAAATAGAAAACATAAAAAATGCTGAAAATATTTAGGGTAGAAAACATTATTAGGTCTTTTAGTTTGTTCTTGCAGTTGAAAAAGGTTTTAAGAGCACTCTTGAAAGGGATTACTGTCTTTGTGTCTAATGAATCCATTTTGTGTCAGTTTTGTATCATTTTATTTAGATATCTAATTGACTGATTTTTCTTTGAATATTGTTATAGACTGTAGTCTGTATGATGTCCAAGATATTACAAAATGAAGAAAACAAAGTATCTACATAATCATGTTTTCTAAGATTTTTAATTAGCTGCCTTTGACTAATTTTGTTAAAAACATTTCTTTATTTACATGATTTAAATTTAAACATTGAATTTATGTTCTCATGCAATACATTATCAAACATAAATCACAAAGTTAGGTAGGTAACCAGTCTCACATGTAAAATAGTATATATTTTTAATTTTGTTAATTGAATGTAAATTAAGGCGAATGTACATTACTTCAATGCAATGGTTGAAATGGTATGTTCTTAGCACACATGACCACTGAAATTTTTAAAACTAGGGCACCTCTTTAAGAGAGGGGAGCATTATCAAAGTAATGGGACAGTCAAAAATCTTTACAATCTCATGACTTGTACATTAAGAATGGTTTTGCATTATCATCCCAGTTTCGACACACTTTAAACTTCCCATGAAATTATTTCGTTAAAATTGCTTATTTTTCTTCTTTTTAATAATAATTTCTTTGACACTGTTTCAAAATTATTCACATACTGATGAATTAATTAATTATTGTTTGATCAATTAATGATCTTTTTAGATTTTATATTGATTATTCCACTCACTTGTCAACTCCATATACCCATCCAATAACTATGCACTCTGCCAGGGCAATAGATATAAGCGGAAATGACCCAGCAAAGGTATCAAACAGCGACACCCAATATGTTCCACTTCCTAACACAAATATTATCCCCACAAGGCAACAAAATGCACAAAGAACACCTGAAATATAAATATATATTTTTAAAAATTGCACTTAGTACACCTGAAGTATAAATATATATAAAAAAAAACAATGCACTTAGTACACCTGAAATATAAATATATATAAAATTAAAAATGCACTTCATACACCTGAAATATAAATATATATAAAAATAAAAAAATGCACTTAGTACACCTGAAATATAAATATATATAAAAATAAAAAAATGCACTTATTTTATACTACTATTTGCCAAAATCAACAATATTTTTGGTTCAATTATTTAATAGACATGTGCTTTATTTACCCACACATTTTAATAGTGATCTTGCTAATTTTCTCACAGAGTTACTGTATAACAAGTAACTTAACAAGTTATCCAAGGAACACCCATTTATTTTATGATCACCCATGAATTAGTATATTTGCCAGTAGAAGTAATTTTGATATATCATTATGATCAAGAAAATCTGATATGCTATTTGGTCACTTGCTCATTCAATTGGCAAGTATTGCCATCATTCATGTAGGAATGCTCATTTAAAATCTTACAACATGCTTTTTCTCTTCAATATTTTATGATGACATGCCAGTTTCAATGATTTATTAATTCGTCGATTGTTACCAATGATATTTTCCATGATAATGTACACAAAACACAGCAGAGCATAAATGGTAAACAAATGACATTAGTACACTGAATACAGTAAGAAATCTGCTACTTCAATCTGATTTTATACATATTGCTTATCAACATATTTGAGTATAATAGTTAAAAAAAGAAAACTTGCTTGTTCTGAGTAAAAAAATGGATATATTTCATGTCATTGGTGAACAGTTTCACTCATGGCTTTACCACTCACAAAAATACGAAGTTTTCCACCATCTCAATGAAACATGTTTTTCATGTGATCCAAGTGAACATTCTCTATACATAGCAAATTACAGTGATTTACAAAATTGTTTAAACAAAATTCAAACTCCCATTGACTTTCATGATATTAGACAATCACAAGAACATCACTTTATTAATCTTTGTGGTGAAATTATTACAAATTATTGCCAAAACAATTAACAAGCCAGTTCCAAGTTAAAAAATTATAATATTTACTGGTTTTTTAACTTTTGCCACTTTAATAATTTATTTTGAACAATAATTTCATCGTATCGCATAGTGTCAAAATGATCATCAAAAATCGCCCATAGAATTTCATAAAGTGATCATCAAAAGGTTACCTAATCGATTTCACAAAGTGATCATCAAAATTACCTATTCCATTTCAAAGTAATCAAAATTACATATTTCAAATAATCCATTCCATTTCAAAGTGATATTCAAAATCACATATTCCTTTTCATGAAGTGGTGATCAATGAGCTTCCTTTTCCATTTCAAAATAATCATCAAAATCACCTATTCCATTTCAAAATGATCATCAAAATTGCCTATTCTATTTCAAGGTGATCATCAAACATTACTTTATCCATTTCAAAGTGATCATCAAAATTACCTATTCTATTTCAAGGTGATCATCAAAAATTACCTTAACTATTTGAAAGTGATCATCAAAATTACCTTATCCATTTCAAAATGATCATCAAAATTACCTATTCTATTTCAAAGTGATCATCAACAGTACCTATTCTATTTCAAAGTGATCATCAAAATTATCTATTCTATTTCAAAGCGATCATCAAACTTACTGATTTTTTTTCAAAGTGATCATCAAAATTACCAATTCTATTTGAAAATGATCATCAAAATTGCCTATTCTATTTCAAGGTAATCATCAAACATTACCTTATCCATTTCAAAATGATCATCAAAATCACCTATTCCATTTCAAAATGATCATCAAAATTGCCTATTCTATTTCAAGGTGATCATCAAAAATTACCTTATCCATTTGAAAGTGATCATCAAAATTACCTTATCCATTTCAAAATGATCATCAAAATTACCTATTCTATTTCAAAGTGATCATCAACAGTACCTATTCTATTTCAAAGTGATCATCGAAATTATCTATTCTATTTCAAAGTGATCATCAAACTTACTGATTCTTTTTCAAAGTGATCATCAAAATTACCAATTCTATTTGAAAATGATCAGCAAAATTACCTATTCCATTTGAAAGTGATCATCAAAATTACCTATTCTATTTCAAGGTGATCATCAAATAGCTACCTTTTCCATTTCAAAATGATCATCAAAATTTACTATTCTATTTCAAGGTAATAATCGAAAATTACCTGTTCCATTTCAAAGTGATCATCAAAATTACTTTTTCTATTTCAAAATGATCATCATATAGCAACCTTTTCCGTTTCAAAATGATCATCAAAATTATCTATTCTATTTCAAAGTGATCATCAAAATTACCTATTCTGTTCTAAAGTGATCATCAAAATTACCTATTCCATTTGAAAATGATCATCAAAATTACCTATTCTATTTGAAAGTGATCATCAGAATTACCTATTCCATTTGAAAAAGATCATCAAAATTGCATATCCTATTTCAAGGTGATCATCAAATAGCTACCTTTTCCATTTCAAAATGATCATCAAAATTACCTGTTCTATTTCAAGGCGATCATCAAAAATTACCTAATCCATTTGAAAGTGATCATCAAAATTACCTATTCTATTTCAAAATGCTCATCAAAATTACCTATTCTATTTCAAGGTAATCATCAAAATTATTTTTTCCATTTGAAAGTGATCATCAAAATTACCTGTTCTATTTCAAAATGATCATCAAAAATTACCTTATCCATTTGAAAGTGATTATCAAAATTACCTATTCAATTACCATTTGATTAACATAATTACTTTTTCCATTTGAAAGTGATCATAAAAAATTACGTTTTCTATTTCAAAATCATCAAATTTATATATTCAGTTACCAAACTATTCTATTTCAATGCATATCTGGAAAGCTATATAAATTATCAAAGTTGGCTGATTGATTGTTTGGGGATTTAAAACCATTTCTCAGCACAAGATAGGCTATATATGACGTCCAGTGTAATTGGGGCACGAAGAACCCTGGAAAACCCTAGTAAGAACCACCAACCCATGGGAAGTTACTGTCAGCTTCATGACATACCCACACTTTCCAAGACAGAGTGAGATATATTTGCAGTACATGTATTGCTTCCTTCGGACCTTTGGACATTGTATGAAAACAAAACATGAGAATTTAAATGGAAATAAATGGGATTTTCTTTTCTTGTTTTTTTAATACTTTTACATAATATCCCAAGCTCACAATTATCATAGATATTATACATTTTTGTAATGAAATTTCATCAATTTTTCAGCCACTTTCACATATCTAAAAGCTATACATGTATTGACTTTTATAAATTGGGTAATAGCCATATGAGTATGTCTTTTAAAGTTTTAATTCATTTCATGGAATAATAAAATTTCTTTGATACTTTTATATTATATTTCCTATATTATTTGTCATATATACTATGACAGATATTATCTTAGAATTCCTCATAAAATTAATTTTATACTTTAAGTTTTGATTTGGGAAGCCGTTGCTTTTAAAAACCTTCATTCACAAACATTTCAAGTTTTTTTTTTTTTAAATGGCAACTTATACATTTTGTAATTGAACTTCAAAGTTTTCTGCAATATATCCTATCATAAGGAAGAAAAAACAATAGTGCAAACAGGAATCTGGAAGATAAAATGTTACAAAAGATCAATACAAACTTTTCTACCTTTAAAATAAAGAACCAATTAAGTTATGGAACATAAACTCAACTGTTATACCTGACACAAGCCACTTTTTTCTTATCCATGGAAAAGGTTCTAGGTCATATATGGAAGCTGTGACACCTTCAATTGTCCCAAATTCACTTCCAAGTCCAAGGGAAAGCAGCATGAGGAAAAAGATAATTGACCAGAAAGGGGCAGAGGGGCCAAACTCGACAATAGCCTGGGTAAATACAATGAAGGCCAGACCTGCTCCCTGAGCTGCCTGTAAAAGTTAATTGAAGACCAGTCAGTATAAATGAAATACCTTAATTCATTGTTGACATACCCACACTGGATGATAAGCCCTCTCTGAACACAATTTCTGCAAATTTTTTTTGAAGGAAACCTTGTTAAATAATAAATCCATACCTTGCATTTTACAACATTACAATATTGGGACCATTGGTAATTTTCAAGTAACCTGTAGTTTTTAGTAACCAAGTACAATAGTGTGTGGACTGCAAAGAATTTTAAATAGAAAACACAAAGTACACATGCATACTTGATAAATATAAATATTAACTACAAGAAATACAATTTACTATTTTTTCTGCTGCTGAAAGTATAGGTACAAGGTAGTGATATTGCAAATGTCCAGAAAGAGATTTTATTTTAATTTAAAATCACATATGAACTATAGATTTCAGAGCTCTCTGTAGGCTTTAGAGACTGGACCCCTTTCTACTGAAATTGGGGTTGTTACATAATAGATGAATTGGGGTTGTTACAGAATAGATGAATTGGGGTTGTTACAGAATAGATGAATTGGGGTTGTTACAGAATAGATGAATTGGGGTTGATACATAATAGATAATTGGGGATGTTACATAATAGGTAATTGGGGTTGTTACATAATAGATAATTGGGGTTGTTACAGAATAGATGAACTGGGGTTGTTACCGAATAGATGAATTGGGATTGTTACATAATAAATGAATTGGGGTTGTTACAGAATAGATGAATTGGGGTTGTTACATAATAGATGAATTGGGGTTGTTACATAATAGATGAATTGGGGTTGTTACATAATAGATAACTGAGGTTGTTACATAATAGACGAATTGGGGTTGTTGCATAATAGATGAATTGGGGTTGTTACATAATAGATTAATTGGGGTTGTTACAGAATAGATGAATTGGGGTTGTTACATAATAGATAATTGGGGTTGTTACATAATAGATGAATTAGGGTTGTTACAGAATAGATGAACTGGGGTTGTTACAGAATAGATGAATTGGGGTTGTTACATAATAGATAATTGGGGTTGTTACATAATAGATGAATTGGGGTTGTTACAGAATAGATGAATTGGGGTTGTTACATAATAGATGAATTGGGGTTGTTACATAATAGATAAATTGGGGTTGTTACAGAATAGATGAACTGGGGTTGTTAGAGAATAGATGAATTGGGGTTGTTACATAATAGATGAATTGGGGTTGTTACATAATAGATGAATTGGGGTTGTTACATTATAGGTGAATTGGGGTTGTTACAGAATAGATGAATTGGGGTTGTTACAGAATAGATGAATTGGGGTTGTTACAGAATAGATGAATTGGGGTTGTTACATAATAGATGAATTGGGGTTGTTACAAAATAGATGAATTGGGGTTGTTACATAATAGATGAATTGGGGTTGTTACAGAATAGATAAATTGGGGTTGTTACATAATAGATGAATTGGGGTTGTTACAGAATAGATGAATTGGGGTTGTTACATAATAGATGAATTAGGGTTGTTACAGAATAGATGAACTGGGGTTGTTACAGAATAGATAAATTGGGGTTGTCACATAATAGATAATTGGGGTAGTTACATAATAGATAATTGGGGTTGTTACAGAATAGATGAATTGGGGTTGTTACATAATAGATGAATTGGGGTTGTTACATAATAGATGAATTGGGGTTGTTACAGAATAGATGCATTGGGGTTTTTACATAATAGATGAATTGGGGTTGTTACATAATAGATGAATTGGGGTTGTTACATAATATATGAATTGGGGTTGTTACATAATATATGAATTGGGGTTGTTACATAATAGATAATTGGGGTTGTTACATAATAGAAAATTGAGGTTGTTACATAATAGATAAATTGGGGTTGTTACATAATAGATGAACTGGGGTTGTTACAGAATAGATGAATTGGTGTTATTGCATAAAATATTAATTGGGGTTGTTACATAATAGATAATTGGGATTGTTACATAATAGATTGGGGTTAATACAGAAAAGATGAATTGGGGTTGTTACATAATAGATGAATTGGGGTTGTTACATAATAGATGAATTGGGGTTGTTACAGAATAGATGAATTGGGGTTGTAACAGAATAGATGAATTGGTGTTGTTACATAATAGATGAATTGGGGTTGTTACATAATAGATGAATTAGGGTTGTTACAGAATAGATGAACTGGGGTTGTTACAGAATAGATGAACTGGGGTTGTTACAGAATAGATGAATTGGGGTTGTAACAGAATAGATGAATTGGTTTTGTTACATAATACATGAATTGGGGTTGTTACATAATAGATGAATTAGGGTTGTTACAGAATAGATGAACTGGGGTTGTTACAGAATAGATGATTGGGGTTGTTACAGCATAGATGAATTTGGGTTGTTACATAATAGATGAATTGGGGTTGTTACAGAATAGATGCATTGGGGTTGTTACATAATAGATGAATTGGGGTTGTTACATAATAGATGAATTGGGGTTGTTACATAATAGATGAATTGGGGTTGTTACAAAATAGATAATTGGGGTTGTTACATAATAGATAATTGAGGTTGTTACATAATAGATAAATTGGGGTTGTTACATAATAGATAATTGGTGTTGTTACAAAATAGATGAATTGGGGTTGTTACATAAAAGATGAATTTGGGTTGTTATATAATAGATGAATTGGGTTTTTACATAATAGATGATTTGGGGTTGTTTTAGAATAGATGAATTGGGGTTGTAACATAATAGATGAATTGGTGTTGTTACATAATAGATGAATTCGGGTTGTTACAGAATAGATGAATTGGGGTTGTTACATAATAGATGAATTGGGGTTGTTACAGAATAGATGAATTGGTGTTGTTACATAATAGATGAATTGGGGTTGTTACATAATAGATGAATTAGGGTTGCTACAGAATAGATGAACTGGGGTTGTTACAGAATAGATGAATTGGTGTTGTTACATAATAGATGAATTGGGGTTGTTACATAATAGATAATTTGGATTGTTGCATAATAGATTGGAGTTGTTACAGAATAGATGAATTGGGGTTGTTACAGAATAGATAAATTGGGGTTGTTACATAATAGATGAATTGGGGTTGTTACAGAATAGATAATTGGGGTTGTTACATAATAGATGAATTGGGGTTGTTACATAATAGATGAATTGTGGTTGTTATATAATAGATAATTGAGGTTGTTACATAATAGATGAATTGAGGTTGATACATAATAGATGAATTGGGGTTGATATATAATAGATGAATTAGGGTTGTTACAGAATAGATGAACTGGGGTTGTTACATAATAGATGAATTGGGGTTGTTACAGAATAGATAATTGGGGTTGTTACATAATAGATGAATTGGGGTTGTTACATAATAGATGAATTGTGGTTGTTATATAATAGATAATTGAGGTTGTTACATAATAGATGAATTGAGGTTGAGACATAATAGATGAATTGGGGTTGTTACATAATAGATAATTGGGGTTGTTACATAATAGGTAATTGGGGTTGTTACATAATAGATGAATTGGGGTTGTTACAGAATAGATGAATTGGGGTTGTTACAGAATAGATGAATTTGGGTTGTTACATAATAGATGAATTGGGGTTGTTACATAATAGATGAATTGGGGTTGTTACAGAATAGATGAATTATGGTTGTTACATAATAGATGAATTGGGGTTGATACATAATAGATGAAATGGGGTTGTTACATAATAAATAATTGGGGTTGTTACATAATAGATAAATTGGCGTTGTTACAGAATAGATGAATTGGGGTTGTTACAGAATAGATGAATTGGGATTGTTACAGAATAGATGAGTTGGGGTTGTTACATAATAGATATTGGGGTTGTTACATAATAGGTAATTGGGGTTGTTACATAATAGATGAATTGGGGTTGTTACATAATAGATAATTGGGGTTGTTACATAATAGGTAATTGGGGTTGTTACATAATAGATGAATTGAGGTTGATACATAATAGATGAATTGGGGTTGATATATAATAGATGAATTAGGGTTGTTACAGAATAGATGAACTGGGGTTGTTACATAATAGATGAATTGGGGTTGTTACATAATAGATGAATTGGGGTTGTTACATAATAGATGAATTGTGGTTGTTATATAATAGATAATTGAGGTTGTTACATAATAGATGAATTGAGGTTGAGACATAATAGATGAATTGGGGTTGTTACATAATAGATAATTGGGGTTGTTACATAATAGGTAATTGGGGTTGTTACATAATAGATGAATTGGGGTTGTTACAGAATAGATGAATTGGGGTTGTTACAGAATAGATGAATTTGGGTTGTTACATAATAGATGAATTGGGGTTGTTACATAATAGATGAATTGGGGTTGTTACAGAATAGATGAATTATGGTTGTTACATAATAGATGAATTGGGGTTGATACATAATAGATGAAATGGGGTTGTTACATAATAAATAATTGGGGTTGTTACATAATAGATAAATTGGCGTTGTTACAGAATAGATGAATTGGGGTTGTTACAGAATAGATGAATTGGGATTGTTACAGAATAGATGAGTTGGGGTTGTTACATAATAGATAATTGGGGTTGTTACATAATAGGTAATTGGGGTTGTTACATAATAGATGAATTGGGGTTGTTACATAATAGATAATTGGGGTTGTTACATAATAGGTAATTGGGGTTGTTACATAATAGATGAATTGGGGTTGTTACAGAATAGATGAATTGGGGTTGTTACAGAATAGATGAATTGGGGTTGTTACATAATAGATGAGATGGGGTTGTTACATAATAGATGAATTGGGGTTGTTACAGAATAGATGAATTGGGGTTGTTACATAATAGATGAATTGGGGTTGATACATAATAGATGAATTGGGGTTGTTACATAATAAATAATTGGGGTTGTTACATAATAGATGAATTGGGGTTGTTACAGAATAGATGAATTGGGGTTGTTACAGAATAGATGAATTGGGATTGTTACAGAATAGATGAGTTGGGGTTGTTACATAATAGATGAATTGGGGTTGTTACATAATAGATGAATTTTGGTTGTTGCAGAATAGATAAATTGGGGTTGTTACATAATAGATGAATTGGGGTTGTTACAGAATAGATAATTGGGGTTGTTACATAATAGATGAATTGGGGTTGTTACATAATAGATGAATTGTGGTTGTTATATAATAGATAATTGAGGTTGTTGCATAATAGATGAATTGAGGTTGATACATAATAGATGAATTGGGGTTGATATATAATAGATGAATTAAGGTTGTTACAGAATAGATGAATTGGGGTTGTTACATAATAGATGAATTGGAGTTGTTACAGAATAGATAATAGGGGTTGTTACATAATAGATGAATTGGGGTTGTTACATAATAGATGAATGGTGGTTGTTATATAATAGATAATTGAGGTTGTTACATAATCGATGAATTGAGGTTGATACATAATAGATGAATTGGGGTTGTTACATAATAAATAATTGGGGATGTTACATAATAGATGAATTGGGGTTGTTACAGAATAGATGAATTGGGGTTGTTACAGAATAGATGAATTGGGATTGTTACAGAATAGATGAGTTGGGGTTGTTACATAATAGATGAATTGGGGTTGTTACATAACTGATGATTTGGGGTTGTTACAGAATAGATGAATTAGGGTTGTTACATAATAGATGAATTGGGGTTGTTACATAATAGATGAATTGGGGTTGTTACAGAATAGATGAATTGGGGTTGTTACAGAATAGATGAATTAGGGTTGTTACAGAATAGATGAATTGGGGTTGTTACAGAATAGATGAATTGGGGTTGTTACAGACTAGATGAATTGGGGTTGATACATAATAGATAATTGGGGATGTTACATAATAGATAATTGGGGTTGTTACATAATAGATAATTGGGGTTGTTACAGAATAGATGAACTGGGGTTGTTACAGAATAGATGAATTGGTGTTGTTACATAATAGATGAATTGGGGTTGTTACATAATAGATAATTGGGATTGTTGCATAATAGATTGGGGTTGTTACAGAATAGATGAATTGGGGTTGTTACAGAATAGATAAATTGGGGTTGTTACATAATAGATGAATTGGGGTTGTTACAGAATAGATAATTGGGGTTGTTACATAATAGATGAATTGGGGTTGTTAAATAATAGATGAATTGTGGTTGTTATATAATAGATAATTGAGGCTGTTACATAATAGATGAATTGAGGTTGATACATAATAGATGAATTGGGGTTGATATATAATAGATGAATTAGGGTTGTTACAGAATAGATGAATTGGGGTTGTTACATAATAGATGAATTGGGGTTGTTACAGAATAGATAATTGGGGCTGTTACATAATAGATGAATTGGGGTTGTTACATAATAGATGAATTGTGGTTGTTATATAATAGATAACTGAGGTTGTTACATAATAGATGAATTGAGGTTGATACATGATAGATGAATTGGGGTTGTTACATAATAGATAATTGGGGTTGTTACATAATAGGTAATTGGGGTTGTTACATAATAGATGAATTGGGGTTGTTACAGAATAGATGAATTGGGGTTGTTACAGAATACATGAATTGGGGTTGTTACAGAATAGATGAATTGGGGTTGTTACAGAATAGATGAATTGGGGTTGTTACAGACTAGATGAATTGGGGTTGTTACATAATAGATGAATTGGGGTTGTTACAGAATAGATGAATTGGGGTTGTTACAGAATAGATGAATTGGGGTTGTTACAGAATAGATGAACTGGGGTTGTTACAGAATAGATGAATTGGTGTTGTTACATAATAGATGAATTGGGGTTGTTACATAATAGATAATTGGGATTGTTGCATAATAGATTGGGGTTGTTACAGAATAGATGATTTGGGGTTGTTACAGAATAGATAAATTGGGGTTGTTACATAATAGATGAATTGGGGTTGTTACAGAATAGATAATTGGGGTTGTTACATAATAGATGAATTGGGGTTGTTAAATAATATATGAATTGTGGTTGTTATATAATAGATAATTGAGGTTGTTACATAATAGATGAATTGAGGTTGATACATAATAGATGAATTGGGGTTGATATATAATAGATGAATTAGGGTTGTTACAGAATAGATGAATTGGGGTTGTTACATAATAGATGAATTGGGGTTGTTACAGAATAGATAATTGGGGCTGTTACATAATAGATGAATTGGGGTTGTTACATAATAGATGAATTGTGGTTGTTATATAATAGATAACTGAGGTTGTTACATAATAGATGAATTGAGGTTGATACATGATAGATGAATTGGGGTTGTTACATAATAGATAATTGGGGTTGTTACATAATAGGTAATTGGGGTTGTTACATAATAGATGAATTGGGGTTGTTACAGAATAGATGAATTGGGGTTGTTACAGAATAGATGAATTGGGGTTGTTACATAATAGATGAATTGGGGTTGTTACATAATAGATGAATTGGGGTTGTTACAGAATAAATAATTGGGGTTGTTACATAATAGATGAATTGGGGTTGTTACAGAATAGATGAATTGGGGTTGTTACAGAATAGATGAATTGGGATTGTTACAGAATAGATGAGTTGGGGTTGTTACATAATAGATGAATTGGGGTTGTTACATAATAGATGAATTGGGGTTGTTACAGAATAGATGAATTAGGGTTGTTACATAATAGATGAATTGGGGTTGTTACATAATAGATAATTGGGGTTGTTACATAATAGGTAATTGGGGTTGTTACATAATAGATGAATTGGGGTTGTTACAGAATAGATGAATTGGGGTTGTTACAGAATAGATGAATTGGGGTTGTTACATAATAGATGAATTGGGGTTGTTACATAATAGATGAATTGGGGTTGTTACAGAATAGATGAATTGGGGTTGTTACATAATAGATGAATTGGGGTTGATACATAATAGATGAATTGGGGTTGTTACATAATAAATAATTGGGGTTGTTACATAATAGATGAATTGGGGTTATTACAGAATAGATGAATTGGGGTTGTTACAGAATAGATGAATTGGGATTGTTACAGAATAGATGAGTTGGGGTTGTTACATAATAGATGAATTGGGGTTGTTACATAATAGATGAATTGGGGTTGTTACAGAATAGATAAATTGGGGTTGTTACATAATAGATGAATTGGGGTTGTTACAGAATATATTATTGGGGTTGTTACATAATAGATGAATTGGGGTTGTTACATAATAGATGAATTGTGGTTGTTATATAATAGATAATTGAGGTTGTTACATAATAGATGAATTGAGGTTGATACAGAATAGATGAATTGGGGTTGATATATAATAGATGAATTAGGGTTGTTACAGAATAGATGAATTGGGGTTGTTACATAATAGATGAATTGGGGTTGTTACAGAATAGATAATTGGGGTTGTTACATAATAGATGAATTGGGGTTGTTACATAATAGATGAATTGTGGTTGTTATATAATAGATAATTGAGGTTGTTACATAATAGATGAATTGAGGTTGATACATAATAGATGAATTGGGGTTGTTACATAATAGATAATTGGGGTTGTTACATGATAGGTAATTGGGGTTGTTACATAATAGATGAATTGGGGTTGTTACAGAATAGATGAATTGGGGTTGTTACATAATAGATGAATTGGGGTTGTTACATAATAGATGAATTGGGGTTGTTACAGAATAGATGAATTAGGGTTGTTACATAATAGATGAATTGGGGTTGATACAGAATAGATGAATTGGGGTTGTTACATAATAAATAATTGGGGTTGTTACATAATAGATGAATTGGGGTTGTTACAGAATAGATGAATTGGGGTTGTTACAGAATAGATGAATTGGGATTGTTACAGAATAGATGAGTTGGGGTTGTTACATAATAGATGAATTGGGGTTGTTACATAATAGATGAATTGGGTTAGTTACAGAATAGATGAATTAGGGTTGTTACATAATAGATGAATTGGGGTTGTTACATAATAGATGAATTGGGGTTGTTACAGAATAGATGAATTAAGGTTGTTACAGAATAGATGAATTGGGGTTGTTACAGAATAGATGAATTGGGGTTGTTACAGACTAGATGAATTGGGGTTGTTACATAATAGATGAATTAGGGTTGTTACATAATAGATGAATTAGTGTTTTGAAAGAATTGCTGAGTTGGGGTTGTTACAGATTAGTTGAATTAGGGGTTATACTGAATTGCTGGGTTGTGGTTGTTACAGAATGACTGAAAATTAGTTGGTTTTTTTTACATAATTGCTGGGTTGGAGTTGTTACAGAATGGCTGAATTAGTGTTGTTACAGAATGGCTGGGTTGGGGTTGTTACAGAATAGCTGGGTTTGAGTTGTTACTGAATGGCTGCATTTGGGTAATGTTGTTACATAATGGCTGGGTTGAGGTTGTTACAGAATGGCTGGATTGGGGTTGCTATAGAATGGCTGGGTTGTGGTCGTTACAGAATGGCTGGGTTAGAGTTGTTACACAATGGCTGGGTTAGGGTTCTTACACAATGGCTGGGTTAGGGTTCTTACAGAATGACTGGGTTAGGGTTCTTACAGAATGACTGGGTTAGGGATCTTACACAATGGCTGGGTTAGGGTTCTTACAGAATAGCTAGGTTAGGGTTCTTACACAATGGCTATGTTAGGGTTCTTACAGAATGACTGGGTTAGGGTTCTTACAGAATGACTGGGTTGAGGTTGTTGCAATATTAGAGTTCTTTAATTCTGTTCATGTAATAAACTTTCTTGCATACTTGTCATTATTTCTTATAACCTACTAGGAAAAGTTTGGGTCAACAGGATTACCAGTTACAAAACATGAGAGTCAAGGGTTCATTTTTAGGGTCCACAGGATATGAAATCCAAGAACATTAGGGTCCAAGAGTACATTTAAAAATACTGAATACTGAATGCGCTGGAGGCCATTGGAGAGAGTTCTGACAATGTATCACAGCAGAGAGACAAAAAATAAAATAATATGGTCAATGGATAAATAATATAAAAATGTTCAAAACTTAATATTTTCAGTTAAGGATATTTGCCTTTAACTATATATCATTTGATATTTCCAAATTTCCACTTACATGATTGAAAATAGTAAAAAGATTTTCTAAGTGGAATGACAACAAATTGGAAACTCAGTCTTTAAAACCTTGTCGATATTTACAAGGGAAATCATTTAAAAGGACATCATAATCATTTTGTCAATATATCATGAAATCTTTTTTCTACCACATCAGCATTGTCTTGGTTTCTTGATTATTTAGCATAATTATTTTCTCTTGTATGTATTTGGGGTAATTTTACCACAAAAATAAGGAAAATGAATGTTTCAAATAAAACAAACATTCTAAAATCTTCCATTACAGTTTCAATCTGTTCAGCAATTTTTAATATGTATTTTGTGAAGATTTCTTTTATACAGGTTTTGCAAATCTTTATTTAATAATAATTGCTTTTGTAACATTTATGTCTTTATGAAGAATAAAAACGTACATGTAGTTTAAATTTGAACAGAAGATTAATGTTCCACAAGTCAATTTCTTTCAACAACTTTTGAATTCTTCATTAAATAAATCTTCTGGCACTTATTTGAAGTGAAACTATAATTTAATCTCTACTTTCCTATTGAAGAGAAAAATGAAATATTTCAACAACAAAAAATTCAGACATTTGACTGGTTTGTACTTACTCATAATGAAACTAAACCTGGAAGAAAACAAATCAAGATTTTCCTGAGACAAAGCAACAAACCAAGTGTACTTGTTCAAATTATTGTGTTTTACTAGCCATCAAAATTCACAGCCCTATATCAAACTCTTTAGAACGCAATGTCACAAATAGCTGATTTTTAAATCATTCAAGGTATGTTTCAGATGTCCTTACATGCCATGTTTGATTAAGATATATGCTATTGTGACTGTAACTCAACTTCAAAAAATCAACGTCATTTACAATATTTTTTATATATAATAGCAAATCAAATCTAATCAAAGGCAAATTACATTAGATAAAAATGTTACATTCACCAGTCATTATACTTCAAAATACTTGATTCACTTTCTTTGACCTTGAACCAAAGGTCATATGAAGCAGATTATTAAACTTGTCTGGGATCTGATTGAGATGTACTTATATACCAATTTTTGGTCAACATCCATTTCGCCTTCTCAAGTTACTGTTTTCACAGTCATTAGTAGAACAAATGCCTAAACTGAGTCCTCAGATCTTCTCAAGTTACTGTTTTCAGTCATTAGTAGAACAAATGCCTAAACTGAGTCCTCAGATCTTCTCAAGTTACTGTTTTCACAGTCATTAGTAGAACAAATGCCTAAACTGAGTCCTCAGATCTCAAGTTACTGTTTTCACAGTCATTAGTAGAACAAATGCCTAAACTGAGTCCTCAGATCTGAAGTTACTGTTTTCACAGTCATTAGTAGAACAAATGCCTAAACTGAGTCCTCAGATCTCAAGTTACTGTTTTCACAGTCATTAGTAGAACAAATGCCTAAACTGTATCCTCAGATCTCAAGTTACTGTTTTCACAGTCATTAGTAGAACAAATGCCTAAACTGAGTCCTCAGATCTTGAACCCAAGGTTAAGCATTGCCAAACTTTGCGAACAATTGAGCCATAATTACATTTTTTTCATTTTTGTTCAGGCCTTGAAGGTCATTCCTATATATGAAATGATTATGAAAAAGTAAAAATGATTAAATGTTTAAAAAAAATTTAAATTAATAAAATATTCTAAATTCTTTACTGATCCTTGAGAAATTTTTTAAACAATTCACCCATTCTACTCTAAAAGATTTCTTATGATGACTGATGCTGCATGGTTTAGTTAAACAAATAGCAAACAAATAATACCTGTCTCATCTAATTTTAAAGACTGTATGACAAACAACACAAAGAAATTAAACATAAATCTGCTAGCACCTGATGTGTTTGCATATACAGTGTATATATATATATATATATATATATATATATATATATATATATATAGATAGAGAGAGAGAGAGAGAGAGAGAGAGAGAGAGAGAGAGAGAGAGAGAGACTCACTGTTTCAAGTTCTTTCTGTAGATCACATGACCAAAACCCTGTGAGGTTCACTAAACTGGCATTGTGTATAAGGTCTGTTGTATATTGATGGATTGTTATTTGGCCATCATTGGTGTAATTGGGATATGCTTTCTCTAGTAGTTCAATATTACTGCAATAGAAAACATTAATCTTTTTAACACATTTTATTATTAGATAAATTGGATTCCTTAAAAGATGTTCTACTTGTTTAAAAAAAACAATATTCTAGAGGAAACTAGGAAAAGTCGTTTTTATTTGGGGGTTTGTTACTGAATAACAACTGTTGCAGATGAATAAATAGAACAAGCCTGATTAAGATCTGCTGTGATGTGTTTGAGTTGGTGTGTTTACAGTCTAACCTTTAGCCTAACCAAAAAACCTTGGTTAGCAATTCACTGAACTTGTCCCAGATATAAACTATGGTTAACAGTTCACTGAACTTGTCCCAGATGGTCTTAAGCCTACTGAAGTGCCAAGTTTGGCTGAGATCCATTTTGCACTCCATGTATTTATTTTAATTTATGTTGACAAGCAGTTGTATTGACCTTAATATCAGGATCACATAAGCTGATTGTCATATTTACATCAAAAACTTAGTTTGATAAATGAAATCTGTTTGCTCTCAAAAACGAACACACAAGTTATGGTCTTTGACCCTAAACCTAAAATAAATAGTGTCACAGAATGCTATATTGAAATGTGACCATAGAGCAGGTTTGGTTGAGACCCAGTCTATTTGTTTCAAAAGTTTTGGTATTACAGAGACTGCTACAAGCCATGCCTTTAAATATCAGTCAAGTTCTACCATTGCTAAATTTCTGACTTGATAGGTCAGAATAAAGTAGCGGTATATCAGTTTATAAATAAAATCTTAAAGCAAGAGATTTTTTGGTTGATACTAATCTAATGATGAAATACTTTTATTTATCACTAATCACTGTATGTTAGAGGTACACGGTATTAACAGTACATGCCGTGGTACTTTTACACTGTGGTGGTACTGCTCCTGTTGCGGAATATAGGAACATTCCCCAAGAATATGAAAATAAATTTGTTTCAAAAAGGCAAATTAAAAAATTAGATGTTTCTCGATTCTGCATATAAAAACTTAATATCTTGCTTTCCTTTCAACTTTCTATGTTGTGCATATTAAATCCTTGTCATAAAAAAATAACATTATCTATCAATATATATTTGATACTGCATGTAGAATGTAGATGCGAAAAAAGGCATGAACTGATAGCTGGAGAATAAATGCATTGATCATTAGAAGAGCAAAGACATGAAGATAGATTCATCTACTACATCAACATTAATGAAAGTTTGCTTTGGAAATGAACTCGATTTTAAAACTATATTGATAACACATAGGTCTTGTGACTGATCAGAAAGGTCAAAGGATACAAGATGAGAGACTGGCAGGGTAAGTGGACAGGTACTCTCTAAGGATACTACAGGTTTAACAAAATGATCATATATGGCACTGTATCATTATCCATTATGACCAATCACAAGTAAGGATTCCAAAACAAATACCGGTAGTACAAATGAGATAAATGGATATATCTGGTTTGGGTCATAAAAGCATGGTATGAAGTTCAAATTCTGAATAAACATTGAACCTTAAGGTTGAATGTAATGAGTATTAAGATGTTATCACATTTAGACTGGGGGAGTCTTCGGACAGGGTCCTTTAGACCTTTATTCTTAATTTCTTTCATGTCAGTGTTAAAACTTAAAAGAGGCCAGTGTTCTGATTCAAGGAATTTGACCAGGTCTCTTAACATGGTTTTGAGAAAGAGACAGCTGAACTTCCAATCCATGTCAAATAGTCATTCTTGAAAGGGAAAAGTTAACATAGTTCAGAGATTCTGATTGACAAAACAAATGATTCTCTTAGGAATATTTTTTAGAAATCACTACTTATGATTGATGTAGTGAAATTAAGACATACACCATGGAAGTAATGTGAATTTAAGTAACAACCTTGATCAAAATTCTTTAGTTTGAAAGTTTTGGAAAGAGAGAGGGTTTGCTCCAATTAAGCCTAGGAAAAAAATAGCTCTTTTCTCATTAAACAAGAAAGGGACAAGGAATCTGTCTTATGAGAAAGACAGTGTTTAGTGCTTGATGCACAAGTTCTAAAGTTAACAGCATTAAAGTACGCAATTTTAATTTCAAGTATTATTCTTTTTTTTTAATTGTTTGTTGTATGCTATGCTTGTTTGATCTGACTAAGTTCCATATTATGTATCGTTTTTTCACTTTCATGGAAATGTGTTAATGCTAGAGTTGTTATGTAATTTGTCTTAATTAATTTCATAGCATGTGTTGGTACTAGAATTGTTATGCAATTTATCTTTTAATTTTACAGTTATTAGTTCATTAGCAGAATTGACTGCCTGCAATCCAAATATTCAGATGTGCAGGACTTCATAGAGCTGTATGAAATAATTTCCTTTGTCTGTTAGGATAATACTGATTAATTATCTATTATATTTGCTTTTGAATGTTGAAATAATTTGGAAGTAAGTAAGGATCTGTTAATTTTATGCAATAGTAATCAAAATATGTAGTAGCATACAGGTCTCTCTAAACACCGCAAGACTCTCCAAGAACACCTTAAACTTACATAATAATCACTTAAAATTTCAACAACAGTACAAAAAACCAAAAACAAACAAACAAAGAAATAAAAACTGTGAATATTTAGCGATATTTTGTGTAACAGTAAAATTAGTAAGGTCGCGAGTTGCCAAGGGAAACAGCTCCTGTTTTGATGAAGAGTGTTCCGGTACAGTAATGTGAATATTAATCAACATTTATAAATAATCAGCAATGCCACAAATAAGTCATTAAATAAATTAAACAAAATGGCAAATTTACTGTATATAAAATTATTTGTTTATCTCAATAATAATTTAACTATTCCTTCATTCCTTTTTTTGGATAAATATTAACATGGAGCCTAAACAATTCAACAATTCAAATAAATGAGAGAAGTATGGAGTATGGAACATCGCCATTTAAAGAGGAAATTGTTTAATATATATATATATATATATATATATATATATCATCATCATCATCATCAGTCTAGTGTGGTCGTTGAGGTACTGTGCTGCTGAACATCTGACCAGTTCCCTCCACTTGACTCGGTCATGTGCCAATGCCTGTGTCTCTGCAAAACTTTTCCTGGTCTATTCTGTGTGATGTTGTCACTCCACTTTTTTCTCTGTCTACCTCTCCTTCTACCACCTTGGACACTACCCTGCAGTACTGTTGTGGTTAGACTGTTGGCTCTAGTGACATGGCCATACCATTTCAGCTTTCTCTTTTTGACAATGGTGAGGAGGTCTTCATAATGGCCTACTTTGTGCCTGATGGTGTTGCGCACTTCTTCATTTCTGATGTGGTCCACGTAAGAGATGCTAAGGATGGTTCTGTAGCATCTCATTTCAAGTGCCTGAATTCTTCTTTGTAATTCTGCTGTCAGGGTCCAGGCCTCACATGAATACAGAAAGATTGAGATGACTAGTGCTCTCAATAGTCTGATTTTAGTTTTCAGACAGATGTTCTTGTCTCTCCAGATGGGTCTTAGCTTTGACATAGCTGCCATTGTTTGTGCTGCTCGTGACAAAATTTCTGCTCTTGATCCCTCTTCCATGATTATGGAACCTAGATATTTGAATTGGCCGACTGTTTCCAGTTCATGTCCTCTGACTTTAATCTTGCTTGAGATTTGTTTGCCACTGTTTGTCATCAGCTTTGTCTTCTCGGCACTTATCTCCATGTCTAATCTGGAAGATGTTTTATCCAGGTTCTTCACTAAGGTGGCAAGTTCATCTTCACTGCCTGTCAGCCCATCAATGTCGTCTGCAAAGCAGAGGTTGGTGATGTTACGCCCTCCAATGCTGACTGTCTCACAGTGGTTTTCCTGGGCTTCACTCATGATGCGCTCTAAGTAGATGTTGAAAAGCGTGGGTGACAGGAGACAGCCTTGCCGTACTCCAACTGTAGTCTTGAACCAATCTCTCACAGAACCTTGAGCAATTACTGCACTGGTAGCCTTGACGTACAGCTGCTTGATGGTGTTGGTCAACTTTTGACCCATGTTGTACTTCTTCATTGTGGCCCACAATGCCTCATGCCACACTCTATTAAAAGCCTTTTTGAAATCTATGAACACATGATAGATGTCTTATTGATGTTGTATTTTTCACACAGAACCCTAAGATTGAAAATTTGTTCTGTTGTGCTTCTTCCACTACAGAACCCTGCCTGTTCTTCAGCGATTATTTCTTCTGCTTGTGGGTTCAGTCTGTTCAAGATGATCTTCAGCATCACCTTACTAGCATGGCTGGTCAAACTGATAGTTCTGTAATTTTGGCACAGCTGGAGATTGCCTTTTTTGGGGAGTGTTATAATTAGTGACTGGGTCCACTGTGTTGGCCATTCGCCTGTCTGCCAGATCTTGTTGCAGATTTTTGTTAGTAGTTCTATCACTGATTCCCCACCATTCTTGATAAGTTCAGCTGGGATGTTGTCTACTCCAGCTGCCTTTCCATTCTTCAGTGCTCTTATTGCTGACTCCACCTCTTCTTTGAGAATGGGGAAATCATCATAACCCTGCCTGTTCTTCAGCGATTATTTCTTCTGCTTGTGGGTTCAGTCTGTTCAAGATGATCTTCAGCATCACCTTACTAGCATGGCTGATCAAACTGATAGTTCTGTAATTTTGGCACAGCTGGAGATTGCCTTTTTGGAGGAGTGTTATAATTAGTGACTGGGTCCACTGTGTTGGCCATTCGCCTGTCTGCCAGATCTTGTTGCAGATTTTTGTTAGTAGTTCTATCACTGATTCCCCACCATTCTTGATAAGTTCAGCTGGGATGTTGTCTACTCCAGCTGCCTTTCCATTCTTCAGTGCTCTTATTGCTGACTCCACCTCTTCTTTGAGAATGGGGAAATCATCATAACCCTGCCTGTTCTTCAGCGATTATTTCTTCTGCTTGTGGGTTCAGTCTGTTCAAGATGATCTTCAGCATCACCTTACTAGCATGGCTGATCAAACTGATAGTTCTGTAATTTTGGCACAGCTGGAGATTGCCTTTTTGGAGGAGTGTTATAATTAGTGACTGGGTCCACTGTGTTGGCCATTCGCCTGTCTGCCAGATCTTGTTGCAGATTTTTGTTAGTAGTTCTATCACTGATTCCCCACCATTCTTGATAAGTTCAGCTGGGATGTTGTCTACTCCAGCTGCCTTTCCATTCTTCAGTGCTCTTATTGCTGACTCCACCTCTTCTTTGAGAATGGGGAAATCATCATTATTTGTGGAGTCTGGAACTTCAAGCACCTCTGGGTCTCCTGAGGACGGATGGTTGTAGAGTTCTTGACAATATTCAGTCCACCTTTCTGCAATGTCACTTGCTTCTGTGAGGTATTTTCCATTTTCATCTTGAATGGTACTGACTCTTGGTTGCTTCTTTCTGGTGAGGTCTTTCACAATTTGGAATGCCTTTTTGCTGTTATTCTTTATCAGACTGCTCTCTATTTCTGTGCACTGTTGTCCAATCCAATCTTCTTTTGCTTTCTTCAATTTTTTTCTGACATTCTTGTTTATTTCTCGATATTCCACTGCCCTTGTTGTATGTCTGGTGTTTTTTAGGTCTCTTCGGGCATCACATACCTAGATTCATAATCTCTTCTGTAACCCAGGGTTTTTTTTTCTTTGGGTGATGGAGGCCAATGATGTCCTCGGCAACTGTTGTCATGACTGTGTTGAAAGTGTCTGTCATCACTTTAACATCAACATCCATGACAAGGAGTGGAGCAACCAGTATATATCAACCAATACTATAAATCATTGATTGTAACAATGTTCGTATGTGTGTTTTCTTTCCTTTTTTCCGCTTCTCGGTACGTTTTTACGAGATTTGGTGCTAATACATGCAATATTGGGGTGATCTTGGGGTGTCTTGGGGTGTTTAGAGAGACCAGTAGCATACGGTAAATTTTCGATATAGAGGTCACGTGGTAATTTATGGCAAGGTACTACCATTGGCAGAATTGAATGCATGCGATCCAAATGTACATATATGCAGCATTTCATAGGGTTTCATGAAATAAATATGAAATGATTTCCTTTGTTAGGACGATACTGATTGTCGTGAGTTAACGATAACTAACCATTATATTTGCTTTGTAATGTTTAAATAATTTGGAAGTAAGTTAGGATCTGTTAATTGTACGCAATAGTAATCGAACATGTAGTAGCATACGGTAAATTTTCGATATAGAGGTCACGTGGTAATTTATGGCAAGGTACTACCATAGGTAAGCTTCACGCAGTGTCTGAATAGCTAGTGTGTTCTGAGTAACGTAAGTGAAGGAAAATGATGTACATCTAGAAAGTGGTACACATAGCGATTTAGGGATAATGTTGTCCTTTAAGGAAACAGTTTTCCGAGGGAGAGGGAGACTCAAAAGTCCGAAGACGGAGTCCGAAAATAAAAAGAGAAGTGACAAGTGAAGTCTGGAAAGAGGGAAATGTGACAAGTAAAATCGGAAAGGGGCAAGTGACGAGTTCAGAGTAAAATCTAGTTAGTCCAAGAAGGACCAGGCAATCGGAGTAGGAAGACTCAAGGAAATAGGAAACGTTGGAACACGGCCGAGATGAAGGCGATGCCATCAGTTGTGAACATTGCGCACTTTTCACTACTCGTTATTGATGATGAAATAAATCCAAATTAGACACTACTATTAAATCCTGTTGATATAATTTAAGTTGAATTAAAATTACCATTATTGATTTGTTTGATTAAATTTGTTATTTTTCTTGTCTGAAGGGACTCGTATTCAGTGGCGTAGTGAGGATATTTGGAGCCCAGGGCAAAACACCCAAATTTGCGCCCCTGGCTGTCCCTGTTGCGTAGTTATGTTGATACTTTGGGCCGATTTGCGCCCCCTAGCCACCGGCGCCCAGGGCTAATTCCATCCCCACCCCCACCCCTTTGCTACGCCACTGCTCGCATTGCATTATTTCTTCCTAATAATCTTGCCCAGTTTTATGTTAATATTTTTTTTTCTCACATCGGGTCATATTATTGAGGGAGGTCATTCGCTAGATAACGTAGCTAAATCCAATTAACTACCCCTCTTACTAAGAAGGAGATGTCATACACAGTAATTATTGGAGTTATGTTGACCATCTCCAAGTACTGCATAAAATATCAGACACTTACTGCAGTAAGTTTTCGGCTTATCTTTTCTGATAAGTGAAGCACAATAAGAAGAACGTTTTCAATGGATGCATTATGGTGGGGTTCTGTGAAATAGCAGAATCTCAGACTTTCTGATCAGCATGCATTATTGATCTGACACAAATTACAGTAGTTAGAGGTTGAGTACTACAGATTCTCCCCTTCTCCAATTTCGTCTGAACTCTAAAAAAAATTACATAGGGAAAAGAACATACAACAGAGTGAAAATACTTCAAGATACAGAAAGGCGTTGACAAGTGAAGCTTGGTGGTCGGATATATATATATATATAGGCTACTGAAAATTTGGTCTTGAGGCAAAAAGATCAATATCACATTTACCAAATTATGTTCAATTTCCTGAAAACGGGAAAATTTCAGGCTTCAACATGCATTTAGAATCATGGTTTAATCTGTGCGATAAAATATCAGCCTGTATGTTCGATGTGCCTCACAGATGACGAGCCCTGAGCCAAATATCAATTACTCTACACAATTTTCATGTTTTAAAATAACCAGATCGTTAAGTTCCCCAACACCACCACCCACCCAGATTTTAATAATAACTCAAAGAACAGTATTGTCCATTGGCAGTCTTACTTACTGTCTCTTAGTCATTATTTCTAGAGAAGAAGCATTGTAAAATGATGAAGACCTGACATTAGTTAAAGAATATTCCTCCGATGACCAAGGGACCACTGTTGATAAGCTGAATTATAATTAAATTTACCCGGCCATATGTTAATATCGCTGTGTTTCCGTCACATGACTCTTATGCCATCACTAAAGACAAAGAGGGTTGCCGTGAGTTTCCTACAAGTATGAAACCCTTTCTTGGTCTCTCATGATGTCACTAGAGGTAAAGAGTGTGAAACTTGCCCTGACAATTAAAAGGACTGCTCTGCAGCCCCACTAGCTCCAATAGCACGCTCAATCACAGTGACAGAATAGCACTAATTATTAATAGGACTGCTCTGCAGCCCCACTAGCTCCAATAGCACGCTCAATCACAGTGACAGAATAGCACTAATCATTAATATGACTGCTCTGCAGCCCCACTAGCTCCAATAGCACGCTCAATCACAGTGACATAACTAAAATGATACTACATATACTTGAGGTCATTCCTTCAAGAATGAACCACTATTGTTCATATGTAAATGTGCACAGTTGGCCAGTTTCTTGCAAAACCTCAATTTTTGGAATATAATTTTGCAGACCGTGCATCGTTCACCATTATGGTAACAGTGCTGACCAGTGCACTGAAAAATTGCTATATAAAGGAATCGTTATTGCAATATAATCCGAGTCCAATTGTCTTTTTACAAGAGTCTTGAAAACTTGAGGGCAAAACCCTTAACTAATGGAAAACTACAAAAACTTGCAAGTAATACCATGAAGTGAAAATCACCATGGACATGTCGACTAACCAGTCATGTGTGGGCTCCATTGGGTATGAAAGGTGCATTAATAATCTAACTATTCATGTTTACCATATATGCATTACTTGCTTATATGACAAGGCCAACTGCAAACTGCACATATCCCGATCTGCCATTGCTTACAGTGCCAGCAGATCTGAGTCTGTGCAATTTTTTTAGGAGTAATCAGTAGAATAAACAACATAGATTCTATCTGCTAGATTCAATATCTTTGTTGTTTGCTGTTTTACTTAATTTATAAGTGAGTATATACGGTAATTGGCCTAGAACGAGAGGCGGTTCATCTAACCACTACAATAATTTGTAACCAACTCACTGCTCATGTCAAAATAATAAGTTAAAGGCTGGTGTTGTTGTTGTTGTAGGGTTTAACACCATTTTTCAGCACACGATAGGCTATACATTGCGACCAGTATTAATGGTGAAAGAAGAATCTGGGGGGAAAAAAACGGTAAGAACCACCGACCCACGAGAAGCTACTGGCAAGCTTTCTCGCATACCCACATAGGCCGAATCTGAGACTCGAACTCACGCAGACAGAAGTGAGTTGGCAGTGATCTAGAACGGGAAGCGCTTTAGACCAATCGGCCACTCGGGTCCCCAGACTGGAAGGCTGATGAATCACATATACTTACAAAGATTACAATAAAATGCATGGAACTGAAAAGTTAAAATGTAAATATTGATTCCTTATTTGTCCAAACTAACTTCAAATAATATAAGCTTTCAGATTATCAAGTCTCACAAGCAAACGAGTGACTGACCATCATAATGACCGCAAAACGGAAGTAGACATCAACAGTGTATTGAGCAATAAGGATCACATGATGAAATTGCAGGTATTTATGCAACAAAAGCTTGATGTATGCATACAAATTGTAAACAAAGATGTCGATATTGTGATGATTTCACGAGTATAAAACCTGTAAAGCATACAACATTAAAAACTACTCTCTCTCTCTCTCTCTCTCTCTCTCTCTCTCTCTCTCTCTCTGACAGAAGCATCTTGCAACAAACTTGAGCTTGTCTAACTAGAATTTTAACTTATATTGGCCATCAGGCAAGCAAGTTGCCTTTGCTGTTATTCAGTGAGACATAAATGTTTGATCTTGTTATTAGTACGTAGCTTTAATTTGTTACTCTATTTAAAAAAATCATTTAAAAAACAACAAATTTTAATTTTCTTATTAACATAGACAGTAGTATTTTGCTTAACTTACTGTTGTACACAATGGTCATGTTGAAGATTTGCCTTAAAACCCAAGATGGAGAAAATAACAATTGCGGCAAAGATTGCAGTGAAATAGTTGACCAGGGAAATGATAATGGCATCTTTCTTGCAGTTATTGTTCTTTTTGTTGAAACTGGAAAAATTAATGAGACCACCAAAAGCCAGGCCGAAGGAGAAAAATATCTGACTAGCAGCATCTAGCCAGACCAGTGGATCTAACAGACGTTCAATCTGAAACAAACAAATAGAAATAAGTATAGAAACAAGAGTCTGAATAGGTAAAGTTGTTGACCATTTAGTTGGAGATGAACATCTTTATATACATCTATTTCACCAATCCAACAAACGTTTCATCATTACCCCTTCTTTTGAATTGTTATTATTGCATCCATCAAATAGGACAGTAATTACAGCATAACAGATGTACAATTTCCGTGACACATATGCAGTTAATATAATACACCTATGTGTGTGCCGCACGCACACACACACGCACACACACGCAAACACATACATACATACATACATACATACATACATACATACATACATACATACATACATACATACATACATACATACATACATACATACATACATACAAGTGCCAAATTTTTCGTCAGTGAAATTCATTAATTAATTCGTAGGCTAGCCGACAATTAACTGTCTTGGAGTAGAGTTTGGACGAATGGAATGTTTATTTAACTGGGTCAGGCTGTTAGAATATTTATAGTAGAACCGAACTAAGTGTATTTCTCACGTATGGCTGTCAAAGTGATTTGAAACAAATGATAGGGTGATATTTCGACCCGAGTGGCATTTTTTGGCATCTTGATAGACGGTTTTTCAAATGTCCGTAGGAATAGCATGTATTCCGATTGGTCAAATGTAGAGGGAAGGGGGTGTGTCGAACCCCAGAATCGGGGAAATATTTCCTCTGAGCTTATGAGTTTGAATTAGTCTAAAAATTTCTCTGCAAGAGAGAACCGTTACCAGGACTCCGACCGTTCGTTGCGAGAATGACGTTCGTAAAACAATTGTGGTTCCAGGTTAAATTGAAGGTGGAACGATTGTAAGACGCCAAAAACACAAGGTATTTAACTAAAATTCACATTTATCATGATGTAATTTATGTGATGTTTTCTCTGTTATAGATGCATTGATACTATGATACAAATAGTTCGGTATTACATTGATTTAATAACGTACTTTGATATGATGTTTCTTCGTTATGGATACATGATGTGTTCATATTTTTGTATGGATAGTCGGTATTACAATGATTTAATAATGTATTTTTGAATTCTGAATTAGCATTTTTACCTTATATACTTAGGTAGATTAATGGGTGGTGTACATTTATGATTGGAAAGTGTTACATTAATTTGAATTTATCATATTAGTGAATATGGATTGTGTGTTATGATATATTGCCTTACTTTACGTAATGATTTACGGGAATATATGACTTTCCCAAATTCTGATGTCGATAATTAGCAGTATAACTCTAATCTGAAGACTTGTTATGTATTTGTTAGCCGTATAAATGTTAACACTGATAGTAAGATCTGATTGTTCGAACCAGACAGACGGACCGACACTCTCAACTCTTAAAGTATAACAAGATACTTAGGGTGTTTTACCCTTTTCTTTTCAAAGGAAAATAGTTTGTTTGGAAAGAGTGAGAATTAGCGAGAAGTCAAGAAAAGGAGGGAAGAGAAGTCCAGAAAAGGAGGGAAAAGGAGTCAGAAGTCAGAGTTGGGCTATCCCACGTCACCAGAGGGCAAAGTAATGTCGTGACACACGCAGAAGAGAAAAACCAGTCGACGAACAAGGTCATTGTAAATTTCCCAAGCAGTCCGATGTTAATGAACACTCGATTTCATGATGAAAGTTACTATCAGCTTTTAACGGCTAAATTCATCTGTTTTATTAGTGTTTTGAATTTTTAATTAATGTATCCATTATTTTAAAGCTTCGGTTTTGAAGTGCTTCTGAATGAAGAATAGTCAGAAGGAAAGAAAAGTGTAATTTACTGCGTCATTCTTCTCTTGATTGTATTGTAATTAAATTCATATTTTATCTTTACGGGGGCTCGTGTGTTGTCTTTGTTCAAGGTACCATCTCAGATTACCACATCCATTAACCGGGCAAATTATACCGCAGAGGTCATCCTTTAGATAACGAGAATTAGCGGGAGGCGGTTTTCAAGTGTTGTTTTCTTCAAGTTGCGCAATACCTCTGACCAGGGCTTGTGCCCGACCAGCCCGTTACACATACATACATACATACATACATACATACATACATACATACATGTAAGGACAACTGTCCAGTTAATCTACACCGCTGTTTACTTAAGTTACGTCAATTGCCATGTATTTACCATTCTGTTATTGTTTAATGAGATGTAATAGCGTGTATAGCTATAACCGATCCGGTTTCATGTTTTTTTGTAGTCGGATGCCCGGTATACGCAAGCAAAGATGATATATGCATACCATAAATTGTACCGTATATATTCGCTGATATGTCTTACCCAAAGGCAAATAACACATAACCAGATATGGAGTCTAAATCTAGATCAGTCTATATGGTATGGTCTACTGAATAATCCTAAAAAATTACATATACAACTTCTGTAGACACATTATTCAACGGCATCAGGGTTTAAGCCATTTGTAGTTCGATCCAGTATATAAGCGTGTTCATAGGTAGGTATTAACTCTTCTCCGCATCAATCCTTTAACTCAGACACGAGAAATGTTTTCCTGCGTATATTCAGGTCACCTTGACATATATCTTTTACAGACACAGGAAAGTCATTCGGCTGCTGACAGTGCTGTATATCTTCGAGGGCAGTAAACAAATTGCGCACAAAATATTGTGCAAAAAAATATGACTCTATAGATTATTGTCTGCTCTTCTAACTTGGCCCTCCCCAGGAAGGCCCAACGCCTCTTCATTTTTAGTATTGTTAACTTTTTTGTTAGGTTGATTCTTTTCCGATGCCCCTGACCATGGGGGTAAAGTGGTGTAAACGTTTGTGATATATGAAAGACTCGAATATCGTTGCAAACCAGGGCAAAACCTATACCCCGTTTGGAAAGGCACAGACGCCCAGAAAAATTATGGAAGTTGAAGAATTTCGGCACGAATATATTCACAGTCACGTAATTAAATTCGTCATGTGAAAGCAAGGACGCTGACTACATTTTCTTTTGTTTTATTGGAAACATTTGAGACAGTGATGCCTGGATTCTTTTTCGTCAATTTTTGCAAAAGACAGTCATGCTGTTTTGAAAAGAGACTCAAAATCAGGTAGTCCTAATGTATATGACTGCCATGTTTGATTAATAATTGATTTCATATGTATTGTCCAAACACCAAAGACAATGATTCTAGAAATAATTTTGTTATCTCCTTATGCAATGTTATGGATGCAAAATCATCTTTTTTCAGAACCGAATCTTTATGGCTAACTTACCATGCCATGAGAAGATACCAGCATATACTTTATAAAAGTGTTTGGAACAAGAATTCCAACCGTCTCAATTTTGCACCAACTTTCGTACTCAATGATCCGTTCTAAAGGGCTGCACATGAGCGCCAAGAAAGTACGATTGCTGCCTGGTCAAAAATGAAACATTTTTATGTCATTACCCGAACAATGTTTCAACCAATCACACATTGTCTTGACTTTATAAGCTTTATAACTAGATAACATCATGGATTGTGGTAGGAATTGGCTGAGACACTCATATACCTATTTCGAATGCAAGATGGCAACATTTGTATTGGGTAAACAAATCTTGCCATCTTTATTTTGGAGTGACATTATATTAATAAATCTGTACAATTCTGGGGGGAGGGAATACAGATGATCTGGGATATGTATAGGAATGAATGATCTGACGTTGACATATAACAATGAATGACAAGACGATAATCATACAATTTGACACTGTCTTTGACTTCTCCCATATCTAACTCATAAAGACGTGTAAAGGATATCTAGGACAAGCAGAGGTTCTCAGAGTAAACATGAATACCAATAAAAAAAATCGATTTTTTTTTTCCCCAATAATGTTTTCTCCAGTTACAAACCTTGTCTCGTGTCATATGTTTATGAAAGTGCAAAGTAGCAGAACATTTCCATGACATTATCAAGCTTGCATCAGTTACCAGTAGATGGACGGGTACCTCTTGAAACTCAATCGAGATGTTGGGGAGGGAGTGGGCTGAGCCCTGCTATTGGTACTCTCATTCAAATAAATAAAAAATATTTAATATTAAAAAAATTAAAAAATGGATATTCGACTTCATTACAACAAACCTACTTTTTTAAACTTCTATAACGTCTCAAAGTCAAATTAAATATTTCTCTTGCGAAATGTTTACGTGAAATGGCAGTATGTGGCACGCTTGCTTCAAATAGTATGAACTTTGGATATTTTCTCTTGTATCAATGATGCTATCAACAGTGAGGGTATCCATGCTAAGGTTTAACCAACAGTGTCTAATGTCTATTATATTCAGATCAGATTGATACAGTAATGAAAAACAAAAACAAGAAGATCCTAATAATTAAAAATATATACAGTTGGAGCCTGTCTCCATTTTATGAAAAAATAAAAGACTGCAGTAAAAAGTAAAAATGTATCCAATTGCAAGATCTTCACCGGTCAATGTACTGCACTGATTTAAGGCGCATAACTAATTATTTTTTGGCTTCTGTTTACAGTAAGACAATCCAATGACCTTCAACATGTACAAAATAGGCAACGGATTATATTACAATATACACCAGGTAAGTTTAAGAATTGTTCATTTATATAGATTTATTTTTCACACACAACACAGGAAAGAGGTCAATGGGCGTAAAATGGGACGATTTTTATGTTTAGACTGTCACGAAAACTTAACCTCTACAAAAATTCAAATGGTCAACATCTCTCTCTTTGTCTAGAGATGCTTAACATTCTGAATACGTTATGTGAAAAGACTGTAGATTGTGGCATAATTCATGACTGTTTAAGAGCTCAAAAGTTGCCGGTCTTTCTATTCAATAAAATCTAATGATTAGAGGAAGATTCACGAACATAAATTGTATGTAGTCTTGTCCCAAATAGTGCACGATGCACTTTAAAAAATTGTTTAGCGAGTCTTTAAAGACAAAATAATTTTAGATGAACTAAAGTATGATTGTCTTTACCACAAATTAAAATCAAGAGAATAATGAATATTGAACAAT
This sequence comes from Unio delphinus, assembly GCA_029339505.1. Taxonomy (NCBI): domain Eukaryota; kingdom Metazoa; phylum Mollusca; class Bivalvia; order Unionida; family Unionidae; genus Unio; species Unio delphinus. The sequence goes on from JAQISU010001238.1 coordinate 17,157,894, forward strand.
TTCTACATATCTTCAAAGATTTAATAAATCATTTCATTCAGTAAAGAGCAATTGCATGGAATTATTATTTATACACACTCCTGTCTTGTATGACAAAGTATATGACACAGGTTTTACAGATAAATTAGTTGAACTTAGCTTTCTCTTGACTCATCTCATTACTATTTGTTGAGGGGTTTTGTAGATGTATTGTATATGTGCGCTGTAGCGTGCTACCGGGGGTGGAGTCGAAAGGGGCAGTAGCCCCTGGCGAAAGAGGTCTTGGTGCACACAAACCCCCCAGGCCTGAGGTTTTGGCTGCGCAAAAACCCCTTTGGGCCGTCATCGTCTTCCCGAGCGCCATTTACCCTAGGTATGCCATTGTATGTGCGCCTACTAGACGCTCACTCATTCCAATTGTCAGTGTGAATGACAGCATCCAGCGCAAAACGAAAATATTTATGGTACTGCCCGGTTACGGAACATGTTTTGGTCTACATCCGTAAAACTTAACAGCTGACCGCACAATATCCTCCACCCCGGAAACAATTTATTTTGTTATGGATAGAAAACGATTAAAAGTAATTCCTGGAATTTGCATATGGAAAAGATCTGTATCTGGGACAAAATCATTAAACGACAATATAATCTCAGGAACGACTTCCAGCTACATACCTTCGGGTAAAAAAGGTGTATTAAGCCATCAGCTGCCCGTTTTAGCAATTTAAGAAAGTTGTGGAATCAACTACCATATATATGGGAATAGAGCGAAAATCTGGTCCAGTAGTGCAGCCAGAGCTATTATTGAACAGTTAGCAGTACAGACTGGGTACCCAGAGGCAGACAAGGCTCATATGGTGGCAAAGGCAACAACAACACCAAAGCACAAGTCATGGATACCACAGACTAACATATTTAATGAGTTTGGCCAAACAAAAATTGTAGAGGTTGTCCTAATTTTTTTACAAGCGCTTTCCTCACAACTAGAAACATTATGTAGCAAGATCCTATTGGTATTTAGTGATTAGAAAGTGTATGGCAATCGAGTAAAGTGGACATATTGGGAGAGGTATAAAAAGTATGCAACGATATGCCCAGAGTGGAAGCAATTTTACAACAATGTTGAAAATTATAACAGCCAACTCCCAAGAGAGCTTTTTTGAAGAACAGCAATACATTGGTTGAATGTATTAGTAACTGCATGACTACCAGGAATGATGAACTTGTGTACATGTTGGAAACGACGCATGGGATTAATTTGTGCTGGTGGCAATGTACCATGATGAACTTGTGGACATGTTGGAAACGACGCATGGGATTAATTTGTGCTGGTGGCAATGTACCAGAAGTAATTGATGACGCACATCAATTTATCCGTGGCTACTCACCAACAGCATAATGGATCAAAGATGTATTGCATTGTAGTACATCACCCATTAAAGACAATGACAATTGATACAATACTAATGATGAGTTCTGTTGAGATAATCAAAATCTTACATAATGCAGCGTATCACTGGAAATATAAGCTCAAAGCTTGTTATCCTGACCTGAGACTATATCAATGGTAGTCACGAAGCATCAGTAATGACGGTGCAAGTGTTGCAGAATTGTATATTGTTTGGGCTTGCTCCAATTGAGGAACGAGTTGATTTGGTATCGATTACTCCTACACCATTGTATATGCCATGCAAATATCCTGTTAGCAAACCTTGGTTTTACCCTTTTGGATCAGGATGAGTTGAATTATAAAATTGTACATTAGAGAATATAATGACAGCCGTACGCGGACTAAGAACCATGCATATTGTTTACATGGCATATTACAGAAAAGGCCTTAGCAATGTTGTCTAGGGATTGTTCACAGCTGCACCAAAGTTACCTTAAATCTTGTCTTTGCGCGCTGCATCAATTGCTAAACAAGTTGAGATGCGAGTTACTGGTAGTATCAAATACATTGCTGGATATCAGTTAATAAATTTAGATTGCGGACAATTCAATCAGGTCCTACCTAGTCTGTTGAATGTTTGATTCCCCAGTTAAATTATTTTTTTTATATTAATGAATGTGCAAATATTATTTGGAACACGAATTTATCGGTGCCACTCAGATCAACTTACTAGAAGTAAAACTCGATTTTTATCAGATTGTTTTATACTGATAATCAGTTGAGATACATACAAAAATGACGACAACAAGGGAAGAAAAAATAACTTTAAAATTCTAAATTTTAAAATGCACATGCCCGAGTTGCTAGTTTTATTTCAACTAAATTAACATCAAACTTTTAATATTTTCAATTGCTTTCCTGCGTTTTCATTATCAAACAAATATATCTAAACATGTGCGATGAAGTCTTCCAAAGTATTTTTATTCAATGAATCAGCTAATGATATTTTAAAAAACAGCAACTGTAATATTACAGCTATGACCTATTTTTTATGAAGTTGTTGACCATTTAGTTAGAGATGAACATCTGTCACCAATCCGAATGCATCATCATGGCACGCCCCTTCCTTGTGAATTATTAGTGCACTCTTCCTCACAGAACAGTAATTACAACATAACAGATGTCCGATTTCCGTGACACATTTGTATTTTATATATATGTGTGTGTGTGTGTGTGTGTACATACATATATACATGTACTTTATATATATATATATATATATATATATATATATATATATATATATATATATATATATATATATATATATATATATATATATATATATATATATATATATATATAAAGTACACATGTACAGGTAATTAACATGCGCTGTTTACTCAAGTTGCCTAAATTACCATGTATTTTGTTATCGTTGAATGAGATGTGATACCGTGTACAGCAAGGTATAACACTCATATCCCCGAAAGCATAAAAGAGCCAGATTTGTTGTCAATATGACTGACAAAATCTAGGTTTGAACTATTCTTTATATTTGTAACTAGTAGTGTCGAATCCTATCTGTTGGTGTATAATTCGATAGCCGATCCGGTTTCATGTTGTATTGCAGCCGGATGCCTGATATGCGCAAAGATGATATATAAATACAATAAATTAAAACTTATTCGCTAATATGTCTTACCCAAGTGAAAACAACATAGATTTGGAGTCTGAATCTAAATCTGTCTATCTGGCATGGTCTACTGATTAATCTTAAAAAAAAAAAACTGCATATACCCACTTATGTCAGCACATTATGTGACGGCGATCAGAGTTTAAGCTATTTGTATTTCGATACAACGTATAAACGTGTTCATAGTTAGGTATTGTATATAGCTGCGAACTGACCCTTCTCCGTAGGAATTCTTTAACTCGGACACGAGAAATGTTGGCCTACTTATGTTCAGGTCACCTTGACAAATATCTTCTATTAACGTAGGAAAGTCATTCGGCTGTTGACAATACTGTATATCTTTGAGGGCAGTAAACAAATTGTCCAAAAAATATGACTGTATAGATCATTGACTGCTCTTCTAAATTAGCCTTCCCCAAGAAGGACTAGCGCCACATCCTTTTCACTTGTTAATTGTTAATTTTGTTTTATTATTTTGATTCTTTTCCAACGTCCCTGACCATGGGGGTAAAGTGGTGTAAACGTTTGCGATGTATGAAAGACTCAAATCGTTACAAGCCAGGGCAAAATTCATGCCACGTTTGGAAAGGCACTCACACCCAGAAAAATAATGGAAGTTGAAGAATTTCGGCACGAATATATTCACGATCAAAGAATTAAATTCTTCGTGTGAAAGCTAGGACGCTGTCTACATGTCCTTTTGTTTTACTGGAAACGTTTGAGACAGTGGTGCCTGGATGCTTATTCGTCCATTTTTGTTTCAGAAAACAGTCATACTGTTTTGAAAAGGAACTCAAAATCGGATAGTCATATTGTTTATAGCTATTAATTGATTTTATATGTATTGTCCAATCACCAAAGATCATGGTTCTAGAAATATTTTTGTTTTAGAAATATTTTTGTATCTCCTTATGCAATGGTACGGTTGCCATATCACCTTATATTCAGAACTGAAGCCTTATAGATGCATTGTCATGCCAAGGAGTAGATGACAGCAGATACTTGTAAAAGTATATAAGCATTTGAAAGATGAATTCCAACCGTCTCAATTTTGTACCAACTTTCGTACTCATTGATCCGTTCTAAAGTGCTGTACAGAGCGCTGTGACAGGTATACTGTTGCCTGGTGAAATGAAATTTCTAAGCCATTACCCGAAACATTTCTAGGTCATTACCCGAGCAAGATTTCGACCTATCACATGTTGTATGATTTACAACTAGATAACATCATGGATTGTGTGAAAGTTAGTGGGAATCGGCTGAGACACTCAAAATATACATTTCGAATGTAAGATGGCAAAAAATTTCTTGCGAAAAGGAATCGTGTCATCTTATTTTGGAGTGACAATATATTAACAAATCTGTACATATCTGAGAAATAAAATACAGGTGATCTGGGACAAGTGTAACAATGAATGACCAGACGTTGACAGGCATAACAATGAACGAACAGACGATAATCATACAATTTTGACACTGTCTTTGACTTCTCCCATATTTAACTCATAAAGACGAGAAAAATAAAGTTATGAAAAGCAGAGGACTGAAGGTTTTCACAGTAAACATGAATACAAATTAGAAATTTAGGGTTATTTTTACAACAGCATTTTCTCCAGTTACAAACCTTGCCTCATCTCATGTTTATGAAAAATGCAAAATAGCAGAACATAGGTTTTCCATGACATTGACCCCGTTAAGTATCAACCTTGCATCAGTTACCAGTAGTTCCGTAGTAAAAGCGCACGGAGTATAACGAGATGGACGAGTATCTCTTGCATCTCACTCGAGATGTTGGGGAGGGGGTGGTCTGAGCCCTGCTATTGGTACTTTAATTAAAAAAATATTGTTTAAAAATAAAATAAAAAAACTGGATATTCGACTTCATTACAACAAACGCTACTTTTTTAAATTTCTATAACGTCTCAAAGTCAAATTAAATATCTCTTCCGAAATGTTTACATAAAATGGCAGTATGCGGCACGCTTGCTACAAATAGTATGAACTTTGGATATTTTCTCTTGTATCAATGATGCTATCAACAGAGAGCGCATCCATTCTAAAGTTTAACCAATCCGTGTTTAATGTCTATTATATTCAGATCAGATTGATACAGTAATGAAAAACAAAAACAACAACATCATAATAATTAAAAATATCTTCAGTTAGAGTCTGTCTCCATTTTATGAAAAATTAAAAGACTGCAGTAAAAAGTAAAAATGTATCCAATTGCAAGATCTTCACCGGTCAATGTACTTCACTGATTTAAGGCGCATAAATAATTAGTTTTTGGCTTCTGTTTACAATAAGACAATCCAATTACCTTCAACTTATACGAAATAAGCAAAGGATTGAATTACAATCTACACGAGGCAAGGGCAAGAATTGTTCATTTATATAGATTTATTCACAATACATGTATATACATAGCAAAGGAAAGAAGACGATGGGCGTAAAATGGGGCGTTCAACGTCGTTTCTAATGATGTATATTTAGACTCATGAAAACTTAACTTTTAATAAATTCAAAGGGTCAACATCTCTCTCTGTCTAGAGATGCTTAACATTCTGAATACGTTATTTGTAAAGACTGCTGACTGTGACATAATTCATGACTGTTTAAGAGCTCAAAAGTTGCAGTGTAACCAGTCTATCCATTTAAAAAAATCTAACAGATTAGAGGAAGAGTCATTAACAAATTTTATGCAGTCTTGTCCCAAAAAGGACAGGATGCACTTGAAACAATTGTTTAGCGAGTCTTTAAAGACAAAATAATGTTAGATGAACTAAAGAATAATTGTCTTTACCACAAATTAAAATCGAGAGAATAATGCATATTGAACAATTTCTACATATCTTCAAAGATTTAATAAATCATTTCATTCAGTAAAGAACAAAGGCATGGAATTATTTTTTATACACACTCCTGTCTTGTATGACAAAGTATATTACACTGGTTCTACAGATGTATCAATTGAACTTAGCTTCCTCTTGACTCTTCTCATTACTATTTGTGGAGAGGTTTTATTTTGAGCGCCCCTGTTATGGAAAGTAAACAATTAAAAGCAATTCCTGGAATTTACATATGGAAAAGACCTGTGTCTGGGACAACATCATTAAACGACAATATAATCTCAGGAAGGACTTCCAGCTACATACCTTCGGGTAAAAAAGGTGCATTAAGCCATCAGCTGCCCCTTTTAGCGTGATTCCGCGACCGAAGAATATTATAAGTACCACATACGGGAATGTCGCTGTAATATATACCACCTGAAGAAGAAGAAAGAATAAAAGATTATTGAATGTTCATGGAGTCAGTATTATTGACATTTTAAAAATCAAACCTAATGATCATGTAAAACTAGCCCAAATCAATCACTAACTCGCCTTATAAATTACAAACCTACTCAGGTCATACATCGGCAAAATTACTCATACATGACCATGAGCAATCCGAGGAATAAACTATTAAAATACATATCAATAGTTCTGAAACATTGCTGGAGGGTTTGTTCTGAGTATGATATGACGGAAACATTTTTAGTTGGCGACAAAAACGTTAAATTTGGTACTGTCAGAACCCATGACATCCGTCTTCTAAAGAGGCATAACTTGTTTACGTTCTTCGGTGTGCAAGGAAATTAATATTAAATTTCATTATATATTATTTAATTAAAACTATTAAACCAGAAATTTAAATTATCAAAAACAGGAATTTAAATTTTGCTCCGTTCCATTTATGTTACTGCAAACTCAAATCAGCAATTTAACTTTAGATCCATTTTAGTTTATTTAATTTTCTTAATTTAATAATTTTGTATTTCTTCTTATGTTTAAATTCATTTTATTTGTATGAAAACTGTACCCTAGGTAGACAGTGAAACCATCAGTCGTGTTTTTGCGGGCCTGATGTCAGAGAGATATGGGAAAGGATGGGTGAAAAAGATGGTTGCATTGGGAACGGATCGTGCGTTAGTGATTGTAATGCTACTGATTATGATGATTGATGATAAATACCACGCAAGCGATGTGTCAGCATTACAAATCAAAGCATATAAACTGTAGATGAATTTCATGTAAATTGTAATAAAATAACAACCTTTTATCCGAGGTTTATTCTATTGTATAGGCTGCACATGTTTCAGTAAATACACCCGTAAACAAGAAGGACCTTCTATCAGTCAGAAGGACCATCAGTTCACAAAAGCATGAAATCCAGCGGGCATCCTACGTACAAATGTGTGGCCCTCAAAATGACCGCTAGTAACGTCCTGAACCATTAATTTCCATGTCTAGGAGAAATGTACAACACGGACTACTATTGCGACACTTATCATGCAGTCATGGGTTCACTTAGATAGAAAAGCTAAACTAAGGCTGATTGGCTTCACATTCCCAGTACTCTACTCTTGAGATCAGGGGTTATTATTGTAATGCTGCTAATGTCCCTGCTCATGGTGCCATTATTTCCACTTATTCCTCCAATGCATTTATCATTGTTCTTACTCGAGTTGTTGTTCCATCTGTTGCTATTGCAGCTGCAGTCTCGTTTCATCCTCAATGGCTTATTTCCTTTCCTCAGTTTTCTTTTTCAAGTGTGTATTTGCTCAGAGTTGTAATCAACAAGATGTTTTCGAGGACGAAACTGAAGACTCCAATCAATCAACCTTTTCGGAACAAGCGGTCTCTGGTTATTACTTCTCGTGGGGATGATTCCAGTTAGCACTCTCTCCTGCATCATCATCTAGGTTCTCTAATCGAAGTTAACTGGATCCCGGTGATTACTTAAAGCTGAACTATAGAGGTTATCTTCTGTCACCTGCTCGCAGTTTCTACTAGTATTTTCCGATGGGGAAATATTTCGACCGATGGAACGAATAGGGAAACTGTAAAATAGACCAACAGAACATGCATTATAATCGAGTATTGCCGATGGACCTTGTACGAGTGGTAGTGGCACTACCGTAGGCCTTTTAATTTATCGTACGAAAGGGAAAAAGATACCCGCGAGTCCCATACGTGTTTATTTATATACCAAATGCTGTTTAATTAAAAGGTTCGAGCCCTGCGCAATAATTCGTTTCTCAATGGGTGCGAACAAATCCATCACTCAGCAACCTACCCTACTATTCGCGCGCACTGATTCGCATGACATTATTTAAACGTCTCATGTGATGAATAGCCAACAAAGCTTAAACCACCCAGTCCAGTGTAAATGACCGCACGGTTCTTGCCCTTTTCTTTGTGAGCATCTCACACATGCTGAGAAAAAACACAAAACATGTATGGGTCAGGAAGAGATGGGAAGACCTCAAACGTCACACGAGCTCACCCTGAAATGCCATGGATGTAATATTTCTGTCAAATTCTGCCCAGTTATATAATATGATCCATCCACTACTATCAATTGTGTCTTTCTCACATGTTCTAATTAGGATCACCCTATTTATTTATACATTTTGAACATGATACAATGTTAGAATTTAGCGTACATACCGCACATCCTTGTTCCGAAAAGACAAAACAATTGGTCTGAGTGACCGCTTAAAGATTTTGATGTCTTGTTGGGTAACATCATGCATTCTTTTGAACGGTGGACTGATGGGTAAATTCGTATTACACAGATAGTAACACAATATATTTTCAAGCCAAGATGAAAACCCTTATATAGTAATGTGATTAGCGGTCCTGAAATGAGCCGTTTTTCGAAGCGGTATACTATTATTCTTGCTGCTGACATATTCTTCAACACATTCTGCCGGGCACAATGTTTCGTCAAACTCTGCCTTCGGAAATGGACCCAGACCATGTGGTTTCTAGTGTTGCACCGAATCCTCAACAAGACTTGATAAGGAGCGATTAAGGTATGTTTCGTTGTTTCTCAAGACATGGACTCTAAATTGCCATTGCATACTTTGAGATTTCCGAGTGCTCATTGACCCCCAGGCAATATACTTTACAGCAATGACAAAGTAGCTGGCTTTGTTCCTATTTTTCAAATGCTGATTGTAGACCCATATCCAGTAGTCTCTGTGTATCATGGTTGCATTCCTCCACTTTAACCTTCTCTATATCTGGTTCTTCGTTTTCTATTTCTTGTTCCTGAAAAGAATCAGCGTTGTTGCCTATGTTGGGATCGAGGCCGGGCTCTGGGTATTATGTCTGTATGATGGTTATGGTATTCCGCAACGTGTTGGAGGGTGTGAAATTCCTAATCGTCAAATCGGCAGGTTGCTGACTAGATGCACGTCTCTGCATTGGATCTAGAATATATCGGTTGGGAGAAGAGTGGCCATAGGTTTTGTACATGGTCTTGAAAAATGGTTTGATGAGACACGCGGATGTGAAGGAAAACAGACCCTTCCAAAGTCAAGAATGATTGCTAGAGAGAATGAAAGAACGATAGAGAGCTGATAACAATGTTCAGTAAAAGCGCCACGAAAGGAAACAATATTTTAAAATTAAGCCTCACTAACTCAGTTATCGCCAAGAATAAAGACATAGAACCAGAGCTTTTGGATAAAGAGCTTAAAGCGTGTCTTGATACCGTTGTAAAATAAAGCGTGTCTTGATACCGTTGTAAAATAAAGCGTGTATTGATACCGTTGTAAAATTCGAAAACAGTGATCCAGATAACAACTCAGCAAGATGCAAATAGTTTCTATATAAGGCCTGCCAAATATAGCGCATTCCCAAATAGTTTCTATATAAGGCCTGCCAAATATAGCGCATTCCCCGAGTTGTCAGTTTACTCTTGAATTTGCTGGGTTTACAATTTACCCTTTAATTTGCAGGGTTTTCAATTTACCCTTTAATTTGCAGGGTTTTCAATTTACCCTTTCATTTGCAGAGTTTTCAATTTACCCTTTCATTTGCAGGGTTTTCAATTTAGGCAAAAAGTTTCAGAAGCCACATAGTATTTCAGGGATAACGAACATAGCGAGGAGAAATTAAAAATGTACATGTTAATAATTTTTACATTGATAGCAATCTTATAATTGCACGTGATAACAAATATCATAATAGCTGTCTTAAATTAGCTAACGTTCAAAAAAATATTCACTTTAAAATCTCTAGAAAAGAAAACGTAAATGCCAACAAAATATATTATTATCTTGTTTCATTTCCTATGCCTTACATTCAAAACAGTCAGCAGGTTTCAATCATATATAAATAATTTTAGAAAGTATAAAATTATGGTATAGTGGGCAATACATATGCATACTGTTTTATTTCATTCATGAGCAGAATCTGTTAGAATTGAATTGTCATTTCTAAAAAGCTATTTATGTTCAAAGTTTGATAATACTCATATAGTGGGCAATAATGTAATACAAAACGCAATCTGTCTTTCGGTAAATAGATTTACGTACATATATTAGCTAGTAATTTCTAGGAAACAAAATCAATCATATCTGATTGATCTGAATATTTTGTTGGGCATTACAAACAAGCAAAACAATATATAAATCTTGAATGCATCGATGTTTCATTACTGTTTTATCTTTAGATGTATTACATGCTTTGTAATAGCTCATTTATGTCCTGCTCCCCTGCAGTCTATTATCGTTGGTTCTAACTCCAGCCGTAGACAACAATGATCTGTATGAATATTGTTTACAGTAATTATGTTATACTGCAACACTGCGTGTGGTTTTTCTCTATCTAAGATAAACTTCGCTACTTATTTGACGTTTTCATCTAATTTATATCCCCTTAAGTAAAATTTATTTGATTATACATAGTAAGCATTAATTTTTCTTTCCTGGATTAAATACTTTTATGTGCAAGTTTATTTGTCCTTTATTAAGACTATCAAGATTAAATATAGATTCTCTCTGCAATCTGATGTAAATCAGAATAGTAAATTATCATTGTACAAAAGATGTTAAAAAAAAATCTGTGCAGATGATTACCGGTACCTTACATGTAGCATACCAGTTCAATTTAAAGCTTCATGGGTTACATATAGATGTTATAGTCATTGACTGACTATAAAAGGGGGAGAAGAAACAACGCAAAATAATTATATTTAAAAAAAAGTACAAAAGGTACATTCTGTCTTAAGGATGGCATTTATTAAAAAAGAAGAAGAATTTTACTTCATTTAAAAAATTCAGTTTATACAGAATTTTATATATTGTAAATGCAACTGTTTTGTATTTATTATATGTGCCTACGACCTACATTTATTCCGAATAAAAGTGTTGCTACTTATGGTTTACCGATTTAACCACCAATTCGGATGTAATTTAATGTATTGGAAATTAATATTCTCCAGCTCATAATCTTGTGTTGCACCTTCTGTTACTTCAGGTGTTTTCCCAATATAACTGTAAATGAACAGATATTGGCTATAATGCACAATGTTCTGTCAATATCATAGAATTGAGAAAGATTCCTATTTTTTTCGTTCACAATAAACTGAATAGCATTCTAATCTAATTTTATGCATTTTCGGACTGTCTCTACTTTCTGAGTTTTACGTTTATTATATTCTGCTCTATTATATGAATTGTCCCAGTCATAAATCTTTAAATGTCTGGAACTAGATAAACCATTCTGCATAAAGATATAATAGTATCGCTACCGTATGAAACGATAATGTCGTTAATAAGGCGTCTTTAGAGATTCTTTACAGCTGTATTATTTGTATCTCCAAGAACCTTTAAAACAATTGATATAAAAACAAAAGCTGTCAGGCATAATACATTACTTCTATATTTTCCGTATGGTGTCACCTGTTATTTTTATTCAGTTAATTTAGTTTATACTCTAACCATCGATCTAACATTTATAAAACAAAATCACTTGTTTGATTTGTTTTGAATCTATTTTTAACCAGCTTCGTGTCAGTCAAATGTTTTCGTTTGACAGGTTTTGGGGATGGGGGTGGAGTGGGGGCATTTCCTAAAAGTAATAATGATATTATCATTAGCTATGTAATATGCTTGTTTATTGTATTGGCTGGAATGTTGTTTTATTGTTTATTGTATTGGCTGGAATGTTGTTTTATTGTTTATTGTATTGGCTGGAATGTTGTTTTATTGTTTATTGTATTGGCTGGAATGTTGTTTTATTGTTTATTGTATTGGCTGGAATGTTGTTTTATTGTTTATTGCATTGGCTGGAATGTTGTTTTATTGTTTCTTGTATTGGCTGGAATGTTGTTTTTGTAAATAATAATCTGATAATGCTACTTTGATACTTCTTGTAACCGGTATGCTCTCTGCAAATGCAGTAAAACATATTTGTTTATTAATCAAAACAGCACAGAAATAGCCTTTTTTTAAAAGTAAACTAGACCAGCTCCTATAACCGTAGATATAGTATAAACGCCCGTTGTTTTTTTCTTTTCTTTTCCTGCTTGATTAATGTTTACTGTCGTCATCATCCTTTTCTTCATGAACATTAATTAAAGTTCAAATGTATTTTACGTCTTCTGTTACGTTATTTGTCGCTGCCATTTAGGCTTTGCCATCTTCACTGTCAGCCAAATAAAGAACTGTTTTAGTCTTTGAGCGGCCTCTTTAGTTCCGGTTTTAGCAGCCTCTTTAGTTCCGGTTTTGGCCGCTTCTTTAGTTCCGGTTTTGGCAGCCTCTTTAGTTACCGTTTGGCGGCCTCTTTAGTTACCGTTTTGGCCGCCTCTTTAGTTACCGTTTTAGCAGCCTCCTTAGTTCCGGTTTTCGCAACCTCTTCAGTTCCGGTTTTGGCAGCCTCTTAAGTTACCGTTTTGGCACCCTCTTTAGTTCAGGTTTTAGCAGCCTCCTTAGTTCCGGCTTTTGTCACTTCAGTATTTATAGAAGCATTCTTTCCATAAACAAAGGAATTTAACGATTTTTTAAAACTATTATTGTAACCTACTATTTTAAATTTAGGGAGGAGCCAAATCTAAATCCTAGCTCAAGACGCTGCAGTTATTTGCACTTTTGCCCCAAAAATGTGTGTGTGTGGTGATTTTGAATGATTTTATACATCCTGACTGGTCTAGTTATTTTCAATTTTGTTCTCAATGTTCTTCGCATGCTATGTGGAATTTTATAATATTAGTACAAGAAGAAGAAAAAAAGATGATAGATCCAGTTGTTCCTTATTTACCCTAGAAAAGATTCCTTTACTATGTCAGCGTTGTTGCGTATCTGACGTAGAAGCTTTGCATACGGTTCTTTATGACCATGATCGATTCTAATAAATATCGTTACACTCGTACAGATGGTGGAATACGACATTACCCAACTTTACTGGGAACATTATGAGGGGATACGACTTCACGCAAATGCCGTTGTCTGAATTACAGTGATAAATAGACATTCGTAGAAAAAGAAAAAAGGCATACGAAACGAAAAAAATACTTTGCGTTATATTTCTTATCATCCCAAAAAATATCATGATGTATTTATTTACCGAAACTAGTTAATAAATCAGTTCCGGCATCCCAATCGTCAGACTGAATGCCACTGAATGTCCTTGCCAGTAGAAAAAATTTTATGTATTTTAAAAAAAAAATGGAAGTAGCTGCTGCTGCAACATGACTCGGTCAGGGATTTTTTTAAAATGCATGATTTCAAATGTACACTATAATTGCAGCGAAAAACGAAAGTTCTTGAAAATGGAAACTGAAGATCAAATACACAAATATCTAAGTACTTGATATAAATGAACGAAAACTAGTTCCAGTTAGTAATATATATATATATATATATATATATATATATATATATATATATATATATATATATATATATATATATATATAATTTCTTTCCTTCCGTCATTCCTTCTTAACGTCATTCAGATCCACATGATTTATGACAAGCGTTAAATATTGGAAACAAATGTTTGATAAGTATATTATTTTAATACGACAAGTATTAAAATGTATTATTATGCCTCTGTTTCTGAATCTCACTGGTCATCGGATTAAATTCGAACACGTGAATTTTACTTTATATTTCCAAAAAGGTGTTTGTCACCTTATATTACACCCATCTGCCAATAACGTCACATTATGCTACCCCAATGGAGCCGTCATATCACCCTATGACTGTTCGCATGACCATAGCTTCGAAAAGGTGTTTTATTGTATATTTTTATTGTGATACTGAACTATATCAGAGGAAGAAAAACTATATCTCCACAGTGGTTACACCACTATTATCAACACATTGGCATATTGCTTTTGGAACTAATTTCTTCTTCCTTTTAAGAAGTATATCAGATCTTGTGTGTACAGATCTTAAAATGTAACTGAAGACCCTATAGTTTAGGGCATATTTATGCAATCAATGAGGTGCCTTCAACAATGCCTTAAATGAACTCCAAACAGGAAACTTCAAATATTAACTTTTTATAATTAGTTTTTTTTTGTATGAATCATGGAAATCGTCAATGACTGAGCTTATATGACATGTTGCTGCCTGGTCCATACATTATTTTATGTTTGCAATCTTCAATAACAAACGGTACAAGTATTTTATTTTTAAAATATTAAAATAACTCGTGATTAAATATAGCACTACAATTTTTAAATGGTAATTCCAACTCGCATCACTGTTGTGTCTCAAATTGATGGATAAATGGGGCGTTGATTCATGATACAGTCTGTGTTGAATGCAAACCGAATTCAAGTGTGAATCGAAAATTTCATACAGCGTATGCTACCGTGCTAGACAACAAGATAGCCAAGGGCACAACAAATTTAGATTTGAATGTAGAAATAAAGAAAATGAAGAACAAAAATTCTTGCAAATAAATTCTATATTATTATAAAATATTTTGCTTAAAGAAGTTACGCTTTTAAGTCTGCCTCCTACAACGGTTTTTTTATGTTACTAATTACCCCCACCCAGCCAGTATCAATCCGCGCATTAAATATATTAACAACAACAAAAAAAATATATCAGCAATATCGAAAGAATACGATTATCTCTGCTCAAATAAATTGCTGCCATTTTTAAAATCATGCATTTTTTTATTATTCATTATAATGAAACAATTGTTTTCCTGGTTTTGAAGTTAAAAAAAAACGAATTGTATTCCCACGACATGTGTCCTTTTTTTCATTAGGCGGAGCCCTCAAATTACATAATCATATAACAAATAACAAACAAAATTGTATTCTTTAAAAGGATTATTAAACCTGCCTATTTGGGGAAATGAAAATATTACGGTTGCAGATTAAAAATTGTTTTATAAATCTTGGTTTAATAAGAGAATAGCGTTTATAAGTGGTATCTTTGGTGGCTTTAATGTTGAAAATGAAATTCAATAACATTATATGGGTCTCTATCATGGTAATAAAAAATTATTAGATAAAGAAAAAACTGTTTGTTAAAATTCGGGCACTTTCCTGATGAATACAGACCGATATTAAGTTATTAATAAAAACATAAAAATATTAGTAAAATGTACAAAATGATGAAAATATATAAAATAATAATAATAATAATAATAATAATAATAATAATAATAATGTGGGGGTGTGCGCGCGCGCACGCGTGTGATTTAAATTTGTAACGTAGCTTTAACAATTTTTCAGACATAATCGCTATGATGTCTGCATTGAGGCAGTTTATAGTGATGTCTAGCACTGGGGACATCATGCCGCAGACATGTATCATGATGTCCCACCCAGTCACATTATTCTGACACCAGGCCGACCAGTCCTAACACTAACCTTTTAATGCTGTTAGTGCCATTTTTGTAAGTCTTTGTTATGATTACTCGACCGGGGATCTAACCCACAACCTCCCGCATCCGAGGCGGACGCTCTAATCACTAGCCCATGGGAGCGGTCTAATGGGAATAATAATAATAATAATAATAATAATAATAATAATAATAATAGTAATAATAATAATAATAAGAAGAAGAAGAAGAAGAAGAAGAAGAAAAAGAAGAATAAGAAGAAGAAGAAGAAGAAGAAGAATTGCTGGGTGTTTGTGGTGGTGTGGGTAACCCTACATACATACATACATACATACATACATACATACATACATACATACATACATACATACATACATACATACAGAGAGAGAGAGAGAGAGAGAGAGAGAGAGAGAGAGAGAGAGAGAGAGAGAGAGAGAGATGCCACAAAGAAAAATAATTAAGTTGTAATAAAACTTAGCTTCACAATAGAATTAATAATTCGAACAGCTGGTCTCTCCATTTATCTTATGCAGGTTACATATTTCTTACAGTGAACAGAAATCAATGTCTGTCTCTTATTTTTTATTTATGTCTTATGTTTTGGTCCTTTTAATTTGTTTTTGTTGCTGTTGTTGTTTTTGTTGCATTTTTATTAGATCTAAGACAATAGTGGATGTGACTTTAATTTTTATCATTTACAACACAACAAACATAAATGATTTTCAATACGCTTTTAGTGAAAACGTTTAAGTCAAAGATTCTCCAACCTAAGCACCGCACATGTCTGGAGTGAGCAAAAAAAAAACAAAAAAAAAAAACAAACGTTCATGGAAGGGACTGATGCTCAGCTGAGCGAAAAGAATTTCCAGGAATTCAAGAAAAGACCATATCTTCATTTTAACTGTCAAGTGCTGAAACCATCTGATATTCTTCAGCAATAACAAGACTTTCAAATTAGACTTTGCTGAACACATATTCAATGTCATTAAGGGTAAAGTGGACATCATTAGAAGTCTTTGGTGACAACTTCATGTTATAATGATAATCCAGTCTGAAGGTGTAATGACAAAAATATAGTTTTAAGACAGATGTTACCGGAGCCACGTTAGATTTATTTACGACTGAAGCACTTTTCATTTAGTACCAGCTAGGTAACGAAAAAAACTCTACTGGTAAAAACCTCATGTTGATATAGCCGTTCATTCGGAGAGTAGTTGAGACGACACTATTTTCAAGATATGACTTTCCAATATGGAGTATCAATAACAAGATTTTCAAGAACGGCATAATTCTCATATAACACCAATTTGACATCATAATAAGTGTTTCTGGGAAAATCCAACGTCAAAATTACTTCCTGTTCAAGTAGAGCTGTTATGAGATTTTTAAGATGGCTGCCATGGTGGCCATTTTGGAAGTCAGGCTGACATAATATGTATTTAGTATCAGCTAGACATGAATTTTTATTTTGGATCAGCTAGACATGAATTTTTATTTAGGATCAGCTAGACATGATAACAATTCTAAATTGAAAAACCCATGCTGATACAACCATGGAATAGCAAGGTTTTCAAGATAGATGTCGTAGCGACCATGCTGGACTTCAGATCGATACCATTTTTATTTAGCACCAACGTGACACCATAAGAAGAAGTCTTTTAGTTGAAAAACAATGTTGATATGACCATTGTTTAGGAGGAGTTGCGAGAGCAACATTTCCAAGATGGACATTGTGACTGTTATTCTGGATGCCAGATCGGCGTCATCTCAATTAAGGACCTACTAATCACTGTAAGAAGTAACCCCACCCATTCAGGAGGAGTAGCGATAAATATACTTTCAAGATGGCCGATGTAGCAGCCAAATTGGACGTCTGAACGGTACCATTATCATAAAGAACCAACTACACTATGAATGTGTGTCTAGTTTCAAGGCAATCCTCCAAGAAATTTAGGAGCAACGAAGGCAAAATCTTGTGCTAACTGAAGGACGGATATTAGACGACGAACGACGGGAAACAGACCATCCCATAATCTCTTCCAGCCAGAGACCAGAAGCTACAAAAAGGGCAGTAAATATAATACCAGCTTTAATTTGCCACCAAGACCTATCCACATTAAAGGTATCACATTAGAATTGAAAATGTAAACAGGAATATCATCTACCAAACTGCGTCAGACAATTTAATCTGAATAGAGATGAATGATTTATGTCAATAGTCCATCTGGTTCTGGTGAACTAAATTTCATACTAAATACATTATTCTATATAGTGCAAAACGTATTATTAGCAATAATCAATTTATATGTGAATATTTAGGGAAAGATATCTAAACCGGATCAAATTAAATATCAACTTCCCATTTAAATTTATCATCCAAGTTAGGAGACAAGCGCCCTGAAACTAGAGTACAATTAAATATCTCGGTATATACAGCTTGTATAAGCTTTACAATTCTTGCAGGAATATCCTGCGAGTTCTGATGCAAATCGAAGGTGCTAGACTGAAAAATTATAGGAGCACTGCTGCAAATCATTTTTAAAAAATACAAAATAAGAAAAAATAAACAAATTACCATAAAACTTCAAGCAGCTGTAGTCGTTGTAAATATATAAATTTTTTTTACCTATGAAATACTGTCAAAGATTTTATACATATATAATCGAAATCAAACTTTCGGATTTTAAAAAGTGTCGAGCGTCGTTTTAAGTTTATTAATAGCAAACAAGAATTCGATCAACTGCGGCTGTTACCGTAGAAGCCGATGATTCCACTGGACACAAACGACACGACAATCCATATACCTGAAGAGGATATGATTTTTGTGGGGAAACTGTCCGTCCGTATGGATGGGATTAGTTACATGATGGAGACGGAGATATAATTTTTGTTAAACACAACAACAAAAACAGATAATACAAAATACACAATGGAGCTACACGCTTCTAACATAAAATGACTTGTCAGTTGATACAATAAAACGCAGGGCGTCTCAAAACTATTAACTACAAACGCTCCATTAGCATTGACTTTTAATATCTAGTCATGTGAAGAACTCGATTATTTAAAAAGAAAATACTGGAAAACAACGTACTTCATAAAAATCACAAAATATGTCCTTTTATTGTTTCATGCCAGGTGGGATATCTCTCTCTCTCTCTCTCTCTCTCTCTCTCTCTCTCTCTCTCTCTCTCTCTCTCTCTCTCTCTCTCTCTCTCATAAAGCGTAGAACTCGTAGATAAAAAAAGAAAGTGTCCGATTCATAATCCAAGAGTCGCAGGTAAGATACCTGTTCAGGCAAGCCAAGGTCAGCCGCCCCGTAGTGTCCTAGTGAAAGGCACTGTCCTCTCATATTCTGGTCATTGTATGTCAGATGCAAAGCCGAAAGTGCCAATCAAAAGCAACAAGAACTCCGTTTTATTTTATTTTTGTCTTTCTCTCAACCGATCCATAAACGTACGGCTGGCTACTCGTTAAAATAATAAAGCTGAAATAAGATATTTGTAATAAAGTCTGGAATGTGACCTAATTTTCTACCACATCACACAGTAATTTACATTTCCTAACAATCACTAGCTGTCCGTGACTAATTTTGTAATTTCAGAAGACCTATGACACAGTCAAGTTTACAGGTGACAGACGCTGTCATGCAGGTGTCTGAGGCCAACACTGTTAAGTTTGGTTTGCATTATAATTTGCACTGTATGTAGAAATCACCATATACATGTGTGTGTGTGTGTGTGTGTGTGTGTGTGTGTGTGTGTGTGTGTGTGTGTGTGTGTGTGTAGCCAGACAGACATGACGGGGACACAGATTTCAATGTTATATTTGAATGAGCCATTACATACCTAACTCCTCTCATATCAACTGAAGAAGTTGCGCAGAATGTTTTGTGTCACAAATGGAAATCTAAAAGTCGCATTAGAATGAAGAAATAAAATGTCAGTAAAAAGAAAGAAGTCGCGTACGAAAATTAATAAATCACGCTGTGGAGTTCGTATTTGGCTAGCGCAAACAAAATATATCATGCACTTACAACAGGCAAACCTGGTCGGAATTTATTACATTACGAGCAGAAAAACACAGAAAATACACAAGTGGGATGGGGATCAGAATAGAATCCATTTATCATCTTTTTTAATGTTCTTGTACAATATGTTTTTTAGAAAACCATACGGACTGAAAATATTTTTCCAGCGTTCAAAATGAACAACAAAGAATCGTCATGGAAACATTCAATTCGAACCTTTGTCTTGTCAGCCATTATTACTATGTATTAATGACAGTCGCAGTACGAAGCGGAACTGCCATTTCCTATACCTTTCGCTACATACTTTTTATATAAAAATTTAAAGCAAATCCTACACAGATTAGATTTTGCAAATATTCCCGCAGCTCTATTTAAATTATGTTTCCCATTTGGAGACCCGGGCAGCCGAGTGGTAAAGGTGCTCACCTTTAGAGATTACATGTATCTCACCTCTGTTCGCGCGAGTTCCTGTCTCGGCTCGGCCAACGCGGGTATGTGGAAAAAGTTTGCTAGCTGCTTCCAGTATAGTACCCGACTGCTATCAGCTTAGAATGTACTGGCAGATACAATCATCTAAGGCATGCCATTTTGTCTTGGAAGATATAATCATTTATGTCATAGCATAATGTAATGACAAATAGAATTACATATGGCATGAGATTTTGTTCTGTAAAATATAATCATATATGCTACGGAATAATGTATTCGTATGGATTGTTTTCGTTTTTCATTCTAGTATTCATTGGATGATTTCAAAAGACGACAAGTCCATTAGGCAACACCAAATCGGTCTCTACTCTGTTTGAAGTTGGCCAGGCTTTGTGCGCTGAGAAACGCGGTATTTCTATAATGGGGTATTTCTATAACGCGGTATATTTCTATAACGCAAAGAGGATTAACTTTGTCAACATTTCTGAAATCCTCCTCAAAAACGGAAAGATAGAAAAGAAACAAAATCAACTTGCATTAACTGTGTCACCATAATTAGGAATACACTGAGAGTGACATAGAGACCCATTCGTCATAGCTTATTCAGGTGGGAGGGGGTTAATATTTGTATAAAATTGATTGGAATAAATATTTTTGCCCCTTATTGCATACACTCATGACTTTTATTATGTTGATGAACACAATCGGTACAATTAACGAAGACAAATAGTTTTGGGCTTGAGATAAATTCTCAGCTCTCCCCCGTTATTGAGTTAAAATATATTACCAGGGTAAAATGTAGGTAAAACAGATGACGTAAACAAACTGCAAAATTTTTCTTCAAAACTTGAGTACCATACTTCCAGAAAGTACCGATCTGCATGTATTCAGAAGGCATCCGGCTATGTATTTATAAAAATAATGTCAAACGACTTTCTGCACTACTTTTCACTCTTAGAATTTGTATCCTTAGTTAAATATGCGCTTCTTGTATTCAGTCCTAGAATAAAAATTATATTACATGTACAAGTTACTGTTAACTCTGCAAATCAAAACCTTTTATTAATTTAGAACGACACATGGCACAAGAAGGTGAGTAAGACAAAATATTGTCTTGCCCTACAGTGCCGAGATGTAAAGACCCCATTGTACTAAGAATATAAAAAGACTGGTGCCAGACTAGAGAATGGACTTTAACTCTAGATACGAAACGGTTTCGGAACTGACTGTGCATGTATGTATAGATGGATAGCAGCAAAAAACATTAATTATGCCGCTGTTATCGCAGTGTTTCGAGAACATGAGATGGTTCGTCATTCATATGGCACGTGCCACAGTTATGGAACTAAAAAAAGATCTAAATACCTTAACATTTTTAAACCAATGGTTTCTGGGAAAGGCCACAAGCATCTGGATTCTTTGAAGAAAGAAGCAGCTTCACCAGAGGAGATGTTAAGCATCTCTATCGCAAATCTCGTTGCAGTGGAATGTTTGGTGTAATCTTGTTGTGCTTAATGCTATGTAACTGTGTCAAGTGGAATTAGTCACAAGAAAAGTTTTTTCCATATATAATTTAGCTTAATTATATCAGTTTCACGTGCTGAGTCTGCGCTACGTAACATAACGTACAATGGATTTAAGTCGCCTACGCACATAATGCTTTTGCGACTAGTTAATGTCCGATTGTCGGACTTATTAATTAGTCCGACAAAGCAGAAAGGCATCCGGCAAAGAAAAGCAGAGTTTTTCCAATCCGACCAATTTAGTTTTAATAGGAGAACGTTTATTCCAATCAGTCTATATTTTTATAACTACCTGAGTTGATAATAATCAGTGTATTGCCAAATAATCAAATACCACTCAACTTGTTTTTTTACACATGTAAGAAAATCGGCCAGGATTCAATTCCAAGGGATTGAAATCAAAGTTTTCCAACATCCAAATCAGATCGCGTGTAACTTACCAATAATGTGTTAGCCACCTGTGCAACTGAATCAAATAAACGAGACTTTAAATTATCCTACTTCACTTCTAAAACAAATGTGCTAGTACCTAGCGTACATGTATGTCTAAGCGACTTGTAAAAAAGTTGTTCAGTCTATATTAGGCAGGTAAAGTCGTAATTTAGAACGATGGTTAACGGATCGAATTGGTGTTTTTGGTTTTATCGAGTCGGGATTACAAGCCAAAATGGAACCCCTTAGCATTACCAGGCAAATTTGATGGTTGCTCGACCTTTTCATATCGAGTCCAATGACATTCCGCGCTGCTAGTCCAGAGCATGGTCAAGTATAGTCTGGTTCCCTGCTTAGTATGCTCCCATGCATTGCACTCCGCTATATAGTCTGGTTCCCTGCTTAGTATGCTCCCATGCGTTGCAACGCATGGGAGCATACTAAGCAGGGGACCAGACTAGGTCAAGTAGTCTGGTATTCAGTCTGTTTTTCACCAATTTCTCTTTACATAATCTGCGTGCTCCCCAGTCCCGCGTTTATCAGCAGGCTCTCGTAATGATCCCGTCAACGTACTGAGCTAGTTTTGGTACCGGTCGTTACAAATGAAAATTGGATTAAAGTGCTGTATGGCAACGAAGAGCCATGTAGTACTGGTTTAATTCCTAGAACTGCTAGGTAATGAATTACTCCAGGGGGACGGAATGGGAGCCCCATCTCCCCATAGATTAGTGTACTCAAAGAGTACATTTTAATTTGGTCGTCAGGTCAGAGGTATTATTAAGTCCTATCGACCTGAATGTAAAACCCTTGGGTGAGTGAGAATAGAACCAACACACACTCAATTCTAACAGCCAATTAGTGAACTGCTACTGGCGTGTAATGCCACGTATGATGATAGCGAGTGAAAATAGTTTGACATCTCCACCATTTTGAGCTATCCGAGTGGTGGCAAGGAAGGAGAGAAACTCAGCAAGCCAGCCCATGAATGCTGTATACCTTGAAACGCCGGCCCGTACCTATTTCAAATCAAGTCCAGTTTTACTAATGGACAAAACGAATACCAATAATGTGCAAGTCACATGTGTAATCATTCAAATTTAAGAAAGTTAGAAAATTTTGAAAAATATTTATCATAGTTGGAACATAGTGTACAAAGTGTACATAACATGTATCAAAAATTAAATACCAATCGGAATAAGTGAAAATGACTAAACAATCAACATGTAATTAGATAATACATAGTAATTAAAGTTTGATGGCGATTCCCAATCAGATAAAATTAGGTTTCCGGTCGCTATCTTTGGCCCTAATCTATTATAGATCCTAGCGGACTTCCGAGAAAGCATTACATGAAGTCCCTTTCTAAAAGAAAACTTATGGTCTGATTGTGTTAACTGCAGCCCGTTATCTAATCAGAGTCTGCATACCAAAATGCACAAGCCCTACATTTTATAACCAAATTAAAGCCATATATTCACTCTTCACTCACATCCCCCTTTGCAACTTTTAATGTGCATTAGAATTTCCACAAATAGTAAATTAAATTGGAATGTACTTGCAAAATATAGCCTTATTATTAGCAGCAGAAAGAGTGAACAGACCTTCTGCTTAAACATTAAAAAAAACTTATTACGCCAAACCGACGCCTCCAACTGACCGAGAGTTTCTGTAATTGGATTAGCTCATTTGTAATACTTTATCTTTTGTCGTTAGTGTTGTTGTGGGTTTTGTTAATTTGAAAGTGCGAGAAAGGCGTCAAAGACAAACAAAATTAAAATATATCCAAAACAAACGAAATTTTCTTTTGGGCCGCGTTTACGACCGACCGATGATAATAGTATTGTTATCAAACCAGTGGAGCCTTCATCATCCAAAGATGAGGTAACAGTTACTAAAAATAAACCATGCCAGTGGTGTAGTGATTTATAGCGTCCGCCTGGGATGCAGGAATGTCGTGGGTTCCAATCCCATCCGAGTCATATCAAAGACTGATAAAAATGATACAAACAGATGCCTCGCTTGGCGCTCAGCATAAAGAGGTTAGTGTTATGACTGGTCTGCCCTGTTGTCAGGATAATATGTGGCTGAGTGTTACATGATGCTACATTTCTGCGTCATGATGTCCCAGTGCTAGACACCATTATAAACTGTCACACTGTAGACGTAGTAGCGATATGACTGAAATATCGTTAAAGCTACGTGAAAATTCCAAAGCATACTGTCACGTTTGCTCAGCCCAAGTTGGCAATTCGTGTATAAATACTCCATGGTTTGATGTCTAAAGAGGCTATAGTTAATCTCGTAGGAAGCGTTCTACAGATTTTATGAACTTCTGAGAAAGTGGTGGGTGTAAGGTGAAATTGATTACATTTGCAACATGCACAGTGGAGAGAGTGTTGATATACCTCAATGTTTCTTTTATCTACTGTGGCTGAAATTTCATTGGATAGTGTACTTGTGAAAATTGTACATGATCTAAGCACGCAGCTAATTAAAATGACTTCTCCTTTGTGCTAAAAATAATCAGACTGAATTAGTCTAATAAAGTACACTATCTTTAGCAGTTACTGAAATAAGAACAATTAATTTTGCCAGGCTAGACAATAACAACTTCTTAGAGTGCAATGAATGAATTATCAACTATATAAAATGTACAAAAGTTATCGGGTCTTTTTCTGCAAGTTACCTCTCAAGTCCAGAGAGTGAAAATGACCAAGAGGAGCTAGCAGGCTTTTTTTGAAGGTGCACATTTGAAGTAAGACCAAGCTTTATACTCCATAACCATATTACACCCGTCAATCATACACCAAAATAAAGGAAATTAAAGGTTCTTTGTAATATCATGGGATATTATTTTTCTTTCACATTAGGTTACCGTGACCAGAGAGTAGACCCGGCATCTTGAATCGGCACAGGCGTTAGTTAGGTCGTGCATCTTCCCACCTATGTTACAGCTTAGTTCTAAAATGAGAGGAACCCGCGAGGGGGGATGGGGCGTGTTATAAATCCGTCCCCACGTGGACAGACAGCAAGAAGGACATTGTCCGCTAAGTTTGATTGGATCGGGTCAGAGCGACACCCAATTGGATTTGAGTATAGGGTGTGATTACAACTTAAATCGGAATTATAACTTCTAACTAGCAAGAGAAAATTTAGTCTCGCCTATGAAGATTGCTGAGCAATATAAGCTTGCTTTGAGGAAGTCACGACGGTGTTCCTCTTATTGACTCAAACCATCTGTATGTGCTGGGGAGAGTCACGAGGATCAACACCACCACCACCCACTCGTAATTTGGCGGTAAAACGTAAAGAAAGACAAGGCTTCGTGAAGGTTAGAAAGTTATCTATTCTATTTTCGCAGAATATTACGGCACTACAATTTTAATTATGTGACGTATGTCACATAATTATGTGACGTATTATGTGACTAGGATTGTTTAGTACATATAATTACCTTTGTAGTTTACTTTACATGAGTATTTGAGAAATGTACTTGAGCATGTAGTTGTAAGGTTAACGCCATTGTCCAGCACAAGATAGGTTATACATGGCGGCCAGTATTAATGGTGGAGGAAGAACCCGGGAAAACCCCTGGAAAGAACCACCGGCCCACGAGAAGCTACTGGCAAGCTTTCTCGCAGAGGTTAGACTGCAGTGATCCGTAACGGAGAGCGTTTTAGACCATTCGGCCACTCGAACCCACTTTAGTATGTAGAGAATTATGTAGATTGTTAGTTGTGGTCAGAATTAATTGTGTAATTCACCATTAGGCTACGTCGTAGTAAATTAGTTAATTTATGCATGTGATATGTTATAATTTATACATGCTTGAATTGTGAATTTGGAAAATGGTTGAAGTATGTAAGAATAGTTAATATGAATGTATGGATGTTTGAATATTTGTGTACTTTTTGTATGAGCTGTAATCTAAAGAGATGCGTCTGATTATTGATATTGTTTAGCATATGGGATTAGAAATATGTAATGATGTGAACCAGTTTATTGATGTGACGTATGAGAAGTAAATGATATCGTGCTTTTGTTACAGAACAAGACAAGAAATAACTCGGTTAAGCTTTAGAACGATTCGACCATTTTTCATTGTAAATGCGCCCACAGTTACATCGGATGAATAATTGTTTGTCTAATTACTCAACTGAACTATCTGTATCTCGTCGTAGATCGCTTGCTGATAGACACACTAAACGCATGTTATTCACAAACATGTATGAATCATACGGCTGTACAAATGACCGAGTTACGTTTGTTCCAAATAATTGTTGTTTCAATTTGAGTACAATCTGAATCATTTTGATTACATGATGTAGCGTTCTGCAAAGGTTGGGGTGGGGTACTTCCAAAATATTGATTAAAATATTATGGAAGTTCCACCTGTCTCGTGAATTTAAATTTAAATTAAAGACCAGATAGGTATACGGCTCCGAGCCCCCAGTCAGCACTGCCGACGGTTAAATTATATATATATATATATATATATATATATATATATATATATATATATATATATATATATATATATATATATATATAACACGAAGATGAATTTCAACAATAACAATTTAATAAGCCTATAAATTTAAATGTCACACAATCACTCGTCCTTTAAGTGATAGCCTATTTCATCTTATGATTTCCAGTGTGAGTTCGATTTTCCACCTGGCCTTTGGTTGTACTCATCTATTTATCCGATCCTCCCACTCCTCCTGGATTCTACCTCTCCCGACTTCTCTCCTCCCTTCACTTTCCTTCCGTTCTTTATCACGACTATTTGGACCACTTTCCCTGGTCTGTTCCCCGAACTTCCTCTCCAGATTTCCCTCTTTCCTTCTCTTCCTTCCGTCTATAACGGAGACACTGGGACCACTCACTAGTCTGTCCCTCGAAGCTTCCCTTTTAGAAGCTACACTTAGAATCCTGTTCCTAAGGTTTGCCGCCAATTAACGTATAGCCGCCGGAGTTCCAATTCACGGTGCATTCTGTAACGACTATGGCAACTAACGCTCGATGGCCGGGTTAAAGATATATATTTTAGAATAAATCAGGGTCCCACCCCTATCTCGATTCTGACTGGGTAGCGCTGGGACCCTATCCACTCGACTTATTCAATCTGGCGGTCCGTCAGCGTATCCAGAAGATAAGGCACGCCCACTCCTTCTGGCAGCTTCTTTGATGTACAAAACATCCTTCCAGCCCAAGGTGCTAATTACACTTCTGACGGGCCTTGGTCAGCTTCCTCTCTTAACTATGGCAAACTTACGTAAGGGATGGTGTTAGCCTGCGGTCATGTGTAACAATAAATAGTGGCTTGTCCGACTTACTTTATACCACATGGTTCTAATTTCATTTTGGGTCGGGCAACGCCACACATGAGATTGTTTGAATCTCACTTTTATTGTACGAGATTATTTGAATCTTACTCTCATTACGTGAGATTATATGAATCTTACCGTCATACATTTGAATATATAAATCATTAAAATTATTTTTTTTTGTTTGCCTATTTGTGAATGTTTGGACTGATATGCATTTTAGAGCGTTAAAGGATCACTGTATATGTAGACTATGTGTATTTTTATTCATCCATTCCATAAATTTCCATCTTCAAACACGATGTGTTTTGCTATTTGATCCAAGCATCCATTCAGGTCTATTCTGTTACAGCTTTTATTACGATGTTGTATTACCATACAAGAACGCACGAGTATTTAAATGTGAAGGAATGCCTGACCGAAGAAAATTAATAGTCGTTATCTGCTGATAGACCACGTGCAGTGTGAGATGAGAGGGCTAAGGAAAATATTAAACCATCATTGTATTTTCACAGGGAGCTGGAAGTGGGGGCAAAACTTCCGGTTCAGTTGAATCCCGTGTCTCTAAGAGGTGTAGACGAAAGTGATACTAGCATAGTCGAGGAGAAGGAATTTATATAAAGTCGGGATAAAGGGAAGGAATTGGAGGAATAGGAGAGAAGAATACACAAATGAGTAGAACAGGTGAAAGCTATCTCACACTATTCATCAAGTGATGCAATATGCTATCACAGGGTCAAGTGGAAGGAGAGTACTTGGGAAATTAGAAACTCTTGACTATTGAATTGCTATTAAATTGTTCGTTGAATTTCACTTTGTACATTCAATCATTTGACCGTCGGCATTGCTTACTGGGGGCTCGGAGCTTTACATCTATTTTTACCAATTTAACTTCCGATCAAAATCTAGCTTGAGTGGGATTTATATAATTTAAATAAAATGTTTTGAGTACCCCAACCATAATATCTACCACAGTGGTGGCATAACCAATTTACAGTTTCTAAACTGTTGGTGATAAAATGGTTGTACAAACATGTATGTATCATTAGTGCGTCTTTGTAAAAACTATACCGACTGAAAATGTGCATTAACATCGCATTTCTGCTCTTGATGCAATTGACAATGAGTTACTTTATTGCGGTGTAATCTGGTGTAATTAGTTTTACAAAAATAACTGCATCGACCAATAGCAACTGATTTGCAACACAGAGATTTAACACGCGCAGCTGCTTCTTTCTTCAAAGAACTGGGATGATGTCGAGGTACTATTTTTTATAATGAAAACCTGCTTGCAGATTACGCTGTGAATACATTTGGACTACATTATTCCACTTGCGCAGAAGTTAAAATTGATCCATGCAGAATCGTTGCAATTCATTAATTACTTTAGGCAAAGTCCCATTGAACATGTGTGGGGTAAAAGAAAAATCGTAGGCAAAAAAACAAAAGTTCTGTAAAGTAGGTAAGATTAATACTGAAATTATGCGGCGGCAATCCTGGTTATGACGTTGCATACCAGCCGTTAACCTGTATTAAATGATGTTCATTTGTGGCACTGGCGAATGGTGGCTATAGGTATGAGGCGCCGTTGCGGACAAAAGCTGTTCCAGTGAGAAAGTGCTGTTGAAATTTCGATGTCGTATGTCGAAAAATCCAACATGACGTGCAGGATCAGATTACGTGTCCTTAAAGTTCCATTTTCTAGATCGAGATTTTGGATTTTACATGAAGTGGTTGTTTTAAAAGTTCTATTTCCTACGTCTACGTTTTACAGTGTATATTTTGAATTACACAGCGGTGGTTCAAAATTCATTATCATATGTCGAGAATTCCTAATTCACACGTTGTATGCAACTGTTTATGATAAAAGTTTCATTTTACATGGCGAGTGTTTAGATTTCATCTGTCGAATTTCAAAGCAACGAGAAGCAGCCTCCTTGTTTAAAACATTACGCAGTCCATTCACGATAGCGACCTCTAGCGAAGAAATTCATAGTAATTCTCGACCTGTAAATGGTAACTATCAGACTGTAAATGCATGAAATGTAATGACGCATTAAAATTGAATACACGAAAGAATTATGAATACAAAAATGATGTATTTTAATACTCGATATCATTTTGAATTGTTATATAGGACATTGTGTAATGTTGCTTTTAACAACAACACATCATTTCACCATATAAAAATACCAGTTCTAACAAGCACAATAAAATGTCCAATCTGCGCTGTTTAATTCAACAGATACAATCTAAAAACTCAACATACGAACTGAAACTTTCAGCACAATCAACGTGATTCAACGTGTTAAATTGAAATTCGAAATATGACTAAAATTTCAACAACCACCGTGTAAGTCAGAAGATAAAATGTATGAACTCTACATTAGACATCTAATTGTCAACGACTGCTGTGTAATTCAACAGATGAAACCATAATATTCAACATATGAAATGGAACAAACTCTTTGAACCAATACGTAAATTAGAAATTTTCGACGTATGACATTGAAAATTAAACCACTGCCGGGTAAATCAAACGATCCAATGTAAAACATCGACATGGAAAATATAACTTTCAAACACTACTGTTTAATTCAACGGATACAATATAAAATCTCTACGTAGAAAATGGAACTTTAAGGACAATTATGTTTGATGCAACACGTGAATTTGATATTCTGGACATTTGGCATTCAAATTTAAAGGGCAACGTTCTGATTGTACCAGTTTTTGTCCGCTACGACGCCTCATACCAGGAGACACGTACTTTACCCTTTTAATGTGTAACTACGTTTTGGGTGGGAGTAGAGATGTCATTGACGGATGTTTCCAGACTATTCAAGGTAACCGCCTCCCTAACTAATTTTACCCGTAGGCTAAATGTTATGTGTAGTTATACCTTTACAGCTAGTGTTTCTGTGTTTATTTTGTTATTTAATTTGAGGGGGCGAATGTTCTTGTTCGTCATGGGTGCTATATGGTTTTCGACCTTTTGGATCTTTCTTTTCATACAAGTCTATGCTCGGGCTGATTGTTTTTGGTATTTTTATTTTTTTTATACAATTTGAGATTGAGTGTCTGTCTTGGATTTCGTAGTATGCATCTTCTAGCACTTCCTCACATGTCAGCTTATAAAAGTCTTTTACTTTTACTTTCGTTTTCATCAGAGGTTGATTGTGATTGATCTATTTTATATGCTGGATTTCTATTTGATATGTTGTATTTCCATTTGATATGTTGTATTTCCATTTGATATGTTGGATTTCTATTTGATATATTGTATTTATATTTGATATGTTGGATTTAAGGATTTTCGTGCTGTCTTCTACTTTCTTCTTTGTTGTTCATTCTCTTTTTCGAGTCTTCTGTCCTTGCGTCATGCTCAGTTTTTGTTCAGTATTTTATCCTTCCTTTTTGCTTTTTTTCTTCTCCGTTTTGTTGGTGGTGGTGATTTTGTTCTTGTGTTCCTTTTCTGTTTGTCTTTAAGTTGTTGCTCATTTGTCCCTTTTGTTGGTATTTGATTTTTTTGGTTGATCATCGGCTTGAATTGTATTTCTTTCCTCTTTTTTATCGCTTACTTTATTGTGCTCAGTTTTATTTCCTTTTTCTCTGTTTCGTGGTTTTGGTACTGGTAAATTTACTTCTTCTTGCTGTGTAGCTTTCTGCTTGGGAAACATGGTGGTATCACTAGTTTGAGTAATCCTTCCTGTTTGATCTTTAATTGTTCGACGCTGGAGGGGGAGGGGGCACGTTTCCACATTTATTACATTTCTTATGGTCAATACAAGCCTTCTACCATGTTTTTGCAAGGAATCCGTTAAAAAAACACTTTCTACATTGTCTTAAGTTTTTTTCTTTTTCTTCGACTTCTATAATTCTAATCCCATTTTTTAAAATTGGAAACCCATGGTGTGTATCCATTCTTGCTTTTGTGACCTGTATTTGACTTTTCAAACTTTCCACTGTAGCTTCTAGTGGTATTTCTAGTGGAATATCTGATATCAGCTGTTCTTTTTATCTTCCTTAGAAAGGGTGCTGGTTCCTTTATTTTAAGATTGCCCTCCAGTTTCCATCTTTCCGTAAGGTAGTATTGGAATATTTCCTCCTGGTCTTAGGATATGTCTATCGTCTGTTTTCTTGTTCAACGCCTTAGCAAGATTGGTAGTCTTTATGTATTATTCCAAGAGCTACCGTCATTTTTGTCAGGCTAGGTCTATTGTCTGTTGCTAACTCTCTAATATTTCTCTTGTCCATTGTTTATATGAACAGTCTAAAAAAGAACCATATGTTGTCTAAACTCGTTTCATGTCAAAATACTTCTCCATCTTAGATAATTCTCTATGTTGTGACATTTTTGTTTTTGCCCGTGCAGTCCGTGCGTACACTTATGAATTCCTCGTAATTTGTTTTTGTATTGCATATTGTTAGACTTTTGTGTATTATATTGTTAGACTTTTGTGTATTATATTGTTAGACTTTTGTGTATTGTATTCCATTGATTCTATTTACATGTAGTAGTAAAGTTCCATTTCACATTTTCAATTCTGTGGACTTTTCTTTAGTTCTTGCCATGACAGGCCTTACTTCTGAAGAATGACTGTCAAAATAGATTTACCAGGAGCCATATGCCCAGACTTAAAAAGAGACAAGCAATCACCTTATGTAGGCAAGCAAGGAAATTACCGCTCTTTTCCTCGTTTGAATCCTGTAAATCAATGCTGTAAAAAGATCATCGGAAAAGGACAAAACATGAATACCCATTCTGATACACGGCTAAAATCTGGAAAACCCAACAGACAATTTTATTTTCTAAAACTGATATAACCATTCATTTTCACACCTCGTAATACATTTGCTAAACTTTAACACATTCGTATTACCGCACAAAATCTAAGATATCACTCTTCAATTTAGCACCTTTAAGTTCCACCAGCTGAAGCACTAGACTGTATGCCATATCGTCACTTTTTGATATCTGTTAACGATATTTTCTTACTGTTAAAGTGTTTTTGAGATTGGTGATTTTTACAGAAAATTTTAACATAAATTTTATAATTTTAGTCGTTTCGCTATTATTCTGCAGTGTGGCAGTTTGCAGAAATGTCTACCACTGGGGCATCATGCGACAGACATGTAGCATCATATCCCACCCTCATATCCCACCCAGAAAACATTATCCTGACACCAAGCCGACCAATCCTAACTCTAACCTCTTAATGCTGAGCGCCTAGCGAGCAGCTGCAAGTATCATTTTTATAAGTCTTTCGTATGACTCGACCGAGGTTAAAACCCACTAAAACTCTTAACAACTTGCTTTCAAAGCAATGTCCACAATGTTGAACTTTCCTGCACCCAGTGTATTTCCCTACGCCCCTTGTCACAAACTTTGCAAAGTTATCAAAGTAAAGCCGACAACTTAGAAATAGTCATGTGTTTGTGCAATGTTCCGAACATGTTTGTCGGTCTCGCATATGATGCTGTGTGGAAACGGCGACCAAAGTGATGGACGAGAAATTTTATATTCATACAGGCAAATTCGATGTGGCCTTGCGAGTTACGTTCTGTTGTGAAGAACAAGCTTGATCTTAAAACAAAAACAAAAAAATACCCCCCCCAAAAAAAAAAAAACATTTCAACCCCGTTTTGCAAAGATATGTGGGTATCTAGTACAGGTCTATGGTTACCATCGGGTTATCTGATTTCTTCCACCTCATAAACCTAACACACATAAATAAGATGTGCTTAGTGGTTAGAATAATGTGACTGTGTGGCACATCATGCATCATGTCTGCGGTATGGTGCCCCCGCTAGACATCACTATAAACTACGACACTGCAGACATCGCAGCGATACGACTGAAAAGTTATTAAAGCTACGTTAAAAATACAAATCACACACACACACACACACACACACACACACACATATATATATATATATATATATAAACTATCAACTAATACAGAGGTTTGGAAATATAAAAGTATTTTATTTACCTTGCCAGAAGATTTAATTCCTTTCCAGATACAAGCATACACCACAAGCCAGGAGAATATTAGACATAGCAACATCTTCCACTTAATCCCATCTGATTCTTCCAGGCCCGAGGACACATCCAGTGCCTGGCGGTACCAAAAGTATGAAGTAGATCCTCCTTTCTCACACTCTTCCACCACCACAGTCTTATTGAGCGCTTCCTGAAACTCTGAAGGACAGTATGCCCATGGTAGAGGACTTTGGAAGGAGTGGAACAGATAAAAGAAACACCACATAACAAGGCCGTTATAATACAGAGCTACATTAAAGGAGGTGACGGCGCTAGCGATACCAATGCCGCCGAGGAGCGGGTTGATTTGGTTCCATAAGATGACGGTTCCCTTCTGCATATGCTGTCCTATGGATAACTCGAGGAAGAGGAGAGGCATTCCTTCCAGGAAAAGCATAATGGTGTATGGAATAAGGAAGGCACCTATAATGAAGAAAATATGATTTCATTGACAATTTTAAAATGGGTTTTTCTGATGACATTTAGTCTGCTCTTTTGGCCAGTTAAGAAAGGAAAAAAGCAACATCAACGTCATCTTAGTGTTGCATTTGTAGTCAATGACACATCATATTTGTATATATGTGTGTATTTATTTGAGTACTTGCGAACGTACGTACGCATATAACATGTCGGTACGTAGGTAAATTATAGATGAAAAGATGCTTTTGCTTGGAATTAGTCTTTTGTTTTCCCCCATCCTAGTGAATTGATATATGTGACAACTTGTTGACCATTGTAATATGCAACTCCTATAAGTCGAGTCCAGCTACAAGCAGCTTAGACACTAATTAGCCGCACATAATGCGCAGAAAGATCCGGGTCTATGTTGTTTGCTCATCTGATAACTCCTAAGATGTCATATTAACCTTTGTGTATAGTCCTATGATACTACATTATGTGAAGGCACGTCTGGGTCTGTACAATTTGCAATTGGATCCATCTTATAAGCGAGCTGAATACGGCAATAGGATACATATTGGTGAAGTTGTGGGTCACTTAAATCATATATCAGCAAACAAAATAACTATCATCGGCATAGTAAAAATTTAAGTTTTAAATATATATTCACATTCTGCATTCTAAAAATTTTTCAAAAACATATTCTGATCATGCCACTCCATATTTTCCGATTGGAAAATATATTACTTACACTTCCATGTCATTTTCACTAGCCAAAGTTCCGATAACCCTATCTACATGTACATAGGGTTATCGAAACCTTGGCTAGCGAAGATGCCAATTTATTAAGCAAACGTGATCTTCAGAAAGATCATTTGGCGGAGAATCTGGTTTGTACATGAGGTCTAGAAGACGCCTGTTTCGTTTGGTCTGGCAACTATATTCAAACAAAGAAATTATATTCTGAAGCCCGAAATCTGAATACTCTTCGGAACTGGATACTTGCATCCTGGCGTGTCCTTACGATAACTCGTTTCAGTCAAAGGTACAAGTATTAGTTTAAACGCTTGCAATGCAATCCTATATATGTATTTTCTTGACGTGTCTGTCTTACATAAAATGATTTTCACCATAACGTAAACATTGAACTCGGACACATTCAAATCACTAAAACAATTCGTCTCTTTTCCAGTCTAGAACGTCCATTTATGTTAATGACGTAATGTGTACAAATTATATTTTATAGTGAGCAATGATGTAAGTACATCTATTTCATTTTTTTTAAAAAACTATTCAACTTGTTGTATTTTGGAAGTTGTTGTTTCTTAAATAGTTTTAGTTTTTTTCATAAAGTATTTAAATATCTATTAAACTTAATAGACAAAATAAGCGTCTATAAAATGTATATAACGATACTTCATATTTAAAATCCTGATTAATTAATTTGGCAAGTCAATGATTACTTATACTAAATTATTAATAGATACTAACTCAGATATTTAATGTATACCGTATGGTTTAATTCACATAGCAATCACTTTAGAGAGAGGACGTACTATGTTGTGCAGCAGTCCAGTCGCATGAAACGTTGTTCAATAAAACAACCTTCCAGCTGTCCAGTTTCATAAAAATGTTCTATAAAATAGCATGCCAGCTGTCCAACCTCACGAAGCGTTGTTCAATAAAACAGTCGGCCAGCTGTGCAGTCTCATGACAAGTTGTTCAGTTAAAAAGTTTGATGTAAAGTGCATAAGCTATCATGGATGATTTCAAACCTTGGTCTGTGGACTAATGGTGTACCTTGGTCTGTGGACTAATGGTGTACCTTGGTCTGTGGACTAATGGTGTACCTTGGTCTGTGGACTAATGGTGTACCTACAAATTAGTTTTAACAT
Organism: Unio delphinus; assembly: GCA_029339505.1. Lineage (NCBI taxonomy): Eukaryota > Metazoa > Mollusca > Bivalvia > Unionida > Unionidae > Unio > Unio delphinus. The sequence goes on from JAQISU010001238.1 coordinate 17,193,693, forward strand.
CTGCATACATATCTAATCCACACTTAGAAATCAAAGGCAGCTGGTCCCTGGTGTAAAATGAAGAGCGCTTGATATCATTGGACAATATTTGAGCGGTCGATATGGCTTTCCATAGGCACTGCATTGGTAAACGAAACATATCTCTAAAAAAAATCTTGCAAATGGTCTTTGAATCATAATGTGAAAAACAACACGTTTTTAAAGGACAAGAAGCGAGCTTTTTGCAGTCTGGATTTCAGTTCAAGTAACTTTTGCGACAAGATTGATGTTTTTATTTCCATTAGGTGCCCCTTCACGGTGTCACAGATAACGAACACGATGTTAAAAAAACTTAAGCAAAAATAACAAGGCGGTCATCTGTTTCAGATCTGATATCTTTCAATAAATTGTACATTATGACACGATACGAGTGTTTTTATCAATTACAACCATTAGTAGCTATCAGAAAAGCTAACGTTATGTTCATTATGCCCCACCAATCCTAATTTGTTTGACTAAGAGTGCTCTCTGTAGAGAATAAAAATATCAATACTATCCATGTAGTACAAAAAGGTCACCCACGTGGCAGTGCTACTCAATCAGGACAAGGTTACCAACGTGTCACTCCAAAATCTTTGGAGAGCGTGCAAGCGCGATACGTGGATGATGACGGATCGCTAACGGAATGAAAACTAAATAATTAGCGCTTGGGTTGTACTAATATATCCCGATGACACTCATAAAAATTGTGTACTCTATCAGTCTCTACCAGCACCATATTTTACAAATCCCCATAGTGTACACCTTCCATAGTGGTCAAGTCACCAAACATTTCCCCATGACAGCAAAATCCGGATACGACATATTTAAGTAACACACAAACTTCCTACACATATTAATATGAAACTCGAATGGGTCATGCAAGCGTACGTTTTGGCAGTCTGGCCTAAATATCAAATCCAACAATGTTACCGATTCAATCCGAATAAAGTAATCAAAGTTTCTAAAAGTTGTTGTAAAATATGTTCTTGTTTTTGTAACATTGACTATATACTGTAATCACAAGCACCTGAGTACATAATATAGCCAACACGAATACATTTAGGTGTACGAGATGTTTCCCCTTTCTGTTCTATATTTCAATGTTTCTGATTATGCATCTAATGTATCATAAATAAATGTATCTTATTTACCACAATCGGGACATAACCTTGAAGGCATTGGCACCGAAAGAACCACGTCTAAAATCAAGTCATAACTGTAAACCTAAATACCGCATTAGCGACTTCAAGGTTTATTCCACAGAGTATTGTCTTGCACAAATAGCTGAGGTAATCTGAATGGTCCCAATGCCGGCAGTTGGTGGCGTTCTACAGTTTCGTATTTTGCATAGATTAGAATTTTAAAGAAAAAGAATTTCCTAGGATTTCTTTACTGGTTATACTGGCTATATAATAAAGACTTTGTGAATCTTAGGTGTTTGTGGAAGAACGTTTAAAACCTTTATTTTTATGTATGATTGATGGGTGCAACTTAGGTTCTAAAGTATACAGCATGAGATAACTTAAAATCTGCTCGCATAAAAGTTTTTTTTAAAAAAAAAAAAACCTGCTAGCTCCGATTTTAATTTTTACTTTCTGGATTTCAGAGGTAAATTGTAGAAAAATTATCAAATAACTTATTTTACTTAAATATACCTGTAATGGCTTCCCTCTGGTACATAGTCATACTGTCGATGTTAAACTTACAAAGAATCCTTTAGGTAAATTGCCACCACCGTTTTCGGCCGATGTACAATGCACCACGCTATTGGTTAGTTGGCATTACATACTAGGGGAGGCAACACATGAAATCAAAAAGATGTCGCTTGGGCAAAGCACAAAATAGATGTTTGATCCACCAAGGTGTATTTAGGGTTATCGGAACCTTTGCAAGGGATGATGTCTCTTCGGTTAAGTTTAGAAATAAACCTTTGCTGTAATTTGTTTCATTGAAAACTATTCATAACTACTTTCGTTCAGATGGAACAATATGGCGGAGACAGAGACAAAGTCACGATCGGATCTTCGTCATCCTTTGTTTTGTATTCCTACAAATACTTCCGAGGTTATTTCACGAAACGCCACACGGTACCAGCATATTTTGCCTTTTGTGACAGTTATTGCCTTTTGTGACAGTTATTGCCTTTTGTGGTTTTTTTTATAACTTATGTGCCAACACAAGGACTACAGTTGTGTGCAAAACACTCTGGGACACGAAAGCAGAGATAAAACAAAGAATGCATTAGGAAACGATAACGGAAAACAAAATCCAATAATTCGATTTAATTTAGTTGAGTATCCAGTCCCATGTGACATTGTAATAAAGTATAGATTTATAAATGTGATTTTAAAAAATACTAGAAATTAATCTCGTTTTTCATACATTTCAAGTCTATGCTCTTCCGTTTCAAGTCAATCAATACTGTTTGTACAAAATGTATTAGGAGCTCACGGGTTTGATACCAGCCCAAATCAGCTGAATCGGTGAGTCCTTAATAAAGGGAGTTGGTAGCATAAATGTCAGTACATATTTCTTAGTGTTTCCTTATAGTTGTTTATAATCATTATTTCTTCCTTCACATCACCGAAAATAATGCTAAAGTGTCTCGAAAACTCTTGTAGCAAGAAAATAGTGACAGATGTGTATTAAGAATTCGGTGAAAATGTTCCACCTGAAATTCCAGTCCTAATGACGTATATGTCTTGGATCACTTTTGTATTAATCATGGCTTATATGATGTTCTGTCAACACTATTCTACAAAATTAATTTCAAAGAAATAAATAACAGCCTTGGTCAAATAAATGTCTACTTTAATCGTTACTCCAAAAATGCAGTGACCATGGCTTCATTAGCATGATGAACAAACTAGGAAAAAGAAATTAAAAGACTTTAAGGGATTCTTTGTAAATATCAGGTGTATTGTTCAAAGAATTACTTATCTTTAAGTATATTTCTGCCCCGTGGTTCTACCAATACAAAAGACATGACATAAATGTAAAAGTATTACGGAATTTAAGAAGTTCAACACTTAAGTTCTTTTGTTTATAAAAAAAATAAGTACAAAAAACAACTAACAACAAGGTTTGTTCAGAGCTGTGATCTGAAACAAGCGCTCACTCACAAACAATACCAGAATAATAAGAATCGAGAATTTATGCTACTTTGATAACATTTTTAACAAAGACATTTTGAGGCTCAGGTCAAGTTTTGAAACCACATTTTTGTTAAGCTCACTTAAACCTTGTATTAACCATCGTATGGTGTGTCCTTGGAGAGCGTAACACCTATGGCTGGCTAGCAGTCGTACTCCGTTGGGGTAGCTCGCCCACCTTTGGTCCCCACTTGGCATTCAGCTCTCAACTGTGGCTCCAGGAAGATGTTGCATGCGCAGCGGTCACATTTCTGAAAACGGCCTCGACTGGCTGGCTAAACCAGGCTGAGGGTAGACGACGGATCTTATACCCTCGGCGAGTTAAGCTTTATCTACCTAACATGTGAAGACTGGCAGAAAAGGCGATTCTCAGCAACGTGTTGTGGAGCGCTAATAGCACGACGAGACACGTACGACGTTCTGGTCATCCACTGCACTCAACTATGTCTCCGGCCATCTTGATGTTGTGCTGATAAATCCAGATGGATTTGGGCGAAAGAGTGAGGTCGACGAACTGCGTAACTCTTCCTCCCTTAAAACAAAGTCACCGCGCAAGTCATTCTTGTCATCCACCCATGCCACTTCATCACCCACTAAATTATTGTGGACTAAAGGCAAGCGACAAAGAGGCAGGTGTGGGTACACTTTCAGCCGTAGCCGCAAACCTGCGCACAGGCGTCTCAGGCCATTAGGGTCGTTCACCGCTGACATGAATCAGCAGTGGAATGTGTCACCCCCCCCCCCCGAGCGACTGAGCAGCCCTTTTCAGGAATGCAAGCAGCAGTGGAGTCTGTCAGCCCCCTGAGCGACTGAGCAGCCATATTCAGAAATGCACTGCTCACCTCCTCTCTGGCATGAAGAAGGGGCTAGAAAAGGCGCCATAAACATTGAATGATCTAAACTTCCCTAGCTAGCATACCGGGGCTGACGAGGACCCTACATCAGAGGTCAAAATAAAAGAAAATAACGATTGTTCCTATCACACCCGTCGAATATGGAATGTGGGCACCTTACTGGACAGAGACTATGCTGAAGGACCCCAGAAGAGAGAACCGCCTTAATAGGAAAAGAACTCTCCTGATACAACAAGGACATCGCTGCCTTGACCGAGACCCGGTTTGCAAGAGAAAGCGAAAGGGGTTCCAGATACACTTTTTGGAGCAGACAAAGAAGTGAAGATCGCCGTGAGGCTGGTGTCGTTTGTTTTTTTTTTGTTCTTTTTTGCAGTGAAGACAGCACTGACTGGCAAATTGGCTGGACCTTCCAAAGGAGTAAACAACAGACTCATGACCATGAAACTACCCATATCGTCAGGAACAAAGCACTTTACAATCATCAGTTGCTATGCTCCAAACATGACCAACACAGAGAAAGGGAAGGTAAACTTCTATGCGGATCTTCACTCAGTTATTGCTTACGTTCCAATGGCAGATAAGCTCGGACTTATTTGCGATTGCAATGCAAGAGTAGGCTGTGATCACTTTGTCTGGAATGGAGTGCTAGGAAAGCATGGAGTGGGTCACTGTAACAGCAACGGTCTCCTTTTTCTCCAGACCTGCACCAAACATGAACTGCTGATCACCAATACAGTCTTCCGCCCCCCTACCAGTAACCGGACGTCATGGATGCACCCACGCTCTAAGCAATAATACCTCATCCGAAAGATTGACAGGTAGAATTAGAGTGCGGCGATGACTGCTGAACAGATCACCGCTTATCATCATCACCAAGCTCAACATGCGCATTCAACCCAAACAACGCTCACAGAGAAGAAGGCTCCTAAATGATTGAACATCACCAAGCTGAAATGCACCAGTACCAAACAGTCTCTCGTGGATGCCTTGGAAGAACGTCTAAACTCCACCCCTCTCGATAATCGGAATTAGGAGACCGACTAGGCGGCATTCACAGATCTGATCTACAGCACAACTTCGGAAATCAAAGGACCCTCAACCAGAAAGCATCTTTTAATAACTGCAATGGTCCACACACAGTACGTCTTAATTCAAAGGGAATGAATCCTAAATATTCTTTAACTGATTCTCTAACATTAAACAATGACAAATATTTACCCGTATCAAAATAATATGAGATCAAGCAGTTGCTTGATGACAAACACCGCCTCCTTCAAACCTACCTCAACAACCCCAATTCTACCTCTAGGAAAGATGCATACAACAACATGCGCAGAACAATACAGAAGAAGCTGCGTCAGATGTGAGACACGTGGCTGAGCAGCAAAGCTGGTGAGATTCAGTGCTACGCAGAACAGCTTGACACGAAGAACCTCTACAATGCCCAGAAATAAGTGTATGGACCTACATCCTCTGGAGCATCCACTCTTATGTGCGCAGACGGAAACACACCAATTACTGACAAAGAGATGATTATTCGCCCATGGGCTGAACACTTTGACAAGCGTCCCGAATCACCCTTCATCCATGACTGATGCAGCATCAGTCGTTTTCCCCCATTACCCATCAGCGAAGCACTGGATGACCATCCAACCTTGCTGAAGACACAGAAGGCGATACGTATGCTTTCCAGTGGTTCAGACTCCATCCTAGCTGCGGCCAGTATATATATATATATATATATATATATATATATATATATATATATATATATATATATATATATATATCTATATCTATATATATATATATATATATATATATATATATATATATATATATATATATATATATATATATATATATATATATATATATATATATATATATATGTTGCGGCCAGTATATTTAGTAAAGAAACATCCCGGAAAATCCCCTTGAAGAACTAGAAAAATCTTGGAAAACTGATGGCAAGTTTTCTTAAGTGCTCACGTTGGCCAAACCCGAGACTCGAATTCACGCAGAAAGAGTTGACCTGCCAGTGACCTGTAAAAGCAAACCTTTTAGATCGCTCGACCACCAGGGACCTGGTCGTAAAGAAGATATTGTGCTAAAAATGGCGTCACGCCCATCACAACACAACATCTGCACTGACTTGTTTTTATTTGTCCCTTTTTTAGACCCTGTACGATGTCCGATAGCGGACAAGATTTACATTGCAAAATAACTAAAATTAGAACATGAACACATTTTTCTAAAATGTTTTCATAACGGTCTAAAACTACAATGTAATACACAGGTACAAATTCTCTTACTTTGAATACTACCGGCGACTTACCGGCGACTTAAAGTCACTTAATCATGACAGACCACAAACTAATTAGCACAAGAGTAAACGAAAACGAACAGCAGTACTATCTGACAAGGAAATAACTGTTTGTTTTATGTAATGGTTTGTTTGGAGCTCTTTAGAGAGCTTCCTTTGGTCTATACAAACGCTTTATCAAAGAAAGCCGGGGAAAATTATATGTGGCGCTTGTATCAATAAAACATTTGAAAACCATCACAATTCGAAGCAGACGTTAATCTCTCTCTCTCTCTCTCTCTCTCTCTCTCTCTCTCTCTCTTTTTTTTTTTTTCTCTCTTTCTCTCTCTCTCTCTCTCTCTCTCTCTCTCTCTCTCTCTCTCTCTCTCTCTCTGCATGTGTTATAAACCAAACTATATTGATTCACTTACCACTTTTAGAATATCTTTCTTTACGTATTGGGACCAGTATATGCTCTTAAAATAAGTAACAACAAAAAGTGAAGACAACAAGCTCTGTAAAATTTGACAAATAATGTATTTCCCCAGAATACACAGTGAAAATGAGAATAAAAGAACTTACGATATTGTTAATTAACTCCAAAAATGATCTGAAAATTAAAAAACACAAGTCCTAGTAAAAGAAAGTCCTGAATGAAATTGAGTTCAAATCTCGATGAGATCCGAAATTGAAGGCGATGATGTGTCTGTTATAGTCAGTGAAGTGCTTATGCGTCAACAGTCTTGTTAAATCACATAAATATTATTCCAGGTTTGAATTCTGTATAAAATCCATTGAATGTCTTTATCCAATAATTTTTGTCAGAGCACTTTTGTATTTCCAAAAGAAGAAAAAAATCACCTGAATTCAATGAAATTTTAAAAAGTCAATCAGGTCAAACAAAAATAAACTCAAATTTGGACAAAGTCATGCCTAGTAAGCAATATTACATTACAATAACATGTAATGAAATTTAAAAAAATAAAACTAAATAAAACAGACAAAAAATTAAAATAAATGTTTTATGTTTTAATAAGTACTAATCATATCTTAGAGCTAAAAATATTATAACGTGATATTCTAAACATACTTCAATATGTACCATGGCATACTGCAATTATGTTAGGGACCAACAATGTAATATTCCGGGAGAGGGGCCTGACACTTTTGTTATAAATATCGGTCTGTCGATAGCTGTTTAAAAAAAAACATTTTCCTCTAATCTAAAGCAAAATAACACCAGACAGTATCCATTATTTGACCAAAGAACAGTTTTATTTTGAGGTTTTAAAAAAATATTAAAAAAAACCAAAACAAAATCGCATTCTCCCATACCATCCATCTTGTGATCTTGTACGTAAAGCGTTTTTAATAGTTTAGTGTGGGACAAAATTCACTAAGTTAAGAATATACAAAGACTATACTATATAAGAAATTAGTGTGGCTTTTCGTATCATAACTAATCCATCCCTGTTATTTACGTTATGCATGTGAGTCAAGTGAATCCAGAAAGATCGAAAGCTTAATCAAAAGTTTATTAATAACTTAAAATGTTTTCAATAAGTAATGAGTAAAATGGTATATAGTTTATGTTTTGTTATGTTGGGGTTATAAAAAGATGGGTTTAGAATTGTTCTTTCATTTTTCACGAAACTAAAAAGCAACATTTCCAGTTTTGCGATTTTCTTCTTCTTTTTTTCCAAGGAAGCCATATAACTTTCTGACCAAACAAAAGAAAAAGATGAATATTGGATTTTTAGTAGCAGGAAGACGTATTAAGTTCAGAATCATTTACTGCTGACAATATAAAAAAACCAATACAATATTATTCATTGATATGGACATTTAGACATTCTAGTACGCACTAAATCATCGATCTTCTTTCCAATGACGCAATTAAAATATTAATTTTACCCGATTCTATACCATAAAAGTGACAAATCAAAATACATGTTATAGTGTGAAAGCTATGAAATCTAAATGGTAATTAACATTAACTAACTTTAAATGCATCAACTGCAAATCAAGTTCATATCAAATGTGATTAGTATGGTTAGTAAATATACTTAAAGAAATATATTTTATAAGAAGTCAATCAATGTATGAGTGTATGACATATGCAATGACGATAGAGCGATGTAGAGAGACATATGTACTGTAACTTGCTAAAATTGTCATGATTTTCAAAACATGGTTGAAACAAGCACGCTTTATTTCCTCGCTTTTTATATATAAACAAAACAAGGTGATATTACTTTTCTATGTAAACATATAAAAGATAATAAAGAAAAGCTTTCCTGTGTTTGAAATTGTGATATATTGGTGTAAGATATTTGACGCAAAAGAGAACATATATACACAAATTTCTATACCAAATGCTGCTGAAGCTCTACCCAATAAAGTAAATTATTTTGTTAAAAATTATTGTCATGGTTAGGTTTCTATAAAGATTGCCTTAATCAAGGGGTTGGTAACACTTATATATTTTTTTTAGTTTCTAAAATAAAGCCAAAATTGGATTCATCGTCTTATGAACACTATGCTGAGCAATATTTTATGTAAATATTTTATGTGAATATTGCAAATTCAAAGGTTTACCTTAACATAATCTTTTCTTTTATGTAAATATTTTATGTAAATATTGCAAATTCAAAGGTTTACCTTAACATAATCTTTTCTTTTATGTAAATATTTTATGTAAATATTGCAAATTCAAAGGTTTACCTTAACATAATCTTTTCTTTGATGTAAATATTTTATGTAAATATTGCAAATTCAAAGGTTTACCTTAACATAATCTTTTCTTTTATGTAAATATTTTATGTAAATATTGCAAATTTAAAGGTTTACCTTAACATAATCTTTTTTTTATGTAAATATTTTATGTAAATATTGCAAATTCAAAGGTTTACCTTAACATAATCTTTTCTTTTTTGTAAATATTTTATGTAAATATTGCAAATTCAAAGGTTTACCTTAACATAATCTTTTCTTTGATGTAAATATTTTATGTAAATATTGCAAATTCAAAGGTTTACCTTAACATAATCTTTTCTTTTATGTAAATATTTTATGTAAATATTGCAAATTCAAAGGTTTACCTTAACATAATCTTTTCTTTTATGTAAATATTTTATGTAAATATTGCAAATTCAAAGGTTTACCTTAACATATCTTTTCTTTTATGTAAATATTTTATGTAAATATTGCAAATTCAAAGGTTTACCTTAACATAATCTTTTCTTTTATGTAAATATTTTATGTAAATATTGCAAATTCAAAGGTTTACCTTAAAATAATCTTTTCTTTTATGTAAATATTTTATGTAAATATTGCAAATTCAAAGGTTTACCTTAAAATAATCTTTTCTTTTATGTAAATATTTTATGTAAATATTGCAAGTTCAAAGGTTTACCTTAACATAATCTTTTCTTTGAAATTCTGAAGTATAATTGCTAAATTTTGAGTATCATCTCTCTCACTCGCGAAGTTAAAGTAGAAACTGATAGATGAGCACGACAGTATAAAGATTATTATACTAGACTTTGTTTTATTTGTAACCTCCTTGAAAATGTGTACGTGCATAAATTTGCATTAAATTTTAGTTGTAGACCGTCAAGAACACATTAGAAAACTGTACATATAAAAATCAGAGCTATTTTGCATTGTAAATCTGTCGGCCGCTGGGTGCCTAAATCCGGATCGAATCCAGCAAGGCTCAGACAAAAGCTTTCCTGTTATACATACGGCTGAGTTTTGTAGGCCTTAAGGTTTAACAAATGAAAACAATAACTACTTTTTCACTAATTCACTTATTTATCTACCTGCGTTGCTTTAAGAGAAGAAAAAAAAACTTTAAATATGGAATTTCCTAGGGATGACATAGCCACACATGTGTTAAAAGTGCCATAAATAAAACAAAAAAGTAACCAACCAATCAACCGAATACCTTAAATATGTTAAGACGTATTTCAAAAAACATTCTAAGTTTCGGAGAAAATGGTTAGTTGCTGTCAAAATAAAATAAAAATACTACCAAAACTAAATTCCCATCACGCTTACAGTGCTTTTAAGCACGTGATTCCCCCCCCCCCCCCCCCCACACACACACACATTGCCATTGACCGTGCTTGTTAGCTATCAATCGGCATTTGCACATCATAGTCTAACTGCCGTATGGCGGTAGGTTAATTAGCTACATGAATCACTATCATTCGCAGCTTGAGAGAATCAATTACTTTGTTGGTTGCAATTCCTGTTGCTGCTTTATTTCTTTGTTTGCTTCATTGTTTTTACCATTGTATTGTACACATCTGCAAAAACCCAAATTATGATTTTCATATATATTCAGACATATTCTTGTCAATACCAAGCAAGACCAATGTCCACTGTATGGTCATTATAATAATTCATTTTAAGCCAAATTTTAACAGCCCTATATCGACTTCAGGTACCTTTTAAGTTCATAATAATAACAATTGTTGTTGTAGGGTTTAACTCCATTTTCAGCACAAGATAGGCTAACTACTGGGATTTTTGTTCACACACACACACACACACACACACACACACACACACACACACACACACATTGGCCGAATCTGAGATTAGAACCCACGCAGACAGAGGTGAGATGGCAGTAATCCGTAACGGAGAGTGCTTTAGACCACTCGGTCACTCGAGACACCTCGATAATAATAATAATAATAATAATAATAATAATAATAATAATAATAATAATAATGAAACCAAAAGCAAGATTTAATGTAAGATTATTCTATTTAACTATCCATAACTGTAAGAATCGAAACAATTCGACGTCTTATGGGCCAATACAATTGCTGCTTACGACTGGATACACGTATACATGAAAATATCTATTAACAAAATACTTTTTATTAAAATTTTAAATGGCAATACTGCTCCTCGTTAAATATATGTTATTCACGTAGCAACTTGTGTAATAAATCACAAGCGCACGCCGTAACCTGTGGATTAATCTGACCCAGTGACCTTCTGTATACCAGACTGCCAGTTTGTATTCCAGAAGAGAATAATGTTACGTGGCAAGCGCATTGCAATGGAATTTTGCACACACACACACACACACACACACACACACACACACACACCATCTTTTTGCAGATCGAAAAGTCTTGTTGGGACTGCACGAAATTCCAAACCTTAAATAAATCTGTCAAGGCGGAGAAAAGGTTATTCATCGAATAAATGTTTAAAATGCAATTAATACATGTCTGATATAGCCTCTCAAGTACCGGGTATATATACTCAAGTGGGCAATCGAAATGTTTGCATACCACAAAACAAACTGGAGAATATAGTTCATGTCTACTGACATACTTCAGCAGGCTAACTGTTTACGGTGGGGTTTTATCATTAGCAAATACGTGAAACAAACTCCATCCTTCAACACAGTAACCAAAACTATTTGCGCTATCGTAAGAATCTTTATGATTATGCGTGAAAAGGTCTTATTGGGCGCCGTAAACAAAGCCATATAGACCTTGTATTGTCATCGACATGTTCTCGAGGTGAGCTTGATGTTGAGAAAATAAGTAATCTGAAGGAATAAATTATGCAGAATGACACCAAAAAAAAAACAAAAAAAAAACCATACCCACATGACTAGTTTGACATAGAACTCAAACATACAATATAAGAGAGAAGGTAAGTAACTTCCAAAACTTCGTTCTCCTATGACCCTCGATTCTTCTGCTATTTCTGTCTTTTAAGGTATACGACCATACTTTATGGCTTGTTTTACTCCTCCAGAGATATTTTTATATTCATCAAGCCATCATTGACATTTCTGCGTTGCATCAAACTGATGTTACGGGCTACGAAACGTACAAATTTACCAGCCGTGACAACGTTACGCTCAGGTGAAAACCATGAAAAGAGCTAGATATACAATGTATTGCGACTCTACGATACATTCCTTCTTTAATTACAGAGCAGTGTTATATACAAAAGATTCTGCGTAGTACTAGCTCGATTCAACTTTAGGAATCCTGTTCCATGGAAAATTTATACACTGTCTTCTTCACTCCCCTCATTGCATAAAAGCGACTAGCATTTTTTTTTTCAAAACATGTACACTATGGGGCACACACGTCAACGGCGAAATATGATAAATCAGAGAAATAAATATGTTCAGTCTTTATCTAACGTACAATCGCTAAAATAATAACGATTGCACTACATTAAATTAAAATTTCCAGAAATACGTTTGACAATGACTGAAAACATTTTATTTCTCTGATGTATATTATTGAAATATAACCGTATAACCTTTGAGCCAATCATATTTCGCCGTTGACATGTGTACCGCATATTGTACATATATTGAAATGAGTGGAGTGAAGAAAACAACTAATTATTGCATTGAACAGGATTCCTAAAGTCGAATCGAGTCAATGTAAGTAAAATCTTACTTTTGCATCTACCACTGTCTGTAGTAAAAGAGGCGATGTGTCGGAGATTCCCAAACATGATATATGTAGTAGCTCTTTTCACCGATTTTCACCTGAGCTTATCCGTTGTCCAGGCAGGCGAAATTCGCGAAATTAGCAAGCTTCGGAATACGTAACATCAATTTGGTACAAGGCAAAAAAAGTCAATGATGGCTTGATGAATAGAACAATATCTTGGGCGTTGTTGTTGTTGTAGGGTTTAACACCATTTTTCAGCACACGATATGTCTACATGGCAGTATTAATGGTGGAGGAAGAACACGGGGGAATAAACCCAAAACAAATACCGACCCACGAGAAGCTATATGCAAGGTTTCTCACATACCCACAATGGCCCAATCTTATACTCGAACCCACGCAGAGGTGAGATGGTAGTAATCCGTAATGGAGAGCGCTTTAGACCACTCGGCCACTCGGGGTACCTTATCTTGGGAGTAAAACAAGCAATAGAACATGGTCGTGTACCTTTAAAACCAAACGTAGCAAAAGGAAATCGAGGGTCATGAGAGAAACGAAATATTTGGAAGTTACTTAGCTTCACTCTTGACCGCTCCGGTGGCCTAGTGGCTAGAGCGTCCGCTTGGATGCGGGAGGTCGCAAGTTTTCGAACCCCAGCCTAGTCATACCAAAGACTTATACCAAAAAAATAGCACTAACAGCTGCCTGGCTAGGCGCTCGGCATCATAAGGTTAGTTTGTATGACTGGTCGGCTTGGTGTCAAGATAATGCGACTGGTTGGGACATTGCGGTAGTATGCATCAGTGCTAGGCATCGCTATAAACTGCCACATTGCAGACATCATAGCGATATGACTGAAAAATTGTTAAAGCTACCTTAAAAATCAAAATCACACACACACACACACACACACACACACACGCACACACCTTCTCATTTATGTGGAATGGTAGAAAGGGTCCTATGTCAGAATGGGTCATGGGATAATCTGAAGTATTTTGTCACTGTTTTAATTTTTTTCCTTCAGATTATTGTTGTTGTTTCTTTTTTTCTTTCTTCTTTTCAATATCAAGCTCGTGTCGAGGAACTGTGGGGGGTATCCAAACCAGTGCCGGATTAAACCCTGTGCTGGCACTAAGGCAGTCGAAATCTTGCCCCTCCCCCGTCTAATTATATCTTATCAATATTATTTTGATCCGTTATTGTGGGGCCCCTAAAAGGCGTGGGGCCCATAGGCCGTCGCCTACTATGCCCATTTGGTAACCTGGCACTGATCCAACTGGGTCGTATTGTTTGGATTTGGTTGGTTGGTGTTTAATTAACACGGCAATAGAAGTGTGTTGTTTAGTGTCGAGACAATTGGAGTAAAGTGTTCTGCTCCTGAACACTTCACAGTAGCTGAACTAGACTGAAGCGATTGAAGGAGTCGAAACCGCAATCATTTTTTATATTATAATTATATGTAATTCAGAAAGCAAATTATGACATGGGTACTTTGTGGATATTATTATTATTATTATTATTATTATTATTATTATTATTATTATTATTATTACTACTACTACTATTACTACTACTAACATTAGAAGCAGTGATAGCATCACTAGCGTTATTAATAACAGTAGCATACCTATGGGTAAGTTTGTGTAAGATGTTACTAACTTCTGTTACAATTAAAAAGTCGTATTTATCATAGCTCGCATAGTAAATACAATTAAACCCAATCTGAGAGGATTCGTCTCATACTGATCAGTTTTGTTAAAATCTATATCACAGAATGGGCTTTCAGGTCAGGGTGTTACTCTAAGTTGTTGCTATTGTATGAGACTCCTCCTGATATTGTCAATTCCATGTCACTGCTAATTCCAAATCTAAAGTCATGATGTCGTAAATAAGTCATCTTTAATGATTGAGTCGAGTAATTTTTCAAATGTTTCTTCAGCTCTTTATTATTGTTAACATTGTTAGTTATTTAAGAAAAATGACTTGTGTGTATTTATATCAAAATTACTTAAATCCTTTTGAAAGGATATCACCACTCCGGTGGCCTAATAGTTAGAGCGTCCACCTTGGATGCGGATGGTCGTGGGTTCGATCTCCGGCCGAGTCTAAACAAAGACTTTAAAAAATGATACTAACAACAGGTTAGTGTTAGGACTGGTCGGCTTGGTGTCAGGAAAATGTGACTGGTTGGGACATCATGATACATATCTGCGGCATGATGTCCCAGTTATAGACATAACTAAAAACTGCTACACTGCCATAGCGATATGACTGAAAAAATATTAAAGCATCTTTAAAACTCCAAATATCACACACACACACACACACACACACACACACACATATATATATATATATATATATATATATATATATATATATATATATATATATATATATATATATATATATATTGAAAACATCAAACTGCATTGACCGATTGCTACCCAACCGTAAAAATGTCAACTAGGTAATTAACGTCATTCTTTTAGTAGTGACTTGGCGCAAATTTTTCGTTCATTTGCATAGGGCATCCTTTGCATTATAATATTTAATATTTAAATTTATTTTTGATTCGTGATTAACTTTAATGTCCACATCTGGTCGAAATGATCTAAAATCCCATAGAGTAATAAGAATATATCATCTTGATTTATTTTCTATTGCTTGCCAATAAATTTCAACAATTTTAACAGTTTCATTCTAACAATAAATTGACATTTTGAAATTTGACCTGTGGCGCTAAATACCATTTGTGTTTCTATTTTTCAAGAAGAAACGGTGCTGGTTCAGTGCTTGATAGTAGCAGTAGACGTTGATGCTGTTGTCGTACATATTGTTGTTTTAGTAATGTTATCGGCGATTAAGATACTGATGACGACGACGATGATGACAGTATTTATATTATTATTGCTGTCAATGTTAGTAAATTACCATCAATTGAATTTTATCCATGAAAAAATTTAAACTTTGTTTTGCTGATATTTGACCTCTAGACCAGTGGTTCAACTGTTAAATTGTTAATATTCTGGTGTGTTCATTTTCCGTATTAAATATTTTGAATATCAACACTATATTTTAAGATTAAATAAATACGCCTTAGTGACACGTGTAAACCCAAGATCCAAGTGGCGGGAAAATATCAAGATATCAATGAAATGCCTGTCTTTTCCAATCAATGTAACCACTATTTACACATGGCAGGACACAACATGCATTGTTGTATTCACCACCTATAACATGTGTAAAGATATTCCTAAAGCGATAAGGAGGAACTGTTTCATAATTCAAGTCTTCACAGGTCATGTATATTTATACTATATAAGGTAGAACATGTATCTTCAGTGTGTTGAAATAGAATATTTATAGCCGTTTCCAGCATACACGCTGCCCCTAATCATGTAAGACGTTTACAGCACGCCCCGTTCCGTTCGACCACACTTTCCCTCTTCCAGTTTACTTACCTCCCCCGTGCTGCTGTACCAGATACGGAAATCTCCATACATTTCCAAATCCAACAGCATAACTTATAACCATAAAAATGTACTGCAATTTACTATCAAAGCCTTGGCGTTTGACTGATTTTGTACCAATCCCTGTAGTGTCTTCCCCAACACTCAGGGGCTGCATCAGTTCTGCAGGTGTTTCATCCATAGTTCTTTTCTTCCCCATTTTATGGAATACAGGTTTGTTTATCCTATCTATCTATCCGTCTAACTGGTCCTCAAGGTAGCTTACAGCAACTACTAAAGTTTCAACACGCGAGGACTCCCATTCAAGCGAGTTTTTTTTTATAAATAAAACACGGTAGGAAACACTGATTGGTTGAATCCACAAGGTGTAGATAAAGGCCTACAATACTAATAATGTTCTCGTATAGCAAGAAGTTACTCTGCCCGAGTTTTAAAGTGGTATTTTGTTCAGCTGCTTATAGCTACATCTTTTATTGGGCATTTTGACGTAGTTTACAGCTGTATGTGAGAAAGCAAATAATCAATAACAGACATCATGAATTTGATTCCTGTAGAAAGCGGCGAAAACCAGCACGGCACTGTAATCCGAGATATGTTCCCCATGTGCAATGAATGCTCAGATGTTTCAACAAATATAAACGAATAATGGTACAAGCAAACCTCGTTTAGTGTTATTAGTTGTTACATGCACATATTAGAAAGAGGTGGGAAAAACAAAAAATTAAAAACATTTGTGGCAGTAAATATTTCTTTGGTGATATCAAAGTACCAATATATGAATACAAAGCTGAGCATATATACATAGAAAGATCAGTAGCAAGAAAACTGTCAAGGTGACATTAGTACGAGGAAAATAAATGGTCAACAAGAACAATCATGTACGCGTATAAAAAAAATGTTGACGAAACGTGTCCAGTTTCTGAGTGGAATTAATTATGACTGCATGCAGATAATTGCCCTAATAGTGTAAGCAAAAGGTATTGGCATTGAATTATATGCTGAGATAGACATAATATGGTCAAAGTTATTCTACACCATTGCACACATTTTGTCAGATTTAAAAGTTGTATTAAAACGGCGCTTGCATGCAACACCATAGTTACTACATTCATCTCATTGTCATTAAAATATATGATACGCTAGATGTTTCATACGTCAAATGTTTTATTTATTTCATCAATGTTGGTTTTGACGTGGATTCATAACTACGTATTAGACAAATTATATCATCTAAAGACTTTCGTATCCGATGATGCTTTGATGGTCGTTCTGACATCTGAACATGTGAGTACACATGACATGTCTACTTAAATACAGGCATGAAATTATTTTTCTCATGAAACTAAATTGTTGGATTGGGATTTTTTTTAGAATACTTTTTTGTTAGTCTCATTCAAAAGGAAAGTCACAAGGCCAGGTTGATAAAGCCCGGAAATTTATTGTTATTATTAAAAAAAATTAAAAAGTGTTCGGTTTGACATGTTTACAAATGACCAGCATAGGGGAGAATTTGATATGAAGCCTATAAACACATACATTCGTAGATAACTTGCTTACAAGCATGTAATTATGAATAATGAATTGTTGTTGTATGGTGCAGTAAGCATTGTCTTAACCTAGAATGTCCAGATCTTGAGGGGATATCGGTATACTGAGGTTTCGGTTTGTAGACTGCATATCTAGAACAATCACAATATATAAATTATATAAATCAAGAAAAAGACAATACGTGAGCTCAAACTATTTAATACATCTTTGCTAAGTCAATTCGCATTATATTAGCATGTGCCATGGCAGACAACACATTACATTCTTGTTTTTGTTCTGTTTTCGTGCGCTAGATATACGAATTTGTTTCCCCTGATCAAACGGTCGGATAAAGTGGTATAGACATTTTACGCATTAACATTTACGTCAGAACCATGAGAAAGACTGCATACCGCCATTCTCCAAATAATAATGTCATTCACAGATACTAAATCAAATACCAGTCCAGCTCAACAGCTTTGTGGACGGGCTGTACATAAGAATATAAACACAGATTATACGCTCTTGAAACATAGACTGAATGTGGCATGGGAAAAATAATATAGGTCTCGACATTGTATGAAATTTGTCTCCATCTTTGCGAAGGCTGCATCTAATAATTCGCTCATGCACAATAAAACTGATTTTTTTACAATTATTATTCTTGTCTTTGGGCGTATACGGTGTTTTGGCATGGTTCTGTATATGTATATATGTGTAAATATTGACTATTGTTTTGTTGTTTGTTTCTGTTGTTTAAATTTTAGAATTTAAATAACAATGCGTTTTCATAGTTTGTGTTCTGTGTATCTTAGTTCTGATAACATGTAGGTATTAGTGCGTTTACAAGAAAATATTATGACAGGCTTTATATCATAACTTTTTTCGATGGCAACATATGTCAATGTTTTAAGTCACAGATTGTTTAACCATTGTGGCATAATACCCTATACATACGGCTGGAAGACCGATCCAGTTGAGAATGCGCTCCACCTGACGGAGGACATTGGATGAAGACTACAACTCCCTCAAAGAAGATATATAAACAGCAATAACTTCAAATCTTGTAGTACCCATGATCGAACATATATATTTCACTGTATGCCCCTTACATAGTTCACTGTATACCCCTTATATATTTCACTGTATACCCCTGACATAGTTCACCGTGTGCCCATTCTCGATGCATGCTTCTTTGATGAAAACGTTTTGAGCCGCGGCAATTATTTCTTATCTACACGTGTATGACATATATGTCATCCAGTCTGCCTATAGAATCAGGTAGAAATTACATTATTGAATATTCATACGTCAAAGCTGTTAAAGTCTGCAGGCTCTCTCTCTCTCTCTCTCTCTCTCTCTCTCTCTCTCTCTCTCTCTCTCTCTCTCTCTCTCTCTCTCTCTCTCTCTGCCGATGATAATTTTAAAACAGGGTCCAATGTAATTGAAATAATCATATAAATGTAATTTAAATAATCAACACAAAAGAAATCGCTACTATCAGGTTTATATTCAGTCACCGTACGAACGGCTTGGAGTTCACCTGAGGCGTCATAAACATACTAAAACCATTAAGGGTATTTCCACAATGTGGGTTAGGCTGACGCTCCGAACTGCTTACAGATTCTCGCAAATCTGAGCCCCGCAATCAGATAGGTGTCCAATGTCAATGTCAACCGAATGTACAGTTAATGGAACCATATCGTAATACTCAGAACAACTAAAGTGTAATGTGTCGAATTTTTAGTAAGCCTTGAACATTAAACTTGATTACATTGTAGATTAAAATTTTTAGTACGGTCAAGCCAGCAAGGTTTTATGTGAAGGGCCACTGCGACCTTTTCCCATGTAAGTTGTTACTTTTCGTTGGTGAGGGAGAGACCCGCACCAACGGCTAATTTAGAATTGACCTGTGCATCGCACAGCTGTCCTGGAAAAGTAAACATTACGATACGGACCATATCCGTTTAATGGGAATTCCATGTCGAATAGTCATTTAATAAATGGAAGCTGGTATTGTTCGTATGTCTCAGATTATATAGGCTGTCAAAATCTGACGAAATAAATAATTATCGAGGGGGGATTTGGAACGGCGTTTTTAAGATTGGTCAGTTTGGCTTAAACCACCCGAGAAGAAATGTTGAATTTAAAGTAACGACTTTGGGCGAATTTCCTAAGTCTGAGATTTTCCTGCAAGAGGAGCAAGACTCGTTTGACTCTGGGGAAAACTAAAGAGTAGGTCTTTCTCGTTATGACAAGTAAGGTGCCCTTGTGGCTGTCTTGTAGGCAAAGACAGACCTTTCTTGGAAAGAACAGCATTAAAGGAAACAGCTCTCTGGAAAAGTCTAGGACAGTACGCAAGTCCAGATAAGAGATTAAGCGGTTAGGATAGAAGGATCAAGAAAGATCAAACGTATACACGTAAAGGTGGGAAGACGAGTGATACAAGGAGAAAAAAAAAAACAGAGCGACAATAAGTGAAGTACATCAGGTGCTCGTTTAACCACTCTCATTATTATGATTAAATTAATCAATAATAGAACACTGCTATTGAAATTCTGTAAACGTAAATTTGTTTGAGTTGAACCGGATACTACTAGTTCAAGTAATTGATTAAATTGTTATTCTCTGGTCTAAAGAGGGCTCGTATAATTTGAGGCAATATTTCAGGCTATATTAAAATATTACAATTCACGTTAAGGGCACGAACTATTCAGGTCGAGGATACCACTACGTCTGCAACTACATTATAATCATTAAAAGCTTAAGTATTGCCAGAGTATATATGATAACATATTTTAGCGAATAGTGCCTTGTTGCAACCAAAAGCAATTAATCTCATTCAGGAGTGGCGTCCGCTACAATTCTTTTCGATAGTCATGGCGTGGAAACAAAACGTGAAGACATATAAATGGATCATTGGAACAGACGACACTGTATTTACTCGTGCTTTGTTCTTTGTTTCAGTTTTATTCGAAATATTCTTGTCGTCCAAGCAGATGTGTTTAACAGTCATATCGTATTCCATACCGTATTTTAAACAATGCAACTATGATTAATTCAAAAATGTTGTACTCTTCTGAAGGAGACTTGTTCCAAAGGATTATCGTAACTTTAAACAAGATGCTATGATGCAAACTGCATACTACAGTCCATTCTCTAAAGATGTTTCTGTCTTTTATTAAAGTCCAGTCATTTTCTCGTATAGGGGACAAGAGAATTAAAATTGCAGATGAAATAATGGTCCAGGTTGTACATTTCTTTATACTATGAATGAGCAGTTTTAACTACAGCCGTCTTAAAAGTTTATTTTGTCTTAAAACTTTCAGAAATGCCCGCCATATTGTTTTCAATATGGAAACAGGGGTTAATTAAAATATCCCTGCGTACATTGATAGTTGGTTTTACATCTAGAGAAAAATAGTTTATTTTTAATCACTCGTCCAAGTTTAATATTTTTACACAAGGTAGCAAATAACTCTATCTTTTGTGGTATGGTATAATCTTAAACCAACATTGGTTGATTCGATTCTTTGTTTTGATATGTTTCTTGTGTACTCATATGATGTATGAGACCCAGTCTAGATAGCTCGCATAGTCTGTGTATATGAACAAAGTTAAACCCCTTTTTTGTTGGTAACGTGTAACACAATACTATTGTTATTGTAAAATAAAGTTCGCAACACGTGGAGTCCATTATGGGATTATGTATTCACTGAGGCAGACAATACACAGACGATTGCTCTAGAACAAATTCATCGACGTAATGTTTTTTGTTGTACACGTATATATAGAATATAGTGTGTCCGTCTTATTAAATATGCATCCAAACTCTCGAGTTTTAAATGAGCCACTTATCTTCTTCATTATATGCAGTAAAGATATATACATTACTCACACCAATTGTTCTTCTGTTTGCTCTTCTAAAGCTTTACAAGTTTGCTTACAAAACCTGCGTGTGTCACGGAACCCACGATTATTTTTAGCCTGACGTCCATATGTTATTCTTATCAATAAAATAGATCTAAATTGTATACGGTGTCTTTTGTCATGTTTAGTTTGAATAAACAGAAGAATGTACCTTATGTATCAAGTTTAAACGTGATAAATGTAGTCTATGAATGGTTGTTTACAACTGACTTAGATATGCCTATAGACAAGGCAGTATTGTTCGTTGTACGGACTTTATTGACACATTAACTACTATTTGCAAGTATATACTCGCTTGCAAGTCCAGCTGCAAACTGCGCAGATCTAAATCTGTAAATGATGACCAAGATCTGTAAATAATGACCTTCAAAAAGAATATGGGTGAATGTGGATCCAAATAAAGCGAATAATTGTCACTTAAAGGTCAAATTCGAAAAAAAGTGAAACTCGTTGCGGGAATGGTCGATTCTGAATGCATACATGTTATAGTTGTCATGGAGATGATCAGCGACGGTATTATTGCCTGGATCGAGAAATTAATACCATAAAATATTAATATAAAGGATGGAATAACGTACATCTGAGTAGTAATTAATACCATAAAATATTAATATAAAGGATGGAATAACATACATCTGATTAGTAATTAATACTATAAAATATTAATATAAAGGATGGAATAACATACATCTGAGTAGTAATTAATACCATAAAATATTAATATAAAGGATGGAATAACATACATCTGAGTAGTAATTAATACCATTAAATATTAATATAAAGGATGAAATAACATACATCTGAGTAGTAATTAATACCATAAAATATTAACATTAAGGATGGAATAACATACATCTGAGTAGTAATTAATACCATAAAATATTAATATAAAGGATGGAACAACATACATCTGAGTAGTAATTAATACCATAAAATATTAATATAAGGATGGAATAACATACATCTGAGTAGTAATTAATACCATAAAATATTAACATTAAGGATGGAATAACATACATCTGAGTAGTAATTAATACCATAAAATATTAACATTAAGGATGGAATAACATACATCTGAGCAGATATATAGAACAGAGCAACACGACCCCGGTATGTAAAATATAACAATCTAATCCATTATATAAACATACTGAAACTGAACATGACATTAGAGTTACCAAATTTATCTGAAATTTAATTATCCGTTTTTTTCTCGCACCGTAAAAGTAATTTTCATTATCTCTCCCTTCTTAGTTGTAGACTGCGCTCTTTTTCATTGTGCACTACAGGAATGGAGCTATTTGCCTTCAAATTAAATATAATACACAACCTAAATATCGTGTTTTTCTCTTTTTAAGACTGAGAATGATTACACTCATTTTGTATTCCTAACTGGACCTCATCTTCGCTAGCCAAGGTTCCTATGTGTTAACCCTATCTACACCTTTGGCAAATCGATCAGATAGTTCACTACTTTGCCAGATCGATTTCTGTTGGATATCATGAGTTGTCTCCCTTATTATGTAAATGCTAACTAACTAATAGGATGGAAAAGCGGTACATTAAACATGTGCCGAAAATGGACGATACGACTGACTTCGAAAGGATACTTTGTAATTTTAATATCAAAAGTATGAGAACGTACAAGAGAGACGCCATTTTTACATGTGTATCTGAGGTAAAGAATGTATTTGTATAGACACGGAGTGACAGTGGAAAATTGCTCTTTTATGAGTCCATTCCAATTGTGTACTTCCCTTTTCTCAGTCATGTAGGAACAGTGATTAAATGTGAACAACTTGATTTTGATTGGCTGCGGTGTCCTGACGCTGCATACAATGAAAATCACAGACTCGTCGGACTGAAATACCTGATCGATTCGCTAAGGTGTAGATAGGGTTAGCACATCAGAAGATTGACTGCCGAAGATGAACAGGAATTTTGATATAATTAGACCTCTTTGATAAACCATCCCACCCCGCTGTAGACTATATATATTACTAGCTTACTTTATCAGCCGACACACTTTTTTAACGGCAATATCATCGATCATCGGTTGAAAGGAATTCACAGCTTAATTACACAAATGAATGAAAGAAAATTACTCTTTGTACTAACTACGTTACTTGCTGATTAGCGATTTGTTGACACACATTTCCAGATATAGAAAAATCTATTTTCAGCATAAATTATAAGAGTTATTTAAGACAGATAATTACGTCTTACAATTCCCATTATAATATACATTGGGGATACATATTTTCCATGACAACCAAGACAAACAAATCAGTTTTCACAATGTGTAACAAAGTAAGGCATGACATTTCTAAACTACATGATTTCTATTGCATTCACGACAAATAAATGTGCGAATAGTTTGCTGAACTCAAGTAAAATTAAAATACGAATTTAAAGCGAATAAATTCAACATTATATTATAGACTTACATCAATGAACATATTATGGGCAATTGAGACTAATCCTGTTTATTTTAAATTGAAATTAACTACTTTTCAGACCATCTGGGGAGGTCCTCCTGCCATAATAGTAAGTGTTTGCTATATAGTCATGAGTAGTTTTAATCTCTCTCTCTCTCTCTCTCTCTCTCTCTCTCTCTCTCTCTCTCTCTCTCTCTCTCTCTCTCTCTCTCTCTCTCTCTCTCTCTCTCTCTCTCTCTCTCATTTATGATGTTTATGTTTCCCCTAATCTTATTGTCGGTATGTTTCGTGTTTTTCTTCGATTTTAGTTCCCTCGTTTTTCTCCATTTCTGCAGTTGCCTTCTATCTTCTTTCTATTATTTGTTTTTTTTTTCTGGACACGGCTGTTTGGGTCACTATTTGGTGTTGGTTCCACTGGGGATTTGTTTGGTGTTAATTTTGAACCTTGTTGTCTTCTCTTTTCTTGGTGTAATTTGTTTTGATCTTTTGGTTGTGATTTGCTTGTTTTTTGATTTACTGCCATTATCGCCTGCTGTTGTTCTATTTGTAATACTGCCCTGCGGTTATTTTTGATGGTTTTTTTTTTCTTGGGGGATTGGTTTGGACACTCCCTTTAACGTTTCGGTTAAATGTTGTTCTTCTTATGGCTGTTCCACTGGAATTTGTTGATGTTGTTCCCCAAGTCATTGCATACTGTTAGAGGGGCATTTATATGGTGTGTGTCCTGTCTGTCCACATCTGTTGCATTTTCTACTGTAAATACACCCCTTGTACCATATTTTGCCAGGAAACCGTATAGGAAGTATGATCTTTTTACTTTTTGTAGCTTCGCCTTCTCTATTTCAATTATTATTATCCCATCTAAGATTCTAGTTGCTGGGAATGTAGACATTCTTGAGGATATTGCTTTTATTTTAAATTTCTGTTCAAAATATTCTAATACCGCTTCTAGCGCAATTTCTATCGAGATGTCTGATATTCCTAACTCTCCGGGTTTTTTCTTTATTTTTCTGAGTATTGGAGTAGGTTCTTTGACCGTTATTGTACCTTTCGCAATCTGCATGTCTCCATGTGGTAATATTGGTTGATTCCCTCTTGGTCTGATTACGTAGCCTTTATATCCCACCAGGTAAATTGAATATAGGTTCTTGGTATACTCCGGGTTTAGAATTTTCAACGCTATCAATATTTCTGATGTACCGGGAAAATCTTCTGTAGGTATCCTTGTCATGTACAGTTCTTGTGCTTCTTTTTTGTTTTCGCAGTGTAAGAAACTACCATCAATTGTCTCAATTCGTTGTACCTTTGAAAATTTTCTGTTGGTTTCGCACTTCTGTCATACTGGCTGCCATTTCCTTGCTTTTTCAGTGAACACAGTTCACTTAATATGTATTTTCTTTTTTCATATATCCTTATTAATTCTATGTCATTTCAGCTCAATTCAACATTGATATTTCCATTAGTAGATATTCAAGTTTTTAATCCTATGTTGAATTTCTTGTTATTGTCGCTTTTTTGGCACATTTGCTCCCGCTTGTTTGTTTAGGTGGCATTCTACTGTACTGAACGAGATTTAGGCTCTTTGTGCCGCTAAGGTCTCACTGGATAGTTTCGCATTTTGACATCTCCCTCATATTTAAGGTAGAAAGCATGGTCTTAATTATCACCATCCTAGCAGTTTTCATTTCACACATAAGCTAAATCTGTAATGTGGGTTAGATTTACTTTGAGTTAGGCTTGGAAACTGGTTGACTTGTTGGGGACTGCCTGTCACAGTTAGACTATACACTGGAGATCAAATGGGTAACTTGGGCTTCAAATGAGCCGCGGACTTGGCTTGCGTATTTACATGTGTCTGCTACAGAGGTAAATATCTAAAAATCTAGATGGTTGAAGGGTGATGAAAAGTATGCTAATTTGTTACAGTACTAGTGAACTGTATTCGTGTATAAGGCACATACTAATTCTTTGAGCTGCCTTGTCACAGGAAAATATTAAAAATACCCCTTTTCTGTAAAAAGTGAATGTTAAAAAGAGGTGTTGGGGGCAGTGTTGATTCAATATAAAAGCCACTAGTTGCACTAGGAATTAACTTTAATTACTCAGTCAGAATCTTACAAGCATCATTTCAACAAAAATCCTTAGTTCATTTTTATTCGTGACTTTAATGTAATATTATTATCACTTTTCTGCTATAGGTCATTGTCGGACAAAAATTTGCCAAAACAACTGTCCAGTGAGACCTAAGGAGACCAGATTTCTGCACTCACAATTAGATGTGAAAGATCTGTACCAGCCAATCTGAATTAGAGTAATTAGAAAGTGTGTGAAACGGGTCAGGTAATGTGTTCGCCATTTGTCTGACGAGAAGTCCGTGAGAAAGTTATAGATTACAAAGATTAGTAGAGAGGGAGTTGGATACGAAACACATATTTTCTGCAGGAAGCTCCCAGTGTGCACGGAAGAGACAGCACTGAACTCTCAATAGAGGGAAGGAGAAAGTATACAAAATAGTACAGAAGGAATGTGGAAGGATGAGTACAAGGAGTGCGCAGGAAGGGTGCAGGAGAGATAAAGACGGGATAATAGAAGAACCGAATGCAGATGAGAACAAGGGACTACTCACTAAAAGGAAACTCACACTCGGACGTTAACTCTCATAAAAGGAAATACAGAAAGGCAGATTAAATAATGTATTAGTTTATGAGTGAAATGTAAATGAAATATTTCTATCCTGAAATTACTTGAATAGTTTTATTTACTTTTTATATTGAATATATTGCTATATATTCTTCCTTGAGTTGATATATTTAGGCTGTCGTCGGCATTGCTGACTGTGGGCTCGTGAACATTCAAAATTTAAAGGTCTACTTATTAGTCCTAATACTGTAGAGACGATGTGACAAATATTTATGGGTAAAGCTACATATGGGCTCGTATGGTATCACGGTACCAATTGTTTTTTCCATAGACCTCAATGCTAATATTTGGAGAGATAAATATATTTTCTATCCTAATTTAGCGTGCATCTCACACACTGTTATAGAGAACAATGTTAGATTGTCAATTTGATGATGACAAAACCAGGTACTCCACAGCATTTAAGAGAGATAACTCTGCTGGAACTAGACAGGGGTATGAGTTATCTAGTCACAACATACTTATTTTCAGTCATGTGTATCACATTTTCAAAAAATCATAAAAAAATACAAAATATGATCTATATAGGAATTAGTATAAATTTACATGTTGCCAAGAGGCTAAACTTTTTTTAAGCCTAACAGAAAGTACAACTCTTACATAATCCACCAATCAAAGCTAGTGTTGTTGTTTATTTCTGAATGCAAGGTTCCCTACGCCTTAAGCTCCTCCCACCTGGACTTGCACAATTGGTACCGTTATACCGTATGGCCACATAAGGAGTTACAATTACGCATCCATTTTGAAAGGCAATAAAGACTGTATGGGAACAAGCGGGAGTTATTGTAAAATACCTTAATAACATTGGGGCCATTATTGATACTAAAATTTAATAGTGTGTGCTAACCTGGGTATTTAATAGTGTGGGATGCTAAATGTGAATTTAAAATCGTTGAATTCGAGATTTTTTTTCTTCTTCAGATTTAGAGTCACTTAGGTGCCCTATCAGAATTTAAAATTAGGAACGATGCTGGGACCCTAGAGTAATTTAATATGATTGGACTATTCAAGGGATCTTACTGACCAAAAGCACGCATACTGACAACAACCACACACACTGACCACCATTTACAAACTGAAAACAGAACCTACTAAATGAAATAAAAGAAACAGCTGCGTGTCACGAACATTAAATATCACAGTAATACTAAAATTCAAGAACTTAATGGAGGTCCAAAGATCCAGAGTGTCATGAGGTGGGGTGATTATTATTATTATTATTATTATTATTATTATTATTATTATTATTATTATTATTGCCCACTATCACGGGGTTGTATAAATATAATAATAATAAATACTATAACCCACCCTTTTTTGTATTTGATATCTAAGAGATGACCGCCCTCGATATAATTACCCCGGTTCGAGTAACGATAAGCGGTGAAACTTATAGATGGAAATAGATATAGTGATCTGAGCAGATATATTGAACAAACTTATAAAGATAAGCAAACACTTTAATCAATTACTTAAACAATTGTGAAAATTCCTTTCATTAGGAATATACTCTGCTTTTAGAAATAAAACTTTCAAAAATTACGAGAAAACTCAAATAGATTCCTCTGTTGCTGTTCAGAACTTTGGATCTCCGAAATGATACCTTCTATCATCGTCTCAAAACACACTCAGAACACATTAGAATGTCAGCACACTGCAGAATTTCATCACAGGATTTCACGTCTCACTGCACTTCCCTCTAGTTCCTTTTCCTTAGTACACGTCTCAGGGTACGTAATATCAATACGTCCAAAAAACTATTTTCTCCCTTTCAAAAAAATATGAATAACACCATAAGTTTCTAGTTATAGATGATACAAGTGAGAACTTTCATTCATGGCTCGGAAATCAGATATTTCTATCAGTATGTAAACAGATGATAAGGTTATTAATCGTCTGCACATGTCCTCAAATGATCCTACTAAATTGCTAATTCGTTACGCCTTGACCTTACACATTAACGCACCATACGCGAGGCTTGGGATTAGCCCAGCATTAATGTACCCAGCAAATAAATGGAATGCATTTCAGCCTTCCAGGAAATTACACACTGACTCTTAATCATACGTGAAATTTAAATTCGGTGAATTCACACGTATTCTCGTAAATCATATTAACTAATGTAATGCATTATATTCATAGAACCAAGTGTTTATACAAACACGACAACAAATTAGACAATACGTCAAACTTATCTAAGAATTAATGTAAGACTTTCTATGCATAATTCAGCCTAGTGTGTATGCAAATACGACAGCAAAGTAACCAATTCGTCAAACTTATATACTAATTAATATACGACTTAATATGCATAACTGAACATCGTTATAATTCAAAAGCACATTATTATACAAATGTATTAGATAAAATCATGCAAGACCAATAGACCTATAGGCTCAGCAAACATTATATAAATCGCATCAACAAATTACATGGAATTGTGACACTATACCTTTATGGTTTTGTCACCCATCCAGCTTTTGGCGGCTTACCTGGACCACAGTATTTACGAATGAATTTCTTTCAAATTCCATTCGGAGCCTGTAGTGAATTTTTAATTCTTGTCCTCTCACAGGAAAACTCAGACTGACTTCAATTTCAATAAGGCGATAATAAATCCTATGAAATTGTGTCTGAAAACACCCCTTATTTAACGTGACCAATCAGAATCAAATGTCCTTGCCGCCCTTTCTTTCAGAGTCGCTAAAGTCAGGTCAGCCTGACCTGGTAGTTTAAGTAATATAATTTCTACGGTTTCTCAATTTTGACAACGTTCCCATGAAAAATGAAGTATACCATGTCCCTAACAGTAAGTCTGGCTACTAGATCAACACGGTTCTAATTAGAAACAACATTCACACTATAAAGGAACATTACTGTACACGGCAGTATAGCGATATGATACGCGTGTGTCTCTATAAATCTAATTAATGGTTCTCTGGTCTCAAACTAATGTATTCTTGATAGATCACCAGAAATTTGCCTCTTCACACAGAGTATTTCATTTTTCTGGTAAATACCTTTACTTTAAATACTTAAACATGTTCAAAAATCTGAACCTTTAACTGGAAAATGAGTTGTAAGTATATGTCTGACTTAAATTTGAGTGCGAAGACTCATCTGACAACTGCCTTCTCGTGTTCGTGAAGTAGCATACACCGCTGTCATCCATCTTTGTAAGAGTACTGAATCTCCAAACTTTCATTTCATGATCCAGCTAGCCACCAATCAATAAATTTTGGGGAGAAGTTTCCAAACTAGCCTTTATGGGAATACGGTTAATCTTATGCTACTTAAGTCCTTGACTAAGAAAGTTTTTAACTGCTATGAGCTTATTATAATGACTTGTCAATTCAAGCCACCTGATTCCCAAGTCAGAACACGACCAAACTGCTTTAAACTTTCTAGCAAACGTCATAGACCAGTAATAAGTAAAATCTCTATCCCCCGATTTGTAAGTCGGTTATGTCATTTGCACAAAGGTGACGTCATTTCTATCACAGCTAGTTTTGAATATCTTCACCTGAACTGCGGCAATTGTTTAGTTTCATATCCTTTATGGGTTATTAAAAAAAAAGTGCTACATTTTTCCCTCTTTTGAGAGCTACAATAGAAATATCGCTCAACCATTTCCATCAAGTAGAGAAATAACCTCGGATGTAGGTGAAGATTTATACATATATTGGATGGGTTTGGCGATCCACACATATATTGTGACACAAAAGGTCGACAGATAAAGTCCTCGCATCGTAACATAAACTACACTAAAGTCCTCGCATCGTAACGTGAACTACACTAAAGACATTGTGTCCTAAAATTGAAATACACTAATGTCATTGTATCTTAACATTTAACTACAGCCATCGCATCGTAGCACGAGATATACTAAAGTCCTCGTACTTTAACATGAACTACACTGAAGTTATAGCATGTTAACACGAACTACACTGAATTCATCGTATCTCAACATTGAACTACACTTAAGTCATCGTATCTTAACATCAACAACACTAAGTTCCTCGTATCCTAACATGAATTACACTAAAGTCATTGTATGTTTACATAAACTACACTAAAACCATTGTATCTTAACATGAACTACAATAAACGTTATAGAATCTTAACATTAAACTGAAGTCATCGCATCTTAATAGCAGATATACTAACGTCATCGTATCTTTACATGAACTACACTAGTTACCGTATCTCGACATGAACTACACTAAAGTCTTTGTATTTTAACATTGAACTACACTAAAGACATAACATAAACTACACTAAAGACATCGTATCTTAACATAAACTACACAAAGGTCCTCGTATCTCGACATGAACTACACTAAAGTCTTTGTATTTTAACATTGAACTACACTAAAGACATAACATAAACTACACTAAAGACATCGTATCTTAACATAAACTACACAAAGGTCCTCGTATCATGACATGAACTACACTAACCCCATTAAATCTTAACCAATGTTCCCTCTAAGCTGCGCGGCTGCGCGGCCGCGCAGCTCTTACTCAGTTGCCGCGCAGCAGTTTTAAGTTGCCGCGCAGCAAATATGTGAGAGGCAAAATTACCTGCTGCAGATGGCGAAAATTGTGTGGGCGAGCGATAAAGCAAGACGCTGTAGTATGCTTTCTTATTAAATAATAAATTGCCCACGCACATAATGTCCAACAGAAAAGCAGAAGGATGTCAGTATTCGTTGAAAAAGAAACTTGTTCAAGATTCAAGGAAGAGTGGCTATCAGAACTGATCGAAGCGGATGTGTTGTCATCGTCTAACAAGGAAAAGGTAAAACTTGGAGATATTTTCGCATGCAATGACGATGGCGCTGTTTGCACTATTTGCTCAACTGCAAATGCTGCAGGAGAGTTCAGCACGGGAAATAATGGGATGAATGGAAATTTGATTACTTAAAGCGGCATCTCAGTCAAAATGTGCACGCTAAATTAGTTAAAAAGCTACGGAATCAGAAGATCGTAGCATCAGAGTAGAGATGGAAGAGAGAAAGCGGTCAACTTCAGATTGGGTAAAAGTGCTGATTGATAACGTTATTCTTGCTATTAAATTGAATGCATCCATGTTTTCTGTACAAGATATCCATGACCATGTTGCAAAATACGTTAAAATTCCACAAAGTTGGCGCAGCAAAAATTATGCGTTCGAATTTGTCTTAAAAACTTAGCTTATGACTGAATTGCGAAAGTCGACTTTCCATACGATATTTCAGTTCAGAAAATGCTGATTGTATATTTCAAGTATCGGCCTGAAACAGAAATTGTTTGCAAAACAATATTCGGTGGCATCGTGAAGTTGTCCTCATGCGACAGCGTCTCTATTGTGACAGCAATAAAACAAGTCTATTGTGAAAATCAACTTGATCAGCAGAAGATGGTGATGTTTACATCAGACGGCGCATCTGTCATGCTAGGGAAAAATAATAGTGTGGCTGCAATTCTGAGACGTGAGATACATCATTTGTGTTAACAACATTGTGTTGCTCATCGCGAAGACTTAGCTGTTGAAGATGCTTGGAAGCATGTTTAATTACTGCACGATATTGAAACATTACTTCGGACAGTTTATACAATGTTCAGCAGGTCATCAGTTAAAAATGAGAAATTCCAGGAATTGGCCAATGCCGAAGAAAGTGATTCCGTGGCATTTTGGCCTTTGCATGAGGTAAGGTGGTTGTCTAGGCATTTAGCAGTTGCCGCTTTTGTGCGAAACTACAACGTTTTGATTGACTATTGCACTGAACAAGTAAAAATGAGCAAAATCAATAAGTTCTGTCTGAAGAGACTTCTAAATCCGCAGTTTCGACTGGCTTTGACAGTACTTAACGATGTTTTGGGAGAACTGGCATCAATAAGCAAATATTTTCAAAGACGTATTCTGACAACTATTCAAGCGTTTCAGTTTGTAAAGGTCAAAATATGTAAAATAAGATCGCAGTATCTTGGAGAAACAGTTCATTGGATGATGCAGTGAAGGAAGTTAATTCAATTGACCGTGACGTCGACAAGGCTGTAATTCTTAGATTTGTTGAACTATTATGTAATCACCTTGAGAAGAGATTTCCGGATGATGAATTAATGGATTGGCAAGCATTTGACCACTGCATCATTGTAAAGAATTCAAGTTTTGAATTTGGCAAAGACAGTTTGAACAAACTGTTAAGAAGGTTTTCAAGCATTATATCAAACTGTCAAGAGAGTGTAATCTCAAAGATCGGTGAAGAGTATGATGACTTCAAATTTTTGATTGCAGAGAGAGTGAAGACTGGATCAATTCAGACTTTCACTGACGTCGTAAGCTGTGTCATGAAGAATGAAGTCATGAAAGAGCTGTCGATTCTGATGGACATTTGTGGCACATTTCAAGCATCAAGTGCAGACTGCGAACGCGGTTTTAACCTAATGAACTCAATTAAAACAAAATCTAGGAAAAGGGAAAGTAAATCATTTGGATAATTTGATGCGCATGAAATTATATCTTTCATCAGGAAGCACTATTGATCTAGATGCGGTTTACAAGCATTGGACCACACACAAAGACAGACTTGAAAATTCGGCAATAAATGAATAAAGTAACTGTTTCGCTCTAAATTTCGAACTACATTTATTTTATTTGTAGTTTTTATAATTAAATATGACTTATGTGTAGCACTTTACCGACATCATTAATATAAAGTAAGTAGAAAAATATTTTTATTAACATAATTGAACAATGCATATGCCTGTGCGAAATGTCTAATTTATCATATAGAAGACTGCTGTGTAATAGAGTTTTAAATGTACGACTTTCACAAATGCCGCTCACTAAAATTATGCATCATGTTTTTCCGCGCACGCCTTTATTTTTCCGCACAGCATCGTCAAAAATTAGAGGGAACATTGATCTTAACATGCACTACACTAAAGCCATCGTATCTTAACAAGAACAACACTAACGCCATCGTATCTTAACATGGATTACACTTAAATCTTCGTATTTTAACATGAACTACACTAAAGTCATTGTATCTTAACATGAACTAAAGTCATTGTATCTTGACATTAATTACACTAAAGTCACCGTATCGTAACATTCAATTACACTAAAATCATCGTATGTTAACATCAACTACACTAAGGCCATTGTATCCAAACACAAACTACACTACAGCAATCGTATCTTAACAAGAAGAACACTAACGCCATCGTATCTTAACATGAATAACACTAAAGCCATCGTATCTTAACATGAACTACACTAAAGCCATCGTATCTTAACATGAACTACACTAAAGCCATCGTATCTTAATATGAATTACACTAAAGCCATCGTATCTTAATATGAACACAATTAAGTTCCCCGTATCTTAGCATGAACTACACTGACGTCATTGTATCCTAACATGAACTACATAAAAACCATCGTATCTTAACATGAACCACACTAAAGCCATCGTATTTTAACCTGAAGAACATTAAGGTCCTCGTATCTTAACATGAACTACACTAAAGTCATTGTATCTTAACATGAATACACTAAAGCCATCGTATCTTAACATGAACACAATTAAGGTCATCGTATCTTAACATGAACTACACTGAAGTCATTGCATCCTAGCATGAACTACACTAAAACCATTGTATCTTAACATGAGCTCGTATCTTAACATGAATTACACTAAAGCCATCGTATCTTAACATGAACTACACTAAGGCCATCGTATCTTAACTTGAATACAATTAAGGTCCTCGTATCTTAAAATGAACTACAATGAAGTCATTGTATCCTAACATGAACTACACTAAAACCATCGTATCTTAACATGAACTCGTATCTTAACATGAACTACACTAAGGCCATCGTATCTTAACATGAACTACACTAAAACCATCGTATCTTAACATGAACTACACTAAAACCATCGTATCTTAACATGAACTACACTAAAACCATCATATCTTAACCTCAACTACACTAAAGCAATCGTATCTTAACATGAATTACACTAAGGCCATCGTATCTTAACATGAACTACACTAAAACCATCGTATCTTAACCTGAAGAACATTAAGGTCCTCGTATCTTAACATGAATTACACTGAAGTCATTGTATCCTAATATGAACTACACTAAAATCATTATATATTTACATTCCGCATCAAAGCGTCTACTGAACTCGGGAAGAAACTTCAGTGGAGTTTGCTACAGTCAAAATGCAAACAAATGTTTAATGCAACAAAAAATAATTTTTGACGATTGATTTGCTTCATCTTTATTTTCTCTTATAAATCAAATTGCAATATTTCTAAATGCAATATACACAATAGAAAATATCAGAAGGTACTTTACACTTGTTACGATTGTCGTCTAATTGGAGTTTTTACTTTTGGATGAATTTCATTTCGATTTTTTTGAAAATACATGTACATTAAAATCAATGTCATGGTTGTTTTAATAAATGCATCATTTTTACATAAAGCTAAATCAACATTGCAATTTAAGTTATTAACGCATCCCTGCTTTAGATATATCTGGAATTTGATAATACAATAACACTTTAATTAAAATGTATTATACCTCCTTCCCTTTGTCCAATATTGTTAATTGACTGCTGTAAACAATGTTGATGTTGAAATACATGTACTGTTGATTTTAACTGTTTTGAAATTTCGCATATGTTTTGTTGTCGGCAGGCGAAATTAGTGTTAGGCTTACACCACATTTATGCCATACCAAGATAACAAACATCGGACTTTAATAATAATAATAATAATAATAATAATAATAATAATAATAATAATAATAATAATAAATATCTTTGTATAAAGACGGTAACTCAATTCGTAAAATTTAATATCCCTTGAAGCCATAAATAAAGGTGTATTAGTCATTTTAAGGCAAAATATCTTTATAAACTCCGAAGACCGTGACAGATGCTGAACTGCAGTGAAGTCACTATGTTCTAGTGCTAAAAATGGACTGTTTCAAAGACAGCGAGCAGCCTGTCTACTTGTTTACATCGTGCGATATCTTTTTCTCACCCATGCAACAGAGAAATCTAGCTGTGTTGCTAACCTTACTTTTCTTATCTCAGTCTAGTCATCTCAGACCAGTTGTCTCGACCTAGTGATTAGAGCGTCCGCCGCGGAAGCGGGAGGTCGTAGGTTCGATCCCCGGCTTAGTCACACCAAAGACTTACACAGATGGTACTAAGAGCTGCCTCGCTTGGCGCTTAGCACTAAGAGGTTAGTGTTAGGAATGCCTCACTGCAGATATCGTAGCGATATGACTGACAAATTGTTAAAGCTACGTTAAAAATCCTAATCAATCAAACAAACAATCAAACAAACAAACAAATAAACAAATTAAATGAGTAGGTATTTCAGTAATTGTTTAATTGTGGTTGTGTATTATGTTCACGACAATTGTAAAATCTCGTCATAATAGCAAAAGTTTTTTTCAAAATTTATTATTGGGATGGGATCCAAATACAAGTAAAGGGACACACGTTTTCTTTTTTTTTAATGCTGATATATCATTTGTACTCTTTATGTACAGATGTTTTCGGTATATGCATAAACACGGGGAGCATGAAAACCCATCATACATCATCGGCTTTTTCTGCCTCATCGCTACAGTTGCAATACTAGAAAGAGACATCATCATCATCATCATCATCATCATCATCATCATCATCATCATCAGTCTCTTGACCTAGTGTGGTCATTGAGGAACTGTCCTGCTGGACATCTGATCAATTCCCTCCACTTGTCTCGATAATGTGCCAATTCCTGTGTCTCCGCAAAACGTTTTCTGGTACATTCTGTAATATTGTCAGTCTACTTTTTCTGTCTAGCTCTCCGTCTCCCACCCTGGACACTGCCCTGCAAAACTGTTGTGAATATAATTTGGCCCTAGCGACATGGCCATACCATTTCAACTTTCTCTTTTTGACAGTGAGGATCTTCATAATGACCTACATTGTGCCTGATGGTGTTACCCACTTCTACATTTGTGATGGGTTCATGTAAGACATACCAATGATGGTTCTGTAGCATCTCATTTCAAGTGCCTGGATTCTTCGTTGAAATTCTGCTGTCAGTGTCCAGGCCTCACATGACAAAAAGAAGATTGAGATGACTAGTGCTCTCGATAGTCTGGTTTTAGTTTTCAGATAGATATCCTTGTTTCTCCAGATGGGTCTTAGCCTTGACATAGCTGCCGTTGTTTCTGCTGCTCGTGACAACATTTTGCTCTTGATCCCTCTTCGGTAATTATGAACTCAAGATATTTGAACTAGCCCACTGTTTCCAGTTCCTGTCCTCTGACTTTAATCTTGCTGAGATTTGTTTTTCCTTAATTTTCATCCGCTTTGTCTTCTTGACGCTTATCTCCATATCAAATCTGGAAGATGTTTCATCCAGGTTCTTCACTAAGGTGGCAAGCTCGTCTTCGCTGCCTGCCAGCAAATCAATGATGTCTGCAAAGCGTAGGTTGGTGATGTTAAGACCTCCAGTGCTGACTCTCCCACGGTGGCTTTCCAGGGTTTCAATCATTGTTCGCTTTAAGTAGATGTTGAAAAGCGTGGGTGATAGGAAACAGCCTTAACGTATTCTATCTGTTGTCTTGAACCAGTCCCCCACAGAACTTTGAGCAATTACTGCACTGGTAGTCTTAGGGTACAGATGTTTGATAGTATTGGTCAACGTTTGACCTATGTTGTACTCCTTCGTTGTGGCCCACAATGCATCATACCACACTCTGTCAAAAGCCTTTTTGAAATCTATGAACACATGATAGATGTCTTGTTGATGTTGTGAGTACTTTTCACACATAACCCTAAGATTGAATATTTGTTCTGTCGTGCTTCTTTGACTCTGGAACCCTGCCTGTTCTTCAGCAATTATTTTTTTCTGTTTGTGGTTTCAGTCTGTTCAAGATGATCTTCAGCATCACCTTACTAGAATGGATGATCAAACTGATAGTTCTGTTATTTTGGCTCTGCTGAAAAGATTTCATTTTTTGGGGAGTATTATAATCAGTAACTGTGTTGGCCATTAACTTGTCTGCCAGATCTTGTTGCAGATTTTTGTTAGTAGCTCTTTCACTGATTCTCCCCCCTCCCCCAATTAACTAATGTTGCACACTGCAACCATTATACAAAGTTTATAATTCAATTCAACATTTGCAAATCTATAATATCAAATGAATAAATGCACGATGTTGTCGTGTTTGCATAAACATTGGGTTTTAAGAATTGAATGCATTACTTTTCTTGATATGATTACAAGAATCCGTGTGACTTCACCTAATTTAGAAGATTTCACGTATGATTAAGAGCGAGTGTTAAATGACGCAACTGATTGCAAATGTATCTCATTTATTCGCTGTGTAACTTGATGTTGGCTTAGAACCCTAGGTCTCGTGTGGTCTGTGGTCCATGTTATTGAGCAATGTTAATGCGTGACGAATTAGCCATTTCACTAGCTAGGGTCACTTTAGGACATGAGGAGTCGATTAATACTCATCGCAGCTGTTTAGCACTGATAAAAAATATCTGATAACGAGCAGGAGAAAGAAAAATATCCGTATCATAAATACAGGAAATTTAGGTTGTCTCTATTTATATTAATTAAAAAGGGAGACAAAAGCCCTGAACGTGCAATCTTGAGAGGGGAACCTGAAAGTGCAAATCTTAGAGTGAAACCTGAAAAGTGGAATCTGAGACGGATTGTTGAGGGTGGAATCCTATGACTTGTTCCTGCTACGTATAAACACTGAGTGTCCTGGGACGGATTGATGAGGGTGGAATCTGGAGATCTAGGCGTCTTAATAGCAGCAATAGTGGAAGTAAAGCAAACCGAAGAACAGGTTATGAAATCATACAAGACATTGACTTCGATTGTTCACTCGATCCTATGATGAACTAAATCTATCAGTAAACGGATCAGCCAAGTTTTTGTTTTCTAAAAGCTGAGATATTCTTAATGTAATGAATACAGATAGTTGTGTTATGTAATTGATTATATTGTTTGTTTACCTGTACAGGGGCTCGTGTTTGTTTGTTTGTTCTATATATATATATATATATATATATATATATATATATATATATATATATATATATATATATATATATATATATATATATATATATATCACCACTTATATTTACTCGAACCGGACAATTTCACTGAGGACGGTCATCTCCTGGATGCTGAGTACTGAAAGAGGTGGGATATATGATATCCTTATATAAACCACCCCGTAACATAATCACTGACATGTACTGAATCTCCTTGTGATTCCCAGAATACAAGTTTCCTGCCCATTTCAAATGACGTCGGAGTAGCTTATCTGCCTTTATAATTCACGCAAGATTGTTTTGGCTACTACTGCCGTTTAGTACCCAAGATAATATATTTAAGCTTGCGATTCTAATGTTTTCCACGCTTTGGTCATTTCCAAATGGATGTTGATTCAAATAATTATCAGACACTGACTGTCCGAGCAGTCTGTCAGGGTGGTTTTACGAACCCCACTTGATGTTCCTTTGATCCGAAAACAAAATTCCATCACTTACCTGTGAAACAATGTGACAAGGCTCGTGCCTTCTACCTTAAATATTAGGGAGGTGTCAAAGTAAAAAAAAACTATCCAGTGAGACCTTAAGAATTTATATGCCATTCGGATTAGGAAAGATGCTTCTCAGTTTCGAAACTTTGGGCAATTTTGGGTACAATGCACCCTCAGCATGTGTAAGATTCACAATCGTCTGTTTCCTATGATGTATGTCATTTGTCAATGATCGAGAGCCATGATATAGAGAAACAGCTATGAGATACCTTTATACTTTCATTTTACTTTCCACACTTAAACATTAACAGTTGTAACAAGTCAATGTCATCATTGTACATAGCTAATATATCCTGTAGTATTAGTACTTAGTGATATCAGTGATATCTCACAGCAAAAGTATTTATTATTTATGAAATCTCTATATGTAGTGAATAAAAGATGTAAAAGAAGCCAAACTGATTCTCTTATAAAATAACTGCAAAATTTGCATGCTAAGTACTTAACAAAATATGAACGATCCAAATCGCATATAAACTGCCCAGAACTCTCGAATGATTTCATGAAGAAGGTCAAATCTACCGTATACTAGAACAGAGATTTTTGAGGTAGACTGTAAGGGAGGCAACTCATCAGGTAACATAAAATGTGCGGAACAGTCTTTGTAAAGTCAACCACGTCATTTGGGAAACTTAAACAATGAAATTATATACCCAGATTGATCCTAGTTGTTGATATGACAATATGTATGGATAATATAATTTACGAACACTAAGAAGGTCACCATTGCATCATTTTCACATTGGCCAGCACATACTGTTGATAAAGTCGGTGCTATGCATCTAGAGTTATTTTTATATTTCAAACCACTTCCGACTGTTGTGAGCTTGTAGCTGGGGAGTGATTTGGCGTGTGGTGTTTTTGCTTAGCGTTTCCCCTGTTTATACGGATTTCCGGTTCAATATATACCGTGGCCACATTTTATTTTGTAGCATAAATCAGGGTCGTACGACCTCTCCGACTAATTTGTTTGTTGTGGCTCGGGTAGTGAAGTTGTCATAATGGACAGCTGCAGTAACTTTATATGTTGGTAGCTATTTTTCCCAATGACGGAAATAAAGTCCATTATGTTTTTGTATGTGGAGTTCATGTTTCTGTTTCCTGGTAACATCATTTCTGAATATGTAATTGTATGCCTTTGTGTTTTCCCTGGAACTGGAGCCGTTGTTCGGTGTAACTCGGACACACATTAATTACATGTTGCAAGGTTCCTGGTGTGGAGCAGTGTGAGCCCCAAGCCCCTTGAAATACTTCTGTTTGTGCCCCAAGCAAATATTTGCTAAAGCTATGTGCTAGAAGTGTTTTCCCCGTTTTAGGTCTGGTAATGACTATAGAATTATGTGGATTTGGTAACACTGGAAGGGGGGGGGGGTGTTTCTGCCAACTTCTTTTTGGAATAGGTGTATTTTTCGGCCTTTGGGGCTGTTGTCCCTTTTCCATTTGTCATTAATGATTTCCCTGATTATGCTGTATAATTCTTGAACACTGTAATTTAATTGTCGGTTTGTGGGTTCGCTTTATCCGGCTTCGCTTCTTGGTGGGCCTTTTCATTACCAGGTATATTTATATGTGATGGGACCCACATAAATTATGTAATAATGTGGGGTTTTTTCAGGGTCTTGAGGTGGATTAGTATATTATTATTCCAGGGATCGCAGCAAATGAGGGAGTCTATAATGATAACCGCTTTCGGGATGTTGAAATCTCTCACCCGTTGGACAGCTAGACTAATTACCCAACACTCTACTGTATAGATGGAGCAGTTATAAGGTAGTCTTGCTCTCAGCGTGATGATTTCCCCTTGTTTTATCTCTGCTGCTGAAATTTATTTTCGAGAATAGAGGTGTTTTAGTCGTCCTAACAGATAATGGTGTGACCCTTGTAATTTTCCAGAAATTCTGAGAGAACTCTGGCCCTTAGTTTGAGGAGTTGGTCCTGTTTATTTCGATATTTGAAGGCACTGAATTTTAACATTAGTTACATTGCACGTGTGCCTATTTATAAACGTTGGTACAAAGTTGTTCTCCGTACAGTTTATACAGAAATTAACGCAGCTCTGACTCATCACATGGTTGCGTTTTGACCAATGGAAATACTTCACTACATTTACCAACTGATGCAATTGTAATTATTTCTTAATTATGAACCATGTAACCATACGGGTTGTATCTGAACCCTTGATTGTCTCTGATGTATATGTTGTTGCCAACGCTTTTTTTTATGCTTAATATCGACATATCTTCTGATTACCAAAATAGTGTCCCACACGCCTGGTAACGTAATATCTGCTGATTATTGACTAGAACAATGTCCACATGCTAATGGTAACATAAATGCTTATGACTGTTTGTTGACTCCTTTCCTCGCGATGTCATCTATGTTAGTAAATGGAAAAGAGTCGAACATTGTCGCCAACTCGGATCCACCTTTAGGGTCATGTCCAAAATGACGTACCACTCTTCTGCTTTTTGCTTTAGAGTTAGTTTTTGCGAGAAGATACTCTGATCTAGAAGCGTTGCAAGATGACAATTATACAGATTACTCGCCAGCATGACCCCCAGGTGTGTGTGTGGGGGGGGGGGGTAGAGTTGGCGAGTTGCC
This sequence comes from Unio delphinus, assembly GCA_029339505.1. Classification (NCBI taxonomy): domain Eukaryota; kingdom Metazoa; phylum Mollusca; class Bivalvia; order Unionida; family Unionidae; genus Unio; species Unio delphinus. Next base: position 17,235,792 of record JAQISU010001238.1, read on the forward strand.
CATCTAACTGTAAAGCAAACTTTGTGTGGCGGTTGTGTAGCGCTCACTTTTATAGTTTTTTGGGGGGCCAGCTGTTCAGGCTTGGTAAAGGACCTTGTATCTAATTAAAACAAAGTAGCTAATGTGCACTTGATTTTTGGTCCTTCTCAGCCATTATTAAGGACTGCTAAAATCTGGTTTCCTCGTTGAAAGCCGTGCATTTCAGCTACTCTATATTACAACAGATACGACTTTGTTTTACATACATTATTTTTGTTTTAATCCTTTAATTAAGGTACTAATTCTACAAGCAGTGGGCATACACATTGATTGTTACGTTGTGACTTGTATAGCGTCCACAGTCTCTTAACACCGATTGATAAATAGAAACAATGATGCGCTTAACGATTATTTTAGTTAGTAGATTGATTTCAAGGTTGCCTTGATACAGTGCATATTACAAACTGATACAGTAACATGATCTGAAATAAAAGGTTGCCTATTGGAATAGGAAGAAAGAGTATTTGACATGTGGGAAAAAATGATGCAACTTGTCTAATGTAAATAATATTGGATATTAATTTAGTTATCCATTTGAATTATCTGACTTTAGTACACGGAATAAACGATATATACTAAACTTGTATTCCAAACATCCTGCTATAATCAAGTCACAGCACCTGTTCTACAGTACAAGCGAAACATTGTTACGAAATAATAGTAAATTTATGCAAATAATTGTCGATACATTTCATCCCTCTGTCATTTAACTCCTTCTGTTTACTTACGTGATTATATAAATTGGTGCGATTGATCTACCTTCTCCATTAGCATTTCATTGTTAATTGTATTCTGTGTGCGACTCATATTTCAATATGACATTGACGTGAGCGTATGTGTTGCTTTTCTTTCATTTTTTTTTTTTTTTGGCACACCAACACAAGCTAGTAATTGTGTGCCTAAGCAATTAAAGTTATGTGCAAGTATTTCACTCATATGTATGTCTTACTCCAACCCACCCCAACCGATATCCAAGGGGGAATGGAGACATACTTATTTTACTTATTGTACTTACTTATAATGTCCGGAAAGATGGCCGCCATTGCCTAACTGCTCCAGATAGGCTCTTCCGATTTTGTGCGCTATATTTATATTTGTGCTTGTTCTCTATCAACATCTATATTATTTTATTTCATCATGCATTGGCTGTTCCGTTAGTATGTGTTAATTCATCTCCTTGTTTTGGAAACAAGAACAATTAGAATTTGTCTCAGCTGTTTTGTCCCAATGTTAAGACGTCATTTGTTTTTTAATAAACCGTCATCACGTGACCGCTTACAATACGACGGACCCTCATTAATTGGATTAAATGACCAACCTTGGTTCTAAATACTACATTTTGCTCAAGACTGAACGAACTGGGAATACGATCATCTTTTCTTAAATGTAAACAGAAGCGAAAAAAGAAACGTTCTTTCAAAGCTGGCCGGCGTAGAACAGGAAGAAGAATTCCAGTTATCGCCCTTTCGCCCGTAACGGATAAACAACTTAAAAATTATGTCGATAATTTTAATAACCTGGTTCAAATTCCTCTTAAATCGTCAACCGTTGTGTCAACTGTCCCAGAGATACCACTTATTGCATTATTCAACACTCAGTCAGTAGGATCACCGGAAAAGCGCATAGAAATTGTATATTTTATCAACGACCATAATATCGACGTCTTCTTCCTGGCAGAAACTTGGTTAAATTCGGCAGGTGATGAATGTAAGTGTGCGGATTTAATACCCAGCGATTACTCCATCAAGTCGTTTCCCCGCAACTCTCACGCAGGTGGAATTGTTTTAATTACACAGAATTCCATGGTCAAATCCCTTAAGTACAATACAACCTTCAATTTCTGCCACACATCGTTTGAACTAGTCCAAACAACGCTCACACTGGAACAACGATCAGTCCATTTTTCTGTCTCTACCGTCCTCCTCTTAGTAGAAAAACAAGCTGACTGAATCTCTATTTTTGGAGCAGTTTGCAATCGATAGGTGGCAACCTAATTATTCTTGGAGATTTCAACTTTCACTTTGACTGTCCTGGTAAACCATACACGTCAAAACTCCTAGATTCCATTTATGTTTTCAATCTTAAACAGTCAGTTAACCAACCTACACATAAATTTGGTCACATTTTAGACTGGTTTCTCTATAGACCTGATGATACTATTCTGCAATCCACCCTTGTATCCCACGAACTTGCATCGGATCACCTCTGCATTGTATGCCATCTCGACGTATCAATCACTAACCCACCACCTCTATTTGCTACCAAGAGAAACCTCCGTATGATAAATAGAACCAAATTCATGCATGACATCCAAGAAAACCTAACAACTTTCTTACATCCAACAGCGGAACAACTTTATAACTGCCTGCGTTCATTGCTTGAAAAATATGCCCCAGCCACCAAATGCAGAGTATCAATAAAAAAAAAGTGTTCTCCATGGTATAGTAGTGTTAGGGACCAGCTTCGCACTGCTAAAATACATTGCCGAAAAGCAGAAAGACTTTGGCTTTCTACCAGACTCACTATTCATAAACAAATATACGAAGCCGCTAAGAAGAACGTCACAAACATAGTCCATTTAGCTAAATCATCCCACTACAGTACTAAGATCACGGAGAGTTCCAGCTGCAAAGAGCTCTTCGAGATAACTAACAAACTAATGTCAATGAACACCACTTCCAACAACCTTGTCTCCACTAGACCTACCAGACCAATTTGCAAATTTCTTCGATGACAAAATACAAACCATTAGAGATTCGCTTGACAGCACAATTTCAACTGATTCGTCACCACAGAGTTATGATGCAGAATTTCAGCTACAACCGTTAGGAGCATTTTAACCTGTTTATATTGATTTAGTACTGACAATCGTGATGAAAAGTGCACCAACGTCTTGTAAACATGATCCAATTCCGACATCACTACTGCTTGAGTGCTTAGACCCAATATTGCCTTCACTAACTGATGCTATTAATATCTCTCTCTCATCAGGGGAATTCCCATTATTTTTCAAAACTGCCATCGTAAAGCGACTGCTGAAGAAACCAACACTGGACCATAACGATTTAAAGAACAACCGGCCAGTTTCTAATCTCCCATTCATATAAAAAAATCTTAGAAAAGGTTGTTCTTACTCAACTTGTATCTCATTTGAATTCAAACAGTCTTTTTAGGAATGTACAGTTTGCATATCGCCCTTGCAACAGTACGGAAACTACTCTTCTGAAAGTATTTAGTGACATTCTCTCTGCTTTGGATAGTGGAAAGATTACAGTCCTCACTCTCCTAGATTTATCTGCAGCATTTGACACAATAGACCATGATATATTACTTCACCGTCTCCAGCATGTATTTGGCATTCAGAATATAGCCTTACAGTGGTTCCAGTCCTACTTAGTCAACAGGACACAAATTATATCTGCAAATGGAATACACTCCAGCCCAGTTGACTTATGTTGTGGTGTTCCACAGGGATGTGTGTTTGGACCTGTTCTCTTCATTCTGTACACTCAGCCACTCTCAAGTGTCATAGATCATCACCCAGTGTCTCACCAATTGTATGCTGATGACACCCAAATATACAAGTCTAGCCACCCAAATGAAGCTGATGCTACCATCCATGGAGTAGAGAAGTGCATTTCGGATGTGAAATCATGGATGAAATGTAACAAGCTGCAGATGAATGATGATATAACTGAGGCTATTCTGATCACAACACAAAGACTTTCTCATTCACATCCTTTACCTCAGACAATAAATATCAGCAACACCAACATTAAATTCTCACAGTCAGTACGAAACCTATGTGTTACTCTAGACAAAACTCACATTGCACCAACATGACATGAACATATGCAAGGCTGCATATCTTGAATTGAGACGCATCAGTTCCATTCGCAGCTATCTTTCAGTTGATGCCACTAAAACACTTGTGTGTTCATTAGTACTTTCAAGACTGGACTGTTGTAACTCAATTCTGTCTGGTTCGTCACAATATTTACTTCAGAAACTTCAAAAAGTTCAAAACACAGCTGCCCGAATCATCTTTAGAGTACCTCGATCAGAGCACACCTCCCAACTGCTCTGTACCCTACACTGGCTATCGATTCGATACAGAATCAAACACAAAATTTGTTCTCTGTGCTATGTTTCAATGACAGACTCCAGTCCAACAATTCTATCCAGCCTCACCCATGTGTATACACCAGCTAGATCTTTACGCTCTTCTTCTGATAATCGTATATTCATTGCTCCCAAGGTGAACACAAAGTCATATGGACAACGTTCGTTTGCACACCAGGGCCCGGCGACGTGGAACGAATTGCCCATTGAAATTAGACACAAAGACACAGTGGTCCCTTTTAAGAGTGTTCTTAAGACTCACCTGTTTCGACTGCAGGGACAAATTTAGCGACCGTATCATGTTTTGTATCTTACATGTTTTCAGCATGTTTTATGTTTTCCAGTTTCATTGTTTTTGTCATTTGTTGTTATGTAGTGTAGTCATATCATTATTGATGTTGTAAAGCGCTCAGAGCTTCGAAAGATTAGGTGCCATACAAAGTCCTCATTATTATTATTATTATTATTATTATTATTATTATTATTATTATTATTATTATTATTATTATGTGCTGTCCATTCGTCAGTCTAGCTGTCATATTACACGGTCTCGACAACTATTAGGCCAAACCAGATCATTTTCGATATTGCTTTGTATTCTAAAACTCAGTCTGGTTCTAGTTACTGACCTTGTTTATTAATTTTGTAACAATACATATTTGAACATTATGTCTCAAGAACCATAATACTTGTACAGTTGAATAACAAAGCAATATTGCCTTTTGCACATTAAAAGCAATATTGCCTTTTGCACATGAAAAGCAATATTGCCTTTTGCACATAGGAAAACACAGTTTTAAAGGCGTCGTAAAATCACAAGCACACGTATCCAAAAGATTAAAAATGTTACAATTATTTTCCTCTGGATTCTTGTACACGCCAGGTACGAACAAAATGCCTAAACAATTGACATAAAACAAAGACTGATCTGTAAAAGAGAAAAAGATAATACATCATAGATCAGAAGTCACTTTAGAAAATATTCTGATACCCGGATGTTGATACATATGAATTTACTTCAATAACATGTTCAAACTTTGAGGTCACAATGACGGAAAAAGTCATTTGGAGGTTCATTATATTGATCTTACAAGGATCTTCCCCACAACAAATCCAACATGATTAAAGGAATAAGAAAAGTATTCTTCTGACATGAGAAAATCTTGGAAATTTTGAATGAGTACACTATATAAAAACAAATTGATCATATGTTTTAAAGATTATACATGTGCTTACAATTATATTTTATTTTCAATTCATTTAAATACTACTTTATCTTAAAATTTTATATACGATCTGTTTTACTTCGTGTTGCGATTTTGGAAGGATTTATGTATTATGTATATTTTTTAATACATTTTTTGTTGGCTCCACGTGGCTACTACTGTATATGTACATACATACATATATATATATATATATATATATATATATATATATATACAGACAGACAGACGTACGTACGTACGTACATAAATACATGCATACATACATACATACATACATACATACATACATACATACATACATATCTAGAAAAAAAATATTCGCATTAAAACCAAGACTTTAAAATGAGACTTATGTTGTTTCGGGATGTTTACGAATGCATTCATCCGACAAGGGCATTAATTGCTTGGTACTAATACTCTGTTCACCTTAAAGGGAAATTAGTCTTCCTCGTCGTCACCAAGACAATGTTAGTCGATGCAACCAATAAGCAAGCAAGGTGAATGAAAGAAATTGTGGTAGTATTGTGATTGGCAATGCCTGAGTTGGAATGGAAGGTCAACGGGCAACATTTTGTGTCTTGAAATGGAATTATGTGATACATATTTCTGGTATTAAGGGACCGACTCTGACCTAACTCTAGTTGAAGTGACCTTAAACAAATTCCCTAGGTCATTAGTTGATATTTACGCTAAGGAGTGCAACTCACGTGTGTGTAAGATGAACTAAACACGTTTTGTATTTACATCATTAATTATTTAATGTTGATAATAGTGTGTGGGCAAGCAATAATAGATACAGTTCTAAGCCATGACATCATATTATTTTTGGGAATTTTATTATGCATGGTTGAAAAAAATTCAGACATTAGACATATATCCTTTTGCTTTGGTGGTCTTTCGAAGAAAGCCAAGGCCCTTTTGAAACTTTGGAACTCACCCACCTGCAACACTGATCCGCCCCTGCAGTTAAACCTGCATATAAAGGTTACTAGTTTTATTAATCAGACTGTAGGTACTCTAAAAGCAGGTAAGTCTGAACACGGATTTACAAAAGATCATAGCTAGAAGAGAAAGGAATCCGATATATTCTTTAAGAGCAGGTGTCTGTAATAAACTTGAATTGCGATATCTTACTTACTTACTCCCGTAAGGTCATTTATATAAATCATATCACCAGAACTGTAAAGATTTTACAGAGGACTGAAATACATCGACTATTATTTGCAGAAATCTGCCAATATTTCTTTACAATGTTTCTCTTGTACCGTTGAACAGATCATGCAACTTGAGAACAGTAGGACGTTTGTAATACAAGTTTGGCATACATCGTTTATTCCGTGTACTAAAGTCAGATATTTCAAATGAATAACTAAATTAACATCCAATAGTATTTGCATTACATAACCTCTTTACCACGTTTAAAAAATACTCTTTCTCCCTATTCCAAAAGTAAACGTATGACTTGAATCCATATTCCCGTAACAGTTTGTATAAAGGCCACTTTAAAACAATCTACGAACGAAAAACGTGTAAAGTGGCCATCCTGGTTTCACGTTTTTTAAAATTCGTGTTCACATGATCGTGCATTCAGTTAAAGTCCCATGGATACGATCAACGTCTGTGTTCGTGGTTTATGGTAGGGGTAGGAGTATATGCATTAGAATCATAAGAAGATTGCTACAAATAAAATAGGTTTGTGTTGTAATAATAATTAGCTGACATGCGACATTTTTAAAACTTAAGCCAGATATTACTAAGTCTATGCAAATAACAGAACTATTTGAAAATTCAAAATGCGTTCTATCAACTATTCCTATCCCTAATTCTATTTTCTTTGCATCCTTTAGTTTGTTTAAAACTGTTTTCAGTTTAAAAACAAAAGGATGTAGCGCTTGATATAAAGTTTAATTATTTTCTCCAATACATTTATTTGACCTAATAATTTTCAATAAATTCTGAAATCATGTGCACAACATCAACTTTATGTATATTGAAAGCAGTGCCCTCGGTCATTTGTTTTAGAAAAGGCCACAACAAAATAAAAAAAAGTTTAGGTGTTTTTCAAAGCCGATCACCTATTTTAGGCAGTATAGGATTGCTGACTACATCTAAATCAGGGTCGTCATTTCAAATTTTGTCAGGAGAAGGGAGGTAACTTGACGGGCGTGTCAATTTTCCTATATAGGCTACAGCAATTTTACAGCACATGTACGCAAAACGTTTTTTTTTGGGGGGGGGGGGATACCACCCCAACCCAATTACGTCCCTGATCAAAATTGACTTACCACCAATATCGAAAACCTAACAATCTGTAAATGTACGCACCCCTTCGAAACTGTAGATTTGACAACTAAATCGCTCCTGTAAAACACAATTTGCTGCACATACGTTTATTTTCTTATATTACATGTAGTTGTTTCACCCCTAGCAAGTCATTAAAATAAATAAAAGAAATGGGGCAAATGTTTAGGACAAGTTTGTTACTCTTAACATAGAAACTCGACCTTTGAGTTGGTTGGCGTATAGATAATATCACGATAGCAGAGACGCTTCCTTATCACGTGTAGCGTGTAGTCGCAGTTGACAAAAGTCTGTGCTTGACTCGTTAGTTTTTTCAAAAGAAAACAGCGAATAAGTCTACCTCAACTCGCCGGGTTGTTTATTTTTTCCCGTACGAGAAATGGCAAACTCCAATTGTGGGTTTTAACTTCTTTTGTTGGTTTAGTTTAAATTAAACATGTGTTGCAAAGAATAACAATCACACGAACTGATACAATTATTTTAGTCAGTATACTGCAGGGCATCTCGGCTGTTTTATCTGCCCTGTATGTTTATATTCTCTCCCTTGTGTATCAATATGACTCTTTAGTAAAGGACATTATAAAAACAGATAATGTTAAGTTGGCGTAAATAGTCCAGTGAACTCCTGATTTGATTACAATAGTCTCTCAAATTTACCCCCATCTTGATCAAAAAAGAAAGAGGTGGGTGATACAATGAACGATTATGTTAATAACAGACGTCACTAGAACATGACCCCTAAGCGGTCGCTCTCATATCCCGATTTTAATCAGATTGTGCCATGTAAATACATATCGTCGTCATATGTAGGTAAATGCACATTAAGAAATAAGCAGTATGTGTCGTTGCATATAAACTCTAAACACATTAAGAAATATGCAGTATGTGTCGTTGCATATAAACTCTAAACACATTAAGAAATATGCAGTATGTGTCGTTGCATATAAACTCTAAACACATTAAGAAATATGCAGTATGTGTCGTTGCATATAAACTTTAAACACATTAGCCATGGGTCATCAAACGTACGAACTTTCATATATTAACTACAGTGTAGCAGCAGAGGGGGCGAACAGACCAAGTTTTCAAACAAAAATAAGGTTTCTACGGAAACCGAAACTATTTCAGACAAACCGAAACTATTTCAAACCGAAAATATTTCACACAAAAAAGGCTGCTACAGAGACAGAGTCTCCTTAGAAGAGAGGGGATGAACAGACCGAAACTATTTCAGACAAACCGAAACTATTTCAAGCAAACCGAAACTATTTCAAACCGAAACTATTTCGCAGACAAAAAAAAAGAGAAATGGTTTCGGTTTCTCACGCCAGAGACAGAGTCTCCGGAGACAGAGTCTCCAGACAGACCCAGCGCGGATTGCGTTGCGGAGACGATTTGAAAATCCTTTACGATTTCACAGACTAATTTGTAAAACCTCTCCTCGTAAATCAATCAGATTATTGGACTGGTCAGTGAGTTTAAAATTAATTCTCGTTAACGAATCATTATGACATCGCATATAGACCAGATTAGTTGGATCTTCAATTATTAAAAATCCGGGTGGAGCCGTTGGTGCAAATGAATATAAAATATAAACCTTGCTGGGCTTGATTTGATCTTTCGAGATTTATTTGGTAGCTTCCTTCGATGGCATCACATACTAAATTTACTGCAATCACCGTGGATATCTTGACGTTTTGAGGAGCGATATGTCGCCCGCCACCATCTGGGTCATTATTATGTTTGAGGATAGTTGTTTGTGGTTGCGGCATTTTCTTCCATGCGGCGAGTATTTGTGGGAAGTACTCATCGAGGAGGTCATTGGTTGATTTTTTTTAGTTCATTTGCGTTATACCCAAGAAACTTGAAATCGGGTAAATCAGCTTCTGTGATATTGTAACCAGTTAGAAATTTTTGTTTATCTTCGTTCTTGTCATTAATTATTATCTGAACTATTCGTTTGTTGATATATTCCATGTCGGATACAAGCTGATTTAATATCTCAACATATTTTATGATCTCGCTGCGTGAACTCGTTATATCAAAAAGATGTTTTTGGAAACTCTGTCGTAGTCTCTCTAGTTGCGTTTTATATGTAATTGATTAATCTCTTTCAAATAATCAATGACATTATTTAGAGTAAATACAATGGCAATGTATGAATCAGGAGATTTCTCAAAACCAAATTCCCATTGCATGATATTTCTATCGAGAAATGCGAATCTATCGGTTAATTTTGCATTTTTTTATACTAGGCAAATAATCTCGATATGATGGGGTGATTTCGTGGTATGATTTGTCATCTGTGACATAATCAGATTTTTTAGGTTCTGGTATTTGATAAGATGTCCGATGTGGTATTTCAGGCCATCCTAGCACGGTTCTTACAGAACTCTGATAGATATCTGCGACATACCCGGGTGAGTTTATCTCAATCGCGGATGATGGTGTTGGTTCATAAACTGTTATAGCGATTTTGATTCTTTTCCGGTAATGGATTTTATTCTGCGTTGTAATTCATTATTGATCTGTTCGATTTGGTAGGACCCAGATGGTAAGGAAACAATGTTCCAGTCTGGAGTACCATCGGGATTATTCTTACTCGCAAACACCAGGGAATTATTCGACTGTTGACCGCCGAATGGTGCCGATCTAATATTAGGCCAACTGTGGTATACTCGTAATTTTGCTATTGCTATCTCCTAATTCACACTGAATTCAGGATTGGTTGATGTTATTGAGATCATGCTGGTTTTCACGGGGGTGGTATTTTCCGCTATTCGTTGAAGTAGTTCTTGCGATGTTGCCGTTGTTATTATATTCGTGTTGTTTTTCTAATTTTGATATCACGGAATCATAAACAAGTACCATCGCTGAAAACTCACTATCGGATATTAATTTGTCATCGAGAGAGGATGATGTCATCGAGGATCATTGCGAGTATGCGGTTGACACAGCATGGAACTTAACTACTTTATCCTGTAATTTGCGTTGGCTACATGATGATATTTTTTTGTTATTATTGAAATTATTCCAAAGATTGTTGTCGCCGCGGATATACAAATTGGAACAGCTATCGGGGAAATCATTGTCACCGAGGAGAGTATAATACCGGCCCCGGTGATTACACCTGATACCGAATACACGGTAACGTCAACTGCGGTAATTCTTCGTCGGTATTTTTTATTTTTGTTTGATATTCCTCGGTGAGAGTTTTGAATTTAGTTTGACATTCTCTGACGCGATTTTAGCGATACTGCTGTGACGTTGCCAATGATGACATTTTATTTATTACAATAGATTTCAAATTGCTAGCAATTCAATTAAGTTGTTTACTTAAATCCGCTACGAATTCCACATACCATGTTACTGAAACCCTAGCCAAATTATTATCAGTGGATATTATTGTGAATTGTTTAATTGTTTCCTTGTCGATGATCGTTGATATCATATTGTTGACCCCAGATGAACTCGTTGATGATATATTAAATTGAGTCGGCGACACTAGTGTTAATCGATAAATACCTTTGACAGTCGCGGTGATATTTAACATGTCATTTTGTGGTGTCCACGTAAATTATCCGTGTTGAATCGTGTTTACTACGTTGTTGGTTTTCTCATGAGAAATCTCTGTTTTTTCAGGTGTTTCTATCATCCTCGGTAAATCATCTTTGATTACATCGTTGATTTTTTTGATTCGATGGATTTTTTTTTACAACTATGAGTTTTATGTCGAGGTTATCTAATGAGGTTCTAAAGAATTTATCAATAAGATTTTTACGAAAACTTGAAAAATTCTCAACATGATCTTCATACCTAGATTGTAGTATTGCTAATTCTAACATAGCTGTTTTAGCTCTGTGAGTTTTGGTGTGGTCACCGGTGGGAGTTGAACCTCAGTGACGGATTTCTGTAAACCCGCAAATTGATTTACTTGAATGTCATATTTATCATCGAGAGTTTTTAATGATTCTGCAGATGATCTATAATTATCACTGAGTGATGTTAATTTATCTGTGCACGTCGAAACGAAGACGCCTAGTTTGAGTTTACCCTCCTTGGAAGACAACGCGATAGTATCTTCTTCGTTTTGTCAAAATATCATCAAGGGAAACATTACTCGTTTTCAATTTACCCTGACAATCTTGAAATACGACAATTTATTGGGATCAACACTTGCGAGGTTTTACATCTCGGATATTTCATCTTCGATTATTTTTTTTTACATCACCGGTTGGAGATATTTCGCGGATGGTTTTTTCAATCCTGAATGGGATCTTCTTCAAATATTAATCATGTTATTTTATATAATTTGTCTCTAAAAAGCGATTACTCGTATATTCGTGTACGGTTTTATGGGGTGGTTTTCCCGATGAGGAAATAGCGTTGAGGACATTCAATACTTCTATGCCGCATATTGGTGGGTCATTCATTTTCTGTGTTGGTAGCTTGAAATACCAGATAGGAGTTTTTAAGTGGTTTATATAACGCATAAACTCTTTAGGCGGCGCTAATCCATATGAATCGAAATTGATGATCACACGCGGATCAATCGCGTATGGAACCCAGTGAGTCCCAGGTCCGGTGCTGTTATCGAGATTAATGATATCGGTTTCAGTGTTGTTTGTTTTTTGTGGTAATTGATCTCTCATAAAAACACCTCTAAAGATTTTTATCGCCAGTTTTTTAGCAGCATCGATCAAATCAAAATTTGACATTGGAACTTTTGTTAGTAAATTGTTCCTAGTCTCAGGCCCTTTCCGCTGTACCATGAATGGGGAGTTCCTGGTAGTCTTATACCCTTTCCCTTTTTTTGTACCCCCGTTCTTTTTTTGGTTCATATGATTGAGCAATACTGTGTACTGCTTTTGCACCAAGAGCTCCAGCAGCTCAAAACGCAGCGGCTTAACCAGCTGCAATTAATGCTGGAATCGCAGCGAGAAATGGGAATACACCACCTGATTTTATCATGTTTTTATCGCGGCTGCAGAGAGAGTGATTTGAACACCATTTTTATCTTTGATAGCATCATTGAAGTGTTTTGTCCGACGAGTTGTCAATGACAATTTATTCTGACCACCAGACATCTGATTGTGTTTCAGCGAGATCGTAGTTAGACATTTTTTAGCTGATTCCGATTGCAATTTCTTAATTTGACCAGGAGTTAACGTAACACGAACATGACTGTGCGACATTTTATTTAATAACAGATTGATCTAATTGTTATATATTTTCTACTGGTGCATCAATTACTCTCATTCGTCCACCAATACCTTCGAGTAGCATTGATTTGTCACTGAGAATGATAGCAACTGCTCTGTAACCACCAACAGGAGAAGCGGTTACACGAGCTCGAAAGTGTATATCAACGACGCATTGTCTGGTTAAGTAAAGATGTTCCAACGAAAAGTAGTGGAATATTAATTTCTAAAATCCAATTGTGATATTTGCAGACCAGTATCTACATTATTATCACGTCCCATAAATGAAAGCAAACGATGATACGCGCGTGCTATTTGGTTTTGTCCGTAATTAAGTAAAATATCCTCGGATGGTTCTTGTTGGCTGTTTATCCTCAACGAGACTTCATTAACACCCAATTGATCAAATATCATATGGCTGCGTGTTGTGAATTAAATCGCGCCTTATCCTGTAACGCAACACATATATGCCGTAGCGCAGAAACCCCTTGTTTGATGCCATGTGCCATATAAATACACCATTAACAGTACTGTCCATAGTATATATTGTTGTTGTTAGCCAACTTAGTAATGATTTTCCTCCATGATCATAGTAATTTTTCCTCTGCGGTGATTGATGGAGTCATTACTGGCATCCACAGTGATAGTTTTGTTATATTTACTTTACCATCAGCGACTAGAGCTCCAGCAGGGCCTGTTTCTCGCCAGATTACATTATTATCGTCGCCGCTTCGCACGAGTACTACTGTATGTTTCGCTTCATATATAACTTTTCGAACATTTCTGCAGAATCCAAATATGTGATGTAGTGGAATCGTGCATGAGATTAATCTACGCTGTCCATGCAACATTGATACGCGTGTTGCAAACCCTAGTTTGCAACGAGTACTATCACCTTTTATAATATCAAAGACATCAGCTGGTCTAGCTTCATGTTCAACAGAATCAGCTACTGGTTGTGGATAGGATGCAGTAGCTTATGGTGTCCTTACTTTAATATACTTATTATATTCAGCGTGATCAGTAATATCCTTAGAGAACATCATAGACGATCCTGCTGATCTTGTATAATCATCGGAGTATCTTGCTAACCCCACTATTGTTGTGGCAACATCAACATCATGTTCTATGGATTCAATCTCTCTTCCATCAATCATATCTAGCGTTATTAAAAAATGCCATGATACCATTATTGACAAAGCAAACTGACATTTATTTCATATGGTGGATCATTAGCAACGGGATTATTTGTTACAATTTCTCCTTCTACTTCGATAAACGCTTCAGCCGGTAGAAAGTATTTGCTGGTATCCTGGACATGAAGTTCGATTCTTGATCGACTATTTCGTTGTACTGCATTATAGGAATAATACTGATAATCGCGTACAGAATCATTCTTGGGTACTGGGGCATCTAAATCGAACGCTGGGTTGGGTGAAGATTTGAACATTTTATCATATATTTCTTGATCTAAATCGCGATTTCAAACCACTCCCCGCTATCATATTTGCAGTAATATTTCCCTGAGTGGCATATCCCTAATTGTTCAGGGATGCTATTTTTTTATCCACCGCGTTGTCGATTATTTTACTAATACTTGCAGGCATAATTCCCATAGATGGTAGTGGTATTAGTGATGACTTCGCCAGTGGTTTCTTTCGTCGCCGAACTAACGCTAGTAGTTTTTCTTTAGCCGCGGAAAATGCTTTTCCGGCAACATCACCAACAGAGCTAATACCCTTATCACGAATAACATCAACAGCTTTCAATGATAACTGTTTTGCGATTGGTGCTATTTTTGGAGCCATTCTTGCAAATAACCCTGCAATGGTATTCCCGAGACCATCTCCATAGTACGCTCGATAAACAGGAAATCATGAGTTTACTATATAAGTCATAGTTGGTTTATTGTGGTTGTAGTGTATGATCATCTTATTTAAATGACATTTATTTATCGTAAAAATCCTACGGATTTTCATCTTAAACGATTTTCATTGCTAGCAATTTCAGTGATTAGTCACTGTGATAACCGTCCGCTAGCTCATCAATAGATTCTCAATATACACCAATATCCATGATACCACCCTCAAATAGTCGTCTGCAGATATCAGCGGCCTCATTAATTATTTCCGGTGAGTTATTTCCAGCTCGTCTCCCTCCTACGGGAACTTCTAACCGTGATATATCCCCGAGAATAGTATTAGGACAACGAAAAAGACCACTACCTGAAAGAGTCTCGAGCTCTACTCTGAGAAAACCCCTCTCCACTACTAAATCCAGTTGAACCTTATGTGTCCTTTTCCTGATCTTGTAAGTATCTAAAAAGTTCATCATTTGATTCGTCTTGATCAGATGGCATATATAATGATTGCTTATTATCAGATTCCAATAATCTCAAACCCATATCATCATCATCAGGTGGTGGTTGTCGTTGAGGCGAGAAATAAATTTTCTTTGAAGGCTGTTGTCTTTTCTTTGCAATCTTTGTGGGGTTTTTTTTGCTTTTGTTTTTAGTTCTTCATATTGATCATACACTGTACCCACCGCTTCGAGATATCCAGTGTATGATGCATTGTCTGGATCAATTCGACTTGTGTTAGTTTTGATTTTGTTCAATACATCAGCCCAATGTTCTATACTTTTAAAGGAGACTAGAAATGAAATTTTCTTTTATAAATGTAATTCTTTACAAATTCTAATTCGAATATAATGTTTAAAAATATAATATCGTGTGCGGATATTGATTATATTGCGAAGAAGATACAATGATTCCGTAAATTGCCGAGTATTTCCGAGTTTTAATGAGACGACAGATCACGTGGTCTCGTGATGTCATACTAGCCAGTCCTCGTATACAAACAGAAACATGGCAAGCGAGAAAGGCCATTTATAACGGTTTTCATCGGAAGTAATTTTTCACATACAAAAAAAAAACAACACCTCACAAATAAATCTGCGAGGAGGAAATCATACGTAATTAATTTCAACATTAAGAAGCTTCCTTTCTATGGTTCAATTACAGTGTATTTTACATGCATGCTACAGTTAGCGTATTGACAAATCTGTAAGTATATACATGCTTCGTTAAAATAGATTACCGGTACGTACTGTACTAGTCAGTGCTTAAAGAAATGTTTCAAGCACAGGCCCCGGTCTGATGACTTAAATAAACTTACTAGCCCTGACACAAATTCCACAAACCCGAACAGTTAATAAATGTTAACTTTCAAGCCGGGAGAAGAAAGAAAGAAAATAAATTCCAATTTTGGAGGTACTTCCTCCCTATCTCGTAATATTTCTCTTGATTTTTCGCAGTTAACTCCCGATTATTTCAATATGTCTCTCAATTTTCATTTCTTAGAAGAAGAAAATCCATATATAATTTTATTTATCAAGTGTGCAGTCCACAGATGTCATATTCTATTTTATCACTTGTGAATATTGTAGTGAAGAAATAATTAATATCACAGGACAGTTTTTGTCTTCAGTAAATAGTTTAAGATTAAACATTATTCACGTAAATTTCAGATTGTTTAACTACTACAGAAGTACTTCTTGTAAAAATAAATTGTCACCAATTAGTTTAAAACCCATGAATGATCACAATGAAGGCTGCGTAATTTTCTCTGCAAACAATATCTCCATTTCCGTCCAACAAAACTCGGCCTGTTAACACCTGACATTCCTCTACCATATATGTAAAGTTTCATTACCATGATTAAATTAAAAGAAGGAATAAAAAATGCGACGCTGTATATGTGCCCCTAAAAGCTAATTCAAAATAATTATTTAATTCAGTAAAAAGTGTTACATATCTTAACACTTAAACTAAAGGAAATAGAGTGGGATATAAACTGTGGGAAAACAAAAGCCTCATACATGTACGGTAACGTTTGACTGCAGATTTGAACTCTTAAAATGAAGTCTTTGGCCTCGAAGTTACAACAAAATTCGGCATCTTTATTTGCCAATGAATTTCCGGTGCTTACATACACACTCTAGAGCACATGGTTTCTTTGAATTATGTCAGAGGGCCAGTCCTTTTCACAACATAAGTGCAATGATAAGGAATAATTGTTAATTTGTTAAACTGCCATTATGTTTGTGTACTTAATTTTAACCTCTAACTATTATGCAGACCAGAATATGAAAAAAGGTCTTGTCCTGCGGGATAATAAGGCGTATCACAGGGATAAATTGCAAATTGGGGCAAATGGGCGGGGTCAATAGTCGCCTCCCCCAATTTATATTGTCAGCCAGTTAATGTGAAACTTTGATTTTATATCGGATCTCTTTTATTTTAATCGCTGCTATTTAAACTGCACAAAGGACAGTTTTATATCAGTTCCAATGATTACAGATTTCCGTTGATACCTTTTACGTGTAATAGGCATAGACTGAAAGGTTGTGTTTTTTTAAATAATTTTTTTAATATTTTTTTTTAAAAATTACTTAAATTGTTTTTCTCGAAACACGACCGTGTCAAGGGTTTATAATCTTATTATTATTTTTTTTTTAGTAAGCCTTCCATTTGATTAAAATCAGATCTCAGTTACACATAGGACAGTCGTGACTTTATTTAGATTGTAATCTTGAAGAAGAAAAAAACATTTACTCATTTCATCAGCACGATCAGGTGTCGGGCTGCCATATTTTTTATTAGCACTTTCTCGGCCTTCTGCCTATTTTCGTAACTCATACGTTTGACACTCTTTACCAGGATTTAAAATATACAATAGTATGTCTGGAACAGTTTCAAATTTTAGTCTAGGCTTAGCATTCGTGTATCCTATAGGTTCTATATTTTCCTTTGAGAAATGTAATGAGCACGGATTGCTGTATTGTGTTGCATTGAAATCAACTCGCTTGTAAAAAAGTATCCAGACTTTCTTTATGCCTTTATCATTTGGAAAAAAATAAAAATGTTGCCCATAGCCTTTTCTTAATGCGCTATTTACACCCGTAAGCAATAATTCAAAATCGCCAGTCGGGATGCTGGAGTCGCTACTATGACGTCACATCACGAGAGTAACCGAATAGGTGCGGAAATTTTGCATACGAGGTCACGGAAATTCAGCTCGTTGAACATATGTCAATATTTAAATACTGGGATTGCGGTCGCATATAATAATTCAGAATAAGGTTTTCTTCATTAGTGTTGTTCTTATTATGCTATATTTCCATTGATTTCTGGTCTCCTTTAATATATTTGATTAGTTCTGGTTTTAACATTTTGTTTCTGTTTTCATAAGTCGCAACATCAAGCGCAGGAATTTCTGCTGGATCAGTCTTATCAATTGCTGCTAACCCCTCCTCATTAAATCGATTACGTAATTCATCTACTTTTTTTTTCATTGGTTTTTTTGGACCAGGTGGGGCTTTTGTAACAGCGCTGATGTTTTTTCAGTTTCCTTTTCTATTTTTTCAAGTACTGGTACAGTGGTAGATACGGCTGTAGTAATTGGTTTGAATAATTGTTCAGTTCCCTTTGTGAAATCTGTTTGAAATTCCTGTCTTGCATTTAGCTTGTTTCGAACGGAATCACAAACCGGAATAAATCTCTTAATTGCAGATAATCGCTTGCGTGCTAATTTGGTTGTTAGGGCTTCGTTTACCATTATAAACTAGTGTGTTCATTACTTCCTTCTTCAGTGATAAATTACTGGTGATAAATCATCGCGCAAAAAAATAACACTATCATACCTGTCTTTAGAATTTGTCTCGGTGATTTAATCCCTGGGCCTATAGAATTTCAACTCATACAATTTATCAATGGGGCTATAGAATTGTTGATTACTCACCTGTAAACAGGTATTTTGTACCGTGTGGGCATTGTACATGTTAGTTGTGTTTACTGTGTTTAGAGTGTCAATGTCAGATTGATAAAATAACGGCTATCAGGATTGGCACAAGTTCGAAATTTCCTATCGAAGTTGTGACATTTTATCACTGACACATCTAGGATTCGTGGAGAGATTTTTCACTGAATGGAGAGTTAGTTACAGTGCTATTTGATTTCTTTTATTGTTTTGATTTTCGAGTTTATTGTGTGTTTGATTTCATATTGTTGCCCCAATTCACCTTTGACCTTTTCGACCGCAGTGAATTGCGGGATATATTTGTTGATGTCGTTACAAAATGCGAGTGAGTCATTTACCGCGCGCTGAATTCATTTGATCAACCTATACTGTTTTGCAAGGACGTATCTATTATTCTGAGCACTATCATCAAGATCCTGAAATTCAGAGAGAATCTGATTACAATATAATTTTTCTGACAATTGTATTCCTTGATTTTTCAAATTTGAAATCACGTTTATAATGTCATTCATATTTTCGAAATTCATTATATGATATATTATATATCTAATACCAAAAATAATTGGGGCTCAATTTTGACCCATTTTCATTTTGATATATATACATAGATACATATATACATATTTACATATTTACAAGTATTTACATATTTACATATTTGATATATACATATATACATATTTACATATTTACATATATAAGACAACACATCCCCATTGGAACCCCTCAGATGTTATTCACATCTGAGCAGGCCCAGAGGTACCACGAAGCATAGTCTCCGAGAGAGGATCTAACTCGTCAAAGGTATGCTTGGTGATTGGACGTCACATTAACATAGATATATGCATATATACATATTTACATATTTACAAGTATTTACATATTTACATATTTACAATGATATATCGTATTTACAATGATATATGATAAATGGTATTTACAATGATAATGAAGTAGGACAGCACAGGACAACACATACACATAAGGGACTGTTCTACATTCAAACTGAAACCACCATACCCCCAACAAAATCACCCCGGGTTGAATGCAAAAACACATTCACACCGTTTGACGGTGTGTGACGTATGGTGGTTTCATTTTGAATTTCAAATGGCTTAAAGCCCCAATTATATATAGAAAAACCATTAAGACAATAATGCCTGCCACGAGATTCGAACGCTGGGCATTAGGGACGAGATCCAACCACGTATGGAATACGCTAATGGTCGAGATCTACAGGTCTATAATTTTGAATATAATATATAGGTAAACTGCTGTGTATGTCGTAAAGAATTTAACGAATAATGTATACCCTAGATAAAATCGTATATCAATCGTAGATGAATATTGTAGATGGAAATCATATATCAATCGTAGGTGAAAATCGTAGATGAAAATTGTAGATTTTTTAAACTGTAATTAAAAATTGTAGACAAAATTATAAATTTTCTAGTCAAACCAACCAAAAAAGCCATTCAGTCAGACTAAGAGTCATCGAAAAATCCCATCGAGATACTTGACTGCAACAGAAGAGTTATCTCTGTTTCAAAAACTTTATATACAAGCCCACACGAGTTATTCCCCTTGGTGTTATAACACATAGTACAAAATGAAAAGTTAGATGTAAACGAATTTAATTATATGTCCAGTTCGTTCGGAAGTCGCTGATTGTTATATTTGTTCTGCAACATATCGTACTGAGGCTCTACAAATATCAAAATATCTACCGGCTTCAGTAATTAATTTAAATACTCTTTCTTCGCCTGTATGAATACTTTTTGATTTTATAGGTCTCGCATTTTTCGAATGTTTTCCATTCCCCCCCCCCCTCGTTTTGTGTTTTCACTTTGTGTTATAGCTTGAAGATTAACCAAAGAAATGTTCCTAGGATTTGAATCAATATGATCAAATACAAATCCATCTTTGATCAATCCGTTGTAACATTAATATGCGATTCTGTGATTAAGATGACTTTTTATCCAGCATTAAACATAAGATATCCATGATTATTAACAACACCGACCGGTTTCTTCAGCCTGCGGTGTCTGACAATACCAGCACGAGGTGCTTCATAATTGGTAATCACGGGATGTGGTTGAAATTCTTGGTTCATTTATATACTATAATATTATTTGTCTAATTCATTATTTCGTTTAATTATTACTTGAGAATTTTTCAATGTAGTCTTGAGGTGTTCTTATGATTTTATCCTTGACAGAGTCAGAGTCGGAATCTTTGATGGAGTTTTTAACGGAATCTTTGATTATCTTATCATAAAAGCGCTTTAGCTCTCTGTATCGCTTACCACAACAATTGAGACATAACTGTGACTTACCAGGCACAACTACCACACATCGTATACAAGGTAAGGGCCCAAAACTTCCACGACGTAAGCTTTGTAAATGATATCCACAGAATTAATTCTACATGATTTGTTACAAACGGTTACTGATCCTATCATAAGGCATTTGCAATGATTCATTATATAATAAATTCTTTATTTAAATACTTGTTTTAATTATAATATGGAGGAGTTCGAGAGATTATCTAAAATTAAGCCTTGAAAAAATGCTAAATTCAATCTCGATAGAGTCTCCACTGATGTACCAAAGGGTCTAATAAGTGATAGAAGCATGATAGGTAGAATCCGTGATGCATTTAATGAATTCAAGCGCGATGGAGCATCTCACTGTTGGTCAATATTTAGAATTGATGGTAGTGTTGATGCTACCATGAACGACGTAAGAGCAGCAGTGATAATCTCACATCTTGACACCAAAAAGTATTTTTTAGAGTGAAATTCATTATCTGTTCAGATAAGGGAAATTGGATTACACGCGACAAATTTGAACCAATCCTGAAAGATAATAGAACTGTCACTGTGAGTCAGGATTCCAAACCAGGAACGCTGACTGGGATGGACAAACCATATTACGAGATAGCTTATCCTGTAACCGCGGTTGTTTATGGGATCTATCCATTAAATGATAAACCGAGTAACGAGAAACTAAAACCCGTGAAATTGTCAGGGATAAATTGTGTAGCAGAACGAATAAAAGAGCATTTTACAAATGCGTTGCGTGGAAACAAATTGACGGATCTAAGATGTAAAACAAAATTAAACGAATGCGGATTAACAGTGAAGGAGAATGGGGTAACAATTCAAAATATGGCCGCGTTAGAGCGGATACTAAAATTTCCAATAACCGTAGCGACAGTAACAGGTGAGATATTATATGAACCGAAATATAAATCGAGAGGATTTCCAATCAAAATTATTGACCATAATGCACACGCGTGGACATCCGCAGTAACAATAGAATATCTACCCATGGAGTTCTCGGGAGAAAAATTCTCTGAGGAAAAATTATTTGATTTTATTTACGAGTTAAGTAAAAACGATCCTGCGTCAGTTTGGTTACTTCACAGTTTTGAAGACGAAGAGGGTAAATTCGATCAATTTGTAAGACCCAACGGCGAAATATACCGAACTGAAGCCCTTCATAACGAGATGAAAAAACTAGCTCGTGAATTTTCAACGGAACAAGAGGAACAATTACTAACAAACTGTTTTACAGTTCCGTCAGTTGCAGCTCATTTTGCGAGAAAGAAAATCATGTGGAAACCAACAAGAGCTGAATTTCTATCAGATATTAAGTCAAGTTCTTGGAATGCGAACATGGCTTATTATGGAATACAAAATATGACCCCAAAAGTATTATTTCGGTTGATATGATTGCGTGTTATCCGGGGAGTTTTCTCGGATATAGAGTATTCTGAGTACTTCAAAAGACCAGGGCATCCTGCACTCGTAATGATCCGTGTTGCGATTAATGGGCCACTTCCCGATTTTGATTTAACCGGATTCGCTCGTGTGGTATCACTTGAATTGGCTAAAAGACTTCATCCGTGCTGTTATGTTTGGTTTGGTAGACATATCTCTGAAAAACACTGGATGTCAATAGTGTTATTACGGTATATGATTGATTCTAAAATACTAATATCGCTGATTGTCAGTGAAGCGATTATATCATATCGGTAACAAACTGAAGTCTGGTTTCCACAACCCGATAGTCTAGATAGTATAATCAGCGAAAACAAAATCAATTTCCTAATCTCGACGAAGAATATATCGTGAAAAGGTCCAAAGAGATCTTTGAAGTTAGAAATAAACACGCAAAAGATCTCGGTAGAAGAATAATTGGTAAATTCACGCAAGATGGAAACGATATTCTTCACGATTAATTATAGATAATGTTGAATACGATTTTATAATCGCAGATGCAACATCGAGAGGTATATATGTCAATCGTAAAGACGCTTTCTTGTCCGATGGAACATTATTAGGTACAATTGTTACTTACAACGACGGATATAATCTTCAATACACGCATTTAAGGGCTTCTATGCTAGCTTATGCTTCTATTAATTTACTTTCGATGATAAATAGATTTCCTGACATCGCGGTTAGAGTCGCCACTGATTCATTTTATATAGATATAAAACATAAAGAAGCAGTGGCTGAATTTACAAATGCCGATGAGAGTTGGGGGTCATGGAGAATTAAAAAGGAAATACCGTGTGATTATTCTAAATCAGCAGATGTTACAATTGAAAACAATTACTTGACAAATGATCAGATGTCAGAACTATCTACTGCACCTTCGATATCCTATCCAATATGCAGGTATAAAACCAGTTACTTAAACGGCTGTGGTGGGTCAGGGAAGACGACTCGTGCGATTGAATTATTTCGAGGGAAATCAAACATGATTGTGCTAACACCAACACATAGACTTGCAAAAGAGATCAAATAGTAAGGAAGTAATGCTTGTATTTATCACAGTTTCTTTCGATGGAAATGTGACGTATGGACTCCTGATCATATGGGCGAGAAATAGATTCATGAAATCGTCATTTGAGATGAGATATGCACAGTATCGTTAGATGTATTACAAAAGTTTCTCGATTGGTTATTGCTAGCGAATACAAAACTGATAATGTATGGCGATCATGGTCAACCACCACCAAATGTCGGTTTGTCTCCACATCATTGGTTGAAGAATTTTGTAGACTATTATGAAATTAGTACTGATCATAGATCACTTGATAATGAATTACGCGAGTTCAAGAAACTAATCAGATTACAACCGGATAGAATCCAATGTAAAATAGCGCGTGAAATAATTTCAGAAACCCCATTAAATGATTTTTGGGAAGCGTGGAAACCAAACGATTTGATAGTAGCAAGTAGAAAGATAGTCAAAGACACACTTCAGATGAAGTTATTTGACACGCAAAAAGAAAAATTTGCAACACTTCCAGTGCCATTGTGTTATAGGCCTTCGGATACACGAAGACAAAATATCGAAGTTGATATTCCAGGACAAAGTGAAAAGCAGATTCTCGTGTTAAATGATATTGTGTTGGTTAATATCGGTGTTGTCGAAGATGCATTGCGAGCTGATAAATCTCCATGGAAGCTAGGATACGCAGCGACGATACATTCTTCGCAGGGATTGACTATATCAGATATAATTGTTTGGATCGTAGATGACCGCATCGAGTGGTCAAATCTCGTTTACTTAGCAGTGTCCAGAGTACGAAGAATAAATCAACTTCGAAGAGATGTTTTAGATGATAATGACACCACAATCAGTTATATTGTCAGCGATGACATAATCAGAAAAAA
Organism: Unio delphinus; assembly: GCA_029339505.1. Taxonomy (NCBI): domain Eukaryota; kingdom Metazoa; phylum Mollusca; class Bivalvia; order Unionida; family Unionidae; genus Unio; species Unio delphinus. The sequence goes on from JAQISU010001238.1 coordinate 17,260,195, forward strand.
AACTCTCTGGTTATAAACAACAGGACAAAAAAAAAATAACAGAAAATTTGATATTGATGCCGAATTTATAAATACACTACAAGAACAACAGAATAATCACTGCGCGAGTTGTAATTATATAATGCGATGGTGCTGGTCGGATAAGGATCCTCGCCAATTTACCGTTGACAGAAAAGATAGCAGTGTTGGTCATACCAGAGATAATGCGATACTAACTTGTCTTGAGTGTAACAGACGCAGAGGTACTAGTTAAGACCACGCGGTGGTAACTGAGTATCCTCGAGTATCACTTGTAGTTGTTCCCGTGTAAACCCACGCTGAGAAGCGGTTGAATCCAAATCTTTAGATTGCTGGTCTACCCGTGGATCTCGTTATACTAGATCTTTATGTGAAGTGACACTCCAAATAGGATCAGTAGCTCTTTTTTTACCGCCTTCGAGCTCTCCTGGTTCAGTGACATTGCCGAGTATTGGTTGTTTTGAAAATCATTTTGCGGTTTTATAGGTATATACGTTTTTAATCGCGTTTTTAGGTTTCATATTAATTGTTCGAGTAATCTCATTATTTAGCGCGGTAATCACGCCTGGTAATCTCTTGACCCATTAAAGAGATAGTTTATCCTGAATAAATTCCTTCGCGTATTGATATCCAAATAACCGCTCAGCAAGTGTCCGATTAAATCGTTCAACAATTGCCTGATCGCGGTTTAGTGCAGTATGTCGTCGTCTGATGGTGACATTATGATGCTTTATTGTTGATAACACTGCACCCTGAAATTCCCTGCCAGGATCAACCTGCAATAGATTAGGCCACTTTTGAGGACCCCGCCGATAAATCCTTTCAAACGCGGAAGCCACTTCAGTTGATGACTTCGTCTTTAGCGGTTCTGCTTGTTTGTATCTACTCGCAACATCACTACAGTTAGCGCATATTTGTAAACACCATCATGCAGCAGAAATAATATATCAGCTTGATGAACCTCATTAGGGACGTTGACATCGAAATGCAAGAAGTTAATTTGTTTAGGCGGTGGTAGATAAATTTGCCGTATCGCCTTGTAACAGAATTGTTACCGAGTGGTTTCTAGTCAGGTACATGTAAATCGCTACACGTCGCTTACTTTGAAAAACATTTATCACCCCAGGTAACGCATGTACGACGAAACAAAAAATGGTGAAATTAGTTTGTATTCAAGAAGAAATAAATTAAATTTTCGCCTAATTCTGTGACACGCCTGTTTAGATAACCAATCCACTGCAGTAGTATTTTTTACCTTTGCGGCTCTAGCGAGTTTACCGATTGCTGCTTTACCCCTCCAGTATCCTCTTGGGGAATAATAAATAGATTCCGTGTTCTTATTAATTACTAGCACCCAACATTAATTTACTTTTCATCGCCGATTTTATCAACCATGAACCTAATTTTTCTTTGAAGGATTTATCAGTGATAGAATTCAATGCATGAATTAATTTCACATCTGCGATATGTATTAAATGAACAACAGAAACACAATATGTGAAAGATGATGCAAATTTATGAAATAAATTATTAACGAAAAATAATGATGTATCGACACAATAACTCATGCGTTCAACCCACGATCACACTTCACAACCATTCACAATTTAAAAATAAATTAAATATTAATACAAGATAAACACATGGATCCAAGGAACCTCCTGGACTACACAAATGTTTGACCCAATACTTTTATCGGCCGCTTGCCCTTCACGGATCCACTACAGTTATACGTACAGACAGCATACAGCGCCTACTAGAACCACCGGTCCCAAACACTTAGATGCTACCCCGGACGTTTACACCTCTAGACAGCTCCGACACTCGGACATTTAGACTTCTAGATTTCCGGATATTTACACATCTCGACAGATATCCTCAGACATCATGACCTCCTGTTCACGCCAGATACAAACGTAGACGGACAGACAGTCTGACAGACAGACAGTCAGACACTTCAATTTGATCACACAATCAAATGGCACAATTAAACAGCACAATCACGGCACAATCACGGCACAATTAATCACATTCAGCTACAATAAAGAAACCAAACTAATAATAGTTGTTTCTAAAACAATCTAAAATTTAGATTACGCTATTGCATTTAAAGTATAATAGTGACTAGTAATTCCAAATAGTCAACGGTTTAAATCTGCGTTGTAATAAAGGCATCATTACATGAAATGATAAACTGAATAAAATTCACAATAAAACGAAATATAAATTTAACACTCGCATCTTTGGCTGGAGAAAGAATGACGAGCTATCTCTCGTTTGACAAGATACTTTTGACTCGTAATCTTTTTAGAAATATTCTGCCTTATATGTCCCCAAATAGGTGAGCAGAATTCACGGCAAAATTCCCGTGCACCCCGTGATTATAATGTTCAAGTGATTTCTAGTCAGGTACATGTAAATCGCTACACGTCGCTTACTTTGAAAAACACTTATCACCCCAGGTAACGCATGTACGACGAAACAAAAAATGGTGAAATTAGTTTGTATTCAAGAAGAAATAAATTAAATTTTCGCCTAATTCTGTGACACGCCTGTTTAGATAACCAATCCACTGCAGTAGTATTTTTTACCTTTGCGGCTCTAGCGAGTTTACCGATTGCTGCTTTACCCCTCCAGTATCCTCTTGGGGAATAATAAATAGATTCCGTGTTCTTATTAATTACTAGCACCCAACATTAATTTACTTTTCATCGCCGATTTTATCAACCATGAACCTAATTTTTCTTTGAAGGATTTATCAGTGATAGAATTCAATGCATGAATTAATTTCACATCTACGATATGTCTATGTTGCAGATTGATGCTTTTATAAGCAACATCATGAGCATGACACGCCTTATCAATAGCGTTTATTGAATATTCACCGGGTCGGGTTTGGTTTTGATCATCTAGTCGGATATCGAGTCTGGTTCCAGGTCCGCAATAACTATACCCTGGAAGGTGTTTTTCTCCTGGATATTTTGCCCATGGTGTTCCCGGTAATTTTACTAACTTGGCTGCAATATCACCCCCTCGTTTTTTTTAAATCCTTGATTTTATCAAGGGAAACAAATCTAAATTATTTGTACCACATTGTACACACTTACCAGCAAGTGCTGGTCTGTTATTTTTAGCTGTAATCGTCGTCAAGTCGTTTGTGCTACAATATAGATCCATAATTTATTTATAATAACATGAATCTAATTGATTTTTAGGCGACAAAAACACGAGAGCCTGTTAAACATCATGCAGCGCTACCATATTCTATTCGTATGATTATAATCGGACCATCTGGAAGCGGCAAAATAGAAGTTGTTACTTAATTTGATAACAAGATAGATGGAATGGGATAAATTATATTTGGTAGCCCCAAGTGTAGACGATCAGCGATGTTACGAGGTGTTAAAGGATTTTAACGAGAAAGCAAAATCGGAAATCGATGAGGATATTATTGAGTTTATAGCCGATATCGAGGAACCACCGAGCATTGATGTTATTGATGGAAGTATTAACAGTTTAGTCGTATATGATGATGTCATGTTAGACAATCAAAAGAATCCAGATAGGATATTTTCCAGAGGTAGGCATAAAAATACTGATGTGATATATGTCACTCAACGATACACTCTAATACCAAAAGTGATCAGAGATAACTGCAATATTCTTGCTGTATTTAATGGAGTTGACACACATACGCTACGAAATATTTGGCAAACTTGGTGCGGTGGTGATATGGATTATAATCTCTTTAGAATTTTTTTTAGTCACGCTCAGTCAATCCCACATGGATTTGTAACGATAAATTTGCCTGACCCTAGATCAATCTATCGTATCGGACTTGATCAAATATTCGGTTAAAACAAATCGTCTCCGCAACGCAATCAGCGCCGGGTCTGTCTGGAGACTCTGTCTCTGGCGTGAGAACCGAAACCATTTCTCTTCTTTTTTTTGTCTGCGAAATAGTTTCGGTTTGAAATAGTTTCGGTTTGCTTGAAATAGTTTCGGTTTGTCTGAAATAGTTTCGGTCTATTCACCCCCTCTGCTATGGAGACTTTGTCTCTGTAGCAGCCTTTTTTGTGTGAAATATTTTCGGTTTGAAATAGTTTCGGTTTGTCTGAAATAGTTTCGGTTTCCGTAGAAGCCTTATTTTTGTTAGAAAACTTGGTCTGTTCGCCCCCTCTGCTGCTAGTGTCTTTTTCCACAAAGCACATACATCATCATCGGGTTGTCAAGCTAATAACCTTTTACCGAGTCAATAGGCATGACAACACGGGTAAATAAACGTCGGAATGTAAAGATGAAAAAGATGATAAATTCTAACCTGTCAACCAGTGTTCCCGTATATAAAAATATAATTGACAAATTAACAGAATTCGTGTACACGTTACACATTGTACCACACCTATCGACAATAGACCAGTATCGCAATATTTGAAACAACGAGCTAGCGTTATCTCGCAAAATCTTGAAATTCCAAAACGATTTATTCAATGTTGGGAAAATTAATATGTTTTGTGCAATTAGTATGTGTGTTTTGCTACATATGCCAATAAGGCCTAGATATATCATAGTAATCTCCATCCGTTGAGGGCATCGTTATGGAAATGTCGAGATTTTGCGAGATAACGAAAATCATTATTTTCAAGGATTGAAAAGGGGACTTATTATTGAGTAAGATACATTTATGAAAGGGAATCCCTTTGCTGCGGATATCTCGCCCCCCACTGGTTTCGCTTGAGCTGGTACGTCACTACCGTCTTTCAGGACTGAATACTTTAAAATGAATTCAGTAAGGGGCTTGTGGAGGGGTGTGGTGGGTGGTGATTGATTGTACCTCCTTACACGGTGTCTCCTTTATTCGGTCCTCGTTATCTAGAGGATGGTTGCCCTCGGTATAATTGCCCGGATCGAGTAATAATAATAGATAATGTGGAACTTACATGTGGAATAAATAGATATCTGAACAGATATATCAATGAATTTATATGAAATTGACGCGAATACCTTGTACATTCGTTTTTACTTGCTTCTGCCGCCCAAATTGTGTCTTTCGAAATTCAGACATCTGGTCCCTCGGACAAATGTTTCACGACAGGATTCCTTTCAAATTCTCTCAGTGTACGTTAATTTCACTCTTGAATGAAAAACGCGGACTTTATTTAAAACTAGGAATTTTCGTGTGGGAAAAACGCCCATTATTTAGCGTAACCAATCAGGATTAAATATATAATAACTAGGCGCCAAAATTTGCGCTCAATCTGACTTCTAGATTTCGAGACGACGGCTTCAGGAGTATATCAATTTCACATGTTCGATATAAATACAAACTTAACCTTTCCTGCTAGTTTTGTCTGAAATGGTTATAGAAAGAAGATTTAATTTAGAATCACTTTCTTTCTTGACCAGATATTAGAAATCATTGCAACATAGCAAGGTAACAAGCACCTGTCACATAAATCTAATTAATGATTATCTGGCCTAAACTAATGTGCTCTTTAGATATCGACATAAATTTGCATCTTCACATGGCTTGACGGAGCATATCACCAATGTATACATATCTAATATTATCACGATGAGTTGTCAGAGAATCCGGATTATTACGACACATCAAGCGTTGAGACATGATCCAGAATTTCTGATGCTGACAAGACATGATCAAGAGTCAAGATCAAATTACTATATGAATTTTGTTATATAGCTGACAGTTTTCAGATAAACTAATAAACTCCCAAAACGTAAATGAGAAAAGAAATTACTTAAGATTTCAAACATTCTCGTACCTTTCAATTTTCGGAACAGCTCATAAGCGTATGAATATCAGTTTTATGACCGCAGCGTGTGCTAAGGAAGTCTCTTATTGTCACTACAATCATTCGTAACAACAATAGTTCTTCGACGTAAACGGAAGGGGGGGGGGGCAGTGTGACAAAATATGTGGATGGAGTGGCCCCCCGGTGGGGTGCTCATAATATTTGTAAAACTAATAATATAATCCAGGCTCTATTTTGTTGAAAATTAAATTTAGTGAAAGAAAGATGTAAAGCTTCGAGCCATCAGTCAACATCTGATGGTTAGATGGTTAAATATACAACATAAGGTTGAAATTTAATGAATAACAATTTAATAACAATTCATTAATCAAATGACTCAGATTTCCAATTACAATGCTTTTTTGACCCTTTAATACGCCTATTGCATCCCTTGATTAGCAACGTGAGATTGATTTCCATCTGTCCTTTTATTTCTATTCATCTAGTGTATCCTTCCTCTGTCGTATTTCTCCCAATTCTTTCTCTTCTTTCTCCCAACTTTCCTCCAAATTCCTTTTCTTCCTGCTCGACTTTCTCTAGACCTCTCCTACTTCACCACTTTCTCCCCCACGACTACAGTTTTAATATCCGTATCCAACTCTTGAAGACTTGGGACCCAGTGGAACTGAAAGTTCTCTGTCCCCAAAATGCTTTCTGTGAAAACACATGGACGGTACAATATCGATATTAAGGTACAATATCAATATTAAGTGATTATATCCCAATCACAAAGCTGTCCTCTAGTCACTTTGGTGTGATTGGGTTACACACTTTGCTTATAGAGTTAATCCCGGCATGTCATCTTTGAATGAAGTCCTTGACTTTGGTCTCTGATTAAATGGTTCTGTTTCTGGATGTGATTTTAAAAAAAATATTTCATTAACTTTTAGATATGCAATGCACATGTATAAATGTTTCATATTTTCCCACAACCCAGTCAAAACCGTCTTTATGTTCGATATTACAACTGAACACTAATAGTTTTAAAACCTAGAACCATAACAACAATGAAATAACCGCCAATTAAAAAGATACAAATTTTAAGACTGGAGAAAATAATTATTGTAAATGAAAGAATTGAAAAAAAAGCAGACCACCAGCGAAAAAGTGATTTAAACGTCGGTAAAACAAATCTAGGTTGTTCTAAACGAAAACGAGTACATGTAATTCAGAAACGATTTCATATGCTAAAATATGTGATCTTCAAAATGTAAGTGTGATTTCATGTTAAATGATTAAAGTATATCTTTATTGCTATATACTTTGTTTTCTTGATGAATACATACAACATTTTAGCAAGAACTATTAACAAAGAATAGAACACATGTACAGTGTTTTTTTTTCTTCTTAAAATTGTTCTGAAACTGGACTTTGGAAACTGGTCTTTTTGTACTTAATCTTTTATGAGACCACCTGTATTGAGACCGCTGTTTTGTTGGTAGAAGGGGCAGTCTCTCATAACAGGTTTTACTGTACTAAAACAGGTGATACCTTAGGTAAATAGTGGCGTGAGACACACGTGGTCTGTGATATCTCACTTAGATGAAAGTAATAAATAGTATTGGGTAAGATTTGACTAATGGACTGCCATAAATGGGACCTAGTTCAAGGGAGACAACCAAAAGTTCAAATAGTTATTCCTCAAAGCTTAAAGCTGTTGTGTTGAAGCAATTACACAACAGTGCAACAGTCGGTCATTTAGAATTTAAAAAAAAACCTTTTCAATTTTTTTTAGAGAAAGATACTTCTGGCAACACCTGAGCAAGGATATAAAACATTAGTGTAATGTTTGTGACCAATGTGCTTCCAGGAAACCACCTAATAAAAAGGAAAAGGACATATGAAATCCTAAAATGTAGGAGCCCTCTTGGAAAAGTGAGCAATACATTTGATGTGCTTGGACCTTTACCAAAACGTAGGAATAGGAATTTAAATATACTGATGGTTGCCGACTATTTCAAAAAATAGGTTGATGCTATCCCCATTAGGAATCAAAAAGCTATAACTTTTGCACAGACATTTGTTGAAATAATAGTAACCATTACTGGCACACCCATTCAGTTACATTCTGACCAAGGTAATTGAAGCGGCTACCATGGTAGGATGTAGGGTGTGTTATCTAGCTTGGGGTGGGGTGCTCTCAATTTAAAAAAACAAAAATATTATAGAAGTCCCAACCAGGCTCTTTTTTGTAGGAAGTGAAATTAGCGGTAGAGAGGGGTAAAGCTGCGAGACTCCAATCAGCCATGCAGACAGTTAAATTATTGAGTACACAAAAGGTGAAATTCAAATGAATAACAATTTAACACAATTCAATAGTCAAATGATAATAATTCTCCAATCACACTTCTTCCTCTCTACCCTATAACAGCCTATTATATCACTTGATATGCAGTATGGGATAGCTTTCCACATGTTCATGTATTCTACTCATCTGTGTATTCTATCTTATTATTCCAATTCCTTCTCCTTTTCCTCCTGCTACAAATTCTTACTCCTCGCGACTTCTCTATACTCCAATTTCTCCTCCTCGACTCCGTTCCCGACTTACCTTCGATTCACAATCGACTTCTCCACTAATCCTTGTTCCGTCTCCCTCCTTGAGACTCGGGACTAACCATACCGGAAGTATGTCCCCCAAAAACTTCCTGTGAAAAGTCAAGGACGTTAGCATATTTCCTTAGCCATCTCGTCTCACACTAACCAATAACCAATCGTCAGATAAAGGCTATTACCTTTTTCGTTCACGCCTTCGTGCACATTGAAATGCCCATACGTTCTTGTATGGTAATGAACGTCTTAATAAAATCATTACTTATCATACAGACATCAATAAGTACATTAGTATATATGTAGTCTGAATCTCATTATGCTGAACAATATCACAACAATCAGACGTACTTATGTACATTACACCCTTGAAAAGTGTACACAAATATGAAAATATCCATATTCTGAAATATCCCTACATCCATATTAACTAATTTTACACGCTGAACCATTTTGAAAAAGTACAATTTAATTCAACAGTTTTAAAATCTAGAATATCACATGAATACATGCACTAGTTTACTACGAAGTAACCAAATAGCGAAGTACAATATTAATTCTGATCACGAGCTAGCAAACTGCATGTTTCTTTAAAGCTCATTTCTCACATACGCATGTAAATTAAACTCTGCTCTTGATTCTAGTCACGTGCTATTGTCACGGAAATTGTATATATCCTTTTATTTATTTATTAAATTCGTTAAGAAATGTTTAAGAAATGTTTAGTACAGTAGGATGCTTATGAAGGAAAGTTAGGTTTTTTTCTGAACTTGTTGTTTTGTAAATATTGTGCCGGTAATATTATGTTTAACTTACCGTGTATAACGTTATTCCGTTCTTATGTCCGCGTCATATAAATAGTACATGGTATTGGATATGTTTTCAGCTGTCCAGTATTTGGAGTGTCCAGTATCTGGAGTGTCCAGCGGTGTCCGTTGGTGTCCAGATGTCAAGAGTGACTAGAGGGAACCGAGCGTTCCTAGTATCGGAGGAATCGAGGTCTACGTGGTGCAAGCTGTAAAGCTAACCACAGGAATTGTTCGTAGCAGCTGTAAAACTGAACTTTAGCAGCTATGGGGCTGACATAAAGTGTTCTGACAACGGAGTGTATATCCTTGCATGTAATATTGTAGCCATGGGCTAAATTGGGGGGGGGGTCGTAAAATCCATTGTATCTTTAAGGACTGTAAAGATAAGTTTTATATCTGTCTTGTTTCATTTGCACAGTTTCACTATGAGTGAATTCATTTAACTACATGAGTAAAAATCTACATTGTTTGCTAGCTGAGTAAACTATATCCATCTTTCCATTGTATAGTTATGGTAAATCATTTACGCCTTGTGTTTGTCTTTTGTAGAGTAATTTGTTTGTATTTTGTCTTCATTACATTTGTGCGTTATTATGTGAATAATCCAATATTTGGATTAAATACACGCGCACGTATTCATAATTGATTTGCTCATTCAAGTCAATTCATTATTAAACATTGTATTTATATCATCGTCAAAAGTGTTCTTTTGTGAATCCAAACAATTACATCCGGTTATCTAGTTAGAATACATACGGCACATAATTACAATTACAATGCCACACTATTCTGCAACAATCGAGCAATTGTTGCTTTTGTGTCTCATGTAATATAAATATTATGTAATGTTTGAATATTTGTTTGTTATGTGAAAATGCATAATTCGAGATTTTACTATCATACATCATAGGGAAATTCCCGTAACCGAAGGTTATCACACTATGGAAGCTTGCCACGCTTGAGGTACTTTTTGAAATACATTAATCATGCCATATCTTCATATTACTCCATTTAGTTCCATTGATGCATACTCTGTTTAATATTAATGTATCTCTCATGATTCTTCGACTATCATGCTTAATTCTTGTAAACTGTGCTTCATTCCAACTCGCGATGTCATTTCAGTACTACACTTGCCAATGTGGAGGTATTGAAATTATGTCACGAGTCAGTATACGTACGCGTTTTCATTGGTTGACTGAGTTTCCGTTTGCAAATACGTCTGCATCGACAGATGAAACACCGATTTAAGCGGTTGTAATAAAAAAAAATTAAAAAAATAAAAACCTAAACCATCGCTATGGCAGTGTTTCAGGTATCATTGAAGTTGTAATTAAAACCACCCTTAACCATATTATATGAACTATAAATGTATCTTGTTTGGAAATACATTCCATACTACCATATTTCTCCATCAATGGATATATACTTCTAAAATCTTCTCCCCAATCCTTTGTAACAGTCCCAAAGAAAATATATGTAATACTATATTATGTGCAAAGAAGTAATTAAGGAAGTTATTCACCTAATAAGCCACGAATATGAGATATTGATGATTAAAATATTTCAATAATATGGCACCAGCTATGGAATCGAAATCTTACACAGCTAGATTAGCTAGAGAAAGATTAGAAGGAATTAAAAAAATTATTCGTGATTTTTAGTCCGTGATTCTGTCAGACAAGAATTATAAGAACGTCAGGAGTCTCAGGTAGAATTTACAAAAGGTGCAGAACAAGTATTTAAACTCGTTCCGAAGGAGTTACAGAGGTTGCCAAAGGTCGTCTTCCCACATTCGAACAAACCTCAGCTGGAAAAATAGCAAAAAGAGCTAAACAAACAAACAGACTTTTACGAAAACTTTCAGGTGAAATAACTACTGTTCAAACACCTGGCAGAGAGGAAGAAATACTTGAAGGTATTGAACAAGCTCATGCTGAAATAGGTGATATAAAAGACCATACAACAGAATAAAAACAAGCAAAAATCGGAACTAAATCAAACGATATATTTATTGATACGAATATTTCCTAAATACAAAATACTGAAGATGGAAGAATATCTGAGCTTGCTGTGCGTAGCTACGATAGTAAACAAATATTTCTGAAACTGAGTACGCTAATAATTATGCAAATCGTGAAACTTGGATAAAGTGGATTTTTAAAAATATGTTACAAAACAAATACGGTCAAAAGTAATGATCCAAAATATATTGCATTTATTGATGGGATAAATAAATATATTGAAAAATTACAATCACATCAACCATTCCAAACCATAAAGGAAAAAGAAAGAAAAGATTTGGAATTTGAAGAAATTAGACGAAGGCGGAAATCATTTTTACCAAGTAAGAAAAAAAGGAAGAAACAACCGGAAGTGGTATTACTACTGAAAGAAATTGTCTTATTTCTTGTCCAAACAACATTTTTCTGACGTAAATCGATTAGAAATTTTCATTGGAGGGAAACGAGCTGGAAATAATTATCCAAAAATAATTAATAAAATCTCTGATATTTGGCAACGATTATTTACACGCCAACAAAAAAAAAACAGGAAGACGTCCATAAAGATCAAGTAAATCTCTACCGGGTCATTTAAGATTACCAGCCTCACAATACAGAAAAGGTCTCAGACTTCCCAGGAGAGTACCTCGTTAGACAAAAAAAATATTCTTCCAATGTCAAAATTTTCTTTACTTTATGCTGCTAAAAGATTAAATGTAAAACTTTTCAGTTGTGTTTTACGCGTGATAAATTACCTTAGCTATACAATGATGGTGAAACTAGGTATCATCAATCTCGATAAAATGTCTGGTCCAAGAACTCATTGGATTGCATACGCAACTGATCCACGTGGATCTATTTATTTTGATTCACATGGACTTTCTCCGCCAAAGGAATTTATGTTATATACAAAATTCTTTCCGATCTGGTATTCAACACTACCAACACAGACAATATCTGATCCGCCAGTATGTGGTCATGAAGTAATTGCTATACTTGACGCTGTATTAAAATCAACCAAACCACCTCATAAAGTTGCACACGAATACACGAGTAACCGCTATTGTTTGAAATAGATCTTTAAAGTATAATGGTAGATATTTACGGACGATTTTTCTCTAAACAAAAACACACAACTCAAGGAATATCGCCCAAACATGTTTTAAAAAAAGACCATTAGCGATGAAATATCCGAATTATTAAATCTTGCCAATGTGGATCCAAACGAATTGACTATTTCAAAATAAGCAAGAAGGATTAAAAACAAGTATTCTTTCATTGCAGGATAGTATCGTCAGAATTAATGGAGTAACTGAAAACAGCATAGATGTGTTTGATAGTAATGGAAAAATCAATCCTGGTGTCATTATATCAAAGAAATTAGATAATATTCATAGTCGAGTACAAAACGCCGGTGAGACAGTGACTGGTTCTCTCAATATGTCATATAATACCATTAGTCATTCAGAGAACCATTAATAGACGATGAAGTTGCAACTAAAAGATACGTGGAAAATAAAGACCTTCCTCTGATAAATGTATTAACCACCATTGGAAAATAAACGACCGTATTTAAGTCTGATTATACTAGAGTACAAACATTTTTGAATTTTCGCAAAAGAATAAATGAATGTTTTAAAGATTTGTTTGGGGCGGGGGGGAAGCATGTGTTGACATTTACTGTCATGACAAAGTAATGACAGTGTAATATATACAGTAGTGTCTGGATCAGCATTGTGGTCACCGCCTAATCAATGTATTAAACACCATGCTGAGGTTACTGGTATATACAGATTTTCAGTACTAGGTGTTGCAGTATTTAAGGTATCTACTACAATTCCACGGCGTTATCCACTAACTGGATCTTCTGGATCTATGTTAGCATTATTTCATCAAACGACGAAGTAACATTTGAAGTGGAACCTGAAGAATAAAAGACTAGGCTTGATGTATCATTGATCTATTGAATTAGTCGATAAACTACAACCTACTTAATCAACTGCCCAATCAACGTGCAAAATTTAGATACAATCAAGTACGTGAATGGCAAGACAAACTCAAAACTATCGTTGATGAGTATACAGTAAAAGTATCAAAAAAATATCGCAGACGTGTAGCTGTCGCTGATATAATTGTATATATTCAACGTCCGCTGTTATAGCTAGAACCGACGTTTTGCTATCAACAACAACTGCATCAGTAAGTTTACCTTTTACAGCATCAAAGAAAATGTTCGTCATCTCAACGAAAATGAAAGTTTCAATATAATATCTGAGGCTAAAAATGAAAGCGAGGAAAACGTCATGAGAGATCTTGGCAGAAAAATAATCGGTACATTTACTCAAGGTGGATCATGTAATCATAAGCGACATTGTACAAGATTAATTACAGATGATGCTGAACTCGATTTTATAATTCCTGATACCGCATGATAGAATGCGTTTATATGTAAAGAAACAGCTCTTTAGTCAAACGGACATAAATTAGGTAAAATTGTAAGTTATATTGATGGAAAAAAAATAACAGTTTACACATTTAGGATTATCGACGCTCCCTTACGTCTCAATAAATGTATTATCGATGATGAATAAAGTTAGAGTTGCCACGGATTTACGTTATATCTGGCAAACATATTCAAATTTACTGAAGTTTACAGGGATTGATAAATCAACGATTTGACGATCATGGAGAAAAAAACAAGAAATGGTACTCTCACAGAATTAGGAAGGAAAAAAACTTTTTGTTCTGCCTGAGAAATACTTGATTATTTGTGTTGTGCATGCGTACAGCGCTGTCTGGGATGAAGAAGTGTTGTTTTTCTTTCAGACGAGCGACGGAACCAACATATTTCTCGCAGCCGTAAACTACTTGCGGCTACGGACATCATTATCATTATCACGATATGCACGGGTATTTTACCCTGAATATTACTCACTGTCCTATGAATTAAGCAAGATTAAGGTATAATCGACAGTGATCTTTTGGATCTGGTGAGAAGAGCACATATTTTTACGTGGTATTTCTAAAAAAAACATAGGGCTGAGTGTTAACTTTATATTTTATTTGATATGCGCAGTTAATTGAGTTTGTGTTGTCATATCGTGTAATGATTCATTTATTACAACGCATATTTGAAATGTTGTGAACTGTGAATTTCAAGTTGTTTTTAAGACTTTAATATATTAGTATTTTCCAGAACTCATTATTATTACCAGTTTGGTTTTATTGTAGCTTACGGGGTGGTTGCGAGGTTACGTGGTTACGAGGTGATTTAATGAGCTATCTAGATGTCTATATGTATGTACATATGTCTGTACATGTGGTGGAGCCACGACTGTAGACGTAGCTAATACAAGGGTGCTGTATGCTGTCTGTACGTGTATACGTATGACTGACTGTACATGTAGTGGATCCGTGAAGGGGTGAGCGACCTATACAAAGAGTGGGTCAACCCGAAGAACGTGGTGAAACTGTGCGGTTTATCGGTGGACGAATCGTGCGACTGTACAAGGGTCAAGAAGCATATGTTGATTCCAATTGTTGTTTAAATTGGTATATTTGTATTTACATGAGATTATTTTTTAATCTTAGTTGAATTCTAGGAGATTTGTGAATCTTACTGACAGTGCAGAACATTTTTAACGTATTTGAAAACTTTAGATTGATTGAATCCCAAGCCTAGTCTATACGTGAAACTATATGAATATCTTAGTGTTTACTATTATTTGAAACTGATGTTTCGTGAAGCTGTATATCAGAGAGATATAATATTATTTGTTTATTTTCAATGTGTGAATGTTAGTATAGAGTGATTGGATCAACTGTATATTGAGAGTGTGTGAGAATCATTGTATTTTAACATCATACATTTTTTTTACTAATTAAGTTAATACATTTTCATCTTTCATACATTGTGTTTGAGTCATTCATTTAATCCAATACCCACTCGGTTACAATTATGTGACAAGTACACGGTTATACCGAATCCGCTGATGTTCCCGTTAAAGATATTTCTCGTAAAATAATCAGATATCTTTATCACCTCGACAAATGTAGAGGGCGCCATCTGTATATGATCCAGTATCCAGACATAAGACTATTTATCTAAACAGTCCGGGAGGTTTGGAGTTTGTTGTGTTAACAGCTACACACAGATGTGTGAGATATAAAAAAACTAGATGTAAAATCGTGCATTTATCATGACTTTTTTTTATTAAATGGACTCCATGGAAATATATGAATAAAATAATAATTTACGTTGAAATGTGCAAAATTTCAATAGATGTGTTAAAATTCGTCTTGATTGTTTATTGTTAAAGAATACCGCGGTTATAATATATGGCGATCACGGTCAACCACCAAAGTTTGTTGGATGGTCACCGCACGAATGGTGAAAAGGTATGTAGATTATAACGAAAATATAGCTAATGATCATAGAGCGCTTGATCCAGAATTTAAATAGCTTAATAAATTAATCAGATTACAGTCGAATGAAATTCAGCGTAAACAAAATGCATGAAATAATTTCAAAAACTTCTATAAACGATTTTTGGGATAAATGGAATCCAAACGATTTGATAGTGTCAAGTAGAGAGATAGTTCGTGATACACCCCAAAAGATATTATTTATATTACAACGAGATAATTTTTCAAATCTACTCGAACGACTATGTTATCGCCCAGCCGATGCACGCAAGCAAAATATTGAAGTTGATATACCAGGATCATTGATAGTCAAGAAAACAAAATAAACGTGTGTGAAATGATATTGTTTTAGTTGATGTCAATGTTGATGTCATTGTTGTTGAAGATGCTCTAAAAATGGACAAAACTTCATGGACGTTAGGATACGCAATGGCAATCCATTCATCGCAAGGATTAACTATTACTGACACAGTTGTTTGGATCATCGATGAACGTATCGAATGGTCAAATTTAGTTTATCTCGCAGCATCTCGAGTTAGATGAATATCTCAGTTGCTGAGGGTTATCATCGATTTTACAGAGAAAATAAATAATCAAACTGCTGATGGCACCAACAACAAAGTTGTTAGCCATGATATAGTAAGAAAACATTAATTAGTTATAAGCAATGTGACACAAAATAATCGCGACTTTGATATTGACGCTAAATTTATTATGACATTAAAACAACAACAGAATAATCATTGTGCGAGCTGTAACACAGTAATGTTGTGGCAATTCAAATAATGATCCAAGACAATAAACCCTGGGTAGAATTAACAGTAGTCTTGGTCACACACGAGAAAATACAATGTTGACCATTCTTGACTGTAATCGATGTAAGGGTGCTGGTTAAGTGAAGACGGTGGCAATGGTGTGTCTTCAGGAATTACTTGTAATTGTTCACAGGTAAATCCACGTTGAAAAGCAGTTGAATCGAATCTGTATATTACAAATCTACCCGTGGATCATACCACACTTGATATTGTATGTCGTAATACTGAAAATAAGATCTCTTTTTTTACCACCTTTAAGTTCCCCGGGTTCATATACATACCTTACAGTAACATAAACTAATACTGGTTGTTTAAAAAAAAAACATGTCGTTGTATTGGTATATATTTTTTGTGATTGAATTGGTAGGTTTCATAGATGTTGTTCGAGTAATTTCATTATTTAATGCGGCTATCGCACATTGGTAGTCTTGTAACCCATTCACGAGATCTAGTATCTTTTTGAATTATTTCTTTTTAATACTGATATCCAAATAACTGATCAGCATGCGTTCAATTAAATCGCGCAACATTTGGCTGATCACGATGAATTGTTGTATGTCCTCTTTGTATTTCGACGTTATGATTTTTCATCAACGACGATACTGCACCAAGAAATTCCTTGCCAGAATCATCCTCTAGTAGTTGAGGCCATCGTAGACCACCATGTTCATAAATTGGTTCAAACACAGAGGCAACTTCAGTTGGTGTCTTTCATGATAACGGTTCTGTTTCCTTGTATCAACTCGCAACGACAACAACCGTTAGCGCATATTTGTATGTTAATTGACGTCTTCCAAGCTTAATACTAAAAGATCAGCCTGATGAACATCGTTAGGAATACTGACATTTTTTGTTGTAACTATGGCTAAATCACTGGTTGGAGTTTTTGGAGACTCTTCAAGAGAAACTCTAGGTAAGTTAGAGGCTTCGGTTTGGCGTTATTGACCTTATAATTTTGTTTTCGTAAGAAGCCTAAAGTTTAAAAAAAAGACCTTCAAAAACTTGGTCTTTTCGCTCTCTATGCTGCTGTATAAATTGTGTAGCAATTTACAAGACATTATAAACATTGATATTTCTTCAGTATTGGGTAAATTTCCATACCCAAAGATGGGAAAACTATATATATATATATATATATATATATATATATATATATATATATATATATATATATATATATATATATATATATATATGATCGTACTGTATGATTCCAGAGAGTTTTCTTTTGACCATGTGCTAGGCTGGGACGAACCTTTTTTCTATGAAAACGTTGACCTTATATGGATCAAGAAAACATTACATCTCTAATTAAGTGTACATACTACAAATAATTACAAACATGATGTCGTAATATTCAACAAAAATCTAGCAATTAATTTGCTAACCTTTTGGAATCTTTGTCTTTCCTTAGAATCTAACTCTAACTTCTCCCGCTAGATCTGGCTTATTTCTCAGAGAAAAAAGTTTTCACCTGCAACCCTTTCAAGCGAATACTAAATTAATCTTTCGTGTTCGGAAGGTATCATTTCGGTCTGAATTGCCCTATATCTCCATATTTTTGTTAAGATATCGCTGTGGACCGATCCAGTCAAACTTAGCGGATAATGTCCCTCTTGCCGTCTGTGAACAAAGGGACGGATGATAACACGTCCCATCCATCTTGTAGACTTTCCTTTTGATCACTGAACTAACCTTTAACATATAGGTGTGATAACGGAAAGCTTTTGCTAAGTGATGCGACTCAAGTTTCCGGTCTCTGGCTGGTCATGGTAAGAGTTCAACACTAACCCCGTGGCAATCATTTGAGATCAAACATAAAGCTACGACAATATTCCCAATACAGGTAGATTATAGCTTATACATGACTCTATAGCTGGGGCTTAGCAAATGTGACGGAAGCAAACATATATACATGATTTACAGCTTTGATGCAATTATTTTCCAGCACGGAAGTTAGCACCAGCTGAATGACTAGGAAAGTTTATATCCAAAAGTCGTCCGATTGCTTTTGAATTATTTTTGGCGATACATTATGAGAGGCTCCGATATGGACATGGCATGGGAACGACAGCATTATTTTAAACGTTAATTACAGCAGGATTGAACACATTGATGATAACGATTTGTTAAAGAGAAGGCTATTAATATCCATTGCATTTCAAATGTGGCTAAGGCATGCATGTTCAGCTAGAATGAAGAAACCTCGCGGAAGAAAACAATTCCAGAATCAGAAAACGACGGTATCGTTTTCCCAACTTTCGGATATGACCGTAAAATTATGGTTTATTCTGGCATTAGAAAATTGATATTTATATACTGATTGTTGTTAAATCTCTTCGGTCACTTACCGAATCACGTGACATGCCGGCCTATTAACTTCCGACAAACATTATTTTTTGGGCACATAAAAATGCCTAATTTGCCACATGCACAGCGATCACACTTGACATACCACGTGAACGATTTAATACAGATACCACGGTAAGTCGCGATCTATACATGTATGATGCATGCGGTGTTCTAATTAATTCTTTAAAATATAAGTGCTTCATTTTAGTAAAACATGAAATCACTATTAAAGTGTCGTCAGATTCGTATAAGAGAACATTCGTTTCAAAAGATGTTACTATATTTAGAATACAGTCATATATTTATTAATTTTAACTGAAGTGTTTATGTTGTCTTGGAGGTAAATGAATACAAAAATATATCGCAAAACTGTAAATGTGTGTGTGTGTGTGTGTGTGTGTGTGTGTGTGTGTGTGTGTGTGTGATTTGGACTTTTAACGTAGCTTTAACATGTTTGCAGTCATATCGCTACAATGTCTGCAGTGTGGCAGTTCATAGTGATGTCTATCACTAGGACATTATGTAGCATCATGTCCTACCCAGTCACATTAGCCTGACACCAGTCACATTAGCCTGACACCAGGCCAGCCAGTCCTAACACTAACCTCTTATTGCTGTTAGAGCCAAGCGAGACAGCTGTTAGTACCATTTTTGTAAGCCTTTGGTATGACTAGGCCAGGGATCGAACACAAAACCTTACACATCAGAAGCGGACGCTGTTACCATTAGGCCACCGGAGCGGTAAATAGTTACTGTTTTAAATCATAATCAACTGTGACAACGTTGAGACTAATTTTTTTGCAATCCAAATTTAGTCACGGTTTGTGAAAGGAATAAATATGTTTCTTCCATTGTAACAATCTGGGTATCGACTAATGCAATTACCAATGCAATTGACACTTTTTCACCATTGTTAATCGAAAAATTGACGAATCTTTGCAAAATTTGTAAATATTTACGATAGCCAATTTACTATTGCGACAAACAGCTTATCGGGGGGGGGGGGGGGTGACTGAGGGCAAGAATAACTGGAGGAGTGTCATATTTACGCTCAGTGATTGGTTAATCAATCAGAATGATTGACTACTTTCAAAATGGCGACCACATTCCCATTACAACCTGTCACTGGTTGTAAATCGGCCAGATCAAGAGCTGCAAAGCAGAGTACAATAAATTCATGATCTCTTTCTTTCACGTTTTCTTTTTAATAATAATAATTCTTAACTGTGGGGTTTTAAAAAAGAATAACATGGATATTAAATTCCTTTGTACTCACTGACTTTTCAAATCCGTGTCTTAAGTTAAGATTTGTGTTTTGTCCAATTCGATATTTATGGCATAATGTGTTGGATGCCTTGCTTTTTGTAATTCCTTATTTGTTGTATGTAATGTCGGTCAAAAGTTCATTAGAGCTTATGATCAATTGTCATTTTAAACCTTGCCAACGTGTAATAAATATTATATTGTTTAACACTTGGTTAGACACTCCTCCTGTCCCATGCGATAAATCAATCTCGCATCGATTTCCACAGTAGCGTATGTGTGGACACAGTTTTATTATAATATCATATGGTATTACGATGATCTTGCAACATCTTTTAGCCGTTCGTTCACTAACTATCACACTGTGTTTGATGGTAACCATCCTTGCTATAACATCGTCCATTGATAGGTTTACACTGATTATATCAAGGTCATCACGCAATCGGGAGGGAGGGAATATATATATATATATATATATATATATATATATATATATATATATATATATATATATATATATATATATATATATATATATATATATATATATATATATATATATATATATATATATAATATTAATAATAATATTAATAATAATAATTAATTACCAAATCAGTCATCAAAGTTGATATAAAATGTCTTCTCTCACTTTTCTAGGCAAGTCAAAGTCAATGGCACTCATGTATAACTACTTAGATTGCCGTAAATAACACTCATATTAGAAAAGAGATTTTAACATAAGGCAATCAAACCTTTATTTTAAAATACATACACAAATAAAGAATACAATTTAAGGAAGATATGTACTATCGTAAAGCCCCGTTCATTTAGTAATAGGCCTTTGAAATAAGCGAACCAGTGATATATACATTCATAGCATTTAGTAAGAAATCAGGTGTGACAGTTATACATGCAGAATTCATTAACTATATACATAATACAGTTTATATTACAGGCATTAGCTCACTGGCAATGTTGTTAATGGTTAGAACCAAATGGAACAAGCGCGTGGGAGCAAGGCAGATCGTATGAGCGCACTCTAAGGTTTGAAATATACGCCTTGATATACCTAAGGTTTTTTTTGGGGGGGGGGGGGGAGTGGGTGCCATTTTTCTTAAAATTTTCAGTTTTCATTTTATCATCTCTTTTGTAATCTTTTCATTTTGCCATTTTGTAAATTTTGAAGCGTTTGGTTAGCAGCTGATTGTTTAGTCTGATCCTGACCTTTTGTTCTTTTACCAATTCAACAAATGTTTCAAAGTGTAATTTTGTATTTAGTATTTTTAATTTTTATCCCACAATTTTCATTTTCTTGTTTACATTTTGCAATTTTTTAATTTTTGTTGATTGGTTAGCTGTGCCATTTCAAAAAATGATTAAAACTTTATTTTTGTATCGGTGTCTAGTGCTGTGAAACCCACCAAGTTAACTTCGCCTCAACATATCAGTGAGCTCTGCTCATAATTACAATAGTCTTTAGGAGAAATGTTACCTGTTTACAGGGAATTATCCTCAAATCAAACAGATTGGATACCAAAACAATCCAAAGGAGCCAAATTAGAAGAATAAATTGCAGTAAGAATAGATAAACGGGTGGGGAAGAATATTTAGGCGCAAACCACCCTTAAGATTGTCAACTGTTGGACTTCAGGACGATAAATGACTGCCCCAGACAGTCCGACATACTAACCGTACAAAAGCGGAAGGGAATAGCAATAGACAAGATAGAGCGAATACAAAATGTGGGAAAGATCAAGTATGTAATTTACCCCAAGGACTTTGACTCTCCTGTATTAGATTTTGACGATCTAGAAGTCAAATGAATGATTGCGACTGTATCAAACGCACCATCAATAGTAAGAGATGTTGAGCCGAAAACCAGACAAATATTTATCTCAGGGCTCCCTCTAGAGGTCGACAATGAAATATTAGTCAAGAAAGTACAACACAAATTCAAAGCACCAATTAAAGCACAAACAATGGCTGTGATATGGGGTTATCAAACAGTCAAAACCGGCGTACGAACACACAACATCCAAGGAAGATTCGGTAAAAAATATCCACGTTCTTCTACGGACTAGGATTTCTACTGAAATCCTGGTACAGTGGATGCGAGTTAGAAAAGGCCTGCCCTAGATGTAAAAAAGGAGGATACTATATCAATTATTTATAAAGAAATGGTAATAGAGAGGATATTAAACAACTGGAGACCCATTTCACTTCTTAAAACAGACTACAGAATCTTAAGTAGAACATTACCCAAGAGAGTATAGACTAGGAACAATAATGAATGTAAATCAAACTTGTGGAGAAAAGGGATGGATGAACAAAGTGACATTCTAAACCTAAAAACAATTACTTGAATATATAAATGAAACAGAATCAAAAGGTGATATGGTACTTTTTGTTCAAGAAAAAGCTTTTGACCGATTAGAACATAACTATGGACCGATACAGAAAGTACGCGTGAAGAAAGAATGATACTGGATATATCAGTTGCAAATAAATTCATGGGAAATTTGTCCTAGTAGTAGTAGTAGTAGTAGTAGTAGTAGTAGTAGTAGTAGTAGTAGTAGTAGTAGTAGTCTAGTTTTCAGTAAGCAACTGCAACATTTTCCTAAGATACTTCCTTTGCTCCCTCAACGCAAAACATATGCGGGATATAATTTCTTTGTATTGAAGATGGTGTTTAGTTTCGTCAAACATGGTTTCCGTTTAAAGTTGATGCTACCATCGATGGAGTAGAGAGGTGCATTTCTGATGTGAAATCATGGATGAAATGTAACAAGCTGCAGATGAATGATGATAAAACTGAAGCTATTTTGATCACACCACAAAGACTTTCTCATTCATTTACCTCAGTCAATAAATATCAGCAACACCAACATTAAATTCTCACAGTCAGTACGAAACCCTAGGTGTTACTCTAGACAGTACTCTCACATTGCACCAACATTTTCATGAACATATGCAGGGCTGCATATCTTGAACTGAGACGCATCAGTTCCATTCGCAGATATCTTTCAGTTGATGCCACTAAAACAATTGTGTGTACATTAGTACTTTCAAGACTGGACTATTGTAACTCAATTCTGTCTGGTTCGTCACAATATCTACTCCAGAAACTTCAAAAAGTTCAAAACTCAACTACTCGGATCATCTTTAGAATACCTCGATCAGAGCACACCTCCCCACTGCTCTGTACCCTACATTTGCTATCAATTCGATACAGAATAAAACATAACATTTGTTCTCTGTGCTATTTTTCACTGACAGACTCAAGTCTAACATACCTATACGATTTCCCCCGTGTGTATACACCAGCAAGATACTTACGCTCCTCTTCTGACAATCGTACACTCATTGTTCCCACTATGAAAAGGAAGTCATATGGACAACGTTCTTTTGCATACCAGGGCCAGGCGATGTGGAGCAAATTGCCTATAGAAATTAGACACAAAGACACAGTGGTACCTTTTAAGAGTGCTCTTAAAACTCACCTTTTTCGACTGCAGGAACAAGCTTAAAAACCTAAAATTGTTTAATATCTTATATGTTTTCAGCATGTTTTTATATTTTCCGATTTCATTGTTTTTGTTATTTCTTTTTTCTGTAGTGTAGTCATATCATTATAGATAGTGTAAAGGAGCTTAGAGCTTCTAAAGATTAGGCGCTATACAAAGTCCTCATTATTATTATTATTATTATTATTATTATTATTATTATTATTATTATTATTATTATTATTATTATTGTTGTTATTATTATTATTATTATTATTATTATTATTATTATTATTATTATTATTTCCGTCCTTTGTCCTCTGCCTGGAATTAGGTCAATACATTTTGGAACCCGTTCGTTAGTCACGAGCTTCCCACGTTTGCCATTTGTTACAGAGCTATGTCTGATGGTAGAGCAGAATGACATGTAGTTTACCCTTTAAATACTGGTTTTTTTTATTTCGTTCTTCCATTATTTATTTGTTGTCATTAGATTCTCTCCATCCTATACATGAATCCATTTTTCTCTTAAATTTTGTGTAGTGTTTGTTTTGTGGATATAAAGTGTTACTTCCCTTGATGAAGAGCTTGCTTACACAGAAGATATGCAAAAGCATAATAGAGTGCAGAAGAGAACAAAAAGTTAGAACAGAAAATCCAGTTTATTTAAATAAATTCTTTTCGCACAAATACTCGTATCTTTCTGACTTCTCCCTTGACGCATCTCTACCTTAAAGAACTGGGTTGTGGGTTTTTTTAAAAAAAAAAAAAGAATGATCTGCTGAAGTCCAATTTTTCATAGAAGTTGAAAATTGTTTTTAAACATAGTACGCCTGTGAGATATCGCTTGCTTCATTATGGCTCAACTGGTGGTAAGCCTGTTCCACGTTTGTGAAAGAACCCCTTAAATACGTGTGCAACGTTCACGTGATCACGACAAAAGGGCTCAAGAGGCTTGCGTTGGGGATGACCATAAATCGAAGAAGCCTGCACTGGTACAATGCGATTAATTTCCTGTAAGGGAAGAAGTCAATTATACATTTCAACATTAGGAACTTATATATTACCAATTATTCATTCTAATCAAGCTGTAATAATCAGTATAAATACTTCTGCATGGATCCTTCCTGCACGTGGAAAGTCTGAGTTGAAGAAAAATAAAGTTGCTAAGGGGGCCGGCGTACATGTACACGAATCAAATGTTTTGACAGGAATATTTTCGAAGTCAGTTTATCTTATTGTTAGGTGTGACCTCTGCTTCATTAGGAAGCATTGCTACTTACCTCTAGCAAACGACTAGGTTACATAACCAAAAAACAACTATAATGTAGAAAAGAAAAAGTATTTTCTTTCTAAATCTATACGTGGCAGTTTAATTTGTCTGTTCCTTGCTTTGCTTCTTCTAAAGTGAAAATGTTTCGATCTTTTTTCTTTACTATAAACATTAAAACTGATTGTCGTTATCAAAATAAGAATATGTGCTTAAATTCTTGTTCAATGTTAAAGATAATTTATTGTAATATCTTCTGTTTCGAAACTATCGTCTAACTGTCAAAGGCTTTACTGACGTTATGCTTGCCTGTCCTTGCACCCCAAAAAATCGTTATCCTATGCGTAACGTCTAAATGGTCACGACATAGCAAACTCTGCTTCTCAGATTTCAATTGTTTACCTTTTCTATGGCTAATATTTGCCGGGTCAAACAAATTTACCCTTTTATTTTGATCACTTTTTAAACAACGGAAGTAGATTAAACATAATGAAGACTTAGGGATGGTCTTGCAATCCTTCCTCTTACCTCCTTGTGAATTGATCGCCCTATCGCCAAAACGCTTTTCCTGTCGTCCCTGTGCATCTTCATATCAAACCCGTGTCTATAGTGAAATAGCCGGTCGTAGGCTTTATGGCATTCTCCCTAAAATGATAACTAGATGGTAGTAAGACTTACTTTTGTAAAGTCTCACTGTTACAAGTCTCACTGTTACTAAATATTTCAAAACTATTGTTTCGTGGCTATTATTAATAATTCTGCCATTTCGTGATGTAAAGAAGTTCGAGACAATTTAAATTCACAGTTCGATTACTTTTCGTACTTCAAATTCGTAACAAATATCAAGGATATTTAATCAAACGAATCCAATCACGAAATCCGCAAAGCAAACAGTCCGTCATAAAGTTGTTTTCAGTACACTCGTGCATATGTTTGACCATATTTTCTTGCGTATACTAATGTCAAGATTAGATTTTATACGATTTTTTTCTAAAATTCAAGTTTAATTGTTACAACTCCATTTTTCTTTAATTTGTATGAATCAGAATGCGTAATAGCTGATTGATATGATAACTTTAACATTTTCAGAAATATATTACAGCGGTCCCTCTCATATTCTACGCTATGTAAGTTAAGTAATATTACATTCATGAGATGTTACATACAGACAATCGCTCATGTTAGCAAATTATCACATGCTTACGTCTGTAAGTTGAAATCACCTCTCTCTCTCTCTCTCTCTCTCTCTCTCTCTCTCTCTCTCTCTCTCTCTCTCTCTCTCTCTCTCTCTCTCTGTGGGTGGGTGACATTTTTAACATCTAACTATCACTCACTTTGCATTTTTAAAGTTCCATAGCCCTAAACATGCAATACAATTCTTTCTTTGCATTCCAGGAATTAATAATGAATCCGATATGCTATAATGTGGTGTGATCATACCATCACGGGGGTAGTTGGTCAGATCTATTAACTCTGGCACTGTTTTTATTAAATGGAACGTGATTTTGACTAAGTTTCATTATTCTCATGGTACCAATTAGCTAGTACCTTTGACTAATGTAGCTAGTACCAATTAGCTAGTACCTTTGACTAATGTAGCTAGTACCAATTAGCTAGTATCTTTGACTAATGTAGCTAGTACCAATTAGCTAGTACCTTTGACTAATGTAGCTAGTACCAATTAGCTAGTATCTTTGACTAATGTAGCTAGTACCAATTAGCTAGTACCTTTGACTAATGTAGCTAGTAATTTCTGATGGGCTACTTGGTCAATTTAACTCTGGGTCCAGCCAAAGCTATGCAGTCAAATTAACCATTTTACCAACTTTTATTTACCATCGATTTATGTTGTTATAGTTGTTGTTGATGATGATTTTGTTTGTTGTGTTTGTTTGTTTGTTTATGAACAGGAAGCAAAGATCAAACGATACACTGATAGCCATAGTCATGTTTCAATAGCGTGCATAACTTTCTCTTCATATCAACCTCAGATGGATGCAGGCGAATGCCAAAGAAACTATCAAGCCCCTCCTTTTTGGCCTTCTCTGCATCCTCGCTGGTCCAGGGCTTGATCCCTGGGAAATACTTTGACCCGTCCCCACGGACTGCTATGTGCCTCTTCCTGATTGCCTGGCACCGCTGCCAAAAATAATACAAGGCTAATGAGGAGAAAATGTTATATGTCGGAAAATAATATAGCTGGAAAATAATTGGCCGTGACTTATTTAAAGTGTTTACCATTATCCCTTAACATTCCAGCACTCAAAGTTGGGAGATCATTGTCAATCAACACATCTGCGACAACTAAGTCTTTGAATTGCAAGTTTTGATAGAAGATTTTGAACTGTTAGATATAATGATTTTACTTGTTAAAGTCATTAATCATTCCTCTGTGATAAAATGTTTAGTTGTTCGAGTCATCCATCAACCCTTTAAAACTGGAACTGAGACCCTCTTCCTAATTATTCTGTTGTAATATAATGTTTCTAATTATAAGATAGTAATAATATGCCCCTATTTAATTTAATTTTAATTTAATTTTAATTTAATTTTAATTTAATTTGCTATGAGAGTGTTTTGAGACACATAATAGTGAAGATTATGCATTGCAGTCATGTTTGAGTGAAACATGGATAATACAATATTAATAACACCACAATGCTATCATCTATTTCGGACAGAATTTCTTTTTATAGCTTGCTGAAGACATTTCTTGCGTAAATTTTCTCATCATATGCCAAAATTTCGAGACAGTTGGATTTCAAATTCACCCGAACTTATGTATTTTAAAAAATCTCGCATTCGTCACAGAATGATACATTTCCATCTCAAAATACAAGAATAATATGAACATTGATATTATTACACATATTTTGCAGGCGAAAGCATAGGTAGTATAGTTATTATGTGTATTGGTAGGTGGTTGCATAGGTTTTTGTTTGTTTTTTTATGGTTTAACGCCATTTTTCAGCACAATATATAGGCTATACATGGCGGCCAGTATTAGTGGTGGAGGAAGAAACCGGAAAAACCCCGGAAAGAACCACCGACCCACGAGAAGCTACTGGCAAGCTTTCTCACTTGACTACATTTGCCGAATCTTAGACTCGAACCCACGCAGACAGAGGTGAGATGGCAGTGGTCCGTAACGGACAGCGCTTTAGACCACTCGGCCACTCGGGGCCCCTGGTTGCATACGTACTTAGATACATAAATCTGTATTTTCGGAGATAAAGAGGGGAGTTAAAAATTAGGTAGGTAGGCAAATAGAAGGAAGGTTCGCTTATTTGTTTTTATTTGTGCATGTTCCATATACAGGCAAAAAGGAAACAACCCAAAAGGCTCGATATAGAGATAGTTTTGGTGTTAATATTTTCGATATAACAAAAGTTGAAAAGTTTAAAATGTTTTGTTAGCAGGAAATGCATACTACACAGACGTTTCGCAGTGGCAATGTAATTACAGATAATAATAATAATAATAATAATAATAATAATAATAATAATAATAATAATTAGGAATTTGTAATGCGCCTAATCTTTAGAAGCTCTAAGCGCTTTACAATATCTATAATGATATGACCACAGAAAAACAAAAAACAAAAACCTTGAAATTGGAAAACATAAAAAATGCTGAAAATATTTAAGGTACGAAACATTATTAGGTCTTTAAGTTTGTTCTTGCAGTCGAAAAGGTGAGCTTTAAGATCACTTTTGAAAGGTATCACTGTGTCTTTGTCTCTAATTTAAATGAGCAATTCATTCCACATTGCTAGGCCCTGGTATGCAAAAAAACGTTGTCAATAGGACTTCGTTTTCATAGTGGGAAAAATGAGTGTACGATTGTCAGAAGAGGAGCTTAAGTATCTTGCTAGTGTGAAAACATGAGTGAGTCCGGATAAGTATGTTGGACTGGAGTCCGTCAATGAAACGCAGCACAGAGAACAAATTTTGTGTTTAATTCTGGATCAAATGGATGGCCAGTGTAGTGTACAGAGCAGTGGGGAGCTGTGCTCTGATCGTGGTACTCAAAAGATTATCCGAGCAGCTGTGTTTTGAACTTTTTGAAGTTTCTGGAGTAGAAATTGTGACGAAAGACAGAATTGAGTTACAATAGTCCAGTCTTGAATGGAGCTGATGCATCTCAGTTCAAGATATGCAGCCTTGCATATGTTCATGATACGTTGGTGCAATGTGAGACTACTGTCTAGAGTAACACCTAGGTTTCATACTACTGACTTTGTGAATTTAATGTTGGTGTTGCTGATATATATTGTTTGAGGTAAAGGATGTGAATGATAAAGTCTTTGTTTTGTGATCCGAAAGGCCTCAGTTTTATTATCATTCGTCTTCAACTTGTTACGTGTCATCCATGATTTCACATCAGAAATGCACCTCTCTACTCTTTGGATGGTAGCATCAACTTCAGTTGGGTGGCTAGACTTGTATATTTGAGTGTCATCAGCATGCAATTGGTGAGACACTAGGTGGTGATCTATGACACTTGAGAGCGGCTGAGTGTATAGAATGAAGAGAACATGTTCAAGAACAGACCCCTGAGGAATACTACAAAATAGCTCAACTGGACTGGAGTGTATTCCATTTGCAGATACAATCTGTGTCCTGCTTACTAAGTAGGATTTGAACCACTGTAAGGCTGTATTCTGAATGCCAAATACATGCTGGAGACGGTGAAGTAATATATCATGGTCTATTATGTCAAATGCTGCAGACAAATCAAGGAGGGTAAGGACTGTAATCTTTCCGAAATCCAAAGCAGAGAGAATGTCATTAAATAATTTTAGGAAGAGTAGTTTCAGTACTGTGGTAAGGGCGATATGCAGTCTGTACATTGCTAAAAAGACGTTTTGAATTCATATGAGATACGAGTTGGGTTCGAACAACTTTTTTCTAAGATTTATTTATAGGAATGGGAGATTAGAAACTGGGCGGTAGTTCTTTAAATCGTTATGGTCAAGAGTTGGTTTCTTCAACAGAGTCTTTACGATGGCAGTTTTGAAAAATTATGGGAATTCCCAGATGAAAGAGATATATTAATAACATCAGTTAGTGAAGGAAATAAGCATTCAAGCAGCAGTGATGTTGGAATTGGATTCAGTTTACATGACTTTGGTGCACTTTTCATGACGATTTTCCGTACTAAATCCATAGAGACAGGTTCAAATATTCCTAGTGGTTATACTGAAATTCTGTATCGTAACTGTATGTATGTTCACGACGAGTCAATTGAATTTGTGTTGTCAAGCGTATCTCTAATGGTTTGTACTTTGTCTCGGAAGAAATTTCCAAATAGGTCCGGAAGGTCTACTGGAAAGAAGGTAGTTGGAAGTAGTGTACATTTGTTTTTATCTCAAAGAGCTCTTTGCAGCTGGAACTCTTTCTGAATTTAGTAATGTAGTGGAATAATTTGCTAAATGGATTATGTTTGTGACGTTCTTCTTAGCAGCTTCATAGATTTGTTTCTGAATAGTGAGTCTGGTGGAAAGCCAAAGCCTCCCTGCCTTATGGTTATGTCTTTTAGCAGTGCGAAGCTGGTCCCTAACACTGCTATACCACGGAGAACACTTTTTTTTTATTGATAATCTGCACTTGGTGGCTGGGGCATATTTTTCAAGCAATGAAGGCAAGTAGTTATCTAATTAGTTGGTTCTATTTATCATACAGAGGAATCTCTTAGTAGCAAATAAAGGTAGAGGGTTAGATAGAGGTGATCTGATGCAATTTCGTTGGATACAAGGGTCTGATGCAGAATAGTATCATCAGGTCTATGAAGAATCCAGTCTAAAATGTGACAAAATTTATGGGTGGGTAACTGGGTTGGATAACTGGTCGGTGTCAAAGTGTCTGGGTCTACGTATAAAAGAATACCATGAGCAAAAGATTTGAACTGTCGCCATATTCGTTCATAAAATATTGGTTTGGTGCTTTATGGTTCAGCAAAACGAGTGGGTTTTTAATGCCAAGACTATTTGAAATAACTGACACATTACGGTAGTTGGTTCCGGCCGGTATATGCTAGTATTCGAACCCGCATCCTTCAGTCGTGAGTACGGAGGGCCAACCACCGAGCCACCGCGGTTCCGACTAAAGCAGGAAGAAAGGTTGCTAAAACTGCGTTTAGCTTGATTCGAAACCGTGTCGAAATACTGCAGAAATGATTTTTTTTTAAAAAAATCTTTGCATTTGAGATATATGGACAAATTTGGGAAAAAATTGAATTTGTTTATCGAATATAGTTACGTAAGTGACGCTAATGATAATTTGTTATAGTCTACAAAATCTTCTTTACTTAATTTGTAGTTTCTTTAGCAAAGTGGCAAAGTTCAGTTCTATATTGACATTATATTATTAACGTTTAACACAAACATTTTCATGGGACATACACGGAAATTTCAGGTGTTACTAAACCGACGAAAACTACTTACTTTCAGTGAATTCTTCCAGAAACCGTCCCTTTCTTGGGGCGTCCATTCAGATATTCCATATAGAGATCTATGGTTCTCCTCCGACATGTTGTCTCTTTTCACTTGATCACTATACTAACGCCTGGTTGCTATAACACCACGCTATACTACGTCACTTGCTGACGTTGACACCATGATGAGAGAGAAGTAAATCAACCAAGAATGCATCTTATTTTAATACAGCCTGAACATTAACTTAACGTCTTTCAATTTCTTTTAACAATGTATAAAATATGCAAGATCTATTTTAAATAACAAGCATAACAACTGATAAAAAGAAACTGGGAAATTCGTTTTTTAAAACTCTGATCCTATGCAAAGTCTGAAACTTTAGAATGACACCTTAAACTAAATATGACAATTTGTGCATTTAATTTTCTTTTATTTTTATATGATCATGCATAATTTTCTCAAAAACACGGTTCATTAACATTTTTGCTACGCATGAAAATAAGCTAATTGTGATTAATTTGTCCATCCTAACTAATATACCTTGTTATTGTATTGTGTAAAATGTTCTTAATTATCAGGAAATTAGAAATCCTAGAACACGGGAGTGAAGTCAATTTAAATTTAAAATTTCTGATATAAGTGAAAGAAAAACATGCTGAAAGTGTTTTCATTCATTTTAAATGGAATTAAGGAAAAATTAACGAAACAGCGGATTAGCTTTCTTTCCTATACAAGTGTTAGAAGAACAAGCAAACATTTTAGACTTTGACCTCTATAAACATGATCTGTTACATACATGTTCAAACTGGATAACTTGTTTATAATATATCAAGAATAATAGTGGAAATTTTAATTTGCTTGTCTTTTAGCATAACATTGGTTTGCTAGGTTGAGGAAATTAAATGTACATTTTAAAAAAGTTCATTTTTCATCACGGGATGAGAGGCGAGGGTGCTGGGCTTGCGTGGGACCTTGCTACTAAAGGATTGTTATGTGGGGAACAAAACATGAAAATTACTCAAAAGGATCGTTTTCGTGCTTATGACTTAAATATTCCAGCTATACAAATGTGTTCATTACGGGGGTGCTCTGCATACATATCACAGTAACTCACCTGTCTTGAACTCATACATGATCATTTCAAGATGTGCCTACTTGTCTTGGACGAACCATACATGCTCATTTCAAGATGTTCCCACCGTTCAAGTTTCACGTCAGTAGGTGAAGTAGTATAAAAAACTATTGTCTGCTGAAGGAGGGTGGACAGACGGGCAAAGCTAATTCTACATATTGCCCCCCCCACCCACCCCCCTCCAAGACCTTCGGGGCAGGGGTATGCGAAAAGAAAATTCAGTATGATTAGTGTTTGACTGTCGACTTTTGCTGTCTTCTTACAGGTACATGAAGACAGTGTGCCGCTCCGTGCAATGACAAAAAAATAAATGCTGTAGAATTAAAATTTTAAATTGTGTCGGCACTAGTTCTTCAATTGGAAATCAAAATGATAAATAATGTATCCCTTAGTTATAACTAAAACAACTATTTGCTATTAATTTTCCTAGATGGCTACCAAAAAGAATGATGCATATTTTGCCAATTAAAACATTACATTTGCAAACCGTGTTTTCTCTCTCCCCATTATATTAAAAATATGATATTGTGCACATTTATGAAACATTATTTGTGACAGTCCGACATACTATCTCTGGGACGAAAATCTGACATCATACTTAGTCTTCCTGTAAAATACCCATGCTGATATGAACTACCGTTCAGGAGGAGTAGCAATATAAAGATTTTTAACATGGCTGGCATTGAGGTAATATTGGACAACAGATCAGCAACGTTTTCATTTAAGACTACACATCACAGAAAGTCTTTCAGGAAAATCCCATGTTGGCATGACCATCCTTTCGGGAGGATTAGCAATAGCAATATTTTCAAGATGGATTTCCGAGCAATTTCATTTCAGACGAACAATACCTTGCAACAACTATGTGTTTAAAGTTTTATGGCAATCTCCCAAGTAGTTTCCGAGAAGAATCGATAACAAACTTGTTCTAACGGACGTCATACGAAGGAAAACAGGCCATCCCATAAACTATTCAGGTTATTACTAGTCGAACGAAAATGTAGCTGGGTTCCCTCCAAGGGAATGACCCTCTAGGAATAGCAGATCAGGCCGTTTCTTCTTTTTAACTATCGAGTGTTGTAATTACATCTGATATTCTTCAGCGGTTTTAAATTTAGCTGATGTGGTAAGCATATTGGATGTCAGCCTGTCGCCATTTTTTTTAAGGACAAATTAGACATTGTCACAATTAAGTCTTTTGGTGAAAACCCCAAGGCACAAGATCATTCATTAAGGAATAGTGACAAGAACAAGATTTTAAAGACAGTTGTTATAGCAGCCATATTGGATTTAGGAATGTAAGAACTACCAGTATGTGGGAAGATATTGGTAAGCTCTCTCACATACCCAAGTTGGTAAAATTTGGGACCCGAACGCACGCAAGATAGGAGTGGGATGTGAGTGATCCGTAAAGGGGAACACCTTTGGTCACTCTTGGCTAATAATACTGTGGTATTGTATATATTTAATTTGATTGTTTGAAAGTTTCACATTTTTATTCCATGTTATTCTAATGTAACATTGTATGCTGGACTTGACCATGTTCAAAACTGAGTTCATTTCTGCTTGGCCCGGTTATTTTGTAGGCTATTGTGCTGCAAATAAACAAGGCTCATTAGATTATTGTGCAAGGTTATTTTCCATTAGGTATTGGTTGTTAAAACTTAAAACTGCTAATAGTGACCTGAGGTCAATTAGAGAACTATATTATGTTGTGACTGAAAGGATTTCACCACTCATGCTTTAACATTTCGCACAGTAAAATGTAATATGTTGTGACCAGTTTAGGCTCAAGTTTATTTTCTTAAAATTATTGAAGTGAATTTTTTCCCTGGAAATACAAAAGTGCTCTGATAAACTTCTTGTATAAAAATATTAGAATTAATACGAGTTTTATTCAGGACTTTTTATTACTAGGACTTGTCTTTAATTCTTGGATTTTTTGGGATTTAACTCGCAAAACCGTGAGTTCTTTATTCTCATTTTTCACTTTGTATTCTAGGAAAAATACATTATGTTAAATTTTACAAAGCTTGTTTTCTTCATTCTTTTCTGTTACTTATTTTAAGAGCATAGACTCCTAACACCCCGCTCCGGTGGCTTAGTGGTTAGAGCGTCCGCCGCGGAAGCGGGAGGTCGTGAGTTCTATTCCCGGCCGAGTCATACCAAAGACTTACAAAAATGGTGCATACAGCTGCCTTGCTTGACACTCAGCATTAAGAGGTTAGTGTTAGGACTAGTCGGCCTGGTGTGAGGATAATGTGACTGGGTGGGATATCATGCTACATGTCTGCGGCATGATGCCCCAATGCTAGACATCACTATAAACTGCCTCACTGCAGACATAATAGCAATAGAACTGAAAAATTGTTAAAGCTTCGTTAAAAATCCTAATCAAACAAGCAAGTAGACTCGTTCTGTTTTCATTTAGGACAAACTAGATATTTATTCTTGTGACAACGCAATATTAATACCTTTCTTATATTGCTTGTAGTAATCACAAGGTTTTCATGGTTGTTGTTGTGGTAGCCATTTTGGTGTCTTTTGTATGTTTAACGCTTTTTTTCAGACAATGATAGGCTGATCATGGAGGCCAGTACATTTGGTGGAGAAGAACCTGGAAAGACACACCGACCCACGGAAAGCTACTGGCAAGTTTTTTCACATACCCATGTTGGCCAAGCCAAGACTCGAACCCACGTGGATAGATTTGAGTAATTTGTAAAGCAAGAGCTTTAGTCCACTCTGGATCCTGGCGCCCAGGCATTTGGATGTAAACTTGGCACAGTTGCATTGGAGACCAAGTGGACATCATGAAAAGTAGTCTAGAGGTTACCCATGTTGATACAGGAAGCGTAGTGATAGGATTTTCGTGATGAATGATATGATTGCTATACTGGATGGTAGATCAGCGCAGTTTTTATTAGAGACCAAAACAACAATTAATCAAAAATCTAGGTCGGGGATGACTTTGTTATGTGGTTCTTTTGTTTGATTATCTTTATCTAGGTGATTATTGGCCACAGTGTTATTGACCAGATGTAGTAAATAATAATAAAAAAAATATGAAAATAATGATGAAATAGCAGAGATCTTAATTGAAATAGAGAATAAAACACGAGTCCCATGTGTAAAAAATAATTTAATAAATTACATAAGCATATTGAAACTTAATATTGCATTTGAAATAAAATCACCAAATTTATAATGCAATAGCCATAAAAACTTTCATTATTAAAGTTGAGTGAAAGATCGAACTCAGCATGCCTGTATAACCTGTTTGCTTCATTCCATAAACAATGTTGGTGAGAGGTCGTCGTTGCCGTATTCCTTTTAATTATCTCCACCACCATGGCCACCACTCTCCAGTCATCGATCTAACTTGGTTTTCTGTTTTCTTTTGGAACTAAGTTCCCTTTGTGTTTACCAATACTCAATTTTCTTGTGCAGCAGAATGTCTTTGTTTTTCAAAGTTCCGTGTCCATCAAACTTCCAGACATATATCTCTTGTACAAATTCAACAAGAAATACTCATTAGTTTCCGGAGTCAACTTCATGGTATCTCAGTTAGAGAAATTACTAAAACATAGCATTTCATCTGGGAAGCACAAGCTAATGTTTAGCTGATCAAATCAGGATTAACTGTAACCGCCAAAAATGTAACACGCCCATCCTAGGTACAATAATGTTGTCTACTTTGGTATTTATTAATAACTATTTCTGGATAAACCAACTTTATGAGATTTATTTAAAATGGCACAAATTTTCTCTGCATTAACAATTCACTACGCCTCTACATCTGTCTTATGCAAAAGGATTCTAATGAAAAATCAATCATGCCAACCACCGCAAGAGCGTCACCATCATCACAGGCTAACGATTTATTGCGAGCATAACACATATGTCAATGTCACACTTTTATGACCATCTATATAGAAGCGGTTGCAAAATAATATTTTCAATACGCCCATGTTAAACTGACACTATATTCATTCAAGACCAGCAATTATCTTGTTAGACTTAATCTGACCATAACGTCTGAGCTTCAGCGCCCTGAATCTATTGGTTAATTATTCAACCTGCATACCACCCAAATGTCATATGAAAATTTCTAATAAAACAAAGTTATTCTGTAAATGAAAATCACTTTTGACCACAACCGACACCCACGATCATCAGGTTTATTGTTATACCTCACGTCCAAACCCTCCAAAAAGTTGGTCACGATACTACAATTATTAAGCAAATTGTCTTTCAATCCTTGACCACGTGACCCAAAATGAAAGGTTTTTCTTAACAAATGTGCCAACGATCTACAAATTTCCGTGCAGATAAGATGTTGATAACCGAAATGCTTGTGAATTTTTTTTCTTCTAAATTTCTGTTAGTCTGCTGCCTTTTTTATTCCTGAATTTGATGTGTTAAACCATCAATCAAAAACAGTTGCTTCGTGTCTGACACTGAACTGTTATTTTACGAACACCATTTCTTCTTTCGACGAGTTGTTGTTGTAGGTTTTTTTCAGCACACGATCTACAAATGGCGTCCATTATTAATGGTGGAGGAAGAACCCGGGATAACCTCCAGAAAGAACATACAACCCACGAGAAGTTGCTAGCAAGCTTTCTCACATACCCACAATGGCCGAATCTGAGACGAACCCACGCAGAGGTGAGATAGCAGTGATCCGTAACGATGAGCGCTTTAGACCAATCGGTGAGTACGACCTTTCTGATCCCAAAATCGACCAACATTTTCCTTACGCCAAGTATAGTGCAAGCTCTCTTCAAAAATTTGGTTCAGGTATGTGATATAGACCCAATGATGTTCTTGCAGAAAATATTAGTCCCGTTTCACTAGAATCGACATTCATTTACAACCTTTGGACTTTCAGTGACATTGAACGATGATATTTTGACTGAAATATTCTTCCTTATCCCAAGTACAAGCCATGCACAACGTTTGATAACTGTACATGTCGGACAAGGTCATGATAAAACCAGTTTCCTTCTTTCAGTGACCTTTTACACCGCTACATGATCAAAATGGGGTCTCTTATTCAAAGTACATGAAGACTGGAGCAACTCGTACATAAATTAAATTTGTACAAATTAGATTGACAACATAACGGAATATGCTTTGGCATGTTTACAACATGAAATGTGTTCAATGCACACAAATGCCCACAACCGTTTGTTTTATGACCCTGCAAAAAGCGCGCAACTGTCACATTGGCAAGTAGTGTTGTAGTTTACTTGATTAGGATTTTTAACGTAGCTTTATCAGTTTTTGTCATATCGCTACGATGTCTGCAGTGAGGCAGTTTATAGCGATGTCTAGCACTGTGCCCGCAGACATGTAGCATGATATCCCACCTAGTCACATTATCCTGACACCAGGCCGACCAGTCCTAACACTAACGTATTAATGCTGAGAGCCAAGCGAGGCAGCTGTATGTACCATTTTTG
Source organism: Unio delphinus (assembly GCA_029339505.1). Taxonomy (NCBI): domain Eukaryota; kingdom Metazoa; phylum Mollusca; class Bivalvia; order Unionida; family Unionidae; genus Unio; species Unio delphinus. Next base: position 17,298,055 of record JAQISU010001238.1, read on the forward strand.
CAAGTCTTTGGTTGGACTCGGCCGGAAATCGAACCCACGACTTCCCGCTTCCGCAGCGGATGCTCTAACCACTAGGCCACTGGACCGGTTTAACTACTTGATGTTTTGCTGTCCTTGTATTGTCCTTTAACTTCTGTTGATTTGTCTTTTATCTAATGTTGTAGTCTTTTAACCAGTTAACATTGGCATTCTAATGCCTATATGGGTGCTTTTACAGGTATAGTGTTTATAATTTTTTACTCAGTCCACTTATGTTAAGTGAAGTTAATTGAAACCAATGTGCATAAAAAAAAACATAAATATGCAAACATAACCATGATCCATATAACCCGCGTTTCATATTTAAGAGCTTTATCGAGGCTTTCACAAGTTTTCAAGCAGCATTTTTCTTCTTATAGAAACTGAAATTTCTCCTTTGTTCAGAACTGCGAAGAAAACAAATATTGAACTGGTGTAACCTACAGCCAATGGATACTACTCCATACGGAAAAAAACTCCCAAAGATTGGTTCATTTTAGCCACTAAATTATCTTACAATTTATTGCAGTGGCTTCGTGGTACAGGTGCTGGCTCATTCCAGAAAATGTAGGTTTAACCCTACAATGTGATGAGACTCATGGCTCTTTTGGAGTCTTCTGTTGTGTGCCCTTCAACAAGTCACTTGAATCCACCTGCCTCAAAACTATAACATCTACTTGCATTGCTGTGCAGTAAAACACCAAATAAAACCAATTTTTTTTAAATTGTATTTTAGTGTCCTGTTTGGCTAAGTGTTGAAAGGAACACACCTTTATGGATCACTTGCACATCTTTCCATACAAGTTCGAGTCTAGGATAAAACAATGCAAATATACCATAATCCTTACTGGTTAGCTTCCCCCATTTTTTTAATTAAAAAAATCCACCAAATATTCTTGCAATCATAAAATAAATCCTATAAAGCAAACCAAACTTCTTGTTTTTAAAAATGTAATTAACATTATTTAAGCCCACACACAATCTCATTTTTCGACAACTTGTACAAAAGGTCCAAAAAATAGACTGCACTAAGCATTGCCATCCTAGTTTCTAAACATCAGTGGTGGGAGAGGCATTATAGGACTTTTTAATGGTTGATTACTCATTTTATACAAGTTTGGATTTTTTTTAAATAAATAACTTTTTGCTATTAAAGTTTTGCTTCTCTGTATATGACCTTTATTTTCAAGATACCCAACCCAGATCTGCCAAACCTGACGAGTCTGGCTCAGTAAGATGGTTGATTATTTTCTGGACAACTGAACAGTTTTCAGTAAGGTTTAACAAAATATCAATAACTGCTATTGTAAAGATGGAAAACGTAATTAAAAGTTGGATGAATCGATGCATAGGTTTACCACTATTACAGTTGCACAAACTCTAGTTCCAAACAAGCTCAATGGCTTGTTGCTCTCTCTCAACTCAACAGGATTCTTTCCCATTTCACATGACAAGACATACTCAAATTGGCATGTGATGTCCAATTAATGTAATCGTGTCCTTTCCCGCTTTTATTCACAAGAATCGGAATCCTTTTTTTTTAATCGTATCGTTATGTGTTGATTAACACTTTTCTAGCTTTTTTTCCCTTTTGTCTTAAACATGCATCTTTTTTTTGGACGCCATTTAAAAATATTAAAAAATCAAGTTTATAATGTGGTTTCAGTTGCAAGTAATAATGAAGGTTATTCTCAACCTTGAAAAAATCTCTGAAAGACAAAAATGTTTTTTTTAAAAGTTCACTACAAACTTGCTAACCCAGATTTTAAGACTGTTGTGTAACAAGCTGGTGCCAGCTATTTACAATAGAATGTAGACATGTACTTTAAAATGAAATCACTATAGTAACTTGGGCAGTTTTGAACATATATACACACATACCATACTTAAATGGAGCCACAGAAGCATTCAATACAAGCCACAGTGGCCTAATTTGTTGGAATTATACTCAGTACAGTGAATTTAAACAAACTGCATGCCTGTTACCATCTAAACCCAATCAACTCCTGAATACAAAACGCATTTCCGACTAGATATCCATGCCTCTTACAGATGCAAAATTACTGATTCCAAATTTACGACCTTTCTGTCCTTGGAAAATACACTTAATTCCCACTCATCGTTTTACATAGCTGCCAACCATCCAGGCTTGCAATAAGTGAAAATAGGGTTACAAATTTGTTAACTTTTTCATGAATTCGTGAAGCGATATTAGTCTGAGAATATTTGTCAAAACAAATGTTTAGCACGGTCTCCAGTTGATAAATGAAAATTGCATTCGACAAGAAAACTCACATACAACACTTCAACATTGGTCATTTTCAGATCTTCCGTTGATGGCTTTAAATATTCCATAGCTAAAATCTGTTAAATTTTCCCAATATCTTGTGTGCTTTTAGCTACTAATGTGTTTCTTCACATCATCTCTGCCACCATGCTCAATGCTAAAATTTGTGGCACATAGTGTGCAAAAAGCATGATATATATCAGTACTTGATGTCTGAATGCATAACCAAATGTTATATTCCAAACTAAACTTAACTTTTTGTGCAATACATTTAGTTTTCCTTTGTGAAGACATTTTCAAGATGTGATGTCGAATGATAATTCAAAATCGGTGTTGGCAGCACAAGGGCAGAGCAAAATTCCAGTTAGGCCCTAGTTTCTCTCTAAAGGATTTGTAAAACTAAATACAGATTAAAATAAGCTAAATTATTTGCTACCGGGCCAACTGTTCTAATCAGCAATAGTTCTACTATTATCATGGCCAGCAGTACCGGACCGTTTGCAACTGCCGATATTATGACTAGTGCTTAATGGGAAATTATTTTATTACAGCTTTAAAATAATTCAGAATTGTGGAATTCATGATTCTTTTTGCATGCGTCATAAATCTGAATCACTTAAAAAGTTGTGAAATTTACACCAAATTCGTAAGGGATGGCAGCTATGCATCATATAGCCAATAATATCTTAAAAGTGCTGACAAACCAAATTTTTAAAAAACAAATTTAAATACAAAAATGAAGCAACTGTTCAGCCCAGAGTTCTTATGTAGGCAAGTCCATTACCCAATTAAAGAAAGAACACACAATGAAGTAACCACCCAATTAAAGAAAGAACACACAATGAAGTACCATGAATGCTATTTTTTTTATTTAGCTCTGTCAAGACACATTCACTTCTTCGATTTAGGCTTTGCTGTAGTGGGTTTCTTCACCTTTTTTGCAGGTGGATTTTTCTTTTCTGCTTTCCTCAGCTTGCCAAACTCGACATTAATCAATCGATTCCTCTGAAATAGAAAGACAGCATTGTAATTCCGACTTCAAGTAGTGGCTCTATCAGTAACTATTAGATTACTAACAATCGACTACTAGCAATCTTTAAGATGGCTGCAGTGTGGCAGTTTATGGTGAAGTCTAGCACTGGGGCATCATGTGACAGACGTGCAGTGCCATGTTACACCCAGTCACATTATTCTCAACAGGCCAACATGTCTTAATGCTTAGCACCAAACAAGGCAGCTATTAGTACAATTTTTAAAAGTCTCTGGTATGACTCAAAGTTTGAACATTTGACTGCTTCAAGACAGACACTCTAAACCACTTAGGTCAGTGGAGAAGGAAATTACATTTGATTTTTGTGCACTCATTTTAGACTGCACGATTGTTTTATATCGAAATGGTTAAGATTCATTCAGAATATTCTATATTTTTGGACTTGTTATAGGACATTCAGGATTATGTGTAATTTGCTTCACAATATTACAAGTTGCTATTGTATTTTCACTTTACAGTGAATTAAATCGCTGGAAGTTTTTACTTAAATGGATGGTTTCCCATTCTTTCTGTTACATATTTTAAGACCTATATTAGTAATACAAAATCAGATCTGAACCAAGAGTGGCAACAAGCTCAGCCAGCAAGAATATCCCCACTTAAATAATATGCTTAAACTTTGCTCTTTATCTTACTTGTCCAACATTCTGACGATATTAATTCATTTATACATGCTTTATCTGTCTTGGGAGTCAACCTTCTGCACACCATGAACAAGCATGCTTCCATAGACACCCTAACTTATATCATTTATCTAGTTTTGGTCCTGTACACAAAGAAGGACTACATGCATTTCTGGGCTTAATAAGTGCTGTTTTTAATAAACCCCTATCAGTCACAGAAATAAATCCTTTACAAGACATAAATGATGATCACCATAATGCCAACTTATAGAAATTACTAAAAATGTCATATTTGTTGGGTGGTGCTTAATTTGCATCAACTGTTCTTACAATTCTCCACTAGTTTAAAATGGTAGCAAGTTACACAATTTTTCACAATAAAATTAACTTGAACTGCCAACACTAAATGAAGCAGCCATGGCTTAAAACTGGTGTGTGGATTGTCGGTTTTTAGAGGCAGTTGATGGTTACAATTTGTAAGTAATTAAAGAGAAACGCAATGATGGTTATTCAAAACAAGTCATGCTGTGCACATAGATGAGATAATTCATTTGAACTGCACAGTAAAAACATTTTGGAATACAGACCAGATTAATGCTGAGAATAGGTATATCCCATGTGATGAAAATCCAGCTGGATTTAATAAAGTGTCTCTTTTCTATGGTAATTATTTCTTTTTTAATTCATTTCTTTTTAAAACTCACAAAATAAATGTTATTTCTATTCGTTTGTTGCCTCTCACTCTCAGTGTAGTAGTAGCTTTATGTAGAAAAGAATCTCTGAATCATGAACATCAACAACAGAAATGCCGCTAAACACAACACAAATTTACAGCCTAAACTTTGTAACCTAATGGGAAATATTGATGCATGGCTAAATCCAGAAAATCTGAGATATTAAAAGACTGAACATAATAGGCCAGCTGCACTGTTGGTTGTACTTACAGCCTGTTTGGCTTTCATCAATTTGAATCTGTCAAAATCAGACATCTGAGCCTTCTGAAAAAGAAATTTCCTTAGAGTTAACAAACAATCTTTGTTTTAAATTTCAGCTAAAAGTATCCAAAAATTCAATGACAGTACATAATTAGATGTTACAAGGCAATATCTATTCAAATTATGATCTTATTAGAGATACTAATGTTGTAACAAAATCACCAAATCTCAAATGAAAGCTATTGGTGTGGCAAGCAATTGTTTATGCCTCTCTTGCATCTGTTCCAGCTGTTAACCTGTACTTAATTGGTGGACTTTGACATAGGGACTTCCAGCTGTTAACATGTACTTAATTGGTGGACTTTGACATAGGGACTTCCAGCTGTTAACCTATACTTAATTGGTGGACTTTGACATAGGGACAAGGGAAGAAGATAGAGAGCTTGTGAATGTGGATACATTCTAGTGTTAATGTTACTGTTGAATCACAATGCATTTTATTGTTAAAATGATTGGCATTATACACCGAATATAAAACATTTGGGTTCTATAAGAAAAATATAGAACCCTTTATGTTACTACAAGTAATAGTGAAATTTCTTTTAGGGAATTTAAAGTAGACTACAAACTTTGGAACTTGCTTCTATGTAATGAGCCCTATCTGAGGAACTAGGCTTTTCATGCATCTAGTACACATTTTGATTTCTTCTTTCTATCCTGTATCACATCCGCAAACATGCAGGATAAACAACTTATGTTATGCAAGTAACTAAAAGTATCAAAGAGTATTCAACTGGTCAATCATAACCAAATAACTGAACACACAAATGTGACCACTAGCTCTTAGATAAGATTTTAGTCTATTTTATTCAACTCCTTTTTACTTTATTTAAACAAAAGACGTAACAAATGCAACAACACAAAGCAAGACAACTTGTAATTATCAAAATGTAACAAACATTTCCATAAGTTGATCAAAACATGGTTGGCACCTCATTAAATTTTCATGACACTGTTTGCTGATAGATCTGTGACTTTTCTTTTGAAGACTTTTAAGTCTCAATTCAAGACAGCATATCAACTTTTTGATTACACTGAAATGGAATGAAGAACTAGAACTCAATAATATCTTTAACTGATATATTCTAATAATGTTGTTACCTGTTGAAATATTGACATATTAAATCATCAAAATTTTATATTTTTATTTACAGTGTACTGAGAATTTTTTTCTTATTAAAAGTTAAAATCTCCTGAGTTTGAATTTCTAGGCACTAACCCATTTTGGCTATAAAACAAGCAATATAGCAAGATAACCCATGGAGATTTATTCATATTCAACAAAAGAGGCCTAATTTATAACATTTTTAAAAAAAGAGAGAAAACAAGGAATCCACACATAACACCACATTAAATGCATGTTGCCTTCTATCTACATCAAATAAATCAAGGTAGCCATGAACAATTATTGGTCAATCCATAGCTGCCAACCCCCGAGCACAAAAATACTGATTACTTGTGACAAAAATACTGATTTTCAGGAAGAAATACTGATTTTTTAAAATTTTAATCCATATGTAATTTTACGTATACAACCATCAGTAACTGTGCCTTACATAATTATTTAATGTCAAAGATGCACGTGTTGCACACTTGTACGATTTAGAGTTGCACCATGTTCTATTCGGGTGCCCATTCAGAAGGTGCAAGAGTGTAACACACTCAAATACAAACTGTTTATAGGAGCCCTTTCCACGCCTTGTTTCTTTTTCAATCACTGATTCCAATGTACCAACTTTCATTGATTACATCAATTCTGAGATTTATCTATTGATCTGTTTTTGTTCAAGCATAAGAGTGATCCTTGCGATTTCAATGTCTGGAAAACGTGTGAAAAATAAATCGCCAGCAACAATAGTAACTGAAAAAGGAAGGTTTATTTCTAAAAGAAATTTAATAAATCAAATTTCGATCGATGTACATTAAGGTTCTCTCTGGCATTTATCTACGTTGTAAGTTCAGGCTGAGCTGGGTGTGATGAAACAGGAAGCAGATGTTTATTAGCTTTTTCGTGCTCTTGCATTTCATGGGCGTGCCCAATAGCGAAATCACATTACACACTTTGCAAAACGTCAAGTTTTCTCCTTTTCTGTTATGTTTTCACAAATCTAAAAGACAGCACAAATGTCTTTCCAGTTGTTTCCTTCTATTTTTCCTGGAGAAAATTCTGAATATTCCGCTTTCCTATTTAACATGGTTAAAAGCTGAATATTACGAAAACAATATACAGCAACAGCGGTAACTATTTCGACATCCAATATGGCAGATAACAACAGGCATGGTAGCCTCGATTTCGAATGAACCAATCGTATTGTAGAACTTTATTCGTATACACAAGTGATATATTATATCAAAATAGAACCAAATGCCCGTTCTAAACTGACAATTCCAAAGAAATTTTATTCTTATTTTTTTAAAATTAGAAAACGTATTTTTTGCCAAAAAAACGTACACTCGTATTCAGGTCCAAAATACGGGACAAATACGGAAAAAACGGGACAGTTGGCAGCTATGTCAATCGCATTTTCTTTTGATGTGCATCTGATTATGACCACTATATGTACACAGCTTCAGAGCAATCTCCTGAAATCTAAGAAGGTAGTTGCATTTACAAAAATCAGTCCCAAAAGTTGAAAATTATTCTTGTTAAAAGATTTGTTATTATGCGAATCTGTAAATGATGACTATATTATGTACTAATCATACAACCACCCCTAAAAAAACTGCAGGACAGTTTGCATACACAAAAGTCTGTCAGCTATGGGTCAAATAAATCAGTAATAAAACCAGAGAATGCTCAGCAATTTGTTTATAATCAGCGTCAACTGACAATAACCATTACATGTAAAAAGTTCAAGCTTCAAATATAAGTATGGACAACAGTGATAAATTACCACTTCTAAACAGTATGAAACATTCTTCAAATTGTAAATTTGTAATCCATGCAAGCATTCAAAACTTGTGACAAAGGCAACTGTTACTTTACCTATAATATGATCTTGTTTAATTGTGAAGCACAAACTAGTTTCACATGTCAGATAAGGAGCTGACCACATAATTTTCAGACGGCAATTCCTATCATATCCTGTGTTCATCATTCATGTGAGACAGTACACTTCCAATTTTTATCAAAACTACTTTAGCATCTAGAAATAATTTTTAGCCCAGCTAATAAAAAGCTATATTTCCTTCTATGTAGATGTCGCTATGAACAGAACTTTCTAATTTTATTCAAAATTTTATATGCCTATTTTGACTGCTTAATAATTCTGACCACTTTAAAGCAAATGGATGGCTGCAACATTTTTAATTACAATTAAAAAAAAAATACAAATGGGTGTGTGTGGTTTTTTTTTTATAAAAATAAAAACTTCAATCCTTTAAGTAGATTAAGATTAGTACCAATAACAAACTTGTGCTATCAGACAGCACAAGCTCGTCTGGTCTATCAACAGTAGGGCTAAAGGGGATATGGTTATTTTGATAGTATACCTAAATCTTTCTGACAGACCTGTCAAAAGTCATCATCTGCTTTAATGTTGGGTCAGCCACACAAATTTGACTATTTGGAGTTCTCTAGATCCCCTCTCAAATGGCTGGCTTCAAACGCATCAAACTTTGAACTTTATTTTTGAGGGGAAGATAGTTAATAGTAATAAATCCCTGGCCACATCAAAGTTTAATATAATATGACTATTGCAAACTAAATTTTCCAAATTTTTCTTTCCTTTCCATGTCAACATTTTTTAAATCCATACAAAACTTAGCGGTTGACTGCAGAGGTTATAGATTTTGTCTCTTGCAGGCTGCAAGCCCATCTTGTCCCTTGTAAGGAAGGTAACATACTTTAAGAATTCCCAGAAAATGGACTATGCTGTAAATATACACATCAGCCAAATTGTTTTAGTGTAAGATGTAGCATATGCTTGTAATTAAAAGTTGACGATTTTTTTTCCCTTACCCTTTGATCAGACGAGCAGATTCAGAGTGAAATGACTGCATTCCAGTACAACATTACCAATTGGTTGTCAGTTACACTAGATGTCAGATCAGTAATAATTTCATTAAAAATCACAAGTCCTTAAGTAAAAACCCCATGCTGACACGACCATCCTTTCAGAAGCAGCATTGGCATGTTCATGATGGGTGCTATAGTGTCCATTCTGGATGTCCCAGAGACACCACTTTCATTTGGGGCCATTTCTGCCACATGATCAACGTGTCTGTAAAATGTCAATCCTTAAAGTAGTACAATAGAAAGTGATAGCAAGCTAGTGTTAATGGAAAGACTGATGAATGGATGATTTACAAAAGATTATCCCATAAGCTTCTTGTTGAGGACAATCTGAGCTAACAAATACCAACAAATGGTATGTACCGCATGGATAAAATTACCACTACTATATACACCACGTCACTCTTTCAAAGTTTGACTTTATATTTCATGCAAACGTTGGAAACTTGTGACTTATCTACAAGATGATCTAGTTGTATATACAACATGATCTTGTTTAATTGTGAAGCACAAACTAGTTTCACATGTCAGATAAGGAGTTGACCACATAATTTTCAGACGGCAATTCCTATCATATCCTGTGTTCATCATTCATGTGAGACAGTACACTTCCAATTTTTATCAAACGTAGAGTTTGGAAATATCATTCTGATGTACCAAATTATTAAAATGTCCACAACAATAAAAACATATGATAAAATGATTCAAATAGGTCATTCCACGGGGCTATTAAGCAGACACATTCTTCTCATCAATTCTAATTCAGAAAAGCAGGCTACATTGTAACAAACCAGCAACATATGGTTACTTCCCATATTTTTCCAATCAAAACTTTATATTCTGTCCCAAAGGATGAATATGGCCTAGTTTTAGTAATAAATTGTTTTTAGGCATAAAATAAGAGAAGCCCATTTTATAAAATTTTGTGCAAATTTAGTAGTTTTTGATGCCCTTGAATATATGCTGTAATGATTTTACCCCAAAACCATATGAACTTGAAGGTCTTGGGAGTGAAGTCCCAACCCAAAACCACTACTAAAAAGAAAGTTTAAGACACAAAATAAAAATGAATGACTTTGTCCAAGATTTCACATGAAAATAAGGACTTTTCTTTGACGAGTAAAATGGTCACCTATGTTTTTTAACAGCTGTTTATTGTGGTCACAGTCCAGTTTTATTACCAATGTTCATGTTGCAGTTTTATAGATTAAAGTTAAAAAGTTTCTATGTATTCTAACACCAGTCTGTCGAAACATTTGCAATCATACTTCATGCAAGTTTTTGTACACGAAAAAATAATTATTTCAGTGTTTGAAAAAATATATGAAATCAAAATAATTATCATTTTGTGGTACTGACCGTGTTTGAAAAATAAAGGCATCATACCCGAACTTGTTCTTTCAAACACACCCTACTCCACCAACCATACTCCCTAATCAATGTAAAATTACAATAACTTGTTCTTCCAAGCACACCCTACTCCACAACCATACTCCTTAATCAATGTAAAATTACAATAACTTGTTCTTCCAAACACACCATACTCCACAACCATACTCCCTAATCAATGTAAAATTACAATAATTTGTTTTTCCAAACACACCCTACTCCACACAACCATACTCCCTAATCAATGTAAAATTACAATAAACTAAAAGTACTCTGAAAGAGTGAGAGAAAGAGAAATAGCTGTCTGTTAATTTGTCTGCATTTAGAGCTTATTCCTTGTAGCTGTCAAGTTGTATTATGTTGGCGAAATGATTAAAATGGGTATTATTTATTGGTACATTGTACACAATGATACGAGTCCATGTTGTCAAGGAACAAAATGCAACTTGTTGTAGGATTTAATGCCATTTTTCAGCACAAGATAGGTGTCACAGAATTGTATAAACACTTTTTATTTATTAAATTCGCATACTAGAATTTCGTTATTGGCATGCAACGATACCCGAGGTAAATAATGTATAATGTGTTGTATTTCAAAAATTTCGGTTCACTGATCCTCGTACATGCCAACCCCTGACGAGGAAAAAGCAAGTGGTCATAAATCAGAATTTTTTTGGGAAGTGGATATACTGAAAAAGCGTAATCTATATACGTTGAAGTGTAACCCTAAATTTAGTGAAAAATAGCATAATGATTACGCCAAAAGCATAATGGTTGGCATGTATGGATCATATGCGAAGTGCTTTTGATGAGATGAACCGAATGCCTCCAATGCACTGACAATATCTGTGTATAAATACTTCACTGCATGAAAAGCTCTTTACATTACAGATAGACTTTTCAGTTGGCAGTCTAGTTAAGGACTCGCACATCTCCAGCTATAGAGTTGCCCAGTGTCTGGAAATGTCCAGTGCTGTCAAGTGTCTTTAGTGTTTGTCTGGAATATCCAGTGATGTCCAGTATCTGTAGTGTCTGGTGTTGTCCAGAGTGACTAGACGAACCAGAGTTTTCCACATATTGGAGGAATTGATATATATGTGGTGCAAGCTGTAAAATCAATCACAGGAATTGTTGTTGTAGAGTACAACGCCATTTTTCAGCACATGATAGGCTATACATGGGGGCCAGTATTAATGGTGGAGGAAGAACATGGGAAAACCCCCGGAAAGAACCGCCGACCCATGAGAAGCTACCGGCAAGCTCTCTCACATACCCACATTAGCCAAATCTGAGACTCGCATGTCAGATTAGGGAGTTAACAGCATTAGGTTTCAGACGGCAACTCCTATCATAATCTGGGATCATCATTCATGCGAGACTAACAAAAGCCAATATGAATTACAATATCTAATTAATGTAATTTAGTGTTTTATCTCTATGCCGATTGAATATATATATATGAACATGATCTTCATGTGTGACTAGAGTACTCCATGTGATTTATTATATGCCAAACACAGGTTTACATAAACGCAATTAGCACACAGACAAAACTTCTTTATTCGATGACTTTCTGATCCAACATTGATAGCTGTCTTCATTATTCAAAGTTCAAGCCATCCAATGTTTGGACCAGATCTGAACTGTAGAACTAGTGTCATGCAGAAACCATTTCTTTTTTTCAGTTACAATTACCTTAGCCTATGACCTTTTGACCCAAAAATCAACAATGCATTGTCCAGGAATACATTGCAGACTAATGTAAAAAAAAATCATGCAGATCTTGCAGACCCAATGACAAATCGAAAGAATTTTACCAAGGTAAAATCATCCAAAAAGTAAGGTCCGGGTCTCTGATGTTAATCCAACATTGGCATGCCAAAATCATTTTTATTCTTTAAATCACAATTACCTCAATCTTTAATCCTTTGTTATCATAAAATCCATCGGTTTCTTCCTTTCCTGAAGTGCAAGCCTTACGCAAAGCTTGGAAAATAATGTGCAGAAACCATTTTCATTCTTCTTTCAGTGACCTTGACCTACTGAGCCTGAAATCAACATGGTTCTTCCTTACACCATGTGCAAGCCATTAACAAACATTGCTAACCATGGAGGGCAGAAAATTAGATACTGTGTAGAATTGAAATTGATAACTGATAGAAAGACCTCATAATATATACTCCACCATATCTTGGGCATATAAAACATGGTAGTAAAGAAAATAATAAATCCAGTCCTTAAGCTCTACTCATATTTAAGAAAAAATAGCTCCTGTACTTCACAATGCCTTTCCTTGTGATCAGTCACAAAATGTTGATCTTTCCCAAATTAAAAAGTTCACTGTATATTTTTTTCTGAACAGTACAGTAACAATTTTTAAGACAGCTGTGAGATGCTTATCAAACTACCACATCACAAGGTGTTTCCTAGCTTAAAAAACGAGTCAAAATGCAAAACTCCAAACCAGCCAATGCACAACGCCCCATCTGTCTGGATCTGCACAATTTATTGGGAGTAATTAAATATAAAACAGACCCTGACATGCAAGCACATTACATGACATCACAACAGGATCTTAGTTGTTGAAATTTTACTCAACTGTAAGCGAGTATATACATGTACTTGACTCTTCTATATAGTATCAATGGTCTCTGCTGTATTTTCCACTTAATGCAAAATTTTGGCATCAAGAGACCCATTTTCTTTGAACTTGAATATGATAAGGGGCTTTGTAACTTTCTATGTAGACTCTTTGAACTTGCATGTTAATTTTGATCATACTGTTGCTAAAATATTACCTTTTCTCTGGTAGCTATTTTCTTGGCCCATGTTGTCTCTTCCCATTTTTTAGTTATCTCATCCTTCTCCCAGGCCTTTCTCACACCTTTGCTACGAACAGACCTTGGAATTTTCAGCTTGAAGCTGGTCAGATGAAGGGCCTTGAAGTTCATCTGTTTCCTGGCTACATTGGAACAGGGTCCATCTATTAAGGCCTGAAAATTTAAATTTCCTTGTTGCTTTAAAAAAATTGTCAAAAGCATCGTCTTAAACTAACCTATTCCTTTTCTGTTATCATACAAAATATACTAAGCTTTAAAGGATAATTATGTAATGTCAAATACAAGAGCATTTCCAACCAATGCGCACAAGCATATGATAAGATTCAAGATAAATATACTCAAAGGCTTTTGCATGTAATTTCCTACAACATTACATGGGAGTGGCATCAACATTGAATTTCTGCAGAGTAAATGAAAACTGAAAATATATTTTTTAATGCACAGATCATGGCTGCATTACAAAAAAAACTTGAAAAATAATTGGACAGAATTCAGGATGCCTAACATGAATACTGCCAGAATATGCATACTCAAAAGTGATATCTACTTTAATATCCCCACCCAGTGTCCAAGCATCTTAAACTGACCTGCCAACCCTGAAAAGCCCGTCTCTGTAAGTCAGCTGATTTTTTTCTCTCAGTATGTATGACCAGTTTTCACTAAAGGTATAGCAAAAATTACTATGGTTCCATGATCTATTTCACTACTTCTAATATGAAACCTGATCCAAAACAAACAGAATTAAAATAATTTGCAGATTTTTCAGCAATGATTGTTTTTCTATATTGCTTGCTTTTATGCTGGAAATTTATATTTTAAGGGTAATTTTTGTAATACTAACGGTAAAATTTTAAAGAGTTGGCAGGTCTGATTAGGTATAATCTGTGAGGGTGATAATTGGATGTCAATAGCTAAGTAAATGAACCACCAACCCTGAAATGTCTCACCCAAATATGATGCTTGCACTGTATAAAAGACTAAAAGTGGTATATCATTTCAATATCAATACATAACAGAATAGCTCTAAGCACAAAGTATATACAGTATTTACCGTATGTTATCGAATGGCAACAAATAATTACTTTTTTGTTGTCCGAATACATATTAAATTATTTAATTATGTGTCCGAAAACATACATGTGAAGATAAATTTTTGTCGCACCCCCTTCCCTACCGTAATGGAGTTGCCATTAGCTCGCATGACAACGTGCTTCCATGAAGTTCAACAATTAGTCTAACATCACGGAAAGGATACAGGCATTACTTGTCCCTATTTTGTCTCTTTGATACATGTCAGAAAACACAGCTATACATATAATTGAGTCACAATTGTGTGCATATTTCCAAAAGAACTGCCATACTAGTAATTTTGCAATCCATTTTAACCCTCTGCTAATCAGAGATCATTAAAATCTACATTATAAATGCACGCAAGCTTTATTTCTGTGTAATTAAGATATTAATAAAAACTAAATAAAATGATTTTGGAATTATTATTCTTAAAATATTAATGAGAACTGTTTTAGTACCGAGAGTAGAAATACCATTACATGTATGATGGCTAATCTTAGAGGACCAAGGGCGAGAGGCTCCATATTGGAGCAAGTGTTGTAATCGAGCCTAGGAAGGGAATTTTAAAACTAGCAAGTTGCAATATACAAGTCGACATGATTAATATGTTGGCATTTTTTGTTGCTCTTTCTTCTTTTTCCCCACATAGCCATATTCAAAACGAGCAGAGCTAGCCGTTTCTAAACAACGAACTGCTCAAAGATTGTATTGATGCATGTCGAAGATCTCAAGGTGTCTAGGTGATAATTGTTAATATCACTCGTGGGATTTCTTTGACGGGTGTTCAAAAATAAAAGGCAGCCATCTGTATTTCATTAAAAGAGCACACAATGTTCCTACCATTTAGCACCCAAAATCAATATTTTTCGTCTACAAAGAGGTTTATTACCTGTAGAACAATAACTGTTTAAACCTTGGTATATAATGCTTCAGGGATAAGGGATGAGGTTTGTTTTGTTGCACAATGCCAATGAATTTGACTAATCCATAAAGATTCTCTGATGTAGTGTTTATTGATATTAGGCAGTGGTCATGGTTTTTAATCAAACTGTCACACCTGTTTGATGTGGCTTCATGTGTAACAATGTCTGCACAGACAACCAATCATATTCTTGTTAGCTGAATCAAGCTATTAAAATAAAACGTTAAAATAATATACCCAATACTATCAAAAGTTTATATCCTGTATAGCTGTCATTGCTAAACAATATTGTTAGTACTGTAATAATTGTGATGGATAGGTTTATTATATGTTATGCAACAAGCGAGGTAGCACTGCCTAGTTCGTGGAGGGACTCTCTCTTGCCAAAATTGTCTCCAAAGAGGCAAGTTGGCCATCCACAGAAGCGACCTCAAATTAATGATTCTGAGGATGCATCACAAAAAGAACAGATTACAAAGAAAGCTGCTCTAGATGATGAGTGTGATTATCTTGAACCCGAGATTGTTCTGTACGTGGTCATTTCTAGGGAAAAACATAAGCGGAAAAATTCAAGATTTCGAAATCCACGCGGAGTACTTGGATGAAAATCAACTTTACTGCAGATCTGAATTTGAATGGATATTTGGTTAAGTCTGGACGACCCATTTCATATGGACAAGCTATGGATGATACGATAGCTCAATGAGTGCTCACTCAGCGTAACCTTGCAAATTCCAGTCATTGTCCAGGGAATATGTATATATGCCAAGGAGCTTGTCTCAACAAAATTTCTGGAGAGCAAACTCCATGCCCGTCGTTCTTAGGAGAGATTTTTATGAAAAGACATGGCTTTGTGCTCAAAAGTAGGACCACTCTTGCCAACGTTTAACCAAGGATTAGTAGAAACGATTACTTAGTTCCACAAGTTTGTGATGGATAGATGTAACTTTGTATCAGTGAAATACAAACAAGTGAATTTTACATTTAAACGATGCAGCCAATATTCTTTGGTTGTGTCCGAAAACATAAATTGTAAAACAATTATTTATAGCAGAGCAATGTCTGAAAACTTGCAAGGCATTAAAATAATATACCCCCCCCCCCCAAAAAAGATGTTTAAAAACACTTTGTATAAGGTAATAGAACTAAATTGTTTTTACACGTGCAAATTCACACACCATTCTTCCCCATACATTTGGCTACATGCAGCCAGTGGCAAAACTTCGGGTTTCATTGTTATCTATTTTGGGATACAATGATTTGGAATCAAATTAAATGCACAACAAAAGTCCCTGAAAGGGACTCGCACTGCTTGTAAAGACCTTATTAAAAAAATCCACCTTGTGTTCTTTCATTCTTTTGTAACTTCCGAGCATTAAAATATATTTTCGACCAACTAACATACTTAAATGGCAATATCTTACTGCAAGTATTAGATAATATTTTCATCACAAATATCTGTCCTTTAACTCGTTAACCCCTGGTGCTGCAGTTATGCATCAGGAGGCCTTTCTCCAAGCTCTGTAACATCCAGGTCATGCATAATAAACTAAAGTGGGTGGTATTATAGAAAGGCAGACAGATGTAGTTCTACAATGATACCAATAAATCTGGACGATTTAGTTGCACCACAAAATACAGCAGGGAAAACCAAATTTTTTAAAACCTAAAATTCACCAGTGGTCCGAATTTTCTCTTCTGGATTCTAGACTTTTTGATCTCAGATCTAAGGCAGACCGGTCTGAATTGCACATAAACAGGCAGACCTGTATAATGCACTGAGCGTTTGGATTAACTCGGCCTATGTTTATTGCAAGCACCCAAATGATCCATACTGCAAACTCGGAATATGTTGGTTAGAACTCGATAAATTCAACACCAGATCAGTTTAGTTACAACTAAATTAAACGATTGTTACAGGCGACAAGTGGTGGCAGAAAATTCCAGAGTTTTTCATGACTTTAATAAATATTTGAGAAATTCAAGGATTTTTCCTGAATGTTAAAAATATTATCACTTCTCCAGACTTTTTCCAGGTCAAGTGGAACCCTGTAGTATACACAGCAATAACTTGCTTTAATAATACAATTTGTAACTGACACTACTGAAAACAGTCATTTTTACTGACACGGAATATATTTTCAAATAATCATTTTTTGGGGCAAGATACAATTTTTTGGGGGGGGGGGGGGGGGGGGGGGCGAGATACAATCATTTAATTTACATAGATATAATAAAATCTTGGTTATGTTGCACCTAACAATTTTTGCATGTATGAATAGCAGATGCCTTCAAGCAACAAGTTGGTATTTCAATCTTTTTTATGATTTTGTTTCGCTCCAGATTTCAGTCTGACAACATATTCAAGTCGTACAACCATATACAATCTGTTTCTCTATAATTCATATCAATGAACAATTTGTCATGTGTTATCTGACAACCAATACACACAAATGCGCCAAATGACCTGTTTTTTCTTTAATCAATTGCTCATGATAAGATCTACAATGATTATAGCGGCTTACCAACTCGCGTTTTTTAAAAAAAATAAAATATTAGTCATCAAAGTTTCTATTAACAATGTTTCACAAAATAAAATATTAAAAAGCATTATTTGTAACTCAACCTGACGGGCAGTGTTGTGTAATGTGTGCTGCAACAGATTCTTGTCAACTTTGTCTTTATTGCTCAAGATGCCACATTCCATTTGAAGATCATACCAACTTTAAGAAATTTGAATGGGTAATCCTTGTGCCTATGAAGCAGATTTGTTTACTCCTTTAACAATTTTGTAAACATAAATACCCAAGTTGTTTACATACATAAACCTAACTTAAATCAGGGCTAGGCATCAGCAAACTTTTAGAACTGGTATGCCAGGTCTGCTCAATTGTATAGTGCTGTCAGCCAAGTCATATTCATCCTTTAAGTTAAACTAATACACTGTAGAATACAAGCCTGTGGAGTGTACAGAAAATTTCAATGCAGTATTTATAGATTTATAAATAATGATCATTGCTAGTACAATATAATTACACAATTACATTTTGTATCCCATGTCTTTCCAAGGAATCTGGTATGTTGCCAACACCTGATCCAGATCATTTCAAAGCAAATACAATAATTTTTCAAAATTGGTCATAGTTACCAAACATTCTTATGTGAATGAGAGGGGCAGGAATAAAACTGATTTTAAGTTTAATATTGATATGTGGTATCAATTAGGTTCTTAAAGTCTTGAGGAAAAACTGCTGAAACCAAAATATTTCTAAAATAAAACCAAATAATACGAACAAATATTGACATGATTTTTTCCAGAAGTTATTTTGTACAATTTTCTTTACCCTATTCTGATCAATGACGTCTACAATTACACAGAGCTTGCCCTTGTCTGGACCATAGGCAATGTAGGCCACACGGCCGATCTCCACAAAACGGAACTGAAATGACAAAGAAAAAAAGTTTGAACATTAATCATTATTAATATCAATTATAGTGCATTCATGATAATTTATGAATAGGTGATTAATGTAGTAATGAGCATCTCTACTGCAGGCATTAGAGCAGACGAAGTAAGAATTAAACTTCAAATAGTTTGAAGGTTTAAACCTGTTCTTTTTGTTGGTATACACAGATTAATGCAATAACCAAAACATGAACATTGCATAGTTTTGGAAAAAGAACCCTATTACCAGTATACAACATGTTATTACAATAGCACCTGATCAGCGGAACACAATAGACTGGCAATAGCAATAGTCAACCCCTGGCAAGGAAAAAGTCTAATCCAAGTGGATAAAAAAGAATAATCTAGACTTTTAATATGAATTACTGCTTCGTATATAACACTCAAAGAGTTTTAAAAAGCAACAGATTCTTATACTGCATTTCAAAACACTATGTACCAGCTGTGACCATTTATGTTTTGCACACCAGTAGAGCACTAAGTGGCGGGTTACACAGACTGGATCTGCATTCAGTTTTAATTTTGTTAACAATACATAGCTGCCAACCCTCCAGGATCACAATTAGTGAAAATAGGGATACAAATTAGTGAATTTTGACATAAATTCATCAAGTGATCCTCAAGTCCGAGAATATTTGTCGGAACAAATGTTTAGCATGGTCTCCAGCTGGTAAAAGACTATGTTCAGCAAGAAAACTCACAAACAATCCAGCAAGAATGGTACCTTGCAGTTCTTCTATCAATGGAAGTAAAATATTTCAAAGATGAAATCTGCAACAAGTTCTTAATTTTCCCAACCTTTATGTGTCTCTTCCTAGCAATGTGCTTACTTACTAACATCATCTCTGCCACCATGCCAAATGCTAACATTTGTTGCACACTGCGTGCAAAAAGCATGATCAGGGTTAGTAGCAAATTTCTTTCAGAAATTTCAAGGGTTTTTCAAGGTTCAAAATCATGGTTTTCAATGTGCATTATTACATTAATTTTAATGGATACAGAAATGAAAAATAAATACGTTAATACTTACTATACTTCATACGTGAAATATTTCTTGCAAATTTATTGCTTAAAATGACGCTCAAAAATATGATCACTGATCTCATTCCCATTATACTACACATCCTACATCAATACAGTCACTGATTTTTTTACAATCTACTCTACACTATTTACAAAGCTGACAATATTTTATAGTGAATTTTTTAATTCTTGTAGCTTGTCATCAAACTGTTTTTCAAGCAGATACGCAAGATTGGTGTTTTTTCCCCAGCTGCAAGAGATTGTAAAGCACTCTCTCCCATAGCACGCAAATCAACATCTTTCTGACATAATTTGCATTTTGCATAGCTAAGATCGCATTATCCAGAATTTATATTTTTTTTTGTCTAGTCACCAAAGTTGGAATTGGCAGCCCACCATTTCAAAGCGTACAAATGATCCAAATTTAAACTGACTACATCCGGGCTTCAAACAACCACAAATTCAAAACGTACAACTGTGCAGTGGTGTGTTGTGGAAATTTCTGATCTCGAACAAACATAGCATGAGATCAGGTTTATTTTATTTTTTTTTAATATAGTTTTCTTTTTTTACTGAAATCTGTAAAATGAAAAATAGTTATAAATTCAATAAAATCAAGGCTTTTTAAGGTACCCAGACAATATTTTTATCAAGGTGTTTTCAAGGCCTTGTGGGACAAATTCAATTTTTCATGGCCCGCTACGGACCCTGATGATGTATATCGATTTTTGATGGCTGAATGCATGGCAAATGTTTGGTATATTCAAAGTAAACTTCACTTTTTGTGCAGTATGTCTTTTTTCCTATTCATAGTTTCCTCTGACCATTGCCATCCCATTTTTTTTTTATTTGTACATTTATGTTGGGGTGTAGGGTAAGAGTCTATTCCCTAATGAAAAGTTAGAATTCGCATACACCATTTTATGTCATGGGGTAGAGTCTTACAAGCCAGTCCTGCACACTTGAATGACCTTTCATGGAGATAAACATGCATGACATCGTTAGAAATATGAGTTATTTTCTCCAAAATCCTGAGCATAGCATTTGCTGTGTCTTTAATCCGCTGAAAGCTCAAATTTGACCTGGGTCTGGCTATTTCCAGTCAGTCACATGACTATACATAAAATGCAAATGGCCAGATCCAGGTCAAATTTCAGCAACGATGTACTTTCGTCTCATCTGTCAGCGGATTAAAGACATAATGAATGCTATACTCATGATTATTGACAAAATATATCATATTCCTATTGATTTCATGCAGGTATATATCAATGAAAGGTTGATTAAGTTTCCTGGCAGGCAAGTAAGCGGCTATTCCATGCGTACACCAAACTGTGTCAGCAAATTCCAACTTTTCGATAGGGAATGTGCTCTGACCCTACACCCACCATAAATGTCCAAATATCAAAAATTGGGTGGCAAGGGTCAAGGGAAACTTGTAAGTAAGACACAGTCATAAATATCAGTGTCATGGTCTTACGCAAGACGGGTCAAAGGATTTTCTGACTAGTTCTTTGTACAAACATGTACAATGGCTTAGGACACTCCGTAACTAAATAGTCTTGTTTTCAAGTTTCACTGGCCGACATTTCAATTTGCAGGTAAGCTATAGAAGCCGGGAATACCGAAATCGGACAACTTGAAGTAAAATTCTTGAAAGAAACGAATAAAACTACATTAATATTGAAGAGCGTGTTTTGAATACTTCGTTTCGGTTAAGATCTTATCACTCTCATATCCGATTATTGTAGAATTATTATTATATCAGTTGACACATCAAACAAAAGTGGCTATAAAAAAAGAAATTGTCCAATTTCTTGGTTAAAGTCAAACGACGCAATGAGAAACACGTTTTTGTCTATCGATGTATGTAAGAACACATAAAGCAGCCATCATTCTATTCATAGGTTTTACTCATTATATGTTACTGCCAAAACTGAAATTTGCCAGCAACCCCCACCCACCATTTTTCCGTACCACGTGCGAATACTGCGGTTGATAATTTGGTAATTTACATTTGATTTGCATAACCAATATATTGATTGGTCTATTGGTTAACGTTTCAACAAAATAAATATCTCTCGTCGACAATTTTATTGAAACACTGTTGAAAATTTGAAGGAAAATAGCGAACGATTAATAATACCTGGCTCAAAACCATGATGGTGGTAACCGGAAAAGGAAGGTTTTGGGCATTGTGGGTAGGAACATCATTTGTGATTGGAAAAACAGGCATAAAACTCACAGTTATTTTTATTTTGCCTTCTTCATAATAATTATTATTTTAAAAAAATCATTTACGGTATTCTTTGACTCTGATTTCTTGACTAGTAATTGACTTCATCTTAACTCTCAATCAAATAAGTATTCATGTAAACAAATATGAAATAACTGGTCACTAGATCAACGGAAAATATGTATTTACGGAAATAAATACCGGAATTTAAAAAAAAGTAATTAAAGTAATAATTTTGTAAGACTAAAATAAAACGAAGAATTAAGAGTGAAATTTTCAACATTTGTAAGCAAAACTGTGGTTTATTTGAAATTCAAGGCTTTTCGGCAAATGGGGGTTTGTTTATTTAATTAAAATGCGTATTGATTACAATAGGTGCAACAGAGGGAATAAACACACCTTTGTTTGGTAGGTCTTTTTTTTTAAAACTAAAGCTTCTTGCGAAAATGAAAATATAGGTCAATAACGCCAATCCGAAACCTAGAACTAACCGAGAGTTTCTCTAAACAGGTTAGTTTATAAGTTACTATCGCTTAGTGGAGGTTTTCTTTATTTTAAGTAAAAGTTTGCACGCTACGTGACATATATTTGTGATCATGCCCCCTCTGCTGCTATGAATTAGATCAGTCTCTCATCCAAAGATTTTATCGAGACGAATTCTTGATCTAGGATCTTGTAAATGTATTTTTATAAATCCGTGTGGGGTTACTTGCACACGTGAAAAGAAGTTTTTAATTGTATCCATGTCTCCGCTACACCAAGTCAAGTGAATATTTCGCAGATTGTGAGTCTCAACCTCTTTAAATAGAGCTAATATCTGATCACTTTAGGTATATTTTTTTTTATCGTTGACTAACATAAATCACATCAGTACTTTGATCTCTACCTCGAAAAAATATCCGAGCTGGATTTGACTGCTTGTCTAGCATCACAACATTATAAACAACTAAATTATTAATAAATCCATCAAGTTCATCAACACTCGGTTCTTCATCAAAATCTTTAAGAACATCGTATCATCTCTGATCATCTTTATATGGTGCTACTAAATATAATTTAGTTATTTTAAATTTAAATTTTAAATTTAATTTAACTTGAGCCATCCTATTATTAAGGTGAGTAGCAATTACCTGACACAGGTAAACACCTGATACTAGCTCTGATAGAATTCGGACGCACTGAATGATGTTTGACTGGCTTTTGCTTTCGTGTCGCCAAGAAATCAATGACATCCATGTTAAACAAATTATATATATATATATATATATATATATATATATATATATATATATATATATATATATATATATATATATATATATATATATATATATCTATAGTGTAAAATGTAGAGCACTCACTCATACAGATGGATTAACAACAATCATGTCAAAAAAATCGTAGACATGAACTTATGGGCGAGTGTGCTCTGATTATTTTTACAATAAATATCTTTAACGGGAACATCAGCGGATTCGGTATAATCGTGTAACATATTTTTTATATCCTCCATTAACCCCATGATACACAGTCAATACTTGCAAATTGAGTGGCTAATTCTGAATAGTTTCTTTCGATATAGAATTAAACCGTAGCGAATATGACCATGGTATCAGGAAATCTGTTCACGATCGATAATAAATTTATCGAAACATATGCGAGCATTGGGAATCTTAAATGCCTAAACTGGGGTGACTCGCCATCAATGTAAGCAACAACTGAACCTAATTGTGTTCTGTTAGACAAAAAAAAAAAAAAACTGTTTCTTGACTTATAAATACATTCCTGAGTGTGGTATCAGCAATTATAGAATCGAGTTCAACATCGTCTATCAGTAATCCTGCACAAATTCGTTTATGATTATTACATCATCCACCCTGAGTAAATTTACCGATTATTTTCCTGCCAAAATCTTTCATGACTCTCTCATCAATTTCTTCTTTGACTTTAGATATATCATTTAAAAAATTTAAAACAATTTCATTCTTGTCGAGATGAGGAAAATTTTCTCTGACATTATTTTACATTAAACTTATCTGGTTGTGGTAACCAAACCGAGGTTTGCTTCCGATATGATATAATTGCTTCATTGACCGACAACGATATCAGTATTATGCAACGAGCATATATCGTAATAAAACGATTTGTGTCCATATCCTTTCTAAGAAATGTCTACCAAACCAGACATAACAGATTGGACGAAGACCTGTAACAACCTCGAATGACTCAATACAAACGAATTCAGACAGGTAAAAATCCGATTGTCCATTTATCGTAAATCTGGTCATCTCGTGTGTTGGATGTCCATATCACTTCACATATTAACGACCCCCACCCCACCCCATACCATTCCAAGATAACGTCCTGGATAACACGCGGCCATGTCAACCGAGATAACGTCGTTATGATTGTAGCGAGTATTCCACAATCCGCCGTCTTTATTTTCACACCAGCTTAGCAGCACGTCTTCAAAAACTTCTAGTCGTTTTGATTTCCACGAGGTTTATTCCCTGGCAAACTAATCCTCGAGTGGCGGAACGGAAAAACGCATGCTGAGTAATTGTTTGGTCATTATGATCTGGAAAGATGGCGACCAACGCTTCACTGCTTGAGGAAGGCTCTTCCGTTTTTGTGCTATTTTTCATGATTTATGTGATTGTTGTCTATCTTCTCTGCATGATTATGTTTCATCATGCATTGGCTGTTGAGTTCGTATGTGTTTCTTCATCTCCTAGTTTTGGAAACGAGAATAATTATAATTGTTCTCAACTGTCTTGTTTCACTGTTAAGACGTCCTTTGTTTTTTAATAAACAGCCATCCCGTGATCGCCAGTCAACCCGCTTACGCTATGATGGACCCTCATTAATTGCATTAAATGACAACACCTTGCCTCTTAATACTACATTGTGATCAAGACTAAACGAACTGGGACTACATTCATTATTACTTAAATGTAAACGAAAGCGAAAAAAAAATGTTGTTTCAAAGATGGCCGATGTAGAACAGAAAGAAAAATTTCCAGTTATCTCCCTTTCGCCCGTAACAGAAAAACAATTTATAAATTCGCCCGTTAATTTTGATAACCTGATGAAAATTCATATTAAATCGTCAACCGTTGTGTCAACTGTCCCAGGGATACCACTACGTATTGCATTATTCAACACCCAATCAGTAGGATCATCGGAAAAGCGCACTGAAATAGTTAATTTTATCAACAACCAGAATATCCACGTCTTCATCCTGACATAAACAAGACTAAAAACATATTCCAGCCCAAGTGTGCGGATATAACCCCAACCGCTTACTCCATCACGTCGTTCCCCCGCAACTTTCGCAGAGGTGGAATTGCTGTCACAACAAAGAATTCCATAATAAAATGCCTTAAGTACAACACAACCTTCAATTTCTGCCACACATCATTTGAACTAGTCCAAACAACACTCACACTGGAACAAAGGTCAGTCCATTTTGTCTGTCTCTACAGCCCTCCTCGTAGTAGACAAAACAAGCTGACTAAAACTCTCTTTTTGGAGCAGTTTCCGAATCTTCAGGAGTATGGAAATTCGATCTGTGGAAACCTAATTATTCTTAGAGATTTCAACTTTCACTTTGACTGTCCTGGAAGCCCATACACGTCAAAACTCCTAGATTACATTTATGTTTTTAAAGTTAAACAGTCAGTTAACCAACCCACCCATAAACTTGGTCACATTTTAGACTGGTTTCTTCATAGACCTTATGATAATATTCTGCAATCCACCCTTGTATCCCACGAAATTGCATCATATCACCTCTGCATTATATGCCATCTTGACCTTTCAGTCCCAAACCCCCACCTTTATATGCTACTAAGAGTAACCTCCATATGATAAATATAACCAAATTAATGCATGACAACCAAGAAAACCTAACAACTTACTTACATCCATCAGCAGAACAACTCGATAACTGCCTGCATTCATTGCTTGAAACACACGCCCCAGTCACTAAATGCAGAGAATCAATTTTTTTTTAAAATAAAGTATTCTCCATGGTATAGCACTGTTAGGGGCCAGCTTCGCAGAGAGGCTTTGGATTTCCACCAGACTCACTATTCATAAACAAATATGTGAATCCGCTTAGAAGAACGTCACAAATATAGTCCATTTAGCAAAATTATCCCACTACAGTGTTAAGATCACTGAGATGTCCAGCTGCAAAGAGCTCTTCGAGATAACTAACAAACTAATGTCAAGGAACAAGTGTACACCACTTCCAACTACATTCTCTCCAGTAAACTTTCCGGACCTATTTGCAAATTTCTTCCGTGACAAAGTACAAACCATTAGAGAGTCACCTGACAACACAATTTCAATTGACTCGACACCATACAGTTATCATAACATAATTTCAGCGACAACCATTAGGAGCATTTGAACCTGTCTCTATTTATTTAGTAAGGACAATCGTGATAAAGAGTGCACCAAAGTCTTGTGAACTTGATCCAATTCAAACATCACTGTTGCTTGAGTGCTTAGAGCCAATATTGCTTCATTAAATGATGTTATTAATATCTCTATCTTTCTTTCATCGGGGAAACTCCATCATTTTTCAAAACTGCAATCGTAAAGCCTCTGCTGACGAAACCAACACTTAACCGTAACGATTTAAAGAAATATCGCCCAGTTTCAAATATCCCATTCATATAAAAAAAATCTTAGAAAAGTTGTTCTAACCTAATTTACATCTCATCTGAATTCAAACAGTGTTTTTTGCAATGTACAGTTTACTGAAACTACTCTTCTGAATGTAGTTAATGACATTCTCTCTGCTTTGGATAGCGGAAAGATTGCAGTCCTCACACTCCTTGATTTGTATGCAGAATGTGACACAATAGATCATGCTATATTACTTCACCGTTTCCAGCATGTATTTGGCATTAAGAATATAGCCTTACTGTGGTTCAAGTCCTACTAAGTCAACTGGACACAAATTGTATCTGCAAATGGAATACATTCCAGCCAAGTTGTTCTATGTTGTGGTGTTCGACAGGGGTCTGTTGTTGGATCTGTTCTCTTCTTTCAATACACTCAACCGGTCTCAAGTGTCATAGATCATCACCAGTGTCTCACCAACTGTATGCTGATGACACCCAAATATACAAGTCTAGCCACCCAACTGAAGTTGATGCTACCATCGATGGAGTAGAGAGGCGTATGTCTGATGTGAAATCATGGATGACATGTAACAAGCTGCAGATGAATGATGATAAAACTGAGGCAATTCTGATCACAACACAAACCACCATCTCATTCACATCCTTTACCTCAGACAATAAATATAAGCAGCACCAAAATTAAATTCTCACAGTCGGTACGAAACCTAGGCGTTCCTCTAGACAGTACTCTCACATTGCACCAACATGTCATGAACATATGCAAGGCTGCATATCTTTAGCTGAGACGCATCAGTTCCACTCACAAATATCTTTCAGTTGATGCCACTAAACACTTGTGTATTCATTAGTACTTTCAAGACGACACTATTTTAACTCAATTCTGTCTGGTTCGTCACAATATCTACTCCAGAAACATCAAAAAGTTCAAAACACAGCTGCTCTGATCATCTTTAGAGTACCTCGATCACAACACACCTCAGCACTGCTCTGTACACTACATTGGCTATCCATTCGATCCAGAAGCAAACACAAAATTTGTTCTCTGTGCTACGTTTCACTGACAGACTCCAGTCCAACATGTCTATCTGGCCTCACCCATGTGTACACACCAGCACGATCCTCACGCTCCTCTTCTGACAATCGTATACTCGTTGTTCCCACTATGAAAACGAAGTCCTACTGACAACGTTCGTTTGCATACCAGGGCACGGCGACGTGGAGCGAATTGCCCATTGCAATTATACACAAAGACACAGTGGTCCCTTTTAAGAGTGCTCTTGAAACTAACATTTTTCGACTGCAGGAACAAGCTTAGAGACTTAATAATGTTTTGTATCTTATCTGTTTTCAGCATGTTTTTATGTTTTCCAAATTCATGGTTGTTTTTTTTTTTTCTTTTTTTTTTCTTCTGTAGTGTAGTCATATCATTATCGATGTTGTAAAGCGCTTAGAGCTTCTAAAGATTAGGCTCTGTACAAAGTCCTCATTATTATTATTATTATTATTATTATTATTATTATTATTATTATATCGTCATGCTCAGTGTATTTTTCTACAAGATTTTTCATTTTATCATGCAGAGATTATGTGCGGTATAATCACCGTTAGGTGTTATAAATTGATAATAGTTAACATGTAACGAACTTCGAAATAATCATACTGATACATTATTATTTGTTTTCCTAATTTTTGCAATAAAATCAAACATGTCGCCGCTGTAAAATCTCAAGTTTCGATTTTGTGGAAACATTCTTATTGCATTAGTCCACGCGTGCGCATTATGATGAGTAATTGCAATCGAAGACACTCCCTATCTATAATGTTTTGATTCGTAAAATATCTGCCCGGTTTTGGTTTTACTATTAATGGGAATTTTAGTGTTTTTTTCAAGTTGGCGACATCATTAATTGCAGCCTCGCTCTCCTTGACTGATTCAGTCCGTTTCTTTAATCTTTCACGTCGTAGTTCTGTTAATTTATTTCCACGTGTCTCATTTGTAAAATAACCCGTTACTCGCTCGGCAACGCAAGTTAGTCTTGAAACTTAAATCATTAGCGCTGAGTTTATCATTCAGTGGATATATCCCATAAATAACCGTGCATACATGATATGTTCGTGTATAATACATGTTGCCAATACAAGTCAATATTCCAGGTTTGCATTTTTACTCAATATAGCAATGTTTTCATTAGCATGGACAGGGTGTCGTTTGTCACGGATATCTTGAGAATATATGGTTAATCGTCGAGATAATTAATAATCGTTGCTTCTCGTTGGTCGTTTTTTGCAGCATTGATGACTTTGTGAACACTTTTGGTGTTGCGTATAATTTTGAATGTGGACCACACATGATATAAACCATCGTCGCGAAATTCTTTCTTGGCACTACGAATACTCATCGCAGAGCTTGCTTCGGTAAGTCAGGTGTTCTTATCAGATATATCAAGATTTTTTTCAAATTAATAATTTAGACAAATAAAAATAGAGCAAAATGAATTTGTGCGACATCCTATCATCAATAATTAGGAAGCATTTCGTGATTAATCATTAGACAATGTCGACTAAAAAAAGTAAATGTTGTTAATAATACTGGTTATCACAGATTTAATGCGGGAAATATAAGATGTCTCTATGTCACATATTTATATTCGAATGTTTCAACGGTCCAATCGAAAAGGTCTTGAGATCGATTACATTGATGAAAAACAATAAAGTTGGTACTACAGGTAAATTAAAATTTAAGTAAATTCAAAACCCATATGAAAAATATGGTAATCTTTGCAATATACTTATATATATATATATATATATATATATATATATATATATATATATATATATATATATATATATATATATATATATATATATATATATATATATATGACACTTATTAGATATTGTGAAAGAAAATGCTGATGATATAATGTGTTACTAAAATTTGCGAAATTCGTAGCTACAGTAATTTCATTAAAGCTTGAGGTGAGAATTTAAGAATATTAACGAAGTTCCAATCGAGGCTAGCATCGATCGAACAATGCCGATACACAAACGTGGTCAATTATTATGTGCGTGAGTCGGAAAAAATACTTTCTGTGTGTTTTAGTGAATGTAAATAAGGACAACAGCTGCCAAGGACATCACTGACTTCCATCGCCGAAAGAAAAAAACCTGGGTACAGAAGAGATTCTGAATGTTTGTAATGCCAGACAAGACCTAAAACACACAGGAAACACGACAGGGGCAATGGAGTACCGAAAACTAAACAAGAATATTAGAACAAAAAGAATTTGAAGACAGCAAAAATTAAAGATTGGAATGGACAAAAGATAGATATCAGTTTGATAGATAATAAAAGCAAAAAGGCATTGCAAATTGTGAAAGACCTTACCAGACAGAAACAACCAAGATTCAGTACCATTCAAGACGAAAATGGAAAATGCCTCACAGAAGCGAGTGACATTGCACAAAGATGGACTGAGTATTGTAATGAACTCTACAACCATCCGTCCACAGGAGACTTAGAGGTGCTTGAAGTTTCGAAACTACACAAAAATAATGAGTTCCCCATTCTCAAATAAGAGTTTGGGTCAGCAATAAGAGTACTCAAGAATGGGAATGCAGTTAGAGTAGACAACATACGAGCGGAACTTATCAAAAAGGGGGTAGAGGATCAGTGATAGAGCTACTAAAAAAAATTCTGCAACAAGATCCGTTGGATACCTGAAAGGCCAACACAGTGGATCCAGTCACTGCTTATAACACTCCCCACCCTACCCCAGAAAAGACTGTGCCAAAATTACAGAAACATCAGTTTGATCAGCCATGCTCGTATGGTGATGTTAAAGATAAGCTTTAACACACTTAAACCACAAGCAGATGAAATAATTGTTTAAGAATAGGCAGCGTTTAGGAGTGGATAAAGCACATCAGAATTATTCAATCGTAGGTTTCTGGGTGAAAAGTACTCGCAACATCAACAAGACTATATCATGTGTCCATAGATTTCAAAAAGGCCTTTGACAGTGTGACATGATGCATTGTGGGCCACAATGAAGAGGTACAGCATGTGTCAAAATCTGACCAATACCATCAAGCAGCTGTGCGCCAAGGCTACCAGTACAGTAGTTCCATACAACAGTCGGAGTACGTCATGTCTGTACTCCTGTCACCCACGCTTTTCAACATCTGCTTAGAGTGGATCCTCAGCGAAGCCTTGGAAAACCACTGTGGGACAGTCAGCATTGGAGAGCATAACATCACCAACCTCCGCTTTGCAGACGACATTGATGGGCTGCCAGGTAGTGAAGACAAACATGCCACCTTAGCAAAGAACCTCCTGGATGAAACATCTTCCAGATTTGACAAGGAGATAAGCGCTGAGAAAACAAAGCTGCTGATAAATATTGGCAAACCTTGGCATCTCTTTCATGGACCATATCACAAATGAAGAAGTGCATAACACAAATAGTCGCAAAGTAGGCCAATATGAAAAAAGAGAAAGCTGAAATAGCCATGTCGCTAGAGACAACGGTATATTCACAACAGCACTACAGATCAGCGTCCATGGTGACAGAAGGAGAGGTAGCCAGAGAAAAAGGTGAACTGACAAAACACACACACACACACACACACACACACACACACACACACATATATATATATATATATATATATATATATATATATATATATATATATATATATATATATATATATATATATATATATATATATATATATATATATAACAGGTGAGTTTCAAGAGCAAGCACTCTTGAAAGGATCACTGTGTCTATGTGTCTAATTTCAATCAGCAATTCTTTCATCGTTATTGGGCCCTGGTATGCAAAAGAACGTTGTCCATATGATTTCGTTTTCATAGTGAACGAAGAGTATGCGATTGTCAGTAGAGGAGCATAAGTATCTTGCTAGTATGTACAAATGGGTGACGCCAGATAGGTATGTTGTGGTGGAAATCCTCAGTGAACCGTAGCACAGAGAGAAAAAATGTGTTTGCTTCTGGATCGAAAGGATGGATAGCAAGTGTAGGTACAGCGGGGAGGTGTGCTCTTATCGTGGTACTCTAAAGATGATCCGATCAGCTGTTTTTTTTTTTAACTTGTGAAGTTTCTGGAGTATATATTGAGACTATCCAGACATAACTGAGTTACAATAATACTGTTCTGAAAGTACTAATCAACTAATGAACACACAAGTGGTTTAGCGGCATCAACTGAAAGATATTTGCAAATGGAGTTGATGCGTCTCAGCTCAAGACATGCAGCTTTGCATATGTTCATGACATGTTCGAGCAATGTGAGAGTACTGTCCAGAGTAACACCTAGGTTTCGTACTGACTGTGTGAATTTAATGTTGTTGTTGCTGATATTTATTGTTTGAGGTAAAGAATGTGAATGAGACAGTCTTCGTGTTTTAATTAGAATGGTCTTAGTCTTATCATTATTCATCTGCAGCTTGTTACATGTCATCCATAATTTCACATCAGAAATGCACCTCTCTATTCCTTCGATGGTAGCATCAACTTCATTTGGATGGCTAGATTTGTATATTTGGGTGTCATCAGCGTACAATTGGTGTGACAGCGGATTATGCTCTATGACATGTGAGAGTGGCTGAGTGTACTGAATGAAGAGAATAGGTCCAAGAACAGACCCCTGTGGAACACCACAACATAGATCAACTGGGATGAAATGTATTCCATTTGCAGATAAAACTTGTGTCCTGTTGACTAAGTAGGACCTGAACCACAGTAAGGCTGCAATGTGAATGCTACATACGTGCTGGAGAAAGTGAAGTAGTATATCATGGTCTGGTGTGTCAAATGCTGCAGACAAATCAAGGAGGGTGAGGATTGTAGTCTTTCCGCTATATTAAGCAGAGAGTATGTCATTAACTTCTTTCAGGAGAGTAGTTTCAGTACTGTGGCAAGGGCGATATGCAAACTGCACATTGCTAAAAAGACTGTTTGAATTCAGATGAGATACAAGTTGGGTTACAACAACTTCTAAGATTTTTTTTTTTATATGAACGGGAGATTAGAAAATGGGCGGTAGATCTTGAAATCGTTATGGTCGAGTGTTTGTTTCTTTAACAGAGGCTTTACATTGGCAGCTTTTAAAAATGATGGGAATTCCCTGGATGAGATAGTGATATTAATACTATCAGTTAGTGAAGGCAATATTGGATCTAAGCATTCAAGCAGCAGTGATGTTGGAATTAGATCAAGTTCACATGAATTTGGTGTACTCTTCATCCCAATTGTATGTACTATATCCATAGCGACAGGTTCAAATGTTGCTTACGGTTGTCGCTGAAATTCTGTATCGCAACTGTATGGTGACGACGAGTCAATTGAAATTGTCTTATCAAGCTAATTTCTAATGGCTTGTACCTTGTCACGGAAGAAATTTGCAAACAGGTCCAGAAGGTCTACTGGAGAGAAAGTTGCTGGAAGTGCTGTACATTTGTTCCTTGACATTAGTTTCTTAGCAATCTCAAAGAGCTCTATGCATCTGAACCTTTGTACAATCGCTATATCTTTAAAATTGCTTTAACAATTGTTAAGTCATATCGCTACGATGTCTGCATTGTTGCAGTTTATACTTATGTCTAGCACTGGGCATCTAGACCAACAAGTAGCTCTCCGCCTTTTTGTTCTGTCCGAAAAAAGCGGAGACTTATTTATTGTTCTATGAAGCATCATGCCGCAGACATGTAGCATGATGTCCCACCCAGTCAAAATGTCTTCACACTAGCCCTACCAGTCCTAACACTCCCCTGGGGTTCGAACCAGCTACCTGCCGCATCCGGGGCGGACACTCTAAACACTAAGAGATCTAATCAGTCAAATAATTTTTCAGTAATTAACAACTGTAGGTACAAAAAAACATCTTAATACAATGAATACAGATTTTTAAAATCTGATGAACACCCTTGCATAATTCGTAAAATCGTTTTTAACAAATAACTTTTGATTACGATATACCAAGAGTATATTTAAACCTTAGTTAAATTTGCATAGTCTGTACGCTTATATTTGATTAATAAAACTAAGCCATAATCTTCTTGAAAATATAAACAATCTTCATTTTAGTTTGGTATTAAATAATTATTCAGGTAATTACTTTTATTCCCGTATTTTTTTCCGGTACATAAATGCGCTATTTATTCCGGTAAATACCTCTATTCCGGTTAATTTAATACTGCGAAATAACTGACCTTGAGCCAATAGTTGTTGTCAGACCGTCGGTGCTATCAGTTTTGGCAATTCTAGGATAGAGATGTACTCTCAGCGAATAATTCGTAGTTATTCAGCTTTATTTCGAAAATTGCAAATTGTAACAAATATTAATCGGCACAAAGCTCAGGTAGGTTGTAAAAATTTAAGTGCGACAATTGAGACATTTCCAAATCTCGCTATATGTTGCCGCGTTAGATCACGAGACTTCTTAAGTGTTGAGGATTTTATCGAATGCTTTTAATAAACGAATTATAAAAATCCGTAAATATCCTTGCCTTTTCTATTGAAAATATTTTATTTTCCTTTATATTTAGTTGTAGAATTTATTTCCTTTTGTGGAATCTTTATTTTACTGTCATGTAGTACTGTACTTAGAAATGCAAAATGTTGAGAGGGAAGTACCCTACTATAGGGGATAGTCTGGTACTCTGTTATCGAGGTACTTACTGTTCTAATCAGTACATATTAAAACCGTCCTGTTATTGTAATATTTTTATTACAAATTGTGAAGTTTCTCTGACGTTTCCTCTATCCCCGATCCTACTAAATATACTGCTAAGCCTGACAAAGCCTGATTAAAAAAAGTGTTAAATGCTGAAACAATTAACTTAGCCGAAAGACTAATTTTCAACATATTATTGTAGATTTAAATGACCTAAAAAATTGGGCGACAAAGTTCAAATTTCAAACAATCATAAACTTAAGTATTGATAAACTATGACAATATCATGTTGAAATTGTTTGTTATAATTTTATAAATTATTCTTTCAACTGATTTTGGAAAGAAAATTGGATTTTCTAATATTTGTTATAATATGCAAAATACAGTTGAGTTGAACTTCATTAGTTTCATGTTGATATAGTGTATTTCATTCTTTAAAACTGCTTAACAAGACTTTGAACAATTATCTTTGTTCATATATATATAATTTTCACTTAGCGTCAAGATATGTCATATTTGATAAAATCTGAAATCGATTACAGTCGACTCTGGTTAACTGCACACCCTCGGGCCCATCACAAGACTGCGGTTACCCGGAGTGTGCAGTTAACCAAAGTATGATACAGTAAAGCTTTAAATCAGCACGGCACGAATATATGTGAAGAATAAATTTAAACAATGATTAGAATCAACTCTTTCAACTTTTGCTTAAATGTTAAGCTTGTTTTCCTTCCTCCGAACACAACTTCACTGATTCAACCACTGAATCAAGGAATTATAGCGAATTTCAAGAAATTATATAGATCGCTTGTTATTCGAAAACTGCTGTCAGACATTGATGGGTCATCTCTGACAGAAAACGTGTTTAGCTCCAAAGTCGTCTGCATACTGTTTTTCACCGTGTTGTCGTTTAAATTGAATTCTGTTGCGCATTTTCCATCTTTCCAACCATCCATTTTTTGGTTTGAAATCATTCAAACCCGAAAGGTTTAGAGCAATGTTTCCCATGCTGTACTATGATTTTTCCCACACTATTGCTCCCTAGCGGGCGCGGATATACATGTATGTACCACCTAAGATGTCCTTTACACGTCAATCATTTACAATGTCGCATTTACCATCTTAATTGTCGGCTTATTTGAAGCGCTACAGCAGTGGACTGGCAATAACTGATCATGAATATACATTGTGCAATGTGTCTTTGTTGACATAAATCTTCAAACAGAAGTTAGTCTGTGAAAAGATCGCTTGAACTACAGCTGGTTGAGAAAGAAACAAAAAAAACACATTTGTCATGTTTATATTAAAAAAACACCACAAAGCATTTCATTCAGAGGCGTAGCGATGGTATTTTGCGCTTGGGGACAAACTATAAAATTGGCGCCCCAGCAGACTTGTGACAGATTTATTACCCTTGTTTTCTTATTATAATGTAACGTTGCAAGCCTCATTTTGGCGCCCCTGTACCTTAGCGCCCGGGGACATATGTACCACCACCCCCCCCCCCCCGCCACCCCCTCGCTTTGCCTCTGATTTCATTAGACATTGCATTTGACAGCTGAGGGAGTAAATCCCCAAAATGTAACACCTGTATACATTTGAAAAGACAGCCAATTAAAAACATGCCAGATGACACCTATTTATACTAGGGGACAACAAAAAAAAAAAGTGTAGTGACAACATCACAGGATGGACCAGGAAAAGTTTCGCAGAGAAACGGGCATTGGCACATGATCGAGACAAGTGGAGGGAACTGGTTAGATGCTCAGCAGCACAGTGCCTCAACGACCACACTAGGTCAAGAGACTGATGATGATGATGATGACACGTATATCTTGGTTTATCATTCAAAAATTTACTATGTGTTAACGTCATTTGCAATCTCTAAGTATATTTCTTGTTTATATGTAACATACATCATATGTAAGTTTACATTACAAAATACTTAGTGCCTCTGCTCGAAAAAGACAAAAGACGAACTGGCCCTGTGCTTTTTATGGACTTAATTGTAGTGTTGGATCCCTTGCTTGTGATAATTGCAAGTGTTGAATGCATCCAAAGTGTGATGGTTTGACAATTGATAATTTAAAAACTATTTATGCACAAGATCCTTATGAATGTCTTGTGTGCAGTCGTACAGCCAACGGTTAAGTGTATAACTATGAAAGTCCCATGAACAGGCTAAATACGGTAATTATTATTATTATTATCAATTATTATTATTATTATTATTATTATTATTTTGATTAGGAAAAAACGTTATACTATTGACAGAAACACACTTATCATAAAATGAGCAATTAAAAATAGTAAGAAAATGCTTACCGGTATTATAATAAAACCCATATATACAAATGTCAAAGTTTATGTAAAAATGCCAGATCTGAGGAAGAAAAACAGGATACATTCATGACATTTTTGAAGAAATCCCGCCTTAAATTAACAACAGCGGTCACGTCCTCGGACGTACACTGTAAAGCTTAGCAATATTTAGTAGGATCCATCAGTTCCAATGTATAAAAAAATTCTGTCAATCCTGTCACATAATGGACCAACAAATCGTTATCCACCTTTTTTAACCACCGCCAGTCAACAACAACAAAAAAGTGAAAACAATTTGTTGGTTTAATCGCGTAAATGTAAATAAAACAGCTTGTGGCCCATGTGCTCGACACAGGCTTGATGTTGAGAAGACAATATGTTGAGAAAGCCATCTAAAGGAAAAAAATAATACAGTGGGTCAAAAATACTTTAGATTACCCCCCACGATGACCCCCCCTCGGACATAGGACCCTTGCTAGCATACTACAGTTTTATTGAGAGGGTCCTGTGTCAGAACGGGTTATGTTGGTATTCCCTTTTCTTTTCTTTGTAGCAAGTTGCTGAGAAAATCCAAATCCCCAGCTCCTTTGCAGCAGATGTCGCACAGATTGTTGGGAAACACAATGTGTCCACTGCCGATGCAATAAGGGAACAGCATGGGCATGATGAGTCCTATCACAGGTTAAGCTTACAATAAAAATTCTTACACAAAATACACAAATAAGATTTTGTAGGTTTGGTCTAACATAAGATTTTACAGCTATAACATGGATGATGTACTGTTGGAAATGGTAGCGAAGTGGTCTAAAGCACTCACAGTTATGGATTGCTGCTATATTACCTCAGTCTGTGCAAGTCTCGTATTCAGCTAATGTGGAAGACATGCAAGTAGCTTCTCTTGGGTCAGTGGTTCTTCCTGGAGTTTTCCAGGGTTCTTCCACCAGTTATATGGGCTGCCGCATATAGCCTATCTTGTGCTGAGAAATGGCATTAAACCCTACAACAACAACAGCTACAGTTGGAAACTGGGCTATTCCAACATGATGATGCTTCTGTGAAGAAAAGGAAAACAGTACTTGTTTTCACAATTTTCTTCTGTTTGCTTCAAATTTATAAATGTATGTGAGGAAAACACTTTTATATTCAAGGATATGATAACATTATTGGTTGGTTTTACCTGTGCAAATATTCATTTTAATGGCTCTCACCAAATTTTGGAATCAAATACTTGAAATGGCAGACCACTTGTTCTCTGCTACTCAGAATTGTATTTGCTGATGATAGTACCTCTATAGAGGTCAGGTATGAATAAAATGCAAGATTCCAACTCTGCTGCTGTAACTCCCTGTTGGAGACGGCACATATTAGTGATGCATCATTGGAATAAAAGCCCCACTGCTTTTTATAAGGGCATATTTCTTGCCTGTAAAGAAAATCTAAATAATTTGTCAACCAAATTGTCAACAAGAGTGGTCTTCTCTTTTTGTTGATTAGGAATCCAGTGACAGTTTTATGCTCCATTCATCTGTCTAGTATAAAATATAATCATAAAAAATAAAATATACAAGAGAGGTAAAAATAAGTCCACATTTTTTATAGTTATATTAAGACAAAGCATAATTTTAAAAAATTCACTTGACTAGAGAAGTCAGTGGCAGTTCATCACAAAAGAAGTTTATGTACCCCAACACAAAATTGATACTGGCATTTTTCATGTCCAAAGATTGTTTTCGACACAATGTGATGCTCACAGAGCAAACACAAACTTTTTTCTGATGAAAATTCTGCAAAACAGTGTGTACTAAACCATTTGATGCAATTCAAAATATCTGCCATCCAATCCATTTTTGAGATATTCTACTTGCCCTGAAACCACATGTTTACTGCTATGTGTGGCTAGCTATTCTTCCTTGCCATTTGTAGATATTT
Organism: Unio delphinus; assembly: GCA_029339505.1. Taxonomy (NCBI): domain Eukaryota; kingdom Metazoa; phylum Mollusca; class Bivalvia; order Unionida; family Unionidae; genus Unio; species Unio delphinus. The sequence continues at coordinate 17,336,606 of JAQISU010001238.1, forward strand.
TACTGTCTACAGTAACTCTGGGAGGTGCACATTACTTAACATCAGTTTCAAGAGAATGCACTTTGTTCACAAATATAGCCATATCTTTAATTAGTAAACAATTGTAGCTGCAAAAGTCACAAAGTCTCGAGTTAAAACATTTGAGATGGGCAAATTTACAAAACTATCTCTTGCCACATTACTGTGGCCTGAATTTGGATTTGTGTCTACTATTTACATGGGTCTTATACTCTGTAGACACAATCTGCAACATTAAAACCACCATGAACCACCATCAAATCCTTGAACACAAGATTGTTGCACTAAAACTTTTATTTGACGAATTAACATTAGCTTATAAGTACCCTTCACACTTTTTATTCAAAGAAAGGGGACTTAATTCCAATCCTCGACCCCTTTCCCAGTTGAGAATTAGTTTGGTTACATAATGAGTTTTAATATACTTTCATTTCTTCAAAATGGCATTTGTGCACCATTAGCAAGTTCTTCTATGAATTTCAATCAAACAAAATCTAAGTTATTGTGAATAACAAGTCTTCCAAGCCGTCATATTCTTTCAAGGAGAATTTCTATGATTAACCTTCTATAAGACAAAGGTAATTATGCTATCATGTTGTCCACTTGTCTGTTAATAAATTTCTGATGAACAAAATGTATCATTTTCATTAAATTATTATGCCAGCATCCTAGATATATTTCTGTTTTGTACAAATAGCCAAGATGGTTACAAACCCAATAAACAAAATTATGTTACTTCAAAAGCTGATCCTTTTGTCTCTCAGGTCAGCTGCTGGATTTGGGAAAACATTTCATGATTCTTTCCTCTTAGGGCTGGATTTGGGAACATTTCATGATTTTTTCCTCTAGTATTGGATTTGGAAAAACCATTCATGATTCTTTCCTCATAGAGCTGGATTTGGGAACATTTCATGATTTTTTTTTCCTCTTAGGGCTAGATTTGGGAAAACATTTCATGATTCTTTTTGTTCTTAAGGCTAGATTTGGGAAAACATTTCATGATTCTTTCCTCTTAGGGCTGGATTTGGGAACATTTCATAATTTTTTTCCTCTAGCTTTGGATTTGGAAAAACCATTCATGATTCTTTTTCCTCTTAGGACTGGATTTGGGAAAACATTTCATGATTTTTTTCTCTTAGGGCTGGATTTGGGAACATTTCATGATTTTTTTTTCCTCTTAGGGCTGGATTTGGAAACATTTCATGATTTTTTTTCCCTCTTAGGGCTAGATTTGGGAAAACATTTCATGATTCTTTCTTCTTAAGGCTAGATTTGGGAAAACATTTCATGATTCTTTCTTCTTAAGGCTAGATTTGGGAAAACATTTCATGATTTTTTTTCCTCTAGCATTGGATTTGGAAAAACAATTCATGATTCTTTTTCCTCTTAGGGCTGGATTTGGGAAAGCAATTCATTATTCTTTTTCCTCAACTTTCAGCACAGAGATTCCAGATATGGTGGCTTTTACTGAGTGTACAGAACAAGTGAGTGAAGTGGCCAGACTTTGCAACCATCATGGCATCCCATTGATTCCATTTGGTAGTGGAACAGGCCTTGAGGGTGGAGTTAATGCTATCAAGGTCAGAAGGAGTGACCATATCAGAAAAATTTATAAAGAGAAGAAACAAAATCAATATGAGCAGAATATTGTACAGTTCACATATTAGGGTGATTAACCCATTTTATCCTGAATATGAATGCAGTCATACTTTGCTACATATATGTGTAGTGTCTCTAGAAACACGTGTTCTGCATCATAAATATTTGTGTACTTCTTCACCAACACAGGAAATTGTTAAAGCGCACATGCCCAGTGAAATATTTAAAAAAGTGGGGAAAAGAAATTGTTGGCTTGAAAATTAATTGATAAAATGATGGATGACAATTCGGAGGCAAACATGGATGTTGACAGTGAGGGTAGCAATATTGAAGTTGACAATTTGGATGATTCTGATGATAATATTGACTAAATTGATGGGTTAGAATTGAATCAAGTTGATGAAAGAGATGATGCATGGTTTCATGCAGTTTTTGACAGAGAATTACTCAGACTTTGTAGGCTTTCAAAAGGAATGGGTCCGGGATGATTTTTACCTCGATTGTAGCCACATTGATTGAATAATTATGTTACTGACATAGTGGTGATGTGGACTTCAAAATTTGGAGTTAAGTTGTTTTGATTAATTACCTTAATTTGTGACAAGTTTTTATGAAAAACTGCACGCTCAAGTACATGTTGTTGAGTGTGAAGTCAACAAATTCTTCCAGGTGTTTTGTTGTCCAATTTTAGTAAAATTATTATAACTTTTGAACTAAGAGTGCTAGAAATATTGAATTGGGTCCAAAAATACTAGAAATATAATTATTTTTATCTTATTCACATAATATTAGGAGCATTTCATTCACCTTCATGAACAAAAGATTCACTGAACATCATGGTAGTTTTTAATTTGTTTTTTTTATCTTCTTCTCACTTTCAAGTCATATTTTAAAATACAGTTGTGAGCATGTACAGCAGATATCACTGTGTTGCAAATTGTATTACTTTTTCTTAGATACATAGTTTTATATACATTAAAAGAGAAATAATGTTAAAAACTAATTTATGGTATACATGGTTGTAATGTTTGGGCTTTTATAATGAGAGAGGAAAAATACCTGTTTCTAGATACACTTCTTTATTCCATAACATACAGAGTATATCTGACCTGATTGTCTGACCTACATCTAGCACCCTATCTGTTAGCCTTATCTCCAATCCCTAACTCTTATCTCCAATCCCTAACTCTTATCTCCAATCCCTAACTCTTGTCTCCAATCCCTAACATACTGATTCAGCAGTGGGAAAGTCTATAGTACCGTGTAGCACTGCTTCTAGAACACTACAATGGTGAAGGTCATCACAATTTATGCTGCTGCTGTTGTATTATGCTCTGTTTTGCCACAATGTTTAGAATTTCTTCTCAGGAAACAGGGACTGCAGTTGAAATTGGTTCACATGATAAAATGGGTTAAATGATCTCATATTTGGTCAATACTTGAACAGTAAAATGATCTGTTTGAACATGGCTGCTCCTCTTTCTCCACTGGGGATCGAGTGGTCTAAAGAGCTCTATGTTACTGATCACTACCATCTCACTTCTGTCTGCGTGGGTTTGAGTCTCAGATTAGACCAATGTGGGTATGTGAGAAAGCTTGCTAGTAGCTTCTCGTGGGTTGGTGGTTCTTTCCGGGGATTTTCCCAGGTTCTACCTCCACCATTAATACTGTCACCATGTATAGCCTATCATGTGCTGAAAATGGCATTAAACAGTACTACTACATTATAACATGTACTAGCAGAGATTTAATATTCAAGTACTGAAAACTAGTTTCCTGCTTTTTACATCTTTACCAAGTAGTCAGGTCTGTTAGGGCATTTGTGTTTTACGAGTACATGTGTAGTTTTTTTTGTTTTGCCTGCAGGGTGGAATTTGTTTGGATCTGAGTAAGATGACTAAAATTGTTTCTGTGAATGCTGGGGACTTCGATTGCACCGTTGAGGCTGGTGTCACCAGGAAGACCCTAAATAACTATTTGAGGGATACTGGCCTTTGGTTTCCTATAGGTATGTAAACAGACATCTATTCAAGAACAAGATTTCATGTGACGGTCATTTTGACTTTTAATTATTAGCTTAGCTTTTTTGTTAGTATTATTGAATAATTTCAGAGGATACTTGTATTTATTAGATGGAACCTTCATTACTCCATCATAGCATATTAACATTGCAGCTCAACAATCCTGGGTCTTCTCACTTGTTCCAGCTTGATTGAGTGTAGCCATATCAGTTATCAGCATTCACAATCTCAAGTACTGTGTCAGTATCATTTTCACCATCCTTCATCAGGAATATATAGATCAATTTGGGATTTTCTAAAGTACCTATAAATCTCAAATAATTGAAACAGTTGGTGTTTGAAGAAATCAGAGCCACACAGACAAGTTCATCGCCTGTGATTAATAGCTGTTCTTTGGTGTGCTATAATTTTTTCACAAAGCAAATATGGCCACTTTTTCTTTCTAGATCCCAGGCAGCAGTTTGGAGTTGCACCCACATGCAATAGAAGGGGGTGAGGAGACTAAAATTTAAACATATATGGATTTATCTGAGATTATTTTGTAATATCTGTTATTAATGTGATGAAACTTGGTGAAAGGATGATGAGTACCATACCCTCAAAACAAAACAGGTCACTATGAGCTGTATTTCACTGGCTTTGGTTAAATTTTGTTTCAGGTTTATTCTTCAGGCTTTGCTCATGCTAGAATCTTTAACCAGGCTGATTGTAGCTGTACCTATTATTACCCCACCCGTACAACAAAAAAAATGTCATTGTAGCCTACTTTTAAAAAAAAAATATGTTTCTTGTTTTAACTCCTGACCACATTAGTGTTTTGTCAGATTATAATACGGCTGTTTCAAGAATCATGAAATTTTTAGATTGGATGCATCTAAAAAAGTAGGTTATATGACCAACATTTTAATTTCACTTTTGTTTGATATTTTTACTGCTTTGTTATTTAATCTGTGGGATACATCTCTTAGTATTATACCCAAACCAAAAAGTCATCTTTATTTCACATTTTGCTGGCTTAGGTTTGGGTATGTACTTTGCATACTGGCCTAAATAGAACCGTGAAACATGGGGATGCATTTTGATATTCTCTCATTTCATTAGTAGGTCAATATAGGCCATTTTTTACAATCACTTACTTGGGTCAATTCTGTGTTTTTGTGTTCATTTCTCATGTAGTGTTTATGATAGGATCACAAAATTGATGATACACATATCTGCCACTCCCACACTATTACAACAAGAGAGGCCTGTTGTGACCTATATTTTTAGATTTGGTTTTGTTCTGCATTAATCACAAGACCACATGAATTTTTGGCATGCTATATGTATACTCCTGTCATACCTAAATTTATGATGGATGCACTTGATAAGTTCTGCATCCTTTTTTTACAAAAGAGGTCTCTATGGCCTATATTTCATGCTCAGTGGCTTTCTTTAAATTTGTGGTTAAAAGTTCATCTTTTGGATGATGTTTATGCTCCAGTCATGAAACTTGTTAATTGGATGAATCTCTGTTACTAATGCAACCTTAAAACCAAAGGTGATGTGACCTTCATTTATGCCAGTGGTTCCTATAAATTTATTTGCTGTGCTTCTCATTTGGCCACAACAGGACCTCCTGACCCTTAGGCTACTTTTCAGCATTAAAAAACAAATAGCTTTGTATTGATAACCCTTGTTTACCCTCCAGATCATTCCTTTTCACCCTCAAGCTGTTTGATGCTTTATTTTAACATGGGTTGAATATTTGTGCATATTATTGCATTGATTCATTCTTGTTGGACCTATATAGATCATAGCCTATTTAGAAGGACATTTCTCATCATTGCAGTTGGAAGTCTTAATAAATGCTTATTCAATGTAAAACATTTCACATTACTTCTGTACATTTTGTATTGTGATATGGAGTTTAACTGAGTGTGTACTGTAGATGTGAGTGGATATTAGAATTATGGTTATGGATTTCATGCTGCATTCTGTTCATGGAAGGCCTCAACTGTATTGGTTAATCAGGGTAATGCATAAACTGTGTACAACTAGCAAACATCTGGACAAATAATGCAGATATGCCATCAGATATAATGAAGATATACAAAAAGAGAAAAAGAGAAAACTGTTATCATGTGCAGTCAACAGGAATATACAAACATGTTGTTAAATTCATTCTACAGACCCAGTGCTCTTGACCAACTGCATTTGGCTGTTAGGCAGACATCCGGTTGAATGGTCTCAAGCCCACTTGGTCCTCTTGTTTGAGTTAAGTTTTAAAAATTACCTTGGTTTCAAACTAACATTATGCTAAGCTACAAAAGTGAGTGCATAGTTATTGTCATTTCTTTGATTGGTGAGACATAATTTTCTTGCAGCAGTGGCATTATTGTCAACATTGGCCTGTCATGATGTTTTCAAAAGTGATGCATCTTCTAAACAAGTTAATGGATTCAACTGAAACTTTTGCACAACATTACTATATACCTAAACTTTGTACCCTGGTTTGCTAGCATCTCTGTCTTGAATGCATTAGCAGAATGCAGTGGTTTGCTAGCATCTCTGTCTTGAATGCATTAGCAGAATGCAGTGGTTTGCTAGCATCTCTGTCTTGAATGCATTAGCAGAATGCAGTGGTTTGCTTGCATCTCTGTCTTGAATGCATTAGCAGAATGCAGTGGTTTGCTAGCATCTCTGTCTTGAATGCATTAGCAGAATGCAGTGGTTTGCTAGCATCTCTGTCTTGAATGCATTAGCAGAATGCAGTGGTTTGCTAGCATCTCAGTCTTGAATGCATTAGCAGAATGCAGTGGTTTGCTAGCATCTCAGTCTTGAATGCATTAGCAGAATGCAGTGGTTTGCTAGCATCTCTGTCTTGAATGCATTAGCAGAATGCAGTGGTTTGCTAGCATCTCTGTCTTGAATGCATTAGCAGAATGCAGTGGTTTGCTAGCATCTCTGTCTTGAATGCATTAGCAGAATGCAGTGGTTTGCTAGCATCTCTGTCTTGAATGCATTAGCAGAATGCAGTGGTTTGCTAGCATCTCTGTCTTGAATGCATTAGCAGAATGCAGTGGTTTGCTAGCATCTCTGTCTTGAATGCATTAGCAGAATGCAGTGGTTTGCTAGCATCTCTGTCTTGAATGCATTAGCAGAATGCAGTGGTTTGCTTGCATCTGTCTTGAATGCATTAGCAGAATGCAGTGGTTTGCTAGCATCTCTGTCTTGAATGCATTAGCAGAATGCAGTGGTTTGCTAGCATCTCTGTCTTGAATGCATTAGCAGAATGCAGTGGTTTGCTAGCATCTCTGTCTTGAATGCATTAGCAGAATGCAGTGGTTTGCTAGCATCTCTGTCTTGAATGCATTAGCAGAATGCAGTGGTTTGCTAGCATCTCTGTCTTGAATGCATTAGCAGAATGCAGTGGTTTGCTAGCATCTCTGTCTTGAATGCATTAGCAGAATGCAGTGGTTTGCTAGCATCTCTGTCTTGAATGCATTAGCAGAATGCAGTGGTTTGCTAGCATCTCTGTCTTGAATGCATTAGCAGAATGCAGTGGTTTGCTAGCATCTCTGTCTTGAATGCATTAGCAGAATGCAGTGGTTTGCTAGCATCTCTGTCTTGAATGCATTAGCAGAATGCAATGGTTTGCTTGCATCTCTGTCTTGAATGCATTAGCAGAATGCAGTGGTTTGCTTGCATCTCTGTCTTGAATGCATTAGCAGAATGCAGTGGTTTGCTAGCATCTCTGTCTTGAATGCATTAGCAGAATGCAGTGGTTTGCTAGCATCTCTGTCTTGAATGCATTAGCAGAATGCAGTGGTTTGCTTGCATCTCTGTCTTGAATGCATTAGCAGAATGCAGTGGTTTGCTAGCATCTCTGTCTTGAATGCATTAGCAGAATGCAGTGGTTTGCTAGCATCTCTGTCTTGAATGCATTAGCAGAATGCAGTGGTTTGCTAGCATCTCTGTCTTGAATGCATTAGCAGAATGCAGTGGTTTGCTAGCATCTCTGTCTTGAATGCATTAGCAGAATGCAGTGGTTTGCTAGCATCTCTGTCTTGAATGCATTAGCAGAATGCAGTGGTTTGCTAGCATCTCTGTCTTGAATGCATTAGCAGAATGTAGTGGTTTGCTAGCATCTCTGTCTTGAATGCATTAGCAGAATGCAGTGGTTTGCTAGCATCTCTGTCTTGAATGCATTAGCAGAATGTAGTGGTTTGCTAGCATCTCTGTCTTGAATGCATTAGCAGAATGCAGTGGTTTGCTTGCATCAGCATGAGCATGAGATGCATCCAAGAATGAAAAACATTCAGTCCCAACTGTCTCTGTGATGCAGCGTGGTGTACTTTGTGACATGAAAGGAGTGGGGGGGGGGGACAATTCTCAAAATGCAATTTTGTCAATTTTTAGAAAAACATGGTCCCACTTAATTTCATAAAAATGAACCAAGTCTACAACTCTGGATTGTGCCAGAAAACGTGTATAGCTTCAGTTTTAATTAGGACAAATAATGAAAGCTATACCAAATCACACGAGTCATCAGCCTGCTGAGGAATGTGTGTACTCATTATTTTGTATTGAGCTTTCTAGGACTAAATTCATACAGATATAATCTTGCCATGACACCGTTCATTTAAACAAGTTTGATACATAATTTGAAGAGAAGACATAAACACTAATTTTGCTTATCTGAATGAAAATCAATGTATATATTTATATATGAAATAACTTCTAGAAGTTATCAAATCGAGTTTTGTACACTATTGCCGTTGACCGACAATGGGGTCAATGCGCTAAATATTTGAGGGATAATTTGGCCTACGCACAGGTCATTGCAGATATGGTTGAAACGACCAGATAGGACTCCTGAATTGAGACATCGTACTGTATATAGAGGTTACTAAGAAATATGAAAAATACATGGATATATTCCAAATTGTTCGAAGCTTAAGACTTACCGTGTTTATTTGTATAAAATCTTCTTAATGTATGAAAATAAAAATTTAAAGCTTTCACCGCTTCGAAAAAATACATAATTTTTCTTCCACTGGCCACTTAATACCATAAACAAGTATCCGGATATGTATTCTGTTGGGTTCCAATGATTTACATTCAAACGATCCAAATTTATCTCAAAATATGCCATAACAGCAGACCACTGTTTTGGAACCAAAGCGGCATCAGAAAACGGGAAGCCAGAAACGAATATTTCCCCTGTCAGTCCTATACCTATCTCAGTCTTGAATGCATTAGCAGAATGCAGTGGTTTGCTTGCATCTCTGTCTTGAATGCATTAGCAGAATGCAGGGGTTTGCTAGCGTCTCAGTCTTGAATGCATTAGCAGAATGCAGTGGTTTGCTAGCATCTCAGTCTTGAATGCATTAGCAGAATGCAGTGGTTTGCTAGCATCTCAGTCTTGAATGCATTAGCAGAATGCAGTGGTTTGCTTGCATCTGTCTCGAATGCATTAGCAGAATGCAGTGGTTTGCTAGCATCTCTGTCTTGAATGCATTAGCAGAATGCAGTGGTTTGCTAGCATCTCTGTCTTGAATGCATTAGCAGAATGCAGTGGTTTGCTAGCATCTCTGTCTTGAATGCATTAGCAGAATGTAGTGGTTTGCTAGCATCTCTGTCTTGAATGCATTAGCAGAATGCAGTGGTTTGCTAGCATCTCTGTCTTGAATGCATTAGCAGAATGCAGTGGTTTGCTAGCATCTCTGTCTTGAATGCATTAGCAGAATGCAGTGGTTTGCTAGCATCTCTGTCTTGAATGCATTAGCAGAATGCAGTGGTTTGCTTGCATCTCTGTCTTGAATGCATTAGCAGAATGCAGTGGTTTGCTAGCATCTCTGTCTTGAATGCATTAGCAGAATGCAGTGGTTCACAGTTGGAACACACTGTTGTGTACACATTTTTTTTATTGTACATACAAGTTCATTTTTAAACTAGGAATTACTGAATTATTGATTGATTGGTGGGTAGTGCAGTTGGCAGTACATCATTTTTTTATTTTCTATACAGATCCTGGAGCTGATGCCAGTTTATGTGGGATGTGTGCCACAAGTGCATCAGGAACAAATGCTGTAAGATACGGCACCATGCGAGAAAATACCATGAATCTTGAGGTGGTATTGGCAGATGGTACAGTGTTTGACACAGCAGGGAAAGGCAAACGGACAAAGTAAATTATGATGCTTGGATTGGTGCTTTATGGTATATCAAAACAAATAGGTTATGTATTGCCTGGTTGCCATGCCCAATTTCACACCACATTAACTTATCCAAGCTTTTTTGGTTGCGAATCCAGCATACTCATCACAGAGCGACCATAGCTTCCCCACAGTAGTTACTATAAAATTTAATATAAAGGTATTTTGTATTTATCAAACAAATAATATGAAAAGAACTTGTGGCTGTAACCAACAACAATGAAAGTTGCAAAAAGAACTCTTAGATTGGTATTTTTCTATGCTTTTTTTGTTGGTTAGAAACTGCAGCAGCTTTGTGATTTTATAGTTCAGCAAATAGAATGCCATTTACAGACTTAAAACCGGGTAATTTTGGAGGCTCAGCATTTCATTATATTTAAGATGCATTTAAAATTCACTTGACTTGTACTCGTCATTCCATGTGAATTTAATTTTTTTTAAGATGCATTTAGAATTCACTTGACTTGTACTCATCATTCCATGTGAATTTCATTTTATTTAAAATGCATTTAGAATTCACTTGATTTGTACTCTGCATTCCATGTAAATTTCATTCTATTTAAAAATGCATTTAGAATTCACTTAATTTTTTCTTGTCATTCCATGTAAATTTTATTTTATTGAAAATGCATTTTGAATTCATTTGATTTGTACTCTGCATTCAGTGTGAATTGCATTTCAGCCATCATCTCATTTTTCACTTATATTTCAAGAATTGCATTTTAATTTCACATTTACATACATGCAACCATTACGCTTGTGGCATAATCATTACGTCTTTTTTCTTCACTAAATTACGCATTATTCGTAACCATATATGGATTACACTTTTTCAGTATATCCGCCTTCCCAAAAACTAAATTATTTGTTTTCTTGTTCTTATTAACATTTAATTAATCCCACAGACCGTATTTTACAAAAGACATCAACACAACTAGAGTATAAGAGTATGCTTGTCCGTGGACTTTCCTTACAGTATCATGCTCTATTTATAGCAACTGTCAACCTCATATTCTATCTTTAGCAACTGTATGGCTTAGTGAGGAGAGAACAAACTGGTTTTCTAATTTCAATTTTTTACATGCAGATTTTTTGTTGCTGTTATTCTAATTCATATTTGGTGGAGAACCAGTCTAAAGTGCTAAAAAGTATATTTATTTTAGTCAATGCATATGTGAGAGCAAATAACTTCACAGCTGGATTTAAAAAAGACAAATAAACGAAACAAAAAAATAGCAGAATCTTCCAAATATGAAGACATGTGGGCAGCATCACATGACTTCTATTACAGTCTATGTGGAAAGAATTTTAATATTTGGCCCGATGTGTGTGTAAAGCTAAAAGTCTTCAGATGCATTCTAGTCGATGTGTGTGTAAAGCTAAAAGTCTTCAGATGCATTCTAGTCGATGTGTGTGTAAAGCTAAAAGTCTTCAGATGCATTCTAGTCGATGTGTGTGTAAAGCTAAAAGTCTTCAGATGCATTCTAGTCGATGTGTGTGTAAAGCTAAAAGTCTTCAGATGCATTCTAGTCGATGTGTGTGTAAAGCTAAAAGTCTTCAGATGCATTCTGGTCGATGTGTGTGTAAAGCTAAAAGTCTTCAGATGCATTCTGGTCGATGTGTGTGTAAAGCTAAAAGTCTTCAGATGCATTCTAGTCGATGTGTGTGTAAAGCTAAAAGTCTTCAGATGCATTCTAGTCGATGTGTGTGTAAAGCTAAAAGTCTTCAGATGCATTCTGGTCGATGTGTGTGTAAAGCTAAAAGTCTTCAGATGCATTCTGGTCGATGTGTGTGTAAAGCTAAAAGTCTTCAGATGCATTCTGGTCGATGTGTGTGTAAAGCTAAAAGTCTTCAGATGCATTCTAGTCGATGTGTGTGTAAAGCTAAAAGTCTTCAGATGCATTCTAGTCGATGTGTGTGTAAAGCTAAAAGTCTTCAGATGCATTTTGGTCGATGTGTGTGTAAAGCTAAAAGTCTTCAGATGCATTCTAGTCGATGTGTGTGTAAAGCTAAAAGTCTTCAGATGCATTCTAGTCGATGTGTGTGTAAAGCTAAAAGTCTTCAGATGCATTCTAGTCAATGTGTGTGTAAAGCTAAAAGTGCTCCATATGAAAACTTGAAGCAGTAAAGAATGTTAAAAGACAAGAGGGGCAAATAAATCGTTGCTCATTAAAAGTTTAGCATGTTATATGTGGACTATGCTTTTTCTGACTGGATTCCGCTTTTTGACCACTTGGATTACGCTTTTTCCTCATCAGGGGTTGGCATGTATGCTGTTATTTCCATTTGTCATTTGATTTTATTTTCCTTCATTTGGAACAAAAACTTATCACTTTATTTATGAATGTGAAGTTCTAGAGTATTCAATGGAGAAATATGAAGCTTGTAAAAACTTAATAAACAATTTATTGAGCACAAATATTTTATTTTCCAGAAAAGAAAAATAAACTTACAGTTTTAAGAATCAGTTCCAAAATTAATCCAAAAATAATTCAAAATATAATTCACTAGTGAAATTGCAAAAGTCCTGGTAATAAAACATCCTAATAATTCCCAGTTCGAATCTTATTAAAGCATCCAAGATGGAAGACGATGTCATGTGATGAAGTCAGTTCTGGTCTTATGAAATTCAATGAGCACAAATGTTTTCCAGAGAAATAACAAAATAAACCCTCTTGATCCAAACGAATTGAAATAATTTCCTGTACAAGGTTATTTAAAATGACTCAAAATAATACAACTTAATATTCTAACAGCCCAACTTCTACTAAATAGTTCGCTTCAAAATATAATTTATATACCTGTTTTTACGTAAACAAGGAAGGGGTCACATGATCTTCTAGAATCTTTAGAACAAATTTACGTTCAAAAAATCTCGTGCACACCGTATGACCCAGATGAGAATCGTTTATTTTTACTCTCAAGAACTAAAAATAGAAAGATGTTTATAACAAAGCTCCATAATGTCCTTGGAATCAACCAATCATTTTAAAAGCTTGTTTACAACTCTGAATCCAGGTCAGAAATGAGGTCAACATCTGGTGTTTACAGGTCATCCCACTTTTTAAAAAAAAATATCTCCCAATGAATGAATCTTAAACTTAAAATGTCAAATTGAATCTGACAAACAAACAATTAAAATAAAAAATAAATGACTTAAATCAAATATATGTAACATACCAAAGACATAAAAAAGGTACTAGCAGCTGCTTTGCTTGGTGCTCAGCATTGAGAAGTAGTGTTATGACTGGTCAACCTGGTGTCAGGATAATGTGACTGGGAAAGACATGATACATGTCTGCAGCATGATCAATCAGTGCTAGACATCACTATAAACTGCCACATTGCAGACATTATAGCAATATGACTAAAATTATTAGAAGTACATTACAATTCATGAAATTCCACACACACACACACAGTATGGTCTTGCTGAAATCAGTGACAAAGAATGGATCCATTGGCCTTTCAGATGAATTTTTACATGTCAAGAGAGGTAATTCAAATTAATTAAAATGATTAGACCTTGTTGTAGTTAATCATTGAATATTGTTCCAATGATGGTAATACTTTAAACAATTTTAGAAAATGCTTTTTAAAAGAAACAACCACAATAATTTCGAAAATAATGCTTTAAATGCTGATATAATTCTTCAGTGACAGAAGAAAATTTAGAATTTTTTTGAAGAATATAAGACTATCATTTACAATAACCAGGACTAGTCAAATCTGGGGATTTACTTTTTTTTTCCATCTTATGTCAGATGGTATCACTTCAGCCCTGTCTGCTATTTTATTACTTGTACAAAGCCATTACAAAGCTAAGACAGTTTTACAACATGCTAGCTCATCAGTTTTAACTTCAAGGTCACATATTGTACAGCAGTGCCTTGATCATGGGGTCAACATGCAAACCCTTGCTTTGTTTGGTTTATGTGTTACATTTTTGATGATTTAACACATTATTTCAGAGATGCTACCAGGCCATGGGATCACAGGTTTCTCGCAACAACAAAATACTAATTGCACGACTTCTCAAAGGTCATACAAAATTATTTATGTTTCCTTTAATTTGTTGTACCCCAAGGTTTGTTAAATTAAAGCTTTGGTTATCCATTTTTGACAATGATCTCAATCAAGCTACCTGTATGATTAAGAAGAGCTATAGTTTTTTATCCAGGGGTTCAGATTTAATTGTCTCATACAGGGGTATTACAGACTGATAATTAATTGGTCATGAAAAACTTTGTGTGATTTGGATTTTTAAGTTTAACACTTTTCTGGTCATATTGTTATGATCTCTGCAGTATGGAAGTGTATCAGTGATGTATAGCACTGTGGCATCATGCCACAGATGTGCAGCATGATGTCCCACCGAGTTATATTATCATCACACCAGGCTGACCAGACCTAGCACTAACCTGTTAATGCTAAGCACCTTGGGAGACAGCTGTTAGTACCTTTTTTATATGTCTTTGCTATGATTTGGCTCCTATCACTATGCCATTGGAGCGGTAACAGAAATTTATAAAGTGTAGCAAGCAGAAATGCCAACAATTACACTTTTTGCATAATCATTACATTTTCCCCACCTAAGTCCCCCCAATGCATATTTCCTATTGCACTGCTTTTAAAATGAAATGCTTGTATTAAATTAGATACAGTATTCATGTACACTATATTAGTATAACCTTTTGGGTATCATTTGGCGTTATGCCCCCTGATTCCCCTTCTTTTAGGGGGTATGTGTTGGGTACCTCCCACTTTTAAGAAAATTCTTGGCAGCATCTCTGATTATTCGCATATGATGCCATAGTGGTGTTGTCAGAGTTATTGTTCGCAAATGTCAAACCATCCTTCAGGCATTCAGTCATGTGCATCTTGTTTGAGTTTTTAGTGATCACAAGTAATTGGATAACCAGAATAGGAATGAATGCAATCAGAGTTTGATTACATAGTCCTATTAAATATGTAGAATATCCTCCCTATTTTCCTGTAACTCTCATGCTCATATGCGTATATCTGGACAGTCATTGAAATTTGCATTCTTTGTTGTCTTTTTGGCCACATAGATCTAAAGCTGTCAAAAGTTTAGAAAACGTTTACCAGGTACTCATTAATGCTACTGCTATTAAATGATCAGTTACCCAGTTTCCTAATCAAAGGTAAATTTTATTACATTTATACAGTTTCCTAATCAAAGGTAAATTTTATTACATTTATAGTTTCCTAATCAAAGGTAAATTTTATTACATTTATACAGTTTCCTAATCAAAGGTAAATTTTATTACATTTATACAAGTTTACAAACCTGAAATTTACTAGGCATGTTTTTTAAAATTCACATGATCCAATAAATATCACTGTCTTATGTCGTCTACATTGTCTTATAAACTCTGAAATTTTTGGAAACTCTGCACTGTCTAGAGCAGACAGCTAGCAAAATGGCTACTCCCAGTTTTATCAAGAAAAGAGCCAGAACTGGTACACTAACTGGAGCATTATTAAAATGGGAAAATGAATTTTCCAATTGTTCCAGCTTTTATAAGTGTAATTAATGAACCATGAAATATATAAAAAGTAAAAGAAAGTTATTGGCTTGTTTGTTTTGTTTTTTTTTCTTCCAATTTAACATTGAAGTCCAGAAAGTGAAAATGATCAGGTGGAACTTGTCTTTTGTGAAGTGCACATCTGAAGTACAGCCATGCAGTGTATTCTACCATCAGATTACGCCCATAAATAAGTTATTTTAACATTACCTAAAGATATACACGGTCACTTTTAAATAACCAGGATAATCAAACCCAATGCATAGACAAAACTATATTCCTCTATTATAAATTTGGCATCTTTGTCAGCAATTTATATCTGACAGTTCTCATTTTAGGAAGACCTCAGCTGGGTACAATTTGACAAACTTGTTTGTGGGATCAGAAGGAACTCTTGGAATTATCACCAAAGCTACCATCAGGCTCTATCCACAGCCTGAGGCGGTAAGCCACATAATTATTGTTCTGGTATTTAAATCTTAGTGTTAAAGCATGGGTATGTTAAATCGATCACTTGTCCAGCAGCTTCGATCTGAGATTTTATTTTAAAGCTTTGAATGTTGCTTTCAGGTATTGTAGATCAAATGACATTTTGCAAAATTACAATGGTAACCACAACAGTGGCTATTTTCAAAACAAAATGTATTGCCACTACCCCTAAATAGATGATCATATCAGCACCAAGTTTTCTCATAATATCTTGATGGTGCTTATTGAAAATAGAGCAAATCTGATGTTAAGTATGGTTGCCATTTTCAAAATCTTCCTATTGCTATTCCTCCTGGTTGAAAATTCAGATCTAAATGGGGGGGGGGGGTCACCAAAAGACTTTGGTGATGTGTTGTTGGAAACAATTGAAAATTGTGCTAATCTGACCTTCAGTATGGCCACCAAAGTGCCCATGTTGAAAATCTTGTTATCACTTCTTTACCTAGATCAGGCATGGGCAACTTCCTCCATGGTGTAGGATGGATAAGTGATTTTTGAAGCCACACCCTATGACATAAATTAGCCAATCAAACTAGATTATAATGCCCACTCTTGACCTAGATGGATGGTCATTGAGTCATTTTGACCCTAAATGCAAATGGTATCTATATGACATCCACTGAGGCCACCATGGCTATTATCTGGAAAATCTTATAACTCTTTCCTTGAAATGGAAAGTCATATTAACTTGGTCTGTTCACAAGAAGACTTTTTTTTACTCAGCCTGCATGAGTTCAAGTCTCAAGCTCAGCCAATGTGGGTATGTGAGAAAGCTTGCTGGTAGCTTGTCGTGCGTCAATGTTTCTTTCCGGGGTTTTCCCAGTTTTATCTTCCACCATTGATTCTGGCTGCCATGTATAATCTATCTTGTGCAGGAAAAAGGCGTTAAACCCTACAACAGCAACAACGACTTCGTTTTAAGTCTGCTTGGTCCGTGACAAATATGGTGCAATCTGTCTGTGAACATGGCTGCCATGGTAGTCATCTTGAATACTATTTCATTACTTGTCCCAGTAGAAAGTCATTTCTACTTGGGGATAATCTGACATCAAACATGGCCACCATTTTTAGAATTACGTTATTGTTACTGCTTGTTAATGTATGGTCATATTCACAAAGAGTTTTCACCAAAAGACCTCTAGTTAATCCTAAATAAAAATGGTACCAATCTGACATCCAATATGGCGGTACCAATCTGACATCCAATATAGTGGTACCAATCTGACATCCAATATGGCGGTACCAATCTGACATCCAATATGGTGATACCAATCTGACATCCAATATGGCGGTACCAATCTGACATCCAATATGGCGGTACCAATCTGACATCCAATATGATGGTACCAATCTGACATCCAATATGGTGGTACCAATCTGACATCCAATATGGTGGTACCAATCTGACATCCAATATGGCGGTACCAATCTGAATCCAATATGGTGGTACCAATCTGACATCCAATATGGTGGTACCAATCTGACATCCAATATGGTGGTACCAATCTGACATCCAATATGGCGGTACCAATCTGACATTCAATATGGCGGTACCAATCTGACATCCAATATGGCGGTACTAGTCTGACATCCAATATGGCGGTACCAATCTGACATCCAATATGGTGGTACCAATCTGACATCCAATATGGCGGTACCAATCTGACATCCAATATGGCGGTACCAATCTGACATCCAATATGGCGGTACCAATCTGACATCCAATATGGCGGTACCAATCTGACATCCAATATGGCGGTACCAATCTGACATCCAATATGGTGGTACCAATCTGACATCCAATATGGCGGTACCAATCTGACATCCAATATGGCAGTACCAATCTGACATCCAATATGGCGGTACCAATCTGATATCCAATATGGCGGTACCAATCTGACATCCAATATGGCGGTACCAATCTGACATCCAATATAGTGGTACCAATCTGACATCCAATATGGCGGTACCAATCTGACATCCAATATGGCAGTACCAATCTGACATTCAATATGGCGGTACCAATCTGACATCCAATATGGCGGTACCAATCTGACATCCAATATGGCAGTACCAATCTGACATTCAATATGGCGGTACCAATCTGACATTCAATATGGCCACTAGACTGGCTAATTTTAACATCTTCTTATTATTCATAAAATGAGATGGTTTCAATACTCCACAGTTAAGAACTAAGGCCATATCTTAAATTCCTGGAACAGGCAGTAAAGCATCAGTCCCTTCAAGGAACTCTTGTTTATTTTCCTGGCCATAAGATTAAATGAACTTATATTGTGGCCCTGTATCTGTTACGAATCATGCATCCCTCAACAGTTGTAAAACATCTAAAAAAAACGACTAGACGAGTTTCTTAATTTGGCAGATACTAGAACAGCTTTCAAATTATGAAAATGATGCCTAATCACCATCATCCATGATATTAGGTTCAAGGTCAGAGGTTGTGACAGATTTTTATCCTGTATCTATTGTGTAAACCTGTTAACTCTAACATGTCAGAAAATATTTTGTTACCAAATTTGGTTATTTTGGATTCTATCAAGGAAGGAAAAAAGGGACTTCTCGTGAATTCCTGGTTTTGGTCTGTTGAATGTTTTAAGTTATTTATCTTTTTATGTAGACATTGTTATATGATAAGTCTTGTTTGTAAAGCTAATGCTCAAACTTCTGGTAAATTGCCTCAACCTTGGCAGATGATATTGACATGAGGTTATACTATGCATTCTAACAATTCTTTAATGCAATATTCCAGAGTTATGTCCCTTTTAGTTGACTGAATGTACTATTTTAATTCCTGTCTTTGCAACTAGTCCTAAAACTGAATCACCCTGAACCTTGGAACATTACAGATATGAGGTCAATATACTCCTATCATCTTTATAATGCTTTGATGCATTTTATATCCCACTGCAGGGGTGTATTGTTTTTGCTGCTGTATGGCCATATATTCAGATCATGCCTGTATCATCCAGAATTTGTTTTAGCATGATGATGCTAAACTATTAAACCAAGAACCATTTTGGTCATAAGATGTCCTGGTTTGATGCTTTTTAGCCATTTTATCAATTTGTCCCTAGTGTGTTTAGGGTATGGTCACAAATATTAAGGTGATCTTGCATCTGATTGGTAGACCTTGTTACCACTCTGAAGGCCATTTTCCTATCTAATTTTGATCAAACTTGGGATGTATGGTTGTATCATTGAGATATCAGTGGATTTTAATAACAAGCAAAATACATGCACTGTAATGAGGTGATCTTTTATCTGATTGACTGAACTTGTTACCTGTATGCAGGCTGTGTTTCTGATCAGCTTTGATCTAAATTGGAATATTATGCTTTTTTCATCAATATCTTGGGAATGGTTAATAAGTCCCATTTTCATCAAACCTAAGGTTTGGACTTATAAAGATTTTGTACATGTTTATTGTCTAAATACATTAATGATATAATCTTGTAATATTGGCTGACCTTGTTAACATTCTGGATGCCAAAAATTTCATTTAGTTTTGATAAAATGTGAACATCTATGCATTTTAATGCAGTGATCTTACATGTGAAAGTCTAAGCTAGTTTTGACGCTGGAGGCTTTATTTCTAGTCTAATTTTGATCAGACTTGGAAGTTGGAATATATGTTTATTAGACAAAAATAACAGTAATGAGCAAGAGCCATGTTTATTGAAAGATCTTACTTTTTACCATGCTGGAAGCCACATTTTTGTATTTGATTAATCAAACTATTAAAATTAAATCTAAGAGCATTTCCACTAAGTTCATTTACTGCATACTTTTTTCCTTATTTATGTAGAACTTTATTTAAATATCTCACTGCTGCATCATAAGTTTGTTAAAATTACAACTTATTTGTTAAGAATGGCATGTTTTCTGCATTCATGCAATTGAGCAGCTACTGGGGGACAGAGTGGACGAGGCTGAGAGTGCCGTCTTTTGTGGAAAGGGAGAGATGACCCTTTAACTAGCCAGATAATTGCTGAGGTCAAGAAAGAGATTGTGACCTCCTGTCCCAACATCATGTACATTATGTCTACCAAATTAAACTATCTTAGGGTGGAATTGCAATATTAATAGACACTGCTTTCTAATTTTCAGACAATATCTGCAACATGTCATTTTGAGACTGTACAAGCTGCTGTTGATACAACAGTTCAAGTTTTGCAGTTTGGGATCCCAATAGCCAGAATTGGTACTTTTGCTCTCACTTTTTTTAAAATCTTTATCTCAGTATCTTACCTTTACCTGTCCATTCTTATTCCATCACACCTTGATTACATTTCATATTTTGAACTTTTTTTAGGCACTGTATTGGGACATCCATCATTCAAGAAGACATCTTTGTATTTCTATACTTATATGAATTGTCTGTGACCAGGATTAATTTGGAATGATATGGAGTAGTAGGGAACTTTCCAGGCCAGGTTGTTGTTGTAGAGTTTAACGCCATTTTTCAGCACACAATAGGCAATACATGGCAGCCAGTATTATTTGTGGAAAAAGAACCCAGGAAAAAATCTGGAAAGAACCACCGACCCATGAGAAGCTGCTGGCAAGCTTTCTCACATAACTACATTAGCCGAATCTTAGACTCGAACCCATGCAGACAGAGGTGAGATGGCAGTGATCCGTAATGGAAGGTTTAGACCATTCAGCCACTCTGGGCCCCCTTCAGGCCAGGTACTTGTAAGTCTGGTTAATTTTTGCACCTTCTGCATCACTCCATACATCTTTGCTAGCAAAGCATGTTACTAATTTAACTCACCTCTTTTATTGTGGATACTTTCATCCACATTTTCATGTAGTATATTTTCCAGCCTATAAGTCGATACTGTTTTACTTGAAAGTCAGGTCTTAGTCTTGTACTCCGAATCTACTTATATATAGTTTATGTCATTGAAATTGCATCAACTTATATATGGATTATGTCATTGAAATTGCATCGACATATATGGATTATGGTATCTGGTATGCTGTTAAAATTGCTTTATAATCGGTATAATTGAAAACAGGTCACATAGAAGTACAATTCCTTGTTAAATTACTATGTCAATAAATTGTTGTAAACTAATATGACTGCAATTATATTTATATTTATAGTGTACTGTACTAGTATGTTTGTTCCTTTAAAAAAAATAATGAAATTTTGTTTTATTCATCCATTTTAACCATACCTCATTCTTCCTGATCACATTTTAGCAACTGGTCCACTGATATTTTGATTTTCCAGTATACTGTTAGACACATGCGAGCTTTTTCATTGATCTAATTGATCGTACAAATTTCTGTAATCCATATTAACTTAATTATTCTATGATTATTTCTAAAATACCATAGATTATGTTTTCTGCTGAATCACCCAAATCTTATGTCTATAATTATATTTGACAAACATGGTTTAATCTAAACTAGAATCAGATGTATAAAAATTACTACTCATAGATCATCATTGATCTATTTTTAGTTTCACATTTCAGTTTAAAGCAAATTGTAATGTCAACAACTCACCTATATTCATTCTTAACCAGCTATCTTTTAGTGTCTCTCTTTGATTATACTGGTAGTTGA
Organism: Unio delphinus; assembly: GCA_029339505.1. NCBI lineage: Eukaryota > Metazoa > Mollusca > Bivalvia > Unionida > Unionidae > Unio > Unio delphinus. The sequence goes on from JAQISU010001238.1 coordinate 17,358,083, forward strand.
TAAATTGGTCTTTGGTTTCAAACAACAATCAAAGCCAGTTGCAGCGATTGTTTAAACCCTGATATGGCTTTGACCACCTATACTAGTTACTGTATTGCCGGTACCCCATTGTCCTTTATCGTTAATCCGCATCAATTACACTACCCATTTTTAATATCTAGTGGATTAAGAACCACAGTAAATGATTCTCACTCTCTTCTTTGGATGTAAATAATGAATTTAGCAGTGGGCATTATTTTCATTGCTATAGTACTGTCACATTTTAATGAGTTGGGTATGCTTTGATCAATCTTTTCTGTCATAACCATCCATATAAATATCCTCATACAAATCATACACAATGCCTCCCATCAAATCATGCAAGTCTTACACAGCGATCTTTAAACTGGAAGTTTAAAACTCATGGAAGAGAATGGTGGAAATGTGGCTGCTCACAGGAAATATCAGTGAAAAATGTCCAGGATTGGTGTTAAGTTATGCGCTACAAAAAAAAAAAAACCAAAGCAAATCATGGCTGCAGATATTGAGTAGAATATGTCATGACACAGTGCACCGCATGTCGTAGAATGAAATGGAGGCAGATGATAATGAGAACATTTCTAATGATCTGAGCCCTTTTTTCATTCCGATATGGACAACAAAGACTTTGAGGGATTTTCATATATTTCCAGTGGGTCCTCATCGCTGTCAATAATGACACTTACTTCCTGTTGACTGAAATGAGGATTCGTATCATCAGAATCTTGGGCAATATTGAAAGTGAACAGGGTCCAAATAAATGAATGGGTTGATTTTTTTATCAGATTGGTTGATCATTTGAAGCTATATTTTAGAGCGGATTTTCATCACATTTCAGATACAGCCTATATTTATGAGATCATATTTATCTGATTAATTTTGTGCTTTAGAGACGGGCATTTGTCATCTAGTTTCTAAAAACTTGGTAAATTGGATTGTATTATCAAGATTATGAATGACATTGATTATGTGCAAGAGACTGTGTATGTTAATTGTGTCATTATATTTAGTACAAATTTGTATCAGAATATGGTAATTCAGTATGATATAATGTTCATGAGATAGTTTACAATACTTCAAGAGTCATCATTTGTGAAATGGTTAACTGTTAAGTTCTGTAAGCAGATGAGCAATATCATAACCACTTGAGCCTCTTGCCATTACAGTGGAATAATCTACTTTCTCTTTTTACTGTGTATGATTCATGGATTGATGGATTTATAACAATCGTCAAAGAGAATGAGGCTTTACAGAGCAATACAAAGTTCCAGGAATTCAAAAAAAGACTATTCTTCCAATCTTTTTAAAGTTTTTAAGAATAGAAATGATATGTTAAATTATCTATCTGCCATTGACCATTCTTTGAAATGATCAAGATTTAAATGGAAGGTATGATGGGCATAGAAAAGGGAGGGCAATATTCCTATCCTGTTCAGTGCTCATTATATTTCAGTTTTATTGTATTCTTTTGTAAACTTCTTTGGGCTTTTATAAATGGTCTCAGACCAAAATTTACAGATTCATATCATGTGCCAATTAAGATCTAAACCTACTTGTCAACCTTTGCAAACAACACACTACATATATAATATGCTGCAGTCAAAACTACCTAGATGCGATATTTGTCAGAGTGGATGAAGTTGTTAGACACCATTACATAGTCAATAGCGTAGTCACTAGGTCAGCTCATCTCATTTATTTATTTATTTACATGATAAATTGTTTGCTTTGATGTATTACCATTGACTTATTTTCAAAACAAATACTGATAAATTAAAAATATCAATAAGACATTTTTCATTGTTTTGCAGAATTCCTGGATGAGGTATCTGTTGATGCCTGTAACAAGTTCAGTAAATTGAACATGACAGTAGCGCCATCACTTTTTCTAGAGTTCCATGGAAATGCTTCTGTCCTTGAAGACCAGACTAAACTTGTAGGTAAGGTTCTGACATTATTCATACAACAGTATACCGAAATATTTCTGAATCTTTGTATAAGCCTACCTCAGTGGAATCACTCTTTGTATAAGCCTATCTCAATGGAATCACTCTTTGTATAAGCCTACCTCAATGGAATCACTCTTTAAATAAGCCTACCTCAATGGAATCACTCTTTGTATAAGCCTACCTCAATGGAATCACTCTTTAAATAAGCCTACCTCAATGGAATCACTCTTCGTATAAGCCTACCTTAATGGAATCACTCTTTAAATAAGTCAACCTCAATGGAATCACTCTTTTGTATAAGCCTACCTCAAATTGACTATAAATAAAAGAGATTTTAAAACTTTAAAATCACATGTTTCTGGAGTGCTACGCATGTTTTGGGGGCTATTACAGGAAAGGAAGATTACAATCTCAATATCATGCATATGCATGTTGAATGGATCTTTGCAGACAAAGATTGACCTAATTATTGATGGTTTTGAGAAACTTGATTGACACAATATTGATACAGTGGCACTTGTAATAAATTTTAATGTAAATCGGTTTACCCATTTTTGCACTCCCATGTGTTGAGAGCAGCCATATGTTGTTTTTTTTTGTTGTTGTGAGTTTAACAGTTTATAGCCAGTACCGGTATTGGAATTGATCTATAGTTGTAATGGTATTATATTTTTATGAAGTTTTCTTTTAGCTTTTGCTCACCTAGCTGTAATGACAAGTAATTTGATGACATGGCCCTGCATCCATCATCTGTCTGTCAACATATACTTCTTAACAACTTGGAGTATTTGAATCAAATTTGGAACATAACATTTATATCAGGGGTCTCAAACTCGCGGCCCGCGGGCCATTTGAGGCCCGCGAGATGATATTTTGCGGCCCGCTACCTGACAGCAAAGTTTAATGTTAATGCGGCCCGCGCGTTTTCCCCCTTCTCATATCTATAATGTGACCCTCCGCGACTGTTTCAGTCGAATCTCACCCACTAGTCTAATTCTGATTTTTATTATGTTTGTATGGGTTTGGACGTTGATTATAATGGTAAAAACCGTTTTAAAATCGGACTAAACGTTTTTATTTTACAGCATTTTATGAGACAAACATGGCCAAAGTGCGGTTTTGAGAAAACACGCTTCGAATGTTGTGTATACATATGACAAAAGTTAAAAAAGTTAGTTATTGGGTAAAGCACAAACATAATTGTGTAAATCGTAGCAATCTGACACAGTATCAAAGAATCCCTATTAAAGCTGCAAGTATAGTCTGTCCGGAAAAGAAGGTTCGGTTTAGCAACATCAGCCTCTCAGCCAATACAGTGGCAGAGAGCATGTTTGAGCTGTCAGGTAACATTTATGATCATCTGTGTGAGAAAGGTAAACATTTCCATGCAGACTCAGTCGCTCTTGATGAGAGCACAGACGTTACTGACACTGCACAGCTCGCAATATATGTCCGTGGTGTTGATGATAATTTTGAAGTGATGGAGGAGTTGCTCAAAGTGATTACAATGCATGGCCAGACCACTGCTCAGGAGATATTCCGCCAGCTGTGTGATGCCATTGTGGATGCCGGTTTACCGTGTACATTTTTTGCAGGAATAACAACCGACGGAGCGCCATCAATGACAGGGAAAATAAATGGATTCGTGGCACATGTTCAAATAAAACTGGAAGAGGAGGGCGTGGAAGAGGCCGTTGCTCTACACTGCATTATCCATCAGCAGGCCCTTTGCAGCAAATTCCTGAAGTTTGACAATGTGATGTCTGATGTTGTGAAATGCATCAACCATATCACATCCAGGGGCTTGAAGCACCGGCAGTTCCGCGGTGCGTTGGCTTAGATGGGGAAATGTCTTGAAAAGGTTTTTTGAGTTGAGAGCAGAAATCAAAGCCTTCATGGAGAAGGATGGGGTGGTTGCTCCTGTACTAAGTAATCCCAAATGGCTCATGTACTTGGCTTTTCTTGTTGACATTACACAGGAGCTGAATGTACTCAACAACAACTTACAAGGCCAGAGGCAGCTTGTCAGTGTTGCCTATGACAATGTCAGGACATTCTGCACAAAACTTATGTTATGGAAAGCCCAGCTTTCTCAAAGAAACCTCTGCCATTTGCCAACATGCAAAGTACTCATGGATTCGGGCACACCATTCAGTAGTAAGTATATTGATGCCATTGCAAAGCTACAGGAAGAATTTGATCATAGGTTAACAGACTTCAAAACACACAGAGTCACTTTTCAAATTGTTGCTGACCCTTTCTCCTTCAATGTAGAAGATGCTCCCAATCCCTTGCGCTTCATATGCAGCTAATTGATTTTCAGTGCAATTCTGAACTCAAGGCTAATTTCAGGTAGGTGAATGGAAAAACAGTCAAGCTTGGACAATTTATGAGAGAATTGCCCTCCAACCTCCCTGAGATTTCCAGGTTGTTCAAGCGGATCATGTGCCTTTTTTGTAGTACCTTCTGTGTGAAAAGCTTTTTTCCACTATGAACTTTAACAAGTCAAAGTTCAGGGTTAAACTTACTGATGAGCATATTCAAGCTATACTGAGGGTCTCAGTTGCTTCCTCACTCAAGCCAAATGTTGCTCAGCTGTGTAAGAAGATGCGCTGCCAGGTCTCTGGCAATAAGGAATAGGAGGAAGTAAGTGAAGCCTATGTTCTTGAGAACCCTTAATGTTTTTATTTGTCATTAATAAAGGTTGAGCAGATTGTAACAGTTGTACTTTAATGAATTTTAAATCGCTTTTTTGTGGAATACTTGATGCGGCCCAGTCACACCCAGACTCTACCTCCTGCGGCCCCCGGATAATTTGAGTTTGAGACCCCTGATTTATATCATTAAGTTTAACATAACATTTATATCATTAAGTTTAAGTATGGACAATATCCACACTTACTAATGAGATTAACTTGGATTTTGATTCACTGATCTTGTCACCACTCTGTTTCTGTTGATTAAACTTGAATTATGGACTTTTGTTATCAAGATCACGAATTAATTTGGTAATGAGCAAGATCCATTCATATTTATCGGGTTATCTTGCATCAGATTGACCATTCATTTCTGAACCAGTTATAATAAAACTTGAATATGGATGTGCTTGGATGAATTTGATAAGGAACATGAGCCACGCATATTAATGAGATGATTTTACATCTGATTGGCTGAACTTGTTACCACTATAGAAGCTATATTTCTGATTTGATTTTGATCAGACTTGGAATATTGGCATCTATCATAAATATCAATGAAGAGTGGGATCCACACATATTATTGAGATGATCTTGCATCTGATAGATTAACTTCCAATCAGTGAACAAGGTTTCTGATCCATATTTTGGCCTGGATTTGGAAAAAAAATTGGTTCAAAACGAAAACAAAAAATGTCATTTTTGTTTTTACTTATTAACTAGCACATGCTAATATGTTAACTACATGTATTCCTTTGAAGGACTGCAAATCATCCTAAAACTTTCTGGAGTATAATTGTTTTGTGTATGAATTTTATATAATTTCTCAAGCCAACTAAGTTTTGTCTCATTTGTTGAATGTGTTTTTTGTTTACTGATAAATATACAGTCCTACCCGTTTATCTCGACATCCTCAGGACCGAGGAAATATTGTCGAGATAAGCGGATGTCGAGATAAGTGTTTGGGGGGGGGGGGTCTGCAACAAAAAAAATGCAAGTTAAATTTTTCAGTAAGGGGTAACCGGTCATTAGTATTTACACTTTGAAAAAAACAATGTAAATTTTTAGTATATGGGGACAAAACTAGAGTGAAATACACTTGTATATTGACAAATAACATTTTGGTTACCTTTGTGTAATAAAGTCCACAATAAAATATTGCATCGGTCAAATCCTGATATGAAAAACATGAGAGATTCAATGTCTGCATTAGCACGTGTTTGTCTAGTTGTTAGTTGCATGCTTCAAGTACATGTACTTAAATCAGCCTAGATATCGGTCAGTCTGTTCCCATGTTATTGAGGGTAACAAGGGGATAGTGCTATTCACAGGGAAATGAAAAACTGTCAACAGTACATGTATTCTCCACAAATACTTTTGTATCCGATGTTATGACGAACATTAAAGCGACTGCACCAACCACTTGTTGCAGCAAAGTTCTCCACACTAAGCTTTTTCGATAATGCTTAATTGAACCGTGAACCGTTTAGATGCTTCCTCCTCGTCTTCAAATGTACCAGTCCTGCTTCTTCCTTAGGAAAGCGCAGTTACCTTCAACTTAGTCTTTCTTTATAGACTCTGCAGCTTTCATCCTTCCTGGACGTGTTAATTTTAAATGAAAAAATTTCACAGACCTCTTTGCGAGATGTTCATCCCTTAACTTCATTAACAGCCAGATATTTAGTTTCCAAAGACTGTAAAATTAATTTGCGTTTTACCCTTCTGTCTGTAGCCATCGTAAATGTAAATAAAATAAAAAACGAAACTTTCACAGCGAAAATCACCGATCACTTTCAAAGGTCTCGGAAACTTGTAATCCGTATTTTCACGCAATTTTTATATATGGGATTCAGAAAATCACGTATACAGGAGTCCTCTGTACGCATCAATTTCCTGGACGGCAAATTTAAGGGCTTGCTAGTTCTGCTTCGACCACCTGTTGATTGGGAAATTGTGTTATCAATTGATCCTTTTCGCTGTGCTGATATATTTACAATCAGAAAATTCAGTGGTTGAAAGACCCACAGATGTACATGCTGTCATTGTAAGAGTACATCTAAATAACATGATTCACAAGCTAGGCGGCAAGATCAAAGACTTAGCTAGCTGCAGAGTGGTGAGAAAACGTGCTGCTACGGGTTTGTTTGTTTTTTTTTCATCTGACCGCGACATTAAAGCATGGCGGCAAGATCAACTAATTGTTCAACAAAGTATTGGTCTTAATTGGCAGCTTGTCGACATAAACGTTTTGAAAACAAAAGATTTGTTCAAGTTGGGACCAAGGGCTTCTGTCGACATATACGTTTTTCTTTTATCTCGACGTCGACATTGGCATGACAATTTGATAGTAATAGTAGACCATGGGACCGGCACTTTGCTTTTTTGTCGACATAGGCGGCTTGTCGAGATAAGCGATGTCGATATAAACGGGTAGGACTGTAATGTCCTAGTGTTGGCATCCCACTCTAAGTTTCCCTGCCTATTATACAGTAGTATAGCTAGTAAAGTGTAGGCTTCAGTGCCAACACTTCTAAAATTTATATCAACAACCTCAGTAATGTCAGCACAATGTCTGATGTTGGATTAGTTTAATTAAGAGCAAAATATATGCTTATTTATGAGGTAATTTATCCGATTACCTCTGTAAACCATTTTTCAGTTGGATTTTGTACCAAGTTGGTAAGAAAATTTATATCATTGTCATAGACAAGTTATATAATAAAAGTGATATCTGTTGGGTTTTTTTTGGGATGTCTTGCGTCTGATTGACTCGATTTGTTACATCTCTAAACCTAATTAATGTATTTCTATGCAGTTTATGTATAAGTTGGCAGATGGGTTTTTCATTATCAAAATCTTGGATGATTTGGATAATGAGTTATTACTAATTAAGGACTATGCATACTAATTATGCCTTTATCTGTGGAAATAATTTTTATCAATTTCTTTAAAATAAGTAGTCTTGTTTGGGAGGTAGCTTACATAGAGTTATGTTGATTCAAATGAGCTTACTTTTTTAAATGATGAACTGTTAAGTTATGTATTTCAAGTGAACTATATGAGGTCCACATGGGTCTCCTGTTAGTATGGACATTTTAATGAAGGATCATCAGACAGGGAAGGATGTCTTTAATAGATGCCTTTTATCAGAGACAAATTCTATACAGAGATTCTCAAGGAGTAGCTATGTAATTGTTGTATTATTTCTATTAATGGCATAAATATTTCTAGCAAGTTGGCATTATTTGTAAAGACTTCAAAATGTTTTATTTATACCACATTTCTCAATAAACAAAAAATAACATTAAAATGATGAGTGCATGGGTCCCAGCCTCTGTAAAACCAGGAGTATAAACTGCATGCTTCTAATTTTGATATATAATGTAGTTTTCCATGTACACCAACATTTATGCATTTACTCACTTATAACTCTAGTCAGATTGTGAACAACAGCCTGCAGATTAGGGTTGATTTTGTTTGTTCTACTGATTACTCCTAACATATTGCACAAAGCCAGAACTGCCAGCTCATCTTATAATCTTATAATAGCAAATCTGTGTCTGTAAAGTTTTCAGTTGGATTTATAAATGAGTATATATAGTAATATTTTAAGGTCGTTTAGATTTGGGTTTTCTCTGGTTTATATAGAATCAATTTCAAATGTGCACACACAATTGCAATTTTTGCAGCTGAGATTGTACAGGCAAATGGTGGTTCTAACTTTGTGTGGGCCAAAGATCCAGAAGTACGAAATCATCTTTGGAAGGCCAGACATGAGATACTCTATGCTTGCATGGCCCTTAAACCAGGAACAAAGGTAAAACCATCATTGGAGGATTCCCAAGATGGAACTTTCTTCATCTTTTAAACACTTACATGCACTCAGACAGAATAAAGCTTACAAACTTTAAGAGCTACAGTGAACCAAGAGTTGTATGTTAATGTTTTTCAGGTTTGACTTTTAGCTTGCCTGTACAGAATTCAGGTGAGCTTATGCTATGATGCGGGTATTGTTGGCAACTGTGACCTATATTTATCACTTCATTGTCTTTTCACAAAGTTAGTTGTCAAGGATAAGTCTCTGGTGTACTATTGACTCTTAATATGTAAATGTATGTATATTTTTATGGATCACTTAGTATTATTGTTCTCTATTGATTTTTTGACATATCTTTATAAGTGTGTTTATGTTTTTGGACTGGTCAATCTCAGAGTAAGGGGATGGAATGGTAGATATATGTCTTGTGTAAATCAGATTGACAAAGACTGGCTTTTTGTGGGAATTTATTTAATAAGGACAATACTGTGGTACAAAAAGTTAAATGCTGCACAAATAGATATAGGCATTTGTTAGCTCTACGGGTCATAGAATAGAAAATATTATGGGATTGGTCTTTCCATCTGTTAGTAAAAGTTATCGCTACTCCTCTGAAACTACTCCCTTTGAATGGATGTTATTATCATCACTAAAACCTTTGTGATGTCTAATCAATGTTAACTAAAAATATTTGACATCCAAAATACCTGCCAGATCAGCCATCTTAAAAATCTTACTGTTTTTACCTCCTCCTGAACAGAAAGTCATATTGACATGGTTTTTTTTACTAGCAGACTTTTTATGATGTCTAATTGGTTTAAAATGAAAATGGTGCGATCTGAAATCCAATATGACTACCACACAGCAGCCATCTTAAAATGTTGTTATTGCCCCTCCTTCTGATTAGAAGATCATATCAGCTTGAAATTTTCACTAAAAGGCTTCAGTCTAGTTGGGTTTTAATGAAAATGGTGTTGACCTGATATCCTGTAGGGCAAACCACTGCAGCTATCTTTGTTATTATTAATGCTACTTCACCTGAATTGATGTTCTTATCAATATAAGGTTTTCCCTAAAATCCATCTTATGTGCTTATTTAGCCCATCTCAATGAAATATGTAAGCTATTCTACTACCTGCAGCATTAGCATCCACACAGATAGAAGCATGTAGATGTATGCATCCTCACTGAATGTCAACCGTTCTTTCTTCCTAGGTCATAGACGACAGTTTGGAGTGGGTTTCGTAGCATCAACCTCCAGGGGAGGGGGCTGAGGATGCTAACTTTATAGATGTCTGTACATTAGTTGTACATTCTTGTTTAAGGTTTTGTTTGGAGCTCAAGATTTTGCAGACTCAGTAAATATTGTTATTCACAGAATCATACAACTTGATGAGGAGATAAATGTTGATTGCACACTCATCACACTGAGAACTATATTTTATGCTTTGCTGACTGGTTAAACTTTGTGTTTTTGCTGAAGCTCTGTGCTGGAATCATCAAACTAGATGATTGTATGCGTCTATATTAGTAACACACCTGTACAACAAAGAAGGTCATGGTGACCTAGATTTCATATTTTACAGACTTGGATGAAGTTTTGCATTTAGTTCATAATGAAATAGGTTTTTATCACTCCGTGTCTATGCTATTATACCAGAATTCATGACACTTGCTGAGAGGATGTGTAGATTTGACAAGTACTGCACTTCTATCACAAGGTCACTGTGACCCATATTCAGACTCATGACAGTAACATCAAACTAAGTTATTGCATGGATTTATATTTATTAACATCAAAACCATTTATGTGCCTGCATTTATTTACAATCCACCCACCCACCCACTATGCTATTTTTTGGGGGGTATATGCATCATTTTCTTCATCAGATTTGGTTAGTTATAACACAGTTTGGTTATTAATACGGCCAGGTTCTATGATCTCAATCATTGTGTTACAGTGGAGTCAAACTATGATCTCAATCATTGTGTTACAGTGGAGTCAAACTATGATCTTAATATTGTGTTACAGTGGAGTCAAACTATGATCTCAATCATTGTGTTACAGTGGAGTCAAACTATGATCTCAAACATTGTGTTACAGTGGAGTCAAACTATGATCTCAATCATTGTGTTACAGTGGAGTCAAACTATGATCTCAATCATTGTGTTACAGTGGAGTCAAACTATGATCTCAATCATTGTGTTAGTGGAGTCAAACTAACTGTGTATATATGAATGAGTATAGGAATTAAATGAGTGAACTAAATGTTGTGTGCTTGCTTTGGCAGGGGGGGGGGGAGGCATCACTTGTAGTAGTTGATCATTGTACTGCTGGCTATCAGTCCTAGGTTCCACAGCACCTTTGATTTTCACCCAGTACACAGTATCATGGTTCTAGGGTTGGACAGTAATAATACTCCACCCCCATTGATAACTCATGGACAAACTGCAGCATAAGTGAGGACACAAGTTATGAAAGGACCTCTGAAACATTAAGAAAGGGATGGAAAATGACAGTGTGAAGGGTGGTAGTACAGGTTATGTAATTGTTTAATAGTTATGTTGGGAATAAAGTTAAATAAAAAGCTTTTCATAATGAAGTTCATTGCTTTTCTAATATTAGTTGCCTTTATTTTCAATATATCCAATTGCTAAAAGATCATTCAAATTTTACTTACATCACATCTATGAAACTTTTTTCATATGCCTAGTCCATGTTTTGCATGATCCCTTTACTATTGATGCTATTTACTATTTACTATTGATGGTCACATTTGTGAATGAGTATGATTAATGTTAAATATTTTAATTATCTGACATGCAGTGTGTCCTAGAAGTCAATTGAAATGAGTTTACTTGACACAAGACCATGACTAGTGCCTACACATTTTTCTAGGTCTACCCCCATTTATTTGATTTGATACAGAAGACTAATACAATAATAAAAAAGCAGGTCAATTTTTAATTGAGTATAACAGTGCGAGCAACATTGAAGTCGGAGATCAAATCACACTCAGAACCTAATTAGGTTCAAATGGAAATGCTAGTTATTGCTGTGACACTTGATTGACACTTTTAATGTTTGAATACCAGATGGAATATCATATTTATGATGATTACACTGAAACCAAATTAAATGACTTAACCAAAACACAAATTTCACTTGCCCAATTTTATTTTAAATTGGTATATATTTTTTAAGTGTTGTCACCAGAAGGCATATCACATTTATGATGATTACACCAAAACACAAATTTCACTTGTCCAGTTTTATTTCAAATTGGTATTTATTTTTTTAAGAGTTGTCACCAGTAGGTATTTCTAATATTTAATTGATCAAAAGTTCACCATATATTGTTATTGACAGTTTAGTGAGATTATACAGAAAGTTAATGTTAATGCGGACCCTATTGCTCTGTGTGACTCTAAAAATTAGAGATATATCAAGGTTTAATTAACTAATTTTGATCACAGGTTTATCCAGCAAAAAGAGGCCAATAAGATCGGGAAGGGTCATTTTCTATAAGAATAATTGGGATCCATGCCTGCCTCTGCATTATAAGCAAATAACCATGTTATCAATCTGATTAAAATCAGCTGTTACGTACTACGACACTAACATCTGAACTAACTCGATACGGGGTCATGTCCAGGTGACCTTTGCACTGACCAATCAAAACGCGACTGGCAAACCAGTAACAGTATTTCGCAGACATTGTGTCGGATGGAAAGAAACCGAGAGATATCGAAAGACAATAGAAAATGGAATCCCCCTCGGTGCAAATCATAACACCAATACAAACTTATTTTCTTGGAAATATTTGTGTTTTGTGCGGGTTTTCGTTCATCCAGATAGAAAGGCTTGAAGACGGCAGCGAGATTGAAAAGAAATTTCTGGACAGAAAACTTAAGTTAAATTCGAACGAGTGGAAAACATCGCGCTAGTTACTGAAGTAAGAATCGCTGCAGATGACGAAAGTGGAGTGTGCCAAAAATGTTACAGATCAGTTGAAAAAGTGTTGAGGTCAGAAAAGGAAGTTTTAGAGGTAAAGAAAAAGCTAAAAGAATCCGCAGAAACTGTTTCAAAAACTTTACTCTTAAATCTGCCTTCGCCGAAACGAAAATCCATCACAAAAAGGATGCTCAGAAGTCCAGTTTGCTTCGCTATGGAACTGATGTATGAAAGGTCCAATCCGATTGGTGGAAATTTTAATTAGTATGTATCATGCAAAGGTCGCCTGGACATGACCCCGTATCGAGTTAGTTCAGATGTTAGTGTCGTAGTACGTAACAGCTGATTTTAATCAGATTGACCATGTTATCTGAGTGTGCTGTAGCAGGGGAGCGGTATAGCTTGTCAGGCAGATTTTTAAAAAGTAAATACAAAACAATAATCACAGGTTTTTATAAACTCATTACAGCACCTCTGCTTTTGATGTTGTATAAATAAATGTTTTTATTGTTTTGTATCTGTTATGTCCTATCACAGAAATTAGGTGGAATGAGTAGGTTGGTAGCTGGGTAAGTGGATTCACAAAATGTTAGCACAATACTGACTTTAAATTGCCAATTGAAAGTTTGAATATTTCATTTGAAAATTATTCAAGGTTCTAATATTAAGATCTTTATTTGGAAAATGAGCTAAGAACAATTTACTCTGTGTATGATAATGTTTAGAGTGGTCTTTGGAGACTTGTAAAAGTTGATACAAGCTGTGTAATCATTGAATGCACTCTGGTTATTTAGCAATGTTAGATTATTATGTAATTCAGGCCAGTAAGCTACATTACCTCAATAAAGATTAATAATGCATATATTATTTAACTTTGGACAGTGACCTACATTTTCTCCAATAAGATTAATGTTTCATTTATTATGCAATTTTAGACAGTGACCTGCATTACCTCAATAAAAATTAGTGATGTTACATGTACTGTATGATTGGGACAGTGGTCAACATTACCTTAATAAAGGTTAATTTTAAATGCCTTATATAATTTCGGACAGTGATCTGTATTTCTTCAAAGATTAACATGAAATGTATTATGTACTTTGGGACATAGGCCTACATTACCTTAATAAAGATTAACATGAAATGTATTATGTACTTTGGAACATAGGCCTACATTACCTTAATAAAGATTAACATGAAATGTATTATGTACTTTGGGACATAGACCTACATTACCTTAATAAAGATTAACATGAAATGTATTATGTACTTTGGGACATAGGCCTACATTACCTTAATAAAGATTAACATGAAATGTATTATGTACTTTGGGACATAGGCTTACATTACCTTAATAAAGATTAACATGAAATGTATTATGTACTTTGGGACAGACTTATATTCATTACCTCAATAAAGATGTTACACCACGTAAAACTTTCATGAATGAAAATATTAGCATTTTGTGTGGTCAGTACTTGAGTATTTTCTTAGCACTGGAAACATTTTGTACTAAAGCATTAACATTTGCTAAATTGAAAATACAAAATGTAGAAGCTTTATGTCTCCTTTTAACATTTTCAGAGAAAGATCCATCAGAAAATACAATGTCATAGCTCCGTTAGTGCATCATACAATATGATACCATTATTGATAACATTTTAATTTAGTAAATAAGTTTTTTTATCTCGTTGTAGCCGTACTCCACTGATGTTTGTGTACCTATTTCTAGCCTTCCTAAAGTTATAACCAGGACAAAAGAGATGATAAAAGAAGCAGGAATTATAGGCAAGTTACCTTCCTTGACAAATGCATGGTTTAATTGTATAGGAATTATAGTTTGTTTGTTTGTTTGATTAGGATTTTTAACGTAGCTTTAACAATTTTTCAGTCAGTGAGGCAGTTTATAGTGATGTCTAGCACTGAGACATCATGCCGCAGACATGTAGCATGATGTCTCACCCAGTCACATTATCCTGACACCAGGCCGACCAGTCCTAACACTAACCTCTTAATGCTGAGCGTCAAGCGAGGCAGCTGTTAGTACCATTTTTGTTAGTCTTTGGTATGACTCGGCCGGGGATCGAACCGACGACCTCCCGCTTCCGGGGCGGACGCTCTAACCACTAGGCCACCGGAGCGGTTATAGGAATTATAGGCAAGTTACCTTCCTTGACAAATGCATGGTTTAACTCTATAGGAATTATAGGCAAGTTACCTTCCTTGACAAATGCATGGTTTAATTGTATAGGAATTATAGGCAGGTTACCTTCCTTGACAAATGCATGGTTTAATTGTATAGGAATTATAGGCAAGTTACCTTCCTTGACAAATGAATGGTTTAATTGTATAGTTATCACTTTTAACTTTGACTTTAAGAATGTAAGAATTAAATTGATATATCAAGTTCACATGATATAGTGGTCACCTTTTCAATAAATAAAGATGGCATTTAAAGGGATGACATCATTGGATGGGAGGCATAAAATCAAAGTGTATTATTTTGGCGTTAGAGGATCCAGCTGTAGGAGACCATCTTGAGAGGTGCTTTTCAAAAGGGGAACCATTTTACAACAAAAAAATAAAGAAATTATAAAACACCATGAATAATTCATCATCATTTAAAAAAAAAAAATATTATTCTAAGTCACATTTTCAATCATATTACTTAAAAGTTATTTGACATACAAGGCCATGAATTGATTCACCTTGGTGACATTCTTATTCAAGGCAATGATATGTAATAACTTTTGTTCTCTTACATGCATCTAGATCTACCTGTATTGGATTGTTTTACTTCGTAATATACCTATGCAAATTAGCACAATGGGCTCAGCCTCTCCTGCCTTCAAACACACCATGTTAGCTACATGTAACAGGCTGAAGTTTTTTTATGAAGATTACTGAAAATGATGGCTGTTGTAAATTTACCATGTCAGGAAGGTTTTAGCATAGCCTGCTATGTTATGGCAGTTCATAGTTCTTGCTAAAATATTGCATTTATTCATCTGAAAACAAAATTATATAACAATAAAGATATATATATATATATATATATATATATATATATATATATATATATATATATATATATATATATATATATATATATATATATATATATATATATATGTCATTAAATATAATCAAATTTACATTTGAAGAGCACATGTAATTACATTTGCATATGAAATTGTTTCTAATTAATTTTTGTCCCTTATAAAACCTTGAGTTTCTTGTACTAATGTTTAGATAGCTATTTTCCAAGTTGTGTCTTCTTTTCACAGCTTTTAATTACATTAATTCTCTCCTCAGTATTAGAATTTGTAGCACTGTAGTTGGAGGTTCTAACATTGTTATTAAGGTGTTAACATTATCAGTGTTAGAATTTGTAGCACTGTAGTTGGAGGTTCTAACATTGTTATTAAGGTGTTAACATTATCAGTGTTAGAATTTGTAGCATTGTAATTGGAGGTTCTAACATTGTTATTAAGGTGTTAACATTATCAGTGTTAGAATTTGTAGCATTGTAGTTGGAGGTTCTAACATTGTTCTTAAGGTGTTAACATTATCAGTGTTAGAATTTGTAGCATTGTAGTTGGAGGTTCTAACATTGTTATTAAGGTGTTAACATTATCAGTGTTAGAATTTGTAGCATTGTAGTTGGAGGTTCTAACATTGTTATTAAGGTGTTAACATTATCAGTGTTAGAATTTGTAGCATTGTAGTTGGAGGTTCTAACATTGTTATTAAGGTATTAACATTATCATTGTTATTAAGGTGTTAACATTATCAGTGTTATTAAGGTGTTAACATTATCAGTGTTATTAAGGTGTTAACATTATCAGTGTTATTAAGGTGTTAACATTATCAGTGTTATTAAGGTGTTAACATTATCAGTGTTATTAAGGTGTTAACATTATCAGTGTTATTAAGGTGTTAACATTATCAGTGTTATTAAGGTGTTAACATTATCAGTGTTATTAAGGTGTTAACATTATCAGTGTTATTAAGGTGTTAACATTATCAGTGTTATTAAGGTGTTAACATTATCAGTGTTATTGAGGTGTTAACATTATCAGCGTTATTAAGGTGTTAACATTATCAGCGTTATTAAGGTGTTAACATTATCAGCGTTATTAAGGTGTTAACATTATCAGCGTTATTAAGGTGTTAACATTATCAGTGTTATTAAGGTGTTAACATTATCAGTGTTATTAAGGTGTTAACATTATCAGTGTTATTAAGGTGTTAACATTATCAGTGTTATTAAGGTGTTAACATTATCAGTGTTATTAAGGTGTTAACATTATCAGTGTTATTAAGGTGTTAACATTATCAGCGTTATTAAGGTGTTAACATTATCAGCGTTATTAAGGTGTTAACATTATCAGTGTTATTAAGGTGTTAACATTATCAGTGTTATTAAGGTGTTAACATTATCAGTGTTATTAAGGTGTTAACATTATCAGTGTTATTAAGGTGTTAACATTATCAGTGTTATTAAGGTGTTAACATTATCAGTGTTATTAAGGTGTTAACATTATCAGTGTTATTAAGGTGTTAACATTATCAGCGTTATTAAGGTGTTAACATTATCAGCGTTATTAAGGTGTTAACATTATCAGTGTTATTAAGGTGTTAACATTATCAGTGTTATTAAGGTGTTAACATTATCAGCGTTATTAAGGTGTTAACTTTATCAGTGTTATTAAGGTGTTAACATTATCAGTGTTATTAAGGTGTTAACATTATCAGCGTTATTAAGGTGTTAACATTATCAGCGTTATTAAGGTGTTAACATTATCAGTGTTATTAAGGTGTTAACATTATCAGTGTTATTAAGGTGTTAACATTATCAGCGTTATTAAGGTGTTAACATTATCAGTGTTATTAAGGTGTTAACATTATCAGTGTTATTAAGGTGTTAACATTATCAGTGTTATTAAGGTGTTAACATTATCAGTGTTATTAAGGTGTTAACATTATCAGTGTTATTAAGGTGTTAACATTATCAGCGTTATTAAGGTGTTAACATTATCAGTGTTATTAAGGTGTTAACATTATCAGCGTTATTAAGGTGTTAACATTATCAGCGTTATTAAGGTGTTAACATTATCAGTGTTATTAAGGTGTTAACATTATCAGCGTTATTAAGGTGTTAACATTATCAGCGTTATTAAGGTGTTAACATTATCAGCGTTATTAAGGTGTTAACATTATCAGCGTTATTAAGGTGTTAACATTATCAGCGTTATTAAGGTGTTAACATTATCAGCGTTATTAAGGTGTTAACATTATCAGTGTTATTAAGGTGTTAACATTATCAGTGTTATTAAGGTGTTAACATTATCAGTGTTATTAAGGTGTTAACATTATCAGTGTTATTAAGGTGTTAACATTATCAGTGTTATTAAGGTGTTAACATTATCAGTGTTATTAAGGTGTTAACATTATCAGCGTTATTAAGGTGTTAACATTATCAGTGTTATTAAGGTGTTAACATTATCAGTGTTAGAATTTGTAGCATTGTAGTTGGAGGTTCTAACATTGTTATTAAGGTGTTAACATTATCAGTGTTAGAATTTGTAGCATTGTAGTTGGAGGTTCTAACATTGTTATTAAGGTGTTAACATTATCAGTGTTAGAATTTGTAGCATTGTAGTTGGAGGTTCTAACATTGTTATTAAGGTATTAACATTATCATTGTTATTAAGGTGTTAACATTATCATTGTTATTAAGGTGTTAACATTATCAGTGTTATTAAGGTGTTAACATTATCAGTGTTATTAAGGTGTTAACATTATCAGTGTTATTAAGGTGTTAACATTATCAGTGTTATTAAGGTGTTAACATTATCAGTGTTATTAAGGTGTTAACATTATCAGTGTTATTAAGGTGTTAACATTATCAGTGTTATTAAGGTGTTAACATTATCAGTGTTATTAAGGTGTTAACATTATCAGTGTTATTGAGGTGTTAACATTATCAGCGTTATTAAGGTGTTAACATTATCAGCATTATTAAGGTGTTAACATTATCAGTGTTATTAAGGTGTTAACATTATCAGTGTTATTAAGGTGTTAACATTATCAGTGTTATTAAGGTGTTAACATTATCAGTGTTATTAAGGTGTTAACATTATCAGTGTTATTAAGGTGTTAACATTATCAGCGTTATTAAGGTGTTAACATTATCAGTGTTATTAAGGTGTTGACATTATCAGCGTTATTAAGGTGTTAACATTATCAGTGTTATTAAGGTGTTAACATTATCAGTGTTATTAAGGTGTTAACATTATCAGTGTTATTAAGGTGTTAACATTATCAGTGTTATTAAGGTGTTAACATTATCAGTGTTATTAAGGTGTTAACATTATCAGTGTTATTAAGGTGTTAACATTATCAGTGTTATTAAGGTGTTAACATTATCAGCGTTATTAAGGTGTTAACATTATCAGTGTTATTAAGGTGTTAACATTATCAGCGTTATTAAGGTGTTAACATTATCAGTGTTATTAAGGTGTTAACATTATCAGTGTTATTAAGGTGTTAACATTATCAGCGTTATTAAGGTGTTAACATTATTAGTGTTATTAAGGTGTTAACATTATCAGTGTTATTAAGGTGTTAACATTATCAGCGTTATTAAGGTGTTAACATTATCAGTGCCCATGGTACTAATGACTGTAATGATATTTTTTATCAGGCTATGGGGAAATAATATATAGAGGAGTCTCATTAATCCAGACTGTTTATCCAGACATATTGAAACAGGAATGAAATTTAAATGTATTATTTTGCTCCCTTAATCCAGATATCCATGTTCTAGATCTGGAAATCAAAATCCAGGACCAGAGTGTCAAATTACTATAAAACTTTCCTCAATAATCTGGAAATAATCTGTCCCAAAAAAAAGATAATTTGATGAATTGCAGATGAAAATCAGTTGGATAACACTGATTCATGTATGTAAATTTAGAGATGTGTCAATTTATCTGTCTCTCATTGGTTGAATTCTAGTGGCCTGTTAAATGGCCCATTAAAATGCATACAATTAATTCATGTAGTCATGTGCATGGAAAATTTCAGTTTTTTCTATTTGCCAATGGGTGCATCAATAACTAAATAAACACACT
This sequence comes from Unio delphinus, assembly GCA_029339505.1. NCBI lineage: Eukaryota > Metazoa > Mollusca > Bivalvia > Unionida > Unionidae > Unio > Unio delphinus. The sequence goes on from JAQISU010001238.1 coordinate 17,377,657, forward strand.
GAGATTGAAACCTCCTCACTTATGACATAACCATGTGGTTAATAAATTATGTGTGTCATTAAGTCTCATTTACCAACTGTATGTAGCAATCACAGTTTGTTGATTGCTTCACAAATAAAGTTTATTGATTTAAACTTTAGACAGTATAGGGCTTCATTTGGGAATAAAAAGGAATTTCAGTTAATAAATCCTTAGCAGCTATAACAGTAGTTAAATACAAATTATAAAAATGACTTCATTTTATTAGTTTTCCATAGCGCAATTAACTGCAAGATATCAGTTTGTATTCATTGTTTTTTGTACATTATACATTAACCATGGTGACATTATCCAGCAAGTTTATACAAGTAGAGATACCGGCCAGCAAAAAAAAAATAATTTGCTAGTAATGTTTATACATATATTTATGTACAAGGACATGTTATAATAAATTGAAATAAAAATAGGTCAACAGTTGTATTCATTAATATATTATTGAATATAAATGTACAACTAGAAAATACATGTACATGTATACAGTATGATGACATGGTAAAATAAAAACTGGTGTGATTCAGAAAACTCATTAATCCGAACATATTCACTGGGAACAAAGTTGCCCAGATTAAGAAGGTTCCACTGTATATACATGCACATTATATAGGTACCAATTAATATAACAAAAAGCAAATTTTTTAGTAAATTATGTTTCTCCGAGAATACTTACCCGATCACATTACTTTTGGGATATAGCCTGCTACCTCGCGAATCCAGCCTTACCAAAAGACGAAAATTCGTCTTTCCTGTCTATTTCATATAGACAAAGGGCAATAACTCTTGCCCATTACCTCCCCTTGCTACCCGCTAGGTGTCGCTACTTTAGTTTTTTAAGCTGAGCGGTATATAACACACGAGGATGCTTGCATGGCGGGGTGGTTGGGAGGGTTTCTTAGTAATGTGATTGGGTAAATATTCTCGGAGAAACATAATTTACTAAAAAATTTGCTTTCTCCTTTGAATACGTTCCCCGATCACATTACTTTAGGAGAATAAGTAATAGGAGGAGGGAATGATGAGCATCCGACCTCTACTCCGGGTATCCTTGAGGGAATGGTGGCTGGATTCCCCCATTCTAGTGATAACCCGTTCTCCTAAGATCATCAGCAACACAGCCTATTGTCACCTGATAGGTGACTGTTATATACAGGTAAGAAGATAATTATTGAAGTCTTCTTACCTAAACAAGTTTTTTTTTTTTTTTTTTTTTTTTTCACTGGCGAATCCAGCGAAGCTGAGAGGCTGTGTTGCTGCTTTTAAATGGGTCTGGTGGGCATCTGGGCTGCCGACACAGGACCTACTAAATTCAAGCTTTGCCTCTGTGAGGTCAAATCTCTAAGATAAAAGCTGGAGAAGGTTGACTCCGCATGCCAGCCGACCGCGTCTATTATATCTCGGATCGAGACATTGCGGGCAAAGGCAAGGCTTGTCGAAATTGCTCTAATCTCATGAGCTGTAATCTTCATGAGTCTACTCTGGTCTGGTGAGAGTTCAGAATATGCTGAGCGAATAACCCACTTCAACCATGAAGCCAGGGCTTGGGGGGTGATATCCCGTTTCCCCGTTTTCACTGGTAGAAAGAGGCGCGTGCGTGTGTCCCTACTCGCCACTGTGCGTTTTAAATAGTGTTTTAGTGCTCGAACGGGGTCTTGCATGGCCGCTGTTCTCGACTTATCTATAGAAGAGAGCGAGTAAATGACTACTCTCTGATTGCCCATGGACGGCAACCTATTTTTGGCTACGAATCCTGGTTGCGTTAGGAGCACCACTGAACCATCTGATTTGAACTGGAGATAGTTCGGGTCACAGGACAGGGCATGTAACTCGCTCACCCTGCATGCTGAAGCTAAGGCTATTAAAAAGCATGTTTTGTATGATAGTAGCTTTAACGAAGTGTGGGCTAAAGGCTCAAATTTGTCTGAATTGAGCCATGTTAAAACCCAGGACAGATTCCATTTTGGAAACAGGGAGAGTGATTTGGGGCGATTAAAATCAAAATTGGCTAAAAGATCTGACAGATCTTTGTTCTGTCCTATATCACATCGACCATGATGGCGGAATGTGTCCGATATCATAGAGCGGTAGCCTTTGATAGTAATTGGAGCCAAATGTTTTTCCTCGAAAAGCCAGAGAAAAAAGTCGGCCAGTTGAGGGATTGAGACACTCAAAGGGACGATGTTATTGATACAGCACCAGTCCCTAAAAACCCTCCATTTTCCCTCGTAAGCTTTCAGAGTGGAGGGCCTTCTTGCTCTCGAGATTCTCTCCACAACTGAACTTTTGAATTGTTTGGCTCGCAAGGCTGTCCGGACAAGAGCCAAGCGTGAAGAAGAAGACTGTCCGGGCAGGGGTGGAACACCCATGACCGTGGTTGCTTGAGAAGATTTGGAGTTGCTGGGATCTTCCTGGGTAGATCTATCGCTAGATCGAGTAAATCGTTGATCCAGGACTTGTTCCAGCTGAGAGGGGCAATCAGAATCATCTGACAATTCTGACCCCTTAACTTCTGAATTATTTTCGGTACCAAGACCGAGGGAGGGTAGGCGTATGCCCACAATCCTTCCCAACTGAATGACAGAGCGTCCACGGCCCAAGCCTCTGGGTCTGGAACCGGGGAGACGAAGGTGGGCAACTTGTGATTCCACCTTGTCGCAAAAAGGTCGATTATCGGACGACCCCAAAGCGTGCAAATCTGAAGAAAGACCGATTGATGGAGTGACCATTCCGTGTGAATTATTTGACCTTTTCTGGATAAAGTGTCGGCCAGAACATTGAGTCTGCCCGGAATGTGTCTGATTTGTACCTTGACTTGGAGGCTTTCGCACCAACGGAGAAACTGCCAGATCAGAATGCACAAGTCTGGTGATTTGGTGCCCCCTTGTTTGAGGAGGTATGACACTACCACAGAGTTGTCCGACATAATGAGGACAGTTTTCCCTATTAGTTGATCCTTCCAGAAATTAAATGCATTGATGACAGCCTTCATTTCTAAAAGATTGATGTGGAGAGCCATCTCCCCTGGCTCCCATGTGCCGCTGACTGTAGCGAAGTCCGGCAGCAGATGTGCACCCCACCCGTAGGTACTGGCGTCGGTACATACCGTTATCTCCGCTTGGGGCTTTCCAGAGGAATTCCTTTGGATAGCCAACTGTAGTTGTGCCACTGACGCAGGAATGATCGTATCTCGGGTGTGATCCTTATTGCTTGATTGAGGGGACTTGAAAAGGGGCGCCATTGTGCTAGTAACGTCATTTGTAAGGGGCGCATAAAAAGACGGCCGAGCGGGATCAAGTCCGCCGCTGCGCTGAATAATCCGAGGAGTTGCAAGAACTCTCTCGCTGAAACCCACGTCTGGTTTGAAACGGACTCGACGAATTCTACGATCCTGAGAACTCGAACTCGGGGAAGCCGTACTAGATTCAGATCGGTTATAAACTCCATACCCAGGTGTACAAAATGCTGGGAGGGACGGAGATCGGACTTTTCCCAGTTCACAAGAAACCCGAGATGATCTAAAAGAGATAGAAGATCGTTCCTGCCTTTGAGAAGAGTAGAACTTACCATATGTTTCTGAAGGACGTCGTCCAGGTACACTGCCGTCCCTGTAGATGACGTCGAGCGGAACAAGGTGACGACGCAACTCATAACCTTGGTAAAAGCCCAAGGGCTGATATTGAGGCCAAAGGGTAGGACCCTGAACTGATAAACCGTGTCTCGGTAAGCAAACCTGAGAAATTTCCGTGATGCACGGTGGATAGGGACGTGAAAATATGCGTCGGTCAGATCTAGGCTGACGGCATACTCGTCCCGTCGAATGGAGAGGCGGATTGATCGTGCCGTCTCCATCTTGAATTTTGGTGGTAAAATGTATCGGTTGAGTCGACTCAGGTCGATTATCGGTCTCAATTTGCCGGTCTCCTTCCGGATAATAAACAGCCTGGAATAAAACCCCGGGGATTGTGGTTTTTCCACAATCTCCACCGCCCGTTTTTCTATGAGCAGCCGTATCTCCTGCTGCAGACAGGTATCCTTTTCCCTCTCTGACGGTACGTCTGTAAAGAGGGGAGAGGATGACAGGGGAGGGGGTTGGATAAATGAAATCCGAAGACCCTCCGAAATGACCTGGATCACCCACTTGTTCTGAGGAAATAAGGTGATCCATCGGTCCCGAAAATGCAGGAGTCGGCCGCCCACGGGAAGGCTGCCCCTGGGCGGTGGGGAGGGTAAGTCAACGTCTATTGTTAGGAGGCTTGAAGGCGGAGAAACTTTGTTTCTTGTCGCCTCTGTATGGTTGCCTCCTAGGTTGTTTAGACTGTTGTCTCCTGGCATAATGCATATTTGTTGGGAAGGATCTTTTGTCCCCGGACCGCTGAACCTCCCTCCGCTGTGGCGGGGGCTGCTTTCTCCGAAACAGCTGTAGGGGCTGAGCGGCCAGATGGAGGGGCAATTCCTGAGCTGCCTGCCTCCGAATTTCTTCAATCTTGCCTCCAAAGAGTAACTGTGACCCAAATGGAGTCGTCCTTAAAGCCAGCTTATGATGGGGTTTAAGCGACGTGCCCTTCAGACATGCGTCATGACGTATCAGGTCTAGGTTGGCAGAAGCAGTCAGCGCATTGGCCATGGAATGGTGAGCTGCCCTGTTAAGAACCGTAGCTAACCGGGCCGTCGATTCCCAAGCATGTTCATTGCCAGATTTTTCAGCGATCCTGAAAATGGCTAGGGAGGCTAGGTCTAACAGTGAAGACGTAGCGACTACATTTCGAACCAGCTTGGACGTGGCATTGAACACAGTTTTGTCCACTTTATAAGACAATGGAGCAGACATATGGACTGCTGCCATATTTTTATCCAGAGCCGGGACCTCAGTACTGAACGCATCGGAGTGAGTTTTGTACCATCGACCTGAAAACGACGCTGGTACTTGGCTTTCAGAAAAGAACGCCTTAGCATTTCCTGGATCCCCTATACGTGTCGACAGACGGTCATTAATTTCCTTAATTTTTGTCGACTGGGGAAGGAGGCGGAAGGATAGAGTCTCTTCCCCCTCATCCAGATCGACCGACGCTCTAACCTTATAGTCGGTAATGGCAGCAGGAGGTGGAGGGCATTCTGAAGGGGCCAACACCCTATAAATTTCCTCCACTGCGGCTTTGAAGCTGAACTCAGTCTGTTCCATAGTTGGATCTGCATACAGCTGATTTGCCTGCGATTCATCGCACTCACTATGTGCATAATCTTGCTCTTGTAAAGCATCCATATCGGGGTAATGGATACCAGGTGGCATAGATGACTCGATTCCGTCATCTCTGATAAAGGCATTCACTCTCCCTTGTGGATGAGCTGTTAGCCTATGGACGGCCGGCAATGCCGAATGAATTGATTGGCATCTGTTTGGCCTGAGTGTCTGCGACGGGCCAGCTATGACCGGCACCGACTGCTCGAATGGTCGGGTTGGATCGAGAGATTCATCGCCAACATCTGTGTCATGGTAGTGATATGTAACCGGTAGTACGGATTGACAGAAGGAAACATCACTAGAATCTTCGTCAATCCGATTTGTGCGGATTGCGGTATGATAAAAGTCCCCGTACTGGTACAGTGGTACAGTCGGACGGGCTGGTATATGACTAGAATCTCCATACAGTTGGACGACCGGTGCCTGTTGGGCTGGACGGCCGGAGCCGGATGGACGGTCAGTGCCGGCAAGTGTCGGCTGGAAGCTTGGCTGGACGACCGGTGCCATTTGGGCTGAACGGTCGTTGCCGGATCGACGCCCGGTGCCGGTTAGTGCCAGCTGGAAGGTCGGCCGGATGACCGGTGCCATATGGGCTGAACGGTCATTGCCGGATGGACGCCCGGTGCCGGTTGGTGCCGGCTGGAAGGTCGGCTGGACGACCGGTGCCATTTGGGCTGAACGGTCGTAGCCGGATGTACGGCCGGTGCCGGCTGGAAGGTCGGCTGGACGGCCAGTGCCATGCAGGATTTATGGTTGTCCTCTCTCGCCTTGTATTTCTTGCACTTTACACATTTGGTTGACATTCTTGCTGAAACGAGACAAGAGAAACAAACTCATAAACAACTCAGTTATGTTAAGTCGTTACTACTATAACCGTTAGTAACAAGAAAAGCTAAATATTCAGAGTCGTTAAATTAGTTACAAACGACGCTCTTAGCAAATCGGCATTCCGTTAATGCGCTACTGCACAACCGTTACTAACGAAGTAAGCAAAATTATCAGTGTTTCATGAATATTCTACTTACACAAGAGAGAACTAAGTGTCAAGCAACTCAGAACATTATAAATTGTCTCATGCTACCACCGTTATTGACGGAGTAAGCTAAAACATTCAATGTCACGTAAATCAAAGTATCAACATGCGTATCACGACATCGTGCTTGTAACTTGGTCTCGATAACCGAAGTCCATAAAGGTGACAAAGTCACTAAATTTTTGGAACAAATGTTAAAATAAGGTATACAACCTGTGGAAGAATAAATCCTAAACACAATAAATCCCAAATAAACTTCGGATGGACCGAGAATATAAAATTACGGCTTGGATTATCGGAGGCTCTATTGACGGTGTTATTACCCGTCAGCGAAGCTAAAAAACTAAAGTAGCGACACCTAGCGGGTAGCAAGGGGAGGTAATGGGCAAGAGTTATTGCCCTTTGTCTATATGAAATAGACAGGAAAGACGAATTTTCATCTTTTGGTAAGGCTGGATTCGCGAGGTAGCAGGCTATATCCCTAAAGTAATGTGATCGGGGAACGTATTCAAAGGAGAAAGACATAAACTCATTCAGAAACAAAATAATTTAGAGACAAAAGACATTGTCTTGACTTATTGATAACAAAAGAGATTAACTCTATAAAGTTTGTAATTGGCTGCACCATATTTAACAGACAACAGCTTAGTGTGTGGGATGTTATGACTGTAACATGAAGAAAAAACAAGCAAACAACACAACCCTTCAATAGTATCAATTGAATCAAGGAAATGAGTCTTACTTAATGGTTTGAGACAGAGACCTTAGTCACAGATGAAGTCCAAAGATGAACATTGTATGTGACCACTACCTTCACTTTGGCAGCCCATGACCTGTTGTTGTTGTAGGTTATACATGGCGGCCAGTATTAATGGTGAAGGAACAACCCCAGAAAGAACCACAAACCATGATAAGCTACTGGCAAGCTTTCTAATATATCCACATTGGCTGAATATGAGACTCAAACCCATGCAGATAGAGGTGAGACAGCAGTGATCCATAACGATGAGCACTTTAGACCACTCTGGGCCCTTAAACCTTTTGTAATAACAAAATCTTGTTAACACAATTAGATAAAAACCATCAGTGGTAATGTTTGAAGTTTGAAAGCTATATTTGTATTTATAAGTGGATGACCTAATCATATTGTCTATCATTTTTTTAATTATTCCAGTTTTTGCATATTTTTGTAAGTGTCCTGATTATATTTTCACACCATTATGGCAATTTTTTGGGACATTTTTCCAAACTTTTTGAAGTTTTTTAAACTTTTGTATTCTGTATGTTACAAACATAAATCTTAGATTCCATTTTGATTCTGTTTAGGTCCTATTGTTGGCCATGTGGGAGATGGAAATTTCCATGTATTCTATCCAGTCCATCCTGATGACCATGAAACCCTAGCCAAAATTAAGGATGTATCCTATAAAATGGCTCTGTAAGTAACAGCTTCCATTTTCACAATCTCTTCTTTCAGGTTCATTTGTGTTTGGTCATGTAGGGGATGGGAATATTCACTCCCTATTTGTGTTTGATCCACAAAAACAGGAGGAGAGACAGAGAGTTAAATTGATATCAGATAGGATTGGAGGGTAAGTACAGTCTTCTGTTGATTTTGACTGGTTTTCAATCTGTATTTAAACTGATTATTAGTGTTGAGTAAGGCATGTTAACCTTATATTTTAGCACTCTTTGCTTAAAAGTCGAGAATCAGATTTGCTGAGTTTGGAGGCAAAAGAAAATTCAAGAAATACTGGTACATTTTGAGCTTTTGTTTCTTTTCTGAAATTAGGAAGCAAAATAAGTTATTTACTTTAATAGTTTTATTCTTTTATAAAAGATTCTCTTAGTATAATGCATCTTAGGCATTGTACACTTTATTTTTTGCATTTTCTAAACAAAATTGCAGAGAAAGTCCTAGCTTATTTTTATCCCACAAACAATAATGTTAATGTAATTACTATCCCTGGTTCTTCCTCCACCATTAATTCTGGCCACCATGTATGGCCTGTCATGTGCTGAAAAATGGCATTAAACCGTACAACAATAGCAACTAATACAGTCATGGTAATACTAGCAAGGCATGCATGCACCCTATGAACCACTCCGGTGGCCTATTGGTTAGAGCATCCACCACGAAAGATGGAGGTCGTGGGTTCAATCCCCAGCCAAGTCATACCAAAGAATTACAAAAATGGTACTAACAGCTACCAAGCTTGGCGTTCAGCATTAAGAGGTTAGTGATAGGACATGTGTCGGCCTGATGTCAGGATAATGTGACTGGGTGCTACATCATGCTACATATACTTTCAGTTATAGAGTTATTTGGTGTTTGTAAATGTTTCTTTCTACCTACTAATATAGGAAAATAATATACTTCATTTAGATACCTCATTTACTCATTATAAATCAATTCTAACTGCATACTGTACAGACCCAGGTCTGACATCACGAAATATGCAGACAAGTCTTTGTGCACTTTGTTATGAGTAGTAATTTGAACACACAACATAAACTAAGATCTGTTGGCACATTATACCATGGCAGATCAGGGTATATATCTGCAACTGGACTCTACTTAGAAACATGTGTAAAGAAAATCTGCTTGTATAAACCAGTTTATGCCAGTACCATGGGTGACCTTGACAGACCATCTGGACTATGTGGTATTAGAAAATTAGTGCTTTAGACCCTAAAGGATATATGCTTGGAGGTTTGATATCTCACCCTTAGTATTTCTTCCTATTACAAATTATTTGTTCATTATTGTGAATCCTTTCTAATGAGGAACATTAGATGTATTGCCTTCAAGGCCATTTTGTCTACCTTTTAGGTTGGCTCTTGAATTGAATGGTACTTGTACAGGGGAGCATGGGATAGGTCAAGGTAAACGGGAACTCCTGGAACGTGAAATTGGGGAGTCCGGCATCGAGGTGATGAAGCAGCTCAAAATGGCACTTGACCCTAAAGGAATCATGAATCCTGGAAAAGTCTTTTTCTAATAGATTAGTTCTTGAATTGACTGTCTCAGCTAAATGGAGATTTCACAAAATTGTTTTTCTACAGTGACATTACCAGTATTGTATAGTTTATCTGAGATGGATTTTTCATACTGCCTAAATTATAGTTGACCAAAATGCTTTTGGTATACACTTGCAAATTAAGAAAAACATGTACAACAATTAAACTGTCCTAAAATCCAATTTTTCAGTAGTGTTGGTTGATCTCAGACATAGTGAACACTGTTTGTATGGAATTGTAATGTTCAGGTTTTAAATAATTGGGGATTGTTTTGAAGAAATTATTTTTCTAAATGATTTTCTTATGGGATTTAGAGTGAGTCATGATTTTTTTTAATTTTTACTTGGAAACATGTTTGGAGTAGATTACAAAACAAATAATATCAAATCTTATGCACTTTAATAATATTACAGATATAGATATTTTTTAATATAAATTAGCAGTATTTCACATTTCAGAAGATATTTATATTATGTTTATTGTCAGAAGAAAAGTACTAAATTTATCACCATAGCAACTCAAGATATTTTTAATCTGAGATAAAGTTTTGTACAAATTCAGTACACTTTTTAATGCTCACCTGTTTCTTATGCAGGTATATATATGGATAGATGGATGAAGGTAAGGAATTGATTGCTTATACATTCAAAAAATATACTATATAGGCCTATATCATACATGTAATTGATGGACTTTAGATGCAGCAAGTCCTAAAGACATCTTAACACAAACAAGGAAGTTAGGAATGTTTTTATGCTATACTTTGCATTATTTATAGCATTTTGCAGTACTCGTGTTAAGTTAGTCCAGATATTATCATGTAATTACATCTTTAAAGAGAATAGTTTGGTTTTTCAGTGTGTGATAAAATACTGGAAAACAATCTCCACTGTTTAAATGTTGTGCATTTGAATATTTGAAGGCTATATGTATGTGTGTATTTCTGTATGTATGCAAATCATGTGATTATATTATTTGATAAAAATCTAAACAAAATGAGCAAGATAAATACAGCTAATACATATATATATTTGTAAACAGTATTAATAGATTCTACTTTCACTTTAATGTTATTGATTCAGGTCTATAACTGAGATTCCTCCAACTTCTTCTTTTTCTTTCTTTCTTTCCTTTCTTTTTTTTTCTTTCATTACTTTTATGCCAGACTTGAATGTTGAATAGCCATATAGGAACACCTATGACCATTAGTCCAGCCAGTTATGACCTATGACCATTAGTCCAGCCAGTTATGACCTATGACCATTAGTCCAGCCAGTTATGATTTGAATCTAAGTCACTATCTGGGCATTTTGTTGGGGTACTCGTGTTCCATGAGCACATATCTTTAAGTTTTCAAATATCGCAATAATTGAGCATGTAAAATATATCATTTGTATTTACTCTGTGGAAGTGTTTTTTCCACCTTTGGTTTTCTTTGGGGAGTTGAGGGGATAACATTGGTTCAGGACTTTCCAATCCTAACATTGTTATATGTTTGGTAGGTATAGGACATGAAAATTGAAATACTAGTTTTTGCAAGTAAATCGAGCTATTTTTCAATGGAGATGCATCCGAGAATGATAAAAATTCAGTCTCGACTGTCTCTGTGATGCAGTGTGGCGTACTTTTGTGACATGAAAGGAGTGGAGGGTCGACAATTCTCAAAATGCAATTTTGTCAATTTTTAGAAAAACATGGTCCTACTTAATTTCATGAAAATGAACAGTCTACAACTCTGGATTGTGCCAGAAAACATGTCTTTTGCTTCAGTTTTAATTAGAACAAACAATGAAAGCTATACCAAATCACACGTGTCGTCAGCCTGCTGAGGAATGTGTGTACCCTTTTCCCGAACCCATATTTTTTTTCATGAAATCTAACACACCTGTTGGACATTCATGACAACTGTTTCATGTTTGTATAATTATTTCAACAGAATATTGCCATGCTTAATAAATACTAAAAAATTGGAAATTTGTGAAACAACCCCATATCATTGTTTACATCATTCTTTGTCATTATTTTGAATAGAGCTTTCTAGGACTAAATTCATACAGATATAATCTTGCCATGACACCGTTCATTTAAACAAGTTTGATACATAATTTGAAGAGAAGACATAAACACTATTTTTGCTTATCTGAATGAAAATCAATATAGATATAAATATGAAATAACTTATAGAAGTTATTAAATCGAGTTTTGTACACTAACGCCGATGACCGACAATGGGGTCATTGCGCTAAATATTTGAGGGATAATTTGGCCTACACACAGGTCTTTGCAGATATAGCTGAAACGACCAGATAGGACTCCTGAATTGAGACTTTGTACGGTAAATAGAGGTTACTCAGAAATATGAAATATACATGGATATATTCCAAATTGTTGGAAGCTTAAGACTTACCATGTTTATTTGTATAAAATCTTCTTAATGTATGAAAAAAAAACTTTAAAACTTTCAACGCTTCGCAAAAATACTTATATTTTCTTCCATGGGCCGCTTAATACCATAAACAAGTATCTGGATATGTATTCTGTTGGGTTCCAGTGATTTTACATTCAAACGATCCAAATTTATCTCAAAATATGCCGTAACAGCAGACCACAGTTCTGGAGCCAAAGTGGCATCAGAAAATGGGAAGCCAGAAAAGGTTATTTCCCCTGTCAGTCCTATACCTATGTTTGGGATAATTTTATAAGTGTTCACATAAAATAATAGTTCTATTTAATTGTATTTGGATATACTTTTATCTGTGTGTTCTTCTGCTTGTCAGTTTTGTTTGCTTTATATCTCCTGAAGTTCATAAAACTTTTGGTATAACATAGTTTTTCATTACATATAAGCATTGTCGGATTATTACTTTAGAGTATTGGTACTTTTTTGATGGTCCCCTTTACAAAGTCAACATTTACAAATGCTGACAAAATATTAAGTTATATTGAGGAATGGAGACTATTTGTGTAACTGTTAACTTGAGATAAATTATCAGAAAAGCTATTATCAGTCCTATATATTTATCTATGTTTATCTTTATAAGATCTACAGCTGACTAAAATTGTTCCAGTCATTCCAGTACTATATTCAATCATCAGGGCTAATCCTATGGTTTTGATGAGGTGTTTTAATGCACATCCCATGCAGTCTTGAGGTTGCTACAAGTCATAAATTTAGATACCCAATAACATTGTGGAAAAGGTTGGACTTTTCTTTTTACTGAACCATGAAATCATGTGCTTAAAATCACATCCAGCTTGCTAATCCATGAATCTCTACAAAGATAACTTCACATTTGATTACAGTTTGTTTATTTTTTATGCAGAATTTGAGAGACTGCATGGAAACGTTATGCAAAATAGAACCTATTTTTAGGTGGAGATCGTATGAACTGTTGTGTACAAGAGAACATGATACATTGATAAGTGGAGAGTGTATGAGACTGCTGTGCAAACAAAGCATGGTATGTTTGTAAATGGAAATATCTTGTTTTGCTTAGGATATGTCTAAATATTTCACACCATTGATGATTTTATATGCTGTATCAAGGTAGGAAAATTAATTATGATTTGTTTTAAAAATCTTGTAAATAATTAGTGATGTTTTTGTATTATGCTTTTCTTGTAGAAGCTTAATTATGTTACAAAATGTTCATATATCCATTGTAATTATATTGCTTTGTGATGAAATTATATGAAAGAAATTATCTAAATATGACACAGATGTAAAAATTACATAGTTCTTTCGCCGCTTATTGAAACCATAACATATTTAGCAGATAATTGTTAGTCACTTTTTTTTATAAAGGTTTATTAGCAGACACCCCACCTTAGCACAATGGTCTGGGTTCACATCGTGCTATAGACCATATAATGCAATATCCAGCAATGCCAGTTAACTGAAGGAAATGTTACATGTGTATCCTCTTAGCTATGCAAGGATGAGGTAGAGGGGGAAATGTCTCAGAAGGAACACAAGTTATAATATATTGGGTTTGGGGGGGTGCAGAGAACCATTCATTAGTACACACATATGTAACAAAAATGACAAACAGAGGTATAAATCAGTGTACTCTTCATCCAATCCCATTGTATTTATAACATTAATTCCTGCAAAAATGTGCTTGAAGAATCATAATTTCTATAATCATTTGCTAGATTCCATTTGAATCCAAATACTTGATAGTACACTCACACTGACTTATGAATTACTGTATTTTCTGACACTTTCTTAATTATTAAATTTGTCTAAAGGGTCTAATTTTTGACTGGCAATAAAATGCATAAATCAGATATTGAGAGTTTCTAAACAAAAACTTGCTTGAAAATAATTTAAATTTAAATTCTTACAGGAAGTCAAGGATATTGATTTCATGATGTACTTGAGACCAGCAGTTTAAACAGAATTTATAAATTTCCTGGATGAAATATGAGAGTGAAGCAGTTCATGAAAAGTTTTTGGAAATTTGTTGTAACTATGCTATGTCCAAAATCTAACAAAACATGCTGTAGTGTCTTTTAATGTATTAACTGATGCTTGCCTCTTTTTCTACACATGATACTGAAACAACTTTTTAACTGTTTTAATGGAATACTGCTCTGGTGGCCTAGTGATTGGAACATCCGCCTCAGATGTTGGAGGTTGTGGGTTCAATCCCGGCCGAGTCATACCAAAAACTTACAAAAGTGGGACTAAAGCTGCCAAGCTTTGTGCTCAGCATTAAGAGGTTATTGTTCGGATTGGTCGACCTCATATCAGGATAATGTGACACACTACATGTCTGTGGAATGATGACCCACAGCTAGATCTACTTGACATCACTATAAACTGCCACACTGCAGACAAAGTAGCAATATTACTGAAATGTTTTTAAAAGCAACGTTTACAAAAAATCCAAATAATGAAAATTCAAAATTCATGTTTGGACTACACTTTTCACTCAGTTATCTTGTAAAGTTGTTCTCATTATTTAAGAAAATGTTGTCTGTTTCAGAGATGATTTAGCAATAAATCTTTTTCCTCAGAAAGTGGATATTTTCCATTAAATAAATGAAAATGGTGCCACTCATACATCAGATATATCCATTACTACATCAATCCTGATATCTTGCTATCATTATGCCTCCAGAAAAGATAGTCATATCATCATGGGTTATTTTCTGAAGGACTTCATGCTTGGTCCTGCATGAAAATATTGACAATCGGACATTTTCCAATATGGCCATCATGGCAGCAACTTGAGATGTATCTGCTCCAAAACAGAAAGTAATATTGATGTGGAGTTTTTCTCAGAAGGCTTCTTATGATGTCTAGTTGAGCATATTTGAAAATGGTGCTACTCTGATGTCCAATGTTGGGGCAACAGTGACCACCTTGTCAGATTTGTTAAGCTACTCCTTCCAAACAGATGATCAATGCAACATGGGGTTTACACTAAAAGACATATTTTGTCTATTGGATCCTAAATTAAATGGGTGCTGATCTGATGTCAAATATTGCAGCCATGATACAAGTCATATTATTGCTACACCTTCAAAATGAGGTTTTCACCTTAAGACTTCTTATGATGTCTTGTTGGTCCCAAATGAAAATTGTGCCTCTTGCACAATGGCAGTCTTAAAAATCTTGCTATCTTTTATCCTCCTGAATGAATGGTTGTATTAACATTAGTTTTTTGCTGATTGATTTTTTGATGATCCTAAACAAAAATGTACCCCCAGATGACCAAGTAATCAAAAGCACTCACCTTTACTGATCACTGCCATCCTACCTCTACCTGTATCACGTAAAGTCTTTGGGGTTAGCCAATGTGGGTTAGGGTTGTCCCATAGCAACAGTGTGTATTCCATTGCAACAAAAACAAAAATTAACTTTCAACTAGATATCCAGAATGGCTTAGCCAATTTTGATTAAACGTTGTAGGAAAGTTTTAAGGAAATAATGACTTGGGTGGCTTCCATAAAAGTGGTGTGACTTCCTAAAACTTGTTCTCAAGGACATGCTTTATCATAATGTTCTAAGGGTTGTCACCCCTAGTAATGGTATGGATACCGTTAGAAACATACACATATTTTCAGCTTTTTCTCTGGAATGAGTAATTCAGTTTTTATCAAAAAATTTATAGGAATGTGTTTGGACATCTGCTATCAAAATTTTATTTTGGATTGTTCTGCTAGTAAAAGTGTGGCTTTCATTACAATCAGGTGGAAAACCTGCTTCTAAGAAACTTTATGAAGACAGGATGACACTTAGCATTAATAGGCATACATAGCAACAGTACCATACAAATATTTTAAATTTATTCTCAAGAATGTGTGAGCCAATTTTTATCAGACATGGTAGGAAAGATGTTTAGGACATATAAATAGGCCCATGGTCACTATCCTCACATCACTGTGACTTTCCCAGCAAACATATGAAAAACCTACTTTCATCTTCTGTAGAAAGTACAGAAAACCCAGTTTTGATCAAGCTTGGTAGAAATATTTCTAAGAACATGCTTTATTTTAAAACAACTATTGTCTTGGATAGCTCCCTTTTCAATGGCATGCCTTATATAGCAGTCATATGGATAACCTATTTTCAACGTCTTCAAAATGAACAAGTAAATTATTATACAAGTGTTTCTGAGGATATTCTGTATCAGAGTTGTGTCCTGGGTAGCAGCTGAGTGGAAAACCTACAGGATTATATATATTCTATCTATTGTTATTATTGTTAATCTTAATAACTATCGCTAAAAGAGTTTCCCTCCAAAACTGCCATACCATATCAGATCAAATAAAACTTTGGTCCAAGTTGGAATATATGTCACAATAATTCATAATTCATGCCATTGCACCGTCTAGTCCATCTTCAATGTAGAATCACTTAGTCCATCTTCAGGGTGTCCGATCATTGCCACCCTTTTCAACCTAATAACTTCAAATATACATCTTGACAATATTTTGTCTTTCAACTAAAGGCACCTGCCTTATTACTACATTTGCCTTTTACACCAATAGTGCACCAGGTATGTGCTATCAGACCCACTTGGTCCTCTTGTTTCTCATTGCCATATAAAAAAAATTACTGATTCAGGAAATCTTTAAGTACTGGAGTAAAGTTATACCTGGTGTATAGCCAATATTTTTTATATAGGATGTTGTATGTGTAGTTCAAGTAACCTTTGATATTTTTTATATGTATGCTGTATGCAGAGCATTGCCAGAACTTTTGTATGGTAGGTTGTATATATGTGTTTCTATATACATGGTGACATTCAATTATATTAAAGAAATGCTTACAAATGAGCTTTTCCAAAACTCCTTATAGTCAGTCCAAAGGAAGTATACAGTATTATATTTTATAATGTGAAATTACTTATCTGAAATATACAAGATAAAAATTATTATAAATTGCTCTTTTATTTGACACTCAAGAAACATTTTACAGTTAAACACATGCACTGTGTAAGCATCTTGGGAACCCCAGAAATAACTGTAATTTGTATCTTTATATATCCTTAAAATCAATGAACATGTATATTTTTTACGCAAAATCAATTCACAGTAGGCATACATTTATTATATCTAACATGGTTGTAAATTATTTCATGTGACATTGTTAAATTTTAATCAAATTTCAGGGAAATTATAAATTGGAAGAATAAATTTATACAAAAAATTTAGTTGCTTCTTTTGTATTTTACTCTTGCATTTACATGTATGGTGTTGCATGAAGGGCAAGAGAAATTGTTCCAAAAGAGTTATGCCCCTTCACTTTTCAATGATAGCAAAAATCTAGGAAACATTTTGTTGCATGAAGGGCAAGAGAAATTGTTCCAAAAGAGTTATGCCCCTTAACTTTTCAATGATATCGGGAAAAATCAAGAAAAACATTAAAGTAGAATGATTGCCAAATTCAGTGATGATAATTTTGTTGCATGAAAAGTAACGGTCATACTGTAAAGGTTATAGAATACATGATGTTGCCAGTCTAAAGGTTATATAATACATGATGTTGCCAGTATAAAGGTTATGGAATACATGATGTTGCCAGTATAAAGGTTATAGAATACATGATGTTGCCAGTCTAAAGGACGGTTGCCTACAAATGCAATCTCAGCAGTGCATTCCTCTAGAGAGGCTTCCATTCCAAGCATGGCAGTGTGATACATAAACATGTCTTGGTATAAATCACTGAATCCATTGCTAGGGTTAAGAAAACAGTGGTACTTTAAAACAGGAGGTGGAAACAGTCTTGTATATATTTTGGTCAGTGTTAAATGCTTATTTGGTAATGGCTTCCCAATTTTCGATGGATGGAGAGAGCTTCCCTCTTATGTAAAGTTCTGGTTGCAACACTCCTAATTATTTTATTGCAATTTGTGTTTTGCATTAGCACGATCCAATTTGCTTTTTGCCAAAACATTCCAAGCAGTCACTTATATATTGAAATGTTCACTTTTCATGTTCTATTGTGTATATGGTATGACATTGTTTAATGTAGTGTATTCATGCAGCCACACTAGCTTGTGAGAAGTGAGGACTGCAGCTGCTTTGTGTTTTTCATATTGGACTTTTAACATGGTATAAAATTAAAACAGTACCAGTTGGTGGATTTTATCACATGATTTTCTAGTTTAATGACCTCATTAGACCACTTTACTGATGATGCACATACCACTCATGAAAAATTAGTTCTGCTGTTACCGCTTCGGTGGCTTAGTGGTTAGTGTCTGCCACAGAAGCAGGAGGTCATAGATTCGATCCCCAGCCTAGTCATATCAAAGACTTACAAAAATGGTACTAACAGCTGCCTCGTTTGGCACTCAGCATTAAGAGGTGAGTGTTAGGACTGGTCGGCCTGGTGTCAGAATAATATGACTGGGTGGGACATCATGCTACATGTCTGCGGCATGATGCCCCAGTTCTAGACATCACCATAAATTGCCTCATTGCAGACATTGTAGCAATATGACAGAAAAATTGTTAAAGCTAATTTAAAAATCCTAATCTTGGTAACCATTGAAAATGCAACTACATGTAATGACAGGCTGTTGATTTGGGTCTTAAAATGGGAGTAAGAAGACATTATGGGATGGGTGTTCATTACTTTAACGCCCTTCATTACAGGACATCCCATTAAAATGGGAGTAAGAAGACATTATGGGATGGGTGTTCATTACTTTAACGCCCTTCATTACAGGACATTATGGGATGGGTGTTCATTACTTTAACGCCCTTCATTACAGGACATCCCATTAGAAGCAATTATGTTCATGGGTCCTTTCATTAGGTGGTAATTAAATGCATCATGTACTTCATTTTGAATGGCCTCCCTATAAGAAAAATAGTATTTGGTGTCCATGGGCTGCATTATAATCTATGCACACACACAGACACACACACATAATTCTGGCTATAGATTTAGTTCTAATGGATACATAATGATCAAACTGTTTACCAAACTTTACCAAATATCCAGAATTTGTCTTAACCTTTATCTTTATTAATATTTGCATGCTGTCCATCTGGTTTATGTCAGATGACCATTGATTTCTGGAAAAAGATTTTTTTTCTCCAAAAATTCAACAAGTTCAGCAGGCATAGTTTCTAATTGTCAGACGTAAGACGTAACTATTTTTGTTTCCCCCACAATAACGCCATTATTTGTTCCATTTCAATTAAGTTTAGTACATAACTTGATACTGATGAAACTTTGTATGCATCTGATAATCAGCATGCTGCATCATCATTCTTTGTCATCGTTTATTGTGAGTTATGGCCCCTTATTCATCGATCTACCCACTTTCGTACTACACAATAATGCCATTAATTATTAACGCATTTCAGCTAAACTTTTCAGGCAGTTTGATTTTGATAGTGGTTAGCCCTTGGCCGAATTATTTGATTATCAAAGTTCTACAGCCTCATTTAACGGAGTTATCTACCCTGATTTTTGACCACCCATTTTCTTATTTTGATAATAACTTGGCTAAATCCAGCTGTCAGCGTCCCGTGTCATTCGTGACTATTCAGACCAATTCACTTTCCTTTCCTTTTTTTTTTTTAACCAGGGATGCTGAGTCGCAGCTTCAGCATGAAACAGTCTCTTTTTTATATTGAAGTTACGTCCCTTGACTGTGGGACGCACTAGCTTTCCATTTTTGCATAAGAACTAATTCCTATCGAATTTAGACAATATATGATATACATCTTTATTGCTAGATAGACATAATTTTGTCTTTACACGATATTTTCCGTCCTTATTATTATATTTAAAACAATTTTTTTTTCAGCTTTAAATTGCTCTACCTTAAGCAGAATTTGATTATCAGCTTTCCACTTCGTCATTTACTCAAGCTATTCAGGTTTAATTTTGGGCCTACATTTGTTTCAATACTATACAAGTAATCATATTTTTTCAAAAAAAATTTGTATGCATTTCTACGTTGATTAGATCTCACCTGGGTTAGATTATCAGTGGTCTACTTCACTAGTAGTGTCTTATATTACAACATTACCGTAACTAATATACTAAATCATCTGTAGTG
The DNA here is from genome assembly GCA_029339505.1 of Unio delphinus. Taxonomy (NCBI): domain Eukaryota; kingdom Metazoa; phylum Mollusca; class Bivalvia; order Unionida; family Unionidae; genus Unio; species Unio delphinus. Next base: position 17,397,518 of record JAQISU010001238.1, read on the forward strand.
TCTTCCGGTATTACAGTAACTCATGACATAACCCTCGTCCCCTATGTCTTTTCCTCGTCTACTCTAAGATTTCCAGCAAAAAGACGGGGTGGGGGTGGGGGGTGACCGGAATATATTCTCATACAAAACTTGTTGGTGTATGGAACGTAAGAAACAGTTTTGTGATGACTAAAACTGGATTTTTGGCAAATTCGGCGGGGTGGTGGTGGTGGGGCAGCTTACATCGATAACGTTTTATCGGATACACTATGATAGCTGTTTGCTTCTTCTTTTTCTTCTTCTTCTTCTTCTTCTTCTTCTTCTTATTATTATTATTATTATTATTATTATTATTATTATTATTAAGCACTGATCATTCATACTAAACATAATAACTAAATACAGAGAATATTGTGACTCAAACGGACCACGATTTTTGATTTTGGTCTTGGAACAACTATCATAAACATATATCGAACTGACTCATTGAGAACTGAAATAGAAAATAAAACTCTTGTACGGTGCAATTCAAGTTATGTTCTTTGATTTGACATAGAACGCAGTATGTTTTTAATTCAGACAGGTATTACGATTGTTCGGACATGTATTTCTCTTATTCGAGTAGCCTTTGTTCTGACGATCGGACATATAGTATGTCTATCGGAATGATTATCGCTAGTATCCTGATAAAATTATCCGGACAGAAGTTATAAAGATCCGGACAAAAGTTAATAAGTCCGAATATTCTACCTCTTGTTGCAGTGATACTTTCCGCTATAACTAATTGGCTTAGTCCTCGGACTCGCTACAACAAGAGCACCAACCATCTGATCAGCCCAAAAGCGAAAGATACATGTTGACCTAATGTAAAATGTACAGGGTCTGGAAATCGTCCCAGAAGCGACATATGAGATGTTGTAAGAAGGTAAGTGCAGTTTTTTTTTTGTACTACTTGTTTTGAGTAACAATTTATTTTTTTGTTTACTTTGCCGAAATAATATGCATACAAACTCAGCTATAGACAGAATAAAATGCGTCAGTTTACGTTAAAATAAGTAACGAATTTAATTTTCTGATATCGCAGTCTCTTTATAAAAGTGTCCAATTTAATACCAATTTTAAAAAAAGTATTCATATTTTTGCATTTTGAGAGAGACACAAAAGAAAAAATAATAGATGCCACCTTGCTAGTACGAATACGTGATTTCAGTCCCTATTGCCTATTTTCGGCTATAAAAATTAACAAACTTTCAGCATCGACGTGCAGTTAAAAATAAAGAACACATCAATCAACTCCATCGTTTCTGTTATATTGTATAAATCATCTGCACATTCATTCAAAATCGGCAAATATAACTCATTACGGTACTCCTTTTCAGACTTTGTAGACAGTTTCAACCTAGAACCATTGGAAACCAGGCCCCTGTGATCCTACTTCAAACCACGTCCAACAAATATTATCAACTGGAAGCAAAGATTTGCATTTAAACACTCAAAGTATGCAAATATGTCGTTTTATCCGTGACAAACTGGCAAATATTACACCCAGTTTGCACTAGTCATGCCATACGGCGAGTGACATTGCATTTTAACTCATCATGTATTTAGGGTGACAGATTGTGTTCAGTAACTTACTGAGATTTAATATTGTCCGATAACTTTAAAATGTTACTAATATTAAATTGGGTAGACTCTATCCAGCTTAATCAGTCATTCTCCGAAATATGTCATCCCTTGTGAGTATATCTGTCACAAACTATTGTCCTGAGGTTCCTCGAAGGTCTGAAGGTCAAACGTGAGGATGCTGGTTCATTTTGTTGCACTGACTGACCGTCCTTACAGATTGCCAGAAGTCTGTTTTTCTGTTCACAATGACAACAAAAACTGTGGAGAAATGGAACACGTATTGTAGGATTGGACATTTACTAAAGCAGCACAATGCTTTTGATGTCAATGGCAGTCGGATACAGTGACGTAATGAGGTGGAGCATCGATGCCTGTGCTGATATTGACATTGCGGATACAGCCTGAAAAGTGAGCCGGTTGAACCTGAAATGAAATGAATATATATATATATATATATATATATATATATATATATATATATATATATATATATATATATATATATATATATATATATATATATATATATATATATATATATATATATTAATCACTGTGCAACTATCATTCTGACACATTTATTTTCTGCTTCTTATACATCGTCGTCCCATTATCATAATCATCATCATCATAATTTCAATATCAACAAGAAATGCATCACAGCAGCAGATATACAAGTAGTAGTAGCAGAAATACTTGTTGTAATAGTAGTGGTAACTGTAATAGTAGTAGTTGTGGTAATAGTAGGAGTCATGTGATCTAAAGCTGAGATATTTGTAACATTAGGTAGTGGTGATGACAACAATAGTACAATGAACTGTGATAGTGTTTTATAACTTTGATCAATACTATGTACAGTGGTCAAGATAACAAGGGAACTCCCCATGAACAGGGTTCAAACAAGTCTGTTCTACTTGTACGTGTCATACATATGAGTCAAATTATTTACTGCGGACGATTGTCGTATGCATAAAATCAATTTGATTACTGTCGAGGTTACTTAAGTCGAAACCGTAGAAAATCATACACGATTTTTCCATGTGGTTTGTCCTCACTGCACGTAGATGATCCACAAAATATTGCATAAATCAATCAGAAACAGTGACGTACACTGACATCTTTGGATTAAAGAAACGCAAATGGTTATTCCCTTTGGTGTTTCTCTTTTAATCAGTTAAATCAAAGATACAATGAGCAAACAAAGCACCAAAATGTATACGCTCGGTTGTGAGTGGGTGAAGAAGAAGAAAAATGAATGAAATAAGTATACAATTATTTAAAGCGAAATATTGGGCCTACCTATTTCTCCCTTTTTCAACAGGTACAATTTAAGACGAGACATCATTAATGCCAATACTTGATTCACATCAAACCTGGCCTCGAATCCATTACACTGGCGAAACTAACAGGACCAGACTGAGAAGTGTGTGTAGGTGGGTGGGATGGGATGACAGCTAGATACCCCCTCTCCCCCCCAAAAAAAAATAATAAAAAAGATTTTTTTAGCACGACACAGAAGTAACGTTTCTTATAATAACTTAGATGGTTAAAATTATGCCCTGAAAACGCTGATGGTTCTGCCCACATACCCATCGCCTACGTGTTCAGCCACACACACACACACACACACACACACACACACACACGCACACACACCGCATTTTTTAAAAAAATATACTAAGTCGATATTTCTAATTCCACCAAAATAGGTCATTATACGGGCATATCTAATGAGATTTGCATTATTCTTGTTTGTCTAATAGATCTCTGACGCTGATATAAACATACATACATGCATACATACATACATGCATGCATGCATGCATGCATGCATACATACATACATACATACATACATACATACATACATACATACATACATACATACATGTTTGCACTTTTGGGGACTTTTAAGTTTATGGGACAAAAATGTTTTCAGCACGACTGAGTAAAAGCCTGCCGAGTTAAACAATAAAATTTGCTTGGCGTATGAGTCTTAACATTGTAAATGTCTTTAAAAGATTTCTGGCAATTTTTTTATAGTCTTATGTTGATTTTTGTTTAACATATTGTTTTAATATAAACATGTTAGTACGATTAAGCAACGAGGTTTTAAAGTAGACAATCGATATTTTAGCATGTACATGTGCATACGTGTATGCATACGTAGATCATGTAATTATACGTTAATTCAGTATAGCACTTCTTATTTATATGTTTTCAATCTTTATTGATATAATACTTTGGTCTGCGTGGCACACGTGTTTCATAAACAAGACTCTAACTTTACATATATATTTTTAATTGTCATTGCATTATTCCTTCGTTGTCATATAATACAAACATTAAGTTTTAGACCTTTCCGGTGACCTAGTTGTTAGACCTTCCGCCGCGGAAGCGGGAGGTCGTGGGTTCGATCCGCAGCTGAGTCATACCAAAGACTTACAAAAATAGTACTATATATAACAGCTGCCTCGCTTGGCGCTCAGCATTAAGAGGTTAGTGTTATTACTGGTCGGCCTGGTGTCAGGATAATGTGATTGGGTGGGACATCATGCTACATGTCTGCGGCATGATGCCCCAGTGCTAGACATCACTATAAACTGCTTCAGTGCAGACATCGTATCGATATGACAGAAAATTGATTAAAGCTACGTTAAAAATCCTAATCAAACAAACAAACATTAAGTCAGAATCTTAAAATGTTGAATTGCTATCTTATTGCTGAGTATTTGTAACGTACATTTTCAATAGCAGATCCACAGGTTCCGCTATTGGATTACTGTTCGTACCTAAAGATTACACATGAACCGTCCTTATGTATCATCTCAAACTGGGTATATATTAAACTTTAAAGTTTTATTCCTCCTTAAGTTAAGTCAAACTCAAGCTCTACTATCACTTTTATATATTGCATATTCAATATAATTAAAGACACCGGTATAATGTCAAGAAACTGTCGGTTTTTTAAAATGAAAGGAATTGAAAATGTGGTTATATAACTATTAGATGTGTTTAGGAAGTCACGGCCTGATGGTGGGGAAAATTACGTGATAGTATCTTTATCGGTACCATCCAGAATGTTTTACCCACGATCAAAAGACGGAACAAACGTCTGTTTACATGCGTTTTTTTATTATAAAAAAATGCTTGGTCTGCTTTACAAGCATTTTAATTATTTTACGTTAACCCTGTTCACTTATTTACTACAATTATTTTGTCGGCTCCTCCTTAGATTTGTTTCACCATATGTACGCACAAGGAAAGGAAGCAAAACTAATGTATTCTTTTAAAGCCCATACTTTTAAAATCTATAAATAAAACTTCAGGACTTATCATTTTACTTTACAAGCTGAGATTAAATTCTCATAAGCTAATTGTAAAAAGGTATGCAATATTCGACTCGATGGATTTTTCTTCCAACAAATGAGATCAGATCTGAATATTTTGACTTTACAATTTGATAACATCTGGAGATGACATAAGTAGAGCAGGGAAGACGAATCCAAGGACTATTCTTTGCTCTTAAGTAATAGCAAGTAAGTTACGGGGACTTTACATAAGCGAAAAAATGGCTTTAGTTCAGTGTTGCAAGGACGAAACGTTTGAGAAACAAAATAAAAGTTACATATGTACTTTAAATGCTCTTTTTTGTATAAATATTTGGTAAATAGTGACGTACTTATATATTGAAAAAGAGCAAGTTTCCATGCCGGATAATTAGTATGCATAACATGTAGAAATGTGACGCGATTTACACATTATACGTATTAGTGATTTGTTGTTGTTGTTGTTGTTATTATTATTATTTATGCTGTTTTGGTTGCTGTTGTCGGTGTCCGGTTTGGTCACAAACCTGGATCTGCCCTTGGATCAGGCGGTCATCCTTCATGGCGGCCTTCTTTTAATCACAGACATATATACCTCTGTTATAATATTACCTAAAATCCCACGACCCATCTGTCCTAAGGCGGATAGTCAATTGGTCAGTACGATATTAGTTGTTGTTGGCTGTGGTGGTGGTGATAAATGTAGTTGTGATGACGGTAGTGGTATAGACAATATAACAGTAGTAGTACCTTAAGTTCGTCGATGCTAGTCGAACCACCATCATGGTCAGGGTTGATGCCACCAAATCCCACCGAAGTAAAACCGCCACATGTGACATAGTACTGACGGAAGTGCATCTTGTCGTCAAGTTTTATAAATGCCTTATTGTGCTGTCGTGCAAACACCAACTAAAATGGAAATAAATATTACGGCAATCGTATTTTATATAAATATAATCTCTCTCTCTCTCTCTCTCTCTCTCTCTCTCTCTCTCTCTCTCTCTCTCTCTCTCTCTCTCTCTGGTTGTTGAGGACATGCATATGCTAGTATATGGTATTTGAAGAATTTGCATGGCTCGTTACTTACCGACTAACGGTCTTTTCTGCTTTGACAAAATAAGCCAGCATGCTAGGATGTTCTGATTGTAATCAGATTGATTGAATTAGACTCGAGCGTGTGTTGAAATATTTGTTTAAATGAACATTTAAAATAAATCAAGATTAACGTAATTTTACGAAACATTTTTTAAAGTGCCTTGCTACCGGTAATTAATTCCCAGATAATTATTTTAAATTACTAGATATATTAAGGTCAGTATTTTTTAAATAAAAATCCAATTGTCTCTTTCTCCTAATCTTCTTGGTTTTTTTTCAGACTATGTTGTCTAAAGACTCTTCAATAAATTATCAATTTATGTTTATCACTACGATTAGTTAATATAAATAAATTTACTAAAAAGTACAGAATAAATTCGTGACGTCTGTGGCTTGGTAACAGTTATGACTCCTTAGATACTTATGTAACTTTTATTCAAAGTCACCATTATAACAAACGTACAAGCAACAAAAACAAAAGAAAGAAAAACAATGACAGATGAAGGGAAAATGGTAGGAAAGAGATGGAAAGAGAAAGAATATGCGAACCAATAAACAATTCAACTCAACACTGAATGCAATGTCTACTTGCTTACTACACCATCAGTCATACTGAAGCCATCTAAGCAAACCATCGACTATTTACTAGCTTTAACTCCATTAGAAATAGTCATATAAACTTATGTAATTTCAATGCTTTTGTGTTCGAGTGCACATTATATACATATATAGATACATAAACACACATACACACACACACACATATATATATATATATATATATATATATATATATATATATATATATATATATATATATATATATATATATATATATATATATATATATATATATATATATATATATATAAACTCACTGTGTGCCATTCCCCGTCATTTACAAGGACACCGGGTACTATAAGATCGGCATACGACGTTTTGCACCGAATCTTGTACTGTAGATAGCCATTTATCAGTACGACTGAAACGACATCGTAAAGGTCGTTACGTCTCGTTGTGTAAAATAAAAGTCCACTATCCGAAGTGGTTTTGAATTCAAAAGTCAACGTCACACTGAAATATAATTAAGCGTGAATTAGAAATTTTAAAAAAAAAAGTCTACAGTAATTTGAAATATACATGTAATTAAATACGATTTAGCATTGACACATAACATCAATAAGCCACGGAACAGAGAGAAAGACGGAAAACAGATTCATTGAATGCATGTCAGATAATGGATACATACATACCATGATGGAGTTTTCCAGACTAATCTTGACTTTCTCTACAGTTCATTTAACATTTAGAGACGTTGTACTGTACAATACGCATCCCAGCTATGTTCGAGTATCAAAACGATAAATCGATTAACATTTCGATCAGATATGACAGATGATATTTTATGTGTTATTGTACTGTGCGATCCTAATTCCAGATATATTCTAATGTCAAAGCGATAAATCCATTAACATATCCATACAGAAACGGCAACTGATATTTTATCTGGCATTGTACTATATGAAACTAGTCCCAGCTATATTCGAGTATCCAAGCGATTAATCGATTAACATATCCATTCAGATACGCCAGTGCATATTGTATGTATAAGGGTGACAGTCACATTTAAAAAAAAAAATACAATTTCGCGAAGGATAAAACAGGCAATAAAAAGGCAAATTTATTTTGAGAGGAAACTTTTCCAACACTTAGTGATACATCCACCTTACTTTCTTCCATCAGGGTTGTTGAAAGCACAAATTACTTTGATTTCTTGAGAAATAAAAAAAATTGTAATAACATGTCTAAATTATAAAACGAGAACAATCCTCATTGAGCAAATAACTATTAAAGACACGAATAAATATTCGTGTTTATTACATTGCAATAATTTTGTTGTCACGATTTAACTTAGTTTAAACAGTTAATTTTTAGTTACTTTTCTTCCTTCTTTCGGTGTCTGATTTTATCATCCCCAAAAGTAACACAGATACAACTTAAAGTTTGCCAAAGAAAAATCCCTTTTAAAAAAATACCACCATACAGTAAACACAATTAATAAACACTCCCAGTTTTCAGACGAAAATATATTTTCTCACCTTTCAAGTGCACTGTTCATAAACCAATGATACGACTTTTCTCTCAGATATATGTGTTTGTTTCCGTAAGAAAAACAATACACTATCACTGACAAATGTCACGTAGGTGTTTGACTTCAATTTGCACAATACTGCGAAAATATATGTGACTTAATTGATTTTCCAATAAAATATCATTGATTGGTGGGTTGAAATTAATTTCATTTTATTTTTCTTTTAAAAAGTGGTGCTGGAACAATGCTGTACAATAAAACTCAACTTTCTCCAACACAAAAATCTGGCCCAACATAATTTGAAGCTAGCTGATACAAATCATGACATAAAATGGTTGCAGAAAAAAAGATGATGAAAAATATATTTTTTCTTCAAATTGACACGAAAAAAAGACAGTTAATTAAAATGCAAATAAAGATTTTAAAAGAGGTGTTGATACAAAACCGTTTCGAATATTTGTTTTACTTATATATACTAATAAATCTATCTACATATATGTGAGTAGAATTATTGATTTCAAATACATAGACAAAATATTGCTTTCAGATTTATTTGAATCTTTCATTAACAATTCTATTCGACTTTAAATAAAAAGAGACCTCCACCCAATGATCAAACTATCTTAATACAGAAGGATGTAATGAACGAAGTATATTTTGTCTCTAAATCAGTTATAGAATATATTAGCCGTACATTTCACAACTTACACTTAATAATTCCTGAGCCACGTGAAGAAGCTGAATATTTTATACTGCATGATTATCGTGTAACGTTTCTCATTATTCTCCTTCTAAATGTATGTCCATTTGCCGCTGAAATAGGTGCCTTGTTTAATTCATTACATACATACATACATACATACATACATACATACATACATACATACATACATACATACATACATACATACATACATTAATACATACATTAATACATATATTACATACATACATGTGTGTGTGTGTGTGTGTGTGTGTGTGTGTGTACCTTCTTCTAATACCTTTTCGCTGCTTGACATGCAAATTTTAATTTGGTGAAAAGATCACTAAAAATTCAAAAATAAATAATTTTCTATTCTTAATGCCCCTCCCCCTCCATCACGCACTCGTAATTATGAATAAATTAGAACGTACAATCAAACAATGGGATAAACTCTCTTACAACGAAACCATTAGACGAACAAATTGAGACCCTTAACCAGATCAGCTTTTGAAAATGAAAACTGAAAACAATATAAAATTACCAATAAATAATACGTTTTAACTGTTGTTTCTTGACCTAACAAATTATAAAATATTTAAATATCAAACCTGAAGAGACCGATTGGAAAATACTCTCATGCAAATATGTCACATCGAATAGAGTAAAAACGTTTGTATAATATATGTAAACTGCATGCTAGTCCAGAAATTTCGTCTAGAATTTCTGAAAACGATATAAAACTCACCCATCACGTAATTCCGCCGTTAATGAATCAAACGAAAGACGGCTAGTTTCTATTGGTTCAATTTTCACTGCTGTTGACGATAGCGCATCTATGGAAGACTGCAATTTTAAATACACAAAAACGATGACAACAAAATAATGGAAACGAAAGAAAAAAGAACGAAAAATGACAGCAAGAAGATAATGGAACTTTATATAATAAGTATTATATCGCATTAGATTAAGTAATAAAATAAATGGAAGGCAAAGAAGTTTGACGTTTTAAAAAAAACGTAATACACGATAACTGTTTGATAGTTGTATTATGTTTATTTCGAAATAAAAAGTATGTAGAAAGGTCTCGATAAAAACAAACAGGTTAATGATTCTTGTCTCATGGAAATTTTGATGTGAATAGAATGAATATATTTTGGAATGAGTTAAACTAGAAATGCATACAATAATGTAAAATTTCGAATAAAAAGTCGAAATCAGCACGTTAGAATCTTTATGGAAAAGATATACGTTATTATATTCTTAGATTATTTCGCGAAGATTCAGAACCAACAAATCCTGGTGCCTTGTTAGCGTAGCGTTCGTGCAATATGAATATCTAATGAAGGTCTGTGTCTGATAGTGTGTCTGTGTCCGTGTGTGTGTGTGTGTGTGAGAGAGAGAGAGAGAGAGAGAGAGAGAGAGAGAGAGAGAGAGAGAGAGAGAGAGAGAGAACTTACCCGACAATGCCTTCCATGTACAATGTCAGGCTTTAATAATAAACAACTAAGGAAAACAATTATTTCATATAATTGAAAACTACAAGTTTTCATTCTTAAGACTGGAACTTGATCACGGAAAGAAATTTTAACGAAGAAATTATAAATACTGCTTGAAAGTTCTCAGTGTACTGTTCTGGTTAAACTTATCCCCACGTCAAACTCAGGAAATCTGTTCTGGACTAGTTTTCTCTTGTGTTTATATATCAAAGAATGACCAGGCCGTGAAGAAATAAAAACTCATTTCGCTTCTTTCGCGTATCAATTAACTAACGTACTGACACTGATCCGGATTTCATCACGTTTGAGCATGTGAAAGGCGCATGCGTAGTAAATTAATATATTCCATAAATGGAATATTGTTGACTAATTTCATTTTATCAATGAAATGAATCCTTGTTAGTCATCAATTGCGGTCATGTCGTCGTTAGAGTGCGTAGTGGTATCTATGCTGACGAAAGAAATTTAAATGTGAAACAGGTAATGAAAACGTATACTGAGTGATAAAGATTAAGTGCATCTTACCTTGTATCAACACTGTTCAATCACACATCTGAAAACAAAATTACAGGTCAACTGGTACATACCGGTTTTAAAATTAGACATATTTTGCGGAGGCAAATATTCGTTTTGTCTTCAGTGTTTCTTCCCCACCCCCTAAAATCATATTTTCTGAGCTGTTTAGATTCAAAATAAAGTTTTTTTTCGTAGACAAAATACGCAACATTGCAAATATTAGAGCAATATAAGACATGTCCTGTATCTTACAAAACGTGTTTTTCCTCTGACTATATGATGGAAATTTATCCAAGTTTTGCAAATTGCTGATAAATGCAATTCGACCATTTGCCCACAAGTAATAAATAATTAGATAAAATTTTATACTCTCTGTTCGCAAAACCATGAAGTTTACGTTCAATTGGCTACAAAATAACCGTATGCTGTATCTGAATGCTGATCAAACTGCAACTTTTACTGTACACTATACAATAAAAAGACGCACCTAGCTCCATTTTACCTGTGATTTATAGCATAGAAATTCGAGCTTATCAGTCATGTAAATATAAATTTACCTAATGTCACTGACTACAATATTCCATTTTTGAGCATTAATTATCTAGAGTCCATGTTTTAAAACAACCCGTTGTATGGCGCTAAATAGCCTAAAAGTGCTGGTGCGCCGTTAAAATTCAAACAATCAATCAATCAATTATCTAGAATTCGTATGTCACTCTAGAACAATACGCTGACAAACGTTTGAATTTTTAAGCGACTACTATCGGTACTACAATTAATAATAACGTTCTTCCACCTCCTACCATTACTACTACTACTACTACTACTACTACTGCTGCTGCTGCTACTGCTACTACTACTACTACTACTACTACTATGGCTACCAATACTATCGGAAGGAAGCAGGGTTTAAAACATTAAAAGTAAAACTACATGAACAGTATTTCAATAATAATAGGAGGGGTTACCTATGTAACGACAAGATGACACTTGTTTTGGAGAGGATGGGATTCTTGTTCAAAGACCACATGTAACCCGTTTTGGGGATTCCCTTCAATGGATTGTTTCCGCTGCTCACGAACTTTCTAATACTGGCTTTCTTAGAACTCTTTTATTGGACGTGACAAACAAATCCCAGACACACCCAAATAGTATACATTAAAAATATATTTTTTAATACTTTTGTTGTATAATTTTTTTTAATATTATTTATATATAACTTAAGAAAAAAGACCAACAATGCTTGAATTTACTTCCCGGATGTTGAAGTGCTAGTTCATACCTACCAAGGTATGCCCGAATTCCTTGAAATAACTTCACAAAATTAACTGCGACATCTTTATCAAATTCTTTCGCGTACGTATGCGTCCTATTTTATGTATACACGACTGCTCTTTCTTAATCATAAGGGAGAACAAGGTACAGCTCTTAGATGATGATTATAATTGCAACAGCGACAATAAAACATAAATATAACAACAACAATAACAACAACAACAACGACGACGACAACGACAACGACGATGATGATGATGATAATAATAATAATAATAATAATAATAATAATAATAATAATAATAATAATAATAATAATAATAATAATAATAATAATTAACAATATAGAGGACTGGTTGGTATTGCTCCCTGCAATACCTACGTTATTAAACATATGCCCAAAGTAAATAAAACGACTATTTGTTAGCAAAATGTAAAACTTAGCTTTAGACATAAATTCCTTAAATATAAGCATAGTTGGAAAAAAATGAATTGTTTCCACATTTTCTATGCAAAATATAATATAATATAATATAATATAATATAATATAATATAATATAATATAATATAATATAATATAATATAATATAATATAATGTAATGTAATGTAATGTAATGTAATGTAATGTAATATAATAGAATGGAATATAATATAATATAATATAATATAATATAATATAATATAATATAATATAATATAATATAATATAATATAATATAATATAATATAATATAATATAATATAATATAATATAATATAATCACAGTTTTTGAGGCAGAGTTTATAATAATGGTGGAATGTTTTGCATTAATTCCCTTTGACAGATTTACTAAAATGCGTTAATTTCCAGAATTGGCAATCTAATGTCAGTGAGAATTGAAAGTTATATTCACAAAATATCACGAAAACAGATGTGAATTTTTTAATAAAAAAAAAGAAACTACCTGGCATCAAATTTGGAATTGCACTATCCAGGATGCACAAGTCACGATTTAGTTATATAGGTAAAAGGAAGAAATGTTTTTGTTTTTTTTAAATATACGACACGCTTTGGCTATATAGGTAGGAAGAAGAGATACAAATAAAAGGTAGGACATACTTTACCTATAAGGAAGGAAGAAGAAATACAACTAAAATAGGACACGCTTTGGCTGAACAGGCAGGAAGAAGTATTGCTAATAATCGATAGGACACGCTTTGGCTATACAGGTAGGAGAGAACAAATGATATTAAAAGTAATGAAATGTATAGCGGATAATGTCTTCTTGATGGTATTTACGAGGTCGAATGTGAATTTTATTTCATAGTCAAATAACCACAGCAAAAAGATTTGATTATACGTACTAATAAAAATACATATCATTTTCAGAATAGGTTTTTTTTAAGAAAATAAAAGACTGCTGGTATTTAAATGTTTTTGTTTATAAACTGCTGGATTTATTTCTGAAAAGGTTCCAAGCCTTTCAAAATATAAATATATAATATAATACCTTTCGTTTATTTAGACTTAAAGTCTATTCGCTGTGGAAAAAAGTTTATTTTATGTTTATACCTAATTTATGAACATATTATTCAAATCCTGTTTTTTGTGCATATAATCTTTCTAGATCAGATTCTATACCCACAGTTATAAAAGTGTTACCTTTCTCTTCCCAAAAATATAGATGTTATCATACTTTTAATAATAATAATAATAATAATAATAATAATAATAATAATAATAATAATAATAATAATAATAACAGTAGTTACAATTCTACATCCAAAGTGTAGTGTACAAATAAATTTTGTAGTGATTTAATGAAGAATTAAATAACTAACTAAAAATGCAAATCAATCAATCAATCAATCAATCAAATATAATTAAAAAGCAAGAAAAAGCAAACAATTAATTACGTATGTATTAATGTTGTCAGTTAGTTAATTAGTTAATCAATTAATAAGTTATTCGGTAGAGATGGAGAGAAAGGTCGATTATGGAAATAATAATGAATATTGTGTTGGTGACAAAGCCGTAGAATGTTAGACAAAATGATGTGTACAATTCACAAAATTAGTATAACGTTGTCAGTACGTACAGCAAATCGCGTTTACAAAATTTTCTTTGGCATTAAAGAAAGAAAAAACACCAAAGAGTTATATTTAAAAAAAGAGTAAAAAGTTACTGTTTTTTTTAATCCCATGTCAGCTATTTTGAGTAATTGTCGAAAACAGATGCGGGCCGTCACCAACCAACTATATCGCTTACCGATAATCATGATTCGCCAACGCCTTCAAATATGATAACCTTCTTCATAGAAGAAAGAATTCAAAAAGAATAAAAAGAACAACCTGTTTTAATTTGCGCAGTTGTGTTTCGCTTATATTTTATTTACAGCAAAGGACAACAACCGGTATCATATGAAATTTCTCACTTTAATAAAGATGAACTCTAATATCCTCAGTGAACTCTTATTCAGTGGAACAAATCAATTAATAGTAGAAAACTAATTTTGTTTTCAAATTTGAGATGCAAAGAAAAGTGTTAGAATGAAAATTATTTTATGTAATTGATCATTTGATAGCATCTGCATTTAAAAACATTATTGAGAATTTGGTTATAATCGGATTTTTTTATATATATATATAATATATATCGTATATATATATATATATATATATATATATATATATATATATATATATATATATATATATATATATATATACATATATATATATATATATATATATATATATATATATATATATATATATATATATATATAGAGAGAGAGAGAGAGAGAGAGAGAGAGAGAGAGAGAGATAGATAGATAGATAGATAGATAGATAGAGAGATAGATAGAAGCTACTAGACTTAATGTATTTATGAAGATCGTATATATATATATATATATATATATATATATATATATATATATATATATATATATATATATATATATATATATATATACGATCTTCATAAATACATTAAATCTAGTAGCTTCTATCGTTTTCGTAGTCATTCTGTTAACGATCTGTTTTTTTTTATTACAATTTTATTTCATGTTACACCCTTGCATCATTTGAGTCAGGGTCATTGAAGTACAAGTTCTGTACAATTTAAGTTTTCGATAATGCCATGATAAATATCATTTTCACAGGTCTGATACAGTAGTTTCTAAAAGATGTAACAATCATACACTTTTGAAATATAATATATATTTCTATAACAAAATAATTAAACATTTTTTAAGGATATTCTTTAAAAAAATGATTATCCACATTTTCGTAACATGGTATAAATTATCCTCTTATTCTTTGTTCAGTTTGAAAATTGGCAAGATGATTTATTTAGTCAATGATTTATACTTCTCAATGAAAGATCAAAGATAAAAATATGTATTTCACTTTGAGAAAATACGTATTTTCGGTTAGTTTTATTTTTCTTCAATAAAATTATTAAATCCATGTCAAAACATTATTTTACTAGTGAAACGGAAACATTCCTATATCACAGAAATCAGCGTTTCTGATCAAATTTGATCAGGCTTCTGAAAAGTATATTTCAGAAAAGAAACATGAAAAAAATATAAGGAAAGGCAGAATAAAGTAAAATCAAGAAAAGAACGATTAGGGAAAAACACCTGGACTAACTAAGGCGTCGCTGAGATAATGCCCACGTGGTATTCAAAAGCCATACACTTTTAAAAATGTTATCAAGCAAATTCCTTTCCCAAAATATAACGCAGAAGCTTCAAAAATTAGCAGTGATGCTGTTTTCGTTCTTACGTCGCCGGAATCTTGTCTTGAAATTGGCAGTATCTGACAATAAAACTAAATCAGCGTGATTCCCCCCGATAATTAGAGTGGTAACCTGGAAATGGGGAATTTGGAACCTATACGAAAATTGAATCAATTTTGTGGTATGTTACTTTAACTGGCACACCTATAGAGGGGAAAGTTATCACGATTAAAATAATTAATACTCTCTCTCTCTCTCTCTCTCTCTCTCTCTCTCTCTCTCTCTCTCTCTCTCTCTCTCTCTCAACATTTGAATAAAGAGAACATAAGAATAAAGAGAGTATGTATGTATGTATGTATGTATGTATGTATATATATATATATATATATATATATATATATATATATATATATATATATATATATATATATATATATATATATATATATATATATATATATATATATATATATATATATAAGTCTACAAATTTTAGTTGTTAGAATGGCATCACCACCTGGGTTTATAAAATTGTGCATATTTTTAAACTTACATTCATTTTCATGTTGTAATATGTGGGCAGCTGACAGCGATGGTAATCATGTATATATCATATACGTCCAGGACCCAAAGGCTAATTAGTTACTAGCCTTAGGCCCTAATTTTGAAGGCTCTTCTTTAGGACATCCATTCCAATATATAATACACTATATAATACACAATATATAATACACACTTAGGTCCTTCCCTCCTATTAGCCATAGACCCCTCAAGATATATTCGGTCCTTTTTTATGCCGGATACAGATAGGATCCTTGACAATTACTGACATACGACTCTCTCTCTCTCTCTCTCTCTCTCTCTCTCTCTCTCTCTCTCTCTCTCTCTCTCTCTCTCTCTCTCTCTTAAGTACACGTACATTGCTGGCATGCTTAAATTGATAGTTTCAAGAGCATATAATATTTACAATTAGGTTCTAAGACAGATAATTCAATTTATTGATTTGTGTTGTACATATTATCGATTTTTTAGCCTGCATCACGCGTTTTCTTTTGAGGTATTGGTAAACATCTGGTTTTGAACTAGCCGCCCTATGTGAATGACTTTAACCTCAGTACATTTACAGGTGATATATTGATCTGTTTTTACATTTACAGGTGATATATTGATCTGTTTTTACATTTACAGGTGATATATTGATCTGTTTTTCTCCGTTCTATCAAAGAAGTCCCAATCCAGTTCTGTGTAGTTGATGATTTCAATAAAAATTAACTACGGTACGGATGCTAGTTGGAATGAGTAAACTGTGCCTGTACTGAATCATACCAGTACCGTATTAACATGTTATAGACTGCAACAAAGTTAACGCTTGTCCTAAAAACTGCATTGTCCGCTATTATTTTATTTACTCGGTCTACCGTACTCCAACATGCACCTACCCGACCACAATATATCTGGTTATATAACTCGAAACCTGTTTTTTACAAATAACTGCAGCAGCGCAGGATATACACACGTTGTAATACCTTTCGAAACAAATGCATGCATTGAAACAACGCTGACACGAACGGGCCGGATAATTTGCACTGCACCCCTCATCCATTTTCCAAGAAAGGCCAAACAGTAGCATGAACGTATGTCAAGTGCACATGAGCGATTAAAGATATTGTATAAATTACATTTATTCTGGTGTACAGTTAAAGTTAGTTTGCACAGGTTAATATATCAAATGTTGACACGTGTAATGAAAGGCTTCGGGAAAATTATTCTCTAAAGACGACATAATAATGTAATATTAATGTCAGTTAGTCATGTGGAAATTTAATTTCCGAAGTTTTTGTTTTTTTTTACTTAACGTATCCGTTAAAGAAAAATGCAAGAAATAAATAATCCATAAAATCTGAACTGAAATTTAACAAAACTTTTGTAAGCTTGATAATTAAATTTAAAACAGGAAATGTGATTGGTTCTTTCTTTTGTCAACATAAATATAAAAAAAACGGTACAAAAGTTAATATAAGTGGTCATAGGAGCTAGTTCCGTATTCGGATGGCAAGAAAGTAATCATTTTGCATTTAGTCTGTTATGCTATGAGAGGAATGACGCATATCTGGAAATTATTGCTTAAATGTTGTTAAATCGCGTGGTCTCATATACACATTGTACCCGTTGATAACGAACACATATTTCTCACAGTCAAGTCCCAGACATTCCCACACGCAGACTTCCATCAGATCTGGGTCTATATTTTTAACGGCAAATTGTCAATAAAAAAAAATGTATATATCTGATCAGCTGACAAATTACGAGACGGCAGAGTTTTGTTCTGTTGAATTTGGACGACTCTAGATACACAAATAAGACGGTTTGTGAAGTCTGAGCTCTTCAGAAATTTTTCAACTAATTTTAGATATTTTTACATTTAAGTTGGGGCGCGAGGTCAGTGTTGATAACCAAACAAGAAGTTGGAATTCGCCGTCACCGCAAGGATGTCAGTATATACCCTATGCGAAACTTATCAAACTTAAATTACCTTTCATCGAGCCAGGACAAGCAAACTTAAACAACATTTCATTTAGTGATACATAATTCGCTTGGAGGATGATGTATTTTTTCAGAAATTGCGAGTATAATATTCGTTAAGTCCGTAATCTGAGACAGGCGAGATGAAACAACTGCGTTGATGAAACTCGACCTGGTATTCGCCATTTGCATTACTAGTCACATGATCACCCCAATCTGGCAACTTACATGTCCATTATACCAAAAGTCCATCAGTCACACGATATTAACAATAAACCCCTTAACAATGTTGTTGCACAAAAATCTGAAACTATTTAATGAAAGTCAAGTAATATTTGGACGAAAACAAAACGAAATGATAAATAATTCTCAACATACTTATTTCGAGAACAATCATCAGAAATGTGTCGATGTCTCAGCAACCTCGAGAAAAGCAGATTCATCAAAGGAGAGAAGACACTGTTAACGCGATAGTCGCTTGATACCAACAAAAACGTGGTTGGCACGTGTTCTATCTCTTTTTCTCCAGGTTGTCGCGACAACGACAGGTTTGTGCAGGGCCGGATTAAGGGAATCAGGGGCTTAGCACTCTTGTCCGTATTTGCCGTGGATAAAATTACATATGTTTGAATCTCATATAGGTTAGCATAACATATATATGCTAATTATATACACAGAAAGGATAGTTTACAGACTAATGTCGGGCGTATTTGACGACCAATAAGGCCCCCATCCCTATCTTAAGTGCCAAGCCACTACCACCCCAAGCCATTATCCGGCTCTTATTTTATAATTTATAATTTTTGTTCTGGAAATAAATGTGTTAAGAACTGTGTCACTTTGCTTGTTTCTCTAGATTGACGAGACATTCTTTTAATATTTTCGAATTTATTTTACAACAACATTGGAAAAGGGTTTATTTTGCATATCGCGTGATTATTGGATCTCTGATGTCATGAACGTGTAGCTTTTGAGATTTTAATAGTCGTTTGCTCAGCAATGCAAATTACAAGTACCTGCTAAAATTTCATGAACGATGCAGTGTCGTCTCTTCTGTTAGAGAATTAAAGAAATCAAAAATATTATACATGCAATTTCTGAGAAAATAAACCAGCTTCCTGTCGATTTCAAATAGGTAAGGCTCAATGTAAGGTAGTTTAAGTTCGCTAGACCCGCTAGTAAGCGGTTGCACGGTAGCCCCACCACACGGTGCTAGCTTATTGTGGTAGCGTATGCCAACTTTGCGATAGACAACTGGACATGTCCTCACACAACAACATTGTTAAAAGGTCTAAAATGGGATGGGATGGGTCGAAGGGGTGCAAGTTTGAATCATGCCATCTGATTATTGCACTTTTGATGTCATAATGTGTCATTGGGGAGTGTACTTTAATTTAATAGCATCGAACCAATATAATCTTCATTTGTTAATGTGTCTCACAGATCTTAATCAAAACAAACGAATATGTTCAAGTTCATAGTACACAGGTCTGGACGGTCAGAATTTTGACCAAAAAAAAAAAAAAAGGCGAGCTGATCACCGAGCTGTATCATGGGTAAATACCAGTTTGTGACTTTCGCATTCCGCCAAAACGTAACAGCTTCATCGCATCCGACCGGCGACAGTACGCGTTGAATCGTATCATAATTTGTGCTTCCAGTTTGTTATAATAATAATAATAATAATAATAATAATAATAATAATAATAATAATAATGAGGACTTTGTATAGCGCCTAATCTACAGAAGCTCTAAGCGCTTTACACCATCAATAATGATATGACTACACAACAGAACAACAAATGACAAAAACAATGAAATTGGAAAACATAAAAACATGCTGAATACATATAAGATACAAACACATGATTAGGTCGCTAAGTTTGCCCCTGCAGTCGAAGCAGGTGAGTCTTAAGAGCACTCTTAAAAGGGACCACTATGTCTTTGTGTCCAATTTCAATGGGCAATTTGTTCCACGTCGCTGGACCCTGGTGTGCAAAAGAACGTTGTCCATATGACTTTGTTTTCACCTTGGGAACAATGAGTATACGATTATCAGAAGAAGAGCGTAAGGATCTACCTGGTGTATACACATGGGTGAGGCTGGATAGGTATATTGGACTGGAGTCTGTCAGTGAAACATAGCACAGAGAACAAATTTTGTGTTTGATTCTGTATCGAATTGATAGCCAATGTAGGGTACAGAGCAGTAGTGAGGTGTGCTCTGATCGAGGTACTCTAAAGATGATCCGTGCAGCTGTGTTTTGAACTTTTTAAAGTTTCTGGAGTAAATATTGTGACGAACCAGACAGAATTGAGTTACAATAGTCCAGTCTTGAAAGTACTAATGAACACACAAGTGTTTTAGTGCCATCATCTGAAAGATATTTGCGAATGGAACTGATGCGTCTCAATTCAAGATATGCAGCATTGCATATGTTCATGACGTGTTGGTGCAATGTGAGAGTACTGTCTAGAGTAACGCCTAGGTTCCGTACTGACTGTGATAATTTAATGTTGGTGTTGCTGATATTTATTGTCTGAGGTAAAGGATGTGAATGAGAAAGTCTTTGTGTTGTGATCAGAAAGGCCTCAGTTTTATCATCATTCATCTGCAGCTTGTTACATGTCATCCATGATTTCACATCAGAAATGCACTTCTCTACTCCATGGATGGTAGCATCAACTTCAGTTGGGTGGCTAGACTTGTATATTTGGGTGTCATCAGCATACAATTAGTGCGACACTGGGTGATGATATATGACACTTGAGAGCGGCTGAGTATACAGAATGAAGAAAACAGGTCCAAGAACAGATCCCTGTGGAACACCACAACATAAGACAACTGGGCTGTTATAAATCAAACCCAACTCTAGCATGGTACCATGGCCTCCCATGATGCTCCGCAAACAAGACCAGGCACGCACTGTTGAATGGTATGTACCAATGGAGAAATTCAAGATGGTGCAAGTAATAAAAATGCGTTGGCAATAAAGAAATATCATTAAGTCAGTAATTTCCAGACGTGTCATTACGGGCGCGTTCGTTGTATTAGTCATAGCTATGTCAGTTAAAGAAGTACTGAGTAGGAGCCGTATCTAGCGAAATTCAAAATGGCAACATTACAGAGTGTTGTGCTATTCCGCGTGAATCTACAAGTCGCCAAACACAGGATTTGCTTTGGAAATAGTATGTACATATCGCCATAAACAACTATAAACCGACGGTAGATCAACAGCCGCGACATATACAGGTAAGCGTATAAAATGTACACCAATGTGCGCAGGGAAGATTGTCTGCATATTTTTGCAGGTTTTAATTAATAGCCAATAGCATTACCTGAATTGCCAGTCAATATCATTATAGGTGTGGGGCTGATTTATCAGCCAGGACTTGGGGCTGGGGGTACGGTGAGATAGTGTAAAATTGATAATTCTCAATGAAACATCAAAGAAGAAAATATGTGTTCTACCTTCAGGAAATACGTATTTTTGGTTAGTTTCATTTTTCTTCAATAACAATAATAAATCCTTGTCAAAAATTTGTTTGACTAGTGAAAACAAAAACATTCCTATATCACACGAATCAGGGTTTGATAAAATTTCTTCAGTCTTCTGAAAAGTATATTTCAGAAAAGAAGCATGAACAAATTATAATGAAAGGCAGAATAAAGTACAATCAAGAAAAGAACGATTAGGAAAAACACATGGACTAATTCGGTAAGACTAAGGCGTTGCCGCGATAATGCCCACGTGGTATTCAAAAGCCATACACTTTAAAAAAATGTTTTCAAGCAAATTCCTTTCCCAAAATATAACCTAGAAGCTTAAAAATGATGAAACAAGGCTTGTAGATTACACTTAGTAGAAAAACAACTTTGGGATCCTGTTTTTATTAACGAATTTAAAGACATGGTTTAGAAAATATATCTTCAGTTTGTCCCCACCGCATCAGATGAATTTAGATTAAATATACTCAGATGTAAACAAATTATAATGGCCGAGTCACGATGAAAAATATTCACAAAAAAACTTCTGGTATACGTTCCGTATGATTTTGAGGTCCAAACAAATAGCCCCCCCACACACACACACATACTAATGCAGAAATAAATAAATAATAAAAGAAATAGAAAGTAAAGAGCCTTTTGATGAACAGGCAAGAGTAATCTAGGTTAAACTTAACAAATACTATGAAAAATTAAAAATGAGTGCTGGCGCAAATGTTGTTCACCATACAATATGCAAGATAACCATGCAAATGTTTTAAGTTGAATATGAGATTTCGTGTTTAAGAGATAAAAAAAAAACATGCCAGCTACAAACCGGACAGAGATTAAAACAGCTACGTTACAAGAACAATTAGAAAGTGTCGAAAGAGAACAGGTACAATCATTTTGACATCTTACAGAGTTGGTGAGAGTTTTTAAGGAAAATACTGAAAACAAAATTCGGAAATGAAACAACAATCATGCCACATAAACAATTAAATTATTCTTCCACACAGAAATACACTTTCAATTTTTTTTCCAACGAAATGTTTCTTAATGACAACAATGGTATGTAATGTTCCTTTATTACATTTTCCTTTTTCAGCGTCAGAATTGTGAAATTGCATTGCCTCCATTTACGGTATTAATACAATTTTAAATAGCATAGTCAATGGATACACATGCACAAAATTAAGTAAATGTACTGTTGATGGTTTTTTTCAAATACTAGAGTTCAGTCTAACTAGTCTAGTAATTTTCTATTTTTAAATAAAAGTAATAGCTCCATGCTTACGTGGTCTAGTAATTAATTGTCAGTGAAACTGAATATGGCTGGTTCTGTGCGTAGGTTTTAGTAGCGAGTCATTAATAAATAAATCAATAATTTATGAAAGTAA
The DNA here is from genome assembly GCA_029339505.1 of Unio delphinus. NCBI lineage: Eukaryota > Metazoa > Mollusca > Bivalvia > Unionida > Unionidae > Unio > Unio delphinus. The sequence continues at coordinate 17,420,768 of JAQISU010001238.1, forward strand.
GCAATTTCGGGTGAGGTCCTTATTATGATTGTAATGAATGGTGTTTATTAAATATATAGTTCGTCGACTAAAAAGTCAAGAACTAGACCTAAGACATACTATGATTTTCATAATTTAGGGTTGTTTATTATTTGCATGCTATATCCCAATGACACAGCCGGATTATAAGTGTCATGTGACATTATTAGACTTGATGTATCCCCCCCCCCCCTAAGATGCCTGTATTTGAGAGAGAGAGAGAGAGAGAGAGAGAGAGAGAGAGAGAGAGAGAGAGAGAGAGAGAGAGAGAGAGAGAATATGAATCACCTAATCCATTAGTCACTACAGCAATTCAGATATAAGAACGTCTTTGTTGTCCTTACTAGTTTATTACAAATGCCATTCTTTGTACGTCAATTTTACAACAGGCGCTGTTCATATAATTTTCTAAATTAGATTCTTAAATACCCCTGACAGTTCACGGAGACAAGATCCTCTTTCACATCTTACGTACCAGCCTTCCCAAACTAATGTGGTCACTTAATGAAAATTTGAGTAGAACTAAATATTCTTTTTTTTTTTCAGTTTAAACGACATTGATCTCCGTTTTCCAAAAATGCAAACCGTCCAAAATATTTGGTCCAGGTCATGTAATTAATGGCTTTGTATGGAACTCGTAATGATCATTACCTAGTTGTCTTTCTTTATCCAAGGAAACCATAAAGTCTGGCATAGATGGTTCGTGATGTTGAACTGATATTGTGTACAAGTCAAGTTACTCCTTTTTTAAGTTGGGTGGGGATGTTTATATTGAAAACGGTGTGTCTTAATTGCGTTGGTGTTAACTGGAAGTAATGTTGTGGTATATTATTTAGGGACAGGTGCAAATATATCGTTTGTGGAGTGTGTGGACCAGCGCCGAATTAAGCACCGTGGAGGCCCATAGGCAGTCAAACTTTTTGGGCCCCAGACCCACGGTCACGGTCTCATGGGGGCCCCTGATGGGGCCCATAAAAGTCGCGGGGCCCATAGGCAGTTGCTTACTCTGCCTAATGGGTAATCCGGGACTGATGTGGACGTATCCAAGTAGGTAAGGGGAATGTGAGATGAAAGCTCTTGCATTTTACACGTGTTCAGGGCATACTTGTAGCCGTCTAGCTATCAAGTAAACTTTCTCTAGGAGACGTTCCACCTCCCTCTTTCGGATCCGACCCACTTATTTGCCTTTGAAGTTTTACATATATTTTCTGCTTACTCGTGCACACTGATACAGAAGTTGATAATTTTGCTACTTGTAGCTGAATATAATATATTTTTTATAAGTGGAAAAACAAGTGCAAATGCAGTGTCACATAGACTGGCGACCACACCGCGAGGATTCAAATTCTTACCCACACACTCTTTCTCAAGTCAAAGATCTTGATGTTTTTCAAATGAACACTAAGGTTTAATTAAATAAAGTTATTGTATGAAATTGTAGTTTCTAGTGTTTTCCCTTTGATTATCTAAGGCATCTCTCACTCCCATTGTCTATCTTAATGTACAAGTGTATTCGTTTTGATAAAGTCCACTTAGGGGTATTTGCTTTTCAGAATGACATCTGCTTAGAGTTTATGTTTTTGATCTCGACTAGTTTATTATCCCTTTCAATTTTATATATTGACACTAACCTTGCCGAGGTGAAATAATACTTGCACTGAGTTATGGCGCATGGGGCGGAACTCTGTATGTCCAAAGTCTGGAAGTTAGAGTACAGTATTTTTGTACCACCTCCCTAGTTATTCGAAAAATTAACCGATTTAAAAGGGTCTCTTAATCCAAGGAAATTTCAGATAGCCATGGTTTACAATTGGTTTTAAAATGCTACTACATCCGAACAGCTTTGGGATTTGAATACTGTTTATAAATATGTATCAATGATATTTAATCTTGATACAAAAGTGGAAGGAGTTTCATGAAGAAAAACAAATTGGTTAAGTATGTGCATATTTTTAAGGTGCGAATAAAACTTCTATTTTATTAATGACACCTGTCTATTAAGGACACATTTACCCTATCCTTAATCTCTCCTATATACACGAATGTACTTGTACACTATCGGGACTTCTGTGTAAATACTAGAGTGCCAGCAAACTCGAACGCAATTTGTCTTACAGTCTTGTCGTAAATTATTTACCCTTTTGGCACAGTTTAAGAGAATCTATAATAACTGAATATATAAATGACAATTTTGAAAGGTATTGGTTTGAAACAAAATCTCTGTGTTGTAAAACCAAATGCACTTTAATAGTTTCAATTAAATATAGGTATAGGCGAATTTTATTTACGCCTCCGTTTATAGCTTTGTTAAATTTTAGTGATTTATTATGAGAAGTTGGTGTTGGGGATACATTTCTATTTTTTCTGTGTAATTAACTAATTTCTAGAAATAGACGTCAAAATGTTCAGTATTTACGAGAACTTATAATAGCATGAATTAGTTTTGTATAACGGTATCAAATGGTATATGTGTCTAAATACTTGAGATGGCGTCGTCGTCGGATAAGATGTTTCCAGTTGTTTGGCTGTGCCTTTCAGTCTGAAATATTCATGATAGGGACTGATATTTTTACCCTGGAATAATTGGGAAAGAAAGATGCCTTTATTTGAAAATGCCTTTCATTGAAGTTTGGAAAGCAGGTGGTGGAGGGTGGGTGTGTAATGAGGTTCGAGGCTGATATTTTGATTGACTCTGAAATGGAATCGGAAGTATTGATGCCTTTGGGCTAGTGGAGAAGCTTTTCAAATGTGAAATAAGGAAAATATCGTGAAGTTATAGTTGCGTTATCTGTGGACATTGATTTATTAGCGAAAAATTGCTTGTATTTTTACACGTTATGTAATTTTCAAGCTGAAAGGTGACAAAAGGGTGTGTGCGAGTGTGTGTGTGTGTGTGTGTGTGTGTGTGTGTGATTAGGATTTTTAACGTAGCTTTTACAATTTTTCAGTCACATCGCTACGATGTCAGCATTCTGGCAGTTTATAGTGATATCTAGCACTGGGGCATTATACTGCAGACATGTAGCATGATGTTCCACCCAGTCACATTATCCTGACACCAGGCCGACCGGTCATAACACTAACCTCCTAATGCTGAACGCCAAGCGAGGCAGCTGTTAGCACCACATTTTTTTAAGTCTTTGGTATGATTTTGCCGGTGTTCGAACTAACGACCTCTCAATTCCGACGCGGACGCTCTGACAACTAAGCCACTGCAGGGACTTCAAGCCAAACTCACACAAGTGTTTGATTTTCTCGGTTGAAAGACGCACGCGAGTATATATGTTATAGCTTGAATGCTTTATTGTGTCCAAAATCATTGGTAAGAAAATGCTCGTCTACTTCCTGCTACTTCAGTGATTCTATTCATCATCCCCCCCCCCCATTTTAGTAATTATACTGTCATTGTGAGTGAAAGTTCTATGCTACAACCCCTCTCTATTTAACAAATCTTATTCTCAATATGGTCCTTCAAGTGTTCATAAAACCACCTATATGACATACTAGTAATTAATATGTAGGTTTTCGGAGTAAAACAACTTTCAATTATTTAATGAGTGAATGTTTAGCTGTCGTGTCCACAGCCTCTTGAAGTCTCTGCAAAACATCAAAGTTGTTTTCGTATTTTGTTTAGACTAACATGAGGGTCTTGGAGAGAAGTAAACATCATGCTGTTGTCCAAGTACAAAATAAGGGTTCGGCTCAGAAAACCCCTTCATATCGCTATTGCGCACTTAATCTCAGAAAAACCCCTTCATATCGCTATTACGCAATTACATCTCAGAAAACCCATTCATATCGCTATTACGCGCTTATATCAACATGATGAATTATTAATTGTATCAGCAGATTTCAAGGATGCCCAAATTACATCGGTACACTGTACACGTGTCCTCTTCTCCTTCCCACCACACTGGTTAGGCGAATGTTGACGTATTTCTGTTATTTTATCAAATCTCCAACCAGACCATGATGCTTTGTACTCTTCGATATTTTTCCATATTTCCTGAAATATGTTATTTGAAAACGGCATTAAATATGTTCTAGTTAATATTCAACGAGATTTTGATGTGATATAAGAATTAGCAAGTTCCTCGTGTTATTTAGAAAACTGAAAATAAAACTGAAGTATAATCTTTCGACCCTTGTACGTGGTAAGCTAGGACTTAATTGTTGGCAGAAGCAGATGATATAAGTTTGTGGTATAGAAATTGACTTGAAAACTTTTATTATCCAATCTCCAGCTGTTATTGAAACCCAGCAAATGCACTTGAAATTGTTTTAGATTGGTATCTCTCTGTTGAGAACAAGCTTTTCTTTATTTATTTTTTAAAATCTTTTATAGATAAACAATGTATAAGATGTCCCAAACAACTTTATTGTTTGCGAAAAGATTGTCAGATCTTTACTCTGATATTGATCAAGATGCGAAGTAGCTCAATACTGAAGAGTGAAAATACTCCAAGTGTAAACTGCATTATGATTCTGAGATTCAAGATGCGAAGTACTAGTATATCAATACTGAAGAGTGAAAGCACTTCGAGTGTAAACTGCATAATGATTCTGAGATTCAAGATGCGAAGTACTAGTATATCAATACTGAAGAGTGAAAGCACTTCGAGTGTAAACTGCATAATGATTCTGAGATTCAAGATGCGAAGTACTAGTATATCAATACTGAAGAGTGAAAGCACTTCGAGTGTAAACTGCATTATGATTCTGAGATTCAAGATGCGAAGTACTAGTATATCAATACTGAAGAGTGAAAGCATTTCGAGTGTAAACTGCATTATGATTCTGAGATTCAAGATGCAAAGTATATCAATACTGAAGAGTGAAAGCGCTCCAAAACGTAACATAACTAAAAAAAGGAGAATTGCAAAGACGAACCGGAAAACTGTTCTAGGTGAATGCATAGGGCCGCAGCTAGCAGGAACAGAGTCAAGTTTACTTCCCAATCTGCTGGGGATAGGACGTGGGAATAGACTAAATCTACCTGGTACCCTCCGTTAAGCAACTATGAGATTCTAGATAAACTGAAAGATATCAACGGATTTCAAGAAGTAGTTTCAAAAGACGAGTTATCATGTCAAACCAAAACGTAAGGTCTTTCGCCAACAGATACATCTAGTTGTGTAATAAATACCCGAAATTTCAACGATGGATCTGGGACGCATTGGGTAGCTCTTTGGAAAAAGTATTTTTAAAAAAATTCTTTTAATATATGTCTGTGTTATCAAACAGTACCTGCTATCATCAAAGTAAAACAATATAAACTATTCGTGTAATCAACTTCAGGCAGTTGGAACTGCAACTTGTGGATATTATTGTGTTATGATTATCAAACAAATGTCCGAAACGAATGATGGTTTTCTGAAATTTATATTACAATTTACACCTACACTGGATAGCCATTCTGGTTAGAAAATCAATACATTCCATCACGTTTCTGATAACATTATAAAGCTCATATTTATATATTGACAGTAAATCAGCCCTTGGTAGCATAAGTTGTCAAAAAACTGTCTGATACAATTTCTTTTTAGTTGCTTCCATGTAAGCTCGAAAACATTTCTATCGGCTAATGTTGTATCATTAGCTACAACGTTACATTCGATTGGTCGTTCAGGATACGGTTTTTATAATTTATTCTGACAAATATTCGTCTGACATCTGGATTGTAAAATACAGAATTGTTTTGTAGTTGACTATTACGTCGATTTTGTGTATGAAACACAATAAAAACGTGTCTTCGTAATTGCTCGCTTGGTGCTGTTGTTATTCGCCATGGGTAATTAGTCGAAATTGGTACTGTGGATTGATAAATTGTATTGTGCATAAACGTGGTCAACATCTCAAGTTCGAATGTTTTATAGATAGATGGAACGACTCGTGGCATCCATAGAGTTAGTCGTGAAATTATAAATTGTGCATCAGCGACACTTGCAGGTCTCGTCTGACAATTGTTTTGTTCAGCTCGATCAAGTATAAGCGTATGTTTGATACCTCGAAATACCTTACTGTAGTCGCGGAAAAATCCGAATATTGTGCTAAGCGGAAGCATCATTATTTTTTTATTTGAGTTGTCTGTGAATATTTTTTGTTTAGCATAACCTTCATTGTAGGCTAGACAATAAACGTAATGTATCATCTCAGTTGAAGTAGCGACAGCTGCTGGTACAGTAATTCCAAGAATATTACACACATTAGTCAGTGATGCTCTTACAACGTTAACATTTGCACCTGAAGCTTGTGCAGTAATTCCCAGATCTGAAGCATTCTCAATAAGAAAAGTTCTTAGTGAATCTCGCTCAGCATTAGTTTCAGCTGCAATCGCATTAAACTTATTTGGCTTAAATTCAGATGAAAAATCTCCAGCTCTATTATCTTCAAACCTCAGAATATTTGTTGCAACAGATCACGAATAATTTTCACTAAAATACAAATGGTTAAGAATAGTACTTGATACTGGCAAGTGTATAGAAATATATTCTACGGTTTGATTAGCGAGTTGATATCTTGTGGTTTAAAATAAACTCGAACCGTTTTTAACGAGTGTTATTTGTGTATCAGCTGCAATCGGAACTGGAGGATTTAGAGTAGTATGGATTCTATTTCTTACTTCATGTACAGCTTTGTGTGGCAACAGAAACACACCGTCGTCTCGTGGGTTAAAGGTTTGCATGACCAATTTGTTATATGGGTTTGAATTTTCATCGAGATGCTCAATATACGCAAATTTTGTTATGTTATTTTTTACGGTTAGGTCGATGTCATTTTTGACAATCTTTATATGCTACTGTTATACAAAATCGCGAGCGTTTTACACTAAAACGCGGTATTAGACCAGTGTCTCAGGTGATTTTATTTTTGTTACCAATTTTCTAATAATTTCTTTGCGGGGCGGAGACAGCAGATGTTTCGGTTGTAGTTATCATAGCTCGTATGGTTCCTGATGTTGGTGCAATTTCAGAAATCGCTTGTTTTATATCCATATCGCTTGCGATAGGTGCACTTGGCAAAGTGACGGGCATTCCACCCTTGATTGTATCACCAATTTTTTTTTAATCAAAATGATGTACCTGCTGAAGACGAGGCTCATATGGCGTCTAACGCACCAGGTGCTCCTTTATTTGCCATTCCATGTATATTTTAAAATATTTTAGAGAATATATTTCCATGGAAACCTCCGTCAATTTTGCTGAGATAAATTTTCAACACTAACAGGATAGTAGATGTTCTGTCTTGGATTTGCTTACATTAGCGATCATGGTGGAACATCAGGAGAAAAGCTAATAATAGTTCTTGGTTACCTCATGCTCAATACAATCCTGTTTCAATAGACTGGTTGATCAAAATCGTGTTTATTTCTGTGCCGTTGGCTTTAATATCATATTATATTGTTGCATCTGTTGCTGATTCTTTCTGTTCTTTATTAAATCTGAGTAATGATTCGATTCTGCCTTGGCTACTAAGGTCGATACACAAGTTATGTTTGTGTTAATCTTGATCTTAATTATTATAGTGTTTGGAATGAGCTCAAAAGTATTTAATAAAATACTGTTGCTGCTAGCGGTTAAGATATTTTTAAAAACTGTTTTCTGGAGATCTGAAACATTGAAGCGTCTGGATTTCTCTTAACAGATCTCCAATCTATAACACCTTCTATTATTATTCGAAATGTTATATCATCAGTGATGCTAGTTTTAACATTTGCCGTGGCGTGCCAAGCAGTTGCAACAATTTCGTACTGTTTTGGGACCCTTGCATCCCTGTATCAAGTTCGATTGGTGGATTATAATAAAGAAAGGTTTGCGATATAACGAATCAAGGAGTAATGTGTATGATAACACTCCTATTTTATCAGATATAAAAAATGAACTGCTATAATATTCGTCGGATGTTAGATAACCATTTGATCTAAGATTATCTAAAATTTCCAGTTTCGTTCTCGATTTATTTGCTTACATTTCTGGCGTCTTTTGATGAGATCAATAGCATTAACCGGTCAACCAAAGGCTATTTAATTTTTTTTATTCCTTTTTCATAAAGACTTTTAGCTAGTTTTCTAATAACGCTATTTTGTAATAAAACCTTTTGGGGCTTTTTCTTTCTTATAAAGTTTAAAAATGGCAATAATACCTTCTCGGTGTTATTCAAATATTTTTGCGTCATTGTACTTAATAGATTCTTTGATCTTATAAAAGGTCACTTCATTATTCTTTATCGCAATTATTAGTTGTTTAATGTAATTATCTATCTTATCTATAATCAATTTTTTTTACATCATCAACTATCATTTTATTTGCGCCAAATATTTCTCCACAAAATCTCTCAACTCGGCAATATCTATTGGATATTTAGTTTCTCTTATTATTTATTAATCGTTTCCTGTAACATAACCACATATTCTTCTTTATCCATAACCTGCTCTTACATGTTTTGTAATACCACAGCTGGAACTTCTGCTTTCTCAATATTTTTGTCTGCCCTTCTTCAAGTAGATTTAGTAGTCCAACAATTTTTTTTAATGTTCAGGTGCTACCACAAAACATATCACTAATTCCCAAGTACTGCTTCCGTCACTGGTTTGAATAGTCATGCAGTTTTTTCTGCTGTTTGCTGTTGATCTTGACGTTCCTGCATAACACTTTTAAATGCGGCTCTCGCTGCAACACATTTCTTTAGAACCTCAATTCGTTTTGCGTCTGTTTTTGAAAGTATCTGTATGAATAAGTTTCAGTCCAAAAACCTGTCTATTCAATATCTGATCATACAATTTCGATCTCATGCTAGCTTGTCAAATAAAAAAAATTAAATTTCCCTGAGCAGCTGAATGTTTCGAAGCTGGCGTCCTTTCAGTTTCATCATGATAAAGCTTAGCACATTTATTTTTTAATACATCTCCACACTATTCTCGTGCTATATTTTGTGCGTAAATATTGTTGAGTCCAGCAAATAATACAAAACAACGTGCATTTCGTCTGATAAATTGATCAGAGTTAAACAATCCCTGTGCCAAATAGACTGCATTACATTTCTGATTGCGTGACAATGAAAAAAAAAGTTTTATCGTATCCATCACATTACTTAACGGAATGTCATCAAATGCATTTATTTTATACTCACGTTGGATATGGTATAAAGCTCGGCAAGAGGAATAGCAGCAGAGGGGGCGAATCGGACTTCTCTAATTGGGGTAGATTTTAAGCAAAACATATTTAGTCTCCTTTTGCCAAATGGAGCCTTAACGATTTTAAAGCCCTATTTGTCAAATTAAGTCTTTCTCGAAACCTCTTGGGTTTAAGTACCTTGCCAATGGAGCGTAAAAAAAAGCGTCGACGAGGCAAATTCGTCGAAGACGCCATTGTCGCTGCATCTGCTCCTATGGTGTTAACCAAATATTTTATCAAGTCCGATACGATATCGTGTTCGAGGGTCGTGTAAATTTATGGTCACAAATCCATGTGGGATTGACTGAGCGTGACTAAAGAAATTTCTAAAAAGATTATGATCCATATCACCGCTGCACTAAGTTTGCCAAATATTTCTAAGAGTATGTGTATCAACTCCGTTGAATACGGCAAGGATATAACAGTTATCTCTGATCACTTTTGGTATTTGTGTGTATCGTTGAGTGACATATATCACGTCAGTGCTTTTATGCCTGCCTCTGGAAAATATCCTAGCGGGATTCTTTTGATTATCTAACATGATATCATCATATACGACCAAATTGTTAATCCTCCATCAATATCATCAATGCTTGGTGCTTCTTCGATATCGGTTATAAACTCAATAATACCCTCGCCGGATTCTTCTACCGCTTTGTCATTAAAATCTTTTAACACATTGTAACATCGCTGATCGTCTACACTCGGAGCTATCAAATACAACTTGTCCCATTTCATCCATCTCGTTATCAAATTAAGTAACAATTGTGTCTTGCCACTTCCAGATGGTCCGATTATAATCATTCTAATTCAATTCGGCAACATCGCATGGTGTTTAATAGGTTCCCGTCGTCGGGTAGCTGAATAATCAATTACATTCATGTTATTATACATAAATTATGGATCTATATTGTGTGAAGTGGAAGGCGCGTACTGGCACAGATGACTTGACGACGATTACAACTAAAAATAACCGATCGGCACTTTCTGGTAGGTGTGTACAATGTAGGACAAAGAAATTTAGATTTGTTTTTATGAGATCTGCAGGAAATGCTAGCATTTCTGATGATTTAAAAAAAACGAGGAGGTGATATCGCAGCCAAGTTAGCGAAACTCCCGGGAAAACCATGGGCAAAGTATTCAGGAGAAAAACACCTTCCAGGGTATAGCTATTGTGGACCCGGGACAAGACTCGATATCAGACTCGATGATCAAAACCAACCCAAACCCGGTGAAGAACCAATAAACGCCATCGATAAGGCATGTCATGCTCATGATGTTGTTTATAAAGCAGTAATCTGCAACACAGACATCTCGCAGATGTGAAATTGATTCACCCGTTGAATTCTATCACTGATAAATCCTTCAAAGAAAAATTGGCTTCATGGTTAATAAAATCGGCAATGAAAGGTAAATTGATGTTAGGTGCTGGTAATTAATAACAACATGGAATCTATTTACTATTCTCCAAAAGGATACTGGAAGGGTAAAGCAGCAATCAGTAAACTCGCTAGCGCAGCAGCGGTGAAATATACCACTGCAGCGGATTGGTTATCCAAACAGGCGATATGGCAAATTTATCTACCGCCGCCTAAACAAATTAACTACCCGGTTTTTAATGTGACCGTTCCTAATGAAGTTCACCAGGCTGATATACTATTTCTGCCGCATGATGATGGTTACAAATACGCGTTAACTGTAGTTGATGTTGCGAGTCGATACAAACAAGCAGAACCGATAGCGACAAAATCAGCAACTGAAGTAGCTTCTGCATTTGAATGGATTTATAGAAGGGGTCATCTGCACTGGCCAAATCTATTACAAGTTGATCCTGGCAAGGAATTTCAGGGTGCGGTTCTATCAACAATGAAACATCATAATGTCACCATCAGACGAGGGCATACTGTACTACATTGCGATCAGGCAATTGTTGAACGGTTTAATCGGACACTTGCTGAGCGGTTATTTGGATATCAATACGCAAAGGAATTCATTCAGGATAAACGATCCCGTGAATGGGTCAAGAGATTACCATCTGTGATTACCGCGCTGAATAATGAGATTACTCGAACAATCAACATGAAACCTAACAACGCGATTAAAAAGAAGTATATACCACAACCATAAAAAGATTTTTCAAAACAACCAATACTCGGTAATGTCACTGTTAGGTATTTATACGAACCAGGAGAGCTTGAAGGTGGCACAAAAAGGGCTACTGATCCTATTTGGAGTGTAACCGTGCATAAAATATCCGACATAACACGATCTACGGGTAGACCAGCAATTTATAAACTGGATTCAACTGCTCCTCAGCGAGGATTTACTCGTGAACTGCAAGTGATACCCGAGGATACTCAATTACCACCGCGTGGTCTTAACTAGCACCTTTGCGTCTTCTCCTGACTCTGTCAGGACAACTCTTCGAAGTTGATTTATTCTCCGTACTCTGGATACTGCAAGATAGACTAAATTTGACCACTCAATGCGATTATCGGCTATCCAAACAATTGTATCTGATATAGTCAATCCCTGTGAAGAATGTATCGTCGCTGCGTATCCTAGCGTCCATGGGGATTTAACACCGCGTAATGCATCTTCGACGACGCTGATATCAACCAGCACAATATCATTTAGCACTAAATTCTGCTTTTCACTCTGTCCTGGAATATCAACTTCAATATTTTGTTTTCGTGTATCCGAAGGCCTATAACATAACGGTACTGGAAGTGTTGTAAATTTTTCTTTATCCAATTCAAATAACTTCATCTGAAGTGTGTCTCTGACTATTTTTCTACTTGCTACTATCAAATCGTTTGGTTTCCACGCCTCCCAAAAATCATTCATGGGAGATTCCGAAATTATTTCACGCGCTATCTCACATTGGATTCTATCAGGTTGTAATCTAATTAGTTGTTTGAACTCGCGTAATTGTTCATCAAGTGCTCTATGATCGGTGTTAATTTCTTCATAATAGTCTACGAAATTCTTTAGCCAATCATGTGGCGATCAACCGACAAATGGTGGTGGCTGGCCATGATCGCCGCACATGACGACTTTTGTGTTCGCGTGTAATAACCACTCGAGAAACTTCTGTAATACATCTAATGACACCGTGCATATCTCATCCCAAATTATGACTTTAAGAATAAATTTCTCGCCCATTCGTTCAGGAGTCAATTCATCGCCTTTCCATCGAAAGAAACTGTGATAAGTACAAGCATTTACCCCTCGTTGTTTCATCTCTCTGGCAAGTCTGTGGGTCGGTGTTAACACAATCATGTTTGTGAAATCCGTAGAATTTTTCCCACGAAATAACTTAATTGCGCGAGTCGCCTTTTCTGACCCGCCACAACCGTTTGAATAAACTGTTTTATATCTACATGTTGGATCAGATATCTCCGGTGCATTAGAACGCTCTGATATCTGATTACTTTTCAAGTAATTGTTTTCAATCGTAACATCTGCTGATTCGGAATAATCACACGGTATTTCCCGCTTAATTCTCCAACATCCCCAGCTCTCGTCGGAATTAATCAATTCAGCCACTGCTTCCCTGTGTTTCGCGTTTATGTAAAAATGAATCAGTGGCTACTCTAACTGCGGTGTCAGGAAATCTATTTATCATCGAAAATAAATTGATAGAAGCATAAGCCAGCATAGATGCTCTCAAATGTGTTTACTGAAGATTTTCCCCGTCTGCGTAAGTAACAATTGTACCAAACTTTGTTCCATCGGATAAGAAAGCGTCTTTACGATCGATATATATATATATATATATATATATATATATATATATATATATATATATATATATATATATATATATATATACCCTTAGATGTAATATCCGCGATTATAAAATCGTATTCGACGTTATCTATAATCAACCGTGAAGAATATGTTATTGTCGTATTTTCCACCTTGAGTAAATTTACCGATTATTCTTCTACCAAGATCTTTTGCGTCTTTGTTTCTTATTTCATATAACAGTTTGGACCAATTCACGATATATTCTTCGTCAAGATCGGGAAATTGTTTTCGTTGTTAGCTGATTATACTATCTAGACGTTCAGGTTGTGGTAACCAGACCTCAGTCTGAGCTTGATATGATATAATCGCTTCACTGACAATCAGCGATATCAGCATGTTACAATCGATCATATACCGTAATAGTACTATTGGCATCCAATGTTTTTCAGACATGTGTCTACCAATCCAAACGTAACAGCACGGATGAAGTCCTGTAGCCAATTCAAATGATACCACACGAGCGAATCCGGTTAAATCAAAATCAGGCAGTGGTCCATTAATAGCAACACGGGTCATCTCGTGTGTGGGATGTCCAAATCGTTTAAAATATCTAGCGCATTCTCCGTACCCGAGAAAACTCGCCGGATAACACGCGACTATATCAACTGTAATAATACTTTCACGGTCGTATTTTGTATTCCATAATCCACCGTGGTTATATTCTATACAACTTGATTTGATGTCTGTGAGAAATTCAGTTCTTATTGAATTCCACGAGTTTCTCTTTCTCGCAAAATGAGTTGCAACCGATGGAATTGTAAAACAATTTGTTAGTAATTGTTCGTCGTCGAAACTTTCCGAGAAACTGCTGGCTAGTTTTATCATTGCCTGTTGAAGGGCTTCAGTGCGGTATAATTCTCCATTGGGTCTTACAAACTGATCGAATCCACCCTCGGGGTTTTCAGCGCTGTGAAGTAACCACACTGATACAGGATCGTTTTTACTCAACTGGTAAATAGCATCGAACATTTTTTTCTCAGAGAATTCTGGAGCGGAAAATTCCTCGGGTATATATTTTATGGTTCTATCCCGCGGGAATATTGTTACCGCAGGTGTCCATGCGTGTTCGTTATGATCAATAATTTTGATTGGGGTTCCTTTTGATTTACATTTAGGTTTGTGTAATACTTTACCGGTTATCGTCGTTACTAATATTGGGAATCTTAATGATGTTTCTAATTCAGCTATATCCTGAATCGATACTCCGTTTTTTCTAACTGTTCATTCCCACTCGGTTATTTTTTGGCGTCTTAGATCAGTCAATTTGTTTCCCCGGGATGCAATTGTGAAGTGTTCTATTATTCGTTCTGCTACACAATTGACCCTTGACGTAATCGATGGCGACAGTTTCATCGGTGCTAGTTTTTTAATACTCGGTTTATCATTTAACGGATATATCCCGTAAACAACTGCTGTTACAGGATAAGATCTTTCGTAGTACGGTGTGTCAATTCCAGTGAAAACTTCTTGTTTGGAATCTTGACTCACAGTGAGTTTTTTATATTTCAAGATGGGTTAAAATTTATCACGAATAATCCAATCTCCGGTGTCTGAACGGATAATGAATTTTATTCTAAAAAAATACCTTTTTCGAAGATGTGAAATTATCATTGCTGCGTTTTTATCGTTCATGGTAGCGTCAACGATACCATCAATTCGAAATGTTGACCAACAATGAGATGCTCCATCACGCTTGAATTCATTAAAACAATCACGAATTTTAGTTATCATGGTTCTATCACGAATTTTACTCTTTGGTGTATCAGAGACTCTATCGAGATTGAATTTAGCATTTTTCCAAGGTGTAATTTTAGATAATCTTTCAAACTCCTTCATGCTATAATTAAAACAAGTATTTGAAAAGAAGAATTATGTATAATGAATCATTGCAAATGGCTTATGATTAGATCAACAACCCCGTGTAACAAATCATGCAGAAAGGAATTCTGTGGATATCATATGCAAAGTGTTCGTAACGAGAGTTATGGGCCTTTACCCTGCATACGATGTGGGGTAGGGGTGCGTGGTAAATCACAGTTGTGTCTCAGTTGCGGTGGTAAGCGATATAGGGAGTTGAAACGTTACTATGACAATAGAGTTAAAAACTCCATCAAAAACTCCATCAAAGATTCCATCAATGAACTTGACCCTGACATAGCCGTCAATGACAAAATCATAAGAACTCCTCAAGAATACATCGGAAAATTTCCAAATGTAATCATTCGACCAAATAATGAATTAGACAAATAGTGTAGTATATAAATGAACCAAGGATTCCGACCACACCCTGTGATCAACTATAAGGCATCCCATGATGGTATTGTCAGACATCGTAAACTGAAGAAACCAGCTGGTGCTGACAATGGTATGGGGTATTTGGTATTCAGTGCTGGAAAGAAAAAAAATATTACTGCCATCTTTTCGTGTATGAATGTCATAACGGATTGATCAAGGATGGTTTTGTTATCGATCACATTGATTCCAATGTTAGGAACAATTCTTTGTCAAAGCTGCAGGCTATCTCACAAAGTGAGAATACCAAACGAGGAAAGACTGGACAATGCTCGAAAAAAGCGAGACCTGTAAGATCTTTTAATACAACAAATAACGAGGAAATAGTATTTCAATCAATAACTAAGGCTGGTAAGTATTTCGATATTTGTCCACCTTCTGTTCAATGCGTCGCAGAGGGAATTGGTCGATCTGCGATTTCATAAAAGACCAGACAAAAAATTCAGTTCGTTTATGCATAGGCGTCCATTTTTCATATTAGAAGTATATAATTATTAGTAATATGAATTCTCAAAATATCAATGATGTGATAACCGAAATTTTAGTTTGAAATCTCGGGGGATTTACATATCGGATAATTTATACTGCGATCAAATTATGTCCGACTTCCTGGACATTGAATACGGCGCTAACAATAACAAATAAGTACTACCCAAACAATATGCACTAATCAAACGAATTCAGAATTCTATCAGTGATTCCCTGTTATGCTGTGACGACGTCAGTAAGTTTGTCACGTTATTTACTATCGTGGAAAAAATAAGAAAACAATTAGGAAAACAGTATGAAGTAAAAAGAACAATTAATTCAAAAATCAGAAATATAAGATTGTTAATTGAACTAAATGAAAAACCTCTTTCGGATAATTGTTAGCAAAATCCATGGACGGTATCCTACAACAAAGTTGTAAAATTTCGTAGTAAAATATTTTTTTTTTATTACTGGAATAAATTTTCATAGTAAATATCTTTTTATTACTGAAATTTTCATAGTAAAATATTTTTTTTTTAGTCGTTATTGACTGATTTGGGCCGTTTTTGACTGATTTCTGGCTATATTTTGACTGATTTTGGTTATTTTTGGACTGGTTCAGTTGAAAATCTCAAAGAGATTTTACGGTCAAATGGTCGATTTTGCATGGGATTTCCCGTAGACTTTTCCCCGAAAATCGAAGATTTTTCACTTGAAATTATTTTTATGATGTTTTAGGTCAAAAACTGACAAAAATCGATCAAAAACGAACAAAAAACGACAAAAACGACCAAAAATGACAGTTGTTTTCAGTTGAAAATCTCAAAGAGATTTTACGGTCAAATGGTCGATTTTGCATGGGATTTCCCGTAGACTTTTCCCCGAAAATCGAAGATTTTTCACTTGAAATCTCTGGAAAATCTCTTCGAGATTCAAATTGGAAAATTGTTTTACATGAAAATCTCTGGAAAATCTTTGATTTTCGTACAGAGATTCAAATTGGAAAATTGTTTACAATTTCAAATAATGGTTAATGAAGCATTAACGACCCGATTGGCTCTTGAGAGACTGGCCGCGATCAAAAAATTTATACCAATCCGCGACTCTGTAAGGAATAAACTGCAAGCTAGACAGAGTTTACAAACGGATTTTGCTGTGGGATCTGAAGAATTGTTTAAACCAATAACCACAGCAACGAAGGGGGTAGAGCGTGCTATTTACGGAGATATTCCCGAGACTACGGGAAGACCTCTTATTGTTGAACTTGAAAAAATAGCAACAGGAACTGAACAAACAAAACAAGCTGTACAAAAACTCCACGGTGATATATCAGCTCAGCAGGAAATTGAACAATTAGGTGATATTGATGTTACTGAATTATCTAAACCACTTGAATAAAAAAGAACAGTAGATGATTTATTCGCGAGATTTAACGAGGAAGGGTTAGCAGCAATTGATATGGCCGATGCAGCAAAAATTCCTGCGCTTGTTGTTACGACTTATGAAAACAGAAAAAAATGTTGAAACCAGAACATCATAAATATGTTAGAAATATAACTCATTGGGCTGATATATTCTACAAAATCAAAACTAACAAAAGTCAAGTTGACACAACAAGTGCATCATACATCGACTATATCAAGATGGTGGGTACAGTGTATAAACAATATGAAGAGTTTAAATAACAACAAAAACCGCAAAAATTGCAAAGAAAGCGACAGCAACCTTCAAAGAAAATATCTTTTTCACCTAAAAAACAAAAAGAACCTTCGCTTGGACCATCTGATCGAGATGATGATGATGATCGAGATGATACTCTTGATTATTTACAAAGCACGGATTCAGAAAAACTGGATGCAGCAACTGGATATAGTATCGGGAAGGGATTAAGAGATTCCAGTGGAATTTCAATTCAATGTCCTGGTAATGTTCTTGGTGATATAGCACGATTAGAAGTTCTCATCGGAGGGAAACGAGCTGGAAATAACTCACCGGAACTAATTAATGAACCAGCTGATATCTGCAGGCGGTTATTTCAAGGTGGTATCATGGATATTGCAACATATCGAGATTTCATTGGCGAGTTAGTGGAAAATGGAAAATTCGTAGAATTTTCACCTACGGATTATTACAGCGACTAAACTCAAAGAGTTTCAAATCCAAAGGATTGGAAATCGTTTACGATTTCACGATTAGATAAATAATTGAATAAGAATGATCATACACTACAACCATGACAAACCAGCCAACGTCTATGTAGTTAATTCACGGTTTCCAGTTTATAGAGCATACTATGGTGATGGTCTCGGTAATACAATTGCAGGGTTATTTGCAAGAATGGTTCCAAAAGTAGCGCCGCTAGTAAAACAGATATCGATGAAAGCCATTGATGTTATTCGTGATAAGGGTATTAGTGCTGTTGGAGATCTTGCCGAGAAAGCGTTTTCAGCCGCAAAGTAAATTAACAGCGCTAGTTCGACGGGGAAAATCCAAAGGATTTTCAAAACCTGGACCACTACTGTCTACAGCGGATATGCCTGGGAGTGTTAGTAAAATTATAAATAACGCAGTAGATCAAAAACTAGCGTCGCTGGTGACTCCGTCATACACAAACGACCAAAGCAACATCGCAAATATGATAGCGGGAAGTGGCTTACAACCACGACGAAAACGCTAGCGTCAAAATCCGTAGGATTTTTCCCACGACGATGAAATGGAAAATCCATAGGATTTTCACCTACGGATTTTACGATTTAGACTTTGATAAATACAATAAAATGTTTAAACGGTCACCTGATCTAGCGTTTGATATAGACGCCCCAGTTCGCAAGGATGATTCTGTACGCGATTATCAATATTACGCCTATCATGTAATAGACTCAAATAGTCGATCAAGAATTGAACTTCAAGTTCATGATACCAGTAAATACTTTCTACCCGCTGAAGCGTTTATTGAAGTAGAAGGAGAACTTGTAACAGCTGCTGATACTCCTGCTGTACCAGCACCGTATCCAGTTGGTACTCAAGTCGGGTTTGTCAATAATGGTATCATGGCGCTATTTGAGAGTGCAAGATATCTCATCGATGGAAAAGAGATCGAGTCGATAGAACGCGATGTTGATGTAGTCACAACAATAATCGGGTTAGCGAGATATTCCGATGATTATACAAGATCAGCAGGACCTTCTATGATGTTTGCAAAGGATGTTAAAAATACCGCTGGAGGAAATCAATTTGTTGTAAGACGACCAAATGATCGTGCTGATCCTCCTGATCCTGCTGGTATCGAGGATATGAGCTGCAACACGTATATTAATGCTGGGAGGAGCGCGTAGATCATTTTTATGCGCGATTCCACTGCATCATATATTTGGATTCTGTAGAAATGTTCGAAAAGTTATCTACGGAGCAAAGCATACAGTAGCACTCGTGCGAAAGAGTGATGACAATGACGCAATTTGGAGGATTTCAGCAGATGCTGCAAATCCAGATGCTGATGCTGGTAAAGTCATTTTAACAAAACTATCATTGTGGATGCCAGTGTTGACTCCATCAATCACCGCAAAAGAACGATTACTATCATTTATGGACCAAGGAGGAAAATCATTACTAAGTTGGCTAACTCTAAGTACAGATGTTAAACAATCAAATATTAACGGGTTATTTACGTGGAACCTAGCATCAAAACATGGCGTTGCTGCGCCACATCATATATTTATTGCGTTACAGGATAACACACGAGTTGGCGATCAACGTTTCAGCCATATGATATTTGATCAATTAGGTGTTAAAGACATCTCACTGAGAATAAACGGCCAGCAGGAACCATCTGAAGATGTACAACTTAATTACGGTCAAAATCATATTGCTCGCGTGTATTATCGGTTGTTGTCATTTATGGCACGCGATCAAAATGTCGATACTGGTCTGCAAATATCACAATTGGATTTTAAGAATGTATACCCGGTTTATTATTTTTCGTTGAAACATCTTCATTTAACAAGACAATCCGTCGTTGATATACACTTTAGAGCTAATGTGCTTCGTGATGCTATTGCTAATTATAGAGCGGTTGCTGTCATTCTCAGCGACAAATCAATGCTACTCGAAGGAGTTGGCGGAATAATGAGAGTGGTAGATGCACCAGTAGAAAATCTATGATTGAAAATCCTTTCGGATTTTTCCATTGAATCGCTTTGCGATTTAGAATTAATCTGTTATTGTATAATGTCATACAGTCATATCGGTGTTACATTGACCTCAGGTCAACTAAAGAAATTGCAATCGGAATCGGCTAAGCGATGTGGAACTACAATCACGTTGAAACCCAACCAGATGACTGGCGGGGCGAATAAATTGTCGTTGACGACTCGTCAATTAAAACACTTCAATGACGCGTTCAAGGATAAAAAAGGTGTTTAGATCACTCTCTCTGTAGCTGCGATCAAAAATATGATTAAAATCGGCGGTATATTCCCGTTGTTAGCTGCGATTCCAGAGTTGATTGCGGTAGCAGCCCCAGTGGTGGCTAAAGCGGCGGTGCTAGGAACTGTTGGGGCCGCGGCAGGGAGGGCACTAAAAAAGGCAACTGGGCAGGGTTATAAAAAAAGGGAAAGGGTCTAAGACTACAAGGAACTCCGTATTCATGGTACAGCGGGAGATCCGTTCACGGATCAGGTCTGAGAATCCCAGGAACAGTTTACTAACTCGGGAGCCTATGGTTATGGAATCGAACATTCCTATGTCCAATTTTGATTTACTCGATGCTGCTAAAAAAAACTTGCGATTAAAAACTTCAGAGGTGTCTTTATGAAAGATCAGTTGCCGACACAACCAAACAGTGTTGAAACAGGTATTATTAATCTCGATAACAGCACCTGACCCGGAACTCACTGGGTTGCGTTCGCGATTGATCCAAGTGGGATTGTTTATTTCGATTCATATGGATTAGCATCCCCGAAGGAATTTATGCGTTATATAAACCGCTTAAAAACTTTTCCATTGAAGACTTGGTATTCTACGCTACCAACACAATAAATGAATGACCCACCAATATGCGGCAGCGAAGTATTAAATGTCCTTGACGCTATTTCAACATCTGGAAAACCACCACATGTTGTCGTAAATGAATACACTAGTAATCACTGGAAATCGAATAGATTTTAGAGAGAGATGTATAAAATAGCATGATTGATATTTGGGGGAGATTTTTATCAACGCTGAAGAAACCCGAACCCGATGGCACTGCAACCGGTGACATAAAGAGAATAATCGAAGATGAAATAGCTGAGATATTGAACTTAACAAGTGTTGACCCCGAGGAAATAGTTGTATTTCAAGATCGTCAGGGTAAATTGAAAACTAAATGTGTCGTTGGATGATATTTTAGTTAAACAACGAAACGCATTTGAGAACACCGTTGCGCTATTTTCCGATCAGGGTAAACTCAAACCGGGTGTACTTATTTCGACGATTACAGATAGATTAAAAACTCTCAACGATGAGTTTAAAAAATTCTACGTTGGAACTAGCAACACTTCAATCTAGAATTGAAGAACACGGAAAACAGCTTTCAAATTTTCGTAGAAACATCGTAGATAAATTTATTGGAACCACTTTGGATAAAATTGAAATAAAACTCCCTGATATTAAAAAATCCATCGATGAGACGAAACAATTTATCGAAGCAATCAAAGATGATTTTCCGAGGATGATAACAATCATTGAAAAAACAAAAATTCCTCATGAAAAAACCAACAACGTAGTATACACGATCCAACACGGATCATTTGCGTGGACTCCTACAGACAATATACTAAGTATCACTGCAACCGTCAAAGGTATTTATTGATTAACACTAGTGACACCGACTCAATTTAATATATCATGGTCGAGTTCATCAGGGGTCAACAATACGATTTCAACGATCATCGACAAGGATACAACTGAAAAGTTCACGATAGCATCCACTGATAAGAATTTGGCTAGGGTTTCAACAACATAGTATGTGGAATTCGTAGCTGATTTGAGTAAATAACGGTTTCAATTGAAATCTGTTATAATAAACAAAATGTCATCGCTGTTGACTTCGTCATCAACGGTACCTTCGGTATCTCAATATCGCTATGATCAGGCCAGAGAGTTTCAGACTAAACTCAAAACTCTCACTGAGGAGAAAGCAATAAAAATGAAAAAATACCAACGAAGAATCACCGCAGTTGATGTTACCGTGTCCTCTGTGAGTGAGTGGTGTAATCACCGGAGCTGGTATAATACTATCCTCGGTGACAATGATTGCTCCGATAGCTGTTCCAATTTGTATATCAGCGGCGACAACAATCGCGGGAATAATTTCAATAATAACAAAAAAATATCATCATGCAGCCAGAGCAAACTGCAAGACTACATAATTAAATTTCATGTTGCATCAACCGCGTACTCACAATTATCCTCGATGATATCGTCGTCGCTCGATGATACATTTATATCCGATAGTGAGTTCTCAGCGATGGTAAGTATTTATGATTCCGCGATGTCAAAATTAGAGCGACAACATGAGTATAATAACAATGACAACACCGCAGGAATTACTTAAACGAATAGTGGAGAACACAAATCCAGTACAAACCAGCATGATCTCAATAACATCAACGAATCCTGAATTCAGTGTGAATTTCCCTATTCCGATTCCCGTGAAGGAGATAGCGCTAGCGAAACTACGAGTGTGTCACAGTTGTCCTAATATTAGGTCGATAGCATTTGGCGGTCAACCACCGAATAACAGCTTAGTATTTGCGAATAAGAATCGCGAAGACGGGACTCCAGACTGGAACGTTGTTTCAATACCAACCGGATCATACCAAATCGAACAAATCAATGCTGAATTTCAGCGTAGAATAAAATCAATTACTGGAACAGAATCAAAAATCGCTATAACGGTTCATGAGCCGACGCTATCATCCGCGATTGAGATTAACTCGCCCTCTTATGTCGTAGATATTTATCAGAGTTCTATTAGAACCGTACTAGGATGGCCTGAATTACCACCTCGGGAAGAAACCGTTAATTTACCACCTGAACCACAAAAATCTGATTATATCACCGACAGGATAAAATCTGATAATCCAGTAAAAAGCTATAGCGATTACACCAAATCGAATTTTTTTTACTGGAATAATAGAAAATCGCGTTAGATATTACACAACTCGACAGGATAAAATCACTGAAAATTTCACAGCGATGAATAATGATATTTCACTGTTGTTAATATCTCTTAAATCCGGTACTCTCACCCGAGATGAATTTATCAGCGTCATAGAAACATGTAACAAAATCATCAATGACATGGAAATATTTCATTTGCAAATCATTCAAGAGGTATTAGGTGACGATAATCCTAAAACAAGAACAGAATTTGCAACGAAGTATAATATACGTGTAGAAGATATTCCAACATTCAAACTACATGGATATAATATCTTAGAACTACAAAAATCTCTCAATGATGCCATCGATGAAGGTTTAAAAAAAAATCCATGTCGCATGGAAAAAAACAGCACCAAAACCACAAACAACTATCCTGACATATAATAATGACCCAGACGGCGGTGGTAGGCATATTGCTCCTCAAAATGTGAATATTTCATCGGTGATTGCGCTCAATTTAGTATGTGATGTTATCGAAGGAAGCTATCAAATAAATCTCGAGCGATCAAATCAAGCTCAGCAGGGATATATTCTATATTCATTTGCACCAATAGCTCCACCCGGATTTCTAATAGTTGAGTATCCGGTTAATCCAGTCTATATGCGATGTCATAATAATTCGCTAACGAGAATCAACTTCAAACTCACTGATCAGTCTAATAATCTGATTGATCTACAAGGTGAGGTTCTACAAATTAGTCTGTTTGTAAAGTCCTAAGGACTTTCACCGTAGCGATTTTCATTGTTAACACCATAGCAGCAGATGCGGCGACAATGGCGTCTTCGAGGAATTTGCCTCGTCGACGCTTTTTTTTACGCTCCATTGGCAAGGTACTTAAACCCAAGAGGTTTTGAGAAACCCCTAATTTGACAAATAGGGCTTTAAAATCATTAAGGCTCCATTTGGCAAATGGAGACTTAAAATGTTTTGCTTAAAATCTACCCCAATTAGAGAAGTTCGATTCGCCCCCTCTGCTGCTGTAATTAAATCTATCATCATCAATGCGTTGTCCATTATTTAAATTTTCCGTTATACTCCTTAATCAGCGCATCTTTATCCTGCTGTGGATTTCTTGTGTAAATATAAATTCGATCATAGTTCAACAACATGTCGTTAAGAAATAGATTCATAAGCAGGTTAGTTTTTTCCGACCCAGTTCGTCATAATGGCAATCTGATAGGTCTTGGTTGTGTTGATGCTTGATTAATTGCTCCGTTTCAAAGTTAATTATGCTCATTTTATACTAGGTATTAAAAAAAATTTAAAGTGTAGTAAGAAAAAAATTGGTACCTTAATTTGCAGCTCAACGAAAGATAAAACAGCAACTACAACCACTGTAATTAGATTTAATAAATGACATCCAAAATCTGGAGATACAATGGCAGGTAATTTAAATAAGTCAGGTCAACCAGTGCTAGACCTTGAAACACGTATCCAACTATCAATGTAGATAATATGGAAGCTAAATCTTTGCCCAGCTAAAGACGATTGATAATGGTAAGTTATCCTTAAACGGCGATATAATGATTTGCATGTTAGACATGTGCGCTAATAAAATAACTGCATCTTATCCAACCACTGCTTCTGATAAAACAAACAATTCTTATGTTGACATCAATTACTGCAACAAATAATGCTTTTAATATGTCAAGCATAGCTGCTGATGCACTTTACGTTGAGCAAAACGGTGGTACAATTACAGGTGTGATCGATATGGTTTCTATCAAGATGACTTCTACATATATACCTGCTGCTACATCCGATCTTGTCAATAAACAATAGATAGTCAGTTGCTGCAGCTAGTGGCGGTATAAATTTAGCTAAAAACAGGTCACATTCCACATCTCGCTTATGTTACAGATAACCATTGCGGTTTTGCTGCATCTGCATCACGTTATTATTCTGGAAATAGCCCAAGGTATGCATTTGCGATTAACAGTCCTATATATGGTGGGTGAGAGTAGATCATAAACGGATAAATATAGAAAGTTTGGATCAAAATACAGTGTCCAGCAACTGTAGCAGTATGGGAATTTCAACTACGAGGTCGAATAAATGTTAGTGTCGGAAAAAATTATGTCTGGAGATTAAATGGATCGACCGATCATTCAACCTGGACATCCTTACATTTTGCATTTGTTGTTAATGTTATTACTTCTCAGCAATTTACACTTGATCCTGCATTTACCATAAACAAATACTCATATTTCCAGATTTATGTTGTCAATGCTGAAGGTCGTTATCTAGGTTTGATGGTGTTTCAAAGATATATACACTTGACGATTTAATGTGATTACAATATATGTCTGTTGATCATCCATTGCTCAGAGTCGCAAGAGTTATACCGTGCTATACCTAACCCGAAAACAGAGATCAAAATAGCTGATGTTTATCTGCTAAACCCAGAGAGTGCCAGGAAGCAAGAGTTATACCGTGCTATACCTAACCCGAAAACAGAGATCAAAATAGCTGATGTTGATCTGCTAAACCCAGAGAGTGCCAGGAAGCAAGAGTAATAAATATAAGTGCTCAAATGAAAAAATTAACTTTTAATTCCCTCGGTTTAAATGAGAACAGTGACAATTGTGTTAGAGTTGTGGGAATGACAGGCCCTCAACTCAAATATATAATAAAGATTTTAATATAATTGCTACATACTGTCCTGTAAGTGAACGTGATGAATAATGATCATTTTGATAAATACGTTGATCAAAGCTAAATAAAGAAAATCGTTTTTGTAACCTTGTAAAAACGAAATATCATGGTAGTAAAAAGTTATCATGAGCTCGATAAGCTTGCTGAAACAAGAAAAGACAAGCTTATTAAAATTCGTAAGCTCAAAGACACATTTATTAAACATCGAATAATTCGTGTGCTAGGTATGGACTATTATGATAAAAGTACATTGTTGGAAATGATAGATAATAGTGCTGATACTAATCTGATAATAACAGCATATCTAGCTATAACATAATCTCTAAATGGTGGGAAAAAGTATAATGTATATCACACTATATGCAGTATCAGAAATTGAGTCTAGAATTGTGTATATGATGATGCTGAATGAGATATATTTTATGAGGTACATGATGATATTACAACTGAAAAACCCAGTATTGATGAAGATTATGATTGACTAGATAGTTCTAAAAAACATTGTCTTAAAAAAAAACTAAGAAAAAAAAGAAACAGGAAAGTTACTGACATATCAAAAATACAGATATATCAAAGAGTTGATTGGTAAATATCTAAACCTGTCCATCAATGGCATAGAAGAAGCAGATATTCGAGGTCTTTTGAGTTTTGCATCAATATATACATTTCTCAGGCAATATCTAGTAGGGTAGTTAAACGTTTTAAACTGTGACAGTTGTTGTTAGTTATATGGATGAAACAAAAATTATTTATCTTAATAGTCCATGATTTTACTGAAATACCAACAAATCTTCATCTCCCATTTTTATCCTCAGATCGTAAAGTATTAACTGATAGCAGATATATGTATAATAATATCTCTTCTGAAGTGTATGATAATTACAAAGTGAAAGTCTTTTTCATCATCTTGGTGTGATAGATTTTCCTCCTGTCCTGTCTTTCTACTCATCTTTATTATTTCTTTCCCCTTGACTGGTACTCCAGTACTCCTTCAGTCCATCAACTACGTCCTGCACCCTTCCACTTCCGTTACCCCGTCTGCCTTCAAACTTCTGCCTCCGTTCTTGTCTCCCCGTGACTCGGAACCAACTGTATTAGGGTATTTCCCTTCCTCTTCTCTGTCTCCTACAGCTCCTCCGGTTCCTAAAATCTTCCTGTCCTAAGCTCATTTGTAATTCCCAGAATAAGAATGTTTCCCGCCAATTTCGAATGACGTCAGAGTAGCTTATAACCTCCCTTATATTATTACTGCCAGATGGTTTAGCACCTACTAACTTTTAATTTTTAAGATACTAGATTTAAGCTTGTGATTCCAATGGTGGACATGCCTTGCTCAACTCAGAGTGGATGTCAATTCACCCATTGTCTACATCATTAGCAGACACTGCCCCATCCCCAGCCCAGGAGTCTGTCAATGGTGGATTTACAACATCCACCCGATGTTCCTTTGAACCCAACACAGGCAATCCATCACTTACCTGTGAATTGCATGCAGCCAAATAAAGCGCCAGTAACAAGTTCATATGACCATGTTAAACACAACTGGCTTTGACACTTCATTGTTTGCAAGGCTGACACTCGTAACATTTATGAAGATGAATAATTAGCCTCAGGGTCTATCATATACATGTTGCAATCTAGTTATTTTTCCTTAATTACAATATGACAGATATATAGATAAAATATTACCTTATAATATTCTCACTATAAATGAAATTTAAGTACATTTGACTTAGAAACCACTTCCAAAGAAAATACCCAAGTACATGATTGCCACATAATATGCAACCATCTTTAGTAATTTGCAAAGTAGGATCAGATTACAGACAAATGGATGGATGAAGAGATTAAAATACAGAGGGTATAAAAAAGCAAGAGACACAAACGGGTCTTAGATTGCTCAACTAGCTGAAATCTACCTAACAGTCAAATGTAAAAGCAGTTGACCAATATAACTGGGTAGGATGGTTTCAGTCAAAGACATGGAATGATTAGGGTTGACCAATATATCTGGGTAGGATGGTTTCAGTCAAAGGACATGCAATGATTAGGGTACCCAAATCAGATCCTGCTGAAACTTGCATGGAAGAAAGAGATCATTTTCTCTTCCTTAAATATGTACTTCATTTTTTATCCAGGACTTGTTTAGATAAAAGAGATCCTTTTAATCTGGGACTAGTATAGAAAGAAGATATTCTTTTCTCTTCCTTAAATCTGTACTTCATTTTTTATCCAGGACTTGTATTTTCTCTTACTGCATGGTGACACACAACATAAATAAAAGATCAGTCAGGCATCTGGATGTTGTTACAGTGTATAGTGGAGGATTACAAAATGTTCAGAACATCAGGGACCAAAGTCGTTTTATGATTTGACATTACAGGATGCTCTTAGGCAGGGGAAAACTTTACTTTATTTTCCATAACCAGTTTCATAAAATTATTCCTTACATTGATGATTGACCCCAAAATGTGATAATTAAACACAGAGAGAGAGAGAGAGAGAGAGAGAGAGAGAGAGAGAGAGAGAGAGAGAGAAAGAAAGAAAGAGAATTTGATATATTCATTATCAAAGATATTGGACTGGCTCTGGTTTCTTATTTGATACAATATTTTGTCTAGGGGTTGTGGGGTTGGTTACCCACTTGTTACAAAAATGGATGGAAAGGACGAAATGGCCATAGTTTACTATATCTCTATCACTACAATATCCATCTATCTTTCTTCCAGCTACACTCTGCTAGAGTCCTAATGAAATCAAAATCTTTAAAAGATGTTACTTCAAGATATATACGCAGTAATCTGTTGATTTTTCTAAGCTTAATCTGTTTCTCGCCGTGTATGAGGGGGCATATACAAAGCTAGTTCAGCCAACTGGAATAAGTTGAAAACTGTTCCTTATGTTTATAATGTAATTTTTTTTCACTGCTCATGGGTAAATGTCTTTTCAATACTTTAGCTCCGAAATAAGATTTTTCACTAACATAAGCTCTGCTTACATTTCATTTTCTTAAATCACTTGTTCTTAAAGCGGTTGATCAAATAAATATATTTTCTTCATAATTTTAGTTTTTGATTATTTATTAAATTGATTTGAACCATTATATGGTTATATGTAGCTATGCTCAAGGATTTTCAATGATGTATTTTTAAGGAGAACTGTTTTCTTTTTCAGTCATAAAACTTAAGATATTACCCCAAAAGCTGATTAAAAATTTAAATAAAAATATTCTGGACTTTAGGAACTTGCAAACATGTTAAAAATATAAACACTTTTTATAATCTACTAAATTAAATAAATTTGTGATATCCCTGCATCTTCAAATGAATTCAGAATGCAGTCCAAACATATATCCCCATGTTATTCCTTTCTAGTTTAATTTGGCAGTAAACCGTCCCCGATTCTTCATTAGAATTCACTTGGCATTGATTTACTCCCAAAAACAAAATTATATAATCAATGTGAATCAAAGAATATAAATCTATGTTACTATTCATAAATCTGTGTTACTATTCATTGTGTTAATTGCACGCATTCTTCTGAGAGTAAATGAAGTATCCAGGCAATATGCTACAGAAACTAATCAAGAATAAACTAAATCCATGTTTATTAGTCCTGAGATTTCTGCTAACAATCCCCAAATAAATAGTCCAAATATTTACACCTCTTATACTGGTAATCAGACCTATTGTAATTACATATCTAGTATTTGAAAAGTTTTGTCATACAGTGTGCCACTTTGACCAAACAGTTAACATATATTTGCAGCGTAATATTTTTGAGCTTTCAAAAAGGATGTCAGTTTTGATTATGTTTACATGCGTGACCCACTCACAATTAAAGACAAGCTGCATAAGCTCAAGTTTTCACTTAAAACACTTTTCCGGCTCCAATGATTTGATGTAATTCATAGCTCTAAAATAAACTGCCATCATTATCATTAGCCAGTAGGCCTATTTGATGAAGTGAATCAATTATCATAAACCATGCAAGGATTCAACCTTTAGAATTGTCTAGGAAGCCAATATTTTAAATGTGGATTTATAAAACTTTCTTGATACGACAAAATGTCTTGTCCAGGACCCTTTATAACAATTAAACTTAGTGAAGGGAAAAAGTGACATCATGTGAATGGGAATAATGAAAATTAAAGACTTTTTCCAGACTTTTTAGTCATTTTTTAATTTTCCTCTTCAATGCCTGGAAAAGCAGTTTTCAAATATAAGACTTTTTTTAATTCCAGACCCATGCAGGAACCCTGACATTACATTAAAAATTCAGCAAAGATACTATGAATAGGCTCCAGCAGGACATCTGCCACAACGTCTTTCTTTATACTGAAATTCATGTAGCTTCTCTCTCTCTCTCTCTATACGCACACATTCATGCGCGCGCACACAATCAAACACTGCTTATCACCTTTCTGTAACAGTGGAATGACAAAATAAGTTAGCTATATAATGGCAAGAAGATAACATTTTAGCATGTTTAAATTTGTATTAGTTTAAAACATACTGAAATTCATGAAGGAAAACTTCTCTACTATACAGTGATGACTACTGGGAAGAATTCCTTATTTTAAGACCAAACTAAACAGGAGTCCTTTGAAGGGAATGACACTCTAATGGCAAAAAGAATTTCTAGGACTTCAAAATAATTACAATTTCTATATTTAAACTGCTAGGTGTTGAAACCATCTCTGATATTTATTTTTTATAGCAATAACAAGAATTTCTAGGTAGTCAGTGTGACAACCATACAGAAAGTACAGTCCATTTAAGAGAAGTGATAACTTGATTTTCAAGGTGGCTGACATGACTAGATGTCAGATCAGCACAGTTTGGTGAAAATACCATTTCAACTCTGTCATGAGGAGTAGCAATAAAAAGACTTTTTAAATAGCTATAATTACAGCTATATTTGAGGTCAGATTATAGGAAGTATTCTGGTGAAACCTCATGTCAATATGACATTCCATTAAGGGATAGTGATAACAAGATTTTTAAGATAGCAGAAAATGGCAGTCATTCTGGATGTCAGATCAGCTCCATTTTCATTGAAGGCCAGCTAGATATTGCAGTAAGATATTTGGTGAAAGCCCCACATTAATATGACCTCTGTTTAGGAGCAATAACAAGATTTTCAAAATGGCTGCTATGATGGCCATGTTGGATGTAAGGTCAAAAACAATTTTATTTGGGAACATCATTCTGTTAGATGTAGTAGCAACAAGATTTTCAAAATGGCTATCTTGGTGGCCATATTGGATGTCTGAGTGGCACCATTTTTATTTAGGACCAACTAGACATCAGAGTTGGTTTCGTGAAAACTTCACATTGATATGACTTTGCATTCAGATTTTCAAAATGGCTACCATTGAAGTCATCATGAAGGTCACATTGGCTCCATTTTTATTTAGGACAAACTAGATCTTTATAAGTAGTCTTTTCATTTTCTTTAAGAACACAAATTTTTCAATTTTATTTGCTTTTATATTAAACAACTGGTTTTCAAATCAAACTATATAAATTGATATATTTATTTAAGCAGAGTCTCTTGAAAAAGAATGTCTTCTGAATTTAGGCTGCTATGTTACGTTCATTAATCTAATACTATCACAGGTGACAACATTGCATGGATCCCATATAATCATCATCATCACCTATCTGCCTGGAGTTGTTGGCCACTCAAAATAACTTTCTCTCCCAACTTGAAAGCTGGCATGCCAATGTATGGACAGCTAGAGCAACGAAATGCATCACCCAAGTAACACTGTAAAAAAAAAGTTTTAAAAACTAAATAAAGAGGACACTTAGTCTGAAACAATTTCAAAGCAAACAAAATTAGAAAACTGCCTGAAGATAAAGCTCCATTTGATCTCGGTCCTTAAAAAGTAAAAATTGCAATTTAGCCAAGATGATGTAAACTAAATAAAACTGAGATTTAAAACAATTTATTGGTCAGACTTTACCTGCCAAAATTTCTTCCATTCACATTGCTTTATTCAAAATGTAGGTCAGAAAGACTTTAGCATGGCCAAAATTTCTTCCATTCACATTGCTTTATTCAAAATGTAGGTCAGAAAGACTTTAGCATGGCCAAAATTTCTTCCATTCACAATGTTTTATTCCAAACTTAAGCCAGAGGAAAAATGATGTGATATTTTACACTTATGGAAATGTGACAGAACTGCACAATTCAAAAATAAGCATTTGCTGACTTATAAGACACGTCATCTTAAACAATAAAAAAAAACCTGTTATTTATGTCTACTTCATAACACTACAGAAAACTAAAATTTAGCTAACCATACAATGAAAAGTAAATAGAAAAAGGTGCTTACATTTCCACAAGCTGATGTGACAATCTTTTCTTTGGGTTGGGTTTTAGGAGTTTCTGCTTCCAACTCTTCTGCTAACCCACATGTACAATTCTTACATGCTTTGCGCTTCTTGGTACCTTCCAATGCAGTCCCACAAGAAGCTATAAAATGAAATAGGTTTGACATTAACATTTATCACTACAGGTACTCCCCAATATGTGTAAAGGTTACATTCCTGGGACCTTTATATATTTCAGTTGGGTTTTACATCATATGGTTTTGACATCATGATGACGAGTAACAAAACACAATAAAAATCCTTAAGATTATGAAAAAATTGTAACGTGAGAGGAGGAGAAGTGTAACTAAATACTACATGATTCAAAGACCAAAAACACTATGTGCACATGTTTATGGTTCAATACATACCTGTGAATTTATGTGATGTTGCAGTTTATGTATCTCAGGAAGTACCTGTATACATTTACAGGGTTCAATTCTTGTGCTGTTATCATAATAATTGGCACAAATTTTAGCAGTCTCATAATGTTCCTGGTTCATAATTATGTGCTTTACATGTGACAAGCATTTTGTAGCACCGTGTTTATCTGAAGGTTACTGATGGTTTGGCTAGACTGGTTAAATTGTTTCATGTCAACAATGTCCAATATAATTGCATGATACTCAAAAAACAGTCAGATCACATGCAAACATTCACTGTAAGGTGGTGACTTGTAAATTATGATAACCATTTCATTCAAAATGGCATATAAATCAAAGCAATATTATTCAAACAAGGTTTCCCTTTTATTGTCTTGTCCACCACATGAGCCACATAAGGTACCAAGGTACATAACAAAGTCAAAATGTGCACCCGCAAGTCTTGCATGCTAAAGATTATGCAATGAAAAAGTGGACATTTGAAAATACAGTGGAACCCCGCTATAACGCGATGATCGGGGTCCATAAAATCGGATCGCGTTAAAAGCGGGGTCGCGTTAATGCGGGGTTTTACAATATTTAACTTTTTTCCGAGAACATATACGTGTATACATGTACAATGATCAAAAGTCGGCTTATCATCAGATGAATATTAACTGGAATGCATTAATTAAGATATCTTCAAAATAATCGATGGCTAATATAGTTATAGGTTATTACTGTGCATTAAAAACATTTACTAATTTTTATTTGTTTGAACGATAATACAGATTGACCGATAATACCTGACTATCGCTATATCATGAAAAGTGTATCAACATCGTATGCTACCGTGCCGTCGTGGCATGCAGTTCATCCATAATGGATGTAATTTCATTGAAAATCATACAGATTTAAAATATTCAATAATTTTGTAATAGTCTGAATTCGTCGTGTAAAATATAGGATGAACAAAATATTGAAACCATTTACTTGCCGTCTGATATCGTACGGTCATTGCATGCAGCTATGCCCGGGTCTACATACGGTGTCTGTACTAATTTCATACCGCTAAAATTTTATCATATGCGACAACTGCAAGAATAATTAACAATCAACGCATGATTTCAGCGTGCAAATAACTTTTATTTCAGATTTTGTGAACATCAAAAGAAACATGTGAAAACTGCTAAATTAATCGTTGCGCAAAGTACAAAGTCAGTGTGGTTCCAAATTTAAATTTCATCATTTCTTGAAAAATATATCTAATGACGTTTGCTTCTTTGCTCTAGGGCATACAGTTTCTCTTTAGCAGAAAACGACTTGCGTTTTTGAACTTGCTTTCCATAATAGTAAAATATTTTTTTATATAAGCAAACAACGTAAACAGATAAAGCTCGATAACAAAGTAATGAAGGCCTGCAATGGTTACGAATCACTTTTTATATAAAACAAAATTAAGCTAAAAGGATGTACAATTTCATACCCTTTTAATTTACAGATAATGAAGTGGATATTATTTACTTTCAACTGTTTGTTGTTTGATCACACCGCCAAGCACAGCATACATGTTGGCGGCTTTCGTCCTTTGATGTTTATTAAATTGTGCGACTCTTGTATCAACCACAGCTTTGTCTGCTGCTTGGCTGTGGTTGCAGTTAAATAAGAAGCCCATGTCGGCTATTGTTTGAGCAACGACTGTATACAGAATTCATGGAAGACAATCACAAAGACGATTTACTGGCTTTACTCATGGGTCCGTAATAAGTAACACTTCCGATGTTTACTTCGGCTTAACAATTCAAAAACCTAATGAAACCAGTTTCCTCTTCTAGAGTAGAATACGGAGCTTCACCACAACCTGTTCAAATTGATAAATTTCAGAAGCCAAGCGTTGTACACACTATTTCTCGTACGTTATATATATCGTATTATTTTAGAATTCATACACGATCACTTCTCCAAAATCACTTAAAGAACCTGAATAAATTGTTAAGTTCCGATCGTTTATTATTAAAAGTCATACGTGAATTCTTCCACCAAATTATAATAAACGTTTTACACACTATTTCTCGTACGTTAAACAAATATTTTCACGGTCCGATAAAAATACACGTAAATGAATTTCAAATTTCAGGAACCATGCCACAATCATATTATTTTAAAAGTCACAACTAATCTCATGCCAAAAATGAAGTTAATTTCGTTTTTTTTTTTTTTTTTACTTTTCTCAAAATTTTTTCTCTCCATGTGTGAATGAATATACGAAATTTCGGGAGCCATGCTACGACTGCGTTATATCTAAATTCGCGTTATGGCGGGGCGCGTTATAGCGGGGTTCCACTGTAATAACATTCTATTTATATACATATGAAGTGATTCTCTTATCCTGTCATTCAATATTGGACTTGTACAGTAGATTTTGGTTGCTATACAAAACACGGTCAGAACAGAAACATCAGTAGTGACATACATACATACATACATACATACAAACCGTATTTTGGTGTGTATAACGCGCACCGATGTATAACGAGCACCCCGATTTTCGACCCAAAATAAGTGGAAAAAACGTAGTTCTGCCATATAACGCGCATGTGATCTAATGCATTTTAAAATTTTGACTACCGCTATTTCGCTCTGTTTTCATAGTGCAACAACAGTTGGTCATTTTAGATAGTGAATGAAAAAGTGGCAATACAGTCCTAACCGTTTATATCGACATCGCTTATCTCGACAAGCCGCCTATGTCGACAAAAAAGCAAAGTCCCGGTCCCATGGTCTACTATTACTATCAAATTGTCACGTATATGTCGACAGAAGCCCTTGGTCCCAGCTTGAACAAATCCTTTGTTTTCAAAACGTTTATATCGACAAGTTGCCAATTAAGATTAATACTTTGTTCAACAATTAGTTGATCTTGCCGCCAGGCTTTAATGTCGCGGTCGGATGAAAAAAAAACCCATAGCAGCACGTTTTCTCACCACTCTGCAGCTAGTTAAGTCTTTGATCTTGCCGCCTAGCTTGTGAATCATGTTATTCAAATGTACTCTTACAATGACAGCATGTACATCTGTGGGTCTTTCAACCACTGAATTTTCTGATTGTAAATATATCAGCACAGCGAAAAGGATCAATTGATGAACACAATTTCCCAATCAACAGGTGGTCGAAGCAGGACTAGCAAGCCCTTAAATTTGCCGTCCAGGAAACTGATGTGTACAGAGGACTCCTGTATACGTGATTTCTGAATCACATATATAAAAATTGCGTGAAAATACGGATTACACATTTCAGAGACCTTTGAAAGTGATCGGTGATTTTCGCTGTGAAAGTTTCGTTTTTAATTTTATTTACATTTATGATGGCTACAGACAGAAGGGTAAAACGCAAATTAAATTTACAGTCTTTGGAAACTAAATATCTGGCTGTTAATGAAGTTAAGGGATGAACATCTCGCAAAGAGGTCTGTGAATTTTTTTCATTTAAAATTAACACGTCCAGGAAGGATGAAAGCTGCAGAGTCTATAAAGAATGACTAAATTGAAGGTAACTGCGCTCCCCTAAGGCAGAAGCAAGACTGGTACATTTGAAGACGTGGAGGAAGCATCTAAATGGTTCACGGTTCAATTAAGCATTATCGAAAAAGCTTAGTGTGGAGAACTTTGCTGCAACAAGTGGTTGGTGCAGTCGCTTTAATGT
Source organism: Unio delphinus (assembly GCA_029339505.1). Classification (NCBI taxonomy): domain Eukaryota; kingdom Metazoa; phylum Mollusca; class Bivalvia; order Unionida; family Unionidae; genus Unio; species Unio delphinus. Next base: position 17,456,841 of record JAQISU010001238.1, read on the forward strand.
TCGTCATAACATCGGATACAAAAGTATTTGTGGAGAATACATGTACTGTTGACAGTTTTTCATTTCCCTGTGAATAGCCCTATCCCCTTGCTACCCTCAATAACATGGGAACAGACTGACCGATATCTAGGCTGATTTAAGTACATGTACTTGAAGCATGCAACTAACAACTAGACAAACACGTGCTAATGCTGACATTGAATCTCATGTTTTTCATATCAGGATTTGACCGATGCAATATTTTATTGTGGATTTTATTACACAAAGGTAACCAAAATGTTATTTGTCAATATACAGGTGTATTTCACTCTAGTTTTGTCCCACATACTAAAAATTTACATTGTTTTTTTCAAAGTGTAAATACTGATGACCGGTTACCCTTTACTGAAGAATTTAACTTGCATTTTTTTTTTTGCAGACCCCCCCCCCAAACACTTATCTCAACATCCGCTTATCTCGACAATATTTCCTCGGTCCCGAGGATGTCGAGATAAACGGGTAGGACTGTATTGATATTGTATCTTTCCGATTTTATTGTTGGCCCTTAAAAGGGCCCTTTAAATGTTCGTCTAGTTGACACAGTCTATTGCATCAAATCCCTCAAATTCCACTTTGTCTTCATCACTTTCGAAAAGTCGCTGTATGTCCTGAATCAATTAAATACTGCTCACCGAGACAAAGCATTGTAACTATGTTGAGCGCATCAAAGCTTACCATGTGCCGATTACCGTGAAAAGACCACACCGAGTCGATGAAGCACTGAAGCCATTGATCACTGTATAATCGCAAAGATATCTCAAATACTATGATTTAAGATGAGAAATAAAACTAAGTAACAAGCTTATTTTCCAAAGTGGAAAAAAACGTTTCCCGACTTCATACGTTATTTTGTTCCACAACGTATCAGTGTTCCCGTAAGAAAGAACCCGTAGTCGCAAAAATATATATGTCCCCAACAGATGCTCTGATGAGAACATTAACACTAGTTGAATTCTACACATATTATATTTCAATTCGACCAATAATAAATGAAGAAAAATTCGATTAGATCAACAGTTACTGAATACAGTACTGAACATTTACGGAACAAGTACGGTAATCCACACAGTGGTATTTTGTTCCGCTCCAATGCGGCACTTTGCACAGCTTTTGAACAAATTGCTAGTCGTTATGTACATGTATTTCCGGCCGTGGCACAGAACAAAACTTGACAGTGACGTGAAATGAAACCAGTTTATTAACATAAGCAATCAAAGAACAAGACTATTTGTAAGCATTATTTATTTCTTTAATACGGCTAGTACCGGTAAACATTTTAGTTACAATGCAATGTACAATGGATTTAATATTTCACAAGTAGTCAGTGCCTTCATCCTCTTCAGATCGACCTGGAAAAAATCTTTTTTTTTTTTAGTTCTTGTATACAACGCGCACCCCCGACTTAAGATAAGAAAATTAGGTAAAAAAAGTGCGCGTTATACACAACAAAATACGGTACATACATACATACATACATACATACATACATATACATGCACATACAACTCTTAAAACCTTGTAACAATAATACTACTTTCTTATTTGATTGCATTGTTAGAGGAACAACTCACCTCTTAGTGAACTAAGGTCTGGTTTCTTAAGATCTTCCTCCTCTAGCAAATCATCATCATTCACCAACTCAACTTCCTCATCCATTATGTCTGCTGCTGAGAGTGTCCAAATCTTTGCCACATTCTCATCCACTTTAGGTTTGGATTGACTGGAAGAATCTTCAAATTAAAAGGTAAATATACTTAAATATATCATGGCATAGCACTTTTTTTCTACTGTATCACGGGGTTCTACAAGGCAATCTTCAAATTAAAAGGTAAATATACTTAAATATATCATGGCATAGCACTTCTTTTCTACTGTATCATGGGTTCTACTAGGCAAGATAGGGTAATTGATATCTGTTGGGGCATTTTAAGTGTGGTGCTGTATGACAGCTGTCATTTTTATCAATCCAAATGGTGCACTAAAGATAATGTTTGCACTGCTATTGATGAAAAGATGATAACTACCTTGTTGCCGGTGACAAAAGAGGATAATGATGCGAAGTTGCAAATGATATAAAGAGGAAAATGCTTCTAAAGATTAGGTGCTGTACTTTCAAAATAAATGAATCTAGATGAAATAATAAGAATTATGTTACAGCAGTTTCACACAACTTTTCAAAATGCTAGTACAACAGATATAAGTAATGGGGATTTTTTAAATTAAAAATTAAATATAAAAACCAGTTCGTCTTTATTTATTATTATCTTGGTAAACCTCTACTGATACTTTGTTACAAATGTTAACATCCTGAAAAATTACCATATGTAAAAAAACATTACCATATGTAATGTGTAATTACCTGGTGTCTTCTTTCCAAAGCTTATTTTGAGTTGAGCTGTAGAACCAATCTCATAGCTGGGCTTGTTGGCAGATACCTGGACCAGCTGAATGTTATCACCTGTCTGGGATAACTGCAAGCTTTTCTTGACATCATCTGACAGGGACAACACCTGAGGCTAAAACAGAAATATACAAATTATACAGGAATTTTATGTCATTCATGGATCCATGGTGTAGCAAATCCAACAAAATGTGTGTGTGTGTGTGTGTGTGTGTGTGTGTGTGTGTGTGTGTGTATGTGTGTGACTGTGTTTGACTGTTTTTTTTATTGGGTTAGGGATAAGGTTTTGTGGTCTAGTAAAATATTTTTTCAAAACAGAAAAAGGTATGTAAAAATTCTATTAATTGTTTCCTAATTGAAACTTAAGCACAGATATATTAATCCACCACAAGAAACAATAATAGCTCCAAGTCACCAGAGAACGAAAGAATCAGAAAAAATAGCTACGTTGAAACAGTAAAGCTTAAATCAGGCAATAAAAAGATGTAAGGTTATTTGTGGTAGAAAGAGAGGCAGTTTAAATATCTTTTTTAAAAAATCAATTGTTTTTGAAGGAAGATTAAAAAACTGGTAACTCTGAAAACATTAAAGAGATAGGTCTGAGTTAAATAAGGCTTGAGTTAAGTGTGTCAATCCTACTGTATGTCACTATGTTTAATTCACAAAATAATTTGCCAACAAAGACCTACAATAAATGACACGGTGAGCCCTGTGTAACAGAATTGTTACCGAGAGGAGGGTGGATTAAATGAACAATACAAACACAATTTGTGAAAGAAAATATAAATTTATGTAATAAATTATAAATGAAAAAAATACAGATGTAACAACACAATAATTCATGCACTCAACCCACAATTAAACTCACAACCATTCACAATACATGAACAAATTAAATAACAATACAAAAAGAATCTCAGATGTAAAGGGATCTCTTGGATTATACACAGATCCAAGAATCCTTTACGAAAGTTAAATAAATGCAAGTATGATTCACGAAAAAAATAAACACAAACGACAAACTATCTATCGCACGATGGATTGCGATAACTAGCACGATCATATACTTGTATTCAATCAAGTTGCTAGCTTTTATTGATATCTATGTGATCACTTGAAATATTATTGCGATCTGACATAAACATGCAAATACAACAATGTATTAAATTATATCACAATTTCAATACACCTATGTGTCTCCCCTGTATAACCGCACGATTCAGCAACAGTTGAATCGTCTCCCAGTTTCCCCGAGAACCGAGGGTTGACCAATACTATTATCGGACGTTTCCCTACACGGATCCACCACAGTTATACGTTCAGACAGCATACAACATCTACCCGAACCAACGGTTCCTCACTCCCCTAGATGTCAACCCGGACGTTTTACAACTCTAAGACAGCTCCGACACTCGGACTTCTAGCTTTCCGGATATTTACATGTTACACAGATGTTGACGAACAGACAGTTCGACACACAGACAGATACTTCAATTCCGTTTGCACAAATTAACGGCACAAGCACATTCAGATATTTATACAGAGATGTTCCAGAACAAACAATAGATGTCCCACAACAAATCAGACGATATTAAAGACGTTTATCAAAAGATGGTATCAGATGTGTTAACAGCTACGGTATCAACGATGTTATTAGCAGCTACGGTATCAACGATGCTATTAGCAGCTACGGTATCAACGATGTTATTAGCAGCTACGGTATCAGAAACAATGTAACAACTACGTTAGCAGCTACGGTATCAGAGACGGTATCAACGATGTTATTAGATGCGCTATCAGTGATGTACTTCTACGGTATCAACGACGGAATCAGCTGGAATCAGACTGAATCAACGACGGAATCAACTGGAATCAGACTGAATCAGACTGAATCAACCCTTTGGCTGGAGATTTGCAAGACGAGGTTATCTATCCTTCGATTAGATATTTGGGTTCCCGTCAAAATTTATGATAAATCCTAAGCCTTATATACTCTCAATAGGTGAACATAAATCACATCGAGCTTGCCGTACACCACGTAAAACGAGTATTTCGGATTTCATGTAAATTACAAATTGGCACATGCAAATCGTTACACGCCACTTAATCACCCCAGGTAATGCGTGTACGACGAAATCAAGAAAATGGTGAGTTTCGTTTGCAATTGAAGAACAACAAAAATCAGTTCAAATTTTCGCCTAATTCTGTGACAATACCTCCCCCCTAAGAATAAAAATGTACACATTTTTAAAACTAACACAGAATAGAAGAAAAATAACTACTGATGATATCTTACAACATTTACACTGGTTATACTACAAACTGGATTTTATTACTGGGCAAATTCGTACAAATTTCCCATCATGCCCTACTCAAGTAGTCTGCGCCTATATTTTCAACTCCCCTTATTGACATTGTCGCTCTGTCTCTTGATGTATAACTTGAGCATGTTTGCATGGAATGTCTTTACATTACCGTCCATGTCAATTTTATAGTCCATGTCACCTTTTACTTCTTTAACTTCATATGGACCTTTCCACTGGACTAATAACTTATTCGAACTAGTTGGAAGAAGCAATAGCACCTGATCTCCCACAAGAAATTTCCTATTACGCGCTCTGCGGTTGTAATACTTGGCATATCTCCGCCCCGATTTAATCAATTCGTCACGTGCCATCTGGCATGTACTCTCAAGTTTATTTCTTAGATCTAACACGTACTGGTAAGTCGTTTTTATTTCCTCGTTCGCGACATCACCAGTCCATAGTTCGCGTAGTATCCGCATCGGGCCTCGAACTGTTCTACCATACAACAGTTCAAAGGGTGAGAACCCTAAACTTTCCTGCGGTACTTCACGGTACGCGAACAGAACAGCGTTTAAATAACGGTCCCAGTCTTGCGGACGTTCCGCGCACATCTTTCGCAGCATGCTTTTCAGGGTACCATTAAACTTCTCTACCAGTCCATTGCACATCGGATGGTATGGGGTAGTGTTTAGCTGTTTGATGGATAACAGCCTACTTATTTCACCCATGAGGTCAGAGGTGAATTGGGCACCACAATCAGTGAGGATTTCCTCTGGCACCCCTACCCTACTGAAGATATCAACTAATGCTTCAGCTACCCTTTCCGTTTCAATAGTTGGTAACGCTACGGCTTCGGGGTATCTGGTTGCGTAATCAACCAGAGTAAGTATGTACCGATTCTTTCTTTCGGTAACCGGGTGTATTGGTCCTACAATATCTACTGCCACTCTTTTAAACGGTGTATCTATTAATGGCATCTGTCCCAAGGGCACCCTTGTGACCCTTCCCTTACAGACGGTTTTCTGACATACGTCGCACGACCTACAGAACCGTGTGACATCGCCATTAACACCTGGCCAGTAGAATTCAGCGACTACCCTGCTAGTGGTCTTAGCCTTACCTAGGTGTCCTGCCATGCTTGACTCATGCGCCACCCTAAGTACTTGAGATCTATATCTCTGGGGTACGACCACTTGCCAATACTTATTACCCTCCCGAGCGCTAAACTCCCTATGAATTAATCCGTTCTTGCGTACGAATCTAGAGCTACCCCCACGCTTGCAATGTTTAATCGCGCCGGACGTGATTTTCTCAACAATTGTTCTGATGGATTCATCACGTTCTTGCTCTTGTTTGAAATCATCACGGGAAATTCCTGAGATCGATTCAGGGACTATTAATTTATGAAACGCGGTTTTCTCTCGCCGTGTTTGCGCTCGCGTTTCGACTGCCTGGGCCAAAGGTATTTTAAAATCGGCCATGGTTGGAAGACGGGAACCTTCAACATTACCGATCGTCAGATCGTAAATAGGATTGTCCATACAAAGGGCATCAACAGTTCCCGTTAAGAAAGGTGTTTTTACTGTGATCCTTGCTACGGGAATGCGACCCATCGTCTGATCAAGTAACATACATGGGGATTCCCACCCGAGCATTTGGTTATCCTGCACGAGACTACGTTTGATCACTACGCCCGTACAACCAGTGTCACGCAATACCACGACTTCTCGACCGTTGACAAACCCTCTCGCGGTTGGTACACGCGCTTCAGGAAATATACACGTGCCAAGTGAATGAATACAAGGTTCTACATGTACGTTGTTATCGGATATACCTTTACTTTGTATAGCCACTGCTACCTTATGTATAAGTGCCTTTCTTTTAGGACAGTCTTTTTGAACATGACCCAATGCATTACACAAGAAACACCGCACACGCTGAAAAACTGGATTCCCAACTGACCTTTTTACCTCAGCTGATTTTACAGGCTCCCTAGGCATAGGTCTTACAGACTGGTTTCCAGACTTAAAATCTTTTAAAACCACGTTCTGGGTTCCCCCATGAGCTTCGGCAAATAAATCGGCTTGCTTAGCCATATCTTTTACGTTTGTGAAGACTTTCTCCTTCAGAAATTGATCTAATTCTTGCCCAACTGTATTAAATAATTGATCTCTGAGCAAGAAATCAGTCAACCCTTCAAACGTTTTCACCGCTTTGCCGCATTCAATCCACCGCTCAAAATAGTTCGCAATTCTGACGGTGAACTGACCAAAGGTTTCTCCCTTATCGGGCTTGCTATACCTGAACTTTTTTCGAAAACCTTGTTCAGTGAGCTCGTACCTTTTGAGAAGTGCTTCCTTTAGGACGTCGTACTTAAACACATCGTCCCTAGGAAGTCGCGAGTATACATCCAGTGCTTTACCTTTTAATAAAGCACTCAGATGCAGCGCCCAGTCATTTTGACTCCACTTCTGGTTTTCGGCATACCGCTCAAACCGATGAAGATAACTATCTATGTTATCTTTTTCATCGTCAAAGGGAGGTAATTTGGGGCCCCTTAATTTGTTAGTGGCAGAATCGTGTTCTCTTCCAGATGTCGCTAATTCTACCTTACGCTCATGATCCCGTTGTTTTGCTCTTTCTTCTAACTCTAACATTTCTACTCTAGCTAGTTTATCTAACTCTATTCGCTTTTGCTCCGCTTCCATTTCCCATTCTATCCTGTCTTTTTCGGCCTGCTTCTCTAATTCTATCTTTTCCTTCTCTAATCCTATCTTTTCCTTCTCAAATTCTATCTTTTCCCTTTGAGCCTGCTTCTCTAATTCTATCTTATCCTTCTCAAATTCTATCTTTTCCCTCTCAAAGGCCCATTTCCTATCTTCGGATTCCCTTTCTAATTCCCGTTTCCTTTCATCAGATTCCCTTTCTAATTCCCTTGCCCTTGCCCTTTCTTCCTTTTCTAATTCCCTTGCCCTTGCCCTTTCTTCCCTTTCCCGGGCTTGTTCTTCTTGAATAAATTTCCTTAAGCTTTCACCTTCATATCCAAATTCTTTGCCTAAGGCAACCAAGTCCTTAAGGGATGACATGACAATGACAATTGTAATATGAATATAGATATATAACCAAACCAATACTTTAAACACGTTTATACTGGACACACGGACCTAGGTAAACTAAACAAAAATAAACTCCAACTAGAGTATTATCTTAACAGAGGTCACGCTCAAATATAAACATTAAATGTATACCTTCACAAAAATGATTGACAGTTCACTTAATCCAACGATCCCACTTCTGACACCATTGTAACAGAATTGTTACCGAGAGGAGGGTGGATTAAATGAACAATACAAACACAATTTGTGAAAGAAAATATAAATTTATGTAATAAATTATAAATGAAAAAAATACAGATGTAACAACACAATAATTCATGCACTCAACCCACAATTAAACTCACAACCATTCACAATACATGAACAAATTAAATAACAATACAAAAAGAATCTCAGATGTAAAGGGATCTCTTGGATTATACACAGATCCAAGAATCCTTTACGAAAGTTAAATAAATGCAAGTATGATTCACGAAAAAAATAAACACAAACGACAAACTATCTATCGCACGATGGATTGCGATAACTAGCACGATCATATACTTGTATTCAATCAAGTTGCTAGCTTTTATTGATATCTATGTGATCACTTGAAATATTATTGCGATCTGACATAAACATGCAAATACAACAATGTATTAAATTATATCACAATTTCAATACACCTATGTGTCTCCCCTGTATAACCGCACGATTCAGCAACAGTTGAATCGTCTCCCAGTTTCCCCGAGAACCGAGGGTTGACCAATACTATTATCGGACGTTTCCCTACACGGATCCACCACAGTTATACGTTCAGACAGCATACAACATCTACCCGAACCAACGGTTCCTCACTCCCCTAGATGTCAACCCGGACGTTTTACAACTCTAAGACAGCTCCGACACTCGGACTTCTAGCTTTCCGGATATTTACATGTTACACAGATGTTGACGAACAGACAGTTCGACACACAGACAGATACTTCAATTCCGTTTGCACAAATTAACGGCACAAGCACATTCAGATATTTATACAGAGATGTTCCAGAACAAACAATAGATGTCCCACAACAAATCAGACGATATTAAAGACGTTTATCAAAAGATGGTATCAGATGTTTTAACAGCTACGGTATCAACGATGTTATTAGCAGCTACGGTATCAACGATGCTATTAGCAGCTACGGTATCAACGATGTTATTAGCAGCTACGGTATCAGAAACTATGTAACAACTACGTTAGCAGCTACGGTATCAGAGACGGTATCAACGATGTTATTAGATGCGCTATCAGTGATGTACTTCTACGGTATCAACGACGGAATCAGCTGGAATCAGACTGAATCAACGACGGAATCAACTGGAATCAGACTGAATCAGACTGAATCAACCCTTTGGCTGGAGATTTGCAAGACGAGGTTATCTATCCTTCGATTAGATATTTGGGTTCCCGTCAAAATTTATGATAAATCCTAAGCCTTATATACTCTCAATAGGTGAACATAAATCACATCGAGCTTGCCGTACACCACGTAAAACGAGTATTTCGGATTTCATGTAAATTACAAATTGGCACATGCAAATCGTTACACGCCACTTAATCACCCCAGGTAATGCGTGTACGACGAAATCAAGAAAATGGTGAGTTTCGTTTGCAATTGAAGAACAACAAAAATCAGTTCAAATTTTCGCCTAATTCTGTGACACCCTGACTGATGTATAAATTAGACATATTAGTTTGATGAAATTCACATAATATTTCTAAAGTATGTTTATTTGCTAACCTATTACAGTTAATCATTTGGCTGACATTTGCTAATGGCCCAATGAAAGAAGAGGTAGCCAAGAAATTGAATCAGTATGATGCTATTCTACAGCAATTTCATTTTCTATGCATATGTGGCAAAAACAAGGTTCCTGCACATATTATATCCATATCCATATCTGATGGCACATCAGCATCTTTTATCCAATAATGATGGGCCTAGCTGCTTTCTGTCAAATGTGGTCAAATAATGCAAAGCATTTTTGGGGGATTAAGGAGTTTCAAGTATTTTGTATATTAAGTAACAGATTCCATGATTCAACTTTTGTACTGAAAGCTCCTTTCCTTTTGCCTGGATGACTTTTGTCAAATTTGGTTAAAACCAGCTGATCATATTTAGAAAAGTAAATTTCTATTTATTTAAATTTTATAATGGCAGCCATATTTAATGGTAGATTGGCATCATTTGGTTAAATGCAGCTGAGTATATTTAGAAAAGTAAATTTCTATTATTTAAATTTTATAATGGCAGCCATATTTAATGGTAGATTGGCATCATATAAAAAAAAAAAAGAAAGCCATAGGCTAAATATTTTAAGATCTCTGTATCACAGACTTTTTGGGGAAAATGTTTGGCTTGACTGGCGTCAGGTAATTGCGTTAAAATAAGTTTGGAACTAAAACTACTCAAACTATTGTGGTTAAAAAAATATATGAAGATGGACCCACATCATTTGTAAACAAATTTTAAAGCAACTCTTGACAAGATGCTCTGCCAAATTTGGTCCAAACAATATTTTTGGGGAAGAAGTTTCAAACAGATTGTTCACAGACTAATGACACAAAAGGAACAATTATGAGATCTGTGTGTTTTTGTTGTTGTAGACTTTAAAGCAAAACTATGCCAAAATCAACATATTTATCTGAATAACTCAGTTCATAAGCTCATAAACATCAAGATTATCGAGGCTACTATTAGATGTTGACATAAATTATTTTTTTAAAAAGTCAAATCAGGTCAAGTAGAAATGACCTCAATGCTGGACAAGATCAAGTCCAGCAAACAATGTTACATTACAATAACATGTAATGAAGTTTAAAAAAAAAAAATTAAAACTGACAAAAAATTGAATGAAATATACATAATATAGTATCCACACTAACCATGACAATCTGCAATCGCATAATGTGCAGAATCTGTGCAGTTTTCAGTTGGACTTTTTAAACAAATAAGGATTGTACCTGCAAAATGCAATTGCATAATGTGCAGAATCTGCAGTTTTCAGTTGGACTTTTTAAGCAAATAAGGATTGTACCTGCAATCTGCAATTGCATAATGTGCAGAATCTGTGCAGTTTTCAGTTGGACTTTTTAAGCAAATAAGGATTGTACCTGCAATCTGCAATCGCATAATGTGCAGAATCTGTGCAGTTTTCAGTTGGACTTTTTAAGCAAATAAGGATTGCACCTGCAATTTGCATGTTTATTTGGCAACTGGGGAAATTGCATAGCTGTGCATGGATTTGCTTTATTGTATGGACATTGATACTTGCAACAATTCTTTCGATGCAGAGATCATGCCTGTAATACACATGGAAAACACTTACCCACAATGATGTAAACCCTATTGCAAAGTATTGGACAAGACACAGTATAGTCTTTCTCTCTGATGAAGAAAAGCAATGACTCAAATAAAAGGCAAGGACTAGCCAGCAATACACTGACAACCTCAGCTTCCTGATTTGGAAAAACTATTTTAAACTACCTTTAAAATAAAGAACTATACCTTGGTAACATTGACAAATCCTGAGATTTTGAGAGTTGCTTCCAATTTTTCAGCTGTTTTCAACTTGGAATCATCACTAGATGTCTCTGTTACATGTTCTCCAAGAATGATTTTTCCATTAGGCTTGAGAATGCGACAGATCTCAACCAATACATCTGTGTTGTGAACTGATGGGGAAGGCTGAAGTATCCCTGATATGGCCAGGTCAAAGGAGGAATTTGGATGATTAGCTGAAAGAAAGGTTAATTCTGTGTTAGCAAATTACTAGATCAATAATTTTATAGGAACAATCTATTAATGTTGCAACAACTTCATGTCCAACTTTTATCTAACATCTTTAATTTTACCACTATGAAGCTGTATGACAGAAGCCAAAGAAACTGCAGGATCTATTCTTGCAATGGCATAATTAATGCTAACATCTAAACAAGAGGCCAAACTGTGCTTGATATTACTCTCTTTGCTTGCATAAACTAAAGATGAGAACAATTCATTGATGGATCAATGCATGGGTAATGTTGCCAATTTGATACAAGCATCACATTAATTGTGGAATAACTTACAAATCTTCAATAACCATAATTATTAACCAATCACAATAACATTTTTGCATATGAACATATGCAGAGTGAGAAAGAAGGCTTTTATATTCACACAATGATATAAAACTTCAATGATATAAGCACTCTTTGAATTTCTTATATACAAACATAAATTTTTGAAATGTATGCATGTAGCATTATTTATACACGAGTACTGTGGTATGTAAATGGGAATAAATTCTGACAAGCATTTTAATTTTTTGTTCAATAATGGCAGCCATATTTGATGGCAAATTGGCCTAATTTGCATAAATCATGTTTGAGCTACATGTAAGAAGCTTTCTGTCAAATGTATTTAAATTAGGTTGAAAAGTTTTTAAGACATCATGATCAACTGAATGTGCAACAGTCATGAATCATATTTGCAAGTTCTACCTTTGTATTTTGTATATTACATTAAAAACCTCCATGCATGTAGACAAGAGTTCATGCAGCATTTATATTAGGTGCAGCAACCTTTCCCTTCTGCCAGAAAAAGGTGTTAAGAAATGGCTAGTTTAATGATGGTCAAATTTATGTTCAAAATAGCCTCTTAAAAAACAGCTGTTGAGCCAATAGTATAAGACAAAACAAAAGAAATACTTAATTTCATGAAAATAATAACATTTTTCTTAGTCTGATAGAACATTATCACTGTATATCTTTGTGTTTTGCAAGAGACATAATCTTGAAAATAGGTTACTATAAAAAAATAAGTTACTGGTTTCAAGATAATACCTCTTTTTTATACTTTTATTAAGACAAAATATGAAGAAAAAAAAATGTTCACATTTACAAACAACCAGTCTATAAACCTCGAAAGTGAAATAATTTGCTTATGTTAGGGTTACAAATGCATCAAATTTCAATTACTACAAGTTTCATGTGTGAACTTACAGCTGGAGTCTCAAAGATAAAAATATAACAGCAGACATAAATAATCATTAACAGCTATTATAAAGCATGAAAATACTCTAATCAATCTGTTATACATGAAAATACTCTAATCAATCTGTTATACATGAAAATACTCTAATCAATCTGTTAAACATGAAAATACTCTATTTATCTGTGTTACATGAAAATGCTCTAATCAATCTGTTATACATGAAAATACTCTATTCAATATGTTTTACATGAAAATACTTTATTCAATCTGTTTTACATGAAAATACTCTATTCAATCTGTTATACATGAAAATACTCTATTTATCTGTGTTACAAGAAAATGCTCTATTCAATCTGTTTTACATGAAAGTACTCTATTCAATCTGTGTTACATGAAAATACTCTAATCAATTTTATACATGAAAATACTCTAATCAATCTGTTATACATTGAAATACTTTATTCAATCTGTTTTACATGAAAATACTCTATTCAATCTGTTATACATGATAATGTAATCAATCTGTTATACATGAAAATACTTTGTTCAATCTGTTTTACATGAAAATACTCTAATCAATCTGTTATACATGAAAATACTCTATTCAATATGTTTTACATGAAAATACTCTATTCAATCTGTTATACATGAAAATACTCTATTCATCTGTTGCATGAAAATGCTCTATTCAATCTGTTTTACATGAAAATGCTCTATTCAATCTGTTTTACATGAAAGTACTCTATTCAATCTATTATACATGAAAATACTCTATTCATCTGTGTTACATGAAAATGCTCTATTCAATCTGTTTTACATGAAAATACTCTATTCAATCTGTGTTACATGAAACTACTCTAATCAATCTATTATACATGAAAATGCTCTATTCAGTCTATTCAAACTGTTTTACACAAAAATAATCTTTTTAAATAGTACAGTGATCTAATGTAACTGTAGAGAAACTATTTTATTCAGTTGATGTATTGGCACATTGATCTTTTGAAAACAAAACTGACAGGTTACTTCTTTAACCAAACGGTAAGTCAACAACAAAGTTTGGTCCCGGTTTCTGATTTAGAAATAATGTTAATGCGAAGAAACAATTTAGAGTGACCTTGACTTCAAAATAAACAGGGTTCTTTCTTAACCCAAGAACAAGTCATCTGGTTTGTTAATCTGCAATGATTGAAACATGAAGTTACTCTATGGAAACCATTTTTCTTTACTGACAGTGATCTTAGCTTTTGACCTTTTAACCCTTAAGTTTATATGATCCTTCCTTACCTGGAGCGTAAGCAATCCACTTACTTTACTCCAGGTATGTGATGTAGAACTAATGTTACTTAATAGAAATCATTTTTCATCTTTTAGTTACCGGTACTCTGACATTTACTTTGGACAACAAAATGTAAATGCTTCTTCTGTACTCCAAGTGCAAGCCATCAACAAAGTTTGGTAACTATTGTTGAACTTTAGTTACTGTGCCAAAACAATTTTTCTTCTTTCAGTCAGTGATTATGATCTTTAACCTTTTGACCCCCTAATCAATAGGGTTCTTCCTTACTCAAAGTGCATGCCATCCACCAAAACTCAAGAGATTCTATGCAAACCATTTTACTTTCTTGAGTCAATGACATTGACCTTATTACCTATTTACCCCAAAATTGGCAGAGTCCTTCCTTACACCATGTGCAAGCCATCTACAAATTTGGAAACTGTATATGGTTGATAACTTGACTTATTTTGTGCAGAAAAATTTGGTAAAAAAGGGATGAATATATCATAATATGCTCCATCATATCAGACACATAAAAACTAATAAAGCCTATAGCTGTATAAACAAGAGTAACACTATGAATATCTTCAACATTCATGACAGTATAGAAAAGTTTACATCTCGGTTGAGGGAAGAGTATAATACATAAAATTAAATCTATCCACTATTATTGTTACAAAATGTTGAAATAATTTCAAAGACATAATGGATGGGTCTTTATATTAGCTGGTATTGTCAAAACTGTACATGTCATATGTATTATTATTATTATACAGAAATGGATGAATTTAGCTTTCAATGGTCAAAACTGAACATGCCATATGTAATAGCATTATACAGAAATGGATGAATTTGGCTTTCAATTTCAAGTTTTGAGTAATCAGCATGATACTAGTGAAGCTTCATTTGACAGAAATCTAACTAATGTTTCCCAATGCTTCAGAGTTCTTGGTGGAAATTTTTATAAAAACTTTCAATGATAATTACTCTATTGTCTCACCTTATTTAGAGTTCTTGGTGGAAATTTTATTAAAAACATTCAATGATAATTACTCTATTGTCTCACCTTATTTAGAGTTCTTAGTGGAAATTTTTATAAAAACTTTCAATGATAATTACTCTATTGTCTCACCTTATTTAGAGTTCTTGGTGGAAATTTTTATAAAAACTTCCAATGATAATTACTCTATTGTCTCACCTTATTTAGAGTTCTTGGTGGAAATTTTTATAAAAACTTTCAATGATAATTACTCTATTGTCTCACCTTATTTAGAGTTCTTGGTGGAAATTTTTATAAAAACTTTCAATGATAATTACTCTATTTCTATTGTCTCACCTTATTTAGAGTTCTTGGTGGAAATTTTTATGAAAACTTTCAATGATAATTACTCTATTGTCTCACCTTATTTAGAGTTCTTGGTGGAAATTTTTATGAAAACTTTCAATGATAATTACTCTATTGTCTCCCCTTATTTTGTGCCAAGACACAGAGATTGAAATGCTGATGCTGACATTATTAATAGTGTTCAAGTTTTTGTGCAAGTCCATACCTCAGAGAAAAGCAAGACATGGCATTCCCCATAATCTTTATAATGGTATAAAGTATTAATTTAAATAACATTCATCACATACAGTTAATAGCTTCCCATGCCATGATAAATTGATGTCTATTACTAGAGTAATGCCTAGTATTTGCATGATATCTATTACTTTAGTAATGCCAAGTATTTGCATGATTATTACTCGAGTAATGCCTGGTATTTGAGGGAAGCTTAGTATTTGCATGATATCTATTACTTGAGTAATACCAAGTATTTGCATGATATCTATTACTCGAGTACCAGATAATGCCTAGTATTTGCATGATATCTATTACTTGAGTAATGCCTAGTATTTGCATGATATCTATTACTTGAGTAATACCTAGTATTTGCATGATATATATTACTTGAGTAATACCTAGTATTTGCATGATATATATTACTTGAGTAATGCCTAGTATTTGCATAATATCTATTACTTGAGTAATGCCTAGTATTTGCATGATATCTATTACTTGAGTAATGCCTAGTATTTTCATGTTATCTATTACTTGAGTAATGCCAAGTATTTGCATGATATCTATTACTTGAGTAATGCCTAGTATTTGCATGATATCTGTTATTTGTGTGATGCCTGGTATTTGAGGGAAACTTAGTATTTGCATGATATCTATTACTTGAGTAATGCCTAGTATTTGCATGATATCTATTACTTGAGTAATGCCTAGTATTTGCATGATATCTATTACTTGAGTAATGCCTAGTATTTGCATGATATCTATTACTTGAGTAATGCCTTATATTTGCATGATATCTATTACTTGAGTAATGCCTAGTATTTGCATGATATCTATTACTTGAGTAATGCCTAGTATTTGCATGATATCTATTACTTGAGTAATGCCTAGTATTTGCATGATATCTATTACTTGAGTAATGCCTAGTATTTGCATGATATATGTTACTTGTGTGATGCCTGGTATTTGAGGCAAACTTAGTATTTGCATGATATATATTACTTAAGTAATGCCTAGCATTTGCATGATATCTATTACTTGAGTGCCAGGTATTTGCATGATATATATTGAGTAATGCCTATTATTTGCATGATATCTATTACTTGAGTAATGCCTTTGCATGATATCTGTTACTTGTGTGATGCCTAGAATTTGAGTGAAAACCTAGTATTTGCATGATGTCTATTACTTGAGTAATATCTAGCATTTGTTTGCAAGGGTACCCCGTCAAAAGAGCGCACGACAAAAGAGCTCCGACATAACAGCGCACTAATTTGCCGACAAAAGAGCGCAAACTAAAGATCGGAAAAAATATTTAAAAAATAGAAACAAGACAATTAACTCAGATCAGACCGCATCGTTTGATGGTAACTCTTTTTTTGCTTCATTAAAAACAAGTATTGGCGAAAAAAAATTAATTGTTCAGTTCCTTCAACTAAAAAACTGGTATAATCGACTGAACATTTGCGGGCATCGTAACTATAATAGACTATCAACTGAAGTCCCATTCAAAACGCAATCTAATAACACATAAAAAGATTCTACATGTTAGGCCTAAAGTTAGAATATAAACTGAAATGAAATGTCTCAAAATGAGTGGCAGTTCAGTCTATAAAAGTTTTCTTTATAGTTGCATTTTTATTTCTAAGTTGTGGGCTATACCTCGTAGGTAGTCCATCAATGAAACTTAGCGATCACAAATTAGAGTTCCTTTCTAACCCTGCCATATTCGTTTATTCATATACGTAAACACAAATAGCTGTGATGTCGTTTGAGCGTACCTCCGATTGTTTCATTCTAAACAAGTATTAGCCTTAGCGATCACAAATTAAAGTTCCTTTCTAACCCTGCCATATTCGTTTATCGTACCTCAAGTATTTGTTTAAGGGCACACAATTGTCTGCGCTCTTATGTCTGCGCTCTTTTGTTGTGCGTTCTTTTGACGGGTCACCGTTTGCAAGATATCTATTACTTGAGGGATGCCTAGAATTTGAGTAAAACCTAGATCTGAGCAATGCCCAGTATCTGAGTGATCTAGGATTAAGTAATGTTTAGTATTTGACTGATACCTAACATCAGACTAGTATCTAGTGACGACCAAATTAAATAGTACTCCTTGAGTAAATAAATGCCTGGGGAAAGTGGTACCATTCCCCCCCCCCCCCCCCAGGAGTAATAAGTATCCAGCTTTGCTGGAATCTTAAAAGTGCTACATGCCCCTAGTGGGCAAAAAGCACTATAATTCAAATTCATCATCATCAGTATCTAATATTTTGAGTGATGCCCAGTATGAGGGATTGGAATTAGAGTTCTAATGATTGGTTACCCTGGTACCCATTCAAATGTAAATTATATATATTAACTGTGAGCCTAAACTGCTTTGTTGTAAGTTTATATATATATATATATATATATATTTCTTTGTCAGGTTTCAAATTCTTTTTTAATTTTCATTACTCTCTCCTGTAATGTAAATTTATTCACTATATTCACTAGAGATATTTTTTCAGAAAATCGGTTGACCTGAATTATTCTGTGGTAAACAAGTAATGTTGACCTACCATATATCCTGGCCTTGAGTGGGTTAGTGGCATTCCACATTAACAGGTTTATTTTTACTTGAAAATGATTGGTTATTGGCAAGGGTAAGATGGGACTAGTGAATTTAGAAGTAAACAACTTTTTCTTCTAAAAGTAAACTGATTGGTTCTTATCAGGAGCATGTGATATAAATGATGATGTCCCCCCCCCTGATTTTACAATTTGGAGATTTTTTCGGAACTGCATATTAGAATAAGATAAAATCATTATTTTTGTGAAATGTTCTTAGAGAAGCCAAGTTCTCTTGCTGTAACCAATTAATGAATCCATGTTAACTTTCCTTCAGTTCATTTGGATTTTAATGGATTGAATCGTATCTCTAGAAATATTTGATGTGCTCATACAGAATTCTGGACAAAGACAGTGGATCAAATTTTTGGGGGATTTCCAACACTGGAGTATTAAATATTGTAGGAACTGTAGATAAGCACAAAACAGACTTTAGCATATGTCATCTTTCATCCTGGATTTCCAACAGGACTCAAACTTTAATTTATTTGAATATTTCATTACTAGGAATTTTTTAATTTAATTCATGGATTATTTTTGGTTAAGATTCTTAAGTTCTTTTTCCATTTTTATAATCTTTTTCCAGGGAAATAAAATATTTGTTAAATTTTACAAAGCTTGTTGTTTTTACTCTTTATTTGTTACTGTTTATTGGAGCCTAAACATGTAACACATCCCCACCCCACCCCAGAGGTAAAAGCATAATTATTACTAATGTAAGAGACAAAAAATGCAAACTGCGCATAAAAAGCGTATTTTATATATTACATGCCATACTGCGAATTTAAAAAAACAAACGAGTGGCCGAGTGGTCTAAAGCGATTTCTGTTACAAATCACTGCCATCTCACCTGTCTGCGTGGGTTCGAGTCTAATATTCGGCTCATGTAGTTATGTGAGAAAGCTTGCCAGTAGCTTCTCGTGGGTCGGTGGTTCTTTCAAGGGTTCTCCCTCCACCAGTAATACTGGTCGCCATATATAGCCTATTGTGCGCTGAAAAACAGTGTTAAACCATATAACAACAACAAACATTAAAAACGTAAATTTCTTTCTCAAACTTGCCTGGATCTGCAGTAACTTAAATTTCTTGTCACAAATTGGCACAGACATACAAAATAAATGATAAATTTACACACAACAGTCACTTTAATTAGTCTACGTCACGTGTTTAAATTTCTCCCAAAGGTCATAAAGTCAAGTTCAGTATTATATTGCTATAGAATTCCTCTTTCAAAATTTGTAAAGCACTATTAATTTGTCTTTTTCCTAATGTGACATCTTCAATTTAACAAAATTGCTCTTTCATCTAACATTTTTCAGTCATATCAATAAATCCTGATTCACTTGCTAATATTTGGTGCCATGTTTTTCCCATATAGTCTGGTCTGTTACATAAGTGTGTATCAAACTATAATTAATTTGTGATAAAAAAAATTCAAATTCAAGAAAACCCATCTGGTTTCTTGGAAACATCTTATATATGGTTACTACAGATAGAAAATAAGGAAACTGTCTGAATACATAGCCAAATCATCGCACACATCAATGATATGAAGATCAGTAGATGGAGGTCGACGATGGATCAATTTTACATGACACGTGCTTAGAACTTTCTCATTATTTAGTGTCTAGCATGCTTCTGACATCACCAGATATAATCTTTGATCTGAACTCGAAAACATATTTGGGTTTCTTTTGTTTCTTGTTTTTGTAGTGTTTTTTTTTTCCAACTTGAACAGAATGTACCTAATTTTATTACCTGAGTATTTATGTACCCAGATACCTGTTGACCTTTAATTGGAGATTTATATCAAAGTTTGCAGTACTATAAAAAAGTGCTAAGTGAAAAATTGCTTTCAGATCATGATACTTATTATTTACCTAAAGCTAGCCTGTCAATGTGTTCCATCTGTACTTTTCCATTTTCCGTTACCTTCTGAGTCAGCTGCTGAACTGCTGACTGTATGGTATCCATTGATGCATCACCTGACCATATCAAAAGAACTCTCTGCCCTGCCTCTACCTGAATTCTATCCATATTGACCTTGAACCTGATATTACAGAAAGAAAATTATTAGCATCTCTCATTATCAAAGTTTACCCACGTACTAAACTAGGCTAAACCTATCATTTAATATATTTGGAATAAAAATGAAAATAATTCAAGTGGCATCATTTGTGATATTTGTTAGATGTATCTTTAAACTGGGTTTGAAAACAAAATATCATACTTGTTTGCATGCTTGAAAACCAGTGCAGTTAAAAACTTGAATCAACACCTTTGACCTTGAAATCAATGCCTCAGTGCTGACTATCAACTTGTTCAGTGGAATGTAACTAACTACAAAGTCTGGTCAAAGTTCACTTGCATATGTATAAGTCATAAGAGTTCAAAATCACACACAAAAATGCAAAAAATGAACTTTGATTTGATCCAGAGGTCAATTAGATCTTGCAATCAAAACTCCTTCACAAAAATACAGATATATCGGCGGTCATATCAGCACCATTTACAATCAGAACCAATTCAATATTGCAAGAAGTGTTTTAGTGAAAATCCCATGTAAATATGCTAATCCATTTAGAAGTAACCATGTGAAGATTTTATGATGACCTTCAATACAGTCAAGTCAGAAGTAAGATCTGCATCATTTTCAAACTATTTAATGCAAAAGAGATTGTTTTTTTTAAATGCTTGTAGGACTTTCCATTTAGGTAAAGTAGCTGCTGTGAGACGTTCCAAATTTACGGAGATCACATTTTCATTAAGTATCAAGCACATGTAAGGAGAAGTGTTTTAGTAAAAGCTAAGACTGACAGCCTAATGCCCGAGCCTTTCAAATTTCAGATCACTGGGCTTGTTGAACAAAACAAAAAAAACTAATTTGCCAATAAAACTTTGATCAATTTGATGATATGTGGGTTTTTTTCTGAAGATTTTTCAAGACTAGTAAATTAATACTATTTACCCCTGTTTATGACCCTTAATCTCATGAAAATCTCTACTTATCATATATCTAATGAAAGTTCTAAACTCTGTATAAAGCGAATCATGTAAACTATAAATCGGGAACAGATTGACTGGGTTACTGTAACTAGTTCTCACATGGTTTTACATACATGTACATGTGATTCTAAAATATGTATGTATCAGAAACCAGCCACAACTAGTCCAGCATGACTGGAAGTGTTCCATCAATTGTTACATAATGGGATTTGTGGCTTGTGTGTAGACATAAGCTGTTAATTGGTTACTTTAATGTTGTAACCTGGAGAGCTTAGACAAAATGCAGGATGTTTTTTGAGGTATTATAAACATTAAATGGATTAAATGTGGTCCTGTTGGCTCTTATCTTTGAATACAAAAACTGGCCAACCTCTGACATTGCTGAGATTGCTAAAAATGCTTTTGTTTTGAGTATTTTTATTTTTTCATGGTCTTGTTTAATTGCTATTTTGTTTTTCCATGTGTTTGAAGTTAAGCTGATAATAATAATAATAATAATAATAATAATAATAATAATAATAATAATAAATTAATAAGAAACTTAATAAATTTTGTACTAATGTTTAGCTCAGGCATTCAACTGTTTATCCCTATCCAAAGTTTGACCTTTAAGGAATGCCAGATCATTTTCCTACACTACCACTCGAAATGGCCCACTTAATATGCAAGTGAGATCCTGCTGAATGGATTTCTGTCCTCTCACTGATTAAATTAGACCAGATAGTTGGTCTCTAAGCCCTTTTTTGTATTTTGACTTGCTGGCTTTTATTACCATTATTTGGATGCAAATATTTGATCTGGTACGCAGTAAATCACACTTGCAGAGTCGTCCATATGCATGCAAATAGCTGGGTGGTAAATTCAAAGATTTGCTAGTCCTACTTCAACAACCTACTGAGTGAGAATATGTTGATTACTTTAGCAATATTCATGATATCCCTGCTGATGTGCCTGCTGTATTTATAAGAGTACATCAAAAGAACATGTTGCAATAACTGGGCAGCAAGTTCAAAGACTTCAACTAGCAGCTTGGTTGGGAAAATGTGCTGAAATTTACAATGACTGAATTCAGAGACAGAAAGCTCCCGAGATGTACACATTGTTATTATAAGAGTACACCAGAACTTTAGATTCCAATATTGTGTTAATTTCTGATAGTAGCCTGATAAATAGTTGAGCCTAACCGAGTAGATAATTTTCGCAGAGTACCAAATCTGAGTATTTGGATGTAGTATTTGCTGGATCTGGGCACGAACTGAGTAGTATGTGCAACTCCTGAGAGTACAGTTTGTTTCATTATCGTATGCGAAGCTTAAACTTTTCGTGTACTGTATACCGTATGTATCGCCTATAAGATGAATTTTTTTATTATTAACTAAACTTATTATGTATTAAAAAAACCTTTTTTTATAAAAGTTTGATATTTATTGAATTATTTTACTTGTAACCATTTGTGCGCATATTATTTGCCGAGGCTAATACTTCCGAAAAACCGGATATTCGTCTGAGGCGATTTCCAGTTAGGCCCTAATGAATAGTGCATGCGACCTCAAAATCAAGATATATTAAGACTTGGACAAACATGTCATTTGCAAATATGAATAAGTATTTTGGGGTTAAATGGCAAACCGACAAAGATTTTAATGAGAAGAGTACTGAAGTTTCTAAAACTGACAGTTTGGATGGAGTTTGATGCCTGGCTTAGTGTTTGGAATACAACCATTCAATGGATTTACAAAATTCGGACTAACCATGAAGGGCTAACAAGAGTAACACCACTGTCAGGCTATTCTGTGCTTCTAACAGACATGATTTTCGCCTTTTAAAAGAACAACTGAAAATGAGAAAGGGGGGTTTGGGGGTACTCCCCCAACGGGATATCGATGGACAAACCCTGATCAGGGGGTTCCAGGGGTCGAAGACTCCCCACTAAAACTATTTTACAGACATGAAAATCTGCTCCTGGTGCAACTTGTGATGATAATATGTAACAAAATAATCATTTGAAAAACTGACAAACTTACCAAAAATCTGAATAATTTTACAGTATTTATTGTCACATGAATTTGCTTATTCTCTAATACTATTAGTACTTAAGTTATTTCATGTGCATGTCAGTGTTCACATTGTAATTAAGTCAATAATTAGGCATTTTTTGCTGCCAACATATTACACTCATCTATTTTCATAATAAATATGTAAAATAAACACCCAAATACATCATCTAAATAAAAAATAATCCCATATATTCACTTGTCTTTTTGTCCACTGAACACAACCTGTTGATATGCCAGTTGAGCTCTTTTTGCAGCTTTAAGAAAAATTTCTTTACTCTTTAGTCTTCCTTTTTGTCACCAATGATTTTGCTGGCTCAATGTGCAATTGTTTCTTTTCCTTCTCAACGAGAGCCTTTTTCTTTTCAAGCTCCAGCTTGTATTTGCGATATGCAGTGCACATATTCTGACAGATGGCTTCATATTTTCCGTATGCAGCTTCATTTGTAGGTGTAGTTCCAGGCTCTTTTAACCAGGACTTCTGTAATGTATATATTGCAGAAGGCACAAAATGCCAGTCCTCGTGCGATCAGTTTTCTTATAAACTGACCAACTAAATTTATGTGGACAATTCGTTCAGCCATTCCCTTCCGTTTTTTTAAATAAAAACTTTATCCAAACTTTTCATGTCATCATCTCTCTCAACAACTAGGGATGCCATTTTTTGCAAGCATGCTTCTTCTTTCCACTGCCATCAGTTTCCTTTACACGAAGATTATTTGGATTAATTTAAACTTTTGACCAATTAGAATACTCTTTACGAGAGTCCCAGGCTAACTAATATATGGAGTGAATACATTACAAGGGTTGTTGCAGAATGGGACTGAAAAGAATGGTTAAAAACCGTGGAGAAAAATACGGATCGGACATTATTTTTTTAAGAAGGAAATTCAACAGAGTGTTAGAAGTTGATAGAACTGACATTTCAAGTGGAACACTATGGATGCCTAACTTAGTGTTTAAAAGCACATGTCAGTGCTGTAAACTCGATGGCAAACAGTTTCAACTCATTTGGACATATACCGGTAGCTATTTCAGGTATGCCCAATTTGCTTCTGGTCAAGGACTGCAACTTTTGTTGGTGAGACTCCTGTTTTTCCCCAAAAAGAAGTCCTGAACAACCAGTTTTAAAATCCTAGTGAGACCTCTGACTTATTTTCAGTTGGCCAATGAGAAGGTAGTATTCCATTCAGTGTGTTGTTCTTGTGTATTAAGTGGGCATGATAAGGGCCATGGCAAGTGGTACCATGGGAAAATTATTTGGCATTCCTTAAAGATATGATATTAAGTCAAACTTTTGATAGGGATACACAGTCGAATGTGTGAGCTAAACATTGGTACTAGCTATGCAAAACATAACTTGACATAACAGCTTTTATTCTGAAATGGGTCACGCGAGAGAGGAAAGGTGTCCTCTCTTGTTATTTATTATGAAATACATGTATGACAGGTCAATTGTAAGTAGCAACAGGGGTCGCCGCTAGAGGGCACTGGCGATCAAGATTAACGTTTTCTCAAAATGTCAACCTCATTACACCTGGTACTTTCTCCGCTTTAAAATGTAAAAAGCCGACATTATTACTTCCGAATCTATTCACGCTTGAATGGTCAAATGTATATAATTAGTGTATATGACATTGGGCCATTTCTACAACTTATTCAGCGGGGAAAAAACGAAAACCAAATTTTTCAAAATGCTGAAAAACTAAATAAACGAGCATATACGCTCACCTACGCCTTCTTTTTAAATACTTTGGAGTTCTTTTTACGAGAATATTGGTAAAAGTTGTGCAAATATATGCGGAAAACCCACAAATTACGTCTTTTTCAAAGGTCACCCATGCCAGCAAGAACAATAACTCTTTACATACAAAATGTCAACAATTACAACAATACAACATAATTTGGATTAAAAAACACACAAAAACTTGATTGTGTGAAAAGGCAGACGTTTATAGCAAGGAATCTGATTATAGAGACATATTGTCATTCACGATACTAAACTTGTTAAAAAATATTTGTACGATGTTTGTTGTGTAATATATTTTCGATGTAAGAGACTCGACGGGAGTATCACCCACTGATTCAGTGATACTACTGATAATATGTATGTGATTGTGATCACTAAGATATTATCAGAGACACTGGTATTAAAATGAAAATGTTCATATTTAGCAGAGACGGAAAAGAGGTAATAAAACAAAGTTAAATCATTTTTCAGAATTTTGAAGAATGAAAACAAATGCATTTAAAATTTAATGCCATTTTTTTGTGAATATCAATTAGAATGTTGTCATCATAAGCCAATTAATAGCGAATCCATCTGTAGTATTTATCCATTGAAACAAATAATCATAAATATCTCTTGAGAACCAACTCGGTGTCAGTTTCTTCTCCATCTCTGATACCACTTTCTTTTTCTTTGTCACTGATTTTATTTCATAGATATGAAAACTGACCAAATATATCTTATGATACTTAAATTCTAAAATAGCAATCATTACGTATTAAATTGTGATTTCATATCAATGTATATATTTATAAGAACACTAGTGAATATGCACTATTGGTTGTAAGAGTAACATTCAATTTCAACTTGGCATGACTCACGATTATTTTATTTTATGCAAAAATGTTACGGGTGTGTGTGTGTGTGTGATAACAAGGCACAGAAAGTCTTCAGAAGTACCTAGAACATAAAAAAAGTGAATTTATTCTTGAAGCTGAATGTTCACAACACATTTATATATAAATTATAACCATATGTAAAAAAAATATGCAACTTTCAGCATGAAATAACACGAGGTCCAGAATTTTCAAAAAGTGACCAAAGACCAATATTAAAAATGGTGGACAGTACATGTGTTTGAATGCTTCCTGTGAATTTATTTGAAAAGATATCATAAAAATGGGTCCATTTTTTAAATCTGCACACTCAAATTAAGCAGAAAACATTCCATTTTAACAGCAAGATATAATTTGAACTTGTGTATGACTCAAAAATATAATATTTACTGCAGAAATGTTGGGGGGGGGATAACAAGGCAAAGGGGGGCTTCTGAATTAACTGGAACATAGAAAAAGTCAATTTATTCTTAAAGCTGAATGTTCACAAAACATTTATATATTAAAACATATGTAAGAAATATGCAAATTTCAGCTTGAAATAATATGAGGTCAGTGTAGTGTTCTAGAAGCAGTGTTATAAGGTACTATAGACTTTCCCACTGCTGAATCAGCATGTTAGGGATTGGAGACAAGGCTGACAGATAGGGTGCTAGATGTAGGTCAATCAGATATACTCTGTATGCTATGGAATAAAGAAGTGTTTTAAGAAACAGTATTTTTCCCCTCTCATTATGAAAACCTAAACATTACAATGGCGACGAGGATATTGCTAAAAACAAAGCTGAGGATAACAGGGGCAGAATAAGGACAATTTCGTCATTCTACTCAGAGAATTATTACAGACCTGCTACCATGTTGCACACTTGTAGTGAACGTCTATATCTCTGATAATGGCAGCAAGTTTGCCCATTTTCCCACCATTCTCTATCCATGAAAACGCACCTGATGTTCGATGGAAGAAGTGGGTGAAACGACTTGATAACCTTCTGATTGGGATGGAGATCTGAGACACAAAACGTCGACGTGCATTACTTTTGCACTATGCAGGAGAGGAAGTAAATGACGTTTTTGAAACCCTCCAAGAGACAGGAGAAGATTATCCAACCGCCATAGAAAAGTTGACAAACTATTTCGCACCAAAGAGAAACAACGAATTTTAAATCTACAAATTTCGGCAGGAAAAACAACAAAATGGACAATCGAATGATGATTTCCACACCAAGCTAAGGCAGCTTTCAGCAACGTGTGAGTTCAATGATGTCGACAAAGAAATAAAATTGCAAATAATTCAAGGATGTTTGTCAACACGTCTTAGATGTCGTGCACTTCATGGAGAGATGGACCTAACACATCTTCTTACACTTGCCCGTGCCATGGAGCTCTCGGACAGACAAGCAACAGAAATAGAAAAATCCAAAAGAGAGCTTGCAAATGCCATAACGAAACGAAGGACACCGAGTCATCGTAGAAACAAGAGGCATTTCATGGAGACAGCAAAATGCACCAACAACAATACAAAAGCCAAACATGCAGAAATTGTGGTGGTGAATATCCACACAAAAATAGACAGTGTCCTGCAAAAGGGAGACAATGTAATTTCTGCAAGAATAAAAACCATTTTGCTAAAGTCTGTAGATCAAGACTCAAGGCAGAAAGCAAAGTTAATCAAGTAGAAAGCCAGCAAGATAGAAGTGGTACGTCTGAGAACTCAGATGAAGAATACAGTTTTTGGCCTGCGAACTCGAGATAAGGTCAATTCGCTAAAACCAAAACAACCTCACACAATGGTAGAAGTAGATGGAACAAAAATAGAGGTACTGATTGACACAAGATCAAGCATTAATGTCATGGACGAACATACATTTGCAAAGCTGAAACCTAAACCTAAACTGCAGAAAACAGACACAAATGTATTTGCCTATTGATCCGAAATGAAACTACATATAGTTGGCAAATTTCAAGCCAACACTGCGACAAAATATAGGATAACTACAGCTCCATTCTATGTAACCAAAGGAAATTTTGGAAACCTATTGAGTTATGAAACAAGCATACAGTTGCAAATAATTCCAAAAATCTGTGCTACAGTGAAGAGCAAGTCTGAAGAATTGCGTAGAAAGTACCCAGATATCTTCAAAGGAATTGGAAAACTCAAAGACGTGAAGATACACCTTCACACTGATGATACTGTAATCCCTGTAACTCAACCCCATCGACGTATTCCATTCCACATTAGGAAGAAAGTTGAAAAAGAGTTGGCAAGACTTGAAGAATTGGACATTATCGAAAAGGTGGACGGACCAACTCCATGGGTATCTCCAATTGTGGTTGCTCCCAAACCCAAATAACCCTGACGAAATTAGAATCTGTGTTGATATGCATTTGCCCAATGAAGCAGAGACACATCACACCAACAATAGATGACCTTATAGCAGATCTCAATGGTGCAACCATATTCTCCAAGCTTGACCTAAATTCAGGTTACCATCAACTGGAATTGGATGAAAAATCAAGAAATATTACAACATTCTCAACTCATACTGGACAACGAAGATATAAACGTCTCATTTTCGGAATATCATCTGCAGCGGAAATATTTCAAAACACACTCTGTACTACACTGGAAGGACTAAAAGGCAGAAGGAATATTAGCAATGACATTTTAGTATTTGGTCGCACGCAGGAAGAACATGACGAAAATCTAGAAGCTACATTCACTCGCATACAGCAAAAGGGTTTGACACTAAATAAACACAAATGTGAGTTCAACAAAAACAAAATTGAGTTCTTTGGATACATTTTCAGCAAAGACGGAATTTCTCCAGATCCAAAGAAAGTGGAAGCAATCAAAAGTGCCAGTACTCCATCAAACACATCAGAAGTACGCAGTTTTCTAGGCATGACAAACTATGTGGGGTGATTCATCCCAAATTATGCAACAATCAATGAGCCTCTACGAGCTTTAACCAAGCAAAATCAACCATGGGAATGGACTGAAAAACACGAAAAAGCATTTGATAAACTCAAACAAGACCTAGCTAGTAGCACCATAATAGCATATTTCAACCCTAATAAGGAAATACACTTAATTGTAGATGCAAGTCCTGTAGGTCTAGGCGCGTTATTTACCCAGAATGGAAAGGTTATTGCTTACGCCAGTAGAGCACTTTCAGATGTGGAAAAACGATATTCACAGACGGAACGTGAAGCACTAGCAATAGTCTGGAGTTGTGAGCACTTCCATCTGTATCTGTTCGGTCATACGTTTAAACTAATTAGTGACTACAAGCCCTTTGAAGTCATTTTCAACAATCCAAAATCGCGACCCCCTGCAAGAATCGAGAGATGGAGATTGAGATTACAAGCATACAATTTCAAAGTAGTTTACAAGCCAGGTAAAACAAATGCAGCAGATTATATTTCACGACATCCCAAGGCTGGAACTGAATGCTGTAAACATTCTGAAGTTGCAGAAGCTTATATTCAATTCATATTCGTCAATGCCATACCCTAAGCCATGACCATTGAAGAAATTCGGACAGCTACTTTAGCGGACCAGGACCTTCAATAAGTTATCAAATTAATAAAATCTGGAAATTGGAAACAGTCTTACAAAGAAAACAAAATCTTGGAAACATTTTCAAGACTCAGACATGAGCTTACAATCGTTCCAGTTACAAACGGTTTTGTCCTACTGTGTGACAAGAAACTAGTAATACCAAAAGGGCTGCAAAACAGAGTGATAGAGCTAGCACATGAAGGCCATCAGGGCATAGTCAAGACAAAACAACTTCTTCGTGAGAAAGTATGGTTTCCTGGTATTGACAAACAAGTAGAGGAATTCTTTCAAAGTTGTATACCATGCCTTGCATCAATGCCAAAGCAAACGACAGAGCCGCTATAAATGACAGTTCTACCAGACAACCCTTGGAGTCAGATTAGCATGGACTTCAGTGGCCCTTTTCCATCAGGAGTCTACTTAATGGTACTTGTTGATGACTACTCAAGATATCCAGTAGTTGAAATTATTACCTCAACATCTGCAAAAAGTCATTCCGCAACTTGACAAAATATTTTCAATGTTCGGAATACCAGAAGTTGTAAAAACAGAAAATGGACCTCCATTCAATGGATACGAATTTACAAAGTTTGCAGAATACATGGGTTTCAAGTAGGGCATAACCGACTTTTGATCCGGAAATCTGATTCCACCGGATAGTATGAACTTCCGATTAATTGGAGTCGGACAAGGCAGGAACGATCGATTCGGATAATAAAAATAATAAAGTTGAATTTCTATAGCACCATGTCTAACACAGCATGTCATTCGATAGTGCGTTAATAAAGTTAAATAAGAAGTCAGAAAAGTCCAATATGGTCAACACAACCACGCTGTGAGACAATCTATTTGAACTGGCGGGTGAAAACCGGAAATGAAGCCGGATATGGTAAAGTACTAAGTAACATGCTAGACACGGCAAAACCAGATACCGGAAACCCGGAAACGGAAGATTAAATTTTTTAGGAAAAAAAATAGGGATTTTGCATTTCCGATTAATTGAATTGTATCCAGAATCGGAAAAATTTCATGCCCAAAATCTGGAATTGGAAATCAGTAGAAAAATGCTAATCGGTTATGCCCTAGTTTCAAGCATAGGAAAATCACACTTTTCTGGCCTCAAGCTAATGGCAAAGCAGAAAGGTTTATGAGGAAAAATAATCAAAGCAGCTCATGCAGAACGCAAAAGCTGGAAACAAGAAATATAAAACTTTTTACGCAATTACAGAGCCACACCTCATGCAACAACAAAAAATCTCCAGCAGAAATTCTATTTGGACGAAAAATAAGAACTAAACTACCAAGTATACAAATCAAACCAGACGACAACAAAACAAGAAAAACCGATACAGAAAAAAAGGAAAAGATGAAGAGTTATGCAGTTCAAACTAGGAAAGCTAAGAAATCAAATTTCAAAGTTGGAGACAGTGTTCTAGTAAAACAATCAACGCGAGACAAGTTGTCAACTCCATTCGACCCCAAACCATATGAAGTTATTAACAAAAAGGGATCAATGATAACAGCGAGAAGAGAAGACCATCAAATAACTAGAAACTCATCATTCTTCAAGACAGTAAAGAATTCACCACATATTCCACCATCTGACGACCAGACATATGAAACAATAAATCTTGAGAAAGATGGAGATAGATGTGACACATATCCATCATCCGACCTAGCGTTAAGAAGATCATCCCGAATCAGAAAACCACCAGACTATCTAAAGGATTATGTGTGTAAAAAAATAATATAAAACTTTTAGAAGCTTTACCACGTGTAATTTGTTATACCTGTAAACTGTTCTGTATAGTTAATAACAACGTGTATGTTATGAAATGGCAATTTAATTTAACGTAGTGAATTTGAACTCTGCCCTCAATTAAAAACCCAGATCATTATTAGGACTAAGCTGCGAGAACTGACAACCTACTTTACCCAGTTCCAAGTTTACCATTTGTACATTATCAATAAGAAAAAAAAATCACAACGCAAGTTTTATTGCACTCATGAATTTCTATTATAGGAATTTTTGTTGTTAAGACATACATTATTATTACCATTATGACTAGTTCTAAATATGGTGAACTGATTTTCAATTTAAGAACAAATTTTAAATCTGAAAAAAAGGAGGGATGTAGTGTTCTAGAAGCAGTGTTATACGGTACTAAGGACTTTCCCACTGCTGAATCAGTATGTTAAGGATTGGAGACAAGGCTGACAGATAGGGTGCTAGATGTAGGTCAGACAATCAGATATACTCTGTATACTATGGAATAAAGAAGTGTTTTTAGAAACAGTATTTTTCCCCTCTCATTATGAAAACCTAAACATTACAGTCAGAAATTTTCAAATATTGATAAAGACCAATATTAAAAATGGTGGACGGTACATGTGTTTGAATGCTTCCTGTGAATTTATTTTAAAAGATATCATAAAGATGGCTTCATTTTTGAAATCTGCACACTCAAATTATGCAGAAAACATTCTATTTTTATATATTCTATAATATGAAAAAATCATCCCCTGTTGCTATTATAAGCAACGATACAAGCCCCTGTGATCAGTTTGAGGAAGTGTTGATGTGAGCTGAAAAGTGATTAATCACTTAATACAAGCCCGTTATTTGGGCAGTAAAATATAGCACTGAAGCTAAAATAGCATGTGCTATATCTTACATTATAGGACTAACCGAAAACAGTGCTCCTCGAAATTAGGTGCGGATTCCGAGTACCTTAAAACACTCTATACTGCGTATTTCTCTTTTACATTTTGTAAATCAGATTAAAGACAATAATAATATACTCAGCATCACAATCTGTTAAGAAAAATATACACACTTTAAATATTCCTGCTCTTTAAAGAAATCTCAAATGTTTCCCTTTCGACTGAATTCTTGACCATCACCTTTTCTACCAGTAGACTGGTACCTTAAATTGGTATAACACATATACAAACGAACAATGCAATCAAAGGATCGAAAACAGCGAAACTGGCCGAAAGGAGTGTTAGTTTGAGGTTTATAGTTGTTTGGCTATCACTTGTATACTATCTACAATAGATTTTGGCATGATTCGTAATTTCCAGTTCATGCAATATTGTGAGTCTAATAAAGGTAATCCCATTACGTTACTATTTACACCGAATTATGTAGAACACACCCCATGGAGAAGTCGGCCTGCGAAAACCCGTCCCAGGCATCAGGAAAAGTAGTCCTACATGTAAGAACTGACCCTGATATTTAGTTTATGTTTCGGGCGTCAGGGTCTTACTGCCTAAACAACATCAACATGTGCTATGTCTTACAAGTAGGACTACAGGAAAGGTTGCTCCATGGTCGCCGGAGAAGTCGTCCCACCGCGCCTGAAGAAGTCGCTTCAATGATAATATGTACTAATTCTGAGATGTCACCACATGGTTGTTGCGGCTTTATTTATTGTTGTTTTTCTTCAATTTAAGAAATCCATAAAATGTGGAACTTTTCAATTTTTCCATTTGATCAACTCAGCCTCTGAACTTAACGAAAAAGAAGCGTTCTCTGTCTCTTTTTTGCTCTGATCTTCAAGTCATGAGATGAATTTTAGTCGGAACAATGGAGCGGGTATTATCATGATGTGTTGTCTGCAGTTTTATATATGAAAGGGTACAAAGTCATCCTGAGATGACTTTATGGCATGGACCTCAATAACCCAAAATCGACTGAATTGGTGCTGACCGTCCGTGAGCCAGAGGGTTATGGTATCGCCTCTAATTGAACAATTTAATCTGATTTTTCATGGAGATTTGCTAACCAATGACGAATGTTACTTTAACTCGATAAAAAATATAATTGACGTCTACTTTTCCTTTTTGTCAGTGTTCGAAATTATATTATTTCTCAATAAAACAAGCTTTTAAAGTTGAACGAGAAGTTAAAAAAAATTATTAACTACTAAATTGCCGATGCAAAATAAACAGGATTACGTTATTTTATATCTATAAAAACACCATGATCACGCGTATGAACTGGATTTTGTTACCTTAAATGCGTATTTGAACTGCTCAACACACATAGAACATAATGAGAAGATCATCTTCAGAAACAAATTTAAATGTCACATTGTAATCCTGGAGAAAACTGAATTCTATTTCATATGGTTTGAATCAGCTTGGAAGTTGGGCCGAATAAGCCAGATATCTGGGCCTAATCTGTCAGTAAGTTGTACCGAATCAGTCTGGTCCGAGTTTGGGAGTAATTAATACATTAATTAATAATGTTAGTATTAAGAAAGTTAGCAGTAACATTTGTTTTTAAAACAATTTTTCGTAATGTTCCGGTATGTGTTGTTATAAGAAATCTAACGAGTTTATATGATCACACAGACTTTCAATTATAAATGATATATTTTTATTGTAATCAACATCACACAAACAGATGAATGCAGAATGGGAATGAATGGTTTAATATACAACGAGTGGAAAACAGTGTTGAACAGTTGAATATAAGCGTGGAAAGAAAAATGCATATTCTTCCGATGCAAATACATGTACATACAGAAAAAAGTTGCATAATAAATTGATGATGGGAACATTGAATGTCTTTAATGTTATTTCATTTGGAAGATAGTTTCTTACTTTTCAAAGAAGAAAAAAAAAACTATAACAAAATCGAGGACTGTTCCAGTATCCATGTAAATATAATTGTACAATATAAATATCAGAGTTCAACGACGATATCAAGTAAAGATTTCAAAAAGAATACTTTTTGCTACAAATATTGAAACAGTTTTGTCGTATTACTGTCAGATATGAGCGCTGGTGGAAAACAACGGCAATATTTACCATATTATTCAGTACCAAGTGTACGATCGTCTAAGAGATTGAAGAAAAAAATATGGATTCAGATACGCGCTAAACATATTCAATCAAGGAAAATGTGTTCAAGGATCTATTTGGCAATCTGAACCCTTAATTTATTCACAAATGACTGTAACATCTTAATAATAATAATAATGCTACTACTACTATTGTTACTGCTGCTACTACTACTACTACTACTACTACTACTACTACTACTACTACTACTACTACTAATAATAATAATAATAATAATAATAATAATAATAATAATGAGGAATTTGGATAGATATATATCTTTAGAAGCTTTAAGCGCTGTACAATATCTATAATAATATGACTACAGGAAAGAAAAGAAGAAAAAACCCACATCAAATTAGAAAACATAAACAAATGCTGAAAATATTTAAGGTACGAAACATTATTAGGAATTTAATTTTGTTCTTGCAGTAGAATAAGCTGAGCTTTAAGAGCACTCTTGAAAGGAACCAATGTGTCTTTGTATCTAATTTCAATGGGCAATTCGTTCCACATTGATTGGCCCTGGTATGCAAAATAATGTTGTCCATATGACTTCGTTTTCATAGTGGGAACAATGAATATACGATTGTCATAAGAAGAGCGTAAGTATTTTGCTGGTGCGTACACATGGGTGAGGCCGGATAGGTATGTTGGACTGGAGTCAGTCAGTGAAACGTAGCACAGAGAACAAATTTTGTGTTTGATTCTGGATCGAATGGATAGCCAGTATAGCATACAGAGCAGTGGTGAGGTGTGCTCTGATCGAGATACTCTAAAGATGATCAGAGCAGCTGTGTTTTGAGCTTTTTGAAGTTTTTGGAGTAGATATTTAGACAAACTAGACAGAACTGAGCTACAATGGTCCAGTCTTGAAAGTACTAATGAACACACAAATGTTTTAGTGGCATCAACTGAAAGATATTTGCGAATGGAGCTGATGCGTCTCAGCTCAAGATGTGCAGCCTTGCATATGTTCATGACATGTTGGTGCAATGTGAGAGTACTGTCTAGAATAACACCTGGTTTAGTACTGACTGTGTAAACTAATAGTACGTTTTTCATCAAATTAATTACATTGATTTGAACATCGACGACTGACATAGATTTTGTCAAAATGGGTTAAGAACAAAAATGTTTACATCAAAGTTACAAACTACAACGATTCGTGCTTTTTGTAAGCAATCGAATCAATTTTAAATACTTCCGTAAATAAACCTATGATAACAACAATACTCATTATTTTGGACACAGGAACTGTTGTTGTAGTAGATGTCCGATGAAGCAGGATCTCAGCATATTTGGGTACAGGCATGTAATCTAGAACAGATGGAGTGAAACCATCACATCAAAATGTTTTTCACTTATTCTAACCCAGGGTTGTTTCCGTTAAAGGGCTGATATAAATGAGATATTACTAAAACAAAATGTTAAAATTTATTGAAAATAATGGCTTTCATTGAAAATAAATAGTCAAATAAAGAGTTACAATGAACGGTCTGCTTTCGATTGATGGATACAAAACTTGTCAGGGAAATTGGGAAGCTATAAATTAATCTGTTATAACACTTAGGGCTGCATGAATTTCTAACCACACAGATGACTATGTATATGACAAGCAAGATAAATATTAAATGGCTTTTCAGGGTGACTAGTTTTGAGTTGACCTCTTCAACCATTTGGGGAGACTTATCGAATTACTCTGTGGCGAATTCTGTCAATATTATTGGTACAAAATCTGTTATTGTCTCTACGGGATATTTATCTGACTCGCAGACATGATTAATTTTATCTTTATTTCTGCATCAGATATTTAAATAATCTACTGGAAAGGATTATTATTATTATTATTATTATTATTATTATTATTATTATCGTCGTCGTCGTCATCATCATCATCATCATCATCATCATCATCATCATCATTATTATTATTATTATTATTATTATTATTATTATTATTATTATTATTATTATTATTATTATTATCTATAAAATGATACTGCTAGGCACTAAGCATTAAGAGGTTAGTGTTAGATCTGAACGGCCTGGTGTCAGGATAATGTTACTGGGTGGGACATTATGCTACATGTCTGCGGCATTGAAACCGCAATATACAAATAAAACACATTGAGAGCAAAAAATGTGCTGTATTAACAGGAAGAAAAGGTGTTGCTTACTTATGTTACAAGTTGGCAGATATAGTCACATATTTTACATATGGCAGTATCTGTTATTTTCCTGTTTCATATGCATTTTGTCTTTAAATATACATTTTGTTGTCGGATAATCTTTGCAAAATTTAAGATAGATACCATAAATATGTGCAATAACAATACATGCAGTGTGTGTTATTTTATTTTTGAATATAACAGCTGAGATTTCATTGTAATTGACATGTTATGATTTCCCTCCCTCATTCAACAATATAGTTCAGGAATAAATAGCATTATTTCATGATATTTTTAAACTATTTAAATTAAGATAAACAATTAAAGCAGATTTTATTTTGATATTTTTAATTATTATTTTTAAATATTATTATTATATCAGCTAAGCCGAACTATTTTAGGATTGTCCCGGGTTTCCGCACTTCTGAACTTGTCTTTGCGTGAGGAAATGAAAACACCAGTCTATAACTCCACTCGTAATTTCATTGGTCCAATATTCATTTTGCGGGCAACTCAAATTTTAGGCGTTATGAAAGACCTAATGTGTGTGTTAAATAACGTGTAGAGGAAGCAATATTTGTTGCAACAATAATGGCTGATCCAGATTGGGAATTTAATTGCCCCCAATACGTTGATTTTTCGAGGGATAATTTATATGCTGAGGACGATGGGGCAGATACCTACTTTGGTAAGAACGGCCTGTGACTGTGAGTCTACGAAGTCGCCGATCGATTTTCGAATTCAAGTTCACTGCAAGTCTGTATAATGTTATGATCAGCTTGCCCATAGATCTCTATGACATATCACATCAGCATCTGAATATATCTGACCGAGACCTTAAGCAGGGTTCGAAATTGATCCTTTACAGCTAGTGAACCAATTATTTGATTTTTTTAAAAAAATGATAACTCATTAAATATATTTACGCGTATAAGTAATGCTATATAGAAGTAGCAACAGAGACGATTTTTTGGGGGTTAATTTTAGAGTTCATGAAAATGAAATGTTTTCTGCAGAACTCGAGTGTGTTAAATCTAAAAATGAACTCGTCTTCATGATATATTTTCAGATAAATGCACATAAGCATTAAAACAAATGCAGTGTCCACCATTTTTCGCTTTGTGCAAAACCATGTTATTTTAAACTGACGGTTGCATATTTCTTCCATGAGGTTATATATAAATGTTGAGTGAATATTCAGCTATAAGAATAAATAATCTTTTCCTATCCTATGCTCCAGGTGCTTTGGAAGCCATTCTCTGTCATTTTATGAAGTGCCCCCCCCATTTTGCAGTGTTTTCCCTCGACACTGATATTTACATTTTGGGCATCGAGGTCTTACTGCCCAACTAATGGCACAAATGTTTGCACTGTTGGTAACAAATGAACAGGGAATACCGAAATTGATTAAAAGGATATACAGAATTTTGAATGAAACAAAGCTATTAAAATACTTCTTCAATATTAATATATTTTTTAATCATTTCGTTTTAGAAATATACTTAAACTTAAGCAGATTTAAATATTTTTGGTTTTCTTTACTTTTAAGGCAACTGAAATGTAGGCCAGTGTAACTTGAAAACACGTCCATTTTAATGTAAAAATACACACACACACCCAAAAAAGTCAGTAATAACATTTCTTTTGGCACTGCTAGGGCATCAGCTACATTTTATTTTTAAAAAAAAGTTTATACAACATAGGCGGAATGTTCACACCACATCAAAAACAAGTTCAGTTAGATTTCAATGCCTATCATACCATTAATACTGGCTGCTTATATTGTGCTGAAAAATGGCGTTAAACCATATAAAAAAACAAACAAACAAACAATACTGATCAATCAAGGATGAACTGATTAGAAGTACCGTAGGAAAGTTCAGTGTTTGATGTTGTTATGATGTTTTGAAATATGGGCGATGGGCAATAAAAAAAAAAGACTTAAATTAACTGTCATCCTTGGAAAATACTGTTTTAGACTAGTGTTACAGAATATATTACTCTGCAGACAAATTGTGACTATTATATGGATGTATGGTTCTGGCTGCAATCTGGTAGGTAATGTGAGATGGTGGAGCTGAGATAGGTCTGGTAGGGAGCTGCTTTATTATTTTCTTGATCCAATTTGTTTATTGAGATTTTTAATTCATAATAAAAGAATGTTTAGAATTTTAGGTGGCAGCTTCACTTGACAGACTACATTAAATTGTGTGTGATTTGGATTTTAACATAGCTTTAAAAATTTTGTAGTAATTGGAAGTTCAAAGATTCTTCAGGAGTTTCCTTGGCTCAATGCCAACGAAGCTCCAACAATCACATCATGTAAAATATATAAAAGATAAAAACCTCACCTGCAGACAAAACCATTGAATTGTTTGCAGAACAGGTTATCACAACACCAAAGAAGTGCACAGCACAGGATACATTGGTTAAACAAAGGTCCTGGAATAATCCTTCTATCATAAAAGCATATAGCTGAGCTCTCAACCAAAATCATAACCATATACAAGTCAGTTTAATCCTGAGCCACTTTATGTA
Source organism: Unio delphinus (assembly GCA_029339505.1). Lineage (NCBI taxonomy): Eukaryota > Metazoa > Mollusca > Bivalvia > Unionida > Unionidae > Unio > Unio delphinus. Next base: position 17,495,960 of record JAQISU010001238.1, read on the forward strand.
AACTTTATGTAGGATGTCTTTTCTAAATTTGGGGATAGTAAGGTCAGAGGAAAGTGAATTGGGCCATGGCTTCTTATTAATGTTCTCTTTAATAATCAGTATGATGTGTTTGTGACTTTAACATTTTTTTTAAGAGTTAATTTTCCCCTTATTTTAATTGATAAGACACTTAAATAGAAAACCCAACAAATTACTTTAAGGTTTTCATAGACAATTGTTTAATCATGTCCATAGTCTGGGTCTACCTGTTTCATAAAAATTAGACAAGTTGAAATATCCAATATATTTTACATGTAATAGATCTAGACTGCATGCATTTCAATATTGCAGCTTAATAAAAGGAAACATTTTGATAGTCCTATCTTCCACTATTCTTTTTACTTATGTAAATACAGACGAGTGGATCTTTTATATCGACATGTAAACTTTTTAATTTGCTTGTCTTGGACAACAAGATTTTAAATACATTCTGCACCTCTGGTATTAAGAATGAAGGGCTGATGATACTTTATATAAATGTTGGCAAAATAATATTTAGTGGGTCTTTTAAAAAGTAGCTGTGGTGTAAAGTAAAAGTATCCAGGTAAATCATCCAGCTAGCTGATAAGGAAATGCCTGCTTGAACTCAAATTGTAATCAATACCTTGTAACAAAAGACAGGTATTTAGAAACTATCCACAACCCTCAATCATAGACAAAAATCAAGCACACAATATAAATTAAATATACATGTGTTCAACTGTTTGTTGTATTCTGCTGAAGGAGCATTTTCAAAGTTTCTGTATGATTTTACTGACGGATTTTCAAGTTAGACCAATAAAGTTAATGGCTTGCAGTTGTCATTAGTTTAACTTTTTCTTTCAGATTTCGACCATGAAAATGGAATACCGATACATTTTTCTGATAGCACAAGTGAACATGAACCTATGGATGTGGAGCCTGGTCCATCAGAATCACTTTTGACGACTCTCCAGAATGACAGCCAGAGGATTACACGAGCCATGGTCAGAAATACAACGAAAATAATAGGTATCTCAACACCGCATTTAATATTTACCCAGACAATGAATTTTTGGTCAGTTTTATGTACAATAATATTGTTTTAAGTTACAGTTAATTAGTAGCCATTTAAGGTCTTTAATAGTACATATATCAGTATTTTTGTTGTTGTTGTAATAATTAAACTTTTTGAGTGAAATATTTTTGCGATATGAAACCATGGTTGAAGACAGAATTAATCAAGCAATTTTAACTAGCTTGATAGATTTACATATATAAAGACTAAATTTTATTTTAATGCTAGCCATTTAATTTGTTGAATTTTACATCATAATAATTTCAGTAAGAAAATCATTTTATGATTTGGCTTAGTAGATGTTGCAGACATTATGACCAAGAAGTTTGATATGCTATTTTGTCACTTATTTGGTCTAGCAGTTAGTATGTCAACCTTTCGTATCTGGTTCAAATCCCACCACAGGCTTTTTTCATTTGTTTGTATGTGCTTGTTTTGCCTTGAATTAGGAAAGAGAATTACCATACTACTGCGAGGATATTATAAAAAAAATCCATGTGAATGTTCACAAAACACTAAATTGCTGATATACGAAGCATGGCTTGAGTAAATATCGCTTCAGAATTTTTAACCTTCTTAACGTAATTTAACCATCGGCAGACCTGCCAACCCTTAAAATTTTGCCAAAAGTGTTTGGAATTGACCCTTGAAGTACTGACATAAAGATCGAAATCACAAATTATGAAAATATTATTGCTGTAAAATCTGGATATGGCTTGTCCTTGTTTGTAGTGTTGTTCCGAATATCGATTATAATCGATCATCAGTTGGTTGAGCAAACCAATAAGATAATCGATTGTGAAACTCCATAATTGATTGTGTGTAAAGGGAGACTACTTTTTAGGTGCAAAGGTTAGTAAAACTCTCAGCCACTAAAGTTGACCTGAAATTTATTAATCTCTTCTCAACTACAAATAAAAAACCTTACGATTCATAATTAGGAACATATAGTCATTATTACATGGTCAAGTTGTTAAATTGTTGAGTTAATAAATTTAAACACATTTTGTTGATATGTTGCAGTTAAATTGCAACATCTTTTGTAGTATTTATAAACAATGACAAACAAGAAAATCGTGTCCTTCAATACTTTAAATTATAAACACATCATATATAAACAAAAGAATTTCAGGAGATTGTAGCAGTATTTCAGTTACATATAACTGATCAGCCATAAAAGTTGCGTCCATTTAACAAAGTTGTAGAACAAAAGTAATACACGATGTAATATTATTGTCATTTTAAAGTATACATGTCATTAAAAGAGATTACTCCTGTACATTTATAAACATATTGAACTCTTGATCAAAGATACCACTGTGTAACAAAAATTAAAATTTGCTCTTAGTAACCAATTATAATCGATGATCAGTTGGTTAAGGGGAACTGATTATCGATTATGAATTTCTGACCGATTCCCATCACAACTTGTTTGATTTGGATCCAGGGTTCATATTTGAGTCATTAGAATTGGACAGGGAAATAGACTAACTTTACAGGAGTAACTTGGACACTTTAAACTGTTTGTATTTTTTTGTGTGTGCAAAATGTCTGTATCATGAAGCTGTTGGTTATTAGAATTTCCTAAATTGTAAATTGTATCTAACTAGAGATTCATTTTCATAATGAAAAGGAGAATAAGCCTCATAATAAGTTTTACTAGTCATTACATAAGAATAAACAGGAAATTCATATTCTTGGGGAAAAGAGCAAGAAGGGCACCGATTACATTTTTGGGACATGTTTTGATTGGAGAATATCTCATGGGGGGTGGGGAGATGGTTGCCATCAATTCATGAAATATGATGAATTTTTTAAGGATTATGCCAGGTTGAAAGATATCAAGATGTCCTTGAGCTTCATATTGTTCATATTGTTTGGAACTGCAATTTGTGAAACTACTGGAGGTGAATAAGGTCCAAGTATACTTTTTAGTTGAATGGAATATTTACTTGAATCACACTTATGGATATTTAAATGCATGTTTTTCAGTTTGACGATAGAAGTAAATGATATTTTGTTTCACTTTACGTAAAACTGGTCTAACTTTCACAAAAGAATCTACTGGCTTTCTACGAAGATCATAATTAGGGATGGCATGTCTGCATTATTCGCTTGATCCATGCATATATCCTTGATATATATATATAATAAAATGCTAGATAAGACTTGTCTTAAGGATGTTTAAATACAGCAAGAGTTTGTTAGCTTTAATATAAAAATAATAAAACTTTATTAAACAATGGTAACTCATTTTGTTACACAATATAACTAATCTGCTTTATGACCCTCTAAGATATACGCGCAGAGTGCATACAATCACTCGCCACCTCACACATACTTACACAACAATGCACTTCATATTATTGATCATTGGCATGGTCTGCTTTCTCACAATTTGCTCCACCTAAACTACTTGGAGGATTGCCACGAAATTTGACACCCACATAAATCCATTGGTCCATAGGCCAGAAAAAAATATGTTTCTGTTCAGCTGATTGTCTTTGGGTTTTTGTGTGTGCCAACCATAGCACTTTTATTCTCCCAGGATAAAAAAAATATAAAGATAATAAAAAAAATTCCCAAAATGATTTGTGCATCTAATTGAGCCACTTAAGTACTTGAAGTGCATAGTAAATTATATAAACTACCGGTATTCATTATTTGTATTATCAAAGAAAACTTTATTTCAAAATTTAGTTTTCATTGCACTGCATCCAGAATGTTTGTTCAATCAACAATGAACTTTTTCAGACTTATTGGTATGTACTCCTGTCAGTCATCAGTATGAGACATCCAGACGTTTTTCAAATGAATTTTGTGACAATATTTCCATGAAATCAGAGATATGGAGAAATGTTACAAATGACATGTTCCATGAAAAATGTATCAAATATGTCCAACTGATTAAAACAATGTTATTGATTTGTTATGAACAGTTGATTGATTTGTAAGTTTAAACTGATTCCTAGGACTTTAAACTTAACATTTTATTTTGTTCAACATTTTATTTTCTATCAGAATCTCCAAGAAGAATTCCTACTCCTGCTGAAGAACAGAAGAATAGAAGTAGCAAGTCCTTAAGTAGCACTCCATCAGGTACAAAATTAGGCTTGATTACTGGAGACTATATAGTATATGCAGATAGCAACACATATTCATAACTGGAAGGCATTCTGACATCTGGAAAATAAAAGCATAGGTGGTTAGGGCTGTCAACGGGTAATCGGGTACCTGAAAAATATGGGCATTGAAAATTAATTACGAGTACCTGTTCACAAAAATAATTTGTTGACAACACTATCAAAATATTATATATCATCAGCAGTACGCTGGTCTGAGTTGCAGCTCCAATCTGTATGTAGGAGTAGGACCACCCGTTATGGATCAGCGGCCCACTGCTTAATGGCTGCTGCACTCTGGACTGTGTGAACAGCTTCACATATCAAAACAACACTAACTACTTGTGTTAACATATCACTTAAGCGACTGCATGGTCACGTGGTATCACTGGTATGTACCACATGACCATGCAGTCGCTGTAGCCCTCTTTGCTTGGGTAATTCAAATCTGAGGTAAACGGTCGATGAATACACAGGTGTTCTGTTGTGACAAGGATTTATACTTGAAAAAATTACATCGTAGTGATATGACTGATTTTTTTAAAAAGTTGCATTAAAAAATTCTAATCAAGCAAACAAAACTCCTACTCTCTGGTCCAAGCTAATACCCCCCTCCCCCCTCGAATGCCTTTTTTTCTTCTTGGTCTTGCAAATGATACACTTGTGATATATCATATTTCACCTTCATTGTCTTTAAATGTCTTATTAACCTATCACACTATTTTGTTTTGATTGAGTCTTTGTATCGTTTACTTTATTGGAGTGTTTTCAGTGTTCTTTTTGTTAATCTTTAAGGGTTTATGTATTTGCTTGGCAAGAGGTGCTATCCTGCATGGGTTCTGGATTTTTTGTGATTTCACTTTTATAGCTTAATGTGTCATATGGTAAGGATAGGTTTGGGTACAGGAAGACCATTAAGGACACACTGCCAGTCTGTCAGTCATGTACTGGTTGTACACATATGGGAGGATGTACCTCTGTGTTCTAACATGAGATCTGGATATCATCCTGGTTTTGGAAAGATAACTGCCCTTGCTGGAAATCACCGAAAAGCCAAGGATCTCCACTGTTCCTTATGAAGCCGTCAATGCATATACGGGATTGGTCCTAGGCCCCTTCAAAGGGTAGGAAAATGCCTGAGGGTTAGTTGTACCTGCTGTTAAGGGGTTGAGTGTGTGTGTGATTTGGATTTTTAATGTAGCTGTAACAAATTTTCAGTCATGTTGCTGCGATGTCTGCAGTGAGGCAGTTTATAGTAGTGGTCTAGCACTGGGGCATCATGCTGCAGACATGCAGCATGATGTCTCACCCAGTCATATTACCCTGACACCAATCTAACCAGTCTTAACACTAATGCTGCGCACCTAATGAGGTAGCTGTTAGTACCATTTTTGTAAGTCTTTGGTATGATTTTGCCAGGGCTTGAATCCATGATCTGCCGCTTCCAAGGCTGACACTAACCACTAGGCCACTGTAGCATTCTGTTCAGGGGTTGGTGTACCAGTGATAAAGATAACTGAAACATGCATTCCTGATCTGATTCAGATGTCGCACCCATTAGATCTTAATAAAGTATTTGACTGGTGACCTGGCGCTGGGCATTGAGGACCAGTTTTTTCTTGGACTCATTACCACCCAGCCCAACTACAGTATTGATAAAATTTGACCTGGTACTCACCTTTTGCATGGCTTGTCACATAACTAAAGAAATAATACAAATTACATGTCTATGACAGAGGTCCATTAGTGTGATATGAGCCATATACACATTGAAAGTATTAAATGGAAGTCATGTATTGTTTGTAAAAAGAACTTGAGCATACTTATTAGCAAGCAGACACTTGTCACAATAACCCAGAGAAAACCAGATTCATTGAGCAGAGAGCCAGTAGGAGAGACAGCTTATCTCTTTGATGGTTTCATTCTTTGCTGTGACAGAAACTACACATGAGACTAACTACTAGGCCCTCTCACTTGTTAAGCTGCAGCAGCAACTGGATATTATGTTTTAGTAGTTTGATAACCGTGGGAGCTCTAGCCTTAGGTGTAAGTTGTCCATTTCATTAGTTTAGGGGGGGGGGGGGGCAGAATTGTAACATGTATATACCATTGCATCACGAAAGTCCATCAAAAAGATATATATGTCTTAGCTTGGTAATACAAAGTTGTTTAGGCAGCCATGATGTGTCACTGTGCCCAGGGGACAGTTCTTCACAATCATATTTATAAGCTTTCATAGCACTAAGTACATATTGCATGTTTATATGTACTTAAATGGTATGAAATTGGGAATCCATGAATAGAAAGTTATTTTCCTTCATTTCTGGTAAAATTTTGCAGCATTTATAGTTTCTTGGTGAACGTTAATTGCTTGAGAAAGCTGGATTTCTCCTTCAGAGATGTTCCCCGATCACATTACATTAGGGATATAAGCCTGCTACCTTGCGAATCCAGTCCTACTAAAAGACGAAAAATCGTCTTTTCTATCTAATGTAGACAAAGGGCAATAACTCTTGCCCCTTACCTCACCTTGCCACTGCCATGTGTCACTAGTTTTTAAGCTGAGCGATATGTAATATGTGAGGATGCTCGCATGGCGGGGTGTTTGGGAGGGTTTTTAAGTAATGTGATTGGGTAAGTATTCTCGGAAAAACATAATTTACTTAGTTTTTAAGCTTGGCTTGTATGGATAACACCGACAATGTAACATCCGACAATCCAAGCCATAATTTTGTTAAATTGGTCCATCCGAAGTTTCATTTGGATTTATTGTGTTGGGGAATTATTCTTCTACAGGTTGTATACATTATTTTACAATTTGTTCCAAATTTGAGTGACTTTGTCACCTGTTACGGACTTTGTCTATGGAGACCACGTTGCGACACGCTGTTGGGGGACGCATGTTGTCATTTTAGAATTATTGCGACACTGAATAATTTCGCTTACTCCGTTAGTAACGGTTGTGGTATTAGCTAATTAATAACGTGCTGAGTTGCTCATTTGTGCTTTCTTTTCTCTTCTTGTGTCGTTTCAATAGAAATGTCAACCAAATGCTTGAAATGCAAGAAGTTTAAAGCTAAAGAAGACAACCATGAATCTTGTATTGTATGTACCAAGTGTACATCATCTGTACCATGCAGCGTGTGTAATACTTAGACAGAGCAAATGTGGGCTGATGTAGTCCAGAAGGCAGCAGAAGGGAGAGATAGACGAAATAAGTCGAAGAAAGATAGCATTGATGTCCTTAGTTTACATCTAAAGTCAGCCTCCATTTCGAGTGTTGTGGGGGATGTTGGTCCCCCCCCCCCCCTAAAGTTCATTGTTTGCAACCGTCAGCCACAGTCACATCAGCAGCAATGGAGGAAAATAAGGCTGACATGGTCCATCAGTCCACTTTTGAACAGATGCATCGTTTGGTCCAAGAAATGATGATGCAACTATTGACATCAGGCCAAATATTTCCCTTGCTCGTTTCCACAGCTGTTTCCGACTCTTTGGGGGAGTGTTCCCCCAATTTTAGTCTGCCCAGTGGGCGTAATTCCCCCCGCATGTCCAAGCATGGCTTTCGGGCCTGTAAGTCAGGACGCATGGGTTTTTACTGGATCCTTTGGATCCATTTCATTATACAATCTCACCGTTGCCGGCCAGCCAGCCGTCCCAGCATGGGGACCTTATTGATACAACGGTCCAACCAGCTACGATTTACGGTGATTTTAGTGACAAATCCATCGTCAAGCTGTACCGCCATCAACATATCAATACTATGACAGAGGTTTTATTGAGAAATCTGTCCGTCCAGCCAGGCCATTGAAGCAGCTGGTGCTGGTGATAGCCGGACCGTAGCCAACATTCAGGCCGACCACATGCCAGACAAACCAGCTGGCAGTGCCGGCCATCCATAGGTTCACGGCTTATCCACAAGGGAGAGTTAGTGACATTTTCAAGGATGACAGAATTGCGTCATCTATGCCACTGGGTATGCTCTATCCAGAGATGGAAGCTTTACCAGAACACGACTCTGCACACAATGAGTGTGACGAATCTCCTGCAAATCAGCAGTACACAGATCCAACCATGGAACAGACTGAGTTTAGCTTCAAGGCCGCAGGGGAGGAAATTTATAGAGTGTTGGCAACTTCATAATGCCCTCCACCTCTTACCGCCACTCAAGACTACAAAGTTAAGGCATCTGTAGATCTGGACGAGGAGGAATAGACTTTCCGGCTCCTTCCCCAGTTGGCGAAAATTAAGGAGATCAATGATCGTCTGTCATGACGAATAGGTTATCCGGGGAATGCTAAGGTGTTCTTTTCAGAAAGCCTTGGACTTGATCTCGCTCGGCCGTCTTTTTATGCGCCCCTTACAAATGACGTTACTAGCACAATGGCACCCTTTTTCAAGTCCCCTCAATCAAGCAATAATGATCATGCCCGAGATACGATCATTCCTGCGTCAGTGGCACAACCCTGGTTGGCTGTCCACGAGGATTCCTCTGGACATACCCCAAGCAGGGATAACGGTATGTACCGATGCCAGTACCTGTTGCTGGACTTCGCTACCGTCAGCGGCACATGGGAGCCAGGGGAGAGGCCTCTCCACATCAACCTTTTAGAAATGAAGGCTGTCATCAATGCATTTCATTTCTGGAAGGATCAACTCGTAAGCAAAACTGTCCTCATTTTGTCAGACAACTCTGTGTTGGTGTCTTACCTCCTCAAACAAGGGGGCATCAAATCACTAGACTTGTGCATTCTGATCTGGCAGTTTCTATGTTGGTGCGAAAACCTCCACATCAATGTACAAATCAGACACATTCCCGGCAGATTCAATGTCTTGGCCAACACTATCCAGGAAAGATCAAGTCATTCACATGGAGTGGTCACACCATGAATCGGTCTTTCTTCGGATTTGCACACTTTGGGGGCATCTGATGATCGATCTTTTTGCGACAAGGTGTAATTGCAAGTTGCCCACCATTGTCTCTCCGGTTCCAGACCGAGAGGCTTGGGCCGTGGACGCTCTGTCAATCAGCTGGGAGGGATTGTGTGCATGCGCCTACCCTCCCATGGTCTTGGTACCGAAAATAATCCAGACGTTAAGGGGTCAAAACTGTCAGATTATTCTGATTGCTCCTCTCAGCTGGAACAAGTCCTGGGTCACCGATCTACTCGACCTAGCAATAGATATACCCAGGATGATTCCAGCCACCCCAAATCTTCTCAAGCAACTGCAGTCACGGGTGTTCCACCCCTAGCGAGACAAACAATTTAAACCTTTGATTGTGGAAAGAATCTCGAGAGCAAGATGGTCCTCCACTCTGAAGGCTTATGAGGGAAAGTGGCGGGTTTTCAGGAACAGGTTCTATATCAATAACATCGTCCCTTTGAGTGTCTCAATCCCTCAACTGGCGGACTTTTTTCTCTGGCTTTTTGAGGAGAAACAGTTGGCCCCAATTACTATCAAAGGCTACCGCTCTATGATTTCAGACACATTCCGCCATCATGGTAGATGTGATATAGGGCATGACAAAGTCTTTGAAAGATCTTTCAGATATTTTAGCCAATTTTGATTTCAATCGCCCAAAATCACTCACCCTGTTTCCAAATGGAATCTGTCCTTGGTTTTAACATGGCTCAATTCAGACAAATTTGAGCCTTTAGCCCACACTTCGTTAAAGCTACTATCATACAAAACATGTTTCTTGATAACCTTAGCTTCATCATGCAGGGTGAGCAAGTTACATGCCCTGTCCAGTGACCCGAACTATCTTCAGTTCAGATCAGATGGTTCGGTGGTCCTCTTGACGCAACCAGGCTTTGTAGCCAAAAATAGGTTGCCATTCATTGGCAAAGAGTAGTCATTCGCTCACTCTCTTCCATAGATAAGTCGAGAGCAGCAGCCATGCAAGATCCTGTTTGGGCACTCAAGCCCTTTTTAAAACGCACAGAAGCGAGTCGGGACACACACAAGCACCTCGTTCTTCCAGTGAAAGCTGGGAAATGGGATATCACCTCTCAAGCCCTTGCTTCATGGCTGGAGTGGGTTATATGCTCAGCATACTCCGAGGTCTCACAAGATCAGAGTCGCCTCATGAAGATTACCGCTCATGAGATTAGAGCAATTTTGGCAAGCCTTGCATTTGAACGCAATGTTTCGATCTGAGATATAATAGAAGCTGTTGGCTGGCATGCAGAGTCAACCTTCTCCAGTTTTTATATCAGAGATTTGACATCGCAGAGGCAAATCTTGAATCTGGCAGGTGTCGGAAGCCAATGTGACCACCAGACCCATTTAAAATAAGCAGCACAGCCTATCAGCTTCGCTGGATTCGCCAGTGAAATTTTTTTTTTTAGGTAAGAAGATTTCAATAACTATCTTCTTAACCATATATAGGGGTCACATATCACGTGACCCAAGGCTGTGTTGCTGATGATATTAGGAGAACGGGTTATCGTTCACATGGGGAATCCAGCCATCATTCCCTAGACGATACCCGGGGTGGAGGTCGGATGCTCAGCATTCCCTCCTCCTATTACCTATTCTCCTAACGTAATGCGATCGGGGAACGTATTTGAAGGAGAAAGCAAATTTTTAAGTAAATTATGTTTCTCTGAGAATACTTACCCGAACACATTACTTAAAAACCTTCCCAACCACTCCGCCATGCGAGCATCCTTGTATATTATATATCGCTCAGCTTAAAAACTAGCGACACCTGGCAGTGGCAAGGGGAGGTACCGGGCAAGAGTTATTGCCCTTTGTCTATATGAGATAGACAGAAAAGACGATTTTTCGTCTTTTAGTAGGGCTGGATTCGTGAGGTAGCAGGCATATATCCCTAACGTAATGTGATTAGGTAAGTGTTCTCAGAGAAACACAATTTACTTAAAAATTTGCTTTCTTGATGTGCTGAAAAAAATTTGATTTTATAATTGGGCAGGAAAACTAAGGCAGTTAAATTATATATAACAATAATGATAGTCCAACTCTCAAAGATTTGTTTGTGCTGAATCTAATTTGGAACCTGCATATTAAGTTTGACAGAACAATCACTTTGGTGCCCATGTGTGTATCCATATATCTATATATGTGTATCATATATTACTGATGTTAACCTCTTTGTTAAAGTTTTCTATATGGTCAGTACTATGGGCCACAGGGTCATGTTACTGAAGTACAGTAGACCACAGGGTCTTGTTACTCAAATACAGGCGTCTACATGTTACTTATCTGGATTCATTTTGATGTGTATAACACTTTGGGGTGGGTGGATTTAACATGCAGGCCATGCTTCTTGTGATGTGTTCTAACTGAATTTGATTGAATTCATTATAATTTAATATAGTGGCAGCTGGAGAAGAAAGTAATGAGAATGAGAGCCAGAAGATTATCAACTCACAGACCAAGGATACTCCCATGCAGATAGGTAATCATTTTGATGGAATGCATATTCTCCAAGCTGATACATTAAGCCCTTTATGCAAATCAAGGGAAGATAACAAAAGATGTATGCATGTGAATTAAAGTCTTTTGAAAAACCAATTACAAGTAATATTTATGAGAATCCAACATGTATGCATTTAGCTTTAAATTGATTAGTGCAGCATAATATTTTTACCCTTGCTTTTGGCACAGCATATTATGCAATGGTCCCATCTGTTTGTCGATCAACCTTTCCTTTTTCATATAATATCAGTTTTATATCATCTGCCACCACCAAACTTTAAAATTATGTTCTTGTCAAAAAAAAAAGTGCTTCATTTTTAAGATCAAAAGGTCTAGGTCATTGTAATCTAATGGACAAAAATGGGTTCCACAAATAACATGGGGGCCCCGAGTGGTCTAAAGCACTTTCCATTACAGATCACTGCCATCTCACCTATGCTGCTTGGGGTTCGAATCTAAGATTCGGCTAATGTAGTTATGTGAGAAAGCTTGCCAGTAGCCTCTCGTGGGTCGGTGGTTCTTTCTGTTTTTTTTCTGCATTCTTCCTCCATCAATAATACTGGTCGCCATGTTTAACCTATCGTTTGCTGAAAAATGTCGTTAAACTAAAAAAAAAACACCAAACAAAACAAATAACATGAACTATACATTACAACTAGAACCAAACTTAGGATCACTTGGAGTAAGAAAGATACTTTTGGATTTTGGGAACACAAGGTCAAAGGTAAAGGTCACTGGCTGAATGAAGAAAAATTTGTTTCTGCACAATACCATTAGTTGTGCATCAAAGAGCAGGACAAAACTTAGTGGATGGTTTTGGTTAGGAAGAAGCCTTTTGATTTATGGGTGAAATGTTTATGGTCACAGATTGAAAGGAGAAATACGATTAATCTATACAAATTCTCTTTTATATAACTTCACCAAAGTTTGTGGATGATGACTTGAAACTAGGTTAGAATAAAGCATATTGATTTTACGGCTCAAGGTCAAGATTAGTGCTTGAAATAAGGAAAATGTATATGAACATAATAACTTTAGTTCACGACGACCACACATCTTTTCCGGAGTTTGTGTAGGGTTTGCAGTTACAAGTATGGAAAAGTCCTGTTTCTTTCTGGACTTAAAATATGAAAAAGTCCTATTGCTTTCTGGACTTAAAATATGGAAAAGTCCTATTGCTTTCTGGTGCCAGACATGAAAAGTGATTGCTAATGTGACTGATAATTTTGTTCCTAGATCAAACTTTTCTCGATGTCTTGCTGGGATTTGTAACAAATACCATACACTGAATATCATCATCATTGTTACTGTTTTTGTCATTATAATTGTTGTTATTATTATTTGTTATTATAATTGTTGTTGTTATTATTATTATTATTATTATTATTATTATTATTATTATTATTATTATTATTATTATATCCAATTTATTTATATGTACTGTTCAACAAAAATATGCACATATGTTCTGTCCCAAATTTATGTTCCATACAGGGTTACTGAAGGACTTTGTAACAAAATCATGCATATGTTGTTCTGTCCCAAATTTATGTTCCATGCAGTTACTGTCTCTTGCTCACTTTAATCCATCCTAAAATCATCACTGACTTAAAACAATCACCAATCTTTCTTGTTTTGTGCATCATGACAAAACATTAATTTAACTGCTGATAGATAACAGTTTTGCTGTGAAAACAGAAGACAGACTGGTTGGCAAATTGTGTAGACTTACTTAAAACAGCTGTTCACTTTTTAGAACTAATATCTGGATAAGCTATGGAGATCAAAAGACATTGGCTGATGGGAAGAAAGCCCAGCGAGGAATAGGAAATCAAAAGCTTTATTTAAATAAAAGTTGTTTTTTGTGACCCATGGGCCAAAACTTAACTGACCTTGGTAGAGACAAGTTTTAAATATTAAATTAACCCTGACCCAAAGACCAACTTTTTTCTTCAGAACTATCTTAAATTTTTACAGGCAAATAATGATGCATGTAATCACTTCTCATTCATTATCACTAAAATAAAATAAGGTGCAAGGTAAAAAAAGCATGCTAACAACCTCATTTATGATCAGTAATTATAAAAAAAAATCAAGTTGCTGGTTCAGTGCAAATTGAGCATGACAAGAAATGCTTTGGTTTTAACTTATTTGACCAGATATTTTAGAAATATCCTTTTGCTATTGTTCTTGAACTGTATGTGAATAATTGATTTCAGCTTGAAAAAAATTGCTCTCGTGTTTCAGTTAAAGATATTGTTTGTGAAATTAGAGTTTGCCACGAAGCAACAAATTTTTCTTATGCTGGAAATGACAAGCACAGTCATGTAATAGTAACAGCTGTTGCAACAATACTATAGCCATAGAGGTTCTAGGTGGCATAGCCTATATTAGCCTGTACCCATGAGCATGGAGGTTCTGGATGGCATAGCCTATATTAGCCTGTACCCATGAGCATGGAGGTGGTGGCATAGCCTATATTAGCCTGTACCCATGAGCATGGAGGTTCTGGATGGCATAGCCTATATTAGCCTGTACCCATGAGCATGGAGGTTCTAGGTGGCATAGCCTATATTAGCCTGTACCCATGAGCATGAAGGTTCTGGATGGCATAGCCTATATTAGCCTGTACCCATGAGCATGGAGGTTCTAGGTGGCATAGCCTATATTAGCCTGTACCCATGAACATTTGCATGTTATTAAGAAACGTAAAAGAAATTTCAGATTGATTTTTAAAATGTGAATATTGACTGCCTTTTTGGCTGGTACTTATTTTGACATTTTTACTGGATGATAACACTTTTTCCCTACATGTATATCTGTCATCAGTATGTAAAAAACAGACCATTTCAAAATATAAATTATGCATTTTTATATGTTTCTTAGCTTTAACTTTTGAAATAAATCCTTGTCTCAACTGACATGTTATAAACAATCTTTACTTTACCTACACAGGCCACTCTGATGGCCTAGTAGTTAGAGCATCCGCCTCGGATACTGGATATCGTTGGTTAGATCTCCGACCAAGTCATATCAAAGACTTTCAGAAATGGTACTAACTGCAGCTTTGCTAGATAGACGTTCAGCATTAAGAGGTTAGTGTTAAGACTGGTTAGCCTGGTGTCAGCATAATGTGACAGGGTGGGACATCATGCTACATGTCTGTGGCATGATGCCCGAGTGCTAGATATCACTATAAACTGCCAGAATGCAGACATCATAGCGATATGACTGAAAAATTCTTATAGTTATGCTAAAAATCCAAATCATACACACTGTTACATATATTTAAGTCATTATTTTGTTTTAATTGTTTGTTTGTCAGATTCAAATTTGATATTTTAAGTTTAAGATTCATTCATTGGGAGATATTTTTTTTAAAAAGTGGAATGACTAGAACTCTACAGATAAACACCATAATTTGACCTCATTTCTGACCTGGCTTCAGAGTTGTAAACAAGCTTTCAAAATGATTGGTTGATTCCAAGGACATTATGGAGCTTTGTTGTAAAGATCTTTCTAATTTTAGTTCTTGAGAGTTAAAATAACTGATTCTCATCTGGGTCATACGGTGTGCACGAGATTTTTTGAACGTAAATTTGTTCTAAAGATTCTAGAAGATCATGTGACACCTTCCTTGTTTACGTAAAAACAGGTATATAAATTATGTTTTGGAGTGAACTATTTAGTAGAAGTTGGGCTGTTAGAATATTAAGTTGCAGGGTTCGTACGGTCTTTGAAGGTCTTTGAGAGTTTGGGATAAATGAGGTAGCATTTTCAAGACCTTGAAAGTTTGGGAAAATCAAGCATATTACTCTGAGGTCTTTAAAAGTCTTTGAAAATTGAAACAAACACCAAAATGTTTAATTTCTTTCCAGAATCACAAATAAAATTATCCGAGGTTGTTCGATGCGGATGTAATCTAGTTATTCTGGTTTCTTTCTTTTGATGACCCGTTCAGTTTCATTACTGCCGCAATAACAAAAGAGGCTTTGTTTGACCATGCACAGCTGGCTTCGGCGGCGACTTCAATAACACATGCACTCTTCATCAAAGCAAAACGGCTACACACTTCGTCAAAGGAAGTCACTAATAAAATTGCCTAAGGTTGTTAGCTTCAGATGTAGCTGGTTTTCCTGGCTTCTTTCTTTTGACGAATCGTTCAATTTGATTGGACGAGTACATTAGCTTTGGCTTATCAAAATGTTCATTAGTAACACGTTCGAGGATTCAAAATTTGTTCAGTCGATTTACATCTAAAGTGTTTACAAATGCCAGATCTTTGCTCTTCCTTCGATATCTGGTTTGAACAAGAGAAATACAAGGAATGGCTGCAAAAGGATAAATTATGTAAACGAAAGGCATTTTGTACATTGTGTAAAATTAAGATGATCAACTTGGCTTCAATGGGAGAAGAATCCCTTACAAGTCATGCTAAAGATAAGTTGCAAATTAGTAACTACATACTGTTCATTTAGTGGAACAAAGATGCAGAAATATAAGCTATTGGTAGTTTTGGGAAAAATAATGGTAACTCATTATTGTTTAGGTTAATGATTTGGGAGATATGGCAAAAGAGGGCCCGTTTAAATTTATTTATACCGTCGGTTTATTTAACACATTTGAGGGACAAATATCATTTTCGAAAATTTTGTTCTTCATAATAATGTTCCTTATTTTAATATAAAAACATCCATTGTAATAAATTCAATTCACGGATAAACATTTTCAAAGTACAAATGCATACACTATAGTGGAGTTAAGCAAGAATTATCATTCTTAAATTGCGAGAAAGAAATTTTTTTTAAAAAAAAATGGCGTTAACGTGTTTTGTGAAGCTTTAACTGTAGGAAGCCAAGTCATTTGATTAGGCAAATAAAAAAAGGAATTGAAAAATGTGTTTCCAGTTGATGGGATGTCCCAGTTTCCCATTGCCGACCCTCGACTTTTTCCCCAATGGTATAATTTTTTTTTGCAAAAAACCACATTGCTGAAATTGATTGTGTATTCTGACTATACATCCCCGTTTGTTTGTACCCTTAATTTATCCAATCGGACAATCATCCCTTGACATGCTTCAGTAGAACAGATGACAGCCTTGATGAAGTGTTTTATTCTGTCCTTTCCAAAAGAAAGGAATATGTGGAACTTGGAATGTTCTCCAGAAAATGTTGTTGTTGTCACATGGGCAGGCAACAGTGGAGAGACGATTTTCTGTCAACAAACAGGTATCTGTTGAGAACCTCAGCAGAGAAAGCCTCAGCGCAAAGGGTAATCATTGACACGATGAGAAAAGCAGGTGGACATTTGGAAATCATCATTAGCAATGAAATATGCAAGACATAAGTACAATGCCTATCTGGATAAGAAGAAAACTGAGGAGATGGATGAGAAGAAAAACCAGAAAGGAAGGAAACGGGAGTTAGCCGTGGATGAAGTGGAAGAACTTGAAGCCAAAAAGCTGCATCTTGAAGCTGACATTGCCAGCCTACATGCTTCTTCTGTACAGAAAGCAGAGGAGGCAGAGTTAACAGGACTCATTGTGCTTGTCACAGAGTCAAATGCTCTTAGGACAAGAGCATAGGAAAAGATGACAGTGGTGGCATCTCTTTCCAAAGCGATTGAAGAGAAAACAAAAAGCAAATATAATAATGCTTTTAAAGCAGTTCTGATGCCTGTTAGGAGAACAATTTATTTGTATTAAATCTGACACGTATGTTACATATTTCTGAAAAAAACAACAAATGTTAACCTATCTTCCAGATCATTATAATGCAGTTTTAGGAAATTAATTATAGTTTGACTTTAATCAGTAAACAATATTGTAGTATTTCATTTTAGCATTCATTGTTTTCTCATATAACTTGTATACACAATGTTAGCAAAAATAGGTCTTGGAAATCTCTGTTTGTGGTCTTTGAAAGTTTGGGAAAAGTCTTTGAATTTCTCATTCATAGTTCAGTATGAATCCTGAGTTGTGTTGTTTTGAGTTATTTTAAATTACCTTGTACTGGAAATTATTTCAATTCGTTTGGATCAAGAGGATTTATTTTGTTATTTATCTGGAAAACAATTGTGCTCATTGAATTTCATAAGACCAGAACTGACTTTATTACGTGACATCGTCTTCCATCTTGGATGCTTCACTAAGATTCGAACTGGGAATTATTAGGACATTTTATTACCAGGACTTGCAATTTCACTAGTGGATTATATTTTAAATTATTTTTGGATTAATTTTGGAATTGATTCTTAAAACCATAAGTTTTTTTTTTCTTTTCTGGAAAATATTTGTGCTCAATAAATTGTTTATTAAGTTTTTATAAGCTTGTTATTTTCACTCTTTCTATGTTACTGTTTATTCGAGCCTAAGCACGTAACAACACACATACTGTACCTACAGGTATGATCATTCTGGATAATTGCCATTTCACCTCTGTCTGTTTCAGTTCAAGTCTTAGGCTCGTCGAACATGGATACTTGGGTCATTGTTTCTTCCCACAAAAGTTACTTTTAACAAAATACATGAAAACACAAGTATTTTTATTTCTGACTTTATTGTCATGTATGTGGAAAAATAAGATGCAGCGCATCACATTTTTAAATGGTAGAGGTACTAATATTGAAGTTTATTCATGGTTTGGGTTTGTTTGTTTGTTTGAGTGCAGGATTAACTTGGACACAAACTGTGTCAGGGTAAAAAGAAATACTGCAGATTTTCTTTAAGCCATAATATATGGAATGATAAGTCAAATGACATTTTTATGTCTTGCTAAAGATTCATGTAGTGATCAGTTTGATGTCACTTTGTCTCTGTCCATTCATTTACACCCTAGATTATATTAACCTCGACATTAAAATGTTTAATTTTCTTTTATTTCATTTTAATTTTATGTCACCTTCTTTAGATTTTGAACATAGCTTTGAGAAAAGGCTTGACTTTTGTCCAACTTTTTTTTGTTTTATTGTTTCAGAAATAAACCATGACAGTGATAAATCTGGGGAAGACGAAAAGAAAGTCAGCAACATTTGCAGCAATCTGGAAGAGTGGAACAAGAGAAAACAAGAACAAAGGTTTAACTCTAAGCTTGACTCAAACTTTAACCCAGCCCAATAAAGAAAGTGATTAACATACACATGAAAGCAACAGTATAAACTGAATTGAGGGACAGATTTGAAAAGAATTTTATCATTTTTATGCAAAACCTTGCTTGCATGTAGTTAGATGTGTATTATTTCATGCAGGCAATAGCTTCTTTTCCATCAGTATTATTGTTAAAGCTACATTAAAAATCCTTATCAAACAAAATCCATCAGTATTATCGTTAAAGCTACATTAAAAATCCTAATCAAACACGAAATCCATCAGTATTATCGTTAAAGCTACATTAAAAATCCTAATCAAACAAACAAAATCCATCAGTATTATCGTTAAAGCTACATTAAAAATCCTTATCAAACAAAATCCATCAGTATTATCGTTAAAGCTACATTAAAAATCCTAATCAAACAAACAAAATCCATCAGTATTATCGTTAAAGCTACATTAAAAATCCTTATCAAACAAAATCCATCAGTATTATCTTTAAAGCTACATTAAAAATCCTAATCAAACAAACAAAATCCATCAGTATTATTGTTAAATCTACAGTAAAATTCCTAATCAAACAAACAAAATCCATCAGTATTATCGTTAAAGCTACATTAAAAATTGTAATCAAACAAACAAAATCCATCAGTATTTTTTTTAGAGGTACATTAAAAATTGTAATCAAACAAAATTCATTAGTATTATTGTTAAAGCTACGTTACAAATACAAAAATTCATCAGTATTAAGGATGGACATCATAGTTTCTATTTACCTGTGAATTATTAAAGAATTATATAGAACAAAGAAATTCATAGGTAGCTTTGCTTTTTGTTGAATTATGCTTTGAAAACTTTGCATCAGAAGTTATAATAATTAAATAAAGAAATATAAGAAAGAATACCCCATGACAACATAATCCTTGAGTAATTTCATGAAGATTTTTACATCTTAACATTTTCACTGGTTCAAGGTCGTATATTTTCAGAAACTATGTAAAGCACAGTGTAAAATACCAAGTTTATTTAATTTTTATTCAGAGTTATGTATTTCTTTCAACTACAACTGGTGGCCTAGTGGTTAGAGCGTCCACTTCAGATGCAGGAGGCCGTGGGTTTGATCCCCAGCCAAGTCATACTAAAGACTTATAAAAATGGTACTAACAACTGTCTCACTTGGTACTCAGCATTAAGAGGTTAGTGTTAGGACTGGTCGGCCTGGTGTCAGGATAAAGTAACTAGGTGGGACATCATGCTAAATGTCTGTGGCATGATGCACAAGTGCTATATATCACTTTTGACTGCCAAACTGCAGGCATTGTAGCTATATGACTGAAAAATTGTTATAGCTACGTTAAAAATCAAAGCCACACATTTCTTTCACCTTGTACAAAAAACTACACTCTGTTTGCATAGTGAATTTTTCTGCATGGTTACATTTTATTAAGATCATGACTGTCATGTGATTGAAAGAAAATGTGGCTGATTTTTAGGAGGTGATAAATTTATAACAGATTGGTCAAATTTTGTGTATATTTTAATTCTGTTATATCAAAATAATAATGTAATTCCTATATATTATTCATATTCAGAGATCTTCCTTTTTCTGCCTTGTTTCAGGATAATGTGACAGGGCTACATATCTGTGACATAATGCCTGAGTGCTAGTCATCACTATAAACTGCTACACTGCAGACATTGTGGCAATAAGACTAAAATTGTTTCAATTATGTTAATTTTTTTTTAAAGACCCTAAAACACAAATGCAATCTTGGGGCATGTGTTTGTGCAAATGTTTGAACTTTTTTGACAGTCTTTTTTAATCATTTTCGCTAAAACCACTTGAGCTGCACAAATTAAAAATATTTGCATACATTGTATGATTACATTTTCTGGCCATATAGCATTTTTCTAAGGCTAAGCATTTTTATCTACTGCTGATGTATGTAGTCATGATGTATATGTTTTACAAGCAAAAATCCAGTTTCCATTGAATCCTTGTTAGTAAATAAGAAAATTTAGGTGAATACATCTGCCAATTTGTCTTCTTTTTAATCCTAGAGTTGAGACAGGACAGAAAAGACGAAGATCAATATCATTCAGTGAGCTTGAACCTGACCGCAAGACTCGTGCTAACAAACCCTTACAACGCAGTGGGAGCATGAAAGTTCAGAGAAGGTCTGCAGGTCAGTCCAAAGAGGGATCCTCTCAACATGATGGTGGAGAAGTTGGACGATCAAGAAGTGGCTCAGAAAGCAAGATCACTAGGCCATCTCCAAAGAGATATAAATGCACAATAACCAGCACACCAACGTTCATGAAGTAAGTTAAATTATAAATATCATTGTAGATTAAAGGTAGACATTTTAGGGTTTGGCTTTGTTTTATGTTTTTAAAGGCACAGCAACACAAGTAGGTTATTTGTGCTGAGGTAAAGTCCCTTGCCCAAAGAAACGTCACTGTAACTGACCTGGATTGTTCTGATGGTAGGATTACAACCCACACAGGTGAAGTAAAGAAATTTGTATTTATCTGTTAACGTGACTGCATAGACAGCAGTCTAAGAAGAAAAAAATTGAAACAATAATGATACTTAAACTTCCAAAGAACAAATTGAAATCTTGTCTGTTACAGTAAAAATGGTTATACCACCTCATTTGAGGGGAAGCGCAGGATATCATAGGAGGATTTTGATTCCAATTGATCCCAACATCACTGCGTGGAAGGTGGTTTGGGGAATTGGACATATAATAAAACATGGTAATTGGCCATGGAAGTGGCTCTAATTTTGTCTTACTGTTGGTCTCATTGTTAATTTAATATTTCTAAAATACTGTTTTTCAAATATGAAAATATGATCATTGCGGTCAAATTTAGATGCTGGCTTGTCCGTATGTGATACGGATCAGGGTTTCATATTAAACTCTGTGGAGTTCATCAGGGAACCAGTCTAAAATTACAATAATAGATCAGACCCTTTAAACTGCCCATATCTCATGCAAAATGCCTGCATTATCAAGCTTTTGCATACAGATAGCATGTTTTTAAACCAGGATCCAATTCAAGAAAGTACATTGAAGATAAAAATGACAACAAGTTGTAACATTCAGTCCACAAGTATTACAAGGGTAAACAAGCAGGAAAGGCATTTAGCAGATATATGTCGATTTGAGTATGTCTTATGGAGGGAGAGATGATACTTATCACAATGTGGAATTTAAGACAAACCCAAAGATTATCAAAAGTTTGGAGAATAAACAAGAAGCCTTTTGAGCTGCCTGGAGTTGGGAATTGCAGTTTCTGAAACTATACTGAGGTAATTAAGTGTACAATGCAAACATTTTTGGTTGACATAATGTTTGCCTTTGCTGTATCATCATTAGATCACAATACTGAACTGTTTAAATACATGTTTTCCAGGTGGACAGTAGCAAAACATTATGTTGTGTTACTGAAATTTGGTCTAACCAGTGGGAAATTATATACATGTACATGAAGACTTTGCATGTTTGGTTTGGTTCCATTTCATTCTACATAAACCTAATTCTTGGACTCCAATCTTACAGGGTTCCCACGCTACCGGGAAATCGGGAAAAAGTCGGGAGAAATGGAAAAAAAAATCCCGACCGTGAAAAGCCCTGGAATTTTGCAAATATTGACGAAAGTCGGGAAATAACCGGGAATTTTTATGTAAGCACTTCATTACAGAAAAAATCACATAATCAAGTGGAAATTGTAATTGAACAGCTGGTGAAATTATATTTTTTCGAGTTATTACGGTACCGGAAATTTCGAAGGATGCAGTATGGATCAATTAGTTGCTTGCCTGACACATTTGTTCAGTCAATCCAAGCACTCAGTCGATTAGATTGATCTATTAGACTGGTTTTTCGATGTACCACTGCAGATTGGTATATTTTTATATTACGTAGAAGACTTGAAGACCAGTCTATCATCTCAACAAGCCAGCATTATGACTGCGGTACGTGATCTCTGTAAGTTTTTGAAATAAAAGAAACAGCTCTGCAGTGTTTGTTCTGATTTATAAAGTTACTGAAAATGTCCTGCTAAAGCTTTTAATTTGGTGCTTTTGCATGCGAAATTAGCCATTATTGTCAGTAGTAACCTTGGACACCTTTGCGGTGAATTTTACTTGGCCCTGTCAACTGTATCAACCGATAGCCTCATTTTGGTGGACCAATTAGAGAGCAGCATTCCATTCAGTGTATTAAAGTTGCATATTAAGTGGATGCATTTGTAGAGTAGTTTGGCAGGAATGTAGTTCATCAAATTCTTGACGTAAGTATCCAATGTTGAATGTCCGAGCTAAACATTGGCGCTAAATTGTTATTCCGTTTGAGGTGTAGCTTGAAATATCTGCATTAATTCTTTAATTATAGTTTGCAGTCAATGTTAGTAATCAGAAGAGGTTTGGTGACTGCTTTATCAGATTATAAGCAGACACGAGTGGATTTTCAGGCAATTCAATCTAGTAGGATGGTCATGATATATACTTTTTGAAGGGCTTTTTGTCAGTTTTAATCAACTCTATTATCATTAACTTATTTTCTTTTTCAAGAGATGGATTTTAAACTAATCCACTAAAGGTGCTTAGAATGTTTGAAAAATATTCTTTTTTACAGAGGTTTTTTTTTATTGGCACAGATTAATGCAGGATTAATCTTGATTTTGTATAAAGATAAATTTTCTAAAGAAGATAAAATTATTAAAAATAAGGACAAAGAGGAGGAACTGGAAGTTGCAAAGAAAGAATTCAGTGAAAAAGTGCATCTGCTTAATAACATTTAAGACTGTTTGGCTATAATCCCCAGCAGAGTTCTAGCTTGAACATGAACTTGAGGGAATTACTTTCTCATATAAAAGATGCATGCATGTTATAAAACATCTTGTCTGTCAACATTTTACAGTCAATCTCAATCAGCCAGTATATAACTACTGATATTTAATTTTCCATTTGTTGTAATATGCACATAGACTTAAAGTGTTTACTAATTTCTTTAGAATTAAAAGTTTGAAAGGAAAACAAAACTAGTTGCTGTTGTTCATTCTGTTAGATTTCCCATACCAACATAATGCAGTGCAGTTTCAGTCTGTACATTGTAAACAGTTACATTAGACTTGTGATTTTCAGAAGTAATATCTGTTTCTTGTGAAACATTTTGTGGTTTGGTACATGGTTATTTGCCTCATTTAAATGATATAGAAGAGACTTGGAATAGAAACAGCATTTAATTTGAATTTTAAAAAAATTCTAAGCTAAAATGTTCTTTAATTCATTTTGTATTGGTCATAAATGAACCTTGAAAAACTGAATTTTTTCCTGGAAAAAACCTGGAAAAGACCTGGAAATTTTTCTTTAAAAAAGTGTGGGAACCATGAATCTTAGTAAAGTCAAAATCATTGATAATAAGGCTTCCAAGGGAAAAAATTAGAGACTGCCTTGAATATTTCAGAGAAAACTAATTCCCAATATATGTGTTAACAATTCTGCAGAAACATTATTGAGAGGCGAGCTAATCTCAGATCTTAAATGTAGAGGTGAGGTTTACAGAAATTATAAATCACAAAACACTGCCAAATATATCTTAGAAATATCTCCAAAATGACAAATTATGGTTTTTTAAAGGCAATTGCTGGTTAGACAAGATGAGGGAAAAAACTGATTTTTAAATTATCTTCTTTTCAGAGTGTTGTTAATCTAGATATGTAGTGAATATTGTTTAGTGAGAAGGACTAGTGAAGATTTGGCAGGACTAGTACAATCTGCTAGCCCATTTAACATCATAAGATACATCAGAACCAACATAATATAATTATGTAATTTTAAAGTCACAGACATGTATCTGTTTTGAAAGTCTTACTCAACAATAAGCGATCTTCATCAATTTTATCAACTATGCATGACTTTATTTCTCTTCCTAAAATGTATGTAGTCCTGTAACATGGCCAGTTACATAATTTTCATCACACTTTACATGCTCAAATTTGTGGTCATTCACACAAAGCCATACAAGTAGTTTATATTTCCTATGACCATAAGAAAACATTGTCATCTATATTTGCAGACAGAACCTTCTATTCAGTTTATTCTTAGAGATCAGACTGTCATTGACACTCTTTTTGACAATATATTTCTTGTTTGGAAAAAACTCATTCTGTTTGGTTCAATTTCTAGGCATTAGACTTTCAAGCCACATGTCTTCATTTTAAATTCCAAATCTGTTTTCCTGCAAATAACATGCATTTTTCAGTAACAGACTTTGACAAACCAGTGTTCCTGCAAATAACATGCATTCAGTAACAGAAACTACATTAGAATTTAAATATTGTTTTGCTGTCACCTTACTCTGAAATGATTTTTGAATTTATTTTGTACAAATTTGCAATCAAAATGTTCTCTTGAAAATTTAGTACAATCAGTGGAAACCTTTATTGGTGTATTTTTGCAGTGGTTTGACACTGTTTACAAATCTATTTTATTTGTGATTTGGCAGATGCTATTGCTACACACTTTGAGAGCAATATCAGTATAACTGGTAATATTTAGAAAAACGTGTATAGACTGAAAAAAATGCTAAAACATTCAACTTGAACATCCCAACGACAGTTGTCTTGACTCTAGTGGAACGATAAAAAATTATAGAGTTACATTTTGGAGGGACTTGATTAGTTAGGAGATTAATTAGAGAATATTTTCAGTAAAGGTTCAACAGTCACATTTTTGAATCTTTTGAATCTCAGTGTTCAGTTTTGTTTTGAGATATTTTCATGGGTACCTATATTTTTCATTTGCATGTCAATGTTTGCATATTATTTGTAGGTATTTAATTTTATGCTTTAACTTCTACAAATACCAAAAATTAAGAATACAAAAGAATAAAACTGCTAAAGCAAACTGCATTCAGTTGAATGTTTAAAACAATACTACTGCGTGTGAAATCCAAGACCTGGCAAGTTCAATACTTACGCTGTGTCATTGTCTGAATGCTCAACATCAAAGAAAGCCGATGCCACCAAAGTGCAGAGATGTTAATTTAAATGAAAGACAGTTGAATCACCCATTTTTGGGGTCTGACTCATGTACCATACAGTCAATTTAAATCACTAGGCTTGACATTTTTTAAATAAAGAGTACAAAGATTAAAAATCACACTTCTACAACTGGTATGCTAAACAGGCCATGAAGACTCTCATGGAAAAATGTTACTGGTGACAATCAGTGCACTGTATTAGTTAACCTTGCAACCTCATTATTCATGCTGACTGGATAATTGCAATTTGCAATAATGAGTGAAGGATCAACAATTGTTATCAGTGATTTTGAGAAAGATGTACAGTCGACTCCACTTAACTGTACCTCGGTTAACTGCACGCTCCAAGTAACTGCACGTAATCACGATGGTCCTATTTTCCCCCAATGCTTTCAATGGGAACAAACTTTGGATAACTGCACTTCGCTTAAATGCACACTCCGGATAATAGCACGATAAATTTCTGGCCGTGGCACATTATTCTATACAATTTTACTCCGGTTAACTGCCCAAGGAATAGTCATGATTAGTTATTGCCAATCCACTGCTGTAGTGCTTTAAATAAGCCGACAATTAAGCCGGTAAATGCGACTTTGTAAATGATTGACATGTAAAGGATGCCCTAAGTGGTATATACATGTATATCCACGCCCACTAGGGAGCATTAGCGTAGGAAAAATCATAGTACAGCATGGGAAACATTGCTTTACACCGTTCGGGTTTGAATGATTTCAAACCAGCACGTGGATGGTTGGAAAGATGGAAAATGCGCAACGGAATTCAATTTAAATGATGACACAGAAAAAACAGGATGCAGACGACTAGGGCATAACCAACTTTTGATCCGGAAATCGGATTCCTCCGGATAGTATGAACTTCCGATTAATCGGAGTCGGACAAGGCAGGAACGACCGATTCAGATAATAAAAATAATAAAGTTGAATTTCTATAGCACCGTGTCTAACACAGCATGTCATTCGATAGTGCGTTAATAAAGTTAAATAAGAAGTCAGAAAAGTCCAATATGGTCAACACAACCACGCTGTGAGACAAATCTATTTGAACTGGCGGGTGAAAACCTGAAATGAAGCCGGATATGGTAAAGTACGAAGTAACATGCTAGACGCGGCAAAACCAGATATCAGAAACCCGGAAACAGAAGATGAAATTTTTTAGAAAAAAAAATATGGATTTAGCATTTCTGATTAATTGAATCGTATCCGGAATCGGAAAAATTTCATGCCCAAAATCCGGAATCGGAAATCAGTAGAAAAATGCTAATCGGTTATGCCCTACAGACTTTGGAGCTGTACACTTTTTCTGTGGGAGATGACTCATCAATGTCTGACAGCTGTTTTTGAATAACAAGCGATCAATAGAATTTCTTGAAATTCGCTATAATTCCTTGATCCATTGGTTGAATCAGTGAAGTTGTGTTCGGAGGAAGGAAAACAAGCTTAACATTTAATTAAAAGTTGAAAGAGTGGATTCTATTCATTGTTTAAATTTATTCTTCACATATATTCGTGCCGTGTTGATAAAAAACTGTACTGTACCGTACTTCTGTTAACTGCACACTCTGGTTAACTGCAGTCTTGTGACGGGCCCAAGGGTGTGCAGTTAACCGGAGTCGACTGTATTTTTAAGCATTTTTGTCTACCATGAGACTTGATTAACATGGCTTTGGCCAACATTGATGGATTTCAAGGTTTTGGAATTTTCATTGACCGTACATGTCCTAGGAAGGTGCAGTATATTTATATTGAGGAGTGTTCCTTTTAAGAGCCACGTTACAGATATTGCCAGCCATTTTTGCAGAAGCATGTTGAAGTTTTGTGTGAAAATTCTGCATTTAGAATTATATTTCCAAAATTTCAGAAAATTTCAATCTTGGAGTTTTCAGTGGGGCACAGGTAGGGACAGAAGTTCTGATATAGTAAGACAATATTATTTCATAAAGTAAAATGCATCATGCATAACTAAAAATTGGTCAATAAAAATTAGGTGAAAATTGGCAGCAAAGATGGTAAGAAAAGAAAGATGCAGTTCATTTGTGAGGATTATTGTTTTGGTTAATAAATATTCATGGAATTCACAGCTCTGGAATAGGAGGAATAGATTAACTGTTTATTATCAGTGAACCTTCATTATTTATGACTGCACATGTATGGGCATGTGGGAAGATGCAATATGATTGTATAAACATGTTATACTGTCTATACCTGCCTATAAGTCAAGTCCAAATGACATAGATCCTGATTTGCTGTAACACAGTGCGCTTGCAGATCAGCGTTTCATTTTGTTGATGACTCCTAACAAACTGCCCAGACCCTGTTCTGCCAGTGCATTATGTGACAGCAGATCCAGATCTGTGCATTTTGCAGTTGGACTCGTCTTACAAAGAAATATATATGTATATTCAATGATGCCTACCTTGATTCTTCCTCAAAATTGACACCATACTTTATGACAAGTATATTCAGGGGTTGGTTTCTTAGATATCATACATTCTGAACAGGTTGCCTATGTTAAAAAAATTACTCTATTAGTCTAGATCAACGTGCTTGTGGTTTGGCATCCAAAAGTCATAATTGTTAGATCTGATTGGTTCGTGATTTTTCAATTACTTATTAAGAAAAATTACTTCAACAATACTAGTTTAATCTTTATATATTTTTTTATTCAGAAGACAACCACTTATACAAGCAAATGGTGTGAAAAAGTCTGAAGACCTGGAGCTGGAGAAGATTCAGTATTTCAGAACTCAGCTGCAACAAAAGCGAGAACTTGCCCAAAAGTCAATGAAAGTGGCACTGTCTCAAGCACATCCCCTGGAGGCTCACCATGCGGCTAAGGAACCAACCAAGCCTGTGGAGTTCCAGTTTGAGACAGATAAAAGAGTGAAAAAACATGGCATGGAAACAAGAGCAGATTTGTCAATAAAGGACTTTGTTCATCAACTTAGGTCCAACCAAGCACACCAGGTAATAGAGGAATATCTTCTCAAAAAGTGTTTAATAAGTTATTGGATTTTGGATGTTAATTGTGGTTTTGCTGTCACTGATGGTTCGTGTGTTAATGCTGCAGGTAAAATGTTTTTCAGTAGCAGATATACATCACCTGTCACTAATCCTTGCTTAATTTTTTTAATGGAATTACCCTTGTCCACATCAGAAACTTATTATTCCAATAGAACTCTGGCTGAAATGCGGCTTCCATGTCATAGACCCGTGCTTAGTATCCATCCAGTTTCTTGGATGCCATTGTGAATTGGATAATGTTCTGATTGCTTTTGGAAGAATGTGTCTTTGCTTGTGTCCAAGATGCTTTGTGCTATTAGATCGTTTTTTCTGTATTATTAGACAGTGATTATTCCTCAATCAACTCTGGCATAAATTCTTATCCTGAGGGTGGATATTTCCTATTAAACACCGAAGCATAATGAAGGAATTATGTTCTCACAGTTTTAAATGGTAATTGGGGGTTGAAAAAAGATAATGGTGAATAAGAATAATTTGTATCTTGGGAATGGAATTTTCCTACACAATATTGAAGGATAATGAATGATTAATTTTCTCAGATTTGTGAAGGAAAAATGGGGGTTGAATTCAAAATGCCATGTCGTGAATATGGATATAACTTTCAGACATCAAAGTACCCACTGAACACTCACATGTTTAAAAATATTTAAGGTCTACGCTGAATTTTTCAATGTAGACTTAATGTTTAAACAGATATAAGCATCGGAAGTATGGCAGTTGTGACTGCTAAGGTCATGGCAATAAACAGCCTCCAAATTGTATAAAGTATGTACTTGCAGAAAGAGAACAGGGCCTCTCTTATCCATAAGATTAATAGAGACAGACAATAAATAATTACTCCATGACTCAACTTTGATCTAGAATTGATTTATTGTTTACAAATAATAATGAGAATTTGATTTTTTTCAAAAATAAAAATTCCATAACTTTTCAGATCTAAATCAGACAACCAAAATTTTGTAATCATCTTGATAGGTCAGTGAGTGAAAGGTCATGTATGTGACACTAACTTCAATGTTGTTTGTTTTTATATCTAATGGAAATTGTACAGTTTTTGCCCTATAAGTATCCTAAGAGGGTCATGTGATGAAAGATAGCAGTCATGTTTTTATTTTAATACATGTGCTGCAAATGTGTAAAAGGACAATGTGTAATTTGCTTGCACCCACTAATAAAAAAAAACAGGGAAAAGGTATTTGGTAAAGCACAGGCAAGACCAAGATATTAATTTGCACATCAGATGATCAGTAATAACTTTGTTTTCAGAAGGAGGGTCCAAAGGGTCTAACCAAACCGATGCCATTCAGCTTTGATGAGAAGCAAAAGAGGAAATTAGATGGCTCAGAAGAGAGCTTGACACAAAAGTTTGAATCAATGGCAGAAAAAGTTACAGCATTTCATAAAGCAACTCCAGAAAGATTTAGATCAGCACCTAAAGGTGAGGCTTTGGAAAAACTTTCTACAACAGTGGTTCTTCTTTTATATGACCACCACTTATGTAGCAGGAAAGTGGTCTTATTAGAAGGGTGGTCTTTCAGAGAATGAAGGGTGGCTTGATTTATACTGTTGTTTTTTTTTGGTTTAACATCACTTTTCAAAACTTGATAGGCATTTCCTTCTAAATTGAGACTGATGGCATTTTGCACTATTTGCAATAATTTATTCCCTCAGTTTATAGCCATTCTGCAAAAATACTCATTATTAGCAAATGAAAAATGAAGTGTCTAGTAACCTGATATAATCTGAGAAATAAAAAAATGGCTATTATTTTACCTAATGGCAACTGGTTGTTACATTGGCTTGAGATGAAAAATGCTGTGCTTCTCAATGGTTAGCTTTTGTCTTCTTGATAATTATGGATAGTAATTATAGCAACTAATTGTCAAAATGACAAAACCTAGAAGAGTGGCCACCCTAAAGGGGCAGATTTGGATTAAACTCATTGGTGCCAAGGGGTTGTGGCATCTATCGGGGTGGGCCTGAAGGTGACTGCCATAAATGTTAGATTTTAGATTTTATTAGATTTATTCAGTGTTAGATTTTATTCATTGAATACGTTCCCTAATCACACTACATTAGGAATATTAGCCTGGTACCTTGCGAATCCATCACTACTAAAATACGCACAAAAAAAAAAAATTATTTCAATACACAGGCACTCTGAGTGGTCTAAAGCACTCACCATTACAGACTCTGTAGGTTCAAGTCTCAGGTTCAGCCAATGTGGTTTTAACAGTATCTTCTTCCACCATGTATAGCATATATTGTGCTGAAAGTGGCATTAAACCCTACCACATCTATTTCAAGGACAATAACCCTTGCATATTACCACCCTTTGGTACCAACAGGTGTCACTAGATTTTACCTTCACTGCAGGACTAGATAACATTGCCCAGTTTATCCTCCAACAATCCTAGACTTTTTTTCTGTTCTAATTGAAGCAAGGAATGTTCCTTTTGGTTGTATTGCGTGGATTAATCAGTCTGCTGCAGGTTTTATACATTCTTTTTCCAATTTCAATTCGAGTGATTGTGTCACCTTTAGGGCTTTGTCCTTTTAAGACCATGTCATGCTATGCTATCGTTGACCTTTGCAGGGTCATGATGGGTTAGCTTTTTTGGTTCCTTCATTAATACGGGGAATATATTTATATTAGTGAGTTAATCGCTTGTTGAATTATTCATTTATGCTGTCATTTAAATGCTCATTATGCAACTTTAGAGTATGGAAGTCTATCATGACTCATTTTGTTTATACTAAGTACACGCTTTCTATGATATGCAGCATTTGAAATATGTGGTCAGAGGATATTACTTTTAGCAGTTAGTCACATACTAATTATCTAATCTATGCTTTTAGCTAGTTAGTCACTTATCTAATCAATGCTTTAGCTAGCTAGTCACATACTAATTATCTAATCTATGCTTTTAGCTAGTTAGTCACTTATTATCTAATCTATGCTTTTAGCTATAGTCTGTGTCTACATCCCCGTTTGTTTGGACCCCCCTGCCGATTTCAGTAACGAAAAACATAAACAAGCTAAAAAGTCAATAAATCTTACTCAATTTATTCATTGATTTATAATTTCTAACCTGATTGTGACCAGGGTATCCATAATACCTGTGCGTCTGATGCTTAACGGAAGTTTTCATTACAACCATGGCCATCCTTGAGATCAATTTCCAGTTCCTGGACAAGTCCATTTTCAGCAAAGGGGCGGATGCATAAATACGCATGTATGTACATAGAAGGTAGATTTTATAGGTGGCAAAGAGATATAACTCTTAACCTTACCGTAATTGACGGAAGTATCAGGGAGGAACCAAATAGGAGCAATGACATCACTCTATTTGCGGAAAAAAGACTTGCCCAAATTGTGTGCAATATGGTGTCGTGTTAGTATGAAAACTTCCGTTAAGCATTGGCTACAATATAAGAGTACGCTTGTCTGGACATGAGTGCACTTTCCTAACAGTATCATGTTATACCTGGTTCTACTTTCAAGCTTTCAACCTCAAATTCTATTTACAGCATCTGTATGGCTTGGTAATTTTAATCTTCACACGCAGAGTCTTTATTCTAATTCTTATTTACCGCAGAATCCATACATGCCAACCATTACGCTTTTGGCGTAATCATTACGCTTTTTCCCACTAAATTCCGCGTTACGCGTTAACGTTTATAGATTACGTTTTTTCGATATATCCATCTTGCAAAAAAAAAAAAAAATTTTTTTTTGTTTTTATTAGCATTACTTTATTTTTTACATACTGTTTTATTTTTAATTAAAAAATACCCCGCTTCTACATAACTACGATATACGAGTATACTTGTCCGTGGACTTTCCTAATATTCATGTTCTATTTATAGCAACTACATGTATCATGTTACTAAGATACTTTCAAACTTTCGACCTCATATTCTATTTATAGCGGCTTAGTGAGGAGAGAACAGACTGGTTTCTATTTTGTTTAAATCATTATGCACATACTCTTTGTTATAATTTTGTATAGTGCAGAACCAGTCTAAAAGTTTTTTTTGCGCTAAAAAGTATTAAAAAATTCTCAATGCGTTTATGAGTGCAAAAAATATCTCTTAAATAATTTCACAGATGGGTTAGAAAAAGTCAATAATAAACAAAGCAAAATGTAATCAATCCTCCAAACACGACGAGGGCATCATCACGTGACGTCTAATCGTTGGCGCTAAATGGCTTCAGATGTTAAGATGGATTCTAGTCTTTGTGTATGTTAGAGCACATTTGTTTCCCCAAGAATTTCGCAGATGGATCAGAAAAAAGCAAAACAACGAGTCCTCCAAAGATTCAAAGATGAATATATGAATGGCATAATACAGCGTTCCATTCTAGGAAAGCATCATGCTCATTGCAGACTGTGCGGAAACGATTTTAGCATTGGTCATGGTGGTAAATTTGATGTGGAAAAACACATGAAAACAAGGAAACACATCGAATTAGCTCGCCTTACGAACTCTAATACTAAGGTAACTTCTTATTTACAGCAGAGCTCAAGTGCAGACTTGAATACTATAAATGCTGAGGTGTTATTTACCGAGTTTTTAATAGAACACGGACTACCCTTAGCGGTAGCAGACCACGTTGGTCCCTTGTTCAAGCAGATGTTTCCTGATTCGAAAATTGCGGAAAAATATGCTTGTGCAAGAACAAAATCATCTCACATTGTTCGGTGCCTAGCAGAAGATAGTTCACTTAAAATTGCAGAAGCAATGAAAATTGGGCCGTTTAGTATTGCCACAGACGGGAGTTGTGATTATGATGATAAAAAGTTGTACCCAGTATGTGTTAGATACTTTGACAGTGAAAAAGGCAAAGTCATGAGTGTTCTTCTTTCTTTACCAGAATTAACAGTAGATTCCACTGGACAAAACATTTTTGATTTGCTTGACAATGTTTTGAAGAAACATGACATAAGTTGGCAGAACTGTATGGGGTTTGCAGCTGATAATGCATCAATGATGACTGGAATTCATAAAGGAGTTGCATCCTATATTTTGAAAATGTCTCCATCAGTGTTCATAACAGGTTGCCCCTGTCATTTGATGCACCTTGCTGCTGGTAAGGCTGCTGATAAATTATAAGTAGATATTGGCCATTTGTTAATAGATATCTACTATTATTTGGAGAAAAGTAGTAAAAGGAAACAGGCTCTAAAGTTGTTACAAGATCAGTTTGATCTTGAAGACTATAAAGTTATAAAGCATGTGTGTACAAGATGGTTATCCCTTGGCAAATGTGTTAGCCGTTTACTTGAGCTTTGGGATGCACTACAAGCATTCTTTCAAACTGAAAGTGATTCTGCACAGAGAAAACGTGGTGGAAAAGTGAAGAAGAGTGGTACAAAAGCAGAATCTGTTATTGCAAGTCAGAAGAGAACAAGAGATGAAAGTATAGACAGACATACTAACAATAAAGAGATTGGTGTAGCAGAAAGAAATAAATTTAAATCCATGGAATTTTTATTTGAGAGGCCTCTATCTATCCAGCTAGAGGGCCTCCAGGCTCAGACCATGACTGTGAAAGATAAATCTTTTGACATAAAATCTCATCAGCCATCTGGATCAGGTTCTTCAGAGTATAAATCTGTTAAAAAGCATACTGGATCTTCTCATACTTCCAAGGGCAAAACTAGCAAAGTGGATACTAAGATGGCACAGAAAGAAAAAGAATCTGTTCACTGCTTTGAAGACTCTAAATGTGAGATGGTTTACAAAAAGCTTAATGATCCAGTTACAAAACTGTACTGCTTGTTTATGAAGAGTGCCATTCCATTGTTTGATGCAGCAAATGTTGTATTGCAGAAAGAAGACCCATGCATTCATATTATGCACAAGATTCTGTCAAACCAGTTGTCAGATTTGCTAATAAGGTTTATTAAGCCAGAAATCATCACATCAGCCAAACTTTTAACTGATATTGACTTTCATGACCATGCAAACCAGAAAGATAATGAAGATCTAGCTATTGGTGCAGAAGCAAGAGAATTCATAGAACACAATTCTACTCTTCCTGTGAAGATGTTCTATGATAATGTTAGAGATTATTATGCTACAGCCTGTGATTACATGCTCCATAAATTCCCATATGGAGATGAACTGCTTTTAAATGCTTCAGTTGCTGATGTAAATGAGAGACAGTCAAAAAGCTTCAAAAGTGTTAGATTCTTTGTCAAGAGATATCCCTTTCTATTGCCACCCTTGTCTAACTTGGATCATCTGGAAGAAGAATTCCTGAAGTATCAAGTTGGGATTCTACCTGACAATATACTTAATGCAGATAGAGTTGATGTGCAATGGCACCTTATTTCCCAGCTAAAAGACTCTATCACTGGAAGAAATAAATTTCCTCTTCTTTGTCAGGTTATGAAAGGAATATTGGTTCTTTACCATTCTAATGCTGACTGTGAGAGATTGTTCAGTGTTGTTAACAAAAATAAAACTGAATTCAGGTCCAGGCTAAGTAACCCAGTACTGAGTGCTCTACTGGTATGCAAAACATTCATGGCCTCAGCTGGTACAAAATGTTTTGAAATGCAACATGACAATCTGTTGCTTTCTAAAGCTAAAAGTGCTACATATGAACACTTTAACCATTAATGAATGATAAAAGATGAGAAAAGCAAATAAATCATTGTTAATTGTAATTGTAGTATGTTATATGTGGATTACTCTTTTTCTGCTTGGATTCCTCTTTTTGACCACTTGGATTACACTTTTTCCTCATCAGGGGTTGGCATGTATGAGAATCAGTCTAATGGTATTTGGCTCTAATGTAAGCAAAAAAAAAGAACTCCAATTTTTCACACTCTGCTCATGCTCGAACAAAATAACCAATGGAAAACGTTGTTTAGCACAACTAGGCATTGGGCTAATGGAAGATTGCTTGGAAGTCAATTTATTAGGATGCATTCAGAAGTACATGTGTAGTACAAGGGTTAATGTGTTAAGGGAAGTAAAGACTGAATAAATAAAGGAAGAGAATCTATGGTTTGTTGTTGGTGATACCAATTCATTGGGGAGTATTCTTCAATTTCATGCAGCCCATTGAGCATAAGTCCTTCAAATGTCTGATCATGGCCTACGGGCCTGTAAGTCAGGGTGCATTGGGTTTGTGTCAGATCAATTGGATCCACTTCTTTATACCACTGCACCATTACATGCTGTCCAGCACGAATGACCTTTTA
This sequence comes from Unio delphinus, assembly GCA_029339505.1. Classification (NCBI taxonomy): domain Eukaryota; kingdom Metazoa; phylum Mollusca; class Bivalvia; order Unionida; family Unionidae; genus Unio; species Unio delphinus. The sequence goes on from JAQISU010001238.1 coordinate 17,532,003, forward strand.
AGGCCCAGCCAATTCCGATAAATTTGGGCAGTGTTCCCCAATATTAGGCATTCCAGTGGTAGTAACTCACTCCACATGTCTGAGAATATAGTCAGGATGCATGAGATTTTCACTGGGTCCATTGGATCTTATGCATAATAAAACTGCACCATCACTGATCTCCAGCCATTCCAACATGGGGACCTATTGCCTGAATCGGTCCAGCCAACTAGTATACTAGCAAACACTATGGAAAAATTATTGTTGCCGAAAAATCCATATAATCGCTTCGTCCGTGTTATATTTTATATCCTTGTTTCATGTTAGAATTAGTGAAATTAATCAGGGAACCAGACAAACTTTACAGCAGCACCCTAGATGCTTTAAACTGCACTATTTGTTCACACAAAGAGTCTACATTATCAAACTGTTGATTATAGAATTTATAAAAATGGCGTCCAGAAAGTGATTACATTTATTGGACATCACATGCCAATTTAAGTATGTCTCGTGAAATGAAAAAGAATTACCAAGAATTATGTCAAGTTGAGAGATAGCAAGAAGCCATTGAGCTGCTTAGGGTTTGGAACTAGAGTTTATGCAACTGTACTAGTGGTAAATAAAGTCTACGCGTATTTTTACAAACTTTTCAGTTGAACATAATATTTATCCTCAATGCATCGAACATTTAATTATGTTTTCCAGCTTTACAATAGCAGTTATTGATTTTGTTACAACTTCCTGAAAACTCGTCTATTTTACAAAAAAAATCAACTACCTTGCTGAGACGGACTCATCAGGGTTGGCAGGTCTGCTGACAATTCATCAGGCTAACCAGCCAGCAGTCTCTGCAGTGCTGGATTTCCATATGTTCACTGCTTGTCAACAAGTGAGACCAGTGATTTATTTTGTAGTGATACAATTGAGTCTTCACACAGCTTAGTATGCCTTCAGAGCTTGCAAGTAGAATCATTTGGACCTCAGTGCACTATGAGTGTGAAGGAACTTCTTCAAATCTACCATCCTTCAAATCTTAATCAGATCTGACCATGGAATGGACTGAAGTTAAGCTTTCAAGCATCCGTTCTGGACATTTATAGGGTAATGGCTACATCAGAAGAAAGCCTTCCCCCACTAAAGAATTGGTAAATCATGATGAGTAGGAAGTGACAGTTGCCTTTTCAGTTCTAATCTCCGAGCACTTGACAAGAATATAGTAGCAGTTTGTCCGCTCAGCATGTGCTTCATGCCTGTTTTAACTGTTTTGGGATGTCATTGCATCTTCTTCATTATTGGATTTGGCCTCATTGCTGCTTTCAGACTCTCTGGACCCATGCTTTGGAGGTGATGGCCTGGATTGCAGTGGCCAGGGCTGCTCCCCATTATTTTGATGGGTTTGGCCAATTTACTCCAGATACAATCTATTGCATGTCTGTGATCCATGTCTCTCAAACTTTGTCATACCCTCTTTTTCTGGACAACTCTGTTCAGATCACCGTTGCTTTGGAAAAAGAATTGAGGAAGTTTGGAGACAGGAAACTTCGGAATGGCTCATCCTTCTTGCAGCTGAACCAGCATGAGTGTTCGGAACCACTCAATCCCTGCCATTTTGAAGGGATGTTAAGAAGCCTCAGGACAGTGGATCTTCTCAGTCACTAATTTTGATCCCTAGGAAGCAGTCGTACAGAAGAGATAAGAAACCGAATTTTGAGCTCTCTGGTTTTCCCCATTTTAAAATGGGGTGGCGATTTTAGGTCATTTGAAGAGGCGGCAGGTTTTGTAAATCAATACTCCCCTCCCCTTGTCTCCTCTCCCCTCTTCACAGATGCACAATCAGATCTGGAGAATAATGCCTTTCTACAACAGGAGATACAATTGCTCATCAAAAAACAAAACAAAAGAAAAACAGGCAGTGTAACTTGCTCAATGACTGTTGTTTTTTTTTTAAATTCAAGGCTGTTTGTTTTTTAATCACAAGCCAACCAGCTTTGTCCCTCCCTTTCCAGATCTTGTGCTGTATATGCAGTCAGTCATTTGGGAGATTTTGCAGGCATTCGCCTCCTCTGCCACAGTGTTGATACTGAAAATAATCCTGAGGTTATGGTGTTAGGATGTCAAGATGACTCCTAACAGATAGGATAAGTTCTGCGTCACCAATCTACTCGTTCTAGCAATAGAGCTGCATAGGAAGATTCCAGCCAATCCAAAACTTCTGCAGCAACTGTGGTCATGAGTGGTCCTTCCCTGCCCAGACACCCTTTTCTTATCAGGACAGCCTTGCGAGGCAAACAGTTTCAACCTTTGATTTTTTAGAAAATCTGGGGAGCAAGAGGGCTCCCCAGTGTGACGGTTTGCGAGAGGAAGTGGCATGTTTTCAGGGACTTGTGCCATATCAGCATCATCCCTAAGCATGCCTCAATCCCTCAACTGGCCCACTTTTTCTTTGGCTCCTGTCTCAATCAACTGCTATTGCTTGATGATATTGGGCACATTCTGGCATCATGGCAGAAATGATTTTGTGCATGATAGAGACCTACCAGATTTTTTAAAGACCTTTTAAGACTCATTAAACCAAAATCATTCTCAATGTTTCCAAATGGAACCTTTCTTGGGTATTGACATGGCTCGATTCAGATCCATTTGAACCACTGGCCAACACTTTGCTAAAGTCACCATCATCAAAGTCATGTTTCCTGATAGCTTTAGTTTTCACATGTATGGCAAGCAAGCTGCATTCCCAACATAATGACCCAAATATCTTCAGTTTAGATATGAGTGTTCAGTAGTTCCGTCGCTCCCTCCTCCCCCCCGGTGTTGAAAATCTTTGTGACAAGCATTGTTGGAGACAGTGGTGCCTCCTTCAGTCTTGGTTGTACTGATCAGGTAGTTTGTAATGCTCTTTAATACTGATTGGAAACTCTGGAATGTTCTTTGGTCATTAACTAAACCTTAAGTGAAGATTGCTTTGAGATCTGGAGGGGGTTACCTTACAGTCCCTAATGGTGGATTCTGAGTATTCAGAAAGGATTATTGTACTTACTATTGTACCAATTTTTAAAAAATTCTCAACTTGGTGCTGTAAACTGAATCAGATTGCAAGAAAATGCAGGTATGAAAAAGAGGTACAATTCTGGTTTTTGTGTCCCCTAGATTTGAATGACACCCATCTCCTGTTATTTAGGATTGTAGTCTTATTTATCATAAATTACTCTTGCAGGCTCTGTACCCAAAAGAGGTCTGTCTAAATCATCGCCAGTACTGACAGTTCCTCACACGCCGAACCTTGAAACTAGATCCCGTTCTAGACCAGTTACAGTTCAAAGTCAAAAGGAGTTGGAGGAAATGGAGATCGAAGAAATGAAAAGGTAAAAGCTTCTTTTCTAAATAAATATTTGGAATCTTTCTATCATATTTGCTGGCCTATAAGTCAATATTTTTTGCCAGACAATCTGGGCTTCATTACATTTAGCCTCACGATTTTGGTGTGAATTTCATGACTTTTTCAGTGATTTACAGGTTCACGCTGCATGCAAAAAATGAAACGTATTCTGTTATTTAAAATATTTACTAGAATAGCTGATTTCCCTTTAAGAGCTAGTCGTGATATCAGCAGTTGCTGAAACAGTGATATTACTGAACTATGGCTGATTAGTACGGTTAGCCTGGTAGCAATCATTTTAGCGTGTGTGTGTGTGTGTGTATATATATATATATATATATATATATATATATATAGTTAAGTCTTTGATCTTGCCGCCTAGCTTGTGGGTCATGTTCTTCAGCTGTACTCTTACAATGACATGTACATCTGTGGGTCTTTCAGCCACTGAATTTTCTGATTGTAAATATCAGCACAGCTAAAAGGATCAATTGATGAACACAATATCCCAATCAACAGCTGGTCGAAGCAGGACTTGCAAGTCCTTAAATTTGCCATCCAGGAAATTATTGATGCATACAGAGGACTACTGTATACGTGACTTTCTGAATCCCATATATAAAAACTGGGTGAAAATATGGATTACTCGTTTCTGAGACCTTTGAAAGTGATCGGTGATTATAACAATTTTTTTTTGCTGTGAAAGTTTCGTTTTTAACTTTATTTACATTTACGATGGCTACCAACAGCAGGGTAAAACGCAAATTAAATTTACAGTCTCTGGAAACTAAATATCTGGCTGTTAAGGTCAAGGAAGTTAAGGGATGAACATCTCGCAACGAGGTCTGTGAAATTTTTTGACTTAAAAATAAGACACGTTCAGGAAGGATGAATGCTGTTGAGTCTATAAAAAAAGACTAAGTTGAACGTAACTGTGCTCCCCAAAGGAAGAAGCAAGACTGCTACATTTGAAGATGTGGAGGAAGCATCAAAATGGTTCAATGAAGCATTATCAAAAAACTTAGTGTGGAGAACTTCGCTGCAACAAGTGGTTGGTTCAGTTGCTTTAATGTTCATGATAACATCGGATACAAAAGTATTTGTGGAGAATACATGTACTGTTGACAGTTTTTCACTTCCCTGTGAATAGCCCCATCCCCTTGGTAGCCTGAATAAGATGGGAACAGACTAACCAAAATCGACGCCAATTTAAGTACATGTACATGAAGCATGTAAATGACAACTTCCCAACCATGTGCTAATGCTGACGTTGAATATCATGTTTTTCGTATCAGGATGTGATCAATGCAATATTTTAATTTGGATTTTATTACACAAGATAACCAAAATGTAATTGTCAATATACAAGTGTATTTCACACTGTTTCTGTCATGTACTCAAAATTTCCATTTTAGTTTTTCTCGAAGTGTCACCTTTTGCTGACGAATTTTAATTTTATCTTTATTCAGCCCCCCCCCCCACTTATCTCGACATCTGCCTTTGTCAAGATAAACGGGTAGGACTGTATTGTGAAATTAGATGTAGACAATGCAGACTAACAAGACAATTTAAACTTCAAGTGAAATTTCTATTTCATTTTTCATCACAATTTAGTGCTGTGGAATCTTGTGCTACAATACCAAAAAGCCCTAGCATAAGTGTTAATATAAATCTAATAATTAAAAATCTAAAAATGAAACTGAGAAGTAAAGATATTCACTTGATCAAAATACCTCAGTCTGAACAAGTAGACCATGGCATTGATAGACTTAAAATCCAAATACACCATTAATCGAATGGAACCGCTTCTAATTAAACAAACAAATCATTATGGAATGGTAAATTTGGCATAGTAGTAAGTTAGGCACTAATTCAAGAAAGTGAAACTTTTGCAAAGCTTATGCTTGTGAAAAATCATTTTGGAGCAGAACTATCCAAAAGAGAGTGCCTATATTATAGCTTTGAAATATTGTACATAGCCATAAAGAAGTTTTCACATTTGTTCCAGCTGTCTTGTTATATACCCCATCAGACAGCAGGGTGTTATCAGCACAGAACAATATTCATAATATCGTATGCTCAGAAAGAGTCAACACATTAATGCAAGGCAACAAAACAAAAAAATCGTGCAAAGAGAAATAATGTTTTACACTGGTGCATTTCATATTGGAGGCAAACTACATGTAATTGGTAAGATAAATTTATATTAGGAGCAAATTTCTTTAATAAAATTGACAGAAATAATTTTTGCTCAGCTCTAAAGCAAATTGTAATTGGTAGGTTTAGTATTAGCATAAATTATTCAACATAATCGTTTTAATTTAAATGTCTTTTGCAGGTACCAGTTCAGAGCCCATCCACTAAACACCAAGATTTTCACAGAGCAGCCCTGTATAAAGCATTCTGAGAAAGAACCCACAAGACCAGAGGAGTTTGACCTGCACACTGACAGACGCATTCAGACAAGAGAGACTATGAAACATGATACTGAGGAACATTACGAATTTCATGCACAGCCAGTTCCAAAGAAAATTTTGGAAGGTCCAGTGGTAAGGTGGAAAAAAATGAATTGGATGATAGCAGTTGAATGCTAAGTGAATGATTTTTTGTTACCTCCCACCAGTATTTCACAGACATGATTTTTCTGTTTTAAAGCGGAATTCCGCTTTTCTCTTGACTTGAATCTTAGTTTTGTTGATATAGTCCATTTTTTTAAATCGTGTCTGATTCGTTTTTTTTTCTCCGGTTTGTAACCGTTCTGTTCAATCTCATTCTGCAACGACCCATGTAATGTATTCACTCCATATATTAGTTATCCCGCAACTCTTGTAAAGAGTATTCTGATTGCTGAAAAGTTAAAATTCATCCAATGAATCTTCATGTAAAGGAAAGAAGCGTGCTTGCAAAAAATGGCGTCCCTAGTTGTTGAGAGAAACGATGACACAAAAAGTTTAAAAAATTTTTTTTTTAAAAAACCGTATGGAAATGACAATGGCTGGAACAAATTGTTGATGGAAATTTAGTTGGTCAGTTTATAAGAAAACTGAATGCTCAAGGATAGGCATTTGTGACCTCTGTAATAAATATATTTATTCTTAAGTCGTGGTTGATAGAGTCTGGAACCGTATTTCAAATGAAGCTGCATACAGAAAAATTGAAGCCCCCTGTTAGAATATGTGCACTGCATGTCACAAAAACAAGCTGAAGCCTGAAAGGAGAAAAGCTCTCATTGAGAAGGAAAAGAAACGATTGCACATTGAGCCAACAATTCATTGGCAACAAAAAGGAAGACTAAAGAAATCTTTCTTAAAGCCGCAAAAAAAAGTTCAATTGGCATATCAACATATTGTGTTCAGTGGACAAAAAGACAAGTGAATGTATGGGATTATTTGTATATAGGTGATGTATTTGGGTGTTTATTTTATATATTTGTTATGAAAAGAGTAAAGTGTAATATGTTGGCAGCAAAAAATGCCTAATTATTGACTTAATTACGATGACATCCAATAGTATTGGAGAACAAATTCATGTGACAATAAAGATTGTAAAATTATTAAAGTTGAAATCTTTTTGTAAGTTTGTCAGTTTTGCAAATGATTATTTTGTTATATATTATATTCACAAGTTGCACCAGGAGCCGCGTTTCATGCGTTTAAAATGCATATTTAGTCTGGGGCTTTTGGGCCTCCAGAACCCCCAAATCAGGATCGCTGTCCCTCGAATTCCCGTTGGAGGAGTACCCCCAAACCCCGTTTTCACATTTTCAGCTTTTTGGGGAGACGAAAATAATCATGTCTGATTCCACAATTTTGTATTGTTATTAATACATTGGCAAGTCTTTGAATGTCATGTCCTCAAGTATGTCAATATTTTGTTGCATCATTTCATTGCTTGGGCAAATGACTTTTTGTCACCCTCGAGTATTTCAGTATACAGGTTAATCAGCGCTTCGTTTAATTGTTTACTAATACCATAAAGTTTTATCAGGGAAAATGTAACCTTCTGTGTGCATCACTTTTTGCAGTCATTCCAATGGTCCTACTTTTTCCAACATAGCCATACTGTTCTTTCATTTTAGACGGACCGCTCAAGTGGCCTAGTGGTTAGAGCTGCAGCCTCAGATGCCGGAGGTTGTGAGTTCAATCCCTGGCCAAGTCATACCAAAGACTTATAACAATGGTACTAACAACTGTGTTAGTTTAGGTTAATGTTAGGGCTGGTTGGCCTGGTGTCAGGATAATGTGACTGGGTGTGACATCATGCAACATGTTTGTGGCATGATGTCCCAGTGCTAGACATGTATTTGGTCATATGGCTTTGCAGTGTATTTGGCCATATGACTTGACCATGTATTTGGCCATATGACTTGACCATATATTTTGCCATATGACTTTAACATGTATTTGGTCATATGACTTTACCATGTATTTGGCCATATGACTTGACCATGTATTTGGCCATATGACTTGACCATGTATTTGGCCATATGACTTTAACATGAATTTGGTCTTATGACTTTGCCATATATTTGGCCATGATGTTACCATGTATTTGGCCATATGATTTACATGTATTTACATACGGACAAGGTTCTTTTGTATACCAGACCCCAGCAACGTGGAACAATTCCCTTTGAAATTACACACAAAGACTAGTGATCGCTTTCAAGAGTGCTCTTAAAATTCACTGATAGAACAAACTTAAAGACCTAATAATGTTTCCTACCTGAAATTTTTTCAGCATGTTTTTGTTTTCTAATTTCATGGTGTGTTTTCCATACATGCCAACCATTACGCTTTTGGCGTAATCATTACGCTTTTTGTCACTAAATTACGCGTTACGCTTAAACGTATATGGATTACGCTTTTTCGGTATATCAACCTCCCCAAAAAAATAAATTCTTTGTTTTCTCATTATTATTAAAATTCCATTAATCACACAGACCGTATTTTAGAAAAGACGGCTTTTACGTAACTTCAATATAAGAGTATGCTAGACCGTGAACTTTCGTAACAGTATCATGTTCTATTTATAGCTAAAACCTGGTTCTACTGTTGACCTCGATTCTATTTATAGAATCAGCATGCGTAGTGAGGAGATAGAAGACTGGTTTTCCAAATTTAACCTTTACTTCCATATTATTAGAGCTGTACCGATGTCACTTTTTGCCGATTATGCCGATACCGTGTATAGCCGATTATCAAAATTGCCGATACCGATTACGAGACCGATTATTTTGCATGTGCATATTTTCTGATTTCCACAACACGAAATTGCATAAAGGTAAAACACAGCCTTCATAATTCGCGGGTCGGTCGAGTTTACCAGGGAGACCATATACTATAATGTGCAGTACTTACGCAGTGCAAAGTGTGCATAGCGTCACTTAAATCCTTTTTTATTCCCAAATATATTAGTTGCAGATTTTGCTTTATTCGTTGTTTCGACCAAAGTGTATTCTTTCAGATAAAATTTCAGCAAAACTGTAATAGTTGTTTCATTACTGCGAATCACCTCTCATGAGTTACGCATTTTCAATATATGTGATATTCACAAACAGGAAAGTTTCACGGCACAATAACTATGTTCTAATCACTATGTAAATTGAGGCAATGCTTTTGAGTTTATTGCCGACTTTCTATGAGCAAAGGTCATCGGCTTGCTTTGACAACAGCAAATACTCGTTATTGATGCGGCAACATCAGATAATTGTAAAACATTGATATAGAATTGTTTTATTTGTTTAGCATATGTCGGTGCTTCAAAGGTACAGTAAAACCTAATATGACTTATGAGAGACCGCCCCTTCTGCCAGATGGTGGCTTGATGAAACACTAAGAAAAGAAATAAAAAATAATTTTAAAAAATCCGGAAATGATTCTCACTTTCTAGTATTAAAGACAATGAGTTCGTTCACCCTCCAGGCATTACGGATTAACTGAAAGACAGACGACGTACTCAAACCTACACTGAAGCCCTTTCAAACAATTTCTCACTGGGACATAAGGACTATTGGTGTTTTGCGAGTTTTCATAAAGATAAAGAAAAAACACAAACCTCAAAATTGACTGTGTATATATCCATCATTACTCCCTTTGATGTTAATCTTACTGGCTATTCACATGACTTTGGCACTACAATGGCGGTTATCGACATGTACTTTAGTCTGGTTTACTGCAGTTTACAAATGTTACCGGACGCTGGAGTTGAAAATTTCGCACAACTGGCAGCAAGATAAATTCTTTTTAAATACTTTAATAGAGCAATCTCTTTGTTACAAAAGATTAATTGATGGTTCGATGTGTTTATCTCGATATATGGTTATTCGACTATACAGTAGTTTTAGTTAATGAGCAACTTGTTTGCATACTGCATATATCCCGAGCTCTAGTGTTACAAAGGATTAAGTTACGGTCAGTCAAAACGCGACTGTATATACAACTTTTATCAGGAAAAATTGGTTATTTAAAAAAATCATTTGCATCGGCACCGATTATTTTTGCCGATACCCGATTATACCGATTGTGCTAATAATCGGCCCGATTACGCGTACGGGCGATTAATCGGTACAGCTCTACATATTATAATTCATATTTCTTGCAGAACCAGTCTAAATATATTTTAGCGCTTAAAAAGTATATTTTATTTTATTCTATGCATTTATGTGAGCAAAAATATCCCTTTCAAAAATTTCCCAGATAAATTAGAAAAAGGCAACCGAAAACCCCGAAACAAAATATAAAAGAATCCTCTGAATATTAAGAAATAGAGTACAGCATCATGTGACTTCTATTTCCGGCCGTGTCTAAAGAATTTTAAAATTTAGCGCTAAACGTCTTAAGAAGGTTTCTAGTCGATGTGTGTAAAGCTAAAAGTGCTACATATGAAAACCTGAAACAGTAAAGGATGAGAAGGGAAAATAATCGTTGTTTATTGAAATTTTAGCATGTTATATGTGGATTACGCTTTTTCTGCCAGGATTCCGCTTTTTGACCACTTGGATTATGCCATTTCCTTGTCAGGGGTTGGCATGTATGGTTTTCTTGTTTGTAATAATATAATTTAAGATGTTGTAAAGTGCTTGCAGCTTGTAAAGATTAGGCACTATACATAGTGCTCATTATTATTTAGCCATATGACTTTGCCGTGTATTTGGCTCTGTGACTTTACCATGGTTTTAGCCATGTGACTTTACCATGTATTTGGCTCTATGACTTTTCCATGTATTTGGCCATATGATTTTTTACATGTATTTAGCCATATGACTTCACCATGTATTTGGTCCTATGACTTGACCATGTACTTGACCATATGACATTTATATAATCATAGCATAAAGTATACATTAGAATTAATTACAGCTGATAGGACCTAGATTATGTTTTTTGATATAATTATGAATAGGTACAAATATTTTGATCAGCTGCTACACGAACTAGCAGCTGAATGTTTTTGGTTTTGTTTTCAATTTTCTAAACATCACTAAAGAAAAAAAAACAATATGTTTGCCTATTTGTAACAATGATAAATGTAATATATGTACTTCTGTAGGTTGGAATTAATTACAACTTATAGCTACTAATGTGCTCATTGGAATCATGTGGCCAAACTAATGGTGTCATGACTGAAATGGCCACATGTGGCTTAAGAATTTAGAGCATGCTAATATTTAAGTTTGAAAAAGTTAGTTGCATAAAAGTTTTATATTTTCAGTGTACGTACATAACTTTCTTTATAAAATATCTATATTGTCCCCTAGTTTTTCCCTACATTAAAGAACAAAAATAGCTCTACTTTATCCCGACTTTTTCAGTGTTGCTGGAAAGAGTGCGTGTGCATAATATCATTTCAATCCCGTTGCAGATTTTGAATACCTGGAGTATAATTTTAGGAGATGTATAGATGTGCACAACAATTTTTATGTACTTTTCTTATCCACTGTTGCTAGATTATGATGTTTTGGACTTTTAAAAAAAAGAAATGGATGGGGGAAATAAATGAAGCAACATGCAACTGTGCGCTAGATTTGTAACTACATTCTGGCCAGTAATCAACATATTTATATAATCTAATCAATCTTCTTTCATTTCAGGGCTTGAAACCAGCAAAACCACTGCCTGTTACCAACCCTAAGTCTCCAGCCTTTGCACTGAAACACAGAGCTAGGTTACCCACCAGGACACAACCAGAACCTGAAGAGGTAGGAAAGAGCCACCTTTAGCAAGATACATTATACAACTGACCATTTAGGGGGAAATTAACCATCTATTTGAATATAGTTTGATTGATTAAATGGGTGGGTGGAATTTCTAGGTAAAAGGGAGATTTCGTGAAGTTAACGAAGGTAGGGTTTGAAAATATAATGTAAATATTTTTTGGCATATGGGTAGTTTTGAAGTATGATTTGTTAGATATTAGCTTGAAATTTGAAGTCATATATCCTATATTAGACCCTGTTTCTGAATGAGCAAAAATGTGACCCTGACCTCTGACCATGTAACTACCCTATTCATCTGTTGATATATAACAGATCTGATAACAGTATTTGTTTAGAAACAGAAGTTCTGGTCCATTCACAGTTCTCAACAATTTACAATGAAAATCTAAAACTGTATGAATAGTTAAATATCCATTTAGATACATAAACTTGCTTCAATGAATAGTTAAATTGCCATTCATATACATATCAATAGTTAAATTGCCATTCATATACATATGAATAGTTCAACTTGCATTCAGATACACAAACTTCCATATGAATAGTTAAATTATCATTCATATACGTATGAAAAGTTACATTGCCAATCAGATATGAATAGTTAAATTGCCAATCAGATATGGATAGTTAAATTGCCAATCAGGTATGAATAGTTAAATTGCCAATCAGATACATGCACTTGTCCATATGAATAGTTAAATTGCCAATCAGATATGAATAGTTAAATTGCCAATCAGATACATGCACTTGTCCATATGAATAGTTAAATTGCCAATCAGATATGAATAGTTAAATTGTCAATCAGATATGAATAGTTAAATTGCCAATCAGATACATGCACTTGTCCATATGAATAGTTAAATTGCCAATCAGATATGAATAGTTAAATTGTCAATCAGATATGAATAGTTAAATTGCCAATCAGATATGAATAGTTAAATTGTCAATCAGATATGAATAGTTAAATTGCCAATCAGATATGAATATTAAATTGCCAATCAGATATGAATACTTAAATTGTCAATCAGATATGAATATTAAATTGCCAATCAGCAGCAGAGAGGGTGAACAGACCACGATTTCAAGCAAAAATAAGGCTTCCAGATCACGTTTTCGAACTAAATATGGCCTATAGATAACGTTTTCGAACAAAATATCAGGTTTCCAACAAATCTCATTTAACCAAAAAAAAAGTCTCTATTTTTGCAAAAACGGAGATTTTACGATTTTGCTCGCAACGATGTGGTCATCCACCCTCTCTGCTGCTAAAGTTTTCAGTTCTGGGTTAATAATTCTTTTACGATTTTAACCAAATATTTGATCAAGTCCGATACGATATCGTGTCCGAGGATCATGTAGATTTATTGTTGCGAATCCGTGCGGAGTCGACTGAGCATGACTAAAGAAATCTCGAAATTGATTGAAGTCCATATCAGAACACCATGTCTGCCAAATATTTCTAAGAGTATGAGTATCAACTCCGTTGAATACAGAAAGAATATTGCAGTTATCTCTGATGACTTTTGGAACCTGAGTGTAGCGTTGAGTGACATATATCACGTCAGTGTTTTTGTGACGCCCACGGGAAAATATTCTAGCAGGATTTTTTTGTTTATCCAACATTATATCGTCGTATACGACTAAATTGTTAATATCTCCATCAATATCATCAATGCTCGGTGCTTCATCGATATCGGTTATAAACTCAATAATACCCTCTCCGGATTTTTCTACCGCGCTGTCGTTAAAATCTTTTAACACTTCATAACATCGTTGATCATCTACGCTAGGGGCAATTAAATACAACTTATCCCACTTCATCCATCTCATTATTAAATTGAGTAACAATTGCATTTTACCGGATCCAGATGGCCCGATTATAATCATCCGGATAGAGTTTGGTAGCGCTGCATGATGCTTAATTGGTTCTCTTGTTTTAGTCGCTGAAAAATCAATTATATCCATATTTCTATACATAAATTATGGATTTATATTGTGTGAAGTGTAAAACGCGTACTAGCACAAATGATGTGACGACGGTTACAACTAAAAATAACAGATCAGCACTAACTGGTAGATGTGCAACATGTGGTACAAAAAAATTTAGATTTGTTTCTACAAAATCAAAGATTTTACAATCCGGAGATGTTTTTAAAAAAAACGAGGAGGTGATATCGCAGCCAAATTGGCAAAACTCCCTGGAACCCCATGGGCAAAGTACCCCGGAGAAAAGCACCTCCCAGGATATAGCTACTGTGGACCGGGAACCAGACTTGATATCAGACTCAATAATCAAAATCAACCCAACCCCGGTGAAGAACCAATAAACGCCATTGATAAGGCCTGTCACCTTCATGATGTTGCTTATAAAAGCAGCAATCTGCAACACAGGCATCTCGCGGATGTGAAATTAATTCATGCGTTAAATGCTATTCCTGATAAATCCTTCAAAGAAAAATTGTCTTCATTTTTGATAAAATCGGCTATGAAAAGTAAATTGATGTTAGGTGCTGGTAATTAATAATATGGAATCAATTTATTATTCCCCAAGAGGATACTGGAGGGGTAAATCAGCAGTCCATAAACTCGCTAGCGCTGCAAAAGTGAAAAAAACCACTGCGGCTAATTGGTTATCCAAACAGGCACTATGGCAAATTTATCTACCACCGCCTAAACAAATTCAATTCTCGCATTTTGATGTGACCGCTCCTAATGAAGTTCATCAGGCTGATATATTATTTCTGCCACATGATCGTGGTTACAAATACGCTTTAACCGTAGTTGATATTGCAAGTCGATACAAAGAAGCAGAACCGTTAAAAACAAAATCAGCCACTGAAGTCGCTTCTGCATTTGAAAGGATTTATCGACGAGGTCCTCTGCACTGGCCAAATCTGTTACAAGTTGATCCTGGCAAGGAATTTCAGGGTGTAGTGTTATCAACAATGAAACATCATAATGTCACCATACGACGAGGGCATACTGCGCTACATCGCGATCAGGCCATTGTAGAACGATTTAATCGGACGATTGCTGAGCGGTTATTTGGATATCAATACGCAAAAGAATTCATTCAAGAAAAGCGATCCCGTGAATAGGTTAAAAGATTACCATCTGTGATTACTGCACTGAATAACGAGATTACTAGAACAATCAACATGAAACCTATCAACGCGATTAAAAAGAAGTCAATACCCGTACAACCACAAAAAGATTTCAAAGAACTAATTCTTGGTAGTAGTGTCATTGTGAGGTACTTATACGAACCAGGAGAGCTTGAAGGGGGTAGAAAAAGGGCTACTGATCCTATTTGGAGCGTCACTACGCATAAGATATCTAGTATAACACGATCAACTGGTAGACCTCCAGTCTATAAACTGGATTCAACTGCCCCTCAGCGGGGTTTTACTCGACAACAACTACAAGTGATTCCCGAGGATACTCAATTGCCACCGCATGGTCTTAACTAGCGCCGTTGCGTCTATTGCACTCAAGACAAATCAACATCACATTATTTCTGACATGACCGAGATTGTTATTTTTTCTGTCTACGGTAAATTGGCGAGGATCCTTATCCGAATACTGCCAACGCATTATACAATTGCAACTCGCGCAGTGATTATTCTGTTGTTTCTTCAAAGTGATTATTAGTTCAGCATCAATATCAAATTCTCGTTGTTTTTTTTTTGTCCTGTTGTTTGTAACCGGAGAGTTTTTTATTAATGATGCTAACATCAATATCACTTATTGTTGTGTCATTATCATCGAAAACAACTCTTCGAAGTTGATTTATGTTTCGTACTCTGGATACTGCGAGATAGATTAAATTCGACCATTCGATGTGATTATCCACCATCCAAACAATTGTATTCGATATAGTCAATCCCTGTGAAGAGTGTATTGTTGCTGCGTATCCTAGCGTCCACGGGGATTTATTAGCACGCAATGCATCTTCAACGACATTGATATCAACCAGCACAATATCATTTAATATGAGAATTTGTTTTTCACTCTGTCCTGGAATATCAACTTCAATATTCTGTTTTCGTGTATCCGATGGCCTATATAACAAAGGGGTACTGGAAGCGTTGCAAATTTTTCTTTATGCAATTCAAATAACTTCATCTGAAGTGTATCCCTGACTATTTTTCTACTTGCAATGATCAAATCGTTTGGTCTCCATGTTTCCCAGAAATCATTCATTGGAGTTTCTGAAATCACTTCACGCGCTATTTCGCATTGGATTCTATCCGGTTGTAATCTAATTAGTTTCTTAAATTCTCGTAATCGTTCATCAAGTGATCTATAATCAGTGGTGATTTCTTCATAGTAGTCTACAAAACCCTTTAGCCATTCATGTGGAGATGCACCGACAAATGGTGGTGGTTGGCCTTGATCACCGCACATGACGACTTTTGTGTTTCTGTTTAACAACCACTCAAGAAATGTTTTTAATACATCTAATGACACTGTGCATATTTCATCCCAAATTAAGATTTCAGGAATGAATTTATCACCCATACGCTCAGAAGTCCATTTGTCACCCTTCCATCGAAAGAAACTATGGTAAGTGCAAGCATTTACCCCTCGTTGTATCATCTCTCTGGCGAGTCTGTGAGTCGGTGTTAGCACAATCATGTTAGAAACGCTAGCGTTTCCACGACGAAATAATTCAATTGCACGAGTTGTCTTTCCTGACCCACCACAACCGTTTAAATAAACTGTCTTATGTCTACATACTGGATCAGATACCGGTGGTGCATTAGAAAATTCTGATTGAATTTCAATACGGTTACAACAAAGATATTTATCATCCATGGCAACGTCTGCGGATTCACAATACTCATGTAGCATCTCCTTTTTAAATCGCCAACGCCCCCAATTTTCTTCGGGATCTGTGAATTTAGCTACAGCTGATTTGTACTTATTGTGTATATACATCGAATCAGTGGCCACTCTAACCGCGGTATTAGGAAATCTATTTATCATCGAAAATAGATTAATAGAAGCATAGGCTAGCATTGAACTTCTCAAATGTGTGTACTGGGAATTATATCCATCACAGTAGGTAACAACCGTACCTAATTTCTCACCATTGGATAGAAAAGCATCCTTACGGGATACAAGTTTTCCCTGTTTCATTAAATCCGCTAAAATAAAATCGTATTCAGCGACATCTATGATCAACCGCGAAGAGTATTTTGCGTTGTCGTATCGTCCACCCTGGGTAAATTTACCGATTATTCTTCTTGCGAGATCTTTTGCTTGTTCTTTTTTAATTTCAAATAACTTCTTAGACCAATTTATGATTTCTTCTTCACTGAAATCTGGAAACTGTTTTCGTAGTTCGTTGATTATTCTATCTAGATCGGGTTGTGGTAGCCAAACTTCTTTCTGAGCTCGATAGCATATAATAGCCTCGGAAACAATCAACGATATTAGCATACCACAATCAATCATATATCTCAATAGCACTATTGGCATCCAGTGTTTTTCAGATAGGTGTCTACCGAGCCAAACATAACTACACGGATGTAACCCTATAGCTAATTCGAATGATATCACACGAGCGAATCCGGTTAAATCAAAATCAGGCAACTCAAAACTCAATTTAACATCCTCGAGAAAATCACTTCGTGTTGGACGCCATGAGTTTTTTTCTCTTGCGAAGTGAGCTACCACTGATGGAATAGTAAAACTATCCGTGAGTAGTTTTTCATGGGAATTCTCCGGTGAAAAATCACTAGCGATTTTTCTCATTTTGTTATCTAATTCTTCAACGCGATATAATTCACCATTTGGTCTTACAAATTGATCGAATCCTATTTCGGGATCTTCATCACTTCTAAGTAACCACACTGACACAGGATCATCTTTACACAACGCATGAATAGCATTGAATAATTTCTCTTCATAGAAAACATCCCCGACGAACTCCTTAGGGATATATTTCACGGTTCGTTCTCGTGGAAATAATGTTACCGCAGGTGTCCACGCGTGTTTGTTATGATCAATAATCTGTATTGGCGCTCCTCGCGATTGATATTTCGGTTCGTATAATACTTCTCCGGTTATTGTTGTTACTGATATTGGGAATTTTAATGATGCTTCTAATTTAGCTATATCAGAAATCTTTGCACCGTGCTGTTTTACCGTTAATTCCCACTCGGTTATTTTTTTTCGTCTTAGATCAGTTAGTTTATTTCCTCGGGATGCATTTGTGAAGTGTTCTATTATTCGTTCTGCTACACAATTCAGTGAACTAGAATATTTCATAGGAGCTAGTTTTGCGATATCGGGTTTATCATTTAACGGATATATCCCATAAACCATTGCTGTTACGGGATAAGATCTTTCGTAGTATGGCTTATCAATTCCGGTTAGAATTCTTGGTTTGGAATCTCTACTCACAATGACAGCTTTTTTATTCTTGAGGATTGGTTCAAATTTATCCCTAATAATCCATTTGCCATCGACTTCGATAATGAATTTGATTCGGAAAAAATGCCGTTTTTCCCCAATACGTGAAATTATCACTGCTGCTTTTTCATCAGTCATGGTAGCGTCAACAACACCATCAATTCGAAATGTTGACCAACAATAAGATGCTCCATCACGCTTGAATTCATTAAAACAGTCTCTGATTTTACTAATCATGGCTTTATCAAGAATTGTATTCTTTGGTGTATTAGAAACTATATCGAGATTGAATTGAGCATCTTTCCAGGGGTAATCTCTCTTGGACGTTTTTTTTGGTTTATCGAGATTAAATTTAGGATTGATTTTCAATAATCTCTTAAACTCTTTCATGTTTCCGTCTCTTTGACGTTTGAGATTAAATCTAGGATTGATTTTGTTACGTTTTTCGGGTCTATCGATATTAAATTTAGGATTGATTTTCAATAATCTCTTAAACTCTTTCATGTTTCCGTCTATTGGACGTTTTTTGGGTCTATTGATATTAAATTTAGGACTAATTTTTAATAATCTCTTAAACTCTTTCATGTTTCCGTCTCTTGGACGTTTGTTACGTTTTTTGGGTTTATCGAGATTAAATCTAGGATTGATTTTTAATAATCTCTTAAACTCTTTCATGTTTCCGTCTATTGGACGTTTTTTGGGTCTATCGAGATTAAATCTAGGATTGATTTTTAATAATCTCTTAAACTCCTTATCAGCATTTTTCGAAGGCGTTCTCCTTAATTCCCTCATGCTATGATTAAAACAAGCATTTAAATGAAAGATTTTTATATAATGAATCACTGCAAGTGGCTTATGATTGGATCAGTAACCCCGTGTAACAAATCATGCAGAAATGAGTTTTGTGGGTATCATATGCAAAGCTTTCGACGTGGAAGCCTTGGTCCGTTACCCTGTATTCTATGTGGGGTTGGGGTCAGGGGAAAATCTTAGTTGTGTCTAAATTGCGGTGGTAAGCGATACAGGGAATTGAAGCGTTATTATGATAAAAGAATCAAAAATGGACAATCAATCAGAAATTTTGACCCTGACGCTGACAAAGTCAGTATTCTTGACGCTGACAAAGTCAGTATTCTTGACGCTGACAAAGTCAGTATCAAGGATAAAATCATAAGAACTCCTCAAGACTACATCGAAAGATTTATCATTAAACGAAACAATGAATTAGACAAACAATAGTATTATGTATACGAATGAACCAAGAATTCAGACAACACCCTGTGATCACAAATTATGAAGCATCCAGTGATGGTGTTGTAAGAAACCGCAGACTGAAGAAACCAGTTGGTTCTGTGAATAATCAAGGATACTTGATGTTTACTGTTGGCAGGGAGAAGAGATATCTCAATCATCGTTTCGTGTATGAATGTTTCAATGGATTGATCGAGGATGATTTTGTTATTGATCATATCGATTCTAATCCGAAAAACAATTCTTTATCAAATCTGCAAGCTATCACACAGAGTGAGAATACCAAACGAGGAAGGACTGGCACTTGTTCAAATAAAGCGAGACCCGTAAAATCTTTGAATACAATAACTAACGAAGAAAAAATATTTCAATCATTATATGAAGCCTGTAGGCACTTTGATATTTGTAGAGCCTCAGTACGATATGTTGCAGAGGGGGTTTATCGATCTGCGTTTTCAAAAAATCGCGGACAGAAAATTAAATTTAGTTATGTCTAATGCGTCATATTTTTCATTTAGAAATATATCATTATTATAGAATAATGAATTCTGAAAACATGAATAGCATCATATCTGAGATTTCAAAATTGAAAAGTTGGGATATTGAACTATCAGATGGGTTAAATCCTGATCAAATCATGTCTGATTTTCAGGATATAGAATACGGAGTTAACAACAATAAATATATGCTACCAAAGAAGTATGCGCTCATCAAGAGAATTCAGAATTCTATTCGGGACTCTCTCGCATTTTCCAGTGACGTAAGTGTGTTCGCTCCGTTGTATACCATCGTAGAACGAATACGAAAAGAATTGGGGTACGAATACGAATTGAAAAAGGAGGTTAATTCTAAAGTTAGAAACCTACGGGCGTTAATTCAAGAAAATGAGCAATTTTGATTGACCAACCATTTATCATTATTTGATTGTGACCGTCCCTCATAGAGATTTTAATTTTTTTTAGCATTTTTTGATTAAAACTGTTGAAATCAGTGAATAAAAAATTGATGGCTGGTTCGGATTGATCAATGGAAAAGTGGGGAAAGTGTGATATTATTTATTTTTATAAGGATTTCCACACTTTCGCCATCAATGATAGAGATGTTAAAACACTTCCACGATGGTGTTAGGTCGGGATTGAAAAATTGTTTTGCAATTGAAAAATTGTTTCTGATTTCAAATAATGGTCAATGAAGCATTAACAACCCGATTGGCTCGTGAACGACTGGATGCAATCAGGAGATTTGTACCAATTCGTGACTCTGTACGGAATAAACTGCAACAACGACAACAAGCGCAGACTGACTTTTCTGTGTCAAGTGAACAACTGTTTACTCCGATAGCAAGTGCGACCAAAGATGTGAAAAAGTTAACTGAAGCAGCGATATACGGAGATATTCCTGAGCGAGAACGAGTAAAGAAGGCGCCGCTGCTTGATACGCTTGAAAAGATAGCAGCAGAGACCGGACAAACACGCGCAGGGATACAACAGTTATCCAGTGATATAAAAACTCAGCGCGAGTATGAACAATTAGCTGATATTGATGATTCTGCGCCTGAAACTCAAAGAGTTTCCACACCTGAACCACAACCTGTTGATGTCGTCACCCCAAGAGGTGTTCCCTTTATAGACAAATTCACCGAAGGAGCTATAACAGAAATCAAAGAATCTCAATTAATAAAACTCGAAGATTATGCAGATTTTGGCATTTTCGCTATCCAAAAATATTATTCAAAGGAAGAGTTTTTAAAAGACGAGTATAAAAACAGTAGAATTAAACGAGACGACTGGGTAGATTGGTTATATAAAATAAACAAGGAGATTACTGGTAATTTGAAAAAGGATACAATTGAGTACAGAACTTTTAAAGCAGGAGTTGATAGCTATGGTATACAAAAACAACAAAGTCGAGGCCGACAAAGGCAATTACTTGATGATAGTGAGGGCGCAACTGGTACAACTGAGGAAACAAGCGGAAAAGGATATTCGATTGGAAATCCAAAGGATTTCAACGCTGGAGTCTTTGACTCTACCACGACATGTCCTGGTAGTGTTATCAATGATATATCACGATTAGAAGTTCTTGTAGGAGGTTTCCGAGCTGGAAATAACTCACCGGAAATAATTAATGAAGCAGCTGATATCTGTAGACGATTATTTCAGGGTGGTATCATGGATATCAGCACATATCGAGATTTCATTGACGAGTTAGCAAATGGGTATCATAGTGACTGAATTGAAAAGTCAATTGAAAAATTGTTTCTGATTTCAAATAATGATCATACACTACAATCATGATAAACCAACCCCCGTCTACGTAGTTAATTCACGGTTTCCGGTTTATAGAGCATACTACGGAGATGGTTTAGGCAATACCATTGCAGGGTTATTTGCGAGAATGGCTCCAAAAGTGATGCCGTTAGCTAAACAACTAGGAATGAAAGCCATTGATGTTATTCGTGATAAGGGTATTGGTGCTGTTGGAGATCTTGCTGGAAAAGCATTTTCAACTGTGAAGAATAAAATAACATCATTAGTGAGACGAAAAAAGAAACCGGTACCATTGCCATCTACAGCGGAAATGCTTGCAAGTGTTAGTAGAATTATAAATAACGCAGTAGACGAAAAATTAGCGTCGATGGCTTTAACCCCCGACCAAAGCAATATTGCAAATATGATAGCAGGAAGTGGCTTTAAAAAACTACGACGATGAGAATGGAAAAATCGTTTACGATTTCACTATTTAGACTCTGATAAATAGAATAAAATGTTCAAACAGTCACCTGATCCAGCGTTTGATATAGATGCCCCAGTTCGCAAGGATGATTCTGTACGCGATTATCAATATTACGCCTATCATGCCATAGACTCAAATAGTCGAGCAAGAATTGATCTTCAAGTCCATGATACCAGTAAATACTTTTTACCCTGTGAAGCGTTTATCGAAATCGAAGGAGAACTTGTAACAGCTGATGATACTCCTGCTGTACCAGCACCGTATCCAGCTGGTACTCAAGTCGGGTTTGTCAATAATGGTATCATGGCGCTATTTGAGAGTGCTAGATATCTCATTGATGGAAAAGAAATTGAGTCGATAGATCGCGATGTTGATGTGGCTACAACAATAATCGGGTTAGCGAGATATTCTGATGATTATACAAGATCAGCAGGACCCTCTATGATGTTTGCAAAAGATGTTACAAATACCGCTGGTGGAAATCAATTTGTTGTAAGACGACCAAAAAAACGTGATAATAGTGATGCTGATGTCGAGAATATGATTATAAACAATGATGTTAATTTCAATCTAGGAGCTGCAACACGAAACTCAATGTTGCAAGGAGCGCGTAAATCATTTTCATGCGCGATTCCACTGCATCATATATTTGGATTCTGTAGAAACGTCAGAAAAGTTATCTACGGGGCGAAGCATACAGTATCGCTTGTACGAAAAAGTGATGATAACGACGCAATCTGGAGGATTCCAGCAGATGCTGCAAATCCCAATGCTGATGCCGGTAAAGTCAATTTAACAAAAATATCATTGTGGATGCCAGTGTTGACTCCAGCAATTACCGCAGAAGAACGATTACTATCATTTATGGACCAAGGAGGAAAATCATTACTAAGTTGGCTAACCGTGAGTACAGATGTTAAACAATCAAATATCAACGGGTTATTCACTTGGAACCTAGCATCAAAACAAGGCGTTTCTGCGCCACGTCATATATTTGTAGCGTTACAGGATAACACACGAGTTGGCAATCAACTCTCCAGTCATATGATATTTAATCAATTAGGTGTGAAAGACGTCTCACTGAGAATAAACGGCCAACAGGAACCATCCGAGGATATACAACTTAATTACACAGAAAATCATATTGCACGAGTTTATCATCGTCTGTTGTCATTTATGGCACGCGATCAAAATGTCGATACTGGTTTGCAAATATCACAATATGATTTTAAAAATCTGTATCCGATCTATTACTTTTCGCTGGAACATCTCGATTTGATGAGACAATCCGTCGTTGATATACACTTTAGAGCTAATGTGACTCGTGGTGCTATTGCTGATTATAGAGCGGTTGCTGTCATTCTCAGTGATAAATCAATGCTACTCGAAGGTGTTGGAGGAAGAATGAGAGTGGTAGATGCACCAGTAGAAAATCTTTGATTGATTTTCTCGATTTTTCATTGAATTAGAATCAATCAATTATGTATAATGTCATATAGTGTTATTAGTGTTGCGTTAAAAATTGCAATCGGAATCAGCTAAAAAATGTGGAACCACAATCACGTTGAAACCCAACCAATTGAATGGTGGTGCAAATAGACTATCGCTGACAACTCGTCAGGTGAAACATTTCAATGATGCACTAGTAGCAAAAAAGGGTGTTCAGATTACTCTCTCTGCGGCTGCTATCAAAAATATGATTAAAACAGGCGGTATATTCCCGTTGTTAGCTGCGATTCCAGCATTGATTGCAGCAGCAGCCCCATCGGTGGCTAAACCGGCTGCGTTAGGAGCCGTTGGTACTGCAGCAGGAATGGCACTAAAGAAAGCAACTGGGAAAGGATATAAAAAAAAGGGAAAGGGTCTAAGACTACCAGGAACCCCGTATTCGTGGTACAGCGGAAAGGGTCTAAGACTACCAGGAACCCCGTATTCGTGGTACAGCGGAAAGGGTCTAAGACTACCAGGAACGATTTATTAATTCAGAAATCTTCGATGGTTCCCATGTCCAATTTTGATTTAATGGATGCTGCTAAAAAACTAGCGATTAAAAACTTCAGAGGTGTCTTTATGAAAGATCAATTACCACATCAACCAAACAGCGTTGAAACCGGAATCATTAATTTAGATAACAGCACCGGACCTGGAACTCACTGGGTTGCATACGCTATTGATCCACGTGGGATTGTTTATTTCGATTCATATGGATTAGCCCCACCAAAAGAGTTTATGCGGTATATAAAAACCCTTCCAATGAAGACTTGGTATTCTACGCTACCAACACAAACGATGATTGACCCACCAATATGCGGCAGCGAAGTATTAAATGTCCTTGACGCTATTTCTAACTCCTTGAGTAACCGAAGCGGAAAACCACCACATGTTGTCGTTAATGAATACACTAGTAATCGCTGGAAATCGAAACGATTTTAGAGAGAGAAAGAGTTTTACAATAACATGATTGATATTTGGGGGAGATCTTTGAAACCCAAACCCGATGGCACTGCACCACCTGATTCTGTCAAGGATGTAAAAAAACTAATCAAAGATGAAATAGCTGAGACGTTGAACTTAACAAATGTTGATCCTAATGAAATAGTTGTATTTCAAGACAAACAGGGTAAATTGAAATCAGTGATGTGTCATTGGATGATATTTTAGTTAAACAACGAAACGCAATCGAGAATACTATCGCGTTATTTTCGGATCAGGGTAAATTGAAAACCAGTAATATTTCTCTGGATGATATTTTGGTTAAACAACAAAACGCAATCGAAAATACTATCGCGTTATTTTCCGATCAGGGTAAATTGAAAACTAGTAATATTTCTCTGGATGATATTTTAGTTAAACAACAAAACGCAATCGAGAATACTATGGCGCTATTTTCCGATCAGGGTAAACTCAAACCGGGTGTACTCGTTTCGACGATTACAGATCGATTAAAAACTCTCAACGATGAGTTAAACAATTCTGTGTTTGTACTAACAACACTTGAATCTAGAATTGAAGAAAACGGAAAACAGTTTTCAGTTTTTCGTAGAAATATCATTGATAAATTTATTGGAACCCAGTTGGATAAAATTGAAATAAAACTCCCTGATATTAAAAAATCCATCGATGAGACGAAAAACTTCATCGAAGCCGTCAAAGGTGATTTTTCGAGGATGATAACAATCATTGAAAAAACAAAAATTCCTCATGAGAAAACCAACAACGTAGTATATACAATCCAACACGGATCATTTGCGTGGACACCTTCAAACAACAAATTAGATATCACTGCAACCGTTAAAGGTATTTATCGATTAACACTGGTGACAACGGCTCAATTTAATATATCATCGTCGAGTTCATCCGGGGTCAATAATACGATTTCAACGATCATCGACAAGGATACAACTGAAAAGTTCACTATAACAGCTACTGATAAAAATTTGGCTGGAAATTCGGTATCATGGTATGTGGAATTCGTAGCGGATTTAAGTAAATAACTAAATTGAAAGGATTTCACAATTGAAAACGCTAGTGTTTTTAAAATAAAAATGATTTCATCAACTCAATGTCGCTATGATCAGGTCAGAGAATTTCAGAATAGACTCAAAACCCTCACTGAGGAGTATCAAATAAAAATAAAAAAATACCGACGAAGAATCACCGCAATTGATGTTATTGTGTACTCGGTGTCAAGCGTTCTCACTGGTGCCGGAATAATACTAGCATCTGTTACAATGATTGCCCCGGTCGTAGTTCCAATTTGCATTTCTGCGGTGGCTACAATCGGGGGTATATCAACCGGGATAGCAAAAAAGATATCATCATGCAGCCAGAGTAAACTGCAGAATTACTTACTTCAATTTCATATTGCATCAACCGCATACTCGCAATTATCATTGATGATATCATCGTCACTCGATAATACGATTATATCAGATAGTGAATTCTCAGCGATGGTCAGTATTTTTGATTCCGCGATATCGAAATTAGAGCGACAACATGAGTATAATAACAATGACAACACCGATGGAATTAGAAAACACGAACCCAAAAACCAGAATGATCTCAATAACCTCAACCATACCAGATTGTGAGTTCTCAGTGATGGTCAGTATTTATGATTCCGCGGTGTCAAAATTAGAGCGACAACATGAGTATAATAACAATGACAACACCGCAGGAATTACTTCAACGAATAGTGGAGAACACGAACCCAGTACAAACAAGCATGATATCAATAACATCAACGAATCCAGAATTCAGTATGAATTTCCCCTCTCCGGTCCCAGTGAAGGAGATAGCGCTAGCAAAACTACGAGTGTATCACAGTTGGCCTAATATCAGATCAAAATCATTTGGTGGTCAACAACCCAATAATTCTTTAGTGTTTGCGAATAAGAATAAACCCGACGGAACCCCAGACTGGAAAGTTGTTTCGATACCAACAGGGTCATACCGAATCGAACAAATCAATGATGAATTCGCGCGTAGAATAAAATCGATTACTGGAGTAGAGTCAAAAATCGCTATAACAGTTCATGAGCCAACGCTATCATCCGCAATTGAAATAAGCACAGAAGGATACGTCGTAGATATCTATCAAAGCTCAATAAGAACCGTACTAGGATGGCCTGAATTACCACCAGGGGGAAAAACCGTTGATTTACCAGAACCTCAAAAAACTGATTATATCACCGACAGGATAAAATCTGATAATCCAATAAAGAGTTATAAAGATCATAGATTTACTATGGAGTTTTTTAGTCTCGAATATCAACTAATTTGGGAGAGAAAACCAGAGAAATATCATTTTGTTAACGAACCTGAAATCGTTAAAAATTTCACAGCAATGAATAATGATTTATCGCTGTTGTTAATATCTCTTAAATCCGGCTCTCTCACCCGAGATGAATTTATCAGCGTCGTAGAAACATGCAACAAAATCATCAATGACATGGAAACATTTAACCTAAAAATTATTCAGGATATATTAGATGACAATAATCCCCTATTGAGAACAAAATTTGCAGAAAAATATAATATACGCAAAGAAGACATTCCAGCATTCAAACTACCAGGATATAATATCCTAGAACTACAAAAATCTCTCAGTGATGCCATCGATGTTGGTTTTAAAATAATTCATGATGCATGGAAAAAAACAACATCACCGGAAATAAAAATCCTCAAACATAATAATGATCCAGATGGTGGCGGCAGGCATATCGCTCCGTTCAACGTGAATATATCCTCAGTGATTGCGCTCAATTTAGTATGCGATGTTATCGAAGGAAGCTATCAAATTAATCTCGAACAATCAAATCAAGCTCAGCAAGGATATATTCTTTATTCGTTTGCACCAACAGCTCCTCCAGGATTCCTAATTATTGAAAACCCAATTAATCCTGTCTACATGCGATGCCATAATAATTCATTAACCAGAATTAATTTCAAACTCACCGACCAGTCAAATAATCTGATTGATTTACAAGAAGAGGTGTTAGCGATTAGTCTGTTTGTGAGATCCTAAAGACTTGATCAAATCATTTATTATTTTTTGTTAACCCAGAACTGAAAACTTTAGCAGCAGAGAGGGTGGATGACCACATCGTTGCGAGCAAAATCGTAAAATCTCCGTTTTTGCAAAAATAGAGACTTTTTTTTTGGTTAAATGAGATTTGTTGGAAACCTGATATTTTGTTCGAAAACGTTATCTATAGGCCATATTTTGTTCGAAAACGTGATCTGGAAGCCTTATTTTTGCTTGAAATCGTGGTCTGTTCACCCTCTCTGCTGCTCAATCAGATATGAATAGTTAAATTGTCAATCAGATATGAATATTAAATTGCCAATCAGATATGAATATTAAATTGCCAATCAGATATGAATATTAAATTGCCAATCAGATATGAATATTAAATTGCCAATCAGATATGAATATTAAATTGCCAATCAGATATGAATAGTTAAATTGCCAATCGGATACATGAACTTGTCATTATGAATAGTTTTATATAACAAATTTGTTACATTTTGTATGCTGTTACAAATATTAATTTGAACTACATTTTATTCACTTCAAAGTTAGTTAAGTCTCATTTTTGTAATTTATTTTTCCTTTTGGACGCAAATAGTTAATATATTGCCTTTTCATAATTTATAATAATTTAAGAAAATAAAATAGATAAGAGCAAATTAAGTATCAAGCTATATTACTCAAGTATTCTTACAGTAAATGACAGTCCAGTATACTGGTTTTTGTTATTATTATAGTTAATTTTTTATGATTATTGCATGAGTGAATACATCTACTTGTGAAAGTGTTGTAGCCCCATTGAGTCTTTTTCTTGGTAGATTTTGAGTACCACTGTTCAGATATGTTTAAGAGATCTTCCTCATTTAGTGATTTGAAGTATTTTGGTTTGTTGTCATCCTGGTGATCAACTGGGAACTTTACTTGTGTTGGTTCTAATAGTTATTTGCTTGTTTCACTGTTTTCATAGGAAGAGAAGATTATTAGGGCAAATCCAGTTCCACATGCAGGAATACCATTCCAGCCAAGTCTGGAACATAAAGCTACAGTTCTTCAGCCCTTTACCTTTGATGAGAGAGACAAACTGCTGATACAAAAGAAAGAAGAAAAGATTCAGGAAATTCTGGAGGAGGAGAAAAGGGTTAGATAAAAAAAAATGTTTCTGCAGCTCCTTAGATTTCCAGAGATGATAAGTTTGAATTTCTTGAAGAATATTATCTGTACCTTTTAGATGATTTTTCATTACTTTAAATAATATTTTTATGAAATGAAAGCTGCAGCCATTCATTTATTAAGCATGACCAAACTATTTATTCAGGGTTTGCACAATCATTAAAAAATGCTTAAATTGTGGTGGTTACTTTGAAAGTGCTTGAATTTGAGGTTGGCCACAAAAAATACTTTAAAATACTTGAAAGTTATTTATAAGAGCTTGACAGTTAAAAAAAGTGTATTTCATTGATAAACTGTTATAAATATCAAGGGAAAAGCCCCTAATATACACATTGAAAAATGTTAGAAACCCAATCTCTGACATTGAGTTCCTTATTGGGTCATTACATCTTCAGCAAGCGTTGGATTTTTTATGTGCTTATTAGTACTCAGCCACATTTGAAATTGTAACCGCCTAGTGTTGTGAAATTAATGCTCTGTTCATTGGGTCATCAAGGCCGATAAAAAAAAAATGGATACGGCCAAGTGATAAATTAAGTGCAGTGTCTTGCATTTGTCAAAAGATATTAAATCTAAAGTTTGTGTATGTCTTGCATATTGGTTATGAATACGCCTGATTTTGGTTTTGAAAGGTCAAATGTTAAGGTCACTAACTGAAGGAAGACTTTATTTTCTTCATTTGTGTGTTTGTTGGGGAGGTATACAAATTTTTCTCAACCATGTAAATTTAATCAAAGTGTGTTTGGAAGAGACCTGTTGATTTGAGTTTTAAAAGATCAAAGACTGGGGTTACTGCAGGTTAAAGAAAAATTGCTTTTTGCTGAATAAATTTTGTATTAGAGTTAGTTCCTTTATTGAATGCATGATGTGTTGCACATAGAGTTGGTGCTGTCATATTTGGGCAGGCAATACTGGTGACCACCCAGTGCACCAAACCTGGGTTTGAAGTGGGGCATTATTGTTTTCAGAGGGAGAAGCAATGAAGCTGATGATTGCCTGGGGCATCATTTCATCCAGTGCAAACTTGAGGTAGCCATGCATAAATTAATGAAGAAACACAAGACTCTGGGGTAACACAAGAAACGCAAGACTCTGGGGTCTGATAGTAAGAAACACAAGACTTTGTGGTAGTCTGATAGTAATTAGTTTTATTTATGGTTAAGTTTAATAAGTGTTTAGTTAAAGAGTGGATACTTTTACCATTGATCAAGGTCATCCTGGCCCATTAGTTAGTAATCTCCAGTCATCAATACCCATACACTACTCGAGGCTGGAAAATGCAGGCCAGGCACGTAATGTGCTTTTTATAGTACACCTATTTTATTTGTCAATATTTACTAATCCCATTGTGGATTATGTTCATACATTGGATAAATCATTACAAAGCTAAAACTAAAAAATTCATTATGCAGCATGAATATTTTACCTTTAGACCAAGGGACAATGATCATATAATTTGCTTCAATTTTGGGTTTGACATGTAGGCCATGGTCTTTTTAAATAAATGACCAGAAAATTCAGTATCTTTCTGTTTTGGTATTTGGACAGATTAATTTTAGGATAGATGAAATGAATTCTTATCTGTACTTACTTGTCCATTATTTATAATTTTAGGCACGAGATTTTGTTGCCAATCCACTACCAAACCTCAGCCCTGATGTTCTGCCCCCAAAGAAGGTCAAACCACCAACACGGCCAGAGAGTCCCCATCTTAAAATTGATGCAAGAGGTGCGAAACGGGCAGCTGAGTGGAAGGCAAAGGTAAAATAGCCTTGTCTAGATAGTAGAATGAGCAGCAGAGCTTTCATACACTTCACACATACCACTAGAATTCTAATAGTTGTTATGACCAGTTATTATATTTCCAGATGTGTTTAATATAGAAACATACGTATCACTTTGTGATGCTTGTGGCAATAGTGAAACCACTGTTATCAACTGTTTATAAATTTTGTTATTTTTTGAAAGGCATAAACTATCTATTGCAGTTCAGTTTATAGGCAAGATATTATTCCACAACCATTGTTTTTGAGACCATTTCTCTGTCTCTATAATACTGACGCTAAAGAAAGTTTGATACGTAGTGTGTTTGTCTTGCAAGGATTATTGTCTCTTGACCAGTATTTTATCATCAGAAGACCAAATTTTTGTTGTTTTTATGAAACATAATTAAGGGATAGGGATTATTTATCAGCAGGCAGGGGCAGCTGCATTAAATTGTAATTATTGATTTTTACAGCTTTGATAAATTTCAAAGTCATTTTTAAAATCACATTGCTGATTACACCGAAGCCATAGAGTTTAAAGGGCTTGTTAACACGATTTTTTACTGCAGTAGTTATGCAACATAAAATATGTAAAGATCCTAGGGGATTAGAAAATACAATAAACCCTATGTCATGTACATTGATAATTTTTCAGAACCTTCCTGTTTCTGGACTTGATTCCTTCTCAAGGCAGCATCAGAAAGTGAGTGAAAACGACACCTCTATTGTCCCCATTTGATTTTCATTTACATATACAAGTTGACATTTTTTTTATAGTTTAGTTATAATTACACAGTACAAGCTAGTAATGAGGTAAAATTTTTGGGAGTATGGTGCTTACCACATGAGGGGCAGCTTTTTAGGATTCACATTTTTTTCCAATAATTTTTATTAGATTTTGTTTGCTGTACAATAGGACTGGACCATTTTTAACATCAGCTCAACTTTTCACATTAGCATTTTTTTTAGAAAGCTCCCCCTCTCTCCTGCAGTGTCCCATTCCAATAATTTATGGATGGGACATTTAGTTTTACCCAGGTCTGTCCATTTCTATCAATTTATTTCTCACTTATTATTTCTGCCAAATTTTAAGTTACAAGCTTTTTTAATCCTTGCTTATTTTATTCCAATTCCCTTTCATAACTGATGAAGAATCCTCCACTGGCCTAACTGGTTAAAGCATCCTTCTTGGAGGTCGCTTGTGCAAACCCTGGTTGAGTCATACCAAAAATTTATAAAAATGGTACTAAAAACTACCTCTGCTTGGCACTCAGGATTAAAAGGTTTGTGTTAGGACTGGTTGGTCTTTTGTCATGATAATGTGACTGGGTAGACATCATGATACATGTTTGATGCTTCAGTGCTAGATATCACTATAAACTGCCACAATGCAGACATCATTGTGAATTGTTAAAGCTACAATCCAAGTCACACATACACAAACACATAAATGTTGAAAGATTCAATTTAATATATCAAAATTTGGTTTGTGGTTTAATATTGGAAAGATGTTGAACAAGTGTAATTTTGACATTTTCAACAAATTTTATATTATTATGGTAATAGCCTGCTTAAAATATGAAATGTTTCAATGTTGTTCCTTCATTAAAACCATCAGAGGTATCTGTCCTCAAGACAAATTTACTTTTCTCTACTACAAGCAAGCTGGAAATTAAGAATAGTAAAAACAGGATTCAGTGCAGTTAATAAAATACACACTGAAAATACTGGAGGATAGATGATGATACACAATGGACATTCCGTCTTGTTTGTTCACTGTATTTCAGACTTTCTTTTGTTTACAAACAATTTGCTTAGTACTAAGCAGATTTTGGCTTTTGTTGAGGTTCAGGATGTAAAGACTCACTATTGATGCTGCCTGTGCACTGTCAGAACAAAACCCCATAGGCATCAATGATTATACATTTTCAATTTTTCACAGAACAGAGAAATCAAATAAGTGAAAAGTTTTGCATGGTAAAGCAGATTCTTGCATGATTGTTTGCTTTAGGGCAACACTAACCTCATCCTCCATCCCATTCTAGAACTGAAAATTGGGGTAGGAGTGAGGTTCCCATCTTCATTTGAAAAAGAGGAATTATGTTTTAATAAATAAATATATTTAGAGATTACAAATATGATGAGCAAAGATCCTGTTGATTTTTTTTGCATGATCAATTTAAGAATAAGCAAATATCACATTCTAAAATCACACATTCTAAAATGGACCCTGTCCACACCACCCAGATACCCTATAATGCCAGAAGATCTCTAAGTACTGATTTATAACCCTGCGAAGAACCATGCTGGTATAGTTTGTATATAAAGTGGTGAGAAATGCATCACATAGTGTGATCCCGCTATAACATGGAAGTTGGGAGCCATAGAACCCGACCATGTTATAGACCAAACTGTATTATCACCAACCAGGTCAGTTAGCTGAAGAAAATGATATATGTACCCCAAAAAGTTGCTGAGGGATACTAAATGCATGCGCAAAAATACATGCTTCATTGGAACAGTTAGCATCTTGAATCAATGCATGTTAAATGAGAAATACAACAGTAGTGAAAACAGAAAGCATATATATTTTACTTTCTTTAGAGCACCACACATATGTATACTTTTTATATATACATGTCTAATGTATAGCATGAATAGACTATCAAAACATTGTACTCGCCCACGAATCACAAACATTTAATCCATGATGCAAGTCCATCAAAAATATGTGCACACAAATTTAAAATATTCAATAATTTTGTCATATGCCATATAGGTCTGAATTTAGTGGGGGAAAAAATAGCACAGATACGTAACAGATGATGAAGCACATTTATTTTTCAGTACATCCCAAGTTGGTTTGCATTTTAAGCCACCATTAGTAGCATTCAAAAGCATAAACCTTTTATTGCATTAAGGAATCTTTTACAGCACAGCAAACATGTTCCAGTCACGTTGGTAACTGAAACAGTCAGATTCCATTGCTTGTTATTTAAGTTTGGTACCGACTTCCTTTGAAGAAAGGTTCTTTGCTTTTATTGAAGATTGTAGTCGGCTTTCTTTGATGAAGGGTGCATGCATTATTGAAGTCACAGCTAAAGGACAGCTTTGGAGAACCAAACAAATGCCTGTTTCTTATTGTGATGGCAATATGTATTGCATGATTGAGACAGAATTTGTTTTCTCCAGTTGCTTAGTACGGTTTAACAATTGCTGCTTCAAAGGCAATCTGTTTTCTTTGAAATTTTAGCAAATATCTTTGTACAAATTTACAAAATTGTACTGCCGTTTAGTCGATTACCATTCTTCCATGTTTATTGAAAAGACCAACAAGTAAGATCTTGTTGGTTTTCTTTTTCTTCTTTTCTTTCTTTCTTTGTTACATTTGTGTTAGTGGATTGATGTTCCCTTCCACACATGCATAAAAAATTTTAATAATGGCCAACAGACAATAGAGATGCAAGTGTTCAGGTCTGATGACAAGGATTACTACAGAATATGTGAGTATTCTGAAGCATTTAATTCTGAGTGAAAAGAAGAGGAATTTTGCTTAGCATCCACATATACATGTCAGTCTATGTAAATTAGAGCTGTACCAATGTCACTTTTTGCCGATTATGCTGATACCGCGTATGGCTGCTTATTAAAATTGCCGATACCGATTATGAGACCGATTGTTTCATTATCACAGTATATATACTCGTGTATAAGCTTAATAATTTATGGGGGAAAAAAAGACCTGGAAGAAGGGGGGGGGGGGGTCGGCTTATCCGCGGGCCAATGTCTAAACTACTGTTTTTAGGTCTTTTTGTTGACTATTGTAATGGCTATAAATCTTGGAACATGAAACAATAATGTTCCGAGTCTTAAGACATAGGCATGTTAAAAAAAGTAACTTTCGGTAACCCGACAAGTATTAAACTGTTATAAAATACTATGATTGATTTTGTTATTATTTTGCATGTGCATGTTTTCTGATTTCTCCATCACAAAATTAAATTAAGGTAAATACAGACTTCATAATTCGTGGGCCGGGGAGACCATGTACTATAATGTACAGTACTTACACAGTGTAAAGCGTGCATAGCGTCACTTAAATCCATATTTATTCCCAAACATATTGGATGCAGATTTTGCTTTATTCATTGTTTCGACCAAATTGCTTTCTTCAAGATAACATTTCAGATAGTCCTTAATAGCTGTTTCATTTACAGTGAATCACCTCTCATAAGTTATTCATTTTCAATGATAGAAGCGATCCGACAAATTGAGGCGTTATGTTTAAAAAGGTACGCATGTTTGATTGTACAACGCACATAACCATCATAATTTACATGCTCACGAAGAGGGGTAATAATAAAAGCTAAAATTCTTGTATAGATCGACTAAGATCAAGATCAATCAATTTTAGTTTTGTCTTTTGGCTGAACAAACATCATAACTTTCCACACAATGGAAAGCTTGATGTTTTAGAATCTCCTTTGATGATAGTCGGCGAATTTCTCTATAGTTTTGCGACAGCAGTACAGGCCAGTTGATCATTGAAATGCCTGAAACTGGCTTGTGACAAGAGGAATTTTTAACACTAACTATACCAGTACATTGATGTAGAGGCGTAGCTAGAGTGTTTGGAGCCTGGGGACAAGATTAATTTTTATGTTCCCGGGTTCTTCCTCCACCAATAATACTGGCTGCCATGTATACCTATCGTGTGCTGAAAAATTGGCGTTAAACTCTACAACAACAACATTTAACGATGGTAATTAACATTGGTATATACGGTCTAAAAATCCAGATGTTAACTTGTGTCATCTTCTTTCGTGGGAATGGGGCTGTAGCAGTGGAGTTAATCATTCGTAGTGATCATTCTTGGGATCAAAATTAATTGTGGACGATTTTATTGTTATGGCTTATGTTTTTGTTCTGGTTTATTTTTTATTTTTGGATTGTTGCATAGGTAAAAAATATCGGTAATTACGTGAATAATGTTGAAACTTAACATTCTATTTAGTGAAGATGCGAATTCTTTATAGCAAAGTAATTATTTCGTCACAACATTAATTCACAGGTGATGCAACAGAACATGTAGGATTTTTCTTGTTTAGAAGAAAATTAAAATCGAGGACATAATGTAATAATTGGGAGTCCTCAGCAAAAATCAGCGGTAGTTTACAGCAAGTGTGTTAAAACAGTAGTTACTTTTAGGAATATATTGTCTTTCAATTAATCCCCAAATCAAATGTTTATTCCTTAGTTTCCACTATTTAATTCTGTTTTAAAATTCAAGCCATGTCAATATGAATCTTATAATTGAAATTATATTTTGGAAATTTATTTGCATCGGCACCGATTATTTCTGCCGATACCGATTATACCGATTGTTCTAATAATCAGCCCGATTATGAGTACGGGCGATTATTCGGTATAGCTTTAATGTAAATATATTAATTACAAGCAAGTGGCTAGAGATCCGATGAAAGATATATTGTGAAATAAAGCCTCGTCCTGTTGATCTCTGCTACTAGAAATGTCAACAACAAAAAAGCAGATATCTCACAACATACAGTACTCATGCTAGATGTCAACATAAGCGGATCATGATATAACAATGCACTGTTAAGATGGTTTGTCAATATGGACAAAGAATTTGTTTATGTAGCATTAGATCAATATCAGTGCATTTTTTATCAAGTTTGTGGGTTCCTATCAAGGGGCTTCTGAATTTCTAAACTCCAACTCCAAATAGTTGTATATATAACTAACAATGTTGCCATATTAAAAAAAAGCGCCAGAAAACAAATCACAATTTGTGACATTTGTGAAGCCCTGCCTGATCCCTGAAGAAACTTTTTACATGTTATTTTTCATACTTTAAGAAGAAAAACTATGTTTACATGTTTGAGAAAAATACACATAAAATTTCAGGAGCCATGCCACAATCACCTTGTATTATTCATATGCAATCTCTTCCTCAGAATTATCATAAACTTTTTACTTTTTTTTTTGTACTTATAAGAAAGAAATCTTTTGTGTGCGAGAAAAATACATATATATGAAATTTCGGGAGCCACACCACAACTGTGTTTAATTTGAATTTGTGTTATAACAGCATGCTATAGTAGGGTTACGATGTAAATTACATTTGTGAGAGAGAAGTGGATCATTGATAATCCAATTTCATGCTATACAAGACTCCATAAATTCATAAACATTCATGATCTAAATGACACAATTAAACATTTGTCTCCCTTGATTTTAAGATGTGATCAACCAGGTAAATTTCAATTACGAAAAATAAATTATATAACCTTTTTAATTCAGATTTTAAAATGAATACATAAAAAAATGAAGTGGGATAAATTTAGGTAAGCCAAATGACACACGACATGGGTAATTACTAGATGGAGTAGACAACTTACTGTAGCAGCAGGCTAATAAGGCATGTTTTTTCTTCTACTTTTGTGCTAATTTATGCAGTGATAAAGAAGATAACATGTTTATTAAGTTCAGTTTCTTGAGAAAAATTATACTCTGAATATTCTTTGAACAACTCTTTGGGACTGTATAAGCCAGAGTTACTCAAAGCAGTCATTGAAGTGTGATTTGAGTTATTCGTTGTTGTTTTTATTCCCGTGACCAAGCTTGAAATTTGTCTATCTACATGGCATATGCAAACATTCATTTCCACTGTCATTAGGTTTAGGTACACACTATGATGGTTTTTTACACACCAAAGATTGACACACCTCAATGTATTGAGCAGGGGACAGTTTGGTTTGCTTCACCAATGGAATTATGACATCATTCTCATTACTTGTGTTTTACCATTTTAAGCAACTGTTATTGCTTAGATCAGCCGCTTTTGAAAAACTGATTTCAGTAATTAAAAAACATGTTTTAAGAACTCCTTGCTTTGATGTTGTTGTGTTGGCTCCATTTGATATAAAGCACATGGCAGTATTATTGTTTGAACAATTTAGCAACCTTTGTATGTTTTTATTCTTTATTATTTGTTTTTGTTTTATATCTGTTGAGTTGAATCCATGAGACTAAATATCTATAAGTATGCAGTCACACAAAGAGCTCAAAAAGGAGGGAGGGTGGGGTTACTAATCCACAGGATCAATAAAATATTTTTTTTTACTGATCCAGCCTAAATTTCATTGATTCTACTAAAATCAAACAGAAGCCATTTGATTTTTTTTATTCAATATTATAATTCATTAGCATCAGCTCAAAACAATAAATACTGTTTTTACTACCAAGAAATATCCAGCACACTTGCTATTTCTGAGAATACTTTGTACAAAGGTGCACAAGATCACCCTTGTCATAATAAAGTCATTTTTTAAAAAATGTTCCCAGCATTTCTGGTATTTTCTTCTCTTGATTATGTTTGAATTCTTGCTCTCTTTTGTCATCTTATTTCTCCCATTTTGATACAGACTGTACACCTTGCAGATACTTCCAAATGTTCACCATTGTAACTGTATAATGCATTAACTGTTTATCCACAATGCTACAAATTTAACCAACCACTCTAGTGGCCTAGTGGTTAGAGCGTCTGCCGCGGAAGCAGGAGGCCATGGGTTCGTTAACTGGCCAGAGACTTACAAAATTTTTACTAATAGCTGCCTTGCTTGGAGCTCAGCATTAAGAGGTTAGTGTTAGGACTGGTTGGCCTGGTGTCAGGATAATGTGACTGGGTGGGACATCATGCTACATGTCTGCGTTATGATGCCCCAGTGCTAGACATCACTATAAACTGCCTCACTGCAGACATTGTAGCAATATGACAGAAAAATTGTTAAAGCTACGTTAAAAATCCAAATCCTATCAAACAAAATTACCCCCCCACCCATGAATCATAATTCCCACCATTTTTTTATGTATTGAAAAAATTAACCCCATGAATCATAATTCCCACCATTTTTTTATGTATTGAAAAAAATTAACCCCATGAATCATAATTCCCACCATTTTTTTATGTATTGAAAAAAATTAACCCCATGAATCATAATTCCCACCATTTTTTTATGTATTGAAAAAAATTACCCCTCATGAATCATAATTCCCACCATTTTTTATGTATTTAAAAAATTAACCCCATGAATCATAATTCCCACCATTTTTTTCTGTATTGAAAAAAATTAACCCCATGAAACATAATCCCCACCATTTTTTTATGTATTGAAAAAAATTAACCCCATGAATCATAATTCCCACCATTTTTTTATGTATTGAAAAAAATTAACCCCATGAAACATAATCCCCACCGATTTTTTATGTATTTAAAACATTAACACCATGAAACATAATCCCCACCAATTTTTTTATTTATTTAAAAGATTTAACTCCATGAAATATTATCCCCACCAGTTTTTTTATGTATTTAAAACATTAATCTCATGAAACATAATCTCCACAAATTTTGTATCTATGGATCTGTAGAAAAATGCATAAATAATGGCAGTAGTTAGAAATCTCAAACTTTCACCCCTTAATATAATATAAAATATAAAATATGCCTAAGAATAAAATTACAGAATGACCATTAAAAACTAATTGCACGGTCAACAGTGTAAAAGGTCATAAAGTACATAAGCATCATATTTAATAGAGGTAATACATGATCAGCTGCTATTATATTGCTTTTCCTTTTCTGGACTCATGGTCTCCAAGCCAAGCTAATTATTCCCTAGAACAGTGGTTGGTAACCTACGGCACGCATGTCACAAGGTGACACATCAAGAGGTTGCATGTGACATGTGAAGGGCAGCCAGAAATCTAGATTTTAACAGTGTTACTCTCTAACTGGTGGCTGGCACTTATTCATTTTGTAATTAATCTGGAAAAAGTGGCACACAGTGTACAATAGGATGCTGATCCTTACCCTAGAACCTGTTCCCAGTTTCAATCCAAATCTAAAACATAAGTAAAAATACAGAATACCTTCCTCATCCTAGTTCTAATGCAGGGTAAATATTACCCAATACCCAATTTGGGTCTTGTTACTTTATGTGATTTGTATCTTTTCATGATCATGATGCAAGGTGTGGGTACGTGGGCACAAGAAGTCCCCATGGGATACAAACGCCATCTGCCCATCATGCAATCGTTGTTTTTGTTTTTGTTGTGTCAGTACTGATCAAGAAAGTAGCAACACATATTGAGAGAGGCAGATAAGTCTTTCCCTGTGGAGCAGGAATGTATTGTAGTGACCTCTGTTGTTCTGAGGTTGTTTAGATGGCAAGGATTCTTGACTTTCATCTCAACAAAAAATAAATGTAGGTGAGGGATTGATCCTTGGCCCCTTTCAAGGTAGGAAAAACACTTGAGTGAGTTAGTACGAGTGGCGACCTCTCAAGGTTGGTGACCTGATGACAGAGTTAGGCCAATCAAGCCTTCCTGAGAGGGAATAGCAGTGATCTCGATCTAATAAATATGATGTAGGTTTGTCCAAAAGATCTTTGTCACTGGACTGCTCTTTGACTGGTGACCAGTCATGGGTCATCCACTGGTCATTGGGTTTTGATTACAAGTTTGGTGATATTGATTGGGGTTGATTACCACACATACACCCTCCCCATTCCTATTTCACTGGTTAATCCTTATGTGATAGTGAGTCAGGTTACACCTGCCTGACTAGAGATGGGAATCAGTCTAAAATCCCATCCACCCACCTACCAACACTACCACCACCTTATGATGTAATGAATGTCCCTGCCTTGGTTTAAAGGTAGGGTGGTCATAACAGGCCATGGACCTGTTTTATATGAAGGAAAGTTGATGTGGCTATAAAAGGAAATTTATCAAAAGGACAAGTTGTAAAATGTAAACCTTATTCCTGATTTAGTTTCTCCATTCTCTTAAGAGTTTGAAAACGTATACCATGTTAAGGTGTTTTGAAACTTCTTTTTGATAGTGGTTGATTTCATAAGTGTGAGGTTGATGATCATAGATGAAAATTGTTTGGTGCTTCATTAAGCTTTTTATTCAGCTGACCTAGAAAAGTTCAGTGTCCACCATTTACTGACCATTTGTAAGAGCTCTTGCTTCTTCTTCACTTCGAATCTGACCCTCAATTTGACTGTTTCACTTTTAACCTGACTTTTAAATTGTGTTGTATTAATTAATGCCTCTATGTCACGTTTGGATTGTGAGAAATAAAATTTTACATTTATAATAATTTTTATGAATTTAATCACTTGCATATTTCTTCATAGCTTGGAAAGGATGCAGCAATTCATTTTCCCTTTAAATTGTACATAAATGTTAACTGTTCAGAGCCACTATTTTTTTGGCAGGTTGAGGAGCAGTTAAACAGAGAGAGAGAGGCTGCCATTTTCAAGGCTCTACCCAGCACAGTAGTTCATAAAGAACCTTTTCTTCCAAAAAAATCCACCAAGGTGCTTACAGGTAAGCTACCAGCTTATTAAATAGAAAAATAATTTCATTAATTGCATCACCCATAATGATGATGAGGTATTTGCAATAACTGTGTCACATGGTCTTCTTTTTGGGACCAATATGATACCAATAAATCCAAGAGGAGCTGATTTCTCAAAACTGTTCCCACTTGTGACACATTTATGTTTCCACTGCTAGTAGACCCTCTAAGCTTGTTAGCATGATTGTGTAAATAATTAAAAAAAAACAACACTGAAGAACATACACAAACAAAAATTACAGCATTTTTTCTTCAATGTATTTTTTTCATTCAACCAGTACATACAAACTTGTATCCCATGGCAATGTTCACTCTGAGAAAGTCTTGGACCTTTCAAAAAAGCTTGATTTAGAGTTTTTAAAAATTAATTTCATGTCAAGGTTCATCTTTATTTTGTATGCCTTATTGGGGAATGTGAAAACTTACACTGTGCCTGGACTGTGCTTATGTGTTGTTAAGCCCTGTGCATGCATACATGCACGCGTGTGCATGAGTGCGTGTGTGTAGAATTAATTTTAGGCCATTATACAGGGCTTGAATTTAACACAAATTTCTTGGTAGCCAGAAGGACTGCTACTGATAAATTTACTTGTCCTGCCAAACATTTACTAGTCCTGTCCACAGAACTATGTCACACACTTGTATTGAGATTAAAAACAATTTTCTTTCATAAATAGCATTATCATATGACACGCAGAGGTACAGAAGTATAAATCCTACTTCAAATCATTAATCAGTCAATTAACATTTCTTGTTTCTCAAGATAATCTGGATCCAATTCCAAAAAGGGATCCAAATGTCATTTTTCGTCCTCCACCAGTACTCTGGGTCCATATGGGGTTTGTTCTGGTCTTCTTACCCGTCTCTTTGAAACATTCCACAAACGAAATGCTGGAATGTCATTT
Organism: Unio delphinus; assembly: GCA_029339505.1. Taxonomy (NCBI): domain Eukaryota; kingdom Metazoa; phylum Mollusca; class Bivalvia; order Unionida; family Unionidae; genus Unio; species Unio delphinus. The sequence goes on from JAQISU010001238.1 coordinate 17,573,813, forward strand.
GTATGTAACGTTATAAAGAGTAGGTCGGACAGAACCCAAGGTCTCAAACAAGATCTCCAGTCACTCTTCACCATTTTCATCTCCGATTCAATTTTAAAGTTCAAACAACCCGCAACAAAACTGGATGTTTTCTCTGTGTTTGTTTTTGCGAATTCCATACACCAGTCACACTGCATAACGTTCTTGATCTCATCATAATTCAGTCATTCCCTGTCTTTTGTCCATGTCTTCTGAAACGTCAGATTACTCTTTTCCCTATCATAAGAATTATCCCTCTCTTTTATATCATTTTCATTCAACTTTTGCTTTTTCCAGAGGTTGAACACATTTATTTAAAAACGCCACATTTTGCCTGTCTTATATGGCAGGAATTTTGCCTGTTTTTGAAATACGAGATGTTACAGTATAGCTAACGCGAATTATTTAAAGTAAGAAAAGGAATGGCAGTGTCCTTTATATAAGAAAGTCCAAGCAAGACACGCGTTTCAAAACACGTATCTTTGCCCCCACCCCACCCCACCCCCCACCCCCAGTAAATGGCCTCTCCCTAATAAAGTCTTGACTTCTGCAGGATCAAAGCAGTGGCTATTGTAAACACTGTTACAAAATATTATCATCAAAAGATAATGTTAGTTTCACCTTGGAAAATGTGTGTTCCCATCAAATGAAGCCGTCTGACTTGGCGCGTTGCATTCAACAGCGCCAATTATGGTCTCATCATTAATAGCGTTAAGTTTAGTAGGTGCTCCTAATTAATCGGACCTCAATGTATTGTTGAAATTAATAATAAGCGGAAATTTTTCAAATCTTAGATGCCCATGCCGAGATATTTTGATTCCCAACAAATATATGGCATTCTTCTTGGATATCTCCACGTGTACTCAATTATTTGTTCAGTCTTGTACGGGAAAAATATTGTTTAAAAAAAAAAGTTTTATTGACATAGAAAAATTAGTTGTATGGAAATGATGTGTCATCAGTGTGATCATAATACATTGATCTAATTTTTTTAATTATTTCGTTTCAAACGTAAATTATGCAATTTCACGTTTGTGACTTAGCACGTTTGGCTAGCAAGCTAAAAAAAACACCCCCCAAAAAACAACAAACAAGCGAGTGTGCATGCAAACTAATTTATTTGAGTTGATACCATGTGTTCTAGTTTTGTAGTTTGTTAATGTGGTCGCATGAATAAAGTGAAATTTTTCATTTAATTCGCTATCCGATTAATTAGGATATAAATTACCAAACTTCCGTTGTTTGTTAATGATGGGACCGTGATTGGCGCTGTTAAGTGAAATGCAAAAGATCAGATGGCTTCTTGTAATAGAAACACATTTCTGAGCCAACAATTGACTTCATCTTCTCATGCTAATATTTTATGACTGTGTTTACAACAGTCACTGCCCTGATTCTACCGAATATATGCTGAAGTCACGTCTTTATTGGGGTATTGAGTAAGCAAACGCTGACTTGATAAACAAAACTTACAAGCCCATCGGACTAATGACATTATGATAGTAACTAGCCCGACAGGAAATCTACTAGCCTCGGGCTAGCGGACTACCGCTAATTTCAAGCCCTGTTATAGCAAAACTTTCTTTTTACACAATTTTTAACTCTTTGGTATGCAGTGAGATAATGTTGTATATACTTATATCTAGTTAATACTTTGTCTGTGATGTTTCTGACATGATACGTTTGCACACCTGTAAATCTTTATATATTTGAAAGATGTTATGAAACGTTAAGTTATTTCAACATAGTAAAACATGACTCTCTTGATGAGCTGCAGTTTATACCTTATTGCAAAAATTCATTTCAAACTAAATTGTAATAAAGATATTAAAAATATCAATTTCAGGATGAAAATTAAATGATTAAGTAGTAATAATCTGGGTTAGTTTACATAAGTTTAGATCTGTCAAAAAGTAGCAGCTTTATGTTTATGATTTTAGATTCATTTGAACTTGATTTATACAGTCCCACCCATTTATGTCGATATCCATGGGCCAGAGGAAATATTGTCGACATAGGTGGATGTTTAGATTAGTTTGGGGGGGTGTCTGAATAAAGATACAAGTTATATTTGTCTGTAAGGGGTGACCTGTCGTCAGTGAGTAGCATTTACACTTTGAGAAAACAATGGAAATGTTGAGTACTTGAAGACAAAACCAGTGTGAAATACACTTGTATAGTGACAAATTACATTTTGGTTACCTTTGTATAATAAAATCCACAATAAAATATTGCATCGGTCACATCCTAATACGAAAAACATTATGATATTCAATGTCCGTATTAGCACATGGTTGCATAGTTGTTATTTACATGCTTCAAGTACATGTACTTAAATTGGCCTAGATTTTGGTCAGCTGTTCCCTAACTCCACGCTTAAGTTTTTTTGTGCAAATTTGTTCGCTTTTTCAATGATCATATCACGATTCATGGATAAGGTGGAATGTGCAAAGCGGGTTTCATTGAACTGTTTTGCAGTGCAATCCTCCATGTCTTCAAATTTTGCAGTCTTCTTCAACATAGTCATTCTTTATATACTAAGCAGCTTTTATCCATCCAGACAGGGTGTTATGTTTATGCGAAAAATGTTTACATGCATCTTTGCGAGATGCTCCATCCTCAACTTCCTTATCAGCCAGATATTTAGTTTCCAGAGACTGTAAATTTAATCTGCGTTTTACACTGCTGTTGGTAGCCATTGTAAATATAAAGTTAAAAACAAAACTTTCACAGCACAATAAACTTGTTTCAATCACTGATCCCATTGGAAAATACAAGAAATTTATCAGATTTCATTGTGATTAAGTCGTTGCGAGAAGACAACTTTATAGGATCACAACATTAAAGCCTGGTGGCAAGATCAACTAATTGTTGAATAAAGTCCAGGTTGGAACTGGCAGCTAGCTGACATAAATGATTAGGCATGAAATTTAAAGCCTTGTGGCAAGATGAACTAATTGTTGAACAAAGTATGGGTCGGAACTGGCAGTTTGTTGATATAAATGATTAACAAACAAAGGATTTATTCAAGCTGGGACCAAGGGCTTTTGTCAATATGTATGTTTATTTTGTTTATCTCTATGTTGACATAAGCATGACAATTTGGATGGTAATAGTAGACCAGGGGATTGGCCCGATTGGGATTATGCTTTTTGTCAAAATAGGCGGCTTGTCGACATAAGTAATGTTGATATAAGTGGGTAGGACTGTACAACCTTGAAAGATATTTAAAATGAAGCCCCTTCATAACCTGGATTCATCTGCACTCTGGCTACATAATTTTGTACCATTATGGTCTTTCTGATGTTAGAGCTGTTTACTGCTGATATTTTCCACTGTAGAATGTTTATGGGCTATATAGATCAAAATATTGATTTTATTGTCAGTTTTTTTCAGTAAAGATGCTGTAGGAAAATAGGCTCCTCTTCAGCTCTGTCACTTAAGCGCTTATGACTGCTATATGGTTCAAATCTAGTTTCATACTTTTGAAAGGGTTTGATTTTAAGGAAAAAGAATTTACCAGGTATTCTTCAATGGTTATCCTGGTTTAAAGAAACATGTATCTTAGGTATTGTTAAAAACATAATTCCCTTTATTTTTGTGTATGATTAATGGGTGTAATTTGAGTTATAGAGCATACAGCTTGGCCTTACTTTAAATGTGCTCCTCATACAAGACTCATAGCTCTGCTTAGTCAGTTTTGCTTCCTGGACATAAGTGGTAAATTTGAGGGGGAAAAAAGAATAGCGACTATATTTTTAAAAAAGTACTTTTTATACTTTTTATAATTCAGATATTGCACTTTTAGAAGTTGGTATTGTTTACTCCCTATAGTAATAACTATTAAACTTTGTGTTCTTTGACAAGTTTGGTCTCATTATCAGGCAGTCATTTTTTTGATCGGTTGTTGAATTACCACATGTAAAGAAATTTCAGTCAAAGTACATCGAAGTAGCATAGAGGTATGCCACCATTGTTTCCGAGTGCATGTTGCCAATTCAAACAACTTCATTTTATACTGGTCCCCCTCTCATAAATGTATAATTATTGCATCAGTCGAAGCATCTATATGATTATGAGTGTAGCCATGACATGTAAATCTTTTCAATTTCATGTAGCGATCTGGATCTGTCAGTGAATTTTATTAATCATTTAAGGCAATATAAGGCTGCTCCATTTGGTCAGATACAGGACTCACTTTAGCCTCCAGACAAGGGTATTTTGAAAATATAAATATATGTACTTCTTAATTTTGTCCTCTTTATTCTTAACCCAAGTAGTGAAATATACTTTTTGTAGCACATGAAAGCACAGGGCTAAATTATTTGACAAAAGAAATAAAAACTTATTATAAATTGTCTGTAATTTAACTTGGTTTAATTTGGCTTGGTGTTCTGCCTTTTTCTCCATCTGCTGAAAGGGTGATTGACTGGTATCCTATTTTTGTTCATCCAGCATGTACATTGGACTCCTATTAAACCGTTTTTACAAGCTCAAAATCATATCTTTATCAACACTTTTCCCGGCTCCAGTAAACTGATATACTTCATAACTTTAAAACTTTTTGTCATCATCGCCATCATCAGCCAGTAATTGCTATCTGAGGATGAACCACACTGGGAATCAGCCATTTTGGGTTTTCTAGGGTAACCAGCATTTTAAATAAGCATTTGTAAAACTTTCTTAATGTAAGTTCAGACTATGACAATGCTTTAGTTTCAAACCATTTAGATCATATTACTAGTAATGCAAATGGCAACTTTTTTTGCAGGTCAAATTTGATCAATGCTGTAGTTTCATATTGTCTGTCAACAGATTAAGGACATACTGAATGTTATATTTGTAGAGTCTGAGAAAATAAAACCATCTTCCTATTGATTTCATCCAGGTATGGTCTGATGTAAAAACGTTAAAGTTTTATAGGCTGGCTAGTAAGTGACTATCCTATGCTGACACTGCATGCTGGCGGCGAATTCCAGCTTTTCGATAGGCAATTAATTGGCTCTGACCCTATATCCCAACATATATCTCAGTTATCAAAAATAGAGTGGCAATTTTCAGAGGAAATTCAGACTACTTGTTGCAATAAAATAATTGCCATAGAAATGGTGGGGGATATGCAAGTGTTATTAACCGTGTTACTTAAAACTGATCTGTAGATGGCTAGGGAGTGAAGCAAAGTCTTTCATTTTGACTTACACAAATGAGTGCATGTGTCTGCATCAGCTGTCTCAGATGAATTTCTGATTTAAAGAATAACTAGGCAACAATGCAAACGTCTAATAAATGTTTTGACAACTTCTTAAGAAAACAACTTGCATATAGTATAAATTTATATTGATTTTCTACCATTTGTGTTGATCATGTTACTACAGCAAAAGTATCATATTGATGAATCGTCTCACACCTACTTGTATGCCATCATTACAAGAATGTATCACATTGGGGATCATATCATTAAGGTTGGAGTCACGTCACCATTTCCATTCTGGTCTTTAATTTAGGAGCTGTTAGAAATTAAAAAATGAAAAGTTCATATCCGTGTATATCATTGTAAGGCACCACATTGGGGATCTAACCATCAGAATAACAATTACTATTAAAAGTTGTCCATTTCCATTTTATAACTTTGAAGCTCTTTCAACTTTGGGATTCAACTTGGTATTCGTTTTCATTTTCATTAAAATGGGAAATATAACTACAGATAACACAAGACAAGATGAAGGTATGCATGAAAAATGTTGCTTTGCAATAGGAAATTTATACATACACTAATGCTACAATTAGTGCCAAACTTACTTTGTTTCCTAAATCTCTGTATACTGGCCAACTCCACAACTTTACTAAACATTTGGTCCCACAAGTGACCAGTTTATGGCAGTTTCTGTTTTGAAATTGTTACTTTTATTAACATTAAGTGTGGTCATCCTTTTATTTTTTTCCCCTTTACTTCAGAGGTAAGCAATGTAGAGCTGAGTACAGTGAAGCGTGCAATGCAAAGAGAGGCATTTGACATGCACAGAAAAGCACAAGAGGCAGAGCTTGAGGCTGCTAAAAGACATCGGGAGAAGGAAAAGGAAGAGGAAGAAAGGGAAGCCATTGAAAAACTCAGACAAGAGGCAGTTCACAAAGCGAATCCGATAAAAAGATATAAACCTGTGGAAGTAAAAAGGAGTTCCAAACCATGTACAGTGCCCTTGTCTCCAAAATTCAAGACAGATGAACGATTACAATCAAGCAGAAATCTAAATTTGTCAAATGCATAACATAAAATGCATGTGTTATTTTTTATTTGCACACATTTTATTATGGTATGCAATTTTTTAAAGTCATAAAAGAAAGTTTCCTTGAATATGATATAGCCATTTTTTGTGAGAAAATCTTGCAGTTTCTCAAGTACTGATTTCATTTATAATTAAAGAGAAACCCATCTATACTAAAAGGTCACAAAGCTACATCCATTATGAGCAGATGTTCTTTATATTTCAATTTTTTATATGCAGGAGGTTGCATCAAAAGTTGGATGTTTTTGGGGTGTGGTTGGAGATATGAAGTCTAAACACCTGAAAGGGATACTTGATACTCTTTTGATGAAAATTAATGATACACATCAAAGTAAAAAGTAAATCACATGAAATTATTTTTTTTTTAAAATGAACTCTTGCTTCATGCCTGATGAAATATAAATTTAAATTAGATAAAGGAAAAAAAAATTATCATAACAAAATACAAGTAAACTAAACCCTTATATTAATTTTTATTGAAGGTAAATCTTACTTGATGCAACATAATGGATCCAGATTTAGAATCGTTATAGCATTAAATCCATAACTGCCACTCATACATACATACACACACACACACACAATACTGACTACTTGTGACAAAAATAGATTTTCAGGAATAAATACCGATTTTTAAACTTTCAATGCATATGTAACTATTTACAACATATCAATATGAATATTACGAAGATGAAATTCAGCAACAGTGGTAACTATTTGCGAAATCCAATATGACAGATAACAGCAGGAATGGTAGCCTCAATTTAGAATGAATCAATCATGTTGTAGAAACTGTATTCATATATACATGCGATACATTCTATCAAATTATAACCAAGTGCCTGTTCTAAACTGAAAATTCCAAAGAAATTATTTTTTAAATTAAAAAACATACTTTTTGCCCCAAAAAACATACACTCGTATTCAGGTACAAAATACGGGACAAATATGGAGAACAAAATGGGACGTTTGGCAGCTATGTACATCTCATGCTGCAGTATTTGCCATTAGAAATATATTTTGCTGATATCATTATTTACATTATTACTTATTTGTATCGAAGGACACCAGAAATTGCTTTGCTTTTTTTCCCTTAAATTCTTCTTTCCAATGATCAAGATTGTATCATGCAAGATTTTTTTTTTATAAAATGATGACATGTTCAGTATTTTCAATTGTGAAAAATGAATTTTCAAACAGACTGTTAACCTTTCTGGCTGGATGATGGTGTGATATTGTAATGATTGTTCTGTAGCTACTTCCTTTTTCAATACATGTAGGATAGTTTTGTGCATGATCCAATAGTAGAACTGTTGGGAAGATGATTTCAATGTGGAATATTCATTGTCTTGATACTTTTCACAAGACTCTCTTTCCTAGGTAATGTGTATGTTTCAGTGGAAAAGCCAGTAATAGTTCTTGATCATTTCCAGTGTATATCCACCATTTGTGTGTGTGTGTGTATATATGTGTGTGTATATATATATATATATATATATAACTTTCAAATGAAATGGGTGAAGGAAGATCCCTCACAACTTCTTGTTATGATGATAACTACACTACATTTGTAACCTTGAATTTGTAACTGGTTTATGTTCATAATAAATATTATTTGAATGCAAGTATTTTCTTGTTTTGTCCTACGTGTGAATGGAATGACAGATATTACTTTCTAGGTGGTGACTTTGTCAGCAGCATAAAGGTCTTGTGTTCATCATATTACAAGTTGCACTAATAAAGCAAAGAATTCTTGCACAAGGAATGGATATAGTTATATTTTATTCACGAAATTTCTAAGTGACAACTTTATCTTGGTACTCTTGACAGCAAATATATTGGTTATGTCTCGAGGGGACAGGGACCCAAGGAAAAAGCACTGAATTTTGTTTAGAGACCATCTGACCTGTATCATCTACACAGATGTGGAAGGCTTGGCTCATATGGACAACTCCCAAAGTCAATTTGTGGACAACCTCAATCAACTTGTGTTGTTGTTGTATTAGGGTTTAATGCCATTTTCAGCACACGATAGGCTATACATGGTGGCCAGTATTACTGGTGGAGGAAGGACCACCGACCTATGAGAAGCTACTGGCAAGCTTTCTCACATAACTGCATTATCAGAATCTTAGACTCGAACCCACACAGACAGAGGTGAGATGGCAGTGATCCATAACGGACAGCACTTTAGACCACTTGGCCACTCAACTTGTGAACACAGATCCTACTATGGAGAGGATGGAGTTCAGCTTTAAAACTGTATTTGATGAGATCTCAAGAATCTTGTTACCAGCTGGAACTGTATTTGATGAGATCTCAAGAATCTTGTTACCAGCTGGAAAACCAAAAATCACCATCTTTGAATCAAGTGTTCCAGTTCCTCTGTGAACATGCATTACCTTCTATCTCTTGAGATTACCAATTGTATGTTCATTAAGATTCAGGACCCCAGTAGCTCCAAAGCTTTTTAACCTAAAGGCAACTGCCGACTTTCTCTGCCTGCTGGTACATAATGCATTCAGATAACTACTATGTATTGGACATGATCACTGATAATCTAACATCTGACCTCATGGGCTCAAGTGTTGGACTTAGCTAATGTTGGCAGATAGTTGCCAGTACCTTCCCATGGGTCTTTGGTTTTCCCGGGTTTTTCCTCCATCATTTACAGCTCATCATGACTTGAAAACTCACAAGAACAATAATACCTACCAAGTGAAGAACTCCGGTTGGGCAAAAATAGAGTTTCAGCAAATAAGGCAATTCTGCTTTTTATTTAATTAGATTGTCTCATTCAATGTTGGGAGTCAGAAGTATTATAGTGATCTCATCTTTGTTTCATTTGGCTTCAATTGCAATCTTCAGACTTGCAGAGAAAGTTTTGAAGGCAGTTATCTCTAAAAGTTCTGGGTCATCATATGAGACTGGTGATGGAACAGCTAGCTATACCTGGTATTGTAAGACAATTCACAGATATGTTGCCAATTATGCTTAATATGCTTGGCATTCATATTTGAGCCAGTGCTGGAACTGTCATGGCTGTGTCAGGCAATAACTGAATCTTGAAGCCTGGAATTTACTTTTACCATGAAAATCAACCACTATACCCAATTCCAGTGCTAAAAATATACTTTAAATAACTGCCCTCCTGGTTAGATCCAGTACTGAAACTGGACACTGTGCAGGGAATTAATCATCATACCCCTTCTAGGTATGAAGACAGGTTGAGACTGAGCGGTACTAATGGTATCCATTGCCATTAGGAATCTGGTGCCACAAAGTCTTGTACTGTTATTCTTGGAAAATCCACCAAACCATTTCACTGAAACTGAATGCCTGTGGTGACATGGCAATTGTGATGGAGTTGGCATCCTTGAATATACATTTGCCCCCTCTTGTAGCTCATTAGCAAATATGACCGGATATGCACCCCATATGATGTAGCTGTTTGTACTATGCATCTAGTCATGCCTACTTTGACACCTGTAAAAAACAAAACAATGGCATGCACAGTTAAAATCAACCAAGCATTGTGTTAACTTGCTTAGAAGAAATTGCTGATGCAGGGTTCATACACCTTTGGTGTGACAAAAGTCAAGGACTTGATCCAATCTATTCAAGAACCCTGTTGCCCAGTGCACTTTAGGTATATTTATTAATGCCATTTAAATGATTAGGGGCTTCCAAATATTTGTGCAATAGGCTTGAAACTTATAGAAAATAAAAAATCTTAGGAGAATAAAAACACTTTATTTCTAAGAAAAACAAATAAATTCAGATCTTTATATGAGGAACAACAGAAAAACCCTATAGATTACATCATAAAAAAGTTTAACTAGGTTCAACAATCATTTAAATTCTTAACCAATCAACATTAAACACTTCCCAAGCATTTTGTTCCAAGTCAAATGCTTTCACAGAAAAATACCCAGATAAATCTTCTGTATTCTCAATGCCACAAACATTTATTTTTGGCAGGTGTGAATGCAGCCTTCTGAATATTTGATAACGATCAGAGTTGATGGAAAACACATCAGCTGACTTTGATTTACATAATGTATGCGCACCTGAAGTTGTCTGTGGTGGACAAAATTGATTTCAGCAATAATTTTTATGCATGATGCATTTAAACAGCAATTTAAAATCATCTGCCATGAAAGTATGCTGCATGTTGCCATGTTAAATTTGTATATCTGCTGTCACGAGATCGCTAGTGGAAATTTTACAAGTACATTTACACACAGATGTGAAGTATCTTGTCTAGAAATCAGTCTTTGTGTTAAAATGCTTATGGCTATAATTTATGCTCAGAAGTATGGTCGAGATGCTGAAAAAGTCAATAATTGACTTCCAGCAGATATCTGAAGTTTAGATTGTATGCTGAAAATCAAAAGCTTGGACGCAGAATAGGAACAAATTGCGACTATTTTTGTGAATATTTTTCATTTTCTTTTGTTTGAACAGCTGATTAACCATGATTTATTAGTACAAAGATTTACCGCTACCGCAGAAAAAGTAAATAGAGGAAGAAAATGATCATTGGAAAAGATTTGTGCACTTTTTAATGCTCTCAATAATCCAGGTCAGTGTGTAGTTAAATCTGATTGGTCACATGCTGTAAACCATCCAATTGCAAGGAGTTTTATTTCAATTATATCATACGACAAGAAACTGGTACATTTGATTGTAGATTAATTTCATATTTTTCAAGGACTGAGGCTTATTTTCAGGTACTTTTCAAGGTAAAAATGATTTTCAGAACTTTGCAACGATTAATCGAAATTCAATTACTTTTCCAGGTACCATGCGAACCCTGTCATGGTAAGAACAAGATGTGTATGGGAATTAAATACATGACCTTACATGTGACGAAGGAAAATGGTTTGATAGAATTCATAAACAAGGTCAAGTAACTGAACTGACTGAAGTACTAAGGACCAAAGGCAGGCAAATAAATGGTGCCTGCAAACTTATCATATTATAAAGTTATATGAAATGCGACATATTTGTCTACGATCCAAACAGAAAAAGAAATAGAAAAATAGCTGAAGTATACTTACCCAGAATTGCTAAATTTGTTAAAGATCATAAGCGGTTATCAGTTTTGACAGTTCTGGAAAAATGCTTGCCTGCCACATTAGTAGAAGCAGTAACTAATGCATTGATGGAATTTGTTACCAATCCATTTGTGGGGAGACTACTCTCATCTGACTTCTACCTTGGGAAACATTTGTTAATGCATGTCTGACAGGGAAGGATTGGCATTGTAGTGTATGTAAAGTATTTTATTCAAATAATGTATTGGAAGTAACAAAACTGGAAAAAGATGGCTGGACAATATCATAACATGTTACATACCACTTTATGGTGAGCATATAAAATGGTTTTTGATAAAATATGTGCTCTACTCAGAATTTTAATTCAAGAATAAAAGTAATTAAAAAATCTATATTTTGAGAATCAAGTAAATATATGGTTCATTTCATTTATGCCTCTGTAATGGGTAGGGTTTCTGCAGATTTAACAAAAACAAATTCCATGACTTTAACAAAACTATTTCAGGGCCATTTCACAAACCTCAAGGACAACACTATCTTGCATTGTCAAGTAAATGAATGTAAAGAATAATATCTATCAATGAAAAATAATAATAAGTTAACGACAAATATTTGTAATATGAACATTTTAAATTTGCATGGGCTTGCACACTTGGACTTCATGTAGTGATTCATGTCATAATCTAATGTTAAATGTATTTTGTATTAAAAAGAAAAAAAAGAAACAATCCTATGTAGTCTTTGAATGTGTTCCTATTTACAATATTAACAAAACACATCATTTTCCAACTGCTTTCTTGTATTTTGTGAGAAGTAAACTTTTTCTGCTCTGTCTCCTGTTCAAGGTCCTTCAGTCTCTTGTTTCACTTTTGCAATCCTTCTCAGTGAAATGAATGCAGTTAGCAGGCTTCGGCTGTTGTCCTTTTTGGCTGTTTCAGCCTTTTCCGAGAGCTGATGTTAGGGGAAATAACTCTTGTTATACAAAATGAAAAATGTATATATATATATAAAAAAATGACTACTTACAGTGTACACTAGATTGAAGAAATAACAGTCTTTTAGAAGAAATTAACTTTTATTGACAGACTGTCAAGTGGTAATTACTCAAAGAGGAATGGCTGACCATTTTAATTTTCCAATCGAACTACACTGGAAATCACATGGTATGTACTGTAAGGGAAATTACTCTTGTTATATGAAATTAAACCATCTATCAATCGTAATTTTATCACGTATTATTATCAGTACTCAGTTCCTCTATGAAATTTGAAGTAATCAGTATGTTTAACTCCATGTCAGAAATTCCACGACTTTTCAAAAAATTTGCAAGGTTTTGACAAATTCCATTACTTTTCAAGACCCATAAACATTATTTTTCAAATTCCAAACCTTTTCCAGGATTCCATGACCCATGGGAACCCTGTCTGTACATAAACATTCCTGATGACCAGTTATAATTTGTAGAACATTACTTCTATTGTGACCACAACAGTTAATTAATGTGCAGTTTGGGTTGAAAGGATTTCAATTAACTATATTGGAGAACATGGATCTGTTTTCTGATGTTATTAAGTTGGCTTAAAAATCATTATATGCTATTATTTCAATGTCACAACTGTTCTCTGGAAACACATGTATTTTTGCTTTTGAAATTAAAAATCTTACTATTTGACCATCCATTACCATCAAGACTACATACCTCTGCTGATGGAGAGTGAGAAAAATAATAGTTCTATAGAATAAATATAGATTAATACATAGTACATCCTTCTCTGGCCCCTAGTTGGGCCCTTCTTTGTTCACTGTTTTCTCTGCCTAGACAAGATGTCATTGCAGACAGTATAATTATGTAAGTAAGCTAGTAACTATATTATAACTCCTTTAGAAAGACCACCCCGTGTGGGACTGATCACCGTCAATGGACATCACAAGCTTCTGACCGTGAAAGCTGGTGAAGTAGTTCACCAGGCCACTGCCACTTTTAAACAAATAAATGGGCCAGCATGGGGGAAAAAAGATGATGAAGAAATAACCGAGAACCATCAGCAGCACCCACCACAACCAAGACATTCCCCTGCAACCTCTGTGGATGGAAGTGCCTGTCATGTACTGGGCTTATCAGCCACCAGTGCACGTGCAACAGATGTGGACATCCTCCTTCCTAAATCTTCGCAAGCGATGTCAAGCTAACAATTTCTTTTACATATGTTGAACCAATCAGATGGCTGAGCTGCAGCATGTGATCAGACATTGTATCAGTTAGGCATTCATACAGCAACTGGGATGCCTGTAGAGATGTCTGCTTTTCAGTGTACATGTTGCATTTAGTTAAGAATATTTTCAGAAAGAACCAGCCACCTCCACTCCTTCCATCATTTATTTGGGACATTTCTTGCATAGCATACCATTCCAGTTCTGTTTGGGGTGGGGGTGATTGCCAAGATTCAAACATTTATAACTAGCTTTTGAACCACCAATGTATGTCAGATGGATAGAAAAGAAGAATTTTTTTGTGATATTTAATAAAATTACCTTGTCATCAAATATTGCAATGGTATTACTATACTGTACACATACATCAAAATTGATTTAAAAAAATGACAGATTTGACAAAAAATGTATGCACTTTCAGTCTGGAAACTCCACCAAATTTTCATTCATACATCAATATTGTCCACAAAAGAGGAGAATCCACTCCAGTATCATCTCATGCTCATTCTTCTTCCTTTCCAAGTAGATGGGGAAACATTTTTTTTACATAGTCAGTGAAATAAAGTTTGATCCACTTTTGATCCAAAGAATAATTTCCAGGACATTGGTATTTTCCAGTTATTCAAACTTTGCTCTGTCAAGGTCCAAGTATTATCCAAGGTTTTATTCTGAAAAGTTTAAATTAGAAGAACATATAAACACTTAGACTATGTTGAGCAAATCACTAATAATATTGCTAGTGTACCAAAAGTTTTTACAAGATGTAATAAAGGCCCTACATCTTGTATTTCAAAGCCTGAAAATACAACTACTGTAAATAACAAAAACTGGTGATCCAACATATTTTGTACATTTAGTAAGCTACCATTTTGTGATTACAAGATAACAATGTATATGATTCACTGATAAATGCCCAGAAAGATGGTTCCAAAAGTTTGCATCAGTGTTAGAACTACTGTAAATAACAACAACAATAGTGAGCCTACAAATGTTGTAAATTTAGTAAACTATAATTTTGTAATTGCAAGATCACAATGTATGTGATTCAGATAAATACCCAGACAGATGGTTCCAAAAGTGTTAGGTATTAGAGATCAGCATTATTACAACTCTATGGCCAGAAATAATATGTCCAGTGGGATAAAAGAAAATGGTAAAACATTATATGCCATTGAATAACATGCCCAATTGAGTAATGGACAATGCCATAACATAATATGACTGATGGGTAATGGACAATGCCATAACATAATATGACTGATGGAATAATGGACAATGCCATAACATAATATGACTGATGGAATAATGGACAATGCCATAACATAATATGACTGAAGGAATAATGGACAATGCCATAACATAATATGACTGATGGAATAATGGACAATGCCATAACATAATATGACTGATGGAATAATGGACAATGCCATAACATAATATGACTGATGGGTAATGGACAATGCCATAACATAATATGACTGATGGAATAATGGACAATGCCATAACATAATATGACTGATGGAATAATGGACAATGCCATAACATAATATGACTGATGGAATAATGGACAATGCCATAACATAATATGACTGATGGGTAATGGACAATGCTGTAAAATAATATATTGATAGGTTGATTGACAATGCCAACAATATGCCCAATGAAGTAATGGACAATGTCATTGCATAATATGCCAAATAGAGTGATTGACAATGCCATTTAACAATATGCCCAATGGAGTAATGGACAATGCAATTACATAATATGCCATATAGATCAAATGACAATGCTATTACATAATATGGCCAATGAAAGTAATGGACAATGTCATGACAAAATAAAAAGTTGATGGCCTAATGGACAATGCCATTGCATATTACAACTGATGGGTAATGGACAATGCTATAACAAAAAGGGCTAGATATTAACTGACAATGCCTTTACATAAGATGCCCAATGAAGTATAGAACAATGTCATTACATAATATGCCCAACTTAAATTACTTCAGAGTTACATTCTTACATGGAAATCAACGAGCTGGAGCCAGGTATTGAGCTGATTCGCTAGTATAATGGCCTCCTGGACATTGTCACCTTCTGCACAAAATATCAACAACACCGCTGCTGGGACACCTGCATTACAGCTGAAAAATATCCAAAAAATGTAAATCATCGTGATTAGTCAAACATTAACATTTATAAACATAAATCCATAATAAACTGTTGAAAGTAATCTATGGATATTACAACACAGCATGAAACAATTTATTGTGAGGAAAATACATCTTTTGATAATACTTAACTGGTCATGGTATATTAGGAGTATATGCAGTATCATACAAATTCAGTTCTTCCAACCAAAATAAGACATTTGCCAAAATATGTTGGTTTGTTTTTGTAACTGAAAAGATAAATACGTCATCTGCTTGCAAGGTGGAAGTAAGACAAGTGTAGTCTCCACATGAATATAGGATTGATGTCAAATCCAGTTAATCATAAGTTACTACTGGAGAGAATGTACATGTTATTGTACTGGGGACTTTATAACACATTCTCCTAAGCTGTTCTCTTCACTAGAAGCAAGTATTTTCATGAGTGAACCATTCTGAACTGTTGTGGCAGAACTGAAAATAAGGATAACTGATAAGGTATGAATCACTCTGTTTCTATCTGCTGTAGCAAGAATTTCTAGTAAGCAAGCTTCATATGTGAGGTGAGTAATGGATGAGTTAGGCAGTGTATCTGGTAAGCAGTGTCCAAACCCATAAGAAAGTTGAAGAGGTCTTTGTTCTTTGACTTATATTTGCCCTCCCATGAGGTCAAAATGTGTCTAAAGTCTTGGAACAGAAGCTCATGTCTGTGATGGGAGCTAACTTCTCCAAGACCCACAGGAGGAAGTTGGCTATTTGTGATAATGAGGCTTATTTATGAGGATGAGCTGTGTTTCTCCTTACACCACTGGAAGAAAACTCCCCATTTTCCTGTACTGGCTTTCAAAGCGGTGAAAATCTTGCTCAAGCAATCCTGTCGACCACTAGTCCTGTTCTTAGAACCATCTTTCTGTGGGTTTGCTTGATATGAGTTCAGTGTTCAGGTTTAACATCTGGGATTGAACTGAAAACCTGTACTCACAGTTGTCCTAGTCAGTTGGGAGTAGATGCCCTTTCCAAACAGTGTCAGAAGATGTCACATAGAATGGGAATGCTCTTTACAAACAGTGTCTCCTTTCACAAATGAAAGGCATTCATTATAGCCTTAAACTCCATGATTTGTAATGAATGCTAATGGAGAGGCCAAGCCAAGTAACATTCTTCCAGTTGCATCCTCATATAGTCTGAAACTTGGATTACTTGATCCAATGGACAAAATTTAACTAACACTGGAACAGGTGAATTGCAGCCATCTTGAATTTTCTCAAGCAACCACAATCACTGTTGTTCCATTCCTACCCAGACCATCTTCTTCTGCATGCTTGGCTCTTATCAAACAGCATTCTATGTTATGCAATTGACCTCTCCTTGATAGAGTGTCAGCCATGACAGAGTGTGACTGACTTATATGTTGCTTAGAAGACTGTTGCACCAATGTAGAAACTGCCAAATCAGAACAAACGGGTAGGATAATTTGATGCCACCCTGTTTGAGGAGATACGTCACCACCACAGAGTTGTCGGACATAATGAGAACAATTTTTTACTGAGAGTCGATCTTCACAAAATTGAAAGGCATGAATGACAGCCTATGTTTCTAGTGTTTAAATGCAGCAGCTGTTCCCTGGCTCCCATGTGCTGCTGAGAGCAAAGAAGTCTGGCAACTGGTGGGCACCCCAACTGTATGTAATGGCTTCAGTACATAACTGTCGTTTCTGCTTGGGGGTTCTTCAGTGCGATTCCCATGTTCAGCCAACCTGGGTTTCACCATGGATGTAGGAATGATCAAATCTCAGGAGTGATCTTGACTGGTTGCAGGATAAAGTCCACTGCAGAATTAATAAACTGCGGAGCAGCAAGAACTTTCTTGTCAAGATCCAAGTCCTGTTGTAAACAGACTTAATGATTCTGATAACATGAATATGAGGAAATCACACTGGTTGGTTAAGAACTCCATACCCAGATGGAGAAAATTCGGGGATGGATGGAGGTAAACTTCTCCTAGTTCAGTAGAAAGCCAAGAAGATCTAAACTGAAGATTGTTCCTGCTTTGGAGCATAACAGAACTTATTACCATAAATACCTGCGTATAAGCTGAATAATTTAGGAAAACATAAAGGTCTTGAAGAAGTGGGGTCGGCTTATCCATGGGCCAATGTCTAAACTATACAGTTTAAACTGACGTAATATTTTTTAAAAGTATGCATGTTTAGGTATATAAGGAACATAACCAGCATAATTTACATGTTCATGAAAAATGGTAATAATAAAATATAAAATTCTCATATAGATCAACTAAGGCTAACATCAATATTAGTATTGCGTTTTGCTGGACAAACATCTTAACTTTCCACACAATGGAAAGCTTGATGTTTCAGCCTCTCATATGTTGATAGTCAGTGAATTTATCTTTTGTTTTGTGACAGCACTACAGGGCAGTTAGTCATGACTGAAGAAATCACCTGTCCCAGGGCCACTGAACATCCCTTTAAACTGGTGAGAGCTGAGTGGGTCCAACCACATGTGGTGAAGAAGTAGGTTGGAGTGGCAGTTCTTGAGCTTCTTGCCTCTAAACTTCTTTGATTTGTCCTCCAAAAAGCAGCATTGACACAATCAAGATTATGATGAGATTGAGCAATGCAGACTCAGACATGTTAGACTGCATGGTTTAAGAACCAAGTGACCCTGGCCATCACATCCCAGGCATGGCTATTGTTGAATTGTTTTGGTGAACAGGAAGGCATTCTGAAATGGCCAACATCCAAGAAATTTCCTTGATGGTTGCTCGAAAGCTGGATTGATTTACTGGCATCTCATCATACTCTGCATAAGTCATGCTGGGCAGCACTGTTGACTGGCTGGTCATATCTGAGGATGTCACTAACACTCCCTTCAGAGTAGGCAGTGAACAATCAGAAGTCTAACAATGTCGGCACTGACAGCTGGTGAGAATGGAATACAGTCAGCCTTGATGCTGGTGGTATATATGACAGCTGAGCTATAACCAGTACTGGCCACTACAATGGCCTGGCTGGATGGGCAGTTTCTCACTGAAATTTCCAGTATATTAGTGGTAAGATGCAGCACCTTTGAACTTGTAAATATATGTATAAACTCTGTTAAAGAGTAAGCAAAAAAGAGACAAAGGCATGCTAAACCATTATGAACTTGTAGGGAGGTGGAAATGGGTTGTAAAAAAAATAAAGTCCTGAAAGTTGACAAAATCACTCAATTTATTAGAAATTGTAAAAATTATGTATACAACCTGCAACAGATTGATAAATTCTCATCACAGATCCAAAAGGAAAGTTGAATGGGCCAATGAGAACACAAAAACAGCATGGATTGTTGGATTGGAGGATAAGCTGTACTAAGTGCCCAGTACAGCAGCAAAGTTAAAATATAGCAACACCTGGTGGTACCATGAGGAGGTAATGTGCAAGCGTAGCCCTTTGAAATCTAGGTGGAAATGACATATTTTATCTTTTAGTAGGGCTTGATTCCTGAGGTAACAACTAATACTCCCTAATGTAATGTGATTGATTGGGCAAGGATTACAAAGGAGAAATATGTGTAACAATAACCAAATACACACAGAAGAAATTTCATCCATCTTTGATTTGAGTTTGTACAGTCAGTCTTTTATAATGTTTAAAAATTGCATACAGCAAGCACATGCATCATACATTTGCATAATATAAGAGTTTATCTCATTCCCTCAATGGCACAGTGGTTCCGCCTACCAGAGCTCTACCCACACTTAATTGTGATGTTGTATAAGGATTCCCTGATTATCCCTATAAGTATTAATATGATGATGGTTTCTGAATTTAATATGGTCCTCATCTGTGCAATGTGCATGAATATTGTACTGTGCTGTGAACCCACATTCAGAAGTTACATATGCATAGTGTTATAATTTCTATGGGCTTAAACTAAGTAATAAGAAAGAGCAATAACCAACAAGTTGTGTGTGTGTGTGTGTGTGTGTGTGTGTGTCTGTGTGTGTGTGTGTGTGTGCGCACGCGCCTGTGATTAAGATTTTAAAAAATTTCAGTTGGCAGTGAGAGTTTATAGGATGTTTTGCACTGGGGCATCATGCAGCATAAATGTAGCATAATGTTCCACCCAGTCACATTATCCTGATACCAGGCTGAGCACCAAGCAAGGCAGCTGTAGTATCATTTTTAAAACTCTTTTGTATGACTCAGCCTGGTTCAAACCCTCGACCTCCTGCATCTGAGGCAGATGCTCTACCACCAGACAACAAGTTTTGTAAAATTTAAATAATTTAAAATATTAAGTGTTAAAAAATAAAGAGTGAAAGAATTAAAACTAACTTAGAGCTGTTAATGAGTTTGTAAAAATACAAAATGTTCTATCAATTCCAAAATGTAAATAAATACAAATACATTCCAAAGGTATTCCAACTTACAACTGTAATGTTCTGATGTACCAATACTACATAAGAATCAATATGTTTTATGGCCATTACATTCAAACAGTCTTTGAGAGAATGATACAGCATTGCAATTCCAACAATTGATTATATTAACTAAATGAATCTATCCAATGAATGTATTTCTTTCTTGACCAGAAGTAATATTAAGAATAATATATTCTGCACAATTATTCACATATACAGTACACTATCACTCAATAGCTTGAAGGGAATACAAAGCTTTTGAATGAATCGTATTTTGAATACTCACGAAGTCAACAACAGTTACATGGATTACTTTAACTAATCGCAAACTCAGCTCGACTTTTTAAGAAACACATGACCTCCATTCTCACAAATACATTTCCTTGTCAGATCATGTGAGGTTTACTTGCACTTATCATTATGGCTTAACCTTGAAACTTATGAATGAAACATCATACTATACACTATACATGACTACTCTAAAAGTGTAAACTTTGATGTTGGAATATAAACAATGAAAATGTCATTACCTATCCCTAACAAAAACTATTATCATGAGAAAAATATATACATAACACAGACATACATAACAATAGCTAGCCTGAACAAGTTAGGAAACTGTTCTTTATGGTTGTGATGTACAATTTTCCACATCTCACAGGCACTGAATCTTGGATATCTTTGTTCCAAAATAAGAGTCAAAGTTTTGCTTTCTTGAATCAGTGTTTTGCTGCATACTATGCCAGATTTCTTTCTGTTCCATAATGCTGTATTACATTAAAAGTCCACCAATGCCATAGTCTGCTTGTTCAGACACAGGTATTATAATGAAATAAAAATTTAGTTCAAAACCCATTCATGTCAAACCAAAGCATCCAGGTGTGTAAACGAGTTGCCTACCTTAAAAACAAGCAATAAAAGAATTCTTCTGGCAGGATGAAGTATATCACAACAAGCACGGGTTAACAGTGAAAGAAAAATTGCATACTGTGCAAAGTACATTTTCATATTCACAATTTTAAACTAATTTGCAGGAGTTCTCATGCATCATTGCTTTCAAAGTGCATGAATTCATACAAATGTGTTGCACTTTCTCATCATGACAACAATTCTGGCCCCTGTACGAGTTAAAATTCTAAGTTGGGGTTTGATTACATTTTTAAATATTTATTCTTTTCAAACAATTCCACATATGATTTTCCAATTTTGTTGGCATAACCACACCAGATGTCAATTTCGTAACCAACCCTACGAGTGCCAAGCATTTTTGTAAGTTTTTGGTATGACTCAGCTGTGGATCGAACCCATGACCTCCTGCTCCGCAGCAGATGCTCTAACCACTAGGCCACCAAAATGGTTCATGTAGTATGATATACCACCCAGTCACATTATCCTGACAGCAGGCCGACCAGTCCTGAGACTAACCTTTTAATACTGAGTGCCAAGTGAGGCAGCTGTTAGTACCATTTTTGTAAGTCTTTGGTATGACTCTGCCAGGGATCAACCCACAACCTCCTGCATCCGAGGCAGATGCTCTAACCACTAGGTCATCTGAATGGTGTAATGACAGAGTGAAGTACCATGAGTAAAAATATGTACAGTAATTTGTACCATGTAATTTAGGAATACTCACAGATCCTCAAACAGTGACTTGGCAATGCCTCCTCCTGGAAGATACAGCTCTGTGGCCATTGGCTGGTCTATGGGACTTGGTGCAGGAAACTTTGTCCTCCTCTCTAACACGTTCCAATGATGCAAGTTCCTAAATACATCTCCAAACTGCTCTTCAATTTTTGAGGAAGCTACATATCGAAACTGAGAGCTGAAGTGAGTTAAAAAACAAAGGAATACCAAAAATAGTCTTTGCGACAAAAGGAAAAATTAAATTGTGAAATGAAAAACAATACTATCTCAAAATCAACAATTACTGTATCATTTATTTTTGTGGATCTCGTTTTTTTGTGCTTTTAAGAGAAAAAAGATTTTTTGTGGGCAATTAAATATAAGGCTTTGCCTGTCATAGTTTGCATATTTGTAGGTATTTCATTTCATGAATTAACCTCTAAAAGTACCCCAAATTCAGCAAACTAATGATTCCAGTTCACACTAAAATGTGTGAATTACTGGACCTAATTATCTATGACTCAGTGAATGCTAGTCTTGTTTAAATCAATAATTTCAATAATAATTATTTACCCAACAAACAATCTATGTGTACCAGCCAATTTGAGTGACATGATGTTAATTCAGTGATTTTGTCCAAATATATGTGAATTGTGAGTTCATTACTCTGCGGAGTATATACATAGTGTTTTATTAGTAACTTTGCCTCAAGCAATCATTTCAGTATTTTACAGTCATGCTATTCAGTGGAATTAAGCAGGCGAGGATTAAAAAACAGACTTGCTTTCATGAGGATTTAAATATTCTGACAACCATTTCACTAAAAAATAAAGAAAACTGATTTGAATAAATAAAAAAATCTAAAAACTTATAATTTCATTTCTTTCTCTTTCTTAAGTTTTTAGTAAAAAGTTCCTGAAAAACTTATGCTTTTAATTTTCTCTCTATCTCTACTAATCTCACATCATGTTAATTTCAGGAAGTGAGTGGAAATTAAGGCTACTATATACCATATATATATATATATATATATATATATATATATATATATATATATATATATATATATATATATATATATATATATATACACACACACACACACACACACACACATGCAAATTTAAACAATATAAAATGCTTTACAATTCTTTCTGAAAAGAGTGAAAATACAACAGATGCACATAAAATCTATTTAACCAGATTTAAAAAATAATGTTGATTTATCAAATAGATTTGTTGATCTATAAGAATAAAAACTAGTAAAACAAATAAAGGTGGTGGCAATTTATCATATATAGCTAATCTTTCCTCAAGTCTTTAAATTCACAGTTCAGGACCACAACAAAATCCTCCAAAATTGGTATTCATGAAAATTAGAGATACTACAGTATATAAGCTACCTCTATTAAGCCAAATGTAACATTAATTATCACACAAAAAATAAGTTCAGAAAAAAATGATCCTGAGAATGAAATGTTGGCATCTGTTTTAAGTAAAGTTTGTTCGCTTTGATGTTTTCAATAAATATTTTAACCTTAACTCTTAATTGATAAAGTATCCAGTATTGTGCTGATTTAGTGTCAAACTACATAACAAGTTACCTATCCACTTACATACCTACTGTGACACAGAATAAAAGAAAACAATAATAAAGAACATTCCCTTCAACGATATGAAAGTAGAGATATTTTAATGTGCTGATAGGAAAAACCTAATATTACTCATAATTTCTCATGTGCATCTGAATATGTTTGGGGCTATACTTCCTTTTGTATCAGATTTAGCAGGAAATGGTAGCATTGTTACAATTATCCTCTTTAAATGTTAATCTATCAAATTATAGCTTATCTCTCAAATTATAGCTTAATCAAGCCCAAATTCTTCTGATTCAGATCAATTGTCATTAAAACTGTCCATCTGTCATTACAAATCAATTAAGTCTTTTTCACTCATTATTTTAGTCTCTGATCCCACGTATAACACCATGTATAATTTCTTAAGAAAGAAACAATGTTGGTATGGTGCTATGTGCAATCAATGGTCCATCTAGCTTAAATGAGCATACAGGTTAAGTGGGCTATATCTTGTAGGATTATTGATATACTAACAACTGGATGCACAGAAGATAAGGAATTGCTACTATCATTATTATTATTAGTATTACGCTTGTACCGGAATGTTGTTTGAAAATGAAGTTTTTATACTGCTAGAAATTATTACAAATTCTTAAATATGGAGTCTGGAAAATTGGCTAGATAGGATATTTAGGGTAATTGTGCTAATACCGATTTTTTGTTGTTGTTGATCTTACATGAGCAAATATTATATTCTTGTAATAATGATACAATGAATGTCATAAATAAAGGACATTCTATGTTAGCATCATTACATTTTAGCTGATCTTTAATTTCAACATAAAAGTGAAAGAAACAAATTTGGTAGATTTGTGTGAAGTAAAAATATCTAACCAAACGTAACTTGGACAGAGGTATGAACATGTACACAAAGGAAAGCCTGACAAAAATTAATGACAAAACATTACATACAGTATTTCTTACAAACTCACACAAGTCCACCTGCATTGTTTTAAAAATGGTACTTACAAAATGAAGGCTACTAAAATTATATCTGATTGCAAAATAATCTGCCTGAATAGTGATGATATTTGATCCTTAAACATTATCATCTTTCATTACAAAATTTGTAATGAGAATACAATTTTAGTGAATCTTAGTAAATATGTTCGTTTGTTAAAATGTAATACTTACTAATATTTTGTAATTTATTGTTTCCTAGTTTTTTTCTTCAAAAAAGAAGACTAATACATGTAATGATTTAAACAAAATAAATATCTATGTTGAGAACTGATGTTTATCTGTTTCATTCAGCCTAACAGTCTCTCCATATTAGGATTAAGGTCTGAAAAGAAATTTGGAATAAATAATTACTATATTAAAAATTAATATGTCAATTCATAAAATATTTTAAAGCAATGGTGCTGATGCACACAAATATTTTGCTGTGTAACATGTTCACTGAACATAATTCTCTGTGACATACCCCTGTAACTGTACATCTATTCTTTCATGGGCATGTGTGCTAGTCAAAATGACGACCATTTTGAACTTGTTGTCTTTAATCCACTCCACCAACCAATTCCTAAAGCAAGGACGCTTGCCCTGAAAATTCGAAATAAAATACACAATTAAACATACCATATTTACTCCTTGTGTATAAAATATATGCAGTTGTAAACTCAACAGAAAAAAATCTTTCCCTGCTTAGCATGGTGTCAAATTAGGGTCTACAATGCATACCTTGTGGTGATACTTCCAAATTCAATGCATTAAATGACAATAACATTTTAAAATTTTGAGCAGATATGTCATTGCAATTACATTATTTTTTAATAGCTTTTAGTACATTTTTGTATAAAGTCAGAAATATATTTTAATCTGTGTAGTTCATATTTTTAAATAATATCTGTGTCCTCATGGGTCTAACTAGATTAGAATTTTAGGAAGATGGCATCTCATTTCGGTGAAATAGAGAGAATTGAGAGCTGAACTGGGGTTTATATATATATATATATATATATATATAAATATATATAAATATATATTGTTGGCTTGACTTAAGAAGAAGGCTGTCCATGTCTATTGCACATGCTCTGGTGGCTGATAAGCCCAATACAACAGGCACATCTGTTCACAGAGGCTGAGCAGAATGTCTGGTTGTGGCGGGTGCTGCAGACGGTTCCCATTTTCTTTGCCATTTATTTTCCTCCATGCTGGCCCATCTGTTTCGCTCAAAAGTAGCAGTGGCCTGGTGAACTGTATGTCGCCAGCTTTCATGGTCAGCAGCAGGTGAGGTTTTTTTCAAGGAGTCTTTATATCTATTTCAAGGTGACACTATCATGGTGGTCAGTGGACAGCTCACCATACAGTGCGACCTTTGGCAGGCAATGATCTTCCATCCTGGATATGTGCCCTGCCCAGCATAGCTGTATCTTCATGAGTGTGGTCTCAATGCTGTTGATCCCTGCTTGTTTGAGTACTTCATTGTTGGTTACAAAGTCACTCCAGTCGATATTGAGGATGGTGCTTAGGTAGCGCTGATGGAAACATTCACTGGAGGCAGACATGGTGGCTGTATG
This sequence comes from Unio delphinus, assembly GCA_029339505.1. NCBI lineage: Eukaryota > Metazoa > Mollusca > Bivalvia > Unionida > Unionidae > Unio > Unio delphinus. The sequence continues at coordinate 17,599,743 of JAQISU010001238.1, forward strand.
TGACCCAGGTATAATTGTATAGGAGGGTGGTCAGTACGACAGCTCTGTAGGTGCTGATCTTTGAAACCTCTCGATACTGGCGTTGTACTACACTAATTTATAAAGACTGCCAAAGATGCTTGTTTGCCTTGGCCAGTCTGTTGTCTCTTTGTTGATTCTTGCATCAAAGGAGATCATACAGCCCAGATGGTGAACTGGTGGGCTACATTCAGCTTGGTCAATGAAGATGCTTAGTGGCCAGTAATCTACCTTGGGTGCAGGCTGATGAAGTACCTCAGTTTTCTTTAGGCTGACCTCAAGACCAAAGAGATGGCAAGCTTCTGCAAGGCAGGATATTATATACTGTAAGGCAGCTTCCATGTGGGCAACAAAGGCGGCAGTATCTGCAAAGAGAAGTTCTCTAATCAGTTTTTCCAAGGTTTTGGTGTGGGCCTGAAGTTGCCTTAAGCTGCATAGGCTGCCATCAGTACAAAACTGGATATAGATGCCATCTTTGCCATTAAGATCTTCTGTTGCTTTTTGGAACATCATGCTCAAGAAGATGGAGAACAATGTTGAGGCTAAAACGCAGCCCTTTTTCATGCTGTTTATGATGGGGAAGGTCTGTAACAGGTCGTTACTGTTTCTGACCTGACCAAGGTGGTCTTCATGCAGTTAGATGACCATTAGGGCATAACCGATTAGCATTTTTCTACCGATTTCCGATTCCGGATTTTGGGCATGAAATTTTTCCGATTCCGGATACGATTCAATTAATCGGAAATGCTAAATCCGTATTTTTTTTTTCTAAAAAATTTCATCTTCCGTTTCCGGGTTTCTGGTATCTAGTTTTGCCGTGTCTAGCATGTTACTTAGTACTTTACCATATCCGGCTTCATTTCCGGTTTTAACCCCCCAGTTCAAATAGATTGCCTCACGGCGTGGTTGTGTTGACCATATGGGACTGTTCCGACTTCTTATTTAACTTTATTAACGCACTATCGAATGACACGCAGTGTTAGACACGGTGCTATAGAAATTCAACTTTATTATTTTTATTATCCGAATCGGTCGTTCCTGCCTTGTCCGACTCCGATTAATCGGAAGTTCATACTATCTGGTGGAATCCGATTTCCGGATCAAAAGTCGGTTATGCCCTAATGACCATGGTAAGGAACTTTGGAGAACAACAGAGCTTTTCAAGGATTTTCCACAGTCCAATTCTGCTCACTGTCAAATGCCTCTGTCAAGTCCACAAATGTGATATACAGTTCTTTGTTTTGTTCTTGGCATTTCTCGTGGATCTATCTCAGGGTGAAAACCATGTCAGTTGTGTCCCTATTGGCTCTGAAGCTGCATTGAAGAATGTTCTTCTGTAATGGTGGGTACCAGTCAATACAGCGAGGCTCTAACAAGGATTTTGCCTACAATGGAGAGCAGAGTTTTCCCATGTTAGTTTGAGCATTCAAACCTTTCGCCCTTGTTTTTGTACAAGATGATGATGACTGCATCTCAGAGGTCAGGTGGAAGCTTCCCTTGCTCCTACAAACAATGAACTTGTGGAGTTTGGTGTGCAATGCTGGGTCTCCTCTCTTTGATATCTCTAGTAGGATACATCTTTTCCTGCAGGTTTTCCAGTGTTCAGCTGTTTTATGGCTTTTACAGCCTCTTGCAGTGTGGGTGCCTCAGAGTTCCATCTTTGGTGGCTGTTGTGGGATGCGGTCAATAGCTGCCTCCTGGACTGTATGGCTAGTGCTGAAGAGGGTATGGAAATGCTCTGACCAGCAGTTCAGAATAAATTCCCTGTCAGTGAGTAGCTCTTGGCCATCTGCACTCTGTCAGGGACTCTGTATTTAGAAGGAAGGACAATACACTGCTTTAAACGCTTCATAGAACCACTTGTAGTCACCAGTGTCAACATACAACTGGATTCTTTCGGCAAGACTTGTCCACCATTCATTTTGAATTTTTCAGGAGCCTGCACTGGAAGGAGCTGCAGATAAGACAGAAGGCTATCTTCTGTAGACAGGATGGTTGAACGAGGTGTGCTTGGTACTATATCTCTTTTTGGCAAGCAGTTCTTGGATTTCTTGGTTGTTTTCATCAAACCAGTCTTCGTTTTTCTTAGTGGTGAATCCAGGCCCAGACAACAGGCACCCTGATAAGAAATCCATAGGTCAAAAACCTGTTGTCTGCAGATGTCAAGCCCTTGGTCCCAGCTTGAACACATCCTTTGTTTCCTAATCATTAATATTGACAAGCTGCCAGCTCAGTTCCATACTTTGTTCAACAATTAGTTGATCTTGCTGCCAGCCTTTAATTTTCCTGCCTAATCATTTATGTTGGCAAGCAGCCAGTTCTGGCCTGGACTTTATTCAACAATAAGCTCATCTTGCCGCCAGGCTTCAATGTCTAGGTTGGATTTTTAAAAAAAATCAACAGGCTTTTGTTTGGTCATATCAAGTTGGTCTCTTGCAGTGATTGAAATTAAAGCAATTTAACCTGATCGATTCTTACATTTTCCAAAGTGATTGGTGATTAAAACAAGCTTAATGTACTGTGAAAATTTCGTTTTTATCTTTATATTTACAATGGCTACAAATAGCATTTAAAACACAGATTATATTAAGTCTCGTGAAACTAAATATCTGGCTGTTAAGGAAGTTGAGGACAGAGCATCTCACAATGATGTCTGTGAAAAATATTTAGCTTAAACACCCTGTCATGATGGATGACAGCCGATGAGTCTATAAAGAAAGATTGCATTTAAGGTAACTGCACACCCAAAGGAAGAAGCAGAAGACTGCTAAATTTGAAGACATGGAGGAAGCCACAGCAAAATGGTTCAATGAAACCAGCATTGCACATTCCACCTTATCCACAGATCATGATAGAATCATCGAAAAAGCAAAAGAATTTGAGAATTTTGCTGCAACAAGTGGTTGGTTCAGTCACTTTTGCTATCCTAACAAAAAAAGATAAAACTTAATTTTTTATATAATTTGTTGCTCACTTCACCTAACAGTAAGAGCCCTCTCTTTATGACAAGAAATATTTCAAATTGTTAAAGAAAAAACTTGCATGTAAATGATTTTAATTACATAAATATTCTTGAATTTTCTTTTTCTTCTCAAATATTCTTTCTCAAAAAAAAAGTCAAATATATCAATCATTTTCATGAAAATGTGAATTATGTTTAATTAAAAAAGTAATCTTCATTATCGGAAAGTTTTGTTTGTAATGGACTAAATTACAGATTACAGTAGTCCTCCTCTTTAATAGCAACCCTTACCAGCAACCACCCGCTTCTTACGGCCAGAATCCCTTGGCACAGATGAGTTTGTATTTAAAAGTACCTCTCAAGAACTGCCACCCCTCTAACGTGACCAGTGGCAAGCATTAAAGTACAAAAAAATGTAAAATGTCCCCCCTCATGAGCAGCCACTTTTGTTTCTTCAAATGTATCCAGAACCAATGATTAATTCAAATCTTGATGTAAGGTTGTTGTTGTTGTTGTTGTTGTTGTTGTAGAGTTTAACGCCATTTTTCAGCAGAAGATATGCTATATGGCAGCCAGTATTTATGGTGGAGGAAGAACCCGGGAAAAACCCCCGGAAAGAACCACCGACCCACGAGAAGCTACTGGCAAGCTTTCTCACATGACTACATTAGCCAAATCTTAAACTCGAACCCACGCTGACAGAGGTGAGATGGCAGTGATCCATAACGGAGAGCACTTTAGACCACTCAGCCACACATACAGTAAGCAATTGATTATCTCTATCGTTGATAAATGTCTCCCAGTGTCAAGTTTCCATTGGAAGTGTTTACTAGAGATTAATAGTATATCATTATCTATAAAAGTCGATGTTTACAGGAAATGGGCTCAATAATTTTATGATAGAGTTTGGGGCTTAACACCTATGTCAAGTTCTTCTCTTTGATGATTATAACCAGACGTAATTGTTAAGATTATACAAGGCTCAGCATAGGCTAAAAATAGATTTTGTGCATTGGTACACACAGAGAACTTTGAAGAAAACAGTTTACCAGACAAAGACCGAAAAATCATGTGACATCACATTTATGGCTTCTTTACGAAGACTGCATTTTGTCCACTTAACACAAGTTTTGTCTGCATAATTAAATCGCATACAGTTAGCAACAATCGAATAAATCATTACCAAACATGAACATGACATCATGTTAACGGAGACATTATTTCAGAAGAAAGTCTGTTATTCTACTCAACGACATCAGGGGAGGGGGAGCTTGCCCAACAATTTTATGTAGAAAAGACTCGAAAAAAAAGTTTATGTTGAAATACCTCGAATAAACAAAGTCATAACTGATAAGAAGATTATTCAGCAGCAGTGGAAAAATGGAGCAAATAGAAATATAATTATGTATGTACCAAGATGTAAATGACATTTCTGAATGCATCTGCAATGTGCATGAAAACAATACCGCTCACATATCACACTAATGCCAAGAAAAAGAACTATTAATGTATATTCAGTTGAAATAAGTTTGTTATTATAATTATTAAATGCTTTGAAGCATGTAGCTTTCTCACTATGTACATTGCATATACTTCTCATAAAAATTTAGCCCCCCCCCTCCCCCTGGAAAGGCCACTTTACCGGTGCGGAAGGGGACTACTGTACCTGTAATAAAAATATGATTTTCAATTAATTTTGATTACTTACATACTTATATAAAGTAGATAATTGCTATTACTCATTACACCTACCCTAGGTATGTGAAACAGTTTGTTCTACTTATGACTTGTAGCAAACCCTCACAAACCATTAATCATGGCAGATCTACATCCATCCTGTCTGAGCTGGGCACTTTATACACATATATATTGAATAAACCTTACATTCTGGTATATACTATAGGCATCTTATACATCACTACATACAATAGGCACCTTCTACACTAGTATATACTATAGGCATCTTATATATCACTACATACAATAGGCACCTTCTACACTAGAATGTACAAAAAGCATATGTATCAGTATATATACTACTGACACTTTATATACTAGTATATATTAGAGGTACCTTATACACTAGTATATTGGCACCATATATACTAGTATATACTATTGGCACCTTATACACTGGCATATACTATAGGTACCTTAGTAAATAATGCATCTACATATATCCACCATCACAGCTAACTTAGGAATTATCTATATGTACCCATGCTTAATGGAAAAGATATTCTGATCAAACACCTAAGAGACAACAAACTGTTAAAAATAATTAATAATTATTTGTATTAACAATAGTAGTACATAATTCTTTTCCAACTGTGTAGAGAACACAGTCATCAATAGTAATTCAATATATATATTTGTATAATGGACATCTGTGTTCGTCTGGCCTTTCGAAGAATTATAAAATGGTTCCATGAACAAGAAACTGACAGGAAAGGAAAATAGTCCGTTGATTATTCCTGGAAAAATGAAATGTTAAGATATGAGAATTGAATTTACCTTTATAAATGGTGCTCTCTGCTGAATAACTACCAGCTTTTTTTGCATACTTTCATAAACTGAAACAAACAAACAGATTAGAAAAATGACAACAGCTTGATAAAAAGCTGAGTTCTCCCTCGTGCAGTTTTCATAAAAGAACTCAATAATTGAATTTATATTAACAATTAAATGTATTTATTTATTATTGGGTGCAGTGCATACCCAGCCATTTAATGACATCATCATCAGCAAGGTGCAGGGCCTGCAGTCACCAGAGAACTCCGTCAGTAGTTCACAATGTGTCTGTACAGCCTAAAGCAGCCTGGACAAATCATACAAGGTTGGCTGCACAATGACCCTGTCCTGTCCAAAAACAGTTAGAGTGGTCCACAAATGTGGTCGAAGGTTGAAGTCAGGAGGGCAGGCAAATGGCTTAGCTATGAGGGAGTGGTTTAAAATATCTGCTGAAGACCAATCATCACTCCATGCTGAAATAACTGTCATATCCTCCAAAAACAGACCTAACCAGATTGGATGTCTAAAAGCCAAGAAGACTCCTGGATGTAAAGTGATATTTATGTGCAGTAGAAGTTTCTCACTAGCACTGACTTTATAGTAATCTGACCTCAGCATATTGTTGAAATGAATAACAATGTGGAAAAATTACAAACCATATATGTTCAACAAATTTAAGGCATTCTGCATGGTGGTATTCATGTATCCTATTATTTGATTGTTCTAGTAAGGAAAATATTAAAAAAAAAATTATCATCATAGAAAAGAACAAAGACATCTAACCATGATGCATCAATAACCTAAATATAATATATATCTAAGAGGTTTAATTATTTCAGTGTAGTGTCCAGTCTGTGATTATTGGAGTGTGTGTATGTGTGATTTGGATTTTTAACGTGAATTTAACAAATTTTCAGTCATATCGCTATGATGTCTGCATTGAGGCAGTTTATAGTGATGACTAGCACTGGGTCATCATGCCAAAGAGATGTAGCATCCTGTTCCACGCAGTCACATTATCCTTACACCAGACTGACCAGTCCTAACACTAGCCTCCTAATACTGAGCAATTGGCAAGGAGCTGTCAGTACCATTTTTATCATTCATTGATATGACTCAGATAAAAATCTGTGACCTCCTGCATCCAAAGTGGATGCTCTAACTACTAGGCCACTCGAATGGTCTGTGACTATTGGAGTATTTGGCTATTTCGAAGATTTTTTTTATATATAAAATACGGAAACCAATTTCTCTCAATAGCATTTAGCCAATTTCTGTATTTGGTTTACTGCTTTGTAACTAAAATGCATTCAGTGGAAGACATGGCACTGTTTCCTCTCTCTCTTGGTAGGTAGGTAGGTAGACAGACAGCCGGATGGATGGATGGATGGATGGATGGATGGATGGATGGATGGATAGATAGATAGATAGATAGATAGATAGATAGATAGATAGATAGATAGATAAAACGATAGTTGTCAAATCTATTTGTCACATTTACATTTCTCTAACATGGCTTTGCAGAAATTAAATACCTATCAATAGCATTAATACCAAGATTGGTCTCAACATGCATCTCAAATTGGTTTAGTGCTTTCTACTGCTTATTACTGAGTCATCTACTTAAGATGGTACAAAAACTTAAGAAGTGCTTATGGACCTATTTTGAGCACAGACATAATTGACACAACTAATCTTATTTTCTTTTAAATCTCTAAATACTATGTTATCGGAGTAATATCAATTAATAAAGCCGACCAGCCACTCTATGGTGGAGATGCCATTAGCACACCAGCCGAAGTACGGTGGTGATTTGTAAGGATTTTATTTCTCCATCATGGAGCATTATTGAGGAGGAAAAAGTGGAGGGATTCAATCCCCCCACTGCATTGCATGGAGTTCTGACAAAACATGCAAGCTGCACTGTAGATGAATGAAATAACATTCACATAAACAGATCCAAATATATTGAACGGTTACTGAGCCATGATGATTACAAGCAATATTTCCCTTTAAAGATATGCAGCTGATCAAAAAGGTCCTAAAGAAAGTTGAAAATGGTGCCGAAAAGTTGTTGCTTTTGTTATTAAAGTTTTGTGCTTTAACACAATTTTTAGCGTAAGAAATGGGTGGCCAGTATAACTGGTGTAGGAAGAACCTGGGGAAAACCTGGAAAGAGCCAATGACCAAAAAGAAGCTACTGGCAAGTTTCCTCACATAACCATATTGGCCAAGCCAGAGAATCAAACCCATGCAGACAGGTAAGATTGCAATGATCTGTAATCATGATTGCTTTAGACCCACTCTGCCACTTGGGACCCCAGTGCAGAAAAGAAAAGCCCATTAAAGACATATCAAAGTCTGCGAGTTCATACCAAATTACATCATAACAGATTAAATGATTTTTGGTCTATACCAATTGCAAGCATCATCCCATGCATAAACATGTAATTAATTGCTAAGGGCCATAACTTGATATAAATATGTAGTTGATTCCCACCAAAATCACATTTAGGTACATGAGACAATGATCATACCAAACTGAATCTGAAAAATGTGTTGAACTGTTTTTGATGTGCCATTTACACGAGAAATCCCATGTGAAGTTAACTGTCAAGAGCCATTACTTATCCAAAATGGCATGGATGTTACAAAATCCATAAAAAAGCACACCAATACCACCTAGACAATGTTAAATACAATGCGTTGAATGGTTTTTCAACTCCACTTGTTATAAGTAACATACTATATGTGAAATTAATCTTCAAGGGCCATAACTTTATTCTTTTTAAATGAAGTTGTCAAACACTAAAAGTTATAACTAGATCTAAGAGACAATACATGTACAAAATTGCATCAGAATATGTTGAATGGTCTGGGAGGTATGGTGACTACAAGAATCAGCTGTAGAGGAAATATAAAAATTTAGATCTGAAAAGAAAAACCTTTAAAAGTTTCATCTATTTGCCATATGTAAATAACCTATAAAATGGCATCCAGTTTTATGCTATGGTTGCACAGCTTGGTGATTACAAGAAGTGTGACTGGATGGACAGCCTGAATGATGAAGATGCAAAAAACCTTGATGTGTGACTTTGAAATTATTCATCCAGCTCTTCAAAGTTAATATCGAATGAGCTTGAAAGCAAGACTGCTTGTTAATCAATGAAACAGATTGATTTTATATCTGACATGAAATAATATGCTTGCATGACCTAAATATTTCAAAAATATACTTTTGTGCTTAAACACCTTCAGTGCTCAAATATTTGTTGGTACTTGATAAATTGCTAATAAAGGATGCTAACTGCGTCCTAAATTGGGTTTAAAAATGCATCACACTTTCGACAAATGAATATATAAAGTAAAATCTGACTTCAAAGAAACATTGCCGCTGTTCACACCTGTGGGTCAATGATATATGGAAAGTAACTCTTTAAAGTTTTTTTTAACTTTTCTAAGGAAACACAGAGATGGGGAGGAGTACAGACAAATGAAACTCAAATAGTTTCAAAAGAAATTAAGTAATTCTATGATATATATACTTAAAACTCACATTTTATAATGTCATTTATTAATATACAATTTAATAATGTATATGAGAAACTGACTTGTAAAATCTGTTTTATTACATAATGTTTATAAGTTATTTTAGTTACTGTTGTAAAACAGAACAGATTTTACCCTCACAGCTGGTGACAATTGTACAAGTGGTAGCATCCACACTAGCAAAGGGATCGTTGCCAACCATGGGAAGAATGCTTTCATGATGGATATAGCCAATTCTTTTCATAGATAATGTGGAGATGAGGAGATCTGCTGACAACTGTCCAACATTTCCAACTGATACGCTGGTCTGAAATGAAAAATAAGGAAACGGGTCAAATTTCTCATGTCTTGATAATACCATTGTGTAAACTAATATACAATCAACCTGTAATAGTGGTGACCTCTATGAAGCAGCCACTTGTGCAAAATGATCACCTGCTCCTTAAACTCATTTTCTGTCAGCCCCATAGCTAACCTTCATAAATAAGTCTGACTGAAATTTACATGATACAATACAAAAGATAAGGTAGCATGTTACTACCATATATACTCAAATATAACCTAAGTCCAACTGAAAAGCACATAGACCCTGATCTGCTGAAGCATAATGCACCAGCAGTGCATATATTGTTTCTTTTACTGATTCCAAACTAACCTGAAACTACAACGATCCAGATCTGCTTGCCCATTATGTGATAGTACCCTGGTGAGACAAGTGTAAATATTTGGTACCTGTAACACCAAAATAATGTAGCAAATTTTATTTACAACCACTAATAGATAAAAAGATTTTTCAAAAACCAATCATTATGTTTAAGAGAGTATCTTTAATTTATGAGAATTTGGGAGTTTCTAAAAAAAGAAAAGAAAAAAGTTTTAAGCATTTGTGAATATTTTAGAATACGTGATTACATTGTAGTTTATTTTTCCTCATAGAGTAACATTAATTTCAGGATAAATTACCGTATATTGAAGAGTTAATCAAAAACATTATTCCACATGTTTCCATTCACTTAACATGTGTACCGCTTCACACATTGTGTATTACGTCACTAATTTTTGTGCTGAAGTGGATACATTATAGTTTTATTGTTTGATCCAAATTTGACGTATTTGTTTAATACAAAAAATAGGCTCTCTATTAGAGAAACAATTTCGATCAATCAATTGATAGATATATTTGATTGCTGTAGAAATGAAATGAAAACCAAAAAACAAGGGTTAATCATTACCAACATGAATTTAGTGGGTCTACAAATTTAAAACAATGTAAATTAGAACATATAATCAAAATGCTGGTTGTGATACGCTTGAGAAATGACAATAGACTTGAAAAAATGAGTTAATTTTTTGTGTTACTCCCTGATTTTGCTGTCGCCAAGCAAAATCGTCCCTTGCTTGATTTGATGCATAAGACATAAGTGGTCAAACATCACAGGTATCTTTTAATGGATTATTTTAGTGCAACAAACACTTTACCAATTTGTTGATCAAAACAAAGCCGGCAGGTAATTAAGTTCTCATGCAAGTACTCACGTGTTTTGATGTGACGGCTGATTGACTCTTTTCATGTTTTCATAAAAAAGATTATGTTGCAATTATAATGTTTACATTGAAAAGGAAATAAAGGATTAGAATGTGGTTTTCACACAGCAAGATATTTAATTGCTGTTTATTTCATTATCTGTTGCCACCTGTTAGCATTTACCGGACATTTTCATTGAATGCTATTTCACCAGACAGTTTATTTATGGTGTATTGATGGCTATTTATCAACAAATAAACCCTAACATAATATGTGACATCTTATTTAGAATTTGCAAATTTCACAATACAATATGGAATCGATCTTTATGGGCATTAATCACCATTTTTTATGATAAAATGAGAAAAGTATGAAGGTTTTATTTACCAATTCTTGTTGTAATTTTTTCACGTTCAGCATATTTTGAAAGATTCTGAAAATATATTTTTTCTTTGGGGAAAAATTGGGATCCACGCCAGACACCACATTATAAATGGGTTCGCGAGTTATCAGGGCATGAGTTATCGAGGGAGCGGTGTAATTTCAAAACATGTAATCTAATGGAAGGTTCTTTTTTTTTTTAAATTTTAAGAAAGTAGTTGTATTAAAATCCAAGCACAAAATAAGAATTTAAAAAATTGGGTATTTTACACTCTTGTCTGTGACAAAGCAATTTGAAAAATTAAGCAGTTATATTTCCCAAAAATGCTAAATACAAACTAAAGATACCAGACTGAGTCTTAATCATCATGCTTTTTGTATCATATGATTTAGTGACTTGCAGCATTTGATTTTGATATAATGACTCTACTGGACTGTTTTCACATGGATCGGGTAATTTCATCTCAAACATCATTAGTTTAAATCAATAGCATAGCTTATATCAACTGATCAAATCTATCATCATACAACACTGATCATAGTAATGGTATTCAACGTGCTTACAGCAGGAACAATACGCTAACAACTTTCGACCAGTATTTGCACACCTTCACATTTGCTTACCCCCACCCCCCAAGCATTTTCAAAAACAAAAAGCAACACATATATAGAAAAAACAGCACAATCCAACAATATCTAACTTGACTATCACTAGGGGGTCCTAAACACTAAACACTATCAATATGTTGGCATTTCAAATGAAACTGGAGTTTCTTTAGTAATGTGGTCACCATATTTGATTGGGCTAGTAGTGACAGATGAGATGTAGTTTGCTGACTTTGATAATCAAATAATTACTAAATTATGGAGCTACATCTCTTTGAACACATGTTGCCACTGGTATCAGGTAAGGATACTTATTTTAACCAGTGAACTTCTGACAAGTGATAGATTGGCAATGGATCAACCATAAATCATACAGTGAACCTTCTCTCAAAATCTGAAGATGTGGAATTCACAGATGATACTGGACTGCTGTCTCACACGCACTCCAGCACATGCTAAGCTTGAAGATCAATGCTGACAAGACAAAATGCCTGCGAATCAATACATATCACAATGCACCTATTCTTCTAGAGAGAAAAGTCACTGAGATTTCAATGAAGTTCACATACCTTGGCAGCACCGTGAACAAATCAGAAGGAACAGATGAGGATGTCCAACATTACATAATCAGTGCTGCTTTGCAGGACAAAGACATGAAGACACCAGCAAAACTTGGAACATAAGTTACATGTCTTTCACAATACATGTACTTGTTTCTGACAGATTATGCACATCCAATGGCCAGATAGAAACCCCAACCAGGAGTTATGGCTGGGGATACAACAGAAACCCATACCCAACATAATTAAGGAGTGCAAGAGTAAATGGACTGGATATTCCGTGGAGAGACCAGCCCATCATTGCTCACCATGCCCAGCAATGAACAATTGACACTGAACTTAATACTATTTGCATGTCATGTAGGAAGGCAAAATAGATAGATGATAACTGTGACAAATGGAACTGAAATGAAGGCCTTATGTTCCAGTGGGAATGAAGGTACTGTCGATGTCAATTCTACACAAGTTTGACAGCTGCTCTTAACAACTCGAGACATAAATACAAGAAAATCACCCCAGCTTCCAGCAATGCAATGTCAACAATCTAAATCCTAGACTTTAAAAATGTGTTCAAACCGAATCTGCAAAGCTATGAACACAAAAACTGGATCAACAACAACACAGATTATTACTTCAATAACACTTTTATAATTTCGGTTCATTAGAAACAAATAATACTGCAGATTTAATAAATTTACTATATGGCATCACAGAGTTGCACTGCATAATTTACTGAAAGACACTGGAAATCATTAGTTGACTAACAAAGAACATGTCTACCATGTACATTGTGCATTCTGACGCTGCAAGTCTGATGAAGAAAAATATAAAATCTTCCAAAACTTCAAAGGGGAATCAAAATGAAGGCAAGATCCAAAGTTGATAACGTCAAATCATGGGTAATTTTCAGTGGTTAATGAAGCAAAAGGAACTGCATACAAACCAAGTCAGTGATTGTGTTTCGGGAGTACTTAAATAAATAAATGTTTCGGGAGTACTTAAATAAATAAATGGTAAATGTGTACAAGTCATCTTACATGATATAAAAAAGTCGCAAATAAAAACTATATAGATGTATGTGTGTGTTATTTTTAATTAAAGTATTATGTACTAAAAAGGAAGAAAATTTAAAAGATAAAAACAAATAACCATCAGCTCCCCCTCCCCCAAGCAAAGAGAGAACATAAATAAAATTAGCACCTCATAGTATTGTGGCCTGGAAACATGTATTCCGTTACTCTGCTGCGCTTATGGCAGTCATTTATTCAACAAAACGCCGTTATTCATTATTTAGGTATGCAGAGAACTCGCCCCATGGAGAACTTGCCCTGGGTGAACTTGCCCCATGGAGAAGTTGCCCCACTTCGTCTGGAGAAGTCGCCCCAAAACCCAGATAACCTTTTTATAGCAGAATTAAAGTATCTTTTATGTCATTCATTTTTAGATTTTTATTTATACGCGATCACAAAAGAGATATTAACTGGTAATCATTAAAGCAATATCATAGTAATATTTCTAAGACTAAATTCAGTCTTTATATAATCTAATGAATGACGACAGTATAGTGATTAAAAAGGATGATTAGGCAAACACTATTATTATTATGAATCGAGAAGATTATTTTAAATAAGTTGAACGTCAATGAAATGATGAAAACTACTACAAACAGATTGGCGAAGATCCGTCAATAGAAATTAAATACAAAATTTCAACATGCATTACAGAAATGGCTTTTAAAAAAATCCGTATATGAGGAATATAATACTTTCCCTCTTAACATGCGTACACCTCAATTCTACATATTAACCAAAACTCATAATGAAATCATAAAAGTCTATTCCATGGCTACATGTATCTGTTAATTTCAATCCTGGTATTATTAGATGTAACATCACTATATACCAATTTTCTCATGCAGTTGGTATTGAAGAGTGTACAAATTTTCTTGATTACAATCCTAATAACAGCCCACTATCTCATGAAGATATTTGTATAATATTAAAACTTATCTTGGAAAATAATTATTTTCAATTTAATAATACGAAATACATATACATAATGGATACGGCAATGTGTATTAATATGGCTCCTTCATATGCTTCCTTTCATGGGTAAATTTGAAAAGGACTTTCTTCAAAACGAAAAGTTTAATCCATCTCTTTGGTTCAGATTTTTCGATGACATATTTATATCTGGAAGCAGTCAACCAAAGAACTGTACAATTTTATTGATCGCCTAAATATTTTCACCTGACAATTAAATTTACTAATACTGCTCTAGTACGCATGTTTCATTTTCAGATGTAAATGTGATATAAAATATTGATAACACTATCTCTGCAAATATTCATATCAAAGAAATTAATATCCGCCAGTATGTGGAATAATCTTCATGTCACCCCATGTCATGTAAAAACGGTACACCAAATAGCCAGTCGAAAAGATACCAACATATTATTTCAGATGATTGTCAATTACAAAATTCGCTGAATAAATTCCAAACATATTTACAAAACAGAAATTATCCTACACATATAATTGATTCTGCGCTGAACAAAATCCATAACACTGGGCTTTAAACAAAGCAGTATGTACAATAGACACAGATGTAATACCTTTCACAATACAATCGAATCCTTCATTATCTAATCTACGTTGTTTAATTAATAAATTTTAGTCTCCTATATTCATAAATTTATCAATTTACCAGCGTAAATCAATTATCGCTTAAAGACCCAATAATTTGCAAAAATTTAATTAGTACTACCGGTATATAGACAGAAAAGAACAAGAAAACATATATGTGGTCTTCAGTACATAGAACATAATATAACTTTAGCAGCTTGTCCTGGTTGTACTTGATGTTTTTGTTTTATACTGAGAATTGAAATATGGCGGCATGACACCTTTCATCATGCTAACTTGGTCGGCTATCATCAAGTGTTCCACAGAGTGGTATATCTTTATCACGTATGTATCGGTAACGTACGTATTATTAAGCATTATTTATGCTAAAATTAGTCGAAATATTACTTGATAGATTTATCAAGATATAATTTTCAGACATATATGAAACATGCTTACATTTCCGAAGGGTTTATTAAATCCTATGATTTTGATTTCACATTATTAGGACCAAGTAACATAAGTTACCCATATTAAAAATGATATGCATCAACAATAACCATTTATTTTGTTGTATTGTTTATAATAAAATGTACAAGTCAATTTTGAGCGCCTTTTATACTCACAAAATCCCTTGGTTTACAAAAATAACTGCTGTGCATAAAAAGTGTTACCTATGTATCATGACCTTTTTAGAATGATAGACGTATATTGATACAGCAAAGATGTATGCATTAAGGAAAGAAACATATATAATGAGTTAACGTGTCAGCGACATGGATTTGTGCCTCATTAGTGAATTTGGGTCTAGTACGCGTAATCATGGTGTTATTATATATTAATAAATAATGTAATCTTGTTTATTTTACATCGGTAATTTAGTAGCAAAATATTTTTTAAACTTCTCTTTTAACTTTAAATAGTTTGTTATTATTAAGAAATAATAAAATTATGAACACTGACAAAAAAGAAGAAATAAACTAAATGATGTAGTATGACTGATCTTTCAGAGATCATGCAAATTCTGCACATTAGCCATGACAATTAACTCGATAGCGACCGCATTTCTTGAGTAGGCATTAATAATGTGCTGTGTTTTTTTTTTTTTTATTGAGTTTAAGTATCATTTGTTAATAGTTAGCAAATCTCAATGAAAATTCAGATTAAATTGTTCAGTTAGGGAGATAATAACATACACACTTTAGCTTATTGATAGTCAGCGCCAATTCAGTCTATATTGGGTTATAAAAGTCAATGTCATAACGTCATCTCAGTATGACTTTGGTTATTATGTTGAAACCATTTTATATTTAAAACTGCAGACATCCCATCATTCTTACATCCTCTCTTATTTTTCCAAATAAAACGCATCTAATGATTTCAAGAACAGAGTGAAAGGGACAGATAACACTAATTTTTCGTTAAGTACAGAAGCGGAGTTGATCAAATGGAAAAGTTGAAACAAAATTGCAAATTTTATAGATTTAATAAGTTACTAAGTTGAAGAAAAACAACAATAAATACAGCTTTGACAACCACGTGGCGAAATCTCAGAATTATTATATATTATCCTTTAGGCGACTTCTCCAGGCAAAGTGGGGCGACTTCACCGACTACTATGGGGGGACTTCTCCTGACACCTGGGATGAGTTCTCCATGGGGCGAGTTCTCCGCTATTCCATTACTTACCATTCGATGCACGAATGACAAATCCTTCCGTCAACGTGCGATAGCTAGATAATAAGCTTTTTTTTTTAAAAACTTGGATTTTTAATTTTCAGTTCTTGGGTTTTAAGATTACACTATTTCAGTTGATTTATATTTTTTAAAAAGAGTTTCAATTGTAAAACGTAATTTGAGGTGTCTTAGGTTCTTTTCAAGAGTCGTCCATTCCTCGAAAATCGGTAACACTTATTGGAAACCTGTTACAAAACAATAATAACATCTATATACGGCATATCACAGCATGCTTTACTATACCAAAACTAAAGTCTTTTCTTCAAAATTTGGTGACGCATCCTCTGAAGAAATAAACATTTTCGAGTTTCCTGCTAAATCATGCCGGGTGACTACTTGGAATAACGCCCCAGTTTGGAATCTCGAGCTGTTACGCTCGTTCTCGAAAAAGATGAGATGTCCGCGTTTAGCTTCACCTTTTGATTTGCTTTGCCGCTTGTAATAACTGACAGGAACAATTTGTAAACATTCTGCATGGACAAATATAATAGTAATAAGACTACGAATAACTATATCACTCTAATGCATGCAAATAGTGTTTTGTTTGTTTTTTTAAATTGGAAAATAGGACAGCATTGTCGCTTAACTTAAAGGGGACAAAAATCTCGACCTGCACAATTTTATTGTAAATAGAAGGATGTTCAGTAGTTTGTGCATATAATATATCCCAACTATTTTTTCTTTGTATCAATTATATTTGCACAAACTTTTCATTAAAAAAATATACTGTCATGTATTCCGAGATCAAACGGAAAGAACCTGCAGAGAATTTGTCGGTCTCTTTAAACACCCCAGTATTACATATATTCACATCAAATCTCGCAGAAACGTATCAAGAAGCGGAAAAAGGAAAAGAAAACACACATACAGACCTTATTACTATCAATGATGGATAGTATTGGTTGATGGCCCTATTTCCGATAATCTACGGAATATAACATATGCATACAATTTTATAAAACTTTTTTAAAACATAAATTCCTCATTGCAATGCACCATAATTCTCTCATTTTTGTAAAAATTGTTGATACTGTACTCTTTAATTGTCGAAATAAAGGAATGGAAGAATAGTTAAATTGATTTTGAGATAATCAAATTATTTTACATACAATAAATCTGCTATTATGTTTAACTTATTTAACGACTTATTTATGGTATTGCTAATTATTTATAAATGTTGATAAATATTCATGTACTGTACCAGAACACTCCTCATTAAAACAGGAGTTATTTCCCTTGTCAACACCTGACCTCGCTAATTTTGTGTTGGGTTTTTGTGTGTGTTGTTGTTGAAATTTATAGTAGGTATTATGTAAAGTTTAAGGTGTTCTTGGGTTGTCCTGGGGTATTTAGTGAGACCCCGAATTTGTTAGCTTCCTTCCATACTAGCATTATCAATGTGTCTTGGGCAAAAGTCGTCTGGCGGAGCCCACCCCTCTACAGACCAATGAGTTGCCAAACGAGGATGTAGTACATCATCCAGCTGCCTTAGGGTCTCCACTCCGGATTTTCTTATAGGGTTTACTCCCTTTGCCTTTGGTTAACCAAAGCCAACCTGCAGTGCAGCAGGAGACTCGTGGATGTGCCTGTGCATCCATTTCACAAGCAGATAAAGCATCTGCCACTGTCCAGAGGTGCTTGAAGTTCCAAACTCCTCAAATGATGTTAATGTCCCTATTCTCAAAGAATATGTGGAGTCAGCAATAAGAGCACTGAAGAATGGGAAGGCAGCTGGAGTAGACAACATCCCAGCTGACCTTATCAAGATTGGGGTGGGCATCAGTGATAGAACTACTAACAAAAATCTGCAACAAGATCTGGCAGGCAGTTGAATGGCCAACACAATGGACCCTGTCACTGATTATAACACTCTCCAATAAAGGCAATCGCCAACTGTGCCAAAATTACAGAACTATCAGTTTGATCAGCCATGTTAGTAAGGTGATGCTTCAGATCATCTTGAACTGACTGAAGCCATAAGCAGAAGAAATAATGCTGAAGAACAGGCCAAGTTATGGAGTGGAAAAAGCACAACAGAAATATTCAATCTCAGGGATCTGTGTGAAAAGTACTCGCAACATCAACAATTAGTTCATAGATTTCAAAAAGGCCTTTGACAGTGTGACATGAGGCACTCAACAATGAGTTCATAGATTTCAAAAAGGCCTTTGACAGTGTGACATGAGGCACTGTGGGCCACAATGAAAAAGTACAACATGGGTCAAAAGTTGACCAATACCATCAAGCAGCTGTATGCCAAGGCTATCAATGCAGTAATTGCCCAAGGTTCTGTGGGGGACTGGTTCCAGACAACAGTCAGAGTATGTCAAGACTGTCTCCTGTCACCCATGCTTTTCAACATCTACTTAGAGCGCATCATGAGCGAAGCCCTGGAAAACCACTGTGGGACAATAAAAGAATAAGCATTGGAGGGTGTAACATCATCAACCTCCACTTTGCAGACGACATTGATAGGTAGGCAGGCAGTGAAAACGAGCTTACCACCTTAGTGAAGAACCTGGATTAAACATATTCCAGATTTTACATGGAGTTATGTGCTGAGAAGACAAAGCTGATGACAAATAGTGGCAAACAAATCTCAGCCAAGATGAAAAGAGGACAGGAACTGGAAACAGTGAGCCGGTTAAAATATCTTGATTCCATAATCATCGAAGAGGGATCAAGAGCAGAAATCTTGTCACAAGCATCACAAACAAAGGCAGCTATGTCAAAGCTAAGACCCCTTTGGACAGACAAGAATATCTGTCTGAAAACTAAAATCAGACTATTGAGAGCACTAGTCATCTCAATCTTTCTGTATTCATGTGAGACCTGGACCCTGATGACAGCAGAATTACAACGAAGTATCCACGTACCTGAAATGAGATGCTACACAACCATCCTTGGTATCTCTTATATGGACCATATCACAAATGAAGAAGTGCATAACATCATCAGGGACAAAGTAGGCCAATATGAAGACCTTCTCACCACCGTCAAAAGGAGAAAGCATAAATGGTGTGGCTATGTTGCTAGAGTCAACAGTCTATCAAGGGCAGTGTCCAGGGTTGCAAAAGGAGAGGTAGACAGAAAAAGGTGGACTGACAACATTACAGAATGGACCAAGGAAAGTTTCTGGAGACAGTCATTGGCACACGATCGAGACAAGTGGAGAGAACTGGTCAGATGTTCAGTAGCACAGCACCTAGACAACCACACTAGGTCAAGAGACTGATGATGATGAATGTATGAGTCATATTCAGTTTGTGCAGTGAAGTGTCATGTAGAAACAAGATGGTTCAGTGTGCAACTCTAAATTGTGTGAATATTGGCAGTTCTGGACAAGATTAGTTTTTCACATTTCCAAAGGACCCTTTAAGGAGATGTGTATGGGCGATCGCATTAAAGTGAGAAGGCTTTATCCCAATTCAATACACCAGGTTGTGCCAGAGACATTTTGAGCCTGAATGTTTCTGAACAGACCCAAGATCATTGCCCATGTCAGAATTTGATGAGTCTTTGTTCATCTTTGTCACACGAATCTGTCATGTAAGGTTGTTATGTTACTGGAATATTCTGCTTCAGGAATGTCATCCACATCACCGTCATTACTAACATTTGCCGTAATTTAAACATTCAAGCACAGCCAACTCAAACAATGCTTGACTGCATTTTCAATGGTATATGGGAACTTGTCCCATGGAGAACTTGCCTTGGGAGAACTCACCCCAATGAATCTGGAGGAAGTCGCCCCAGAGCGGTCAGAAAACCTATTTAATATTTATCTTTGAAATAAATAAATTATTTAAAAGATAGAAATGTATACCTTAGAACTATACTGTTAGCAACAAAGATGTCACCACATGGTGGTTACTGCATTATTGGAATACACGAATGATGTATTATATTATTATCTGGTATTGGCTCTCCCGTACAACAATGCAAACTACATACCTATGCAACTCCAGATGGTTTCAAAAGGGAAACTGAAACGAAACCAGACCGGAAAAACAAAAGAAAAACAAGAATATTTCACTTGTGAGATATGTTCAAAAACCAAGAACTAAGTGTCACTGCATTGTTGAATAAATTTTCAAGATCATATGCTACATTCATCTTGTTTGTGTAAGGTCAATAATATTAAAATAAATCAGTTGTAATTGAAAGTCTGTGTTCATAAAAAACTCATTAGATTTATTACAACAACACAGAGAATACCATGATTTAATGTTTTAAACAAATGTTACTGTTACCTTTCTTGATACAAATATTATACTAACATTATTCATTAAGCGGTAATTACTCTCAAACTAGGATCAGGCTGAATCTGTACAAATTGCACTCATTCGGCCCAGATATCTGGCTGATTCTCCAAACTTCCAACCTGATTTGGACCATGTGAAATATTATTTTTTTTTATCCATGATTTAAATGTGACATTTACATTTTTTGTTAAAGTTGATCTTCTCACTATATCCCAAGTATGTTGAGCAGTTCAAATATGCATTTAAGGTAACAAAATCCTGATAGTATGCGTGATCATGATGTTGTTATATCAAATAATAATATATCAAATCATATAATGTAATCCTGATTATAATGCATCAGCAATAGTAGTGAATTATTTTTAAAACTTCTCATTCAACTTTAAATAGTTTGTTTTATTGAAAAATAATAAAGTCACAAAGAAAAAATAAACTAAACGATATTGAACTCTGTGGTGACCGCATTTCCTGAGTAGGCATAAATGATGCTTTTTATTGAGTTCAAGTATCATTCGTCAGTGGATAGCAAATCTCAATGAAAAATCAGAATAAATTTTTCAGTTAGAGAGATGATACAATGACCATTTGAATTCTTTATGGTCAGCACCAATTCAGTCGATTTCGGGTTATAGAAGGCCATCATGCTTACACCTGCTCTATTTTTCAATTAAAATGCATCTAATGATTTAAAGAGCAGAGCAAAAGGGAAGAAAAACAACAACAAATGAAGCCTTAACAACCATATGGTGACATCTCGGAATTAGTATACATGATAGGTCCTAACTGGAAATTGCCTTGAACATTCGCTTCGGAGGAATATCCGGTTTTTTGGTACTACTCGAAAGTATTCGCCTCGGCAAATAATACACGCACAAATGGTTACAAGTAAAATATTCAATAAATATCAAACTTTTAAAAAAGTTTTTAATACATAATAATTGTATTTAATAAAAAAAAAAATCATCTTATAGCCGAAATATACAGTAGACGGTACACGAAAAGTTTAAACTTCGCATACGATAATGAAATAAACGGTAAACCTACTACTCTGTTCGTGCCTGGATCCGGCAAATAGTACATCCAAATACTTGGATTTGGTACACGCTGAAAATTATCTACTTGGTTAGGCCCTAATACATGATCCTTGGGGTGACTTCTCTATTGGGGCGATTTCTCCATAATTCATTATCAATAATGCTGGTGTGTACAGTGTCTCAAAGGATGTCACATCTGCTATTTGTTCAAAGGGGGAGGGAAGATATTTATATGAACATCTGATTTTAATTCTTTCATTTTGTTTGCAAGAGAGTATGTAAAAACCTTAAAAATGTTTTAAAATGTTAAGGGCATGTTGAGTTATTTGAATGTTGATTTACTGGATTGAAAATATATGGTTTTACCTCTTTAAATCAAAGAAATCAGGATTGTGGTTTGCACTTTGGTTTGTTTGTTTTGTGTGTGTGTGTGTGTGTGTGTGTGACTTTATAAGGTTTTAGGCAGTCATAACATTCAAAGTTTCAAGTAGTTTGATAATTACAATGTGAAGTCACAGACATGCAAGTATACTGTATCTACAAGATTGAATTAATGAAAAACATTCAGATGTTTGATATTTAATCAATGAAATAATACTTAGCACAGAAAAACAAGAAAACATAGGAATTTAACACTAAAGTAAAACAAGAATGGGATCCATTTCAATATGATTATCTCGTCAGGAGTAGAGGCAACAACACATTTTTCAAAATGGCTGGATGTCAGATTAGCACCTTTTTATTTTGGATCAATTTGACATCACAAGTCTTAAGGAAAAAGTGAAAATATTTTAAAAGTTTGTTGCCAGGTTGGCCGAGTTGGATGTTAACACATTAACGCCTGGAGGTTTTTGCATGAAATGTGAGTAGGAAACACATTTTGGGGACTATTTCTGAATACATCCTAATATATAGACTTCCAAGCAATTTTCCATTAGCCCAATGCCTAGTTTTGCTTAAAATAAAAATGTTTTCCATTGGTTACAGTAGGTTTTGTTTTGCTTAACGGACCCATAATTTTCGTATGGAGAAGACTCTTTATTAAAAATGTCCACCTTATCCTACCCTTTGCACAGGTTCTCCTGTCTGTGTGCACTTCAGACCAGTCTGCCTTGTATCTGAGGCTATAGAGTCAAAAATCTGGACACAAAATCGGAGTCCGACCATGGGCGAAATTTGGGTGGGAAAAAAAAAAGGGTCTCAAAAATTAGGTTTTTCCCTTCGTATTTTCACAGGAGTCTGACATTTTATCAATAAAGTATGGTGAAATCTCTGACAACACAAATTACCCTTATTGGTAATATAAATAAACACAAGGAATGCAAGCGTGACCACAACCCTTTGCTCAATTAGACTTTTTCTCACGAGTCTGTTATCGCTTCAGAATCGCAAGAAGACTGAAAAACTACACATATACATTCAAAAGACAGTGATGTACCAACGCATAACTCTTAAATGACCATGTCCTGAATCCAATCGGCGAATTAACCTTAATTTTCAACATTACGGTCACAATCCCTTTCTAGCAAAATCAGTCTGACAGAAGTAGCCCATTCTACCAGTTTCTACCCTGCAATAAATATGCTGAATAACATGATGAACGTAATTTCACAAGATAAAATGCTTATCTTAATTTTTATTTCAGATTCTATCATTTTATAAGTTTATTTAAATTTCCAGAACAGAAATATGTAGTCAAAAGTTCGGATAGTAGAAATACCGGTTTATGACGTCATCATTAAATTTCCCTAATATTCAAAGATAACACAGATTCTGCGCCATGTTCGTTACAATTATTAGACACTAATGCATTCTCAACTGTACAATTAAATTTTAAGCAAACCAATGTTTGTTTTCATGCCAGCCCTGAACTCATTTTGTTGATACAAAACAAACAAAGATTAAGGTAGAAAAAGGCAAGACAAAGTTCTGTGAAATCATTGTCTTAAACATTTAAACATAAGTTTGCAAATATATTGTATGAATTATGAAATGAAAACTAAAATCAGACAAATCTCAATACATTTATGGTTTAAACACAATTTCTTTCCTTTCATACACTACTATTCAACCTCTATATTGTGATCAGACTTGTAAATATTAGCTCAACTTCATTTAGGATTGTTTAAATAAAAATTAAAAAACAAATCTGGATAAGATTGACATATTTATTAGTCAATTTGTATCTTTCTTGCTACAAACATCTACATCCAATAATGTTTACATGACAGGAACAAGAGTAATGAATTACCTTTTGTCTTTGCAGGACATAACAGAACTACCCACACTGACATGACTGCAATGATAATGAGTGTACTCCTATATATGCTATATAGTTGAAACCAATTAGTTTTGTACATCAGATTCTAGCCTGTAGTTGGGATTTCAACATAGAGGAATATCCATTCAAGAACAAATTTAATATCTACTCGTGTATAACATTCAGATCTGCCTTTACATAAAGAGCAAGGAAAATAGTCTCGGCTACTTGACTGAAATCATTCGTAAACCCAACACCTAGACCATAATTTTGCTTATTATCGAACAGCAGATGTCATCTAGCTGTGCATAAAGCAGGATCTATGCTACTTGATTGAAATCATTTATCCAGTGAAAATGTAAACCATGATCTGCAGGCTCATTACATAACAGACCACATCACTGTACAACACTCAGACTGTCTTCACATAATTTACAATCAAATATTGTTCTATGCTATGTAACTGGTATTATTCATAAAAGCAACACATAGACCATGATCTGCAGGCTCATTATGTAACAGCACATCTCTGTATAACACTGACACTGCCTTCACATAATGTCCAAGCAAAATAAGGGTCTAATCTTCTTGATTGAAATCAACCATAAAACCAACACCTAGCCTGATCTGTAGACTCATTATGTAACAGTAGATCTTATGCATGATATACACAAGCAAATATATAGATTATAAATGATGTATAACATTTATAATGGTTTGCACAAAAATGGCTGGTTAGTCGAATACATGCTTGCATTTTTACTTTAGAATTGCACATGATACATAAAGAAAAGTAAATAACAAATATGTGTAAGCTATTTATACAAATAAACAAACTGCAATCTGATGATAAATGTCAATGTTTCACACTAATGACAAATTAATGAATCAGTCAGAACTGCATTCAATACATACTTTGCATTGTCACTCCCAAATAGAAGCAAGGTTCTAGCAAATGGCCTGATATCTTCACAAGTTTAAAACAACACCAGCCATGCACTGAATTTTGCCATTTTTTATGCTACATACAAAATTAATGAAAAAGTACACCTTTATGCTTAGACAACATCAATTGTGCAGTAACAAGTATTTAACAATATTTAGGATAACAGCATTGTGATACCACCTCATATTCAGAGACCCTATAGTGAGGTGCCTCTGTATATTGGATGATGATGTTCAGGAAACAAAGTAAAGTTATGCAGTTCATTTTGAAGCGACTACTATATGAACTTCTTGCAAGCTGAATCCAACTTCAAACTTCATAGATCCCGATTTGCCTGCTTGTAATCCTTGGGACAATGCAATTTTTGGGAGTACTTAATACAACAGAGACAATGATTTGCCAACTCATTATGTGATGGTAGATACTGGCCTATGTTGTTTACATTTGAACTTGACTTAAAAGTGAGTATATATGGTACTCTTTCATTAGATATTTATGTAAGATATTGAAATTTTTAAGGATTATGTTACTAAAATAGCCAAATATTTAATGTAAACAAATTGTTCCAATATTTATTATTATTAAAATAGTAGATAGTATATGCAGATGCCTCACATGCTAACAATATTCCAGAATACTTTTCAATGCAATACAAATAAATTATAACAACACAAATATCTAAACACAAAGTTGCAGCTAACATATTTGAAAATACAGCACAATGAACAAACAATTTTTGAGTTTGTACACTATAAAAAATCAATAAAGATTTACAATGTGCCAGTAATCCTGGTTTCCTGCTTAATGAGTAACTGTTGAAAGGAGTAAAACAGGTACAACTCTAAGCCAAGCTTTACTTGGGGTCATCTCCAAATCAGTAGGCAAATTGAAAATCTCTTGTATCCATTGAAGTCATTTAAGTATGGTCTTCAAAACTTCTTCATAAAGTGCAATATGTTAGTGGTCAGATCTGCAATATTTCCATTAAGAACCAATTAAATATTGTATGAACTGTTTTAGTAAAAACTCATGTCAACACCACATTCATATAAGTAGTGATAATAAATTCTTTAAGATGACCACTGCCATTTTTATTCAGAACCAGCTACATATTGTAAATAATAGTGCTTTAGTGAAAATCTCATGTCAATTAGTAGGATCAGTCATATCATGATTTTCTGGATTGAGATTGGCAAAATTCTCAACTGGACATCATAGGAAGAAGTTTTGATGAATATACATGCACATCTGCCATATACAAGATGGCAAAGTTGGTAAAATCAGAACAAGAAAGTGGAGAGAAAACTTTATCTTTACACATATAGATATTTAAAATAACAATGTACCATTGTAAAACTGGTACAATGCCTGAAAAACTAACTACTAGCACTAGTAGTGATGGTTGCATTGCAGAGAGCCCAGCTCACCACAAAACAATTTGCTTGGTAGGGCCTTACATAAGAAATTCTGTTGGTTAACCAAAGTTCAGAGAAGGAGCATTCAGGTGTCATATTTCTTAAAAATTATGACACTGAATGATGAAAATCCAACTCATTCAAGATCTCATCAATACAAAGGTGCATGAAAACTTGGGCTGAAATGTAATATTCATTACTGAAGTTATGCTACTGAAAGGAAAGTTACGAGACCGGGCATTAGAATTTGCTTGGCAGGGCCTTGCACTGGAAATTATGTTGGTTAACCAAAGTTTGGAGAAGGGGCATTCAGACTGTCAGTTAACTGTCACAGGCCATAACATTATCCATGATGGAGCTGACAACAAAACTCATTACTGGCATATCTCGTGTTACAAGGCAAATTACACAATAAAATGCATCAAAATATATTGAATGGTTCCTGAGGTCAAAAGGATCTGCTCTACTAGAGATGTAATATTGATCAAAGGGCAACCATGCCTTCAAAATTAGATAAATAGACAATTCACCACAAAATGGCACCCAATTATGTGCAAAGGTTGTACAGCTAAGCTGATTATACACAATAAGCTTGAATGGATAGACAGATGGATTGAAAGACAGTAAAGGAAACAGTACAGCATCCCTGCACCTCAATGCAGGCCCTGAAAGAGCGAACTCAGATTTTCCATTTAAAAAAATGCAAAAGAAATCAAAAGTAGAACGAATACAGAACAGTAAAATCAGGCATTAAGTTTAGCAGTATGCCCAAAATGTTCATCTAGCTAGAATCAAGTCTTGATATGGATGAAAAGCTTTGGAATAGTATAAGAAATGAACAAATGTTTGAATTACATGCTAAACAAATTTTATCGTAGAAATATCTACTGAATAAAATATATGCACAAATGTTTAATATCTTGATAATGCTTTCGTTATTTTAAAAGCTAAGAAGATTTTACTATTGTATGACAATTTTTCTGCAACATTTTTCGTAAAGTGAAAAGATATGATCCCACCATTCTGAAATTAAATAGACTTCACAGTGAAACAGTTTTTTCTACAAATGAATGCTTTTCATCTGCTCTGCACATGAATACAACTTAAATTTAGGAATGACATGACGCCCAATTATCACAGACGTGAAGAAATGTGGTCACACTTGCAATGAATGAAGCTCTTGATCTGCAGAGATTATCAGTTTTTCCACACATTTAACAACATCCACCACTCTGTCCAGCACTTCCACCACCAGAGGGCATGTTGGGATTGGTAGGTGAGTGTTGTGGCCCAATTTTGATACCATTGGCCTATTGATAAAAAAAAAAAAAGAAAAAAAAAGAATCAGATACAAATTTCATTCCATCTGATACTGAATACTAGTAAAAATCTGCCTTAACAGGTCTTAATTTTTTTTATTTTTTTTTAAAAATGTGCAATTGCTGCACCATGTTTTTGAATGCAAAATGTCACTGGATATCAAGCAATAAATTAATTAATTGTTGAAGAGCACAGCTTTTAACTATATCCATAACGATTACTGATGCCAAGTTCAAACATAAAGCTTAAAACTTAGGTTGTCTTAAAATAGCTCATAAGTTATAGTTATTTAGCTTCTTTGTCAAGAAACGAATTATCAAACAAGAGATTCATTGAATCTAAAAAGCCAATTCAGTTAATTTATGTCCCCTGACAACTATGATTCATGGTTCACTAGGAATTGGAGCAAATGTGTAGAATAGGGGAAAATGGTCAGTAACTTTGACCCTGAAGATCATTGACTGTCATATGTGAGATGCCATGACAGTGGGATATAATTGTAACATGATTAATCACACCTCTTAGTGACAAGGAACAAGTATACCAAGTATCATCCATTAACTTCAAAAGTTAAATATTGAAAAGTGTTATGGAAACCTTAAAACATTAATCTGTAACCATGATGATGCAGATAAGACAAAATGTGGCACATCAATACACTATTTTCAAGTATACCTAGTTCCACCCATTAATTTCAGATGGCTTCATAGCTTGAAAAAAAATATGTAATTGACAGATTGAGGATGAATGGACCAACAGAAACATAAAAAGGCTGAGGGTTCTAAATGCTGGAGTGTACATTAAATTTTCTAAGAATCTGTAAAATCTGATTATATATATATATATATATATATATATATATACCTCATTATTTATATCAAATACCCCATCTTGGATTTTCTGGTATATTTCTTTGGCTGTATTGATGAATGCCTGAAATTGAAAATGTTGATGATACAGTAGAGAAATCATTAGAACTTCAGCTTGTAGATCTTTCTGAAACCAACATAATAAGAACCATGCATAAAATTTAACGATCAAGAATTATCAACATCAAAAATATATTTTAAATCAAGTTTCCATTTAAAGTCCAAATAATCATTCTTAAAACATAACTACCTAACAAATATAACATCATCAAATTACATTTTGTCCAATGTTTGTCCCTTTCAAAACCAAAATTTAATATTTTTTTTTATACCACTGATATCCATCCAGTATGTTCAACTGGTCTGTTTGTTTTCTGAAAACTGGACTAAAAATAATACCAATTACACTTGGTGACCTGATATTTTGACAAATAGGTGAACTTTTGTTCCGTGCACAGACTTCAAACATATTCTATTCATGTTCTTGCTCTAGTTCCTGTTATGGAATTAATGACACTTTCAACACATGATAGGAAATACATAGTGGGCAGTATATTTGGCAGAGGAAGAACCACCGACCCATGCAAATCTAGTGGCAAGTTGTCTTACATACCCACACTGCCTGGGCCCACGACTCAATCATATGAGGACAGAATAAGATTTCAGTGATCTATACAGGTGAGTGCCTTGGACTACTTGGGCTCTTTGAGGAAATTATTTTTTGTTTGGCATGATAACCATAACAATCATCTGCACTTCATTAAACCAGCCCTCACTTGACTTAATGGATCAACTTTCTATTGTTGCAAATTCAAAGCCGTCAATTTAGTCACTTTGTTAACATCATAATACATCCCAGTAAAGGAAAACTTGGAAAACACCCTGGCTCATTTCTAATGCAAACAAATCTGCTAATAAAATCATATCCCTTCAGATTCCAAATTTTCTTCTTCTTCACTCCTGCATAATGTTTTGCAAAATACTTTACCCTATTCTTCATTAGGAGATGATGAAATCAAGTCGAGCCATGATCAAAATATCCCATTTTACTGTAAGTGAATGCCACTTTTAACATTAGAAAGCTTTGTATCTATTTCATTAATTCATGGAAATACAGTAGGGCTTTAACAGCTCCAGTACCCAAGTGACTTAGAGAATCAATTTATGAGCATGGTACTTTGAGCATAAAAGATTAAATATAGTTACAGAGAAAATACAAGGTAGGTACAAATGCTAGTTAAAGCAACTGATGGTATTCAAGGCAACCATGCTCAAAAAAATATGATTCTACCCACCATAGAAATGTGTCATTAAATAATAGTTGTTTATTTCTTTCTACCTCTTCAACATTAGCAGCAGTCTTTGCTGAAGTTTCCATAAAGATTAAGCCATGCTCCCTGGCAAATGCTTCCCCTTCTTCCTTCTTCACATCTCTTCTAGCCTCAAGATCACTGAAAAGATTTTGTAAAAAATCATGTATCTCTGTCCATGTATTTATTATGTCCATCAATTCATCCACTGTATTGATCCATGTAGTAACACCTGGGGACAACTTTGAAATGGGGAGTTTTCTTTAAAGTGAGCATGTGCTTTATATACATCATTGCATGTCCATTTGACAATGACACTGAACCAGTCTACTACAAAAAGTAGTCAGTTATTTTTGTTTTTGGAATAATACATTAGCAACAGAACATGAGCATATGGAATTGTTATGCAAGTGGGCAAGAGCAAACAAGAAAGGAATAATGAGTAGCTTTTGATCACTGATAAAATATGAAAAAAGAAAGGAATAATGATAAGCTTTTGATCACAACTGATAAAATATGAAACAAGAAAGGAATAATGATAAGTTTTTGATCACAACTGATAAAATATGAAACAAGAAAGGATTAATGATAAGCTTTTGATCACAACTGATAAAATATGAAACAAGAGGTCCTGATAACACTCACGTCTTTCATCACTTTTCAGTTGACCATATCACTAAACATGTTTATGAAGCACTGTAAGAGCACATCCTATGTAAACCAACTCAAAAACACTATCGCATTGATCCTATTTTATTATACTCTAAAAAGAATTCTTAATTATAACGGCAAAATAAATATGCTCAGACTTTTGCATGTAATCAACTCGTCTACAACCTTAATGATAAGAAACCCAACAGATTAAAAATACAACTTCAAGAATGATAACAAACACAGCCGATCAGATGCATGATCAACTTGTTAATATGTGACAATTTCATATGAAACTGCTCAAGACCTTAATGATACAAAACTATATTCCAACTTTGATCAAATTCTGACCAGAAATATGACTTTCAGAGTAGTAACATGCTCAACATTATGCAGGATCGATTCATTACAATGCATATATCTCACTCAACCAAGATTTGATATAAGCATACATACCAAGTGTGCTCAAAATCTGATCAGAAATCTGGCCTGAAGAGTCTGGTGCAAAATTATCTCTATAATACAAGTGTATCTCGTTATCGAACACAATGAAATTCCTGATGATATAGGTTTACATTTGATCTTATCAAACTTGATTTCAAATATATAGCTTCCAGAGAGGTATCAAGCTCAGAAGATAACCTCATTACTACTGTCTTTTGATAGGGAAAAAACATGCACCCTGCTTTTCAATCCAGCATAATGTTAAAAACTTTGATTTTGCTCCATTTTAAATGTTAAACAGCATTCTTCCAGTTGGCATGGTGCACCTGTTATGACTATGATCGTAAGGTAACAGAAAAAGAACAAAAAGCAACAAGTTTTGTAAAATTCAACAAATGATTCAGTTCAATCAAATATAAAGGTAAAAGGTAAAATGAACTTTTGGTATTGCAAATTAAGTCCCAAAAAATTCTTGAATTACTAATACATGTCCTAATGTATAAAGTTCTGAATAAACTTGAGTGGTATTCTAAATAATTTCCAATGATGGTGTTGATGTGCCTATAGTGCCCAGTAAAGTTAGCAGGTGCCAACAGTCTTTTTTAAAATCAAAGTAATATAATCCAGGTTTCCTTGTTTGAATTCACTATAATTCTGAGTTGGTTTCTTTCCAATATTACGTAGAATAATTTCTAGATAAACAGGAATATATATATATATATATATATATATATATATATGGCCCTCTACTTGACCTATGGTCACAATTAGAATTTTTTAAGAAAACCTATTACCTAATGGAAAATTTCAGTCTAAAAGTTTCCAAATGTTTACCTGATAAAATCTGTTACTAAAATTATGATATAGTGTGGTAAACTCAGACCATGATAAATGTTTACTTTTATTGATAATGATCCTAATATTAAATTCATACTCTGAGAGAAAATATTAGCTATGTATTAGATGTTCACAGAATAATTTTTAAAAGATTTTGGTCCAGTATACAATGAACCTGATTTTGGAAAAGGTCAACCTCAGGATAAAATTTTATATAACCCGCTGCATATAATGAAATTAAAAAAAACAACAACTAACAAACAATGAAAATTAAAAATAAACAACACTAATGTTATTTGTTATATGACATGATTAGTTTACACGAGTGCTTAACAGTTCTCTTTCCTTTACTATCAGTGTTTATACTCCTACATGGCTATGATGGTTACCTGGTCTCTCTCAGTGTGGAGATTTCTTACACAACTTAATACTTGCCGATCTTTGGTTTACTATATTCATACTGATTCAAGATCAAACACAAGCCCCTATGTGACAGTTCAGGTCCAGTATCAATATTCATTTTGGTTTGTTTTTGTGGGCTTAATGCAATCCTTTCAGCATATGATACATGTTGGCTAGTATATTTGGTGGAAGAAGAACCACCCACCAACCGGAAGCTACTGTCAAGCTTTCTCACATACTCTCCTGTGCTAATTGAAACTTGAACCAACATGGATAGAGTTGAGGTGTCAGTGATCTGAAAGGAAAGCACCTCTGACTACTCTGAAACATGGAACCCCCAATACTTATTTGGATTAGCATGACACTCTTGAAATATATACGTGTCCAAGCTAAAAATTACCAATAAAATACATTATAAATATGTTGGGTTTTCAAAACATTAGTTTCTGCAGATGCCTTTGTAAACAACAGAATTTGTCATTAAAGCATTGATCACTGCAGTCATACTGAAGCATCAAATGATGTGAATGAAAATATGAGAAATGAAATAGGAAGTTTATTTTCCAATGGAAAGTAAACAAATTCCAAATTTACTTTGATAATGGTGTTATAATTATGTTCAACACATCAATGCTTTAGTTGGTGCTGATAAACTTGAAGTACAAACGGCCAATGAAGAACTAATCACTATATAATCAAGTAGGATTATTCAAAATTGGGGTCTAATCACTATATAATCAAATAGAACTATTCAAGATTGGGGTCTAATCACTATATAATCAAATAGAACTATTCAAGATTGGGGTCTAATCACTACATAATCAAATAGAACTATTCAAGATTGGGGTCTAAGTTGAGGGAGAAAAAAATCTAAAAAACAAGTTTATTTCTAAAATAAAAGTCAATAAATTTAAAATTCTGATACATGAACTTACATGTTCATTTCATGATATGTATTAATGTTATCATAATAAAATATTTTGTACAGCTTCAAAGTTTCCATGACAGTGTAGCACAACAAGTTACTAGTCTCTTGTAATCCCAGTCAAATCATAGTATAAAATCATTACAATGAGGTGAAATTAAACGAGTGTATGAATATAAGCAATACAACAATATAATTATACAGGCCGGTAAATGTTGATTTCCTTATAAAAAAAAAGACTAGTAAATAGTGCAAGTTACAATTTAACAAATTAAATATTTCACAAGTGAACATAATTTGTGTATGCAGCTAAGCGAAACATGTGCAAAATCACCATATTAATATGTTATGGATATGTAAATTTCATCATTACTTTCAAATACAAAGATTTGAATGTCAGGATAATGCCAGTTAAGTAAATTAACAATGTCCCTTCCTTAACCAAGCCTCTGTATACAAGTAACAGTGTGTGGGAAAAAATTGCTCACAGCATGCTACCACTCTTGACTGTTATATTTTGACACCGATTGGTCCCTCCCTCATAAATGTGACCAAAGAAAAAGCCAGGTCAGGTCAGGACAGATCAGGAGATTTGCAAAACTTAAGAGTTCTGACTTCAAAAGAGGGAGAATAATTCTCATCGACCCAACTTGCATGCAAATGGACAAAAATGTTGACTCTAAATACTAACTGCCTGCTTAAGATTCATACTGTCTGGGTCTGTTGTTGTTTTAATGTCAGTAAGATTTTCCACATAAAGCAGAAACTTGTACATTATACCATCACACCCTTTATAACTTTAAGCCAAATTTGCAGACACCTTTCTTGTTATCAATATCTCCACTCTGTAACAAGTACAATTAAGTTCAGAAAAAAAGTCATTTGTTAGTATTATACTCTCCGACAAAGATATCATTCATCCCAGGCATTATAGATTACAAAGGCAGTTTGCGACATGTAGTTGTCTGGTTTACATTAATGTTTACAAAGGACAAAATCAAGTTTACTGGTGTTTGTGACAGCTTTTGTGATAGTCATTTATAGTAGTACCAAACACATATTTTACCTTCTGCTTGTTTGTTTCTTTATGGTTTAATGCCATTTTTCAGCACAATATAGGCTATACATGGCAGCCAGTATTAATGGTGAAGGAAGAACCTGGAAAACCCTTGATAAGAACCACTGACCCATGAGAAACTACTGGCAAGCTTTCTCACATACCCACATTGGCTGAATCCGAGACTCGAACCCACGCAGACAGAGGTAAGATGGCAGTGATCCGTAACGGACAGCGCTTTAGACCACTCGCCCACTTGGGGCCCCTTTTTTCTTCTGCAGGTGGGTGCCCACAACATTAATCTTATATAATACATTTTTCATCTTAATATTTGCAATATTCATGTTATTATTAATATTAGTAATATTATTGTTATTAATATTCTACAATGAAGATTATAATTTCTTATGAACAATAAAATAGTCACCAAATGAGTAGTTTTTGTTTATTTGCATGTGTAGTTTCAGAATCAACATCATGTTGATGATCTGAAATATGACTTGTACCATAAAATGGAAATTATGTTCAATTATAATGCTGGCAAATGCTGTCTCAACATGTTTAACTTGATCCCCATTTGATGCAGATTCTGCAAACATCAATTTCAGTGATGGCATATTTGTTTTTGTGGTTAAATTTCTTTTTTGAGACTCTGTTTCACAGGAAGACAAGAATATGCATTCATGTTCCTTTGAATTTGATTGCAACCACTTATATTCCTGTTTCTATCCATCACTGAATTTGTGTGATATTTCAGTTTGCATGGATTTTGTTTTGGCATTGAGAGATAGTCCTGACTAAATAACTTCTGATCAGGCAGATTACTGGTTCTAACCCATATTAACAACTTTAAGCACCAGAGCAGAACACACTGTGTGGAGAAAATCAAAGTAATGTTATTTGTTTTACCCTGATTAAGCTCTTTAGTAACCCAACCATAATCAATTAACATCTTTAATCCTTTTGGAAATCTGCTCACACATAGAATACACCCTGATAAACTTTAAAAATGAGGCTGCCAACCACGCCAACAGAATCAAAAGAAGAAAGAAAAAAAAACTACATTATTTTGCCCTGCTTATGTCATTTTAATCACTTCAGCACAGGCAGTAATATAATACACTGTTCTGGAATCAAAATGGGGGTGGTGGAAAAATTAAATTTATCAATAAGAATTCTCAGGGAGTAGGCTGAAAATTTCTGCGAGTGTTCTTGGGGAAATAACCTGTCCTGTGTGGGAGGTTTACATATATGCTCACTAACAGTCTATACAGCATGAATGTTAGCCAAGTGTTATTTACTGTGGTCAGACCTGGAAAGAGGGATCAAACCTGGAAAAGCAGAGGTGTAAAGCAGTTAACTATTAATGTGCTACCTAGACCTATATAGAACTGCCCAAGTTTTAAACTGACCCCCCCCCCTCTTAACTGCAGTTATCCATTTATTTTAACTTTAAATTTCCATCTGTTTTCAGATATTACCTTTTGTTACCAATCAACATGATGACCATGTTAGAATTAGAGTGTTGTCTTGCATCCTCAAGCCAAGTGGTCAGATGGTTGAATGTGTCTCTCCTGAAAGTAAATTAAGTCAATGTGTCTTTCAATGACATTCTGTTCTTTCACACAACTAAATGTCTTCACTTATTTGTGGAACATCAAATTGTGATTTCTTGGATGTTAAAAACTAATACTTTAAAGACCCAATGCACATTAAACTCACCTGTTATTACAATACGTCTCTACTCTGAGGCATATTAAACAACTTCAACATGACTAAATCAACAAAACTTGAATATTTGGTTCCCCATGAAACTTTAAAAATAATCAATGCAAATATTATTCCTAATTTCATCATTAGCTATTTTTGGTACAAATTGTACATATATTTTGTTTATATTCACTGCACACAAAGTGTTATACATGTATCCATTCAAATTAAAGACATGTCAGGAGCATCTGGAAACACTACCTCACTTCACTACACCACAAGTGTTAGTTTATTAAATGAATCCTGATCAGGTAATTAGAGATAAGAGCACATTAGAAATTCCCTAAAAATGCAAATGTCTTTCACCATTATTTGCTGACAGAATCACAGAAATTTGGTTGAATTTGGGTATTAAATTTATATCCAGTCCCTTGTCAGCAATAGAGACTGAAACTCTACAGGCTGAATAGAATTTCAAGAATTCAAGGTACATGTATGACCATTTCTTTATTTCAACCTTTGACAGACTTTCAAATTACCTCATGTGGTCACTCTGGATGTCAGTTTGGCACCATTATCAGTTAGGACCAAAATGGCATCATAAGAATTCTTCTAGTGGAAACCCCATTTTGATACGATTTTAAATTTTGAAGAAGTAAAAATAAGATTTTCAAGACATATGCCATGGTGGCCATTTTCAATTTAGTACTGAGCAGGTATCATATGAAGTCTTTGGTGAAATCATTGTCAATATGACCAACCATCTAGAAAAAAATGGCCAATTGTTGCTGTCATGTTAGACATTGGATCAACACCACTGTTGGTTACAAGCAACCAGATGCATAAGAAGTCACTGAATCACACATATGAAAAAACTTGACATCATAAGTTGTTAAGTAAAAACTCCATGTTGATATAACCATTCATTCAGGAGAAGTGGTGAAAAAAATTATCAGATCAACACAATCTTCAATTCTGGATTAACTATACATTGCAAGTTTTGTGATGAAAACCCCATAGCAAAATTATTTTTACTCAAAAGGATTTGCAATAACAAGATATTCAAGATGACCAATGTAGTGGATATAACAGATGTCATAAGAAGTTTTTCATTGAAAACTCATCTTGATATTACCATCCATTCAGAAGTTGTGATAGTATTTTCAAAATGACCATTGTGGTAGCCATATTGGAAGAAAATTTGGTAACACTTTCATTCAGGACCAACCAGACATCATAAGAATTCTTCTGGTGCATAAACCTCTATGATTTCAAGAAGGATACTGTGTTGATTATATTGGGCATAGTGGCCAGTATTAATGGTGGAGGAAGAACCCAGGACCCCCCCCCCCTCCCCCCCCAAAAAACCATTTACCAACGAGAAGCTTCTAAGTTTTCTCACATACCCACAACGACCGAATCTGAGACTTGAACCCACGCAGACTGAGGTCAGATTGCAATGATCTGCAATGGAAAGCACTTTAAACCACTTGGCCACTCGGGGCCTCTCTGTGCAAAGTACTCTACTATATTACCTCTGCACGAATAATTAATGTGCTGATTTGCCATTAAGTTCCACTTGTTCATTCATTATTCATAATGAAACATTTTTAGCATGTACACAATTTCCCAATACAGCTCTCACTCATTATAATGTGCTTTCTTATAATGCAATTCAAGATAGAATAAAATACTACTATGGGCCTCATGAACAAAATCATACCACTGAATGACAATAAGGATTGACAGAAAAGGTGAATATCATCATTTACTTTTCAAAGCACCATTTAAACCAAAACTAATTGTGCCCTGTACTCTGTATAATGCAATTTGGTACATAATGCAGCCAGCAGTAATGGACTGCAACTACCACATTATACAGGTTAGGAGCTGCACTAGGTAGATTTTTATATGCTCAGGCATAATTGAATTTGTTACGTTTCACTGTGAAATACTTCTGCCTGCATGTAGCAAGTGACCATTTGTATTAAAACAATTGGTCTTACAAAATGAACAGATCATCCACAACAACTTTTGATTATTATGTGCTTTTGTAAACCTTACAGTTATTCTTCTAAGTAAACATAAATTCAAGTCTATTAACCCATACCTTGTAATATCATAAACTAGCAGTGCTCCAGCAGCGCCCCTGTAATAAGACCTTGTGATTGAACGAAAAGATTCCTGACCAGCCTGAAAAACAACAATACATCTTCATAATCAGACATGATTTTGGCCGTTAAAAAAAAACCTGAAAATGGGAAAGGGGGCTTTGTGGGTACTCCCCCAACGGGATCTCAAGGGGCAGCACCCCGGATCAGGGAGTTCTGGGGGTCAAAGACCCCTGACCAAAAATGCATTTTACTTGCATGAAAATCTGCTCCTGGTACAACTTGTGACCATAATATGTAAGAAAATAATCATTTGAAAAACTAACAAATTTACCGAAAATTAGAATAATTTTACAATATTTATTGTCAAATACTATTGGTACTTAAGTTATTTCATGTGCATGTCAGTGTTCACGTTGTAATTAAGTCAATAATTAGGGATTTTTTGCTGCCAACATATTACACTTCTCTTTTTTCATAACAAATATGTAAAATAAACACCCAAATACATCATCTATATACCAATAATCCCATATATTCACTTGTCTTTTTGTCCGCTGAACATAACCTGTTGATATGCCTCTTGAGCTCTTTTTGTGGCCTTAAGAAAAATTTCTATAGTTCTTCTTTTTTGTCACCAATGGTTTTGCTGGATTTAATGTGCAATTGTTTCTTTTCCATCTCCACGAGAGCCTTTTTCTAGGGCCTAACCGGAAATCGCCTTGGCCATTCGCTTCTGCCGAATATCCGGTTTTTCAAAACTATCTGGAAGTATTCGCCTTGGCAAATAATACGCACACAAATGGTTACAAGAAAAAGAATTCAATAAATATCTAACTTTAAATAAAAAGGTTTTTAATACATAATAATTTTAGCTAATAACAACAATTTTCATCTTATAGGCAATATATATGGTATATGGTACACGAAAAGTTTAAGCTTCACATACGATAATGAAACAAACGGTACTCTACGGAGTTGCAACTACTACTCGGTTCGTGCCCGGATTCGGCAAATAGTATATACAAATACTCGGATTCGGTTCTCTGTGAAAATTATCTACTCAGTTAGGCCCTACCTTTTTCCTTTCAAGTTCCAGTTTGTATTGGCGACATGCAGTGCACATATTCTGACAGAGGCTTCATTTTTTCCATATGCAGCTTCATTTGTAGGTGCGGTTCCAGACTCTTTCAACCACAACTTCTGTAAGGTATATATTGCATAGGGCACAAAATGCCAGTCCTTGAGTGTTCAGTTTTCTTATAAACTGACCAACTAAATTTCCGTTGACAATTCGTTCCAGCCATTTTCTTCCATTTTTTTAAAACCTTTATCTAAACTTTTGTGTCATCGTCTCTAGAAAACTAGGTACGCTATATTTGCAAGCATGCTTCTTCTTTCCATTGCCATCAGTTTCCTTTACATGAAGATTCATTGGATGAATTTAAACTTTTGACCAATCAGAACACTGTTTACAAAAGTCGTGGGCTAACTAATATATGTAGCGAATACGTTACAAGGGTTGTTGCAGAATGGGACTGAAAAGAACAGTTAAAAACCGGGGGGGGGGGGGGGGGGGGGGAAACGGATCAGACGTTTTTTTTTAAAACGGACTATATAAAGAAAAATCGGATTCAAGTCGGGAGAAAAGCGGAATTCTGTTTTAAAACATAGAAAAATTATGTCTGCATAATGTAGTGGTTGACAAAACCATTACACATAGTAGCAAGTTGGTGTTGATACTGATAAAGAATTGTGGGTATCGTGTCACTGGTTCATTAAAATATGCAATTTTCTTGCATTCAGACCTTTCCAGAACACACCTGCATATAGCTTAAACACTTACCCATGTTTGGTAACAGCCATTCTAGCATGGCCACAGGAAATAGGGTTGCACTATTCCATGTGGATTTAGTCATCAGACAAGGTTCTGATCTGGAATATTATGTACATATAGCCAAAAGAACCCTTCAACCAAAGGTAACTTAATATCACCAAAAACTACCAGTAAGTAGAGCTGTACCGATGTCACTTTTTGCCGATTATGTCGATACAGTGCATAGCCAATTATTAAAATTGTTGATACCGATTATGAGACAGATTATTTCATTATCACAGTATATATACTCGCGTATAAGCTGAATAATTTAGGCACAAATAAAGGCCTGGAATGGTGGTGGTGGTGGTGGGGGCAGTTGGCTTATCCACGCACCAATGTCTAAACTTTGCAGTTTTTAGGTCTTTTTGTTAACTACTGTAACGGATATAAATCTTGGGACATGAAACAATAATAATACAAAGGCAAGTTAAAAAAATAATGTTCGGTGACCCGACCGTTATTAAACTGTTATAAAGTACTATCATCGATTTAAAGAGAAAAGTTAATATTCATCTGCAAAGAGTGACCCGTCCTCAGCGAGTAGCATTTAAACTTTGAGAACAAATGTAAATTTTGAGTACATGAAGAGAGAATCAGTCTGAAATACACTTGTATATTGAACAAATTACATTCTGGTTACCTTTGTGTAATAAAATCCACAATAAAATATTGCACCAATCACATCCTGATACAAAAAACAGTGTGATATATAATGTTGGCATTAGCACATGGTTGAATAGCTGTTATTTACATGCTTCATGTACATGTACTTAAATTGGCCTAGATTTTGGTCAGTCTCTTCCCTTCTTATTGAGGCTAATTAGGGGATGGTGCTATTCACATGGAAATGAAAAGCTGTCAACAGGACATGTATTCTCCACAAATACTTTTGTATCGGATGATATTACGAACATTAAAGCGACTGAACCAACCACTTGTTGCAGCGAAGTCTTTCCACTAATTTTTTTTTGCAAATGTTTCATTGAACCATTTTGTGGCTTCCTCCACGTCTTCAAATGTAGCAGTCTTTTGCTTCTTCCTTTGGGGAGCACAGTTACCTTCAACATAGTCTTTTTTTACAGACTTGGCAGCTTTCATCCTTCCTGAACGGGTGTTATTTTTAAACGAAAAAATTTCACAGACCTCTTTGCGAGATGTTCAACCATCAATTTCCTTAACAGCCAGATATTTAGTTTCCAGAGACTGTAAATTTAATTTGCGTTTTACACTGCTGTTGGTAGCCATCGTAAATGTAAATAAAGTTAAAAACAAAACTTTCACAGCAAAATAAACTTGTTTTAATCACCGATCACTTTCAAAGGTCTCGGAAAAGCGTAATCACGCGTATTTGGATGCTTTTTTATATCTGGGATTCAGACAATAACATATACAGGAGTTCTCAGTATGCATCAATTTGCTGGGCGGCAAATTTAAGGGTTAACTAGTCCTGCTTCAACCACCTGTTGAGTGGGAAAATGTGTTCATCAGTTGATTATATTAGCTGTTTACAATCAGAAAATTCAGTGGCTGAAAGACCCACAGATGTACATATTGTCTTTATAAGATTACATCTGAAGAACATGACCCACAAGATAGGCGGCAAGATCAAAGACTTGACTAGCTGCAGAGTGGTGAGAAAATGTGCGATATGACTGATTTCAGAGGTAGAATGACCCATTGATGTACTGGCGGCAAGATCAACTAATTGTTGAACAAAGTATGGGTTGGAGTTGGCAGCTTGCCTGCATAAATGATTAGAAAACAAAGGATTTGTTTGAGCTGGGACCAAAGTCTTCAGTCGACATGTACATAAATTTGGTAGTAATAGTTGACCAAGGGACTGGGAATTTGTTTTTTTGTCGACATAGACGGCTTGTCGATATAAGTGATGTCAATATAAACGGGTAGGACTGTATTTAATTCTGATTTAAAATTCAGAGCTATGTCGAGATGACTGTTATGATTGAATTCATATTTTGGAAATTTGTTATTTTTTTAAAAAATTTACATCGGCACTGATTATTTCTGCCGATACATATTGTTCTAATAATCGGGCCAATTATGAGCACAGGTGATTAATCGGTACAGCTCTACCAGTAAATGTACAAAATATACACTGATGTGTGCAGATGCAAGTGTCAGCAAATATTTGCATGTTTTAATGAATAGGTATGATCAGCCCCATAACCTTTAGTCAGTATCAGTATGGGTGTGGTAATTTATCAGCTTAAGTAGCATGCAGAAAGCTAATCATAATGGAGTAATTTCAAACCAGTTTTTTGTTACAAATATGTTTTTCTATATATAATGCTTTTTCTTTTTCAGCTTACCTCTGGAGATAAATGCAGTTACCACTTTAATTCAACTCATTCCATTGCAATGTTCATTAATATCATAATTTGCTACATGTCTTAACTTTCTAACTGTTACAATAGAACAAACCAACAAACTTTTCTTTACAATATTTACACACAAGATCACAATGGATAGAAGCATCCTATGTGAAAAAATATGGTCAAGGACATACGATTTTGCTGAAACCACGCAAATACAGCAAGTAAAAAAATAACACTCACAGTATCCCATATCTGCAGTTTGATTTGTTTACCATCTATAGAAATCATACGAGCTCCAAACTCCACACCTGAAAATAAATGATGTTTACTTATTGAAAATAAGGTATTATATGTTTTAGTCCTTAGCATAAGAGTGGGAAACTTGAGGCTTCAATCACATAACTACATGCTATCTGGTCATATCGTGGATATCTTCGCAAACTTGCAAAGATATATATATATATTATAATGGGGTTTATTTTAATAAAAACTAGATAATATAATTTCTCCCGTTTTGAAGAATTAGTTTCCACTCTAAAACACCTATAAAACATTGTTACTATGAATCACTTTTTGGTAAGTCTGTTAAAAAATAAATTGAGCAATTTGTAAAAAAAAATGGTTTTAAAAAACCCTATTTTTTTCAAAAATGCAAAAC
This sequence comes from Unio delphinus, assembly GCA_029339505.1. NCBI lineage: Eukaryota > Metazoa > Mollusca > Bivalvia > Unionida > Unionidae > Unio > Unio delphinus. The sequence continues at coordinate 17,642,645 of JAQISU010001238.1, forward strand.
CTGAAAGTTTATGCTAGTGTTTAATCAGTGTTTGGCTTCAATGTGCATACTTTCAATACATTTGGTCATTTAAACAAATAAGGGAACTGGTTTTCATGATATTCTAACATAATTTTCCACAACTTAATCAGGATGTTCCTATCATATTTTTGTTGTAGGATCACATTTGTTGCAAGGCTGTCTTCAGCCATTGTTGTAGCCTCTGAAGAACATAGGTTAACCTATGCAACCATTTTCATCAGTAAATTAATAATATTTCTAATATTCTCGACAGAGAACACACAGCATCCTTCCTTTTTGGTTCTTTCCTTAACCAGTTGTAGGTAATCAATGTTTCTTGTAATTTTGGTTCCTTTTCTTCTTTTTCTCTGAGTCTTCGCTTTCAGCTGCTGTGTATGAAGTGCCAACTATTTCCATGTCATTGGTTTGTGTCATGTCTTCAGTTCGCCTCAGAACAAGAGAGCTTTCCTCATGCTCTACAGTATCAACAAAAGCAGACAATCTTATCATAAATAAATTGGTTATCTTCCATTTTGACATTCATAAAACATGCTACTTGTTATGCTCTTAACAATTCTGTTATGGCTAATCAATTGATCCATTTATTATACCCCTCATTAAGACTATTAAATCAATACCCCAGGATAGTTCATGTTGAAACCACAGCAGATTTCAATCAAAAAGATGGCTGTACTCTAACACTGAATCTACTCTAGTATAGCATGAATGAGATCACCAGCAAAATGGATGCCCAAGCCATGATTCAACAAACTGGTTTTTTAAAATATATATTTGTGTTTTAAACACATACAACACACACTGGCAATAACAAACTGCAAATAATTTCCACGATTGGTTTGATACGTCACATGGCCATCTTTGCTACGAGAAACCCATAACCCCATAGCCTGGCAACATCTCAGAATGCATTATATGACAGGTTACAAAAAAAAAAAAAAATATCACTAGAATAGTAACCAATATTCAGTGTTGCACATAGGAACCCAATGGCAGGTGACATTATGTCCAGCACCGTCCATACGTCTTAGAGGGACAAAGGAAAATAACAGTACAATAATGGGCAAACAGTGCAAAAAACATTCTGCCATCTTAACTTCAGGTCTGCAGACATTATAATTAGAATGGTCAGTAAAATGATGTACAAAATTACTCTAAGTATTAATGGGATTAATTTGCCTAACTTCATTCTTTATTCAAATTTAAGGATTCAAAGACATGAAGTATACACTTTTGGATGATTCATATCATTTACATGTAGCTTGTTTCATACTACTATCATCCTGTACTGACGGTTCATATCTGCATCAGGATGCACCCCGAGTCAATAATGTGATTTTTTTTATCTATGCAATTCCAGCTCTGCATAACAATAATCTGCAATAAATCCTCTGATTTACGGTGTTATACTCAAGCAATCATCACATAACGGATGTTTGATATACAAGACTGGTTAACAGGTATTTGATTCTGATACAGGTGTTAGTTTCCATCTTTTTTAAAGAATTTGTTTTAGGAAAGCTACTGTTGATGACTAAAAAGGAGACTGATCTTTTTATGCTCTAGTTGTCAGACTTATAGGTACGGTAAATGTTTCAGCACAGGTTAAACAGATTAGTTCTGTTGGAAGTTACCTCACATACATGTTTACTGAGAATACTTCTAACTACAGTAAATTTTGCTAGCCTGACGTCTTACAATTAAATTAAATGCTAATATTTCAAGATGAGATTCTATGAATTTTACTGCACAAATAAATGTTCGATATTAGTTGTTTTCAAATTTGATTTAAGAGTGTACACAAGCATTGATGTATCTATCTGCAATGCAGGAACTACCAGTACTTAAATCAAAAGCTGATAGGAACTGGTACTACACATTACACAACATTACACATCAGGCAGTCCTTGCTGACAAAATACTTGCAAACTACATTACCAGTGTTTACCTTTGAAAAACACGTTCATTAACAATACCTTCGATGAGTAACAGTTTATGTTAAAGAATGCTCTTTTTATTTTTCAAACTATAGTCAATCTAGTTTTTACAACATCCTATGTACAGGTAAACGTCCAGTTCCATGATCAATTTTCACATCAGTACACATTGATATCATGATGACCCTAAACTTTCAGACATATCTAACAAACATGCATTAAAAATGAAATCTTGTCCTAATGTGAATTACAACACAAAGGGCAAATGAAGCAGTCAAATGCCAAATGTTGATACCACATACAATTAGTAGCTCATATGTCTATTGTGCAGCTCAAGAAAAGTGAGTTTAGAATCGCTTTGATTAAATGGCAGTTTATTTATTGCATACCACATAAATGTTTATAAATGTTGGTAAACATTACAGCTGTAGAGTTATCTTGCTATAACTCCCAGACTATGGCAAACAAATCTGATGTCCTTATAACGGTTTATCTGTTACCTCCATCAATAAATTCATTTTCATTATTTGCTACATAGTTTGACATTTGTTGTTTTAACTTTTATTCTAACAATTCCCAAATAAACATTATTGTACATGTACCAGTGAATCAGCTGGCATAGGTATCAGAAATACACTGAGCAATGTCAACTAATCCATTTGTAGCATATCACAAAGACTATAGATGCAGTTGACAAGACATTGTGGAGCAGAATCAACCATCTATCCAAAGATCAGATAAACCAACAAATTTCTAAACACCCCAAGGCAATTACATGGATAAAAAAAATGGATACAATGTGTGGAAACCTACAAATTTAATTGGTCACATTTTTTCAAATATAGAACTGATAACAAAATTAGCCAAAAGATTTTGTCCAAAATGTCTAAGACAGGGTAAGGTCAGACTAAACACGTTTGAAACTGTAACAAAAGACTTAGACACGTGAACATATCCATACTTACTATAGACAAGAAGCAAACAAGATAACTAAAATGAAGAACTAAATTAACGAATACTTTACCTATAGTTAGGTCATGGACTGGTTGAAACCTTTTATCTGTGAACTGAAGGAGAAGACAGGACTTTCCAACGCCTGAAAAGAAAATATTGTAGTACCTTAAAACAATAAACTTAATGTTCTTATCATTTATTCAAAAATATGTATGAAACCAGTAATTTCATTTGGGTGCACTATTGGCACATATTGACAATTTTTGTTTAACTGTACCATAATTGCCTGATACATTTTCAGGATTTCAAGAAGTTCAATTAATAAACTTTCTCACTCATCACCATATCCCACTGGAAACCATTTCTCCAATTAAAATGAACGTTTTCTTCCATTTGATACTGACTGGTCCAAGACTAGAAGAATGTCACTACTCTGCCTATCAAAATCTAAATAATCTGAAGCACCTGCAGGAAACAGGATTTAACATCAGAGGCCCAACTGATCACTATCAGTATTTGTGATTACATAAAAATAATGAAGTGAGGAAGGTAAATACTTGACAATATTACGATTTTTAAAAAAGTGGTCTGTTAAAAATCCACCAAGTTCGGTAGACTATGCAGTAGCCAGGGGTATGGACACACTATAGTACATTTTACCTTTATATACAACAGACAAAACTAGACAATTAACAAAAATATAACATGAACATAACACATGTTATGAACTTATGTTGTGATATATAATTAATTTATACAAATTAGTCTATGTTCTTTAATTCTTTTGGTAACTAATTTGTAACTTATAATATTATTAAGTTTTAGCCCATATACAGTATTAAAGTTTAATTATCAACATGTTGCCAAGGACTTTGCCCAAACCAAGATACACCCATAAACTATGTTGATATGTTCATCTCTTCTTAAGTCGATCCTGTGTAGTTGATTTTAGTTTTTCAATATTATTTTCAATGTTTTGCTTATTTTAAAGTTTAATCAACTAGCTTGCAAGTTGCATTTTCTCCATTTTTTTCCAGATTTGTTCCCCAGCTTTGTTCATTAACTGAAACATGAATATATTATAACAGTATCAATGTCCTTAAGCCTGACAATTCTGCATTATACATTTTATCCTCATTATTAACACAGAACCAACAAAGTCATCAAAACACCTCAACATATGATTATTCAACATGAATTTTTTTCTACATATTCTATAATCCAAGGGTGGAGAAATTTAAAAACAACATGCTTGCAAACCATACAGACTTCAAAATATGGCTGCCCAAAGAAAATGTATTAAACTAGCACATGTTATTAATTACATGACTATGTTTTAACTAAAAAAAAATATATAGGAAAGCAGTGCCATTCTTTTGTAAAAGGGTGTATTGAGCTTCTTTGGCAGAAATGGAGATTTTGTTTGTTGAGAATATTACACAGTATTCACAGTGATTATTCATAACTGACAACAGTTTGATATTTTTTGTTACAATAGTGTTGTTTCTAAGATGTTTAAAAAAATCTGAAATTTATGTGAATAATGTATAATAGTAATATTTCTGTTACTGAAGAAATAACTTTGTAGTGTGATATTAATTACTTCCTCAACAGTATTCACAAGTGATAAAATATGATATATGTGGATACGATATATATGACTGAAAAAAGTTAAAAATCAAGTTCATTGCAAAAAAAATCAGCAGATGAGATTAGGAGGTGGGTGTAGAAATAACCCAAAATTTGGGAGGTTTTTCTCCTGGCTTGAGAGTTGACCAATATAAACTATTTGGGCTTGAAAGTTTACTTAAGTCACCAGACCAGGGCCTGCATCTTTTTTAAAAAATTCTTTGAGCACTGAAATTACAACTGTTCAACTTCATGTTAAAACAGGTAATACAATAAAGTACATGATCAATTATTTATTTACCTTGTTAGATGGAAAATGTTTTCAAAAACTTCAACTGAATAAAAGATATGAAAGTATTTTAGAGTTTTTCTGGAGCCATCTAAAACTTGGAAGGGTAAAACTCTCCTGGAAAACTGAAATAAGTCCTTTTAATTCTAACACTCATCCAAACAAAAACACGTGGAGCACACTCTTCAAAACCTTCCAAGTCCTCTTTATCATTACTGTCACCCACAAGCACATCCTTTGCCTCTCTATTTTTTCCCCTACATTTTCAATCAATTGTAGTAGGTGACAGCTGCTAAAATACTCAAATTCATCATCTGACACTTCATTGTCATCTTTCTTTGAGTTCTGCTATTTTGAATAAAAATTGACCATTTGAAAAACATGTTTAAAACTGCCTTCTTTCTTCCAGCTGTGTTCAAGCTAAACTTCAGGATAATGCAAATATCTACTTTACAAGATGGAAGTTGTCAGAGGTATCCTGAAATTTATGTATTTGGGTACTACGACTCTAGGGAAGAACACTGCCCCATACCAGTAAAGCGGGACATGTGGTTGAGACTTATTTCCCCCATGGCTGGAAAATCAGAACACAAGGATTGATATTTCCTGGACTAAATAATTATTTTGGAATATTGTGAATTCATTCAAAGACACTTTAGATTATATACAATACACCTATGTTGTGCATCAATATGATTTATGATACCCTGACTATGATACAATACATATTGAATCAAATATGAACTTGGTCATTCCATCTTCGGTAGAATGTAGGCGATTCCCTTTCATGTATGCTGATATTCTATTCCTCTTTCCAGTATGCAGACTACAGAGAGACACATGGTTATCATATATTTATATGCAATTCTCATTGATGAGAAGATAACAACAATACTTTCAAACTACCTGTTGGTTGCAGTGAGGATTATCCAACTCTTTTGGTCATTAAATGGTGGCTCCATTTCGTGCCTCATTTACATTTGAAAGACATTATGATAATGATCTTTAAAACAGAAGAAATAATGCAATTTCCATGTGCAAAGAAAATCTCTTCTAGAACAAGTCAGGGCATGGGAATAAAGTTGAATACCAACAACCACATTGCAAAAGACTGTTGCAGCCATAGTTAATGAAGAAGAAAAACTACTGATTAAACCCAGTCCTATTCTACAATTATTATTTCTTTACACAAGGCAATAAACCTCTATGCTCATTTCATTTATTCCATCAGCATTTCATTCACTGGTAAAATATATCTGCATAGCAAAGAGAAATTCCAAATTTGTTGCCCCATTTACAATTTAATGAGATGATGATGACAGGATTTTATCTTAAGGAAGATCTCCCCCTTTATCAATGAAAAAGGGATGGGAGAAATAAATGTGAGCATAGGTCAATATCTCAATATCTATCAAAACTTCAATATCTATCTTTAATTCTTCCTGCTCCACTACTCTACTCTCTACTGAAATCAACATCTTTGACAGATGTCACCTCTAGTTGTATAAGCATTAATCGGTTAATTAGTTCTGAGCATACTTGACTCCTTTTTTTTGTATCAATGTTGTTCTGTGCTTTTTTTTTCTAAAGGGGCATATACGTAACTAGCTTTGTCAGCTTGAATATGTTGGGAAACTGATCTTTGTGACTGTTACTGGTATGTACAATGTTTCAAGAGATCAAAGATATTACAGTTTGGATACATCTGCTCCAAAATAGGATTTTTCACAAACATAAACTTCCTTTTGTTAAAGTAGTAGTTTATATGCTCCATATTGCTGTATAAGTGCATTTAGTTCATCAATCCTTGTGCAGACATATTTAAAAAGGTATCCTTACTTCTTAATTGCATTTTTTAACCCTTATTTTATTCAAGTTATCTTAACCCTGATATAGATATATGTATATGGTTTTGTAGCATATATAGATACATGTACAGTGGAGCCTCGGTAATCCAAACTCTGTTTATCCGGAAACATCGCTATCCTGACATAATTCAATGGGAACGGAATTCCTAAACGTTAATTTGCTCCGTTAATGAAGAAACCTAGCGTTTCCGGATCTGGAAATCAAAATTGGGGACCAAAGTGTAAAATTACATTAAAGCTTGTCTCGATAATCCAGAAATAATCTGTCAAAAAATAAGAAAATTCAAAAAAAAAATCAAAAAATCGTATATGAAAATACAGTCAGTAAGTAGAATAATACATAAAACACAATAGTGAAGCCCTTGAGAATGGATGGCCACTATTAATAATTAGTGCGGTCACAATACCTCACTAGCAAACAATATCTTACGGAAGTATCCCATTCTACCAGTTTCTACCCTGCAGTAAATATGCTGAATAACATTATGAAAGTAATTTCTCAAAATAAAATGTTTATCTTGCTTTTTATTTCAGATTGTATCATTTTATAATTTTATTTAAATTTCCAGAACAGAAATATGTAGTTAAAGTTCGGATAGTAGAAATAACGGTTGATGACGTCATCACACTTCAAATATTTACAACTGTTGCTGGACCCGGTAACTTTAAAAACACAGATTCTGCGCTGTGTTCGGTACAATTATTAGACACCAACGGATATTTACTGCAGGGTAGAAACTGGTAGAATGGGCTACTTCCGTAAGATATTGTTTGCTAGTGAGGGATTGTGACCGTACTGGTGAAAATAAAGGTTAATTCGCAGATTGGATTCAGGACATGGTCATTTAAGAGTTATGCATTGGTAAGTAACTGTCTTTTGAATGCATATGTGTAGTTTTTCAGTCTTCTTGCGATTCTGAAGCGATTAAAGACTCGTGAGAAAAAGTCAAATCGAGCGAAGGGTTGTAATCACGCTTGCATTCCTTATGTTTATATATATCTTATTGATAAGGGTAATTCATGTTGTCGGACATTTCGCCGTACTTTATTGATAAAACATCAGGCACCTGTGGTGGGATTAATGGAATGTTAATAAAAACCAGAAAACAAATAATTGATTTTTTTTGGGAGATGGCTATAGCGAAAAAGCGTAATCCATATACGTTTAAGTGTAACGCGTAATTTAGTGAAGAAAAGCGTAATGATTATGCCAAAAGCTTAATGGTTGGCATGTATGTACAAGGGATAACAATTTCCCATTTTTCCTGCATTCCATTTCATATGTGAAACCTAAGCTCCATGTCACTATAATAGTATCGCACCAAAGTTCAGCTCAGAGATTCAACATTTTGAACAACAAATTTGGCTTAAATGAATAGCAGTTAAGTTTCTAATCTGCGTTTCTTCCTCATATTCCAACTGATTTTTCGCATTTTGACCTTTATGCTGGAATGTGGGATCAGAAAAATTGCATATAAACTATTTTGAATTTGTGACCACCGTGTGGTACCAGCATACAGTAGTCGCTTAACAAGGAGCGTAACAAATTTAAACAATGCAAGAGAGATAGTATTCTTTGCTTCAACAGTTCTGCCATCTTAACTTCGGGTCTGCAGAGATTACAATTAGAGTGAACAGTAAAATATTGTACAAAATTAATCAAATTACTAATGGGATTAATTTGCAATATGATGACTAACTTCATTCTTTATTTAAATTTAGGGATTAAAAGACAAGAAATATATACTTTTGGATGATTCATATCATTTATATGTAGTTTGTTTCATACTACTATTGTAAGGTACTGACAGTTCATATATGCATCAGGATGTACTATCACCATGAGGCAATACTTTGTTTTATCTATGCATTTATTGTACAAATTCAAATGTTTTAGATTCTTCATCTATTACCAGTATCCATTTTCTCATCTACTGTGTCTTCAGTATGAATTAAATCTTTTACATATATATTTTCTCTACTTCTGAAAAGTGGGTTGCACAGGACAATCCAAATTCGTATGTATGTTGTGCATTGTCCAGTCTTCTTTCCATACTTCCCAGATTAAAAATTTCAGACAATTTCATATTCAACTTCTGCTTGTTCTGGTTTTTTTTGCATTTTGTTAAATGACATTCTTTTTTACACTCATTTTCTTGTTTTAAAATAATGTGTATGTAATTACAACACACCACTAAAAAAATACTGTGTGTGATTTGCTCTTGTTTCTTTTCTTTTGACTTTCAAGCTTCTTACCTTTACTTAACAATCCTTGTATCAATGAAGTCCATCTGTCATGGTTGTAGGAAGTTCAGTGTTTGGTTTCCTTTGAGTATTCATAGATATATCACAATAAAAAGTAAGGAGTTGATATTTATTATAATTTATTTATTATTGTACATGATAATTAGCAATGGCTACTGAAATGGATATTTTTGGACCAGGTCATTTAAGTACAAGGCCGTTTTGGCCATGGACCTTCTCATAGAGGTCAAGAAAAACAATAAAGCTGCTTCCTCCAGTGCCTCTCCCTGCTTCACCACCTCACAAGTTACCTTCCAGATTGAGGCTCCGAGTGGTCAAGTGGTCTAAAGCGCTCTCCATTACAGATCACTGCCATCTCACATATCTGTGGGGGTTTGAATCTCAGATTTGGCCAATAGGGGTATGTGAGAAAGCTTGCCAGTAGCTTCTCATTGGTTGGTGGTTCTTACCAGGGCGTTTCCCAGGTTCTTCCTATTAATACTGGACGCCATGCATTGGCTATCAAGTGCTGAAAAATCAATTGGGGTATGTGAGAAAGCTTGCCAGTAGCTTCTCATTGGTTGGTGGTTCTTACCAGGGCGTTTACCAGGTTCTTCCTATTAATACTGGACGCCATGCATAGGCTATCAAGTGCTGAAAAATGAAGTTTAACCCTATAACAAAAACAACCTTCCAGATTGCAGCCAGAACCATACATCCATTCACAAGTAATGCTTTCAATTCAGCATATCTCCAACTGAATCAGCAAGTAAACATCATGTGGTTTTGTATCCATAATACTTGTAAGATATACTAGGTATACATTACCATAGACAGAGTTCTGTATAGTTCTGTATATATACCTATTAACTAATTTAGACTCAAATGGTAAATTTTGTGAGATAATAGTCTCAATCTGTCTGCAGATTAATATATTCTGCGACACTACCTTAAAACAGCATTTTCCAAGAATGACAGTTAATTCAAGTCCTTTTATTGCCCATCGACCATATTTTCAAACATAACATAGCAATATCAAACCTGGTATCCAATAAATGTCCTATGGTATTTCTAACCAGTTCATCTTTGATTGATCACCATGGAAAAATTAAACGTATTTGACTCTGTTTCTCGCATCCATTGTTTTTTATAATGCAGTGGAAGTACTACATGTATCAAAAGAAACATTCCTCCTGAGTATTCAGCGAGGTTGGTAGCTGTCACATTTACACTTTGGACAGAAAAAAAAAACGTCTTACTTATGAAAACCTGCTGTAAATGGACAAAAATCCATTTACAGGTTTTATTGAATATTTAAAACATATCGCATCAATATCAAACCTGGTATCCATATATTTTCCTACGGTATTTCTACTCAGTACATCCTTGATTGATCACCATGGAATTTTTTTTTAACCAAACTTGACTGTTTCTGACACAATAGTACTGCATGGCAGTGCTCAGGGTTGCATAATCAGAAGTAGAAAGTGATAAAAGTGGACTGACAACATCACAGAATGGATCTGGACAAGTTTTACCGAGACAAAGGCACTGGCACATCATCGAGACAAGTGGAGGGAACTGGTCAGATGTTTAGCAGCACAGAGTATCAAGAGACTGATGATTTTGATGATTAAATATTGCATTTCTTGTTTTAATGACATGCTTAGTATAAAATAATAACTTCTGTCAGATAAGTCTTAAGATGGAGACAAACATAGTGTAAATGAGAAAAACACTCTAAAAGGTATCCATGCTTTGAACACCATTTCCTTGCTTTTTTCATGCCTTGTCAAGTAGTAACACTGACTTTTGAAAGAATGGTAGTTCAAATATTTTCTTACTGACTACAAGCCCTGTAAATTAAACGTTTCTTCTGTAAAAGTCTGTATGGAAGCAACATTCATGTGGTTACTGTCTCTATATCACACTACTGTATCTACCGCACATGCCCAAAACCAATCTCAAAAAGTGATAATGCTAAACTTAAAATACATTTATAAAACTATCTAGAACAGTTATTTAAGGTAAAAATAATATTTTTATTTTAAAAATTGTAAACAGTTATATAATCTTTACCAATGTGCCAAATTTGGTTTTAATGTCTCTATAAATAAAAAACAATGGTTATGGTACCACTTTTTGACATAAAAAAATTAATTGTTAAACAGGATTGTCAACTATGTTAGAAAAAAAATCATAAAAATACAATTTAAGACATATTTTCAAAAAATAAAATTTGATATGCTTTTTTTTAAAAATAAAAATAGCATTACATGTGTGTAAATTTTGAGTTATATAAAAAAAATTTAACAAATAATTGTTTACCCTACTTTTGTTTACTTAACAAAAAAAGGAGAGTGGGGGTGATTTTAAATTCAAATACGACCAAGTCCTAATCAAACCGAACCGTATATGACAGAAATACTTCAAAGGAATTACAAATAGAAGATTATGCTAAATGCAATAAAAAAAAAAAAAAAAAAAAAAAAAAAAAAAAAAAAAAAAACCACCATGATATTTAGAACATTAACACCACATATGTGAATGTATGCAATGAACTGGAATTATTGTTTCACATTTATTTAAATATCTAGTAGATAAAGAGCAATTAGAGCGTCAAGCAGTGCATAATTATCCAGAGTTTTAATATTTGGGCTACACAACAACAACAACGTCCATCGCCATTTTGAAAACATTGATCGTCTTCTCGTTTTGTGTTCAAAAACACTCCAACAAAGAAAAGATAAATTCTGACATAAGTTTGTTTGCATAAAATAAAAATACAAACCTGTATCTCCAATAATTATATACTTGAATAAATAAGCATACGACATTATATTGTTGACAAATTATCTTCTGTTGATGATGTCGAAGAAGCTGACGTCAATATGACACAGGAAGTATTTCTGGCAGGTTATAAAAAGTGACATCTGTCGGATGTAAATTCTAATATTCAAGTGAGCTTTGGTTCGGTTGTGGTATAACTATAATATTCCCTTATCCTGGAACTCGTAGACAACCATTACTATTTTCTTTCCTTCTTTATTCAGACCAATTGTTTGTCAGAAGCTCAAGGCAGAGCAGATTTTTTAAAAATTTATCTATATTTGATAATTCTAGGCCTCCTATTAGCTTTCCAGCCCAAATTTGTTGGGTTGTATTTTTCATCAACTCAGTGAAGTTAAAATTTCAGAACTACTTTTAAAATGTACCTTTAAGACTTGCCCGGCATTCTTAAACAATCAAAGGCAGAGAAATGTAACCTGATGCATTTTATGATAAATAAATAGTAAATTCGACTGTGTCTTCAAGGTTACTTTTCATTTTATCTTTATTGTTTTGTGTTTTTGTTTGTTTATTTTATTTAATTTGATTTTAATTTTGAAATTAATTTTGTCAGTTTGTACAGTTCATATAATAAATTTAATTTTCATCACAAAATATTATGCATTCATTGAATATATTATTCAAATTTTTTATTTTTTTTAATTCAAATTCCACTCAGCAAATTGAATGGAATGTATACAAAAATTTATTATTCAAAATTCTATATTTTTAAAATATCTTTCTAAGATCTTACAAAAATTAAATTTATGATATAACACCTAACTTTATGATATTATGAAGGTATCAGCCATTACTGTATCCTTTGTTTCCCATATTTAGGGCAAGTTTGTTTGTCAAACGTCATTCTTCTGGGACAAAAAGTAAACCTACTTAAGGTATTGGTAACCATTGTTCAGTTAATACGTGGAAGAAAAATATCAACTATGGTATTACTTTGTTCTGAATTATGTTGTATCCCTTTAATCTCAAGTGGTGACACTTTTTGCATTTAAGTGGGAATAGTTGATATAAGAAGTGACATTATAAGTGAATTTTCCTGGTTTTTTTTGTATTTTTACTTTTTATTTGGTATTTTTTGATATCCAAAAGTAATTTTTATAGCAGAAATTGAATTTCATAGCAACTGAATGTATGATAATATGACTTTTAATTTAAATAGCAACGATTTATAAAAAGTAAAAGTTAAAATCTTTGAATCTTTTATATCATCTTTATTTGTTTATTTGTTTAAGCCTGATGAAAAACAATTTTAATGACATGTTGAAAATATATAATTTGTATTAAACCTCAGACAAAATAGATACCATACAGTGAACTTTTGATTTTTTTTACATGAGGTATGTTTTGTATACAAAAAATACTTTTTGTCTAGGAAACCTAATATTGAAAAATGTTTTAATGACATATAAATATAAAATAATACTTTTGAATCTCATACTATTATATCTCAATATCTAATCACATACAATTTCAATTATGGCAACTTGTTTTCATAAAATTAAAATATTTTCTGGTACATGTTGAAAATGATTTTATTATTTGAAAAAGTTAAACATATTATTAGTGACAACAATATTTTCTAATGGAAGAAAATTATTATATTTTTTAAAAAAAATGATCTGATAAGATTTGAAAATCCTTTTCTTTATCAAAAATTGATTTTCTGGTCAAAGAAAATGAAATAGATTTTAAAAATATTATCAAATGATTGTCAGATATTATTGTCGAAATGTTAGAATACACATTTCTATCTTAGAAAGCCCATATTTATTCCTTCATGTTCTACCTTGTTGTAAAATACACATTTCTATCTTAGAAAGCCCATATTTATTCCTTCATGTTCTACCTTGTTGTATATTTAGCAATTCAACTTTTGAGGCTGTATCATAAACTTTTGACTTGGAGTTCCGTAAAGTTTCAGTGTGTTTGATAGTTTTGGTAACTGCATGGCAAACCTTTGTACATTGGCATGTATCCTTTCTTTACTTCCGTGTCTTGAAAATGGTGAGTAGGTATAACGGTACCAATTGCACAAGTCCATGTGGGTGGAGCTTAAGGTGTAGGGCATGCAGAAATAAACAACAACACAAGCTATGATTGGTGGATTTTGTAAGAGTTGTACTTTCTGTTAGGCTTAAAAAGAAGTTTAGCCTCTTGACAACATGTGAATTTATACAGATCATATTTTGTATTTTTTATGATTTTTTGAAAATGTGATACACATGGCTGAAAATAGATATGTTGTGACTAGATAACTCATACCCCTGTCTAGTTCCAGCAGAGTTATCTCTCTTAAATGCAATGGACTACCTGGTTTTGTCATCATCAAATTGACAATCTAACATTGTTCTTTATAACAGTGTGTGAGATGCATGCTAAATTAGGATAAAAAATATATTTATCTCTCCAAATATTAGCATTGAGGTCTATGAAAAAACAATTGGTACCGTGATACCAGTAGGGTTATGTAGCTCACATCCGCGATAGGAACCAAAATATTGCTCAGAACCACTCAACATCTGCACTGGGAACCAATAGCCATACATAAAACGCGCATCGAAGCAATATTGAGTCCGGTACTTATGACATTTTTCCTGATTATTATTATTATTATTATTATTATTATTATTATTATTATTATTATTATTATTATTATTGTTGTTGTTGTTATTGTTATTGTTGTCGTTGTTGTTCATTACCACATTAAAGATATCATCATTGCCCAACTATTGATATAGCATAGCTATTGTCAGCTTGTTATTGACGTAGGCCCCTTAATCATATTTAAAGATATCATATTTAACATTTAAGAAAATACACGTTACTTCTTAACTGATTTTCCTAATGAAATCGAAAATCTTCAGATAAAATTACATCGGCTCAACTTCAATTAGTTCAGATTCTGGGAAGCACTGGGAGAAAATCTACTAATTACCTGAACGAGAAGTGAATATATATTTTAATTCATACTGACGACAACCTTGTAGATTTATGTTTTCATTTCGCATTACTTAAATTAACAATATATTCCATCTTCTTGCTTTTCACAATATAGCAGAATATCATCATCAACAACAACAACTCACAATATGGCAGTAATTTATTACTTCATGTTGTGTCTTCATGTATATTTTATGTTATTGGTTATTCTCGATTTAAATCCTTCATAAGACAGGTGGCTAGGTTGGCATTTATATAAGATAATTTATGTCTCATATGATCCAATATTGTAATGCTTTCGTTTCCAAATTCTGATATTTATATGCGTTCTGCAGTTTTACAAAATTAGTTTTTAGTAAAGTGCTTAAAATCATATCTCTGAGAAAAGTTATATTTATCAAAACCTACAAATTACTTGAAGGTTTTAATTCGATCCATTTTTCCATTGTAACACTAGTGCCTAGAACCAAGATTTTCCTGTTGAAAGATAATTACAAACAAAATAGAATTCCGTTACTGAAATCTATTTCAGTACAGATGACAAAATGAATCAGATATTTATTACCGTATATAAATTCACGTTCTCATCCCAATCATGCACCCATAACATGTAGAATACGGACATTTGCTTCGTCGATAATAACACACACCCCCCCCCCCCCCGGGAACCAAACCAGCTTCATACATAAAATACCATGCTCTAGGTAACATCTTTAATAGCATATTTGAAATTTAGTGTGCAGCATAAATCTTATATTCATGCACTTGAGCAATACCGTACTGTATCAATGTCTGAATCCGTGCTCAGAACCAATGATACTATTTCTCTTTGTAAAAGTCTGGGTCATATATATATTTCATTTCTTACATATCTGCACACATAACATTATCTCCATGTATATCATTTCACATTTTGTCATCTTTAGATATTGTAATTTATCAACTTTATTCTCAAAGCCTTGCTCACAAGACCTGTTCTCTATTTAAGGTACATAAACTCGCTTCTTGCAAGCTATGCATCTGCGCTCAGAACCACGACCTTCTTATCTCTGCCTGTCACAACACAAGATGATGCCAAAATAAAAATCAGTATAACTATTGTTTACAATAACCAAATGATACTAACCACCAGTAAACGAAGGAATTATTCCTTTTATTATAGACAAAAATCATATCATGAGCATATCTAGGCAAAACAATCGAACAAAATATGTTCATTACTGCAAGCTGACCTATAACATCCGTGCCTAGAACCAACAAGTTCTGGTGAAAGAAAATTATACAAGTAGAGTTCCAATACCCACACATCTTTCAGAACAAATGCCAAAAAGAATAAAATCTTTATTACCGCATATCATCAATTCACGTTCTCTTCACAATCATGCGCCGATAACATGTAGAAAACAAATATTTATCTCATCGATGATAACATCCTTGCTGGGAACCAAACCACCTTCATACATAAAATACCATGTTCTAAGTAACATCTTTAATAGCATATTTGAAATTTTCTGTGCATATTTCATACTATTGCGGACTTTAATGTTATTTTACTTGTATCATATAATCATACACTTGAGCAATGCCGTACCGTATCAATATTTGCATCCGCGCTCAGAACCAATGCCAATATTTCTCTTTGTAAAAGCTTGGGTCATATATATTTCGTTTCTTACACATCTGCACACTTCACAATATCTCCATGTATATCATTTAACATTTCTTGATCTTTAGGTATTGCAATTTATCAACTTTATTCTTAAAGCCTTGCTCACAAGACCTGATTTCAATTTAAGTTACATAAACTCGCTTCTTTCAAGCGATGCATCTGCGCTCAGAACCACGACCTACTTGCTACTGCCATTCACGGCAACAGTCGATGCCAAAACAATCATGAGTTAAACTATAATTTCAACAAACATATGCTACTAACCACCAGTAAATGAGAGGAATATACCTTATATTAAATAAAAATCCTATCACGAGGATATGTAGTGAAACAATCGACTAAAATGTAATCATTATTTCAAGTTCAATTGTAACATCCGTGCCTAGAACCAAGATTTCTTGTTGAAAGATCATCATTGGCGCCTTAGTCTCGGGAGACTATGCGGATAGTGCCCTTGGGGTGTCGTCTGTCACTGGGTTGTTGGCATCGTCGGTTGTGGCTGTGGAGACCTATGTTCTAACAAGACTTGGCCTAGCGGATCAAAGAAGCCGCCTTCACATCCGGCGTTTATTGTACTAGAATCTAGATACCAGGTACTAAACCCATCCGCTATCGGCCTTTGATCTCAACTAAAAATGGTAATGAAGCCTTATTTACAACCGACGGGTGATGGAACATTGGACAAATTTTCATTTATGATAAAGGAAAGGAATCCACTGGATATAAATTGCTCAGTGCGGCAGATGGCAGGCCGCGTGCGTTTTATGTATTTTTTTTTATACACAAATCGGCAAAACCCGCATCTTATATATGGATGCGTCTTATGTAAAATATTTTTACACTAATTGTCAAAACCCGCGCCTTATATACGGGTGCGTCTTATAATTGGGTGCATCATATATGCGCGAAAATATGGTACACATGTTGATATAGAAGTTTGTACAACTCTATATTTTGACGATTAGACTCTACATGCTTTTTCCTTGACCCAGTTTTGACCACCATTAAAAGTCCATTGTTATCAATAGTTTTCATCTGGAAGTTTCTTTGTGACACTTAGGTGCAGAGCACTCAGTAATCAGGATTTAATAGAATTTGGTTAAACAAAATTAGTATTTAATTTGAAAACAACAATTTATATTTAATTTAAGACGAATAAGTTTGCATTCAGAAAGTTGTTTTTTTTTCTCCAGATTTCTTTGTCAACTGCTTTTGCATTTGAATAATAGGTTCATATCAGTCAAGTGAGTTTGCTAAATCCCATTTTTTGAGATGATTCTTGTTTTTTCTTCTTACAGTTTTTTGCCTTTTTGTGACATAGGGTTATTACAGCAGGGCTGAGTAAATCACATCATAAAAGAATATTTTTTAAAATTCATAATGTTTGTTCTGCAAAATTAATACTTTAAATAATAAATGAAGAAAAGTAAATTGCCCAACAAAATGATTGCCCTCATGATTTGTAATACGTAAATCCATTGACAAGCAACAAGTCACTTGTTGGGGGACTAGAAGATCAGAAAAAATATTTGCTAAGCTTCTTATATTGGACCCTTTGTTAAAAGACTGTATGGTAACTCTAAACATGGTCCCTGAAGATCTTTAAGAATCTAAAGTATCAGATATTTTAAAAAGTTTCTGAGGTTTCATGATTTGGTCAGTCTGGTCTCTTAAGATTTGTGGTTTGGTCATAGAGCTGATATGGTTTTGCCTTCACTTTAGAAATAAAGTTTTTACAATCAGAAACCAATAATGCAAGTCACATGTTAGTATAACATAATAAGTCTCACGTTAGTATAATATTATAAGTCAAAGGTTAGTCATCATCATCATCATTGGCGCCTTAGTCTCGGGAGACCATGCGGATAGTGCCCTTGGGGTGTCGTCTGTCTCTGGGTTGTTGGCATCATCTGTTGTGGCTGTGGAGGCCTATGCGCGAGTGGCAGTCTCTCTTGCAATTTGTGCAGATATGTTGGGAAGCCCGAGTTGCTGTGGTTGCTGTCACGTGGCCCTTTCTGACACGTTTCTCTGCTGCCAACTGGCCTCTCCTCGTATCAGCGACTGATATGCCTTTACTTACTATCAGTCTCCAGGTGCCTCGGTCCTCGGCCAGCACTTCCCAGTCATCAGGTGCGATGTCACATGCCTTCATGTCCCTCTTGCATGCATCCTTGAAACTGAGTGAGGGGTGGCCGACTCTTCTTGTGCCGGTGGCCAGCTGTCCGTATAGGATGTCCTTTGGTAGCCTCCCATCTTCCATGCCTCGGACGTGTCCCAGCTATCGAAGGCGACGTTTGCTTAGCAGGGAGAACATGCTGTGTGTGTGTGTGTACGCTGCAGGATTTCACTGTTTGGGACACGGTCTTGCCAGCTGATTTTCAAGATGCGTTTAAGACACCGTATAAGGAAGGAGTTGAGTCTGCGCTCTTGCCTCATGTAGGTACTCCAGGTCTCACTTCCATATAGAAGGGTGCTGAGAATGCAGGCTTGGTAAACTTTGACTTTGGTTTGCACTGTCAGCGCGTTGTTTTCCCACACCCTCTTGGTCAGTCGTGACATGATGGTGTTTGCTTTTCCAAGCCTTCTGTCCAGCTCCTTATCGAGCGAGAGAGTGTTGCTGATAGTTGACCCCAGGTAGGTAAAGTTGTTGACTGCTTCCAGGGTGACACCGTTGATTTTGATTGTAGGGGCAATGGTGGTATCTTGCACGCTCACCTTTGTTTTTTTCCAGGCTGATAGTGAGTCCAAACTGTACGCAGGCATCAGCAAAACGGTCTCCCAGTCTCTGAAGGGCTTCCTAAGTGTGTGCCACAAGATCCGCGTCATCTGCAAAAAGCATCTCCCTGATGAGCACATCCCTCACTTTCATCTTTGAGCGCAGTCGTGCCAGGTTGAACAGCCTCCCATCGGACCTGGTGTGTATATATATGTCATGACTGGACGAGTCAAAGGCGTAGGACAGAAGCAAGGAGAAGAAGATTCCGAATAGGGTTGGTACCAGAACGCAGTCCTGCTTCACACCGCTGTTAACTGGGAAGGAGGTTGAGGAAGTTTCATCATACAGGACTGTTCCCTTCATATCTGCATGGAAAGAGATTATCATGTTGCGGAGTTTTGAAGGGCAACCGATCTTACTGAGAACTTCAAAAAGGCCCTTCCTGCTGACGAAGTCAAAGGC
Organism: Unio delphinus; assembly: GCA_029339505.1. Taxonomy (NCBI): domain Eukaryota; kingdom Metazoa; phylum Mollusca; class Bivalvia; order Unionida; family Unionidae; genus Unio; species Unio delphinus. The sequence goes on from JAQISU010001238.1 coordinate 17,662,221, forward strand.
CTTGGTGAGGTCGATGAACATCATGTAGAGTGGTTGACCTTGCTCTCTGCTCTTCTCTTGGAGTTGTCGTAAAGAGAAGATCATGTCTGTTGTCGACCTGCCTGCTCTGAAGCCGCACTGGGATTCTGGGTACACACGGTCTGCCAGCAACTGCAGCCTGTTTAGTATGATGCGGGCATACACTTTACCGACGATGCTCAGAAGCGAGATCCCACTATAATTATTGCAGTCACTGCGGTCGCCCTTGTTTTAGTAAAGGGTCACAATTGTGGCATCACGCATGTCTTGGGGGACTGCTCCTTCCTCCCAGCAGAGGCAAAGTAGTTCGTGCAGTGGTTGGAGCAGTGTTGGTTTCCCACATTTGATAGCTTCGGGCGGGATGCTGTCACTACCTGGTGCTTTGTCGTTTGGGAGGGAGTCAATTGCTTTGCTGAGCTCTAAGGTTGGCACTTTGTCAAGCTCCTCCATGATGGGGAGATTCTTTATGCTGCTGAGGGCTGCTTCAGTGACTAACGTTTCACGGGAGTATAGCTCTGAGTAGTGCTCCACCCATCTGGCCAACTGTTGCCAACGGTCTGTGATCTTCTCTCCCATCATAGATTTCAGGGGAGCGACGCCTTTCACTGTAGATCCTAGAGCCTTCTTGATGCCATTGTACATATCTTTTATGTTTCCGGTCTCGGTACTGCGCTGGATTCCTTCACACAGCTGTTGCCAGTACTCGTTCGCCCACTGTCTAGCGATGCGTTGGGTGTTGCTTCGAGCACTTTTAAGAGCAGCATGCGTCTGTTCATTTGGGCATTTTTTGTACGCTATAAAGGCTTTTCGTTTCTCCTCGATTAGTGGTTCCATCAGTGTTAGGTGTGCGTTGAACCAGTCCTGACTGGGTCGTTCCTTTTTGCCAAACGTGGACATGGCTGTTTTGTAGATGGCACCCTTCATGGCGTTCCACTTGGCTGTGGCGTCGTGCTCTGGCAGGTCCTGGAGAGCATTGTCCAGGGCGGACAAATACTCCTCTATCTTGGATGGGACCGACATCTGTGCGGTGTTTATGCGTGGGTGTCCTTTTGGTTTTGAACGGTGTAGTGTCTTTGGCTGTAGTCTCACCCTGCTGCTCACGAGGGCATGGTCGGAGTCGCAGTCTGCACTGTGGTAGGTTTTGGTGGAGAGGACGCTGTTAAGGGCAGAGCGCCTGGTGATGACCAAGTCAAGTTGGTGCCAGTGATGGGACCTGGGGTGTTTCCATGACACTTTGTGTTGTGGCTTACCCTTGAAAAAAGTGTTTGTTATGCACAGGCCATGGTAGGTGCACAGCTCCAGCAATCTCTGACCGTTTTCGTTGGTCTTTCCAGTACCATGATATCCGAGGCAGGTAGGCCATGATTTGTGATCCTCACCTACTCTGGCATTGAAGTCGCCGAGGAGAAAAAGTGATTCGTGTTTGGGGCATCCTTTAATCTGTTCATCCAGCTGCCCCTAGAACTGATCCTTGGTGTCTTCTGAAGACGAGAGGGATGGGTCGTAGACACTAAAGATGTTGACAGGACCTTCAGCAGTGGTGAGTCGGATGGACAGGAGACGCTCAGTGCCCTCCTGTGGGAGGTTCAACCAAGCCCAAAAGATTGTTTTTGATGGTGAAGCCCACTCCGTGCTGACGGGGCTCCTCAGATTCGCGACCCTTCCAGAAGAAAGTGTAATTTTCCTCTCTGAGGGAGCCATTAGAGGCCAGTCTAGTTTCCTGAAGGGCAGCAATGCTTATATTTAGCTTGGTGAGTTCTCTATCTATGATTGCCGTTTTCCTGGTGTCATCCACATCTCTGAGGTCATCGGAGATGCCTGTACACATAGTGCGCACATTCCAACTTGCAAATCGAAGAGCTGAATTTTCTTTATTCGTTTCTTTTTATTTTTGTCTGGTGTGGAATTTTCGTCTGCTTGTCATGTTAAGCAACACACTGAGCTCCAGACACCCACTGGAGCAGGCAGACGATGGCGGGTCAACACCTTATTGACCGGGGGCTGCCCGGCTTGAGGCGGGTGGTAGTTGGCTATTGAGACACGATGAACCCTCCCACCGTCAAAGCTCACCCGTGGCGCCCCTTCCCTTCGCCAATCGGGTGGGACTTATAACCCGTAAACTGTCAGCTTCCGTGTTGCTTCCTCACTTAGTAGCGAGACTGGAGTGACCTCTCCAGGGCGCAAGCCTGGGCATGGAATATGGAGATCCTGGGGCTCCACTCCGGATTTTCTGTCTGGGTTTACTCCCGTAGCCTTTCCTTCTCCCGAAGATATCCACAAGGCAGTGGAACCATTGGTTTTCAATCAGAGTTTTCTTCTCCTAGAAAAATTGCCTTGACCAGGCTAACGAGCTTCATCTACCCTGGTTTTGGAGTCAGAGTTTCCCTTCTCTTAGACTGGCTGCCTGCCAAGGCTAATGAGCCCAGTCTGCCCATCCAGTTATACCGCCGAGCACTCGGTCGCGCCACACAACAGGCTCTGTGAAAACAAGGGGCCCCGCGTGAAGGTGCTGTTGTGGACACAATAGTGTAGGAGAGGCTATATGCAAGTAACCTCCTGTCCATCAGAACAAGACAATGGTCCTGCAGCGATCACTACAACTGGAAAGGAGAGGCTATGAGAGACGCTTCACTTCCCTTTGGCAAGCGGGACGTCAGGCCCAGACCTTGCACCCCCCGTTGAAAGATAATTATAAACAAAATAGACTTACGATACTTAAACCAATTTCAGTACAGATGATAAAATGATTCAGATCTGTATTTCCGCATATAAATGCACCGATAACATGTAGAATACGGACATTTGCTTCATCGATGATAACATCCCCGCTGGGAACCGAACCAACTTCATACATAAAATACCATGCTCTAGGTAACATCTTTAATAGCAAATTTGAAATTTCGTGTGCTGCGTAAATCGCCATATCAATCATGCGCCGATAACATGTAGAATACGGATATTTACCTCATCGATGAAGTAAATGTACGTATTCTACATGTTCTCGGCACATGATTGGCAAAAGGACGTGAAATGATATGCGGCAGTAAAGATCTTATTCATTTTGTCATTTGTTATGAAATACGTATATCGGAACTCCACTTTTAACCGGAATTATTGGTTCTAGGCACTGATGTTAAAATGGAACATGCAGTTAAGAATAGACTTTGGTCGATTGTTACACTATATACCTTCGTGGTACGATTTGTGTCTAAAATATGGAATAGTCCTTTCATTTACTGGTGTTTATTATCTGATAGTTATTGTAAACAATATTTATATTGATGTTTATTTAGACATTAAATTGTGCTGTAACAGACAGTTGTAGGAAGGTCGTGGTTCTAAGCGCAGATGCATCGCTTCAAATAAACGAGTGTAGGTACCTTGCATAGGAACAACGTCTTGTTGGAATTTATTTAAGAATAAAGCTACGATATTATACATGTACTATCTAAAGTTGAAGAAATGTGAAATGATATATATGAAGATAATGTGATGTGTACTGATGTGCAAGAAACAAAATACATATGAAATATATAAATTGGTTCTGAACACGGTTGCAAAAAATTGATACGGTACGGTATTGCTGAGGTGCATGAATCTTTGATGGAAGTGAAATAACATGAAAATCAGGAACAGTATGAAATATGGCGATTTATGCAGCACACAAAATTTCAGCTATGCTATTAAAGATGTTACCTAGAGCATGGTATGTTATGTATGAAGTTGGTTTAGTTCCCAGCGGGGATGTTATCATAAAGTAATTGTCCGTATTCTAAATGTTATCGGCACGTTATTGGGTTAAGGACGTGAAGTTATATGCGGTACTAAATATCTTACACATTTTTTCATTTGTTATGAACGATATCTGAATATAGGAACTCTACTTTTTCGTAAGTTTCGTTTACCAGGAAATCTTGGTTCTAGTCACGGATGTTATAAGGAATTTTTAATTATGAACAGACTTTGGTCGATTGATATATATCCCAGTAATACGGTTTTTAAAAGAAGAAAAAGAAATAGTCCATTAATTCACCGGTTGTTAGTATCAGATGGTTATTGTAGGAAATAGTAATACTGATTTTTATTTTCGCATCAAGATGTACTGTGACAGACAGTGGTAAGAAAGCCGTGGTTCTGAGCGCAGATGCATCGCTTGAAAGAAACGAGTAAAGTTACATTGGATAAGAAATTCGTAATGTAAGCAATATAGCTGCAAAAGTGCAATACCTAAAGACGAAGAAATGATATTGATGGAGATAATGTGACATGTACATGTGTGTAAGAAACGAAATATATATGACGAAGGCCTTTACAAAGAGAAATAATGGACGTCCATTAATAATGTCAACAATTTTTAGGAATTCCCCCCCCCCCCGTCAAGAACTGTCAAACTTTCAGTGACCTCCCTAATAAAATGAAGTCAATTTTTTTTATCCCCCCCCCCCTCTACAAACTAACAATATTTTATACGGTTGAATTCATGAAAAAAAAAATCGAGACTTTATATTCTAGCTTCTATCATGGGAAGCCAACTGTTCCTTAATTGTTATAATGCGCATAGTGGCTGATTCATTAATTAATTGTAAAAAAAAAAAAAATAACATTGTTGGCGTCAATTTATCTGGAACTCCCCCTTCCCCCCCCCCCCCCATGTCAACAATTGTAAAACTTCTTCAAAGCTCCACCCCTTATTTCGTTGACATAATTGATGGACGTCTCCTTATATAAACTGGCTGTGAGCACGGATGCAAAAATTGATACGTCACGTCATAGGCAATGTCCATGAATCTTGAATGTAAAGTGAAACAACACGAAAAGCACGAACGTTATGAATTTTTTTTATTTAGACAGCAAACAGAATTTCAGATATCCTAACTATTGTATGATAAAACATACACGAAGCTGTTTTGGTTCCCAGCCGTGATTTTATCATTCATGATGTGAATGTTCTTATTCTACAAGGAGATAAATTGACGTCTGCAAAGGAGCAAGTATCCCAAATATATATTATTCATTTTCAAAGAGAAATGCGCCAGTTGGTTCTGAGCATGTATGCAGAAAAATGGAATCGTAGGTTGATGTGAAGGAAGTCAACACATTTTACTTAGACACATACAAAAGCGATATGTATAAGTTTAAATAGTTGTTGATACGGGTGCTAGAATTCATACGGAACTTCATAGCACATATCCATTCATCTTCTAAGGAGCAAGGAACAATATAAATCCATGATATTATTTAATTTCTGTACATTTGCAGACTAGACTATATTTATTATTGTGTTTTAGAGAAAAACGAATCTAGTGGCTGGTTTACAGTAAGGATGCAATAATTCGAGCGGTATTACATATCCCGTTTAAGTATGCGCCATATGACAAAGTATAAGCGCTTCGTGAAGTTCCTAGATTGATCATGGACACTTAATTTTAAAAAAAAAAGGCCTTTAATTATTTTGGTTCCTGGTGAGAATGTTATAAATGCTCGTATTCCACATACTATGGACACAGGATACTACTACTACTACTACTACTACTACTACTACGAACAGTCGTTAATTTGAATAGGGCTACAGGGATCATATATTTTGATATTTCTTCTGAGATCTGTATGCGAGACTTGTCAATATTTTTAAACATTCTTAAAATATTTGCGTTAGTTTGAGGTGAGGATGGTACAAGGAAGCCTGCAATACGAAATATAATTAAGTTCATTGTACTAGGAATTGTTTGTTGGTTGTCAGACTCAGAGTTTATCTATATTAATAAAGATTCCAAAATTTCCCTTAATTTCACCTCAGTTTTGTGCAGGCATAATACGCTCCATAAGGTGCGGTTACTGGTGCCCTTATTTAATTGCTATCGCGTGCGTATCTGAGAGAGAGAGAGAGAGAGAGAGAGAGAGAGAGAGAGAGAGAGAGAGAGAGAGAGAGAGATTTTTCATATGCCTTTGCTTTAGCCGTGAGAAAAAAAATCGCTTTATATTACAGGACTCCGTGCACAAAGAAATATTGTTATTTTACTTTACTTGAAGAGACAGAGGTAACATATTTATTATCTCTTTCGTTGTTCTAGTTCTTCTTCTTCGTCCTAATGTTAATAAAGGGAAATTATTCTTGAATTGGTTCTCAGCGTGGATGTTTGGCAGTGGTTCTAGCTGTGGGCGTCCGGTTCTTATTGCGGATGTGCACTGCAATACCCCGTTGATGTGCACTGCAAGACACTGTTGGTAGTTGTTCAGTTCAGCTGATGTAATAATTACTGCAAAGATCTACATGTGTATATTTCGTATTGCAGGCTTCCTTGTACCATCCTCACCTCAAACTATACAATGCACTAAAATTGATGTCGTATATGGATGATGGCAGAATTCAGTCAAATGAAAAATTAGTTGAAACATTCTGGAATGTACAGTAAAACCTCACATTTAGAACATTAATATGTATCCATGTATATTAATTTAAGGTGATCTCATTTGGCAGGGGTGAAAACTCTGTCTTTACCCTTCATAACCATGTACAACACATTACCTTTGATATTGTGTAATTTGTGATCACATGATGTACGTAAAGTAATGTTCTTTTTAAAAAAAAATGAAATAATTAAATATACTCATTGTTCAAGTATAGTGATTTAAATTTTATTCTGAAATTGTGGTACACCTTTCAGATAAGAGACAGATTCATTGACCACTTTGAGTGTGGCAGCCTTTATATGGGGATGACAAATAAAGGCAGATTATATCAAATTGTAACTTGTCAGGATTGTATACTTTGCTACCTTCTTTTTAAGTATTGACATATTATTATTGTTATTTACCTTTAACTGAATTATATCATCATCTTTTCTTTGATCTTGTAGTACCTTTTGTTTAGAAGTGTTTTTGTTAATAATCTTTGAAGAAAAAAAAAGTTCTATATATATTCATTTTTAAAACTTTTATGTGTTACTGTAGGTCATCTTAGTGATGTTAACATTATACATGCATGCTTAAACATTGTAGAGGTACAACATAAGTTTTTTTTTCTTAGCTTAGCTATAATATTACATGTATATTTGTGGTCGTAAGCTATAACCATCCACTGCTATCTCACTACTATCCATGTGGGTTCAAGTCTCGGGCTTGGCCAATATAGTTATGTGAGATTGATGGCCCATTAGTCTTAAGCAATATTTTATCGTCAAGTAGAAAATTCATTGTGTTGTATGTATATCTCAAGCACGTTTTGTAAGGGTATAAATGTGTCATATTCATATGCAGTGTGTTGATATATGAAAGCATATGTTTTGATGGAAAGATATATAATGTGTATTTTAGCCATGTGACTTTAAAAGACCAATGTAGAAGCCATACATTGTAATGAATTTACAGTATTGTAATTGCAAGTTGGTAACAATGCTTAGCAGCAGAGGGGGTGTATCGGACAACATTTTTAGACAAGTTTTCACTGAAATCACGCTTAAAATCAATGAAACCAATGACATCAGACCCAAAAGTCAATGACATCAGGTCCCAAATGGGTGTGTGAATCATGGATTAGGTCCAAAAAAAAAATATGAAAAAATCAATGAAATTAATGCAATCAAAAACTTTTCAACTATTACATTTTTTGAAAAAAAGGGACTACAACATCGTTGTCACTCACCCTCTCTGCTGCTATGGGTTAACCGAATATTTGATCCAGTCCGATACGATATCGTGTTCCAGACCTTGTCTGGGGGACGAAAATCCTTTCAGGATTTCACAAATAGACTAATTTGTAAAACCTCCTCTTGTAAATCAATCAGATTATTAGACTGGTCAGTGAGTTTGAAATTAATTCTGGTTAATGAATTATTATGACATCGCATATAGACTGGATTCACCGGGGACTCAATTATTAAAAACCCTGGAGGGGCTGTTGGTGCAAATGAATACAAAATATATCCCTGCTGAGCTTGATTTGATCGTTCTAAATTTATTTGATAGCTTCCTTCGATCACATCACATACTAAATTGAGCGCAATCACCGTTGAAATATTCACATTGAACGGAGCAATATGCCTACCACCACCATCTGGGTCATTATTATGGGTCAGGATAGTTGTTTGTGGTTGTGATGGTGTTTTTTTCCACGTATCATGGATTTTTTTGAAACCTTCATCGATGGCATCATCGAGAGATTTTTGTAGTTCTGAGATATTATATCCTGGAAGTTTGAATGTTGGAATATCTCCTATGCGGATCTTATAGTCTATTGCAAAAAAATCTCTTGTTTTAGGACTACTGTCACCTAATACCTCTTGAATAATTTGTGAATGAAATGTTTCCATGTCATTGATGATTTTGTTACATGTTTCTACGACACTGATAAATTCATCTCGGGTGAGAGTGCCGGATCTAAGAGATATAAACAACAACGAAATATCGTTATTGAAAGCTGTGAAATTTTCAGTGATTTTATCCCGGTTAGCAAGATGATGAATAAGTCGTACTCTTTCATCATATTCTACTCTAATGAAAAAATATGACTTATCATAATATCTATAGCTTTTTATTGGATTATCAGATTTTATCCTGTCTGTGATATAATCGGTTTTTTGTGGTTCTGGTAATTTAACGGTTTTTCCACCGGGTGGTAATTCAGGCCATCCTAGTACGGTTCTAATAGAACTCTGATAGATATCTACGACGTATCCTTCTGTGCTTATTTCAATGGCAGATGATAGTGTCGGCACATGAACTGTTATAGCTATTTTTGACTCTACTCCAGTAATCGATTTTATTCTACGCGCGAATTCATCATTGATTTGTTCAATTTGATATGATCCGGTTGGTATGGAAACAACATTCCAGTCTGGGGTACCGTCGGGTTTATTCTTATTTGCAAATACCAGTGAATTATTGGGTTGTTGACCACCAAATGATTTTGACCTAATATTTGGCCAACTGTGGTATACTCGTAGTTTTGCTAGTGCTATCTCCTTCACTGGGACTGGAGAGGGGAAATTCACACTGAATTCTGGATTCGTTGAGGTTATTGAGATCATGCTTGTTTGTACTGGGTTTGTGTTCTCCACTATTTGTTGAAGTAATTCCATCTGTGTTGTCATTGTTATTATATTCATGATGTATTTCTAATTTTGACATCGCAGAATCATATATATCTACCATCGCTGAAAACTCACTCTCTGATATAATTGTATCATCGAGAGATGACGATATCAATGAGGATAATTGCGAGTATGCAGTAGACACAACATGAAATTGAATTATGTAGTCTTGTAGTTTCCGTTGGCTGCATGAGGATATTTTTTTTGTGATTATTGAAATAATTCCAGCGATTGTTGTTGCCGCAGAAATGCAAATTGGAACAGCTATCGGGGCCATCATTGTCACTGAAGACAGTATAATACCGGCTCCGGTGATTACACCACTCACAGCGTACACAGTAACATCAATTGCGGTAATTCTCCTGCGATATTTTTTAATTTTCAATTCATACTCCTCAGACAAGGTTTTGAGTCTAGTTTGATACTCTCTGACCTGATCATAGCGATATTGCGATGATGAAATCATTTTTATTTTAAATATGCTATCGTTTTCAATTACGATTTACTTAAATTCGCTACGAATTCCACATACCACGTTGTTGAGACCCTAACCAAATGTTTATCAGTAGATGTGATTGTGAACTTTTCAGTTGTATTCTTGTCGATGATCGTTGAAATCGTATTATTGACCCCAGATGAACTGGACGATGAAATATTAAATTGAGACGATGGTGTTACTAGTGTTAATCGATAAATACCCTTAACGGTTGCAGTGATATCTAATGTGTTGTTTGTAGGTGTCCACTCAAATGATCCGTGTTGGATTGTGTATACTACGTTGTTGGTTTTCTCATGAGGAATTTTTGTTTTTTCAATGGCTGTTATCATCCTCGAAAGATCACCTTTGATGCCTTCGATGGAAGTTTTCGTCTCATCGATGGATTTTTTAATATCAGGGAGTTTTAGTTCAATTTTATCGAATGTAGTTCCAATAAATTTATCAATGATATTTCTACGAAATGCGGTAAACTGTTTTATGTGTTCTTCGGTTTTAGATTGAAGTGTTGCTAGTTCTAACGCAGAATCGTTGAGAGTTTTAAATCGATCTGTAATCGTCGAAAAAAGTACACCCGGTTTGAGTTTACCCTGATCGGAAAATAACGCGATAGTATCCTCGATTGCGTTTTGTTGTTTAACTAAAATATCATCCAGAGAAATATTACTAGATTTCAATTTACCCTGTTTGTCTTGAAATACAACTATTTCATTCGGGTCAACACTTGTTAAGTTCAACGTCTCAGCGATTTCATCTTTAATTTGTTTTGTTATATCACCGGTTGCAGTGTCATCGGGTTTGGGTTTCAGAGGTCTTCCCCAAATATCAATCATGTTATTGTAAAACTCTTTCTCTCTCTAAAAAGCGATTACTAGTGTAGTCATTAACGACAATATGAGGTGGTTTTCCCCTTGGGTTACCCAAGGAGTTAGAAATAGCGTCAAGGACATTTAACACTTCACTGCCGCATATTGGGGGGTCATTGATTTGTTGTGTTGGTAGCGTAGAATACCAAGTCTTCATTGGAAGGGTTTTTATATACCGCATAAACTCTTTTGGTGGGGCTAATCCATATGAATCAAAATAGACAATCCCACGTGGATCAATAGCGTATGCAACCCAGTGAGTTCCAGGTCCGGTGCTGTTATCGAGATTAATAATACCTGTTTCAGTTTTGTTTGGTTGATGTGGTAATTGATCTTTCATAAAAACTCCTCTGAAATTTTTAATCACTAGTTTTTTAGCAGCATCCATTAAATCAAAATTGGACATGGGAACCATAGGTTCGGAAATTGAAGATTTCTGAATTAATAAACCGTTCCTGGTAGTCTCAGGCCTGATCCGTGAACGGATCTCCCGCTGTACCATGAATACGGGGTCCCTGGTAGTCTTAGACCTTTTCCGCTGTACCACGAATACGGGGTTCCTGGTAGTCTTAGACCCAATCCTTGAACGGATCGTCTCTTTTTTTATATCCTTGTCCAGTTGCCTTTTTTAGTGCCATTCCTGCTGCAGTACCAACGGCTCCTAACGCTGCTGCTTTAGCCACCGCTGGGGCTGCTGCTGCAATCAATGCTGGTATTGCAGCTAACAATGGAAATATACCGCCTGTTTTCATCATATTTTTAATAGCAGCCGCAGAGAGAGTAATCTGAACTCCCTTTTTATCCTTGAAAGCATCATTGAAATGTTTCACCTGACGAGTTGTCAGCGATAATTTATTTTCACCACCAGTCATTTGGCTGGGTTTCAACGTGATTGTGGTTCCACATTTTTTAGCCGATTCTGATTGCAATTTTTTGATTTGACCAGGAGTTAACGTAACACTAATAACACTATATGACATTATATATAATTGATTGATTCTAATTCAATGAAAAATCGAGAAAAATCGTTCAAAGATTTTCTACTGGGGCATCTACCACTCTCATTCTTCCACCAACACCTTCGAGTAGCATTGATTTATCACTGAGAATGACAGCAACCGCTCTATAATCAGCAATAGCACCACGAGTCACATTAGCTCTAAAGTGTATATCAACAACTGACTGTCTTGTCAAATCGAGATGTTCCAGTGAGAAGTAGTAGATCGGATACAGATTTTTAAAATCAAATTGTGATATTTGCAAACCAGTATCCACATTTTGATCGCGTGCCATAAATGACAACAGACGATGATAAACTCGTGCAATATGATTTTCTGTGTAATTAAGTTGTATATCCTCAGATGGTTCCTGCTGGCCGTTTATTCTCAGTGAGACGTCTTTCACACCTAATTGATCAAATATCATATGACTGAAGAGTTGATTGCCAACTCGTGCGTTATCCTGTAACGCAATAAATATATGACGTGGCGCAGAAACGCCTTGATTTGATGCTAGGTTCCAAGTGAATAACCCGTTGATATTTGATTGCTTCACATCTGTACTCACGGTTAGCCAACTCAACAACGACTTTCCTCCTTGGTCCATAAATGATAGTAATCGTCCTTCTGCGGTGATTGCTGGAGTCAACACTGGCATCCACAATGATATTTTTGTTAAATTGACTTTACCAGCATCAGCATCTGGATTTGCAGCATTTGCTGGAATCCTCCAAATTGCATCATTATCATCACTTTTTCGTACAAGCGATACTGTATGCTTCGCCCCGTAGATAACTTTTCTGACGTTTCTACAGAATCCAAAAATATGATGCAGTGGAATCGCACATGAAAATGATTTACGCCCTACTCCCAACATTGCGTTTCGTGTTGCAGCTCCTAGATTGAAATTAGGATCGTTGTTTATAATCATATCCTCGATACCAGCAGGAGCAGGAGGAGCAGCACGATCATTTGGTCGTCTTATAATAAATGGATTTCCTCCAGCGGTATTCTTACCATCTTTTGCAAACATCATAGATGGACCCGCTGATCTTGTATAATCATCAGAATATCTCGCTAACCCTATGATTGTTGTGGCCACATCAACATCACGATCTATGGACTTAATTTCTTTTCCATCAATGAGATATCTAGCACTCTCAAATAGCGCCATAATACCATTATTGACAAAACCGACTTGAGTACCAGCTGGATACGGTGCTGGTACAGCAGTAGTATCAGCAGCTGTTACAATTTCTCCTTCTACTTCAATAAATGCTTCACAGGGCAAAAAGTATTTACTGGTATCATGGACTTGAAGATCAATTCTTGCTCGACTATTTGAGTCTATGGCATGATAGGCGTAATATTGATAATCGCGTACAGAATCATTCTTGGGGACTGGGGCGTCTATATCAAATGCTGGATCAGATGATTTTTTGAACATTTTATTCTATTTATCAGAGTCTAAATAGTGAAATCGTAAACGATTTTTCCATTTTCATCGACGTAGTTTTTTAAGGCCACTTCCTGCTATCATGTTTGCAATATTGCTTTGGTCCCCTTGATTTACCATCGACGCTAGTTTTTCATCTACTGCGTTATTTATTATTTTACTAACACTTGCAGGCATTTCTTCTGTAGACGGTAACGGTTTCTTTTTTCGCCCCACTAATGATGTTATTTTATCCTTCGCAGTTGAAAACGCTTTCCCGGCAAGATCTCCAACAGTACTAATACCCTTATCACGAATAACATCAATGGCTTTCATTGATAACTGTTTAGCTAACGGCATCACTTTGGGGGCCATTCTTGAAAAGAATCCTAAAATGGTATTGCCGAGGCCATCTCCGTAGTATGCTCTATAAACTGGAAACCGTGAATTAACTACATAGACGAGGGTTGGTTTATCATGATTGTAGTGTACGATCATTATTATAAAAACAATAGTGTTTTCAATTGTTATTTAATCACTATGATACCCATTTGCTAACTCGTCAATGAAATCTCGATAGGTTTTGATATCCATGATACCGCCGGCAAATAACCGTCTACAGATATCAGCTGCTTCATTAATTATTTCTGGAGAGTTATTTCCAGCTCGTTTTCCTCCGATGAGAACATCTAATCGTGATATATCATTGATAACACTATCAGGACAAATGTTTCCAATCCTTGGATTTCCTAATCCACTTCCGCTATAGCCAGCTGCTTCATCTAGTTTGTCTGTATCCGTGGTTTGTAAATAATCAAGAGTATCATCATCATCATCAGGTGGTAGTTGTTGTTTTTTTTTTGTCTCCGTGTTGGTGTTTGACGTCGTTCTTCTAAATCATCATCATCATCAGGTGGTAGTTGTTGTTTTTTTTGTCTCCGTGTTGGTGTTTGACGTCGTTCTTCTAAATCATCATCATCATCAGGTGGTAGTTGTTGTTTTTTTTGTCTTCTTGTTTGTCTACGTGTTGGTGTTTGACGTTTTAGTTCTTGCCGTTCTTCTATTTCTCGTTGTCGCTCTTCTATTTGTTCTCTTTTATAATTACTAATCCCCCTTTGAAATTCCTTGTATCCTATCTCATCCTTATTCAAACGACCAATCCCTTTATTTAGTTTATACAAATAATCGAACCAATCATTACTTGATATTCTATCATTTTTATACTCGTCCTTTAAAAAATCTTTTTTTGAATTATAGCTTTGAGCAGCAAAATTACCAAAGGCTTGATAATCCTTTGATTTCAATAAACTAGGTTTTTTTATTAATATTTTAGCATGATCAGTAAATTTATTCAACAGAGAAACAGTCGTTTTTTTCGGATCAGTTTTTTCAGTTTGTTCAGTTTTCGCTGCTATTTTTTCGAGTACAGAAATAAGACCCTCTTCCTTTCTTTTACCGTCAGGATCATCTCCCAGTATAGCACGCTCTACCCCCCTCGTTGCTGTGGTTACTGGTTTAAACAATTCTTCAGACCCCAGAGCAAAATCAGTTTGTAAACTCTGTCGTTGTTGCAGTTTATTTCTTACAGAGTCACGAATTGGTATAAATTTCTTAATTGCATCTAGTCGCTCACGAGCCAATCGGGTTGTTAATGCTTCATTGACCATTATTTGAAATCGCAAACTATTTTTCAATTGCAAAACACTTGACATGTCGGATGATTTTTTAACACAGTCATGGAAGTGTTATTTCATCGTGAGACACCTTCTATCATTGATGGAGCAAGTCACATAACTGTATATGAAATTAATAATACTGTGAGTTGCTCCACTTTTGTTACATGTCGGATGATTTTTAATACCACCATGGAAGTGTTATTTCATCTTATAACAGCTTCTATCATTGATGAGGAAAGTGTGGAAATTGTATATAAAATAATTAATACCACAGTTTCCTCATTCTATTTTTGACCAATCTGACACATCGTCCATCGATTTTTGACATCTCCTTTGAGGGTCGGCTAAAAAAAATGAGGGTCGGAATGATAAATGGTCGGAATGATAAATGGTCGGGCAATCAATGGTCGGGCAATCAATGGTCGGGCAATCAAAATTGTTCATTTTCTTGAATTAATGCTCGTAGGTTTCTAATTTTAGAGTTGACTTCTTTTTTCAATTCGTATTCGTTACCTAATTCTTTTCGTATTCCCTCTACGATAGCATACAACGGGACGAACACACTGATGTCACTGGAAAATGAAAGAGAGTCTTTAATAGAATTCTGAATTTTTTTGATGAGTGCATATTTCTTGGGTAGCATATACTTGTTAGTACTAACTCCGTATTCAATATCCTGAAAATCAGACACAATTTGGTCAGGATTTAATCCATCTGATAGTTTGATATCCTGATTTTTCAATTTTGCTATTTCAACTATGATGCTATTCATGTTTTCAGAATTCATTATTCTATAAGTATGACATATCTCTAATTGGAAATTATGACGCATTAGACATAACTAAATTGAACTTTTTGCCTCGTCTTTTTTGAAATAGCCGATCGATAAATCCCCTCTGCAACTTTTCGTACTGACGGTCCACAAATATCGAAAAATTTACCGGCTTCATATAATGATTGAAATATTTTTTCTTCATTAGTTGTTGTATTCAAAGATGTCACAGGTCTCTTCCAAACCGTTTTGCAAGTGCCAGCTCTTCCTCGTTTGGAATTCTCACTCAGTGTGATAGCCTGCAGATTTGATACAGAATTATTCTTTGGATTAGAATCCTTGTGATAAATAACAAAACCATCTTTGATCAATCCATTAAAACATTCAAATACGAAACGATGAATGAGATAATTTTTCTTTCCAACAGTAAACTTCAAATACCCTTGATTATTCACAACACCGACCGGTTTCTTTAGTCTACGGTTTCTGACAGTACCATCACTGGATGCTTCATATTTTGTAATCACTGGATGTGGTCTGAATTCTTGGTCCATATATACTATTCTATTGTTTGTCTAATTCAGTGTTTGGTTCAATAATTACATCACTGGAAAATCTTTCGATATAGTCTTGCGGGGTTCTTATGATTTTATCCTTGATGTTGTCAGGGTCAAGGGCCTTTTCAGGGTCATAATTTCTGATAGATTGTCCATTTTTTATTCTTTTATCATAATAACGCTTCAATTCCCTATATCGCTTACCACCACAATCACTACACAATTGTGATCTTCCCTTAACCCCAACCCCACATCGAATACAGGGTAACGGACCAAGACTTCCACGTCGAAAACTTTGCATATGATACCTACAGTACTCATTTTTTCTGCATGATTTGTTTCACGGGGTTACATTTCCCATCATGAGCCATTTGCAGTGATTCATTATACATAAAACTTTCATTTAAATGTTTGTTTTTTATATAGCATGAAGGAGTTCAAGAGATTGACTTCGAAAAATGCTAAATTCAATGCTGATAGAGAGTTCAAGAGATTATTGAAAATCAATCCTAGATTTAATCTCGATAGACCAAAAAAACGTCAAAAACGTCCAAGAGACGGAAACATGAAAGAGTTTAAGAGATTATTAAAAATCAATCCTAGATTTAATCTCGATAGACCCAAAAAACGTCCAATAGACGGAAACAAACGTAACAAACGTCCAAGAGACGGAAACATGAAAGAGTTTAAGAGATTATTGAAAATCAATCCTAGATTAAATCTCGATAGACCAAAAAAAACGTCAAAAACGCCCAATAGACGGAAACATGAAAGAGTTTAAGAGATTATTAAAAATCAATCCTAGATTTAATCGCGATAGACCCAAAAAACGTAACAAACGTCCAAGAGACGGAAACATGAGATCATCATGGAAGGATGCTCAATTCAATCTTGATATAGTTTCTAATACACCCAAGAATAAAATTCTTGATAAACCCATCAGAGACTGTTTTAATGAATTCAAGCGTGATGGAGCATCCTATTGTTGGTCAACATTTCGAATTGATGGTGTTGTTGACGCTACCATGAATGATGAAAAGGCAGCAGTGATCATTTCACGTGTTGGGGAAAAAAGTCATTTTTTCCGAATCAAATTCATTATCCGTGAGAATGGCAAATGGATTATTAAGGATAAATTTGAACCCATTCTCAAGGGCAAAAAAACTGTCACCGTGAATCAGGATTCCAAACCGGGAATTTTGACTGGAATTGATAAACCCTACTACGAAAGATCTTATCCTGTCACAGCAGTTGTTTACGGGATCTATCCGCTCAATGAAAAACCTGATATTTCAAAACTAGCACCCATGAAATATTCGACAGGGCTAAATTGTGTAGCAACACGAATAATAGAACACTTCACAAATGCATCCCGGGGGAATAAACTCACTGATCTAAGACGAAAAAAAATAACCGAGTGGGAGTTCACGGTAAAAGAGCATGGAGCAACAATTCAGGATATAGCCAAATTAGAAACATCATTAAGATTTCCAATATCGGTAAGAACAATCACCGGTGAAGTATTATACGAATCGAAATATCAATCAAAAGGAACCCCCATTGAAATTATTGATCATAACGCGCACGCGTGGTCATCTGCAGTAACAATATTTCCACGGGATAGAACCGTAAAATATCTATCCCCAGCAGGGTTGGGACCTGAAGAATGTTTTACCGAGCAGAAATTATTTGATGCTATTTACCATTTGAGTAAAAACGATCCTGTGTCAGCGTGGCTATTTCATAGTAATTCAGACGAAGAATGCAGATTTGATCAGTTTGTAAGGCCCAACGGAGAATTATACCGTACTGAAGAACTGCAGAATCAAATGAAACAACTAGCTAGTGAGTTTTCTGAGGACGGAGAAGAAGACGATCAATTATTAGCAAACTGTTTTACAGTACCATCCATTGCAGCACATTTTGCTAGAAAGAAAAACGCGTGGAAACCAACACGAAGTGAGTTTTTATCAGATGTCAAATTGTCCTGTCTTGAATACAGCCACGGCGGATTATGGAACACAAAATACACCTCTGATTCCGTTATTTCAGTTGATATGATTGCGTGTTATCCAGGAAGTTTTCTTGGGTATGGAGAATGCGAGAAATATTTCAAACGATTTGGACACCCTACACACGAAATGACCCGTGTTGCTATTAATGGACCGCTTCCTGATTTTGATTTAACCGGATTCGCTTGTGTAGTATCATTTGAAATGGCTGAAGGACTTCATCCGTGTAGTTATCTTTGGATTGGTAAACACATGTCTGAAAAACACTGGATGCCAATAGTGTTGTTACGGTATATGCTTGATTGTAAGATGTTAAAATCATTAATTGTCAGTGAAGCAATTATATCCTATCGAGCACAGAAATCAGTCTGGTTACCACAACCTGATCTAGAAAAAATAATTAACGAAGAGCGAAAACTGTTTCCTGATTTTAATGAACAACAAATCATGGATTGGTCCAGACAGTTATTTGAAATCAGAAACAATGAAGCAAAAAATCTTGGACGAAGAATAATCGGTAAATTTACCCAAGGTGGCAAAGATGATAATACGAAATATTCTTCACGATTGATTATAGACAACGCTGAATACGATTTTGTAATGGCGGATTTAACGAATAAGGGCCTATATGTCAATCGTAAGGACGCATTTATGTCCGATGGAACCAAATTGGGTACAATTGTTACTTACACTGATGGATACCATCCGCAGTACACACATTTGAGAGCTTCTATGCTTGGTTATGCTTCTATTAATTTATTTTCAATGATCAATAGATTTCCTACCACCGCAGTTAGAGTTGCTACTGACTCATTTTACATAAATAGCAAAATGGCTGATTTTAAGGCTACTGGCAACGAGAAATGGGGATCATGGAGAATTAAGAAAGAAATGATTCATGATTATATTCAATCAGCAGATGTTACCATTGAAAATAATTACTTAGAAAGCAATCAGTGTTCAGAATTTTCTAATGCACCACCGATTTCTGATCCAATATGCCTGTATAAAACAGTTTATTTAAACGGTTGTGGCGGGTCAGGAAAAACAACCCGGGCAATTGAGTTATTCCGTCGTGGAAACGCTAGCGTTTCTAACATGATTGTGCTAACACCAACTCATAGACTTGCAAGAGAAATGATACAGAGAGGGGTAAATGCTTGCACTTATCACAGCTTTTTCCGATGGAAGGGAGATAAATGGACTCCTGAGCGCATGGGAGAGAAATTTATTCCTGAAATAATCATTTGGGATGAAAAAGACACAGTGTCAGAAGATGTCTTAAAAATATTTCTTGAGTGGTTGTTATTGAAGAATACAAAAGTCGTCATGTGCGGTGATCACGGCCAACCACCACCATTTGTCGGTGCATCTCCCCATGAATGGCTAAAGGGTTTTGTAGACTATTATGAAGAAATTGATACCGATCATAGATCACTTGATAATGAATTAAAAGAATTGAAGAAACTAATTAGATTACAACCGGATAGAATCCAGTGTGAAATAGCCCGTGAAATAATTTCGGAAACTCCCATGAATGAGTTTTGGGAAATGTGGAGACCAAATGATTTAATCATTGCAAGTAGAAAAATAGTCAGGGACACACTTCAGATGAAGTTATTTGAATTGCATAAACAAAAATTTGCAACACTTCCAGTGCCTCTTTGTTATAGACCATCGGATACGCGAAAATAGAACATCGAAGTTGATATTCCAGGACAGAGTGAAAAGCAGAGTCTCGTATTAAATGATATTGTGCTGGTTGATATCAATGTTGTTGAAGATGCATTGCGTGCTAATAAATCCCCATGGACGCTAGGTTATGCAGCGACGATACATTCTTCACAGGGATTGACTATATCGGATACAACTGTTTGGATGGTAGATAATCGCATAGAATGGTCAAATTTAGTCTATCTTTCAGTATCCAGAGTACGAAAAATAAATCAACTTCGAAGAATTGTCGTTGGCGAAGCCAGTGGAGATGATGAAATCATTGGTGGCGATAATGAAATCATTGGCGATGATAATGATATTATTGATAAAAAACTATCCGGTTACAAACAACAGGACAAAAAAAAAAACAACGAGAATTTGATATTGATGCTGAATTAATAATCACTTTGAAGAAACAACAGAATAATCACTGCGCGAGTTGCAATTGTATAATGCGTTGGCAGTATTCGGATAAGGATCCTCGCCAATTCACCGTAGACAGAAAAAATAACAATCTCGGTCATGTCAGAAATAATGTGATGTTGACTTGTCTTGAGTGCAATAGACGCAAGGGTGCTAGTTAAGCCCATGGGGTGGCAATTGAGTATCCTCGGGTATCACTTGTAATTGTTGTCTAGTAAAACCCCGTTGAGGGGCAGTTGAATCCAGTTTATAGATTGGAGGTCTACCCGTAGATCGTGTTATACTAGATATCTTATGCGTAGTGACGCTCCAAATAGGATCAGTAGCCCTTTTTCTATCCCCTTCTAGCTCTCCTGGTTCGTATAAGTACCTCACAATGACATTACTACCAAGAATTGGTTCTTTGAAATCTTTTTGTGGTTTTTCAGGTATCGACTTCTTTTTAATCGCGTTGATAGGTTTCATGTTGATGGTTCTAGTAATCTCGTTATTCAGTGCGGTAACTACACCTGGTAATATCTTCACCCATTCACGGGATCTTTTTTCTTGGATGAATTCTTTTGCATATTGATATCCAAATAACCGCTCAGCAAGGGTTTTATTAAACCGTTCTACAATGGCCTGATCACGATGCAGTGCAGTATGCCCTCGTCTGATAGCGACATTGTGATATTTCATTGTAGATAACACTGCACCCTGAAATTCCTTGCCCGGGTCAACTTGTAACAGATTTGGCCAGTGCAGAGGACCTCGTCGATAAATCCTTTCAAATGCAGAAGCGACTTCAGTGGCCGATTTTGTTTTTAACGGTTCTGCTTCTTTGTATCGACTTGCAATATCAACTACAGTTAACGCATATTTGTAACCACGATCATGTGGCAGAAATAATAGATCAGCCTGATGAACTTCATTGGGTCCGGTTACATCAAAATGCGAGAATTGAATTTGTTTAGGCGGTGGTAGATAAATTTGCCATAGTGCCTGTTTGGATAACCAATGAGCCGCAGTGGTTTTTCTCACTTTTGCGGCGCTAGCGAGTTTACTGATTGCAGCGTTACCCTTCCAGTATCCTCTTGGGGAATAATAAATAGATTCCATGTTGCTATTAATTACCAGCACCTAACATCAATTTACTTTTCATAGCCGATTTTATCAAAAATGAAGCCAATTTTTCTTTGAAGGATTTATCAGTGATAGAATTCAACGCATGAATTAATTTCACATCTGCTAGATGCCTGTGTTGCAAATTGCTGCTTTTATAAGCAACATCATGAAGGTGACAGGCCTTATCAATAGCGTTTATTGGTTCCTCACCGGGTCGGGGCTGATTTTGATCATTGAGTCTGATATCAAGTCTTGTTCCCGGTCCACAATAACTATACCCTGGAAGGTGTTTTTCTCCGGGTATTTTGCCCATGGGGTTCCAGGGAGTTTTGCTAATTTGGCAGCGATATCACCTCCTCGTTTTTTTTTAAAGGTTCCTTGGGTTCCTTGGGTTTAGAAACAAATCTAAATTTCTTTGTTCTACACTGTACGCATTTACCAGAAAGCGCTGATCGGTTATTTTTAGTTGTAATCGTCGTCAAGTCATCTGTGCCAGTACGCGCCTTACACTTCACGCAATATAGATCCATAATTTATGTATAGAGATATGAATATAATTGATTTTTCAGCGACTAAAACAAGAGAACCAGTGAAGCATCATGCAGCGCTACCAAACTCTATCCGCGCAATTATAATCGGACCATCTGGATCCGGTAAAACGCAATTGTTGCTCAATTTAATAATGAGATGGATGAAGTGGGATAAGTTGTATTTAATTGCCCCTAGCGTAGATGACCAACGATGCTATGAAGTGCTAAAAGATTTTAATGAAAACGCTTCAGAGATTGCCGGCGAGGATGTTATTGAATTTATAACCGATATTGACGAGGCACCATCCGTGAATGACCTCGATGGAAGTATCAACAATTTAGTTGTATACGACGATGTCATGTTAGATAATCAAAAAAATCCTGCTAGAATATTTTCCCGAGGCAGGCATAAAAACACGGATGTGATCTATGTCACTCAACGCTACACTCAGATTCCAAAAGTGATTAGAGATAACTGTAATATGCTTGCTGTATTCAACGGCGTTGATACACATACGCTACGAAATATTTGGCAGACATGGTGTTCTGATATGGACTTCAATCAATTTAGAAATTTCTTTAGTCATGCTCAGTCTACCCCCCACGGATTTGTAACAATAAATTTACATGACCCTCGAACACGATATCGTATCGGACTGGATCAAATATTCGGTTAACCCATAGCAGCAGAGAGGGTGAGTGACAACGATGTTGTAGTCCCTTTTTTTCAAAAAATGTAATAGTTGAAAAGTTTTTGATTTCATTAATTTCATTGATTTTTTCATATTTTTTTTTGGGACCTAATCCATGATTCACACACACATTTGGGACCTGATGTCATTGACTTTTGGGTCTGATGTCATTGGTTTCATTGATTTTAAGCGTGATTTCAGTGAAAACTTGTCTAAAAATGTTGTCCGATACACCCCCTCTGCTGCTTGCTTAGTTAACTACCTTTAAACATGATATATTTAATATTTCTTTCTGAAACATGACTATAAAGTGGTAGTCAGAAAGATTTTTAAGCTAGTATATTGCAATGCCTATAACATGTACAATAAAACACATGCACAAGTATGTTCAGAACATAGATTCAAACCACACTGGTCACTTATATACGAGTAACCAGAACTTTAACTTGTATTTTATTGATCTATCATTCATCATTTGGTTCTAAAACAAACAAATAATATACTTCACCTTTTCTAGTTTTAGGCTTGCAAGATGAAGCTGTATACAGATCACGGAAATTTCCAGACTTTGAAAATTATAGTGGCTTCAGAAATCATTGGTGTGAAACTGGAAATAGTCCATACAAAATCAGATGGTAGGTGTATTGTTTCCTGTTGAAATGAGAGACCATTTATGGTTGAAAGTATTTTATAGCACTGAAATTTCAGCTCATAAGTCAAGCTCCCCATTACTTACTGTACACACTATTGAAAGGAATTGGTCCACAAAACCAGTTGAATGTATTAGGTAGACAATTTCACAAATGCTTGATTCATGTTCGATTTTAATACTTTGTGGCTCAAGAAAAGGTGCAAAAATTGAGCAGTCTTTTGTAAGCAAAGATAACTGTTTTTAGTGGTCCAGGCCTTTAAATGCTAGGCAGTATGTATGGGTATATTCACTCATTGAGTCTGGAATGTCTTCAGCTCTTGAGATAAGTTCCATATATATCATGGATTTTTTTCAACACTAAATAGGACGACAAGTTTGAAAGCAAAATAATTTGCAATCCTTGTAAAAAGTGTTGCCCAAAATAATATTACAGTAGTCTAGGTATGGTTAGGTATAGTATGTTTGGTTGATAGGTATTCTTGTGTGATAAATTTCTTGGTTTATCTTGAATTGTAAACTTATCTTGTGTTATACCCAAAGACATGAATTGATTTTTCTGCATATAACATGAATGTATTTATTCCATTGCAAATGGTTGCATCAGTAAAGGGGTTATTCAAGTTATTGTTTTTATCCTCTGTGTTCAATTCTTTATATTTGTTAAACTATACTTGTAATTGGGACCATATTGTCATTATTATGTTAATTGCAAATACTGTACTTACACCACTCCCTCGATAACTCGCGCACATCGGAGTCCAAAAACATCGACCGCACTATAAGTGAGGTGCGAGTTATCGAGGGACCTATAATAACAAAAGGATCGATACAAAGGCAAAAGGGTGGGTGGGTGGAAGTTTTTTTTTTTTAAAGCTTTTAATACTAAATTCATAAACGTGCTGTGATTAACTGTGAATAAATATCTCTTCATAATGGTGTAGTTAATTTTTTTCCTCATAGAGTAACATTAATTTCAGGATAAATTACCGTATATAGAGGAGTTAATCGAAAACATTCCACGTGGTTGCCGTTCGATCGCAGGAGTCTGACGTTTTATCAATAAAGTACGGCGAAATCTCTGACAACATGAATTCCCCTTATCGGTAATACATATTTATAAACGATATTACCGATAAGGGGAATTCATTTTGTCAGATATTTCGCCGTAGTTGATTGATAAAATGTCAGACTCCTGTGGTTCGATTAACACGTGTACCGATTCACGCATTGTGTAATACGTCACTAATGTTTGTGCTGAATTGGATACATTCTTCTTTTATTGTTTGATTCAAATTAGACGTATTTGATCGACTCTTTTCGAGAAACAAGGTCAATCGATCGATTTATATACAGTGTATATATTTGATTGTGGTAGAAATAAAATGAAAAATTTGAAACAATGTAAATTAGAACACAATAATACAAATGCCCGTTGTGATACGCTGGACAAATGACTCGACGTTTTGAAAAAATCAGTTAATTTTGTGTCTTACTCCCTGATTTCGCTGCCGTCGAGCAAAATCGCCACATGCTTGATTCCATGCACAAGACATAAGTGATAAAACAACACAATTCTCTGTTAATGAATTATTTTAGTGCAACAAACACTTGGCCAAGTTTGTTGATCAAAACAAAGCCGGCAGGTAATTAGGTTCTCACGGAAGTACTCGCAGGTTTCGATGTGACGGTTGATTGACTCTTTTCATGTTTTCATAGAAAAGAATATGTTGCAATTATAATGTTTTCATTGAAATGGAAATAAAGGATTATTATGTGGTTTTCATACAGCAAGATATTTAATTGTTGTTTATTTCATTATCTGTTGCCACCTGTTAGCATTTACCGGACGTTTTCGTTGATAGCTATTTCACCAGACTGTTTATTTACGATTGATGACGGTGTATCAACAAATAAACCCGAACATAATATATGATATCTTATTTAGATTTTGCAAATTTCACAATATGGAATCGATCTTTATGGGCATTAATCACCTTTTTGTATGATAAAACGAGAAATGTATAAAGGTTTAATTTATCAATTCTTATCATAGTTTTTTCACGTTCAGCATATTTTTTAAAAAAAAAAATTAAAACATATTTTACCTTTGGGTAAAAATCGGGATCCAAACTAGACACCGCGTTATAAGCGGGTTCGCGAGTTATCAGGGCGCGAGTTATCGAGGGAGCGGTGTACTTGCTTTTAAGTTGGGTTCAATTGCAAGATACATAGACTGAGATCTACCATTGCATTGAGAACCAGTGGATAGGGGTCTGTATTGTTTGTTAAGAGTAATACTAAGAACAAACAGTGTATACCATTGTCTGCCAGCATATAATATGATGGTGGATCTGGGTCTATGTTGCTTTTGGACCAGATTTATAAGCAAGTATATATGGTAGAAAAGGTTTTTATTCTATGGCCTAAAACTAAGTAACAGTTTCGATGTATGACAATAATTAACATAATACAAAATGTCTTGAAATGAATTTAAAATAATCTCATTATAGTGATTTACTCTGAAAATATTAATGGGCACTTTGTAATTCCAGTGTATAATTTAAGTAAATAAATAAGTTTCTCTCAGATTAAAACTGAAGAGAAACCTAAAGCACACTAAAAAGACCAGGATGAAGGTCAAACTTTCATTGACAGAACATTCTCATTTGTAAACAAGGTCATGTCTTTCACATAAAGTTTATTAAAGAACATGGAAAATATCAGGTATGATGCAATGGCTGATCTGGGCCTGTGCAGTTTGCAGTTGGACTCATAAGTGAGTATATACAGTATTTATTCAGAAAACCATATTGGAAGGTGAATCTGCCTTCAGAATTTACCAGTGTGCAAAGGTCATTTTTGCATTTGCCATAGGTGGCCTCTTTTGATAATTTTGACTGTAATAATGTCATTCATTATACGATAATCTTTGTATTAAGGACAATGTTATAACAAGGTAGTCCTATAACAAGAAAAGATTGTTTTACTTTGGACATGTAAATCTTTCATATTCCTTGTGTGATAAGTGGTTAATGACATAGCATTATTTTCAAGTTGGAATGATGTTACTCCATACTCAAACTACCATATTTGATAGGTCAAGAACTATAGGTCAAGAACTATAGGTCAAGGACTATAGGTCAAGAACTATAGGTCAAGAACTATATAGGTCAAGGACTATAGGTCAAGAACTATAGGTCAAGAACTATAGGTCAAGAACTATAGGTCAAGAACTATAGGTCAAGAACTATGGGGCATTAGCAGTTAGAATTATATGATATGCATCAAACTGGGTAAAATTTATCATTTCAAACTGTGTAGCTCTGTTATTGTTGTTCCTTTTTGTAATTATGTTGATTGGAGTTAAAAAACATTGCAGGCTATAGACAATGTCAGATCTTACCTTGGTACATCATAAGCATGTTTGCTTTTGTTTCTGACAATGACGTTCAGAATTAAAATGTACATGCAAAAAAATTTCTTTCCCATCTATTTCCCAAAAATAGATATTATAAATGTTATTGACAGTTAATAGTGTCAGTTGTATAATATATTAGCATGTATGGTAAAATACCCTATGATGTCTGTTGTGTAATATAAAATATTGGCATGTATGGTAAAATACCCTATGATGTCTGTTGTGTAATATAAAATATTAGCATGTATGGTAAAATACCCTATGGTGTCTGTTGTGTAATATAATATATTAGCATGTATGGTAAAATACCCTATGATGTCTGTTGTGTAATATAAAATATTAGCATGTATGGTAAAATACCCTATGGTGTCTGTTGTGTAATATAAAATATTGGCATGTATGGTAAAATACCCTATGGTGTCTGTTGTGTAATATAATATATTAGCATGTATGGTAAAATACCCTATGACGTCTATTGTGTAATATAAAATATTGGCATGTATGGTAAAATACCCTATGATGTCTGTTGTGTAATATAAAATATTGGCATGTATGGTAAAATACCCTATGGTGTCTGTTGTGTAATAAAATATATTGGCATGTATGGTAAAATACCCTATGGTGTCTATTGTGTAATATAATATATTGGCATGTATGGTAAAATACCCTATGGTGTCTGTTGTGTAATATAAAATATTGGCATGTATGGTAAAATACCCTATGGTGTCTGTTGTGTAATATAATATATTGGCATGTATGGTAAAATACCCTATGGTGTCTGTTGTGTAATATAATATATTAGCATGTATGGTAAAATAGCCTATGGTGTCTGTTGTGTAATATAAAATATTGGCATGTATTGTAAAAATTACCCAACAATATTTGTTGTATAATGTATAATATGTGTCTGTTGTGTAATATAATATATTAGCATGTATGGTAAAATACCCTACAATGTCTGTTGTTTGATATGAGACGTTATCATATATGGTAAAATACCCTACAATGTCTGTTGTCTGATATGAGATGTTGGCATGTATGGTAAAATACCCTACAATGTCTGTTGTTTGATATGAGACGTTATCATATATGGTAAAATACCCTACAATGTCTGTTGTCTGATATGAGATGTTGGCATGTATGGTAAAATACCCTACAATGTCTGTTGTCTGATATGAGATGTTGGCATGTATGGTAAAATACCCTACAATGTCGGTTGTATGATGTTGGTATGTATGATAAAGTACCCTACAATTTGTTTTGTATAATATAAGATATTAGCATATATAATAAAATAGTATTCAATACCTGTCCCTGATAAAAACATTTGTGCATTCCTAAAGTGATAAGAAAATAAGAATTGAACTTCTCTGATAGTACTGCAGTTATTTAATTAACACTGTGCTTTAAATAACCTTAGATACAGTCCATATATAATTATGTTTTTGAATTTCTACTGCATCATTGTAACTAGACACAGAACTTAAAACATTGATAGTTCTGTAGATATTGATTCTTTAGAGTTTTATTCTCATCACTGAAATTGGCTATGGGTGATTGTACAGTTCTTAATTGTTTCTTAAAATTGCTGTTGCATTGTTCGTATCATGTCTCAAGATTGGCAAACGTAAGTACATCAGACTGGGACTCAATAGTAATGTCCAGTGACTTTTGCAGAAATTTAGCCTGTTTGTCATAGCATGGAAACAGATGAGAGCCCTACATTATAATGGTTTGACTGGAGTTCAAATACATTACATATTGTTCAGACTTTAAGAAGAGTTCTTCTCGATATTTTCCCCATTGTTGATCCATGTTGCAAAAGATTAGATTTGTATGTAATAGCGAGATTGAAAGAGCATTTAAGTTTCTTTTTTTTGACATCAGAATGATTGGGGTTGATCTGGGCTTGAGAGTATACAACTAAACTCTCATTTTGATTGATATTTCTTTCTCAGGAAAGTGCTTGCTCTGCATGGAAATTTTCATTTTTTTTTAAGCAGTAAATTAATAAAAACAATAGGTGACAAATTTCTTTATAAATAAATTATAGACAAACCTTAAGTAAATATTAAAACCTTCTCTGACTATTTGTTTCTATATTTCAAGATATTACATATCGAATGTTCAGAATTTAAGGAAGAGTTCTTTTTGATATTTTCTCTGTTGTTGATCCATGTCATAAAAGACGAGATTTGTATGTAATAATAATTTAAGTTTCTTTATTTTGACATCAGAATGATTGGGATTGATTTGGGTTTGAGAGTATACAATTAGACTCTCCTTTTGATTGATATTTCTTTCTCAGGAGAGTGCTTGCTCTTTTCACTTTCCAAACATAAGCAGTAGATTAATAAAAACAATAGGTGACAAATTTCTTTATAAATAAATTAATAGACAAACCTTTAGAAAATATTAAAACCTACTTGAAATATTTGTTTCTATATTTCAAGAACAAAGTTTGTGAACTTTGAAATTTTTCAAGAATATTTCTAGAGCACACCTAACAGGCAAGTGTCTGCTTCAGACAGTACTTAGTTTTCCCTATAGCTGTCAGAAATAAATATTAATTCAATACATGTTTGTAAATTTTCTCTGCATTTTGAGACTGGTAGAGTTGCTCACTGCCTTTCCCTCCTTTTTGCAATGCTCAAAGCCCTAGAGAGGAACCTTGAGGGTCAAACACGTAATTTTGTAAGATTTGACTCTGATGATGGAAATCTCAAGTATCTAAACATTATCAACTATCAAAAACTTTATATTGAATATATTTCTTTCACTCAACAATAATAAGTATCCGAAGGCCATACAAATACGAATAGTAATTTATACGAATTCAAAATGTACGTTGCAGAGTTGTGTTGAAAGTTAGTTACATGAAAGTTGCCACAATTCTTCTTTGTATGTCACTGATGAATTCTCTAATTTGAGTTGGAATGGATCAGGGGTCATAGAGGTTAGTGGTTACATGATGTAAAAGTTCACGATCCTTTATAAATCAATATATGGAAACCTGTGAAGTATTATTTTCATTATTTTTCTTCCCATAATTTTATTCATAAATAAATTACAAGAATAATTTTTGTTTTTTGTTTCCCATAAATCCAAAAGTTAAAAAATGTAGGTTGAGTGATACATGCATCATGTAAGTGGACTTTATATGAGGGAGAGAAAGATGGGAATATATTTAGCTTATTTTTTTTATTCATAGCATTAACTTCAATATTAATAAACTATCCCCTCCCCCTCCTGTCAAAATCTGTCAAAACCATACAGAAACAAAAGATCATAAAATCATACTAATGTTATTTTTTTTCTTAACACTTACACATTTGCATAAGATTTAAGATATAAATAAAAAATGGTATTCTCTAATGGTAATCCTTGTACATCATAGGGATACAGGACATCAGCAATACATTATATTTCTATTTAAAAAATAGGCGTTTACATTATTATTTTGTTAAAAATATTTAAAAAATTTCATTTGAGGACATTTACAAAATAGGATAGCATTTACTGTACAAATTTGTTCCTCTGGATCAAGAACATCAAAGTACTTGACATCATCTGAAGTACATTTCCTGAGCATACATTAACAGTCATTTTCATTAGATGTCTGCTTCAGACAGCACACGTTTTTCCTAATGCTAAAAGTTATCAGAAATAAATGTCCAGATAAAAAATAATTGTCAGTCCATGTAATCAGTGAAAGACATGGAAGATCTAAGCACTTAATAAATTGTGAGAGTTGTGGAGCAAACATGTTTGCCCTGTGCCTTCACTTTATCCTTTTTCAGCTTTGTTACTTGCCTTCAGGCATGTACGCTGGGCTTGTTCAGTGAGTCCAGCAAGTGGATTTGTAAATCCCCAGCAAATGTTAAACTAAAATTAGACACTTGGTCTATTTTTATTCTACCTCTCCCTAAGGATTAAACTCAAGGGGGAGCTTTTTTGATAGTGCATGAGTTGTGCAAAGCAGGGGAGGACATGCATATGTGCTGAAGTATTGAAGATACCTGCAAATTATGTTACATATAGGATCTGATAATGTTCTGTAATACTACTTGGATTCCTAGCAATGTTAACATCGTGTACAAATTGTTACAGATAGTATTTTAGGAGATAAGGAAGTTGACTAGTCTACTTAGGTCTTGTTAGGAAATAAAAAGACACCTGTTAACCAGCAATTAGCCTCTCATACATGAAAGAAAAGGAAATCGTCGTACTAGATAACAACTCTTTTTCACTCTGAGATCATGTGCATAGCAAATGAAAGTGATGTTTTGTATGTCATAGCATGTCTGTAATATGGGTGGAAATTATTAGGTACAATTTAGTTTAGACAACTGTCTTTAATTCCAAAAATTTCAGAGTTTTGCAAGTTTATACCCAGGTTAAAATATAAACATGAGTAAAAGGAAAAGCAAAAGAAATTGTTTTTGATGAGGAAGATGCAATGTTATGAAGGGAGTAAAAGAAGAAAAAATGTATTACAAGTGTAGTAAATGTGTGTAAAATGTGATACAAATTCTCATTGTCACATAAAAAAAAGACAAAATGCTGAATGAGTGTGAAATTTGGTTGTAAATGTAACAAATATTAACTAGCACAGATGCTTCAGATGCGATTATTAATTCCCAAAACATCCATCATTATATAAGTAAAAAGCTTAAAACACTTTCATCTTTGCTTTGTTAGTCATTTAATCTTCTTTTTTACCATAAACATTTAATAGAACAAGAAAACAAAGTGACTGTTGTAAGTAAATTTGAAAATATTAATGTGTATCCCAAGCCATGAGATGTCATGGTTGTATAACAAGATGATCCACTCAACACATTAATTGAGAAAAGAATCCATTTTGTATACATGTGCCCAAATTACATATAGTATAGTCAGGGATAAAATGTATAAGATTACTGTTTAGACATGTAGTTATTTCTTGCAGTTTTGTTCCTTATTGTTGTTTTTTATTATCTAGGATAGATTTTCTTATCTGTGCCAAATATAAAACTTTTGGGTTTCTCATATGTGACATATTATGCACGTTTATCTTGTTGCATTATCTGGTTCGTCACAATATCTACTCCAGAAACTTCAAAAAGTTCAAAAACACAGCTGCTCGGATCATTTTTAGAGTACCTCGATCAGAGCACACCTCACCACTGCTCTGTACCCTACACTGGCTATCCATTCGATACTGAATCAAACACAAAATTTGTTCTCTGTGCTATGTTTCAATGACTAACTCCAGTCCAACATACCTATCCGGCCTCACCAATGTGTATACACCAGCAAAATACTAGCGCTCCTCTTCTGACAATCGTATACTCATTGTTCCCACTATGAAAACGATGTCATATGGACAACATTCTTTCTCATACCAGGGCCCAGTGATGTGGAACGAATTGCCTATTGAAATTAGACACAAAGATGCAGGAACAAACTTCGAGACCTAATAATGTTTTGTGTCTTATATGTTTTCAGCATGTTTTTTTTTTCTTCCAATTTCATGGTTTTTGTTATTAGTTTTTCTGTAGTGTAGTCATATCATTATAGATGTTGCAAAGCACTTAGAGCTTCTGAAGATTAGGCGCTATACAAAGTCCTCATTATTATTATTATTATTATTATTATTATTATTATTATTATTATTATTATTTATTTATTTATTTAGTTTCCCTCTGAGAAAGACCTTGTTTTTATTTTCAAATGTAGGGTAATTTTCTTAAACTGTGCTTTGACTGATTCAGACAGTAACATAATCCTGAATGCATGTAATTTTTAAAAAAAATATTCAGTTAGTATAACTTAACTTTTCCAGAGAAAGTGGTAACCTATTTGAGCAGTTGCAAGCTGCCAGCATTAGAAGTGCAACCTGGGAAATTTCTCTTCTCAGCCAATGAAACAGCTAGGTAAGAAACACCAACCCTCATCATCATCTTGGGGTTTTACAGTAGCAACTGACCACTCAGGGTCATTTGTGCTACTTTTATATCCAGCATATCGCTGGACATTTATTTTCCCTTTTATATGTGCACACTAGTGCACTTTTTTAATTGGGCGTTATACCAAATTACTAATAAGTAACTATCGGTATAAATGGAAGCCCTGGGGCAGGTAGGTAAGGGAACTCACACCTCCCCCCTATCAACTTCGGATGGCACATCAGGAAGAGGAAAAGGCGGAAACGGCCCCGGACAGGCCCCAGCAACATCCAAGGCAGCACCAACCCCACAACCCGCCACCCCCATGCAGGGGCGGGGCGAAGCGCACCCCCGCACCCACCCCCGAAGAAACACGAGGCGCCCCCAAGGCACATAGCCTGCGACACAGCAACACAAGCCGAGCACACAAAGAGAAGGGCAGCACCAGACATGGATGCCACACCTTAAATGGTCTCCCTGTGGTTTCATGTCAAATTCAGTCCAGTTATGCTAATGGACATCCCTATGCCTGTGTGAGCCACTTGTGCACTTGTAATTATTTTAAGTTACTAAATTTCTTAGCCCCATCACTATGCCCTAGTTATGTACAGAGTGTACAGTGAAGTCCCTACCAGGTAGGCCGGGGATAAACCCTTCTTGCGAGGGAAAATCCCCCTAGAAAAAACAAAAAACCTAAGTTAAGGGGTCGGAGTGACTGTTAGTTTTATTCTATTTAGGTTTTGGTAAGTTATGAATTTTGTGGGTGTGGACCGAAAAGTTCATATTTGATTTAGTGGTTAGCCAAATGGAACTCTCATACCAATTATCATTGCGAGAATTCAATGTCTAAGTACATGTAACATAAATATAGACAAGACAATACAAACAGACAGACAAGCAGACAAAGTTTAAGAAACAGACAGACAAAGATTTAGAATGGGGTGGAAGGGGTCAATCGACTTCCCTGCAGGATTGTCTGGGTTAGGCACAGAGCTGTACTGGGCTGTATACCTGTGCGGGCCCCAGTCCAGGCGATTCCCATTATGAGAAAGGGCCTGTTCCTGTGCAGTTTCACCAACTTTCCCCTATTTCCCAAAAATAACCCCAACCAGGAGCCCATTTATGCTATTCATGGGATCTCCGTAAAGGCCTACCCGTCTTTCCACTTTGTAACACATATGAATAGTGCTTTCATTTATGTGGTGCCAGTGCAGGTATTCCTAGTATTATCCTAGGACCTGTTTGCAGAGGAGCCTAGCGCAATCGGGGATCCCATGTTTTGTCATATCACAACCGTGACTTAGTAAAGGGTTTTGAAATAGGGAATGGATAAGTAAGAGAAAGATATATTCACATTTTTTTTTTTTTTGTGTAAAATAAAATAAAATAAAATAAAATAAAATAAAACTAAAATTAATAAAAATATACTAAGTTATGATAATGAAATAAGTAATTAATAATTAATACGATTCTAATAAATGTTAATATTAATAGCCCTAAAAAGGGCTGTTTAAGGCAATTTAGTAGTCCAGATCTCAATAGTGCATTGTTGGAACATCTCTCTCTTGATCCTAAATCTGGATTGCAGTCTGTTTGTCCTTCAATTCTTCCTTTGGCAGGTTAAGTCCTTTTCTGTCTTGGCAGGTTATGTCCCTTTTCTCAGAGGGTTTGTTTTAGAATTACTCTGTGCCATTAACTATCATTTAAGGATAGTGTGCATAGGGCTGCACAAGAATAGAAGAAATGAAGTTGGATGTGTGGGGCAAAGAGGATGTTCAAATATATAATATTGAGATAGTTTGAGTTTCAAGGATTAAATGTTAAAGAAAATAAGGTCCATGTAATACTTTCTTGCGGGTGACGTGTTCAAGTCCAGAGCATGGATTGGCATAAACTCGCAAGTTGCGTAAGGTACTTGGACCTAATATTGATACCCCTTCTCGCTCCTTTCTTAAAGACGTCCCTGGCATATATTACATAATGTTTAAAGTATATAATTATGATACAGGTTGTATAAGTGGTAGCTTCTGGTAGAACCGTGACTATGAGTGAGTGTAAACTCGCAAGGTGCATAAGGTTCAATATGAATCCCAATATCGACATCCACCCTCATCACAACCCTATCAGAGCCACAGGCTATCCTTTACCGTAATTTCTACCTACTCTTAGAATACCAGGGATAAATTATTTTGTTTATAGCAAATTTAGTTTATAATTTCAATACAGGTTAAGTAGCAGTAGTCTCTGCCAGAACCGCGTCCATGAGTGAGGGTAAACTCGCAAAGTGCGTAGAGTTCAATATGAACCCAATATCGACGCTCACCCAAATCACGACTCTGACAGAGCCACAGGCTAGTCTTAAAAGTAATTTTTATCCTTCCTTAATAAATTATTGCTTACGTTAAATTATGTTTTGATGTTTTTAGCGTATTTTATATAGTGATATATGGTATAAATCTTTTTCGTATTTTATATAGTGATACACCAACCATAGTTTCAAACCACACTGCTAAATCAATTGGAAATTGAAATAAAACAACTTTTCTTTCAGCTGTTCAATGAACCTTGTTTCAAAGACACCCTGGTTATAAGATCCCTTATCTCCAGTCCAGCAAGTTGTCTTATTAGCAAGATTTCACAAAACATATTCAACTGTGTCCTCCAGTATTGGATAAAATAATTATTTCATAAATTTTGAATATCATTGTTTTTTTGTTTTTTTAAGGTTTAACGACATTTTTCAGCACACGATAGCACGATAGGCTGTACATGGTGGCCAGTATTATTGGTGGAGGAAGAACCCGGGGAAACCCCTGGAAAGAAGCACTGACCCACGAGATACTACTGGCAAGCTTTCTCGCATAACTGCATTTGCCGAATCTTAGACTCGAACCCATGCAGACAGAGGTGAGAGGTGAAGCGCTTTAGACCACTCGGCCACTCTGTCACAGAATTAGGCGAAAATTGAATTTTTTTTTTTTTTTCTTGAATTACAAACTAATCTCACCATTTTTGTTGTTTCGTCGTACATGCGTTACCTGGGGTGAATAAGTGGTTTTCTCCAAGGTAAGCGGCGTGTAACGATTTGCATGTGCCTGACTTCGAATTACATGAAGTCCGGAACATTAGAATCACGGGGTGCACGGTAATGTTGCCATGAATTCTGCTCACCTTTTTGAGGGTATATAAGGCAGAATATTTCTGATAAATATTATGGGATCAAAAGTATCTTATCACAGGAAAGATAGCTCGTCATTCAATCTCCAGCCAAAGGGGTGAGTGTTAAATTTATATTTCGTTTTATTGTGATTTTTTATTAAGTTTATCATTTCATATAATGATGCCTTTATTACAATGCAGATTTTAAACGTGGAATATTTGGAATTACTAGTCACTATTAGACTTTAAATGCAATAGCGTAATCTAAGGTTTAGATTATTTTTTGAGACAACTATTATTAGTTTGGTTTCTTTATTGTAGCTGATAACGTCTTTGAGATTGTAGCTGAAATTGTAGATGAGTTGTTGCAGAACATCTCTGATATTGTAGCGGAGCATCTCTGATAACGTCTCTGATATCGTAGCTGATTTGTTGCGGAACATCTCTGATAACATCTATGATAACATCTTTGATAACGTTTTTGAAATCGTAGCTGAAATTGTAGATGATTTGTTGCGGAACATCTCTGATATCATAGCTGATTTTTTGCGGAACATCTCTGATATCATAGCTGAAATTGTAGCTGATATTGTAGCGGAGCATCTCTGTTTGTCGGATTGTCTGTCCGTCTACATCTGTCGTGACATGTAAATATCCGGAAATCTAGAAGTCCAAGTGTCGGAGCTGTCTAGAGTTGTAAACATCCGGGGTGGCATCTAGGTATTTGAGAACGTTGGTTCTAGTAGATGCTGTATGCTGTCTGTACGTATAACTGTGGTGGATCCGTGAAGGGCAAGTGACCGATAAAAGTATTGAGTCAACCCAAGGTTTTCGGAGAAACTGGGTGGCGATTCAACTGTTGGTGAATCGTACGGTTATACAGGGTCGAGACACATGTGTGTGTTGCAATTGTAGTACAATTGAATAAACTGTTATATATACATAGTTACTTCAAATCACAATAGTATTTCAAGGGATTACATGAATCTCAATAAAAGCTAGCAACTTGATTAAATACATGTATATGTTCGTGCTAGTTGTCGCAATCCATACGTGCGATAGTATAATTTGATGTTTGTGTTTATTATCGTAATTTATACTTGCGTTAATATAACTTTTGTAAAGGTTCCTTGGATCTGTGTATAGCCCAAGAGATTCCTTTGTATCTGTGTTTTATTTTGTATTAATATTTCATTTATTCATGTATTGTGAATGGTTGTGAGTGTAATTGTGGGTTGAACGCATGAGTTATTGTGTTGATACATCATTATTTTTTCATTAATAATTTATTTCATAAATTTATATTTTCTTTCACATATTTTGTTTGTGTTGTTCATTTAATCCACCATCCTCTCGGTAACAATTCTGTTACACACTCGAGGCCCCTGAATATCATTATGAATTTTACAGTTAAAGTTTAAAGGACTGTTGTGTTAAAAGAAGTGATAAAATAAATATTACATATAACATGGGAAAATTGTCAACATGATCATAACTGGTTAAAATCTGAAGTACAAAAAATTTTACATGTGAAACAAGTGGAAAGAATTTCTGAATTATAGAATTTGATCAGAACATGTTTCTGTGATGTAGATGTTATTGTTTGTTATGAAAAAAAACACTTGAATTTCAGCAGAAGTTCTAGAAATAATTATTGTTTTCTTGAATTCATGTAGATACTTGACAAATTTGAGCTGCAGGGAGACTGATCCCTCTGCATTAGACCAGTGGTTGGAATGGGAAAGTGCTGTACTGTTGGTGAGGAACAATAGTTATATTTATTTTACTTCAGTTAATTTTGGCACAGTGTTTGAATTCAGATTCACTAACTAATACATTTTTGTAATGGAAAAATATCTGATTTTCTATTCGAGATCAAGTTGTGAGGGCCTTTTCCCCTATGCCATCATACTGAGAGTTTATCTATACAGCTGTACATATGTTTGATATAAGACTTGGTGCATACATGTAGCGGTTTGTCACCACTAGCCAATATTCATCAGTCCAGTTTGGTCCACATCACCTTCTGGAATACATGTAATTTGCTAAAACTGCTTAAGCTTGTGCCCTCATTAGTCAGCAAGCCCAATTCTTGACTCATCAGATATTTAATATGGCAACTTCAAAGTTATCATCTGTTAACTCGAAAGGAAAAACTTGTCATTAAAAAGCTTAAGTTGTAGAAAATTAAATGTGACATGTTATTATCCACAGAGGCTGATACAGTTACAACGCTATCTTCAAAAATAAATTTAATGAACTATCTGATTGTATCAGTTTCATTTCCAGCCACTTCCAGTCACATAGCAGAGTGGTAGACACTGATTGGATTAGTGGTTTTTTAGCTGCATCCAGTCATTTAGTAGAGTGGTAGACACTGATTGGATCAGTGGTTTTCTAGCTGCATCCAATCATTTAGTAGAGTGGTAGACACTGACTGGATTAATGGTTTTTTTAGCTGCATCCAATCATTTAGTATAGTGGTAGACACTGATTAGATTAGTGGTTTTTTAGTTGCGTCCAGTCATTTAGTAGAGTGGTAGACACTGATTGGATTAGTGGTTTTCTAGCTGCATCCAATCATTTAGTAGAGTGGTAGACACTGATTGGATTAGTGGTTTTTTAGCTGCATCCAATTATTTAGTTGAGTGGTAGACACAGATTGGATCAGTGGTTTTCTAGCTGCATCCAATCATTTTGTAGAGTGGTAGACACTGATTGGATTAGTGGTTTTTTAGCTGCATCCAATCATTTAGTAGAGTGGTAGACACTGATTGGATTAGTGGTTTTTTAGCTGCATCCAATCATTTAGTAGAGTGGTAGACACTGATTAGATTAGTGGTTTTCTAGCTGCATCCAATCATTTAGTAGAGTGGTAGACACTGATTGGATTAGTGGTTTTCTAGCTGCATCCAATCATTTAGTAGAGTGGTAGACACTGATTGGATTAGTGGTTTTCTAGCTGCATCCAATCATTTAGTAGAGTGGTAGACACTGATTGGATTAGTGGTTTTCTAGCTGCATCCAGTCATTTAGTAAAGTGATAAACACTGATTGGATTAGTGTTTTTTTAGCTGCATCCAATCATTTAGTAGAGTGGTAGACACAGATTGGATCAGTGGTTTTCTAGCTGCATCAAATCATTCAGTTGAGTGGTAGACACGGATTGGATCAGTGGTTTTCTAGCTGCATCCAGTCATTTAGTGGAGTGGTAGACACGGATTGGATCAGTGGTTTTCTAGCTGCATACAATCATTTAGTGGAGTGGTAAACACTGATTGGATCAGTGGTTTTCTAGCTGCATTCAATCATTTAGTAGAGTGGTAAACACCGATTGGATCAGTGGTTTTCTAGCTGCATCCAATCATTTAGCACTGATGAAGTGAATCCTGCACTGCTTTTCATTGATAGGTCCTTGTGTGGCTGACAAGTCTGATACACGATGTGCATGTCCTGGAGCAATATGTACATTGGAGGCATGGGTTGGTTCCTGACGTTGAGGCCTCCCTGCATTCCCAGGCATTGGTAATTTTTGTTCTGTGCGTATCCTCAAAGGTTTTGCAACCCTTGCTAACATCTGTACACCAGCCAGGTTTGTCCTTGATGCAGGATACAAGGTTTGTCACAAATATTGAACATCATTTCAGGCTATTCTTGATGGAATCTTTGCATCTTTTCTTCTGGTGACCAATTTTTCTGTGTCCACTAGGTAGATCTCCATAAAAAATCTGATGTGGCATTCAAGACAGAGTTTTGCTTAATGCTGGTTAAGCCTGCTGACAGCAAGTAGATGCCCCAATGATTGTTGTGGGATTGTCTGATGCCTTGTACAAGTTTCATTACAACTCAAGCATTGTACTCCATGCATATAGTTACTTGAGTCCAGAGTGGCTGGAAAAGTTTAGTCAGTTTCTATGACCTGTACAAGCTGTGGCTTTGTAGACTTTGCTTGTTTAGCATCTGCTTCAGGTGTTTGCCATTTGAGTACAGGTCAGTTGATTTCTTGATGTCATTCAACTCTAGAGAATCAGCAAGTATGTGTTGATTTCTGCTTTGGGAATTCAATCACTGATAGATGATTGAAGACAGGTTGTTGTTGAACTGTTCTTGTTGTTCCCCATCTTGCAGTATCTTTTCTTTGTAAGTGGTGTCAGCACTGAGTATTGGAGATGTTCATGATGACTGTAGGCTGTAGATTGTCTTCAAAGTGTCTAAGTAGTTCTTCATGTCCTTCCTGTCTGCATAAGACCAAATTTCATCTGCCTTATTGCTGTGCCATTAATCTTGCAACTTGCTGAGTTTGCATTGGACTGTCATCTTGATGTTGCAGAAGGCTACCTTATGTGTTAAGTGCTGTCTTCTAAACAAGTCTTTTTAGTAGCTGTTTCTCATTCAGTAGTCTTTGTATAGCATCATTGTTCTCATCAGGCCAATCTGGAAACGTTCTGTGGTTGGACGAAGCATTTTGGATGCAGGTGAATACACATAAGCACAGAATGATGCCCAGATTTCCTCAACATTTCTCAAAAGATTGTATCAATTGTTTCTAGTTTTCTGCACAGTTCATAGGACTGTTTCACATTCTTCTCTTTCAATTTGAAGACATTGAGCTTTTTGGGCACTCTTTTGCCTTGTGGTCATCTGCTAGGCAGATTCTAGATATTGAGCTTGGAGATTATGAACCTGGTTAGTCCAACATTCTCCCTTCTCATGGTCCTTTTTACTATGACATCCTGCTTGTCTATTCTCAAGATGATGATGTAGTGATCTGTGCCAACATTTTCATTGACATTGCCAAAAATAAAGAGTTTGTTTGCTTTTGACACCTGTACAATAAGTGACACCAAGTCTTCATTAAATCTGCCCTTGATCTCATCTGTATTGGTAATGGTGGATGCATTGGCACTGATGATAGTTACATGACTTTTCTTTAAAAAAAAGTGGAAGTCTCTGATGCATTAGTCTGTCATTCATGCTCTTTGTGAGGTTTGTGAGTTTCCTGATTTGATGTCAAACCCATAACTGGCTTCATATCGATCTTTACTTAAGCCACTCCCGAAGAAGGTGTAGTCGACTCCTATTTTGGTGAGTTGTTCTTCCTCAGTAGGAGGGTTTCACTTGGGGGATGCTGTCTGAATCTTCAATCTGGCCAGTTGTCTGCCAACTAGGGCTGTTCTTCTCATTGGTCTATCCGCTGCTGTACTGACTGCACATTTCAACAATGGTGAATTGGGTCACTTTGTTTTCTTGGTAGGTTTTTGTTAACTTGCGATCCCCATCACCCTCATTATGCTGACCAAGGTTAAGCTGAAGCAGGCAATTTTTAGGGCTCCTCTTTTAGCCTTTATGCTACAGATATGAACAATATGATCCTAAAAAGGGCTGCTCAGTCAGCAGGGGCTGCCAAGCTCCACTTCTGCTTAGATCCACTGAAAAGTGACCATATGCCCGAGTAGTAGCTTGGTGGCTACAGCTACATACAAATGCTGCTTTCCCATCACCAAAGGACTTTCACACAACCAGTGGTGGGAGGAAAATGAGTTGGATTTAAGAGAGGGAAAGTTGTGCAGAGTCAACCTCACGCTTTCATCTCGATCTGTCCAGTGGCATGACAATTTCAGTATATCTGGATTTAAGTCAAAAGCAATGGATGGACATCAGGTCCTACTTTACCTGAGTTGATACCCTGCAATGTCCATCTTCTTTCATATCTGGATGTATTAGTCAACAGTCATAGTTGGTACTGTCTACCATTACATACAGTAACAGGGGTAGCCACTTGACAAAGAGGGCAAAACAAATACTTTTGCAATTAGTTTGATGTCAGAGTATATACTGTTGGATTACGAAATTAAGTTTTGTACCTTTTTAATTCCAGTTTTCAGCATTGCATTATTTAGTAGCCACATTTATTATACACTTTTTCTTGGTAAGAAATATTGATGGTATTTATTTCTATGTTTAAGCAGTGTTTTATTGTACAGGACGAATTAACCCTGTAATTAATGTGAAACAGCTAATGTAAACTCGAATATCTAAAGTGAAACATCCCAGTATGAATCATCCTTGGCACGAGAAATCTCAGAGCCAGCAAAAGAAACCAATGTGCTGATAATTAAAATTTATAATTTTACCAGTATTTATTTTTTTTGCAACTGAAAATGAATAAAACATCTACACAACTTAATTCCTTGTGCCTAATTACATCTTTATTCCTTTCATCAAACTGTAGCACCAGTATTTTAGAGAGATACCATTAATTTCTGACTAATTTAGGAAGATTTATTTTTACACTGCCTTTATACTTTGACAGCCAATAGTGTTTCCATACCTTGTATCTTTGATTGGACAAGGAAAGACAGAGGAGCACCAGATGACTTGTATCCATGGTTACCTGGAACATTTGGATACAGAACTTAATGACAGACAAGCATTTTGTGGGGTGAATTTTCATCATGTATTCTTTTCTCAGTTTCACAATTTGATGTCTCAAACCTTTTGCTGTAAGCAGTATTTACCAAATACATATTGATTATGGTAATGTTTGAAGATTTTCAATGGATTTGAATATATCTAAACATTGCCTTACTCATTTTCATGTAAATATTTATTGAAAATTGCTGGAGTTTATAATCCCGAAACTTAAATATTTTAACTTCAATATTTTGACATCAAACTTAACTTACACCTGCCCATATATATATATATATATTTTAAAGATTAATATTTTAACTTCAATATTTTGACATCAAACTTAACTTACACCTGCCCATATATATATATATAATTTAAAGAATTCTCAATAAAAATCCTTACTTACATGTCCTGTATAAATGACACATTTCTAATTTGGGCAGAAGACTTTAATTTTTTGTGTGTTTATATTGGTTTTAACCATTTATGAAGAATATTGTCACAAATTTAGATTGTGAATTAAGTAAACTTATGTTTTTATTGCATTGTTTGCTTAAATTTAGTTTGGAATGTTATTTAGTTATTTAATTGATGTCTTTTGATTGGTAACCTGGATGGATAGTTTCATAGAGTATTTTGATTAAGTCACATGGTTAAATATATTGAAAATTTATTATGCTAAGTTCAGTGTCTTCACATAAAGGACCTCTGTCTGTAAAGGACAATTTTAGTATGTCCCTTGAGTGCCTTTTATGACAGGTGTTACAATACCTTGGACAAATTTAGATTTTGTCATCTCCAAACTTCATACTACTTGAATCATGAACAAATAATTTAAAACCACACTTCTTCCCTTTCCAACATACCAAAATGGACACTATGAAGAGCATAACAAATAACTTCAAAACACACTTCTTCCCTTCCCAATATACTAAAATGGACACTATGAAGAGCATTTAAAAAATCTGATTTGAATTGTATCTTCTTAACTCTGGATGTACATTTCTGTTTTCATTTATATACATAATTTGATTTGAATGAATGTATAATCTGCACAAAAGTTAATAGTTGCCATGTAAATTTTCCAATAAATTTAATTTTGAGAAAAATTAGAAATTTAAATTTAATTTTGCATCATATTTAGTTCACCAGTTGCATATGAACATTATACTCAAGTAAATGTAAAGTATACCTGTACATCTATGATATATATTTATTTCTGTTATTGATGTCTTACAGGATCAGGTTACTGTGGCAGATATTGTGCTGTGGTCATCACTTTATCCTGTTTTAAATGGAAAATATAGTCTCAAAGGTAAAAATGTTTCTGTATTGAGATTTTTATAACAAAGTTTATAAAGTAAATTCAGTATGGCTTTTACATTATTATCAGCTAACAATATGATGGATAATATTATGATGTACGGATGATGCCCTTTTGTTCAGCAATCCATCTATACACACAGTTGTTTTATCAATTTTGGCATCAAAGGTCAAAGTCACTATGACTGAAAAAAAAAATATTATTTCTGCACAATAACTTGAGTTGTCCACTGTCTGCAGTTACAGACCATGTAGATGACTTGCACATAGATTAGGAAAGAACCTTAAGTCACTGAAAGATTACATTTATTTTATTGCACAAGAACTTAAACTGTCTACCATCTACTGTTACCAAATTTTTGGAATGGCTTTTGCTTGGTGTAAGGATGATACCTATGTTGGATGAAAAAGTAAAATGTCAAGTTCGCTGTGACTGAAAGAAGAAAATTGTTTCTCCACCATCACCAAACTTAGTGGATAGCTTGCACTAAATTTTGCAGCCGGTAAAGTTCATGATACTGTGTCGGAAGGAATAAAAATAGTTTCAACAGAACAACACAGTTCTGCATCACAGATAGGACAACATTTTGTGTATAGTGTGGAGTAAAGAAGATGTCTGTCACTTTTGGGATCAAAAGACAGTGTCCAAGTTTACAGTGACTGAAAGAAGAAAAATGGTTTCTGCATAATAACATTAGTTCTACATCACATACCTTGACCAGACTTTGTAGATGGCATACACTTGAGGTGAGGAAGAAGCCTGCTGATTGCAGCATCAAAACTCAAGGTGATTGACTGAATGAAGAAAGGTGGTTTCTGTGCAGATGTTTCAGTTATTTACATCGAGAACTATTAAACATATTGCTGGCATTGAATGTCTGTATTTTTGTTAAAACTTTCCAACCAATGCTGCAAAAACATCTTCATTCTGGCACAGTACATGTTGTTGTTTTGAGTTTAATGCAATTGTTAAGTGTGGTATAGACTGTACCTTACATCTAGTGTAACTGGTGGAGGAAGAACCTGGTAAGAACTACTGACCCATGGGAAGCTACTTCCTGTCTTTTTCACATACCCACATTGGCTGAGCCTGAGACTTGAACCTACACCAGCTGAGGTGAGTTGGTAGTGATTGGTAAAGGCAAGTGCTTTGGACCACTCTGCTACATGTGGGCCCTCG
Organism: Unio delphinus; assembly: GCA_029339505.1. NCBI lineage: Eukaryota > Metazoa > Mollusca > Bivalvia > Unionida > Unionidae > Unio > Unio delphinus. Next base: position 17,706,681 of record JAQISU010001238.1, read on the forward strand.
CATGGTACATTGTTTTGCAGATCTGAAGTAGCAGTGAGAAAACCATTACACTAAATTAATGTTGAGTGCATGTGACCCATTCAATCATTCAGAATTCAAAATAATTTGTTTCAAAATAAAAAGATAAATTATTTTATATTTGCTCTTATATAGTGTGTTCTTCACTGAAAACAGCATTGATCCAAATCTGCAATCACATTATGAACTTATGGCTCATGATCTATGCCATTGTGCTTATGCTTTCAGGAAATGTCAGACCCTTATCTGGTCAGCAGTTAAACAGTGGACAGTTGGGGTCTTTGTTGTTATGGTTGGTTGGGTGTGCATTATTTATGAGTAAATTTCATAATCTGTTTGGCTAGTAGAGATGCTTAGGGCTAGCAGAGTTAAATTATAATAATAAGGGGCTATATTTAAGTCTGTTTGTTTGTTTGTTTGATTAGGATTTTTAACGTAGCTTTAACAATTTTTCAGTCATATCGCTACGATGTCTGCAGTGAGGCAGTTTATAGTGATGTCTACCACTGGGGCATCATGCCGCAGACATGTAGCATGATGTCCCACCCAGTCACATTATCCCTGACACCAGGCCGACCAGTCCTAACACTAACCTCTTAATACTGAACGTCAAGCGAGGCAGCTGTTAGTACCATTTTTGTAAGTCTTTGGTATGACTCAGCCGGGGATCGAACCCACGACCTCCCGCTTCCGCGGCAGATGCTCTAACCACTAGGCCACCGGAGCGGTATTTAAGTCTGTACTGTACCCATTAATTTCAGTTGCACACTTCCTGTAGATTGGTGGTAATTTGTCATGCACATGTTAGAGCAAAAGCATCGATGGAGGTGTTAAGCTTCAAAAAGAATTTCCTTGAAGTTGTACACTTGCTTAAATTTATTGAATTTTGTAAATTTGACAAAGAATTTGAAACTTCATTTTAAATAAATCATGAAAAATTAACTAGTTAATCCAGTCAGTTGGTCATCTCTAGTCTATCCTATGCAAAACAAGAGATGATTTGCAGATGTCATTTTTGCCAAGTGTGCAGGTAAATTTGAAGATTCTAGGATTTTGATTTTGTTTTTGGTAAAGTCAAAGAATATACAATAATTTAGACATTTTGAGCTCATTTTACATTTCATACTGGAAACATTTTTTGTACTAGAGGCTAAATTTTGTTAAAAATACAAAAGTACTATTTCTTCCTTAGGATGGGAAAGTCAGTATAAACATCTGCAGGCCTGGAATTCCTATCTCACAAACCTAGAACCTTTCAAAGCTGCCGTCAAGGTTCTGGGAGACGGAGATACTTCTGTGCTGAAGGTAAGACACTATGTGATAAATGTGACTTATTAGTCAGTTACTAATTTATATGATAATTGTGCATTATTAATTACTAAGCCATGTGATAAATGTACATTTTTAATTACTAAGCCATGTGAAAAATGTGCATTATTAATTACTAAGCCATGTGATAAATGTACATTATTAATTACTAAGCCATGTGATAAATGTGCATTATTAATTACTAAGCCATATGATAAATGTACCTTATTAATTTCTAAGCCATGTGATAAATGTGCATTATTAATTACTAAGCCATGTGATAAATGTGCATTAATAATTACTAAGCCATGTGATAAATGTGCATTAATAATTACTAAGCCATGTGATAAATGTGCATTAATAATTACTAAGCTATGTGATAAATGTACATTTTTAATTAATAAGCCATGTGGAAAATGTACATTTTTAATTACTAAGCCATGTGATAAATGTGCATTATTAATTACTAAGCCATATGATAAATGTACCTTATTAATTTCTAAGCCATGTGATAAATGTGCATTATTAATTACTAAGCCATGTGATAAATGTGCATTAATAATTACTAAGCAATGTGATAAATGTGCATTATTAATTACTAAGCCATGTGATAAATGTGCATTAATAATTACTAAGCCATGTGATAAATGTGCATTAATAATTACTAAGCCATGTGATAAATGTGCATTAATAATTACTAAGCCATGTGATAAATGTGCATTAATAATTACTAAGCTATGTGATAAATGTACATTTTTAATTAATAAGCCATGTGGAAAATGTGCATTATTAATTACTAAGCCATGTGATAAATGTACCTTATTAATTTCTAAGCCATGTGATAAATGTGCATTATTAATTACTAAGCCATGTGATAAATGTACATTATTAATCCATTACTAAACTATGTGATATATATACATTATTCATTCCTAAGCTGTGATATGTGTATTATTAATATTGCTGAATATTTTATATATGTTCTCATCTGTTCTCATGTCCATCTGTCCATCCTTCTGTCTGGCACGTCCAACTATTCTCCCATTTTTTTTATGGACTGCCATGATACTTAGTATTATTGTTATAGACTGCCATAAAACTTGTTCAGTATTATTGTTATAGACTGCCATGAAACTTTGTATTATTGCTTTGGACTTCCATTAAACTTGGTCGGTATTATTGTTAATGACTGCCATGAAACTTTGTCAGTATTATTGTTATACACTGCTATAGAACTTTGTATTATTGCTTTGGACTTCCTTAAAACTTGGTCAGTATTATTGTTAATGACTGCCATCAAACTTTGTCAGTATTATTGTTATAGACTTCCATGAAACGTTGTATTATTACTTTGGACTTCCATAAAACTTAGTGTTATTGTTATGGACTGCCATGAAACTTTGTCAGTATTATTGTTATAGACTGCCATAAAACTTTGTATTATTGCTTTCGATTTCCATGAAACTTGGTCAGTATTATTGTTATAGACTGCCATGAAACTTTGTATTGTTGCTTTGGACTTCCATAAAACTTGGTCAGTATTATTGTTATAGACTGCCATGAAACTTTGTATTATTGCTTTGGACTTCCATAAAACTTTGTCAGTATTATTGTTATAGACTGCCATGAAACTTTGTATTATTGCTTTCGACTTCCATAAAACATTGTCAGTATTATTGTTATAGACTGCCATGAAACTTTGTATTGTTGCTTTGGACTTCCATAAAACTTGGTCAGTATTATTGTTATAGACTGCCATGAAACTTTGTATTATTGCTTTCGACTTCCATAAAACATTGTCAGTGTTATTGTTATAGACTGCCATGAAACTTTGTCAGTATTATTGTTATAGACTGCCATAAAACTTTGTATTGTTGCTTTCGATTTCCATGAAACTTGGTCAGTATTATTGTTATACACTGCTATAGAACTTTGTATTATTGCTTTGGACTTCCTTAAAACTTGGTCAGTATTATTGTTAATGACTGCCACTTTGTTAGTATTATTGTTATAGACTGCCATGAAACTTTGTATTATTGCTTTCGACTTCCATAAAACATTGTCAGTATTATTGTTATAGACTGCCATGAAACTTTGTATTATTGCTTTGGACTTCCATTAAACTTGGTCAGTATTATTGTTAATGACTGCCATGAAACTTTGTCAGTATTATTGTTATACACTGCTATAGAACTTTGTATTATTGCTTTGGACTTCCTTAAAACTTGGTCAGTATTATTGTTAATGACTGCCATCAAACTTTGTCAGTATTATTGTTATACACTGCTATAGAACTTTGTATTATTGCTTTGGACTTCCTTAAAACTTGGTCAGTATTATTGTTAATGACTGCCATCAAACTTTGTCAGTATTATTGTTATAGACTTCCATGAAACGTTGTATTATTACTTTGGACTTCCATAAAACTTAGTGTTATTGTTATGGACTGCCATGAAACTTTGTCAGTATTATTGTTATAGACTGCCATAAAACTTTGTATTATTGCTTTGGACCTCCATTAAACTTGGTCAGAATTATTGTTAAGGACTTTCATAACACTTGATAAATATTGTTGGTATGGACTGCCATGAAACTTGGTCAATATTATTATCCCCTGAAGATGCACATACTGACAAATCACTTTGTGTCATTATTGTTGTAAGAGATATTGCACTTGTTAACTTTCTGCTCAATGCAGTGCATGGAAAATTCTTGTGTTTGCATTTAGTTTCAGATTTCATTAAATTCCCATGAAACTTGGGAAAATATTATGCATATAGTCTAATGATAAATCACTTTTCTCACTTATTTTCTGTTCGAGTTAATGCTCTTTTAATCTTGCAGTGGAATGCAATCTTGTTATCACATCTAGTCATATGGTCTTTAAGATAAACATGAAACAGTAATCACTGTTATCACTTGAAGATGTACCTATTATCAGAATCACTTTGTTCAAGTAATTTTAATCTCACCTGGTTGTAAAGCCTAGTAAGTTTATGGTTTGGCCAAGTGTCTCTTTTCCATTAGTCATCCATCCTTCAACATTTGCATGTAACCACTCTGCTGGCCATGTTATTTATATCTGCTTTTGAGTGTGTGTGTGATTAGTATTTTTTAACATAGCTTTAACAGTTTTCCAGTTGTATTGCTACGATGTCTGCAGTGAGGCAGTTTATAGTGATGTCTAGCACTGGGGCATCATGCCGCAGACATGTAGCATGATGTCCCACCCAGTCACATTATCCTGACACCAGTCCTAACACTAACCTCTTAATGCTGAGCTCCAAGCGAGGCAGCTGTTAGTACCATTTTTTGTGAGTCTTTGGTATGACTCGGCGGGGGATCAAACCCATGACCTTCCGCTTCCATGGCAGATGTTCTAACCACAAGGCCATCGTAGCGGTATCTGCTTTTAAAAATGTTTATATCATCATTATCTTAGTGAATAAAACTAACATATATAAATATTAAAGAGATGACCTCGCATCTGTCCAAATCAGTGACTTCATGGGAAGTTATATTTCTTTTTTATGATTAAATTAGACTATGTGCTGATATCATCAAAAAATCTCAGATATATTTGATAATGAGTGAGGCAGACAACTATTAATAAGGTTATCTTGCATCCGAGGCTGAATTTGTTTTTTCTTATTTCTGATGTGATTGTGATCAGACATGGAATATATACTTAATTCTTCAAGATCATAGACAAGTTCATTAATGAGAGAAATACATTTCATGCGATGACCTTGCATCAAATTGACTGAGCCTATTATGGAGGCCATATTTCTGTGGTGATATAACAAGAAACAATATTCATATATTTGGCCCACACTACAATATATATTGCTATGTAGAAATGACATGTTTTTGAGGGACCCTACTTTTATATTATTTGTTGTTACTTTTCTTCAAATCAACCCTATTATACCAACTTTTTAAATATTTTTGAGTCATTATTTCAAATATCTGATTTGCTCTAACCATTATGAAAAGGTTCTATGGCACTTTTTTCAGTAATTTATTTAATTTTAACCCTTAAAGTGCTGCATTGTTTTGCAGTACAAGGTCCCTCAGTGCTGAATTGTTTGAAGGGAAAAAAAAAGAAAACTGCACAGTTTTTAAATTGCATGTATTTCATTATATATACGCAATAGATAGACAAACCCTATATGAAAAATGATGTTGAATGACTAAACTTTAAGATTAGCATCAAGACACATGTGTAAGTTTAACATATTTGCATGTACAGGTGTAAATACAGGTAAAATGACAAGTTAGAATTGTATTTCATCAGCATTTTTGTTTGTTTTTGATGGAAAAGTTAAAAAATATCTATGAAATGTTATATTCTTTAGCAGTCCAGCCATGCACATGTTATGTCTGTCACAATGTCATATATAAATTGTGAAAATCACAGGTAAATGAAGGGTGACAGTTTTGCAAAAATCCACTCCATGAATGTCAGGTAAGTTTAAACCCCCCAGTCAGTAATTAATGTTCATGAAAAACTATCACGTATTATTTATTCTAATATCAACAAAACCGAGGTTCATATCTGGTGATTGGGCTGATTTTATCTGAAAGGTCATTTTAATTGTTCTCATTGTCTGACAGGTGTAAATTGCTTGGAACAGCTAGAAATTTATTCCATACATATTTTTTGCTGAAGTATGCGGTTGATATCACATCATCAGTAGCCCAGTAGAAATCGAGATCAGACGTATGTACCAAACCCATTGCTATAATCAGTGTGAAAAAGTTTTAGATGCTTTGTGTGACAAGCCGCCATTTCTTCATGTAACTGTTTTCCTTCAAGTCTGCCCCATGAACTCTCTGATCTGCATTACGATTTGTTTGATCTATCAGATGAAATAGCTCGTCATCTAAGAAAAAGTCTTCAATAGTCCGTAGGTTAATTATTCACCATCTCGACATTTAATTTTGAATTACCAGTGAATGGGGGTTGACAGGCACGCCATCTTTTCACATCAAGCAAGCATGTACATCTGACTCCAGTTCCTGGCTCAAAATCATTCATGGGTATTTCCATCAATACTTTGCTAGCTCCAGTAATGTCATTTTTCTCAAATTCTTCAAAATCATTATTATCATCACTATCAGAAGCAAGTATTTGTTGCAAGAAATCACTATCATATTCATTGTCAGCCATTTTAACTTTGCACAAGTAGCATGTGTTTAAAGTGAGTATTTGTAAAACTTCATCATTAAGTGTATAGTAAAGTACAGCATAATGCTTATTCTGGGCCTTTTTAAACCAATCAGATCTAGTTTTACAAGCAGTCATTGCTAGTTGAAGTAATAGGATGTGTACATTGTTGGTTGCTGTGACAAGCACTACAGGACATCGATCGACCGCGCAACTATTGTCGCGACTAGCACTTTAAGGGTTAATGGCACATCTGATGCTATGATGTTATGAATTTGCCTAGGCAGCCATGTCCATCTATTTTTTGCTTCATGTTTGGTAGTGATAGCGTGTCAACATTGTCTGAACCACAGATTTAGGTAAAAGTCAGCTGTTGCAGTGTGGAACCTGTTTATTCTGTGACAGACGTTTTTCAGATTGTAGGTGCATTGATATGAGTAGAGATATGTTAGTCAAAATCTTTTGATCCTAATTTTGTGTCGGGTTTTTCCTATTTTTCCCCCTTCTTTTACCCTATTTTATAAAGTAAAATAGCCCAACATTATACATATTTGTTCACAAGATTGTGCTCGAGAACCTGGAATGAGGATGCAGTATGTAGCATGGAATATATACTATCTGTTTGTCTTGCCATGTGTTCATAATGTAAATAAGCAGCAATGTTATTAGTATACCCTGAATATATCATGACAAATTCTGCATATGTCTTTTTTTACTAATTATTCCATACGTTGATTTAATCCCTGAAACCTGCATATTTCCAGATTGGAGTTTCAGGTGCAGCTGAGTTTATATTCAAGACTTTGTCTACCATTTTAGTTTTAGTAAAGCCAAATTTGATCATAAGTTCCTTTTTTGTTTGTTTTGACATTAAATATACAAAACACTAAAATGTTCCACATATGATTAATTTATAATTTTTACATATTAATCTTACATAAAGGAAAATGATGTTTTGTTTTTGACATTGATGATGGCACTTGTTGATTTAGGAGTCAGTCTGATAACTAATGTCTAGATAATGGACAATAATACATGCACACAGAAAAATGCTTTATAATAGTTTTTCAATTTGATTTCATTTCTCAACGTGAAACATCACCGTGAAATTCTAAAACATTTATGTATTGTCACACTTGCAGCGCAGCTTGTATTGGGGTATCTAGGTAGTATCTAACATATCCATCACAGACAATATCACAATGCCAACACATATCAGTTAATCATTTCACCTTTGCTTATATGCAAATATTTTGTTAATCTCTGAATTGGAATAAACTATAAATATATGTTAAAACATGCTACAGTGGCCTCATGCAGTTAATTATTACTTATGGAGAAATGGCAAAGACATAAGGTTCCATATACAGATAAAATAGTGCATATTAACTTGATGATTATGACCACCATCTTCTAAGCTAAATTTCCCCTGATGTTTACCTCCCATTGTCTATATATGTAACATTTGGTTGGAAATCTCAGGCCTATTATTGTCTATATATGTAACATTTGGTTGGAAATGTCAGGCCTATTACTAACTATATATGTAACATTTGGTTGGAAATGTCAGGCCTATTACTGTCTATATATGTAACATTTGGTTGGAAATGTCAGGCCTATTACTAACTATATATGTAACATTTGGTTGGAAATGTCAGGCCTATTACTGTCTATATATGTAACATTTGGTTGGAAATGTCAGGCCTATTACTGTCTATATATGTAACATTTGGTTGGAAATGTCAGGCCTATTACTGTCTATATATGTAACATTTGGTTGGAAATGTCAGGCCTATTACTGTCTATATATGTAACATTTGGTTGGAAATGTCAGGCCTATTACTGTCTATATATATAACATTTGGTTGGAAATGTCAGGCCTATTACTGTCTATATATGTAACATTTGGTTGGAAATGTCAGGCCTATTACTGCAGGTCCCAGTAGTGGCCTTTATGATTTTATATAATTTTTTACACCAATGGTTTGTCAGCCTTTGTCATATGAAGAGAATAAATAAATTTAGTTGCTTTCTATGTCAGGCTTCCCTTCTTGCCCAGCCAGTGCCACAGCAGACAAAGGACATTGGTCAGTCAGGGCATGTACAACAGAGGCAGAAACAAGGAAAGGTAGCACCAGAAGAAGTACAGGTGGGTTGAAATTGGTAAACGCTGGAAGAAACTTTTCTGTTAAATATTATAAATTTTAAACACTTTTTATTTATTGTCTTACTTTTTCTATTTTCTCCAGCACACATTACACATTTTTCCAGATACCTGTCTTCATTTATGTATTCTGTTTTCTTGTCATTTTATTTAACTTGTGTTATCAGCAATTAGACTAATGTAGATAAACATTGAGAAATTCATAGTAATTAAATAATGCACAGGTTGATGTAGAAACACTTATAGGCATTCATAATAGTTGAAGATACCACAGTTAATATAGAAACACATTTAGGCAGTGATAATAATTGAAGATACCACAATTAATATAGAAACACATTTAGGCATTCATAATAATTGAAGATACTACAGTTAATGTAGAAGCACAAATAGGCAATTATAATAACTGAATATACAACAGGTTAATATTGAAAAACCCACTGCCACTGAGGAGGAAATAACTGAAGCTATTGCGGCATGGAAGACAGGAAGCAGTCTCTGTCCCAAACCCCGGATACGGAAACATCCTATGTATGTAATCTTTATTAAATACAAAATATATATTTACAATGATTGTCCCAAGTTTTCCAGTAACTAGTATTAGTATTTATTGTCTAGTTGGTGGACAAAACTATAAAATCCTTAGGAAACCACCAATCTTGCATGGGTAGACATATGTTGCTTCTGGGAATAGAATCTGGTACCACGATAGTGCAAAATGAGTATAATACCGCATCTCTCCTTCCTTTAAAAAAAAAGTCTGTACATAGGCTTGAAAAATTCCTTTTGACTTTGTCAAAGGTGGTAAGATGTTGGTCAGAATATTTATTTCTTGTCAGTCTTATGTCCAGTTTATTTTGAAATGTCTACTATCTGTACCACGGTGTATGGTTATACATAAATGTTGATTTGTTCATTATAACTTATCACAGGTCAGAAGTTACGATACTATAAATGACTATATGTTTGAATTATTTTTATTAATAGAAGCTTTTGAAAACATTGCTTATTTCAATTGTAAGGCATGAAAGAAATGGATGACCATACTCAACCCCAGCACATTTTCCTGCCAGAGTAAAAAACAAATATGTTAAAAAAAGTCCTGAATTTGTGCATCTAAGGGAGCCAGTTTTGCCCATACTTGTAGCACTTAGTACATTATATACCATAATGCTTTATATCAGTTATACTTTGAACGAGTTCAAATTCCATGACACTGTTTACAGGAATTAAACTCCCCCCATGGTTGATTATCATCTATGTTGTGTTTGCTTTTGAGAATTAATGGATTTGAACTTGATTTGTCATGCAACTTTATGTTGAAGAGACCATCGATGAAATTTGATTTTCATTGTTTCACAATATTGTTTTGAAAATTACAGACCCAAATACCAGTTCTACTAATTTCAGTTTCCCACAACAAGTTCCAAGCAAATTACAATGGGTGAAGTTTTTTTAGTTCACCCATCACTAATAGCCCTAGTTTTTAAAAATATTTTTCATTTGTTTTCAGCATACCAGAAGAAGGCTTTCGAAATGTTTTGATCACGAGTGCCCTTCCCTATGTCAATAATGGACCTCATCTGGGTAATATTATTGGTTGTGTTCTTAGTGCCAATGTCTTCTCAAGGTAGGTAACTCCATCAGCTAGTATATAAAATTATCTGTTTTGGGAATAATGTACAAAGCATTCCTGGAGAATTATCTGACTTTTTTAAAATAAAAAAATGCTTTTGTTGTATCTATTTCATAATTATTATAATTAATTTTTTTAAAAAGGGGATTAACGCAAGGGTCAAGAATAGATTGTGATACATTCTGTTTTTTGAAAGACAGTTTTTACCAATATCAACATTAAAACTAGGCCACATTTATTGATAGGTTTTCCAGCGATGATGATTTTAGCTTGAACTGTATTATTAAAGTCAGTTTAAAAGATATGCCTTATATTTGATAATATTGCATAAATCGAGGATGTCAAATGATTTAATATTAAATTTATGAAATGAGTTGAATAATGACCAGATTTTGTTTGCCTTGGACAATATTCAAAAAGTTTCATAAATTTAATATTAAACCATTACTCATTTGAGATTCTGTTTATCACATAGATTTTATGTTAACAAAATAAGAGAGAAAGAAGAAATAATTTTTGTTAATTTCTAATTCATTGGTTGCACCTTTCATTTGTTGTACATAAAAGATAATCACAACTTCTTGTTGATTTATATGGCAGTTTTATAACCAAAACATTGAAAAGCAGGGTTTCTGTTACAAATTAGAATTCAAAGAGTAATTGTCTTTCAGAATAAACTTGACTCAGAGAATATTGTATTGCAACACAGAATGTGCATGAAAGTTCATTGTGATGTCACACAGTTTGATTAATTTGGTTTAGACAACCATTATAATAGTGTTGTCATTTTTACTACTGGAATTTGTTGAATATTCATTTGAACTGATTGTTACTGGATGAAGAAATTCCATATTTACTATAATGTATTTGTGGTCAGATATTTCTATTAGTTTATTTGCAATAGGAGACAGTTGGAATTACATCACGTAAGAAGCATTATATTGTTTTTGGACAGTTTGTAGTTGGACATGACTTATAAGGGAGTATATATGGTAAGTTCCATATTCTCTATTAAGGAATCTGTGTACTTTCAATAAAGTGTATATCTGATTACACACCTGAAAGCTCTTACATAGAATGAATTTAATTAAGATTGTAGTTATTATTTTTCTTTTCAGAACAGTCATTATGGAGCAAATTATTGACATTGCTTGTTTATCACTAAGGTGTAAATATTTGTAGTAAACAAGGTCCCTAGATTCATCAGCCATAGGGATTTTAATATACTCTTCGTATCATAATAATATATAATAGGGATTTTAATATACTCTTCGTATCACAATAATATATAATAGGGATTTTAATATGCTCTTCGTATCACAATAATATATAATAGGGATTTTAATATGCTCTTCGTATCACAATAATATATAATAGGGATTTGAATATGCTCTTCGTATCACAATAATATATAATAGGGATTTGAATATGCTCTTCGTATCACAATAATATATAATAGGGATTTGAATATGCTCTTCGTATCACAATAATATATAATAGGGATTTGAATATGCTCTTCGTATCATAATAATATATAATAGGGATTTGAATATGCTCTTCGTATCATAATAATATATAATAGGGATTTGAATATGCTCTTCGTATCATAATAATATATAATAGGGATTTGAATATGCTCTTCGTATCATAATAATATATAATAGGGATTTGAATATGCTCTTCGTATCATAATAATATATAATAGGGATTTGAATATGCTCTTCGTATCATAATAATATATAATAGGGATTTGAATATGCTCTTCGTATCATAATAATATATAATAGGGATTTGAATATGCTCTTCGTATCATAATAATATATAATAGGGATTTGAATATGCTCTTCGTATCATAATAATATATAATAGGGATTTGAATATGCTCTTCGTATCATAATAATATATAATAGGGATTTGAATATGCTCTTCGTATCATAATAATATATAATAGGGATTTGAATATGCTCTTCGTATCATAATAATATATAATAGGGATTTGAATATGCTCTTCGTATCATAATAATATATAATAGGGATTTGAATATGCTCTTCGTATCATAATAATATATAATAGGGATTTGAATATGCTCTTCGTATCATAATAATATATAATAGGGATTTGAATATGCTCTTCGTATCATAATAATATATAATAGGGATTTGAATATGCTCTTCGTATCATAATAATATATAATAGGGATTTGAATATGCTCTTCGTATCATAATAATATATAATAGGGATTTGAATATGCTCTTCGTATCACAATAATATATAATAGGGATTTGAATATGCTCTTCGTATCACAATAATATATAATAGGGATTTGAATATGCTCTTCGTATCACAATAATATATAATAGGGATTTGAATATGCTCTTCGTATCACAATAATATATAATAGGGATTTGAATATGCTCTTCGTATCACAATAATATATAATAGGGATTTGAATATGCTCTTCGTATCACAATAATATATAATAGGGATTTGAATATGCTCTTCGTATCACAATAATATATAATAGGGATTTGAATATGCTCTTCGTATCACAATAATATATAATAGGGATTTGAATATACTCTTCGTATCACAATAATATATAATAGGGATTTGAATATACTCTTCGTATCACAATAATATATAATAGGGATTTGAATATACTCTTCGTATCACAATAATATATAATAGGGATTTGAATATACTCTTCGTATCACAATAATATATAATAGGGATTTGAATATACTCTTCGTATCACAATAATATATAATAGGGATTTGAATATACTCTTCGTATCACAATAATATATAATAGGGATTTGAATATACTCTTCGTATCACAATAATATATAATAGGGATTTGAATATACTCTTCGTATCACAATAATATATAATAGGGATTTGAATATACTCTTCGTATCACAATAATATATAATAGGGATTTGAATATACTCTTCGTATCACAATAATATATAATAGGGATTTGAATATACTCTTCGTATCACAATAATATATAATAGGGATTTGAATATACTCTTCGTATCACAATAATATATAATAGGGATTTGAATATACTCTTCGTATCACAATAATATATAATAGGGATTTGAATATACTCTTCGTATCACAATAATATATAATAGGGATTTGAATATACGCTTCGTATCACAATAATATATAATAGGGATTTGAATATACGCTTCGTATCACAATAATATATAATAGGGATTTGAATATACTCTTCGTATCACAATAATATATAATAGGGATTTGAATATACGCTTCGTATCACAATAATATATAATAGGGATTTTAATATACACTTCGTATCATAATAATATATATACATAAATGTATAGTCTTAAGAGTAATTCTCCATAGGCCAGTGCTTGGAGTAATGTGACATTACAACCTTATATGAATAAAACCTAATCTAGCCAGTGCCGGTTTCTTGGGACAAATAATATATATATCAAAGTTTCGAGTGTGTCTGAACATTCTAGTACCGTATATGAACGGCTACCAGAACATCAGTTTTGTGTGATGAGGTGGTAGCAGTGGTAGTATGGGCACTGGAATGTGAAGGTCCTAGATTTGATACTAAGCAGAAACCCAGTATGGAGCAAAATATTGATATTGTTTAGCGTTAGGGTTCAATATTTATAGTAATCGAGGTCATTAAAGTCGTCAGCGATAGGGATTTTAATATTCATCCTCATATAATAATTCATATAATATATAAGTATAGTGTCTTAAGAGTTATTCTCCTTAGGCTAGTGCTTGGAGTAATGTGACATTACTGTCTTTTATAAATAAAACCTAACCTACTGAGAGGATTAACATGAAACTTTATACAAACATTTATCATAAGGTCTAGTTAGTCCTAAATGAAAACTATGCTGATTAGATATCTAACACGGGCACACATCATCAAAGTCTTTTTATGAACACTTCTCCTCAATGAATGGTCATATCAGTATGAGTCTTTCATAAAATGACTTCTTACAAAGTCAAGTTGATTCACAATTGAAAATGGTGCCAGTCTCATTGCCAATATGGCCATCTTAAAAAAAAATCGTGTTATTGCATCTCCTTTTGAATCGCTGCTTCATTGGGATGGGTGGTGATATTATCATATGATTTGTACTGGAAGGCTTGTTATGATGTTTAGCTGGCTCTAGTACTTACTGATCTGACATCCAGTATGGTCACCAGAGCAGCCATCTTGAAAGTCTTGTTTTAGTTACTCAGCATGGGGTTTTCATCGTAGTACTTCTTGTGTTGTCTACTGGTCTTAAATAAAAAAAAATTGTGTTGATCCACAATGGCAGCAACTTTCACCAACTTGAAAATCGTGTTGCTTCTCCTCCTAAATGGAAAGTCATTGGATTTTCAACAGAAGACTTGTGATGTCTGGTTGGTAATAAGTACAGATGATGCTGATCTGAAATCCAGTATGGCCACCATGGCACCTATCTTGCAAATCTAAATGGAAAATCACATAGATATAGGGGTTTTCACTAGAAGTCTGTTATCATATATGGAGTCAATATTACCTCAAGAAATGCTGTGACATTGAAAATACTAAGACTTTTATTTTATATTTTCCAACATTTAAATTTTCATGGCCCTATCAATTTTCTGTCAAACCAAAATATCCCATCATAGTGAATGCAGTTAGTTGTAATGAAAGCTTGCCCCGTCATGTACTATATTGCAGACAGAACATGGGCTTGTGGGTTGCACAGATGTTTTGTCATTTGTGTCCCAAATCTT
Organism: Unio delphinus; assembly: GCA_029339505.1. NCBI lineage: Eukaryota > Metazoa > Mollusca > Bivalvia > Unionida > Unionidae > Unio > Unio delphinus. The sequence continues at coordinate 17,721,750 of JAQISU010001238.1, forward strand.
GACCCTTTGTGTCCAGCTCTATTATCAGAAAAGTTGAGCATCTTGTTTCAGATGATGTCCACCCATGTCTCTTTGGGTGCTTTCAATGTCCAAAGTCACAAAAGTGTCAAGACTGTAAAATAATGTAACAAATATTTATTATAATAAATGCTGGTAGGTATTGAGTTTACATTAATGTTAAATCAGAGAATGAGATCCGGAATGAAAAATATCATGGTGTATCTCATTTCATTTTAACCAGACAATGTTTTCATGAGTTACTATGGTACATAATAAAACTTCTATTGCAATAATGAAAGTGTTCAAGGAAAATATGATAGTACAGGCTTGACCACAAAGTTAAGGTGGCAGAACTGTTGAAGAATCCATGATTATTTCATTTCTAATGCATTATTAGTGCTTTATGTTCTATTATTTTCATTGTTTTTCTAAAATGGTGTGTGTCTCAAAGATCTTTAGGGAGGGAGACATAGTGTCTTCAGCCCATGGGATTTTATATGCAACACTGCATTTGGATTTGTATATAAAAATTTATATATGTTTCCAGGTTAAAAGGAGTAGACAGTTGACTTTTTTTTTTAATGAACTGGTGCTAAAGTGATAACAAAAAGAAAAATAAACATCTTCATACAAGACTTTGAACACTGGATGATATTTAGATAAATTACCAAATTAGAATTAGTCTAGCTGTTTGAATTCAAGATAGAGTTGATTGTAAAATATTTTTATATACCAGGTTTTGTCGACTGAGGAATTACAACTGTCTGTATATCTGTGGAACAGATGAGTACAGTACAGTTACGGAGACAAAGGCCATTGAGGAAGGACTTACACCTCAACAGATCTGTGACAAGTACAACGTCATCCATGAGGAAATCTACAGATGGTTCAACATTGACTTTGATTACTTTGGCAGGACCACAACAAAACAACAAACTGAGTATGAATCAGACTGTTACAGATTTATCATTAATGCATCAGCTATATAAGACACATTCACAAAACTGCATACATGTTTTGTTTTGAGTCGGCAGAAAGAACAAGTATATGTAGTAGAGATATATCAAGGCTGTTGGGCCCAGATGTATTCATTAGCCAAATCAGATGAGTTCATTTCCTTACTTAGACCAAAACACAAATGCAATATTGTATGTATCACATACTCATCTTTTATGATTTTTGACTACTGTATATTAGCAAATATAACATGTACAAGTATAACATGCACTTATTTCTTGCAAGCATTTTTTTAAATGTGTGTTGAAATACATTAGATTACCAATGACATACGTAAACTGCATTTTTTTGTTAATAATAATAAACAGCCAAAATCTATGTTGGCTTCTTTTTGTTATAAACATAGTATAAAATACTAGGGTATGGTGAATCATCCTTGCTGTTTACCACTGAATCACTTAAATAAATTTCAATCCACATGGGGAGGTCGTCGGTTCGATCCCCGGCCGAGTCATACCAAAGACTTACAAAAATGGTACTAACAGCTGCCTCGCTTGACGCTCAGCATTAAGAGGTTAGTGTTAGGACTGGTCGGCCTGGTGTCAGGATAATGTGACTACGTGAGACATCATGCTACATGTCTGCGGCATGATGTCTCAGTGCTAGACATCACTATAAACTGCCTCACTGCAGACATCGTAGTGATATGACTGAAAAATTGTTAAAGCTACGTTAAAAATCCTGATCAAACAAACAAACAAACATGCTTTCTTTCTTAAATGCAGAAAAAAAGCTACATGTATCCATCAATTCAAAAATCAATAAAATAATCACCTACCTGCAAATATCTGGCACATGGCCTGAACTACAGAAATTTCAATTTTAATATAAACAATATAGTCAAGGTATTGCAGCAGTGGTAAGAAGAACTCTACTATTTATAATGGATTTGGTAAATGTGACATTATTTTGGAAGATGACATGTCTGGGTCTGAATCTGACTGTGACAGCATCATTAGTTTCATCCTTCAAGGAAGCACTCCTAGCTGAGGTTTTAGATATTTTGTCTAGACAGCATGTATGTCAAAATTCTAATTAAACAAATTTTTCTACTCATTTATTTTAATATTATAGACAATGAGTTAATATTCTAAAATTATATCTTTGTCAGTATAAGGGGCCCCGAGTGGTCTAAAGCACTTTCCGTTACGGATCACTGCCATCTCACCTCAGCATGGGTTCGAGTCTAAGATTCGGCTAAATGTAGTTTTATGTGAGAAAGCTTGCCAATAGCTTCTCATGGATCTGTGGTTCTTTCAGGGTGTTTTCCCGGGTTCTTCCTACACCAATAATTCTGGCCGCCATGTATAGCCTATCTTGTGCTGAAAAATGGCGTTAAACCCTAATACAACAACAACATGTCAGTATAAGATTTAATTAAACACAAGAACATGGCTTCTCTTCATGAATTAGTAAGTTATTAAATTGAATATGCTGATTTTATTATGTTGATTTTTGTCTTTAAACTTTGACAAATTTATCTGATTGTTGTTGTTGCAGGGTTTAACACCATTTTTCAGCACACGATAGGCTATACATGGTGGAGGAAGACCCCGGGGGAAACCCCTGGAAAGAACCACCGACCCACAAAAAGCTATTCTCAAGCTTTCTCACATACCCACATTGGCCGAATCTGAGATTTGAACCTACGCAGACAGAGGTGAGATGGCAGTGATCTGTAACAGAGAGTGCTTTAGACCACTTGGCCACTCAGGGCACCCAAATTTATCTGAAATGTAAAACATAACTATATAATTAACTTTAGGGTAAAAAAGGAGGTCAAGGTCACTGACAGGCAGATGAAAATGGTTTTTGCATAACAGCTACCACAGCTCTTGACCAACATTTGTGGAAGGCTTATGTTTAAGGCAAAAAATCTCTTGCTGATTTGGAGGTCCAAAGGTCAGGTCATTGTGGCTATATTGATTTTGCATATGTTTATTCTAGACTAGGTTCCTTGACTGAACTATATGGTTGGCTTGCACATGGGGTAATAAAGAAATTTTTAAATCCTGGGTTCTAATCGTCAGAAGTAAGGCCACGTTAAATCCAATAAGAAAATAATGGTTTCCGTATATTAAGTTAAGTTCAAGACAGCATGACCAAAGGCTGAGATAATTGAGACTTTCTCGTCAGTAATCTCCAGTCAACCATACAGTATTATTAAGCATGGGGCAAGCATACAATTTATGATTTACAGTACTCTTTAAAAAATATTTGTATTCTAAAATACATTTTCAAACTTTCACTGCAGGATTGCCCAAGATATCTTCTGGCGACTATACAATCGCGATTTGATTCTTAAAGACAGCATCGACCAGTTACAGTGTGAAGGATGTGACAGGTTTGTGCCAAAATCAGTGCAGAGCTGTTAATTCTCCTTTTTATTCATAAATGTACCACTTGCATGTATGTTACTAAAATTTACATTATTTGATGGAACAGGGACTCTAGTAGAGTTTTTTGGGTAAGAATTTTCTCAGAAGGAGAAAAATTTAATGTCATGAACAGATTTATTAAACTGGCAGAAAATATAAATTATATTTTTCTTTAAAGAAATTGTACATTTTTTTACCCTTGTCTTGAGAAGAATGTTAAGGTTGGATTTTAATTGACAGCCCAGCTATGGCAGATTGTACAAAATTAATAAAATGGACGTACATACTTTTTCTTGTGTTTTTGACAGAAAATAATTGTATTCAGAAAGCAACTATTTAATTTCAAATACTTAAAAGTTACTAAAGTATATTTGTCCATCTTATGAATGTTGTATAATTTGCAGCAAAGAGGTTTCCTTTATTAACAGTGTTCCCCCTTATCAATAAAGTTCTCCTTGGCCAGAAGCAATTTTTTTAAAGTTCCTAGTCCTCCAGAACACATGAACTTATTTTGTCAACTTGAAGAGAAAATTGTCTGCAACAGACAGGCAGGCTGTAGTTTAAAGAAAGATCATTCGTATACTAATAATGTCAGCAACTTACGAAATTGAATTGAGATTTCTCCCAATGTTTTATTTTTTTTTCTGATGATAAACAAGCCTTTTCCTCCACTTCCTAAGCACAATATAATACTGTGTCCTCTTGTCATTAGAGAGCTAGAGTTGTGTCTGAAAACATCTTTGAAAATCATACCTAAAAATTAAAGTTTTGGACATATTTAAAATTAAAAAATGTCTGTAAACACACAATAAATATAAATCATGCTTTTAGCATCTCTGTTTCCTTTATTATTTCAGATTTCTAGCTGATAGGTTTGTGGAGGGCACCTGTCCATTTTGTGCTTTTGATGATGCTCGTGGAGACCAGTGTGATGCTTGTGGAAAACTGATCAATGCCATTGAACTGAAAAATCCCAAGTGTAAATTGTGTAGAAACTCTCCAGTTATCAAATCAACTCAGCACCTCTTCCTTGACCTGCCAAAAGTGAGTTAATTCCTAATGCAGTATTATAAATATTTTATAAAAATAACTAGATTAATAAGAAATCTTTATAACAGCTATTGTTTATCTAAACTATACTTAGAGCAGGTTAATCTTGTTCTAATTTCATGTTTCATTTACAGAGATGTTTTGTTGTAATGTGATCAGGTAATGTATTGTATGGAGAAAGCTTATTTTTCAGTAATTTATTTTTCTCTGATAATATTTACCTCATCACATTACAAAAAAATCACAACCCCCCTCCCCACAATGTGAGCATTCTTTAAAGGTTTTACTAAAGTAATAGCTAGTTTATGACTGGTATAGACCACTCTGTTAGCCTAGTGGTTAGAATGTCAGCTTCATATGGTGGAGATCGTGGGTTCGATCCCTGGTTGAGTCATACCAAAGACTTACAAAAATAATACTAACAGCTGCTTCACTTGGTGCTCAGCATTAAGAGGTTAGTGTTGAGACTGGTCGGCCTGGTGGTAGGAAAAGGTGACTGGGTGGGACATCATGCTTCATATCTGCGGCATGATACCCCAGTGTTAGACATCACTATAAACTGTCACACTGCAGAAATCATAGCGATATGACTGAAGAATTGTTAAAGCTATGTTAAAATTACAAAAAGCACAAACACATAAAACCCGGTATAATATTATGTACTTTTGAGAAAGTGATGTATGTATGGTCAAGTTGTTAAACATTTGAAACATGCACAGTGGAGAGAATGTTGGCATACCTCTATGCTACTTTGATTTAATGTAGCTGACATTTCTTTGGATATTTTACTTATTGAAACTATACATGATCTAAGCGCACTGGTAACTAAAAAGATTGCTCACTTATGCTAAAACAAGTATCCTGAATTAGTCTAAAGTACACTATCTTTAGCACCTGTTAAAAAAGGGAAATGAATTTTGCCCAACTAGACATACCAGCTTCTGAACGTGCAGTGGATAATTACTACATACATAAATTGTAAAAGAGGTTATCGGCTCTTTTGTTTTACAATTTATCACTGAAGTCAGAAAGTGAAAATGACCAAGCGAATCTATAAGTTTTGAAAGATTCCCATCTGGAGTAAGGCCAGGCTGTATGCACTTTAAGCCATATTACACCCATCAAACATACACCAAAATAACGGAAATTAAAGGTTCTTTGAACAATATCTAAGATATACAAGGTCTTTTTTTAAATAGCCAGTATTACCAGTGAAGAAAACGGGGGAAATTCTTTCTCTCAATTTCTAAGTCTATGAAATATGAAAAATAAGAACACAACATATTAATTATATGGAAGAGATGTGATCCAGTCTAAAAATGGGTGAAAAAATAGTAGAGTATATACAGGTTTGGTGGTCCATAATTGGTTAATAATGAAAGTAAACTTTTAGTAAAAACATATTTTGAGAGCTTATAGTATCTGTAATTTAATAAAAATATAGACAATATTCTATTGATGCAATATTAGTATTTTTACAGTATTTTTTATTTTATTTTTTAGTATTTTTACAGTCTTGACTTAGGAGTATTCATTAATGAAAAGTAGTACCTGATTCATTTGGTGCAGAATCAATAAAGCTTGTTTCATGCACATGTAGTATAAAAAGATGTCGCAGCTCATATGGTGTTCTCCAGACAGAAGCTTGCACCAAGGGTAGTTGTGCATGGAGAAATATAAGTCTGATCATTAGCACTCAGAAATTTAAAGTTATTGAATTTTGAATATATGCTGTTAACATATGTTTACTATGGGAGATGAATTAGTACTGTGATTCCTGTATAGCAGCGCCACCCAAATAGACAGAAAGGGAGTTAAGTCATAAGGGTTGTTTCTCCTTTGAATACGTTCCCCGATCACATTACTTTAGGGATATTAGCCTGCTACCTCGCGAATCCAGCCCTATCAAAATACGAAAATTCGTCTTTCCTGTCTATGTCATATAGACAAAGGGCAATAACTCTTGCCCCTTACCTCCCCTTGCTACCCGCTAGGTGTCGCTTCTTTAGTTTTTTAGCTTTGCTGTACGTGAAAACACGTACAATTAGACCTCCAATGAATCCAAGCCATCTTAGTGTAAATTCTGACCATCCAAAGTTAAATTTGGAATTACTGTGTTGGATAATCATTCCTCTACAGGTTGTATACATTATTTTACAATATTTTCCAATTTGAGTGACTTTGTCACCTTTTCTAGACTTCGGACCAGGTTGCAACGTGGTCAAAAAGCACGCTTATGGCGGTACTAGCATGTAATACATGTAGCACTCAATAATTTCGCTTATTCCGTATGTAACGTTTACGATATTAGCGACTAATAACGTGCTGCATTGATAATTTGTGCTTTATTTATCTTCTTTGACGTTTCAGTAGACTTAAAAAAAGTCTTTGAACGACCAAGTTGCGACTGTTTAATGGCGGACTTCGTGTTGTAGTCACGAGTTCACGCGACACTTAATCATTTCGCTTCCTCCGTTAGTTACGGTTATGGTAATAGCGACTTAATAGTGTGCTGAATTGCTAAATGTGCTTTGTTTATCATCTTTTTCGTTTCAGTAGACTTCGTCTTGAACGACCCATTGCAACACGCTCACGGCGATAACTAGTGTGGTCATTAAGAGTTAACATGGCACGGAATAATTTGACTACTCCGTTAGTAACGGTTATAGTATTATCGAATTAATAATATGCTGAATTTTTTAATTTGTGCTTTGTTCTCTTCTTTTGTCGTTTCAGTAGCAAAGTCGACAACAAAGGCATGAATGGCAAAATGGGTGTTGGCAATGTGGAAATGGAGGAAATTATGTTGACATGGTTTAGGCTGCCCAGTGGGTGTAAATTTCACCGCAGGTCCGTGCATGGCTTTCGGGCCTGTAAGTCCGGACGCATGGAGTCTATGCTGGATCAATTGGATCCATTTTATTATGCACTTTCGCCGGCCGTCCAGCCGTCCGTCCAGCCGACACCGTCAGTTCAGCCGGCACCAACCGGCACTAGCCGTACATCCGGCACCGTCCGTTCAGTCCAAATGGCACTGGACGGCCAGCCGACCTAACAGCTTGCATCAACAGGCACTGGCCGTTCAGCCCAAATGGCACCGGCTGGCCAGCAGACCTTCCAGCCTGCATCAACAGGCACCGGCCGTCCACCCGGCAATGACCGTTCAGCCCAAATGGCACTGGTCGTCCAGCCGACCTTCCAGCCGGCATCAACCGGCACCGGCCGTCCATCCGGCAACGACCGTTCAGCCCAAATAGCACCGGTCATCCAGCCGACCTTCCAGCCGGCATCAACCGGCACCGGCCGTCCATCCGGCAACGACCGTTCAGCCCAAATGGCACCGGTCGTCCAGCCAACCTTCCAGCCGGCATCAACCTGCACCGGCCGTCCATCCGGCAACGATCGTTCAGCCCAAATGGCACCGGTCTTCCAGCCGGCATCAACCTGCACCGGCTGTACATCGGATTTACGGAGATTATAGTGATGTACCCGTCAGTCAATCTGTACTACTGGTTACATATCACTACCATGAGAGAGATGTTATAGATGAATCTCCGTCCAATCAGACCATTCGAGAGGCAGGTGCCGGTCATAGCCGGACCTTCGCTGACATTCCGGCCGACCATATACCAGACAAATCAGTCAGTATTACCGGTGTACACCTCCCGTCACGTCAAATACGTGACGGTGTGATTTTAAAACAAGGGAGAATTAGTGACATTATCAGAGATGATGGAATTGAGTTATCTATGCCACTTGGTATGCGCTACCCAGATATGGCAGCTTTACCAGAACAGGACTTTCAGGCCGACCATTCGCCAGTTCAATCAGCCGTTAGTGCTGGCCGTCCATATGTTCACTGCTTCTCCACAAGGGACATTTAGTGAAAGTGTCAATTATGACAGAATTGCGTCATTTAGGTCACCTGGTATGCTGTACAGATATGCAAGCTGTACCAGAACCAACATTCCCTCTGAGCGAATGGTAGATGGGCGCGCAGTGCTGGCCGCATTACACAAGCATTATGGAGATTTATATTAAAAATGATGACGATTCCACTGCGAATGGATGCTTGAGTTGACCAGAACACGACTCAGCACACAGTGAGTGTGACAAAACACTTTCAGCCGTCCACAGATCAGGTCATGGATCGGACTGAGCTTAGCGCCACGGCCGCAGAATAAAAGATTTATAGGTTGTTGGGAACTTCAGAATGCCCAAAACCTCATACTGCCACTCAAGACTACACAATTCAGGCACCTGTAGATCTTGAATGAGGAGGAAGAGACGATGTCCTTCCTGCTTCTTCGCCAGTCGGGAAAGAAAAAAAAAAAAAAAAAAAAAAAAATTCAGGAAGCTAACTTCCAGCGACGTTCTAGTGTAGCTGGTACGAAAACTCCATCAGACGCCTTCAGTACTGATCTCAAATGCCACGTCAAAGCTAGTCCGAAATGTAGTCGATACGTCTTCATTGTTAGACTTGACTTCACTAGCCATTTTTTATTCCAACTCCCTAGGCAAATCCAGCCATGACCACGCTTGTGAAGTGAAGGCCTGGATTGCTAGAGTTGTTAACAGGGCAGCTCACCATTCTATGACCAATGTGTTGACTGCTTCTGCCAACTTCGACCTGATACGACGTGACGTCTGTAGGTGGTCCACGTCGCGCAGGCCCCATCGTACTCGGATTTTACGGATGTCTCAGTTTGGGACACCTTTACACTTTGGGGGAAAATTCAAAAAGTTTGGAGGCAGGCAGCTCAGGAACTGCCCCTCCAACTCGTCGCCCAACTTTCACAGGCGTTTCGAAACAATCATCCCCTGACACAGCGGAGGGATGATGGGCGGACCGGGGAAAAGGGATCCTTATAATCAAATGTGTAATATAGATCCCAACCCAATGCTGGGAGTCAACAGTCTAATCAAGCTAGACGGCAACCATACAGAGGCGGTAAGAACCAAAGTTTCTCAGCTTTCACGCCTCCTAACTCTAGACGTTGACACCCTGCCCACCGCCAGCAGACTGCCTACCTGTGGGCAGCCGCCACCTGCAATTTCAGGACCACTGGACCACTTTATTACCTTAAAACATTTGGGTGATTCAGGTCATTTCGGACTTGGGACTTCATTTATCCATCCCCTCCTCTGTCCTCCTCTCCCCTCTTCATGGATGTATCGTCAGACCGGGAGAAGGATGCCTTATATATATATATATATATATATATATATATATATATATATATATATATATATATATATTTATATCTTAATAAACCTGCAATAGCTGGGGTTTTATTCATGGCTGTTTCTTATCCAGAGGCCGTTCATCGACCTGAGCCGCCTCAACCACCCTGAAAGTCAATGTGGCGATGGCGTGATCAAACCATCCGACGGGTATGCTGTCAGTCTAGATATGACCGACGCACATTTCACGTCCCTATCCCACGAGTAGCAGACATTTCTCCGTTGTGATTGTCGGGACTCGGTTTATCAGTTCCAGGTCATACCTTTTGGCCTCAACTTAAGCCCTTGGGCTAGTACCAGGGTTATGGATTACGTCGTCACCCTGTTCCGCTCGACTTCATCTATGGCGTCGGCAGTATATTTGGACGACATCCTCCAGAAACATCTGTCAAGTTCTACTCTGCTCAAAGGCAGAAACGATCTTATATCACTTTACATCATATAGGCTTTCTCGTGAACTGGATAAAGTCTGATCTCTGTCCAATCCGGATTTTTGGTCCATCTGGGTGTGGAGTTTCTCCCGATCTGAATCTGGTAAGGCTTCCTCGAGTTTGCGATCATCCAGATAATTGCACTCATAGAGTCCGTTTCCAACAGGATGCGCATTTAGCAAGAGAGTTGCAGATCCTCGGATTATTCAATGCGGCAGCAGACTTGATTCCGCTCAGCCGTCCTTTTATGCGCCCTTTACAAAGGACGTTGCTAGTGTAATTTCGCCCTTTTCAAGTCCCTTCAATCCCACAGTCATGCTCACGCCAGAGATATGATCATTCTTGAGTCAGTGGCACAACCCCTGTGGGTTGTCCACAGGGATTACTCTGGAGATACCCCAAGCGGGGATAACGGTATGTTCCGCCACTAGTACCTACGGTTGGGGTGCCCACCTGTTGCCGGACTTCGATACTGTCAGCGGCATGTGGGTGCCAGGGGCGAGCCCTTTCCACATCAACCTTTCAGAAATAACAGCAGTTATCAATGCCTTTCATTTCGGGCAGGATCAACTCTTATTACAAACTGCCCTCATTATGTCAGACAACTTTGTGGTGGTGCCTTGCCTCAAAACATGGGGACACCAATCACCAGACCTGTGCAATCTGAGCTGGCGTGAACATTGGTTCTACAATCTCCACCTCAATGTACAATTCCGACACATTCTTGGCAGACTCAATGTCTTGGCTGACACTCTATCTAGTCATTCACACAGAATGGTCACTCCATCAATCGGACTTTCTTCCAATTGACACACTTTGGGGACGTCCGATGATTGATCTTTTGCAACAAGGTGGAATCGCAAGTTGTCCACCTTTCATCTCACAGGTTCCAGACCCAGAAGCTTGGGTCGTGGATGCTCGATCAATCAGCTGGGAAGGGTTGTGGTCATTCTCCTACCCTCCCACGGTCTTGGTACTGAAATTAATCCAGAAGTTAAGGGGTCAGAACTGTCAGATGGTTCTGATTGCCCCTCTCAGATGGAACAATTCCTGGGTCTCCAATCTACTCAATCTAGGCGATAGATCTACCCAGGAAGATTAGTCAGCACAAGTATTCGCAAGCAACCGTGGCCAGGGGTGTTCCAAAAAAAAAAAAACCCCTGTCCGGACCGTCTTTATGTTCAAGCTTGGCTCTTGTCCAGACAGCCTTGCAAGACAAACAATTTAAATCTTTGATTGCGGAGAGAATCTTGAGAGCAAGAAGGCCCTCTACTCTGAAGGTTTACGAGGGCAAGTGGCATGTTTTCATGGACTGGTACCATATCATTCACATTGTTCCTCTGAGTGTCACAATCCCTCAACTGGCCAACTTTTCTCTGGCTTTTAGAGGAGAAACAGCTGGCTCCAGTTATTATCAAATGCTACCGCTCCATGATATCAGACACATTCCGCCATTCTGGTACATGTGCTATCAGCCATGACAAAGATTTGTCAGATCTTTTAGACACTTTAAAAATTCAATCGACTTATATCCCTCACCCTGTTTCCAAATGGAATCTGTCCTGGGTTTTAACATGACTCAATTCAGACAGTATTGAGTCTTTAACCCACGATTAGTTAAAGCTACTATCATACAAATTGGGTTTCTTGATAGTCTTAGCTTCAGCATGCAGGGTGAGCGAGTTACATGTCCTTTCTAGTGACCCGAACTCTCTTCCGTTCCGATCAGAGGGTTTGATGGTTTTCTTGACGCAGCCAGGCTTCGTAGTCCAAAATAGATTACCATACATTGGCGATCAACGAGTCGTCATTAGCTCGCTTTCTTTATAGATAAGTCAGGATCAACAGCCATGTAAGATCCTGTTTGTGCACTCTAGCACCATTTCAATGCATAGAGGTGAGTCAGGTCACATACAAGCACCTCTTTCTTCTGGTGATAGCTGGGACATGAGATATCACCATTCAAGCCCTTGCTTCATGGCTGAAGTGGGTTATACGCTCGGCGTACTCTGAGGATTCGCAAATCAGTCACCTTATAGAAGCTGTTGGCTGACATGCAGAGTCAACCTTCTACAGTTTTATCTTCAAGTTTGTACTCGCAGAGGCAAACATTGATTCTAGTAGGTCCGGTGTTGGCAGCCCAGACGCCCACCAGAGCCATGTGCAACAATCAGCACAGCCTATTAGCTTCGCTGGATTCGCCAGATAAATTTTCGTAGGTAAGAAGATTTCAATAACTATCTTCTTAACCGTATAAAGGGGTCACATATCACGTGGGCTGTGTTGCTGATTGAAAATTAGGAGACCGGGTTATCATTCACATGGGGAATCCAGCCATCATTCCCTAGAGGATACCCGGGGTGGAGGTCGGATGCTCCGCATTCCCTCCTCCTATTACTTATTCTCCTAAAGTAATGTGATCGGAGAACATATTCAAAGGAGAAAGCAAATTTTTTAGTAAATTATGTTTCTCCGAGAATACTTACCCGATCACATTACTAAGAAACCTTACCAACCACCCCGCCATGTGAGCATCCTCGTGTTTTATATACCGCTCAGCTTAAAAACTAAAGAAGCGACACCTAGCGGGTAGCAAGGGGAGGTAAGGGGCAAGAGTTATTGACCTTTGTCTATATGACATAGACAGGAAAGACGAATTTTCGTCTTTTGGTAGGGCTGGATTCGCGAGGTAGCAGGCTAATATCCCTAAAGTAATGTGATCGGGTAAGTATTCTCGGAGAAACATAATTTACTAAAAAATTTGCTTTCCCTTTGTATATTGAGTGTTTAAACTTAGGGATTAGAGGCAGCAAAAAAAGTTATTTTAATGTAATGTATTTGGGCAAGTGTTATAAGCGAAACATAATTTGCTAAAAACTTTCCTTTCTTATGATATCATTTATCCAAACCCTCACATCAGGTTGATATTGATATTTTTTATGCCCGTGCCATACCTATTGAGTGGTGTACAGTGTTACACATGTCCATCGATTCTATCATAAGTTACCCATAATTATCCATCCCATTATAAAGAGTTGCATCCAGACTGCATAGTTATAGGAGACTTCTCTTCAGCAAGAAACTCAAGCAAAAATATAAGTTTGAAAGGAAAGAAATTGCGTAAAAGAAATAATATTTCAGCAGGTTATATATGATGGTACATTATAATTATAATAAGAATTTGTAGGAGTAAAGAGTCAAAATCTCCATTGTATAAGCCAGTACCAGTCAGCAAGGTTTATATTTAAAATTGGAATGCTCCAGAAATTAGCCAGTGTACATTTAATTGTGCCTAGAGGGGTTTTAAATTGCAACAACATGCTTGGGCCAGTACTTTTTAGTCATTAATTGGAGATGGTAGTTTTTTTTTATGTCAGACTAATGATAGGGAGGAAAATATAAATTTAATGCCAGTAATGTTGACATAAGGACAGAAATGCTCCAGTTCAACTTGAAATAATAAAGAGGGGACTGCTGCTGAAGCAGACGAATATTGCAGATGAGATTTTCATGGTACTGAGGAAATGAGAATAATTTCTCAATCAAAAAATGCAGTTACATTCCAAGATACCTATTAGCATGTTTTTAAACATTTTGATGGTTGCAATTGACCAAATACATCTTTACATCTGAGGGAGAAGGGAAAGAGTGTGATAAAAAGACTATTTACTTAAAAACCTCATTAATTGGTAAGTTAGGAAAAATAGTAGCAGTTTTATGCATAACCCCCATGCAAGTAAGCTGTGGTACACCCCTATACCCATCACTTGCACTATATTGCCGTAAATCCATGACGTATTGACACATTTATCCTTTACCTTATATAGAAAATCAGAAAACTCGCCATTTCACTGCGGCACATAAATGCCTGTCTTTTTCATTAAGATGTAGAATTGGTAAAACTACACAGTTATCAGTTTCCTAAATTCTTTGTTATTTCACCCCTGTGTCTGTATTGTTTCAGGCTGAGCCCACATTAAAAGAACATCTGAATCGAGTGTTCAAAGAGGGGACCTGGACCTCCAATTCTAAACAAATCACCAATTCCTGGATAAGGGATGGTCTGAAGGCCTGCTGTATCAGCCGAGATCTGAAGTGGGGAACCCCTGTTCCTCTGGAGGGCTACACAAATAAGGTAAGAAATTGAGTTACTTGCATTTAAGCCAATCATTCTGTTGTGATTACAAAAGATAATGTTTGGTAAAACATACAACTGGTAGGATATAGTATGTCATAGGTGAAAGACAATATACAATTGATAGGATATAGTATGTCATAGGTGAAAGACAACATACAACTGATAGGATATAATATGTCATAGGTGAAAATAAATTACAACCGATAGGATATAGTATGTCATAGGTGGAAAACAACATACAACTGATAGGATATAGTATGTCATAGGTGGAAAACAACATACAACTGATAGGATATAATATGTCATAGGTGAAAATAAATTACAACCGATAGGATATAGTATGTCTTAGGTGGAAAACAACATACAACTGATAGGATATAGTATGTCATAGGTGGAAAACAACATACAACTGATAGGATATAGTATGTCATAGGTGAAAATAAATTACAACCGATAGGATATAGTATGTCATAGGTGGAGAATATACAACTGATAGGATATAGTATGTCATAGGTGAAAAACAACATACAACTGATAGGATATAATATGTCATAGGTGGAAAATATCATACAACTGATAGGATATAGTATGTCATAGGTGGAAAATATCATACAGCTGATAGGATATAATATGTCATAGGTGGAGAATAACATGCAACTGATAGGATATGGTATGTCATAGATGGAAAATATACAAGTGATAGGAGTAAAATATCATACAACTGATAGGATATAATATGCCATAGGTAGAAAATATCATACAAATGATAGGATATATGTCATAGGTGGAAAATATCATACAACTGATAGGATATAGTATGTCATAGGAGTAAAATATCATACAACTGATAGGATATAATATGTCATAGGTGGAAAATATCATACAACTGATAGGATATAATATGTCATAGGTGGAAAATATACAACTGATAGGATATAATATGTCATAGGTAGAAAATATCATACAAATGATAGGATATAATATGTCATAGGTGGAAAATAACATGCAACTGATAGGATATAGTATGTCATAGGTGGAAAATATCATACAACTGATTGGAATTAGTATTGCATAGGTGGAAATTATCATACAACTGATAAGATATAGTATGTCATAGGAGTAAAATATCATACAACTGATAGGATATAATATGTCATAGGTGGAAAATATCATACAACTGATAGGATATAATATGTCATAGGTGGAGAATAACATGCAACTGATAGGATATAGTATGTCATAGGTGGAAAATATCATACAACTGATTGGAATTAGTATTGCATAGGTGGAAATTATCATACAACTGATAGGATATAGTATGTCATAGGAGGAAAATATCATACAACTGATAGGATATAGTATGTCATAGGTGGAAAACAACATGCAACTTTTTAGAGATAGTATATCATAGGTGGAAAATATCATACAACTGATCAGAATTAGTATTGCATAGGTAGAAAATATCATACAACTGATAGGTATGTCATAGGAGTAAAATATCATACAACTGATAGGATATAATATGTTATAGGTGGAAAATATCATAGAAATGATAGGATATAATATGTCATAGGTGGAGAATAACATGCAACTGATAGGATATAGTATGTCATAGGTGGAAAATATCATACAACTGATTGGAATTAGTATTGCATAGGTGGAAATTATCATACAACTGATAGGATATAGTATGTCATAGGAGGAAAATATCATACAACTGATAGGATATAGTATGTCATAGGTGGAAAACAACATGCAACTTTTTAGAGATAGTATATCATAGGTGGAAAATATCATACAACTGATCAGAATTAGTATTGCATAGGTGGAAAATATCATACAACTGATAGGATATAGTATGTCATAGGAGTAAAATATCATACAACTGATAGGATATAATATGTCATAGGTGGAAAATATCATACAACTGATAGGATATAATATGTCATAGGTGGAGAATAACATGCAACTGATAGGATATAGTATGTCATAGGTGGAAAATATCATACAACTGATTGGAATTAGTATTGCATAGGTGGAAATTATCATACAACTGATAAGATATAGTATGTCATAGGAGGAAAATATCATACAACTGATAGGATATAGTATGTCATAGGTGGAAAACAACATGCAACTTTTTAGAGATAGTATATCATAGGTGGAAAATATCATACAACTGATCAGAATTAGTATTGCATAGGTGGAAAATATCATACAACTGATAGGATATAGTATGTCATAGGTGGAGAATAACATGCAACTGATAGGATATAGTATGTCATAGGAAGAAAATAGCATACAAGATTATATAGTAAAGGTGACCATTAGGACAGGTTTGACTTATTGTGATAGGTGGAATTATTACCCATTGGTCACTGTCTGTGGCTGCAAATTTGTGATGGCAATTCATTGTACATGCTCTGTTGTTTTTCTTTACAGGTGTTCTACGTGTGGTTTGATGCTCCTATTGGATACATTTCAATCACTGCAAACTACACTGACCATTGGAAGAAATGGTGGAAAAATCCACAACAGGTTTGTTGGAACTAACTTTAAATGTTTATAAATAATGTCAGCTCATTCTTATTTGTGGTGGTATTACAAATTTAAAGACCCAACAATCAATTATCCTCGTTTTGAAATAATAGGATGCTGCCTCAGTCCACCTATAGGTGTAGAAATGTTTTTATTTTCAAGAAAACCACATAAATGCATGAAATAATGATATATCATGCAGAACAATGAATGTCCAGTAACTTTCCATGACTATGAAACTAGTTTCCGGCACATATTCAACAAAAACAGTTTTCTTTTTTTAAAGTCATCTCTATTTCTATCTGTAGGATTCAGTGGTAAAATTGTAATCATTATGGAAGAATGTCTAATTGTTTTTAATATGGGTAAAAGAGGAGCTTTAATTTGTTACCTTTCGTTATTGTTGTTCCTCATAAAATTTAATTCCTCCACTGTTTTGAGAACTACTTAAAAGTTTTTTTTTTTTTAATGTTAATACCTTGTTAGGTTGAATCAGTGTTTGAATCAATATTTTCATTTTATCTAGAATAAATGTTTTTACACAAAGCACATAGGATACACTAAGGTTAAATAAGTTGTGATATTAGAAAATGAACTTCTTTCCAGCAATGATTAAGAGATAATTTTCACCATGGTTGAGTGCAGGTAAGCACAGTTGTAGGGACACATTTATCCATGTATTTGTAATCCCAAATTAAAAGTTAACATGACAACTATCAATTTACATATGGCTATATTTTAAGACTATTATTTTAATTACTTTAATTATTGGATCTTTTCATGGATAATTTCAACAGGTGGAGCTGTATAATTTCCTTGGAAGAGATAATGTGCCATTTCACAGTGTTATCTTCCCTTGTACATTGCTGGGAGCAGATGATGGCTACACTATCGTAAATCACATGATAGCTACAGGTTAGAGACATATTCCATAATCTGTCTGTTTCTCTTTTCTCTGTCATAGTCTTGTATTCTTCCTTTTTCTCATGATGTTCATCAAAAAATCTGTAGAGTTCAGTCAGTCCATTTGTCTCATTTTCTATTCATTTGAGCTCTGTCTCTGCCAGATTAATTTGACACATGTTTATACCATAAATGCGAGAGAGAATGAGAAAAAATAGATTGCTACAACCAGTATATGTGTACTGATATTCATTTTCTGTGTGTACAAGTGAAAGAGAGAGAAAAAGTAAAAAAATAGAGATAGAGTGATAGAGAATGCACATTTGTTGTTGAGTGCTTGTTAGTAGGATGCAAGACAAAGCACTTTTATGTTGATAGATATGTAATCCAATTTTTTAATGGGGGGGGGGGGCAAATATTTCATAACACCTTTGAGGTGTTTTCTTTATGCTTTAGATTAATCTTTATGAAGCTAAAACAAATCATTTTGGGACGTGTTTGCTTTCCTCATGTTTTTTTGGCCTCAAGTTTATATAAAATTTGCATTAAGGTCAGGTTAAAATTTGTTTATTAACTTTTATTTTCTAAACCTCTTAATGGAGTTTCTTTATGCGTTGGATAAATCATTATGGAGATAATTCATTTTTTGCTTTTCCCTTCAAGGTGACAGTCATTAAATTGGCAGTTAAGGTTTTCATTAATGTTCTTTTATTCGTCTCTATTGTCAAAAATGACTAAATGGATTTACTTCACACTTTGCATGAATCATTATGAATCTGAGAGAATTCATTCTGTGAAATGCATACTTCACACTTTGACCTTGGTCAGTCCTAAAAGTTTATGCTAAGGTCTTTGCTAAAGTCTTTGTTATATGCTTATATTTTCTAAACCTCATGATTTGTTTTCTTCACTCATGGCATGAATCATTATGAAACCAGGACAATTCCCATGCACACTTGAAGTGTTGTGAAAATTTTTGTCCCATGTCCAAATCTGGACCCATGTGTCTTGTTGGCACTAACAATGGCCAGAGTCGCAAAAGCTGATAAAACATTAAGATGTATTTGGCAGTGAAAACATTCAAAGTTTGTGACAGATTATGGAGTTGCAATTTAACACATTTGACAGACATTAGTGCAACATATTTCAAGAAGAATGAGGCCCCCTTACCCCTGAAAGGGCCAGGAATATTTAATTTAATTTGAGGTTGACATAATTATTTGGGACTTAGTTCACAATACTGTAGTTGTCTCTTAAATTTTCAGTTTGTAACTTAGAGAATTAAATTATTTGTTGAATTTGACTAAACATTTTTCTTTCTCTTTTTTATGTTACATAGTTTAAGACCTATAGTCATTACAAAAGGGTTTCCTGTTTGAATATGAATAATGCAGATAGAGTGAAATCTCTCTTTAGAGACTAACCACTCATTCAGCCAACAAAATGTGGTCTCTTAAGAGAAGTGATCTCACAAAAAGGTTGTTATATTATATAATTCAGTAAATCCTTGAATGAAATATCTTATTTTTTATGACAGATTTTACATGTCATTGGGTTCAAAGAAAAATCTGCTGAGATCTCATTTCATGCATGGCTGCCTGAGATCTCATTTCTTGCATGGCTGCCTGAGATCTCATTTCATGCATGGCTGCCTAAGATAAGATATCTTTTCTCATGAATATGCATTAACCTGCACAGAAAGGCTACATGCATGCCTGATGCCTGGGTCAAATTTTCTCCAAGGTTTGACTGTACAGGACATTTCATTCAAATCGTATTTTCTCTTCCAAACACAGTGGCTTATTAATTGATCAGGTTACTTCTATTATTTAGTATGCCTATTCATAAAAGTGAGAAAATCCTGTTGTGGGCAGCTAACAGTGAAAAGAAAGCATAATGAATCTTTGTCCAAGGCTTTTATCCATTTTTGAATAATTTACTGAGGTATTTAAATGCACCAACATTATTTTTAGAATCATAATTAGCTAAATTAGAGTTGTATAATTAAATAAAGTACTCCATTGTGGTTGACGTTTTGACCAGACAGAGGTCAAGTAAAATAGCACAAGTTTAATACAGGTTTTCCAGAAAATTACAGAAGTGAAAATATATGGAAGCCAGCTATGATAAATTTGTGAGTTATCAACAATATATTTAAGGTCAATATTGTCCTTTGATTAACATACATACTTGCATAGATATTGATAAGCAGTTTACATTTAACTTTAATTATGTGGACAAATATTTCTCTTGTTTTTGGTTGTTCTTTTTTTAAAATAAACAGAAGAGGCTATTTTATTTTGCCTGATGTAACTTTTCCTTCTCATATTTCCTAATCATGTCCTTTTTTTAAAAAAAATTCAGCCTTTTTAGAAAGCTATTTTCTTTGGGAATACTTGTCTAACCTGTTTTCAATTTTCAAATTAAGTATCAATTTTATGGCATTCGTGACAGTATTACATTTTTTTTATCTGAAATTTTGTTTGAAACAAATTGTTATATAGTTGACAGGCAATACAAATTTTCATAGAACTGATGATTTTGCTTTTAAAAAATTACTTCGTTTATTGTACATTTTCAGAGTTCTTGAACTATGAGGATGGGAAGTTTTCCAAGAGTAGGGGCACAGGTGTGTTTGGTGATCAGGCTAAGGACACAGGGATACCTGCTGACATCTACAGGTTCTACTTGTTGTATATCAGACCAGAAACACAGGTAAGGTTTATTACTCTAATTAATCGAATGATTACATAATCCAGGACAATCACATCTCCTTACAGTTGTATTACACAGTGAAAGTCTTTGTTTGCCAACTGCAGTGTGAGGGAGCATATTGTTTTGCTATTGTCCATTGTATACATGTACATCTGTATATCCATTCCTAATTCATTTTAGAACAAAAACTATTGAACTCGGAGCTATTTAATTTTACATGCTTTACATGGTTATGCATAGATGACCTGATCAGATTTTAGGCTACTTACGGCAGTTTTTTCTCTCCAGATGTTTAATTCATTTATTAACGTTTTAGGTATTGTCTCTATTTACAAAACCATTTTGGCATTATTGAATCAAAATCACTTGAGGTAAACAAGTTAAACTTTACAGTGGTATGCATATGTAGAAAACCTATACAGGTTGTCCAGTCATTATAGCATTTTTTCACACATTTTCATTTTTCAAAAATAGAATATTTCACATATACATTTTGAGCCTGCAGAGTGGGCACACATGTTTTGCAAACATGAATCTGGTACTTTTGAAAACTGTCATGATATAGCTAATCATACATTTTTCATTCTTTTTCAGCAAAAATTTCTGAAATATTGTTAAAGAGATGTAAAGTGATTTCATTTTATGCATACTTAATGGTATAAAATGCACAGTTGTTAAACCATGCTGAATGATAGGTATATAAAAACTTTAACTGTCCAGAATCCTTTCCTTTATCATCCATGCTTCAAACAGCAGTTGACTTGATTTTTGTAATTAAATTTCAGGACAGCAGCTTTAGTTGGGATGACTTCTTGTTGAAGAACAACACTGAACTTTTAAATAACCTTGGCAACTTTATCAACAGGTGAAGAAGAAGAAATACCTCTAACTACCTTTTTTGATTGTTTTACCTGTCCTATTTTTGAGTATATAATAGAACAATGGATGAAAGAGAGGGAGAGTAGGATAGGGAAGTCCTTAGAAATGATAAATTAAGGAATGAGTACAAAATTGTTTCTTTCCTTTTCTTTAATAATCTTCATTACATGGAGAATTAAGGTGATGTAAATTAAGACATGAATGTGATGGATTTTGTGTGTTGGTCATAGTAAGGAAGACATGCATGTGATGGATTTTATGTGGTTGGTCATAGTAAGGAAGACTTGCATGTGATAGATTTTGTGTGTTGGTCATAGTAAGGAAGACATGCATGTGATGGATTTTATGTGGTTGGTCATAGTAAGGAAGACTTGCATGTGATAGATTTTGTGTGTTGGTTATAGTAAGGAAAACATGCATGGGATGGATTTTGTGTGTTGGTTTTAACAGGAAGACATGAATGTGATGGATTTTGTGTGTTGGTCATAGTAAGGAAGACTTGCATGTGATGGATTTTGTGTGTTGGTCATAGTAAGGAAGACATGCATGTGATGGATTTTGTGTGTTGGTTATAGTAAGGAAGACTTGCATGTGATGGATTTTGTGTGTTGGTCATAGTAAGGAAGACTTGCATGTGATGGATTTTGTGTGTTGGTCATAGTAAGGAAGACTTGCATGTGATGGATTTTGTATGTTGGTTATAGTAAGGAAGACATGCATGTGATGGATTTTGTGTTGGTTTTAACAGGAAGACATGAATGTGATGGATTTTGTGTGTTGGTCATAGTAAGAAAGACTTGCATGTGATGGATTTTGTGTGTTGGTTATAGTAAGGAAGACTTGCATGTGATGGATTTTGTGTGTTGGTCATAGTAAGGAAGACTTGCATGTGATGGATTTTGTGTGTTGGTTATAGTAAGGAAGACTTGCATGTGATGGATTTTGTATGTTGGTTATAGTAAGGAAGACATGCATGTGATGGATTTTGTGTTGGTTTTAACAGGAAGACATGAATGTGATGGATTTTGTGTGTTGGTCATAGTAAGGAAGACATGCATGTGATGGATTTTGTGTGTCAGTTTTAATAGGAAGACATGAATGTGATGGATTTCTGTTTGGTGCATAACATGAATTATGGGTTGAATATGCTTCATTATTTTTCTTTCAGAGCACTCAAGTTTGTGGACAGCAACTTTGTTGGCACAATTCAGCAAATGGATTTGACAGCTGATGAATTCAACCTACTGGCCTTGATCAATCGTGAGCTTCACACGTATATCGAGAATATGGAACAGGCAAAGTAAGAATGTATTTACTATCATTTACCTGTATAATGCATGCCTAACTTACAAATGACATCTTTCATTACATTGAACTAGTAGACAGGGGTCTGTGCTATTCTCTTTTCATCTAATTTAAATCAAATATTGTAAAATAAGGATAGCAAGTGAATACAAGAAGAACTGTTTAAGTATGTATTATACTGATGAATGAAGTCAACAGTTAAGTATGTATTATACTGATGAATGAAGTCAACAGTTAAGTATGTAATATACTGATGAATCAGGTCAACGGTTATGTATATAATATACTGATAAATCAGGTCAACAGTTAAGTATGTAATATACTGATGAATCAGGTCAACAGTTAAGTATGTAATATACTGATAAATCAGGTCAACAGTTAAGTATGTAATATACTGATGAATGAAGTCAACAGTTAAGTATGTAATATAATGATGAATCAGGTCAACAGTTAAGTATGTAATATAATGATGAATCAGGTCAACAGTTAAGTATGTAATATACTGATAAATCAGGTCAACAGTTAAGTATGTAATATACTGATGAATCAGATCAACAGTTAAGTATGTAATATACTGATAAATCAGGTCAACAGTTAAGTATGTAATATACTGATGAATCAGGTCAACAGTTAAGTATGTAATATACTGATAAATCAGGTCAACAGTTAAGTATGTAATATACTGATGAATCAGATCAACAATTAAGTATGTAATATACTGACAAATCAGGTCAACAGTTAAATACGTAATATACTGATAAACCAGGTCAACAGTTAAATACGTAATATACTGATAAACCAGGTCAACAGTTAAATACATAATATACTGATGAATCAGGTCAACAGTTAAGTATGTAATATACTGATAAATGACTTCTACAGTTAAGTACGTAATATACTGATGAATCAGGTCAACAGTTAAGTATGTAATATACTGACAAATCAGGTCAACAGTTAAGTATGTAATATACTGATAAATCAGGTCAACAGTTAAATATGTAATATACTGACAAATCAGGTCAACAGTTAAGTATGTAATATACTGATGAATCAGGTCAACAGTTAAATATGTAATATACTGACAAATCAGGTCAACAGTTAAGTATGTAATATTCTGATAAATCAGGTCAACAGTTAAGTATGTAATATACTGATAAATCAGGTCAACAGTTACGTATGTAATATACTGATGAATGAAGTCTACAGTTTAGTATGTAATATACTGATGAATCAGGTCAACAGTTAAGTATGTAATATTCTGATGAATCAGGTCAACCGTTAAGTATGTAATATACTGATGAATCAGGTCAACAGTTACGTATGTAATATACTGATGAATCAGGTCAACAGTTAAGTATGTAATATACTGATGAATCAGGTCAACAGTTACGTATGTAATATACTGATGAATGAAGTCTACAGTTTAGTATGTCATATACTGATGAATCAGGTCAACAGTTAAGTAAGTAATATACTGATGAATCAGGTCAACAGTTACGTATGTAATATACTGATGAATGAAGTCTACAGTTAAGTATTTAATATACTGATGAATGAAGTCAACAGTTAAGTATGTAATATACTGATAAATCGGATCAACAGTTAAGTATGTAATATACTGATAAATTGGATCAACAGTTTTAGTATGTAATATACTGATGAATCAGGTCAACAGTTACGTATGTAATATACTGATGAATGAAGTCTACAGTTAAGTTTGTAATATACTGAAGAATGAAGTCAACAGTTAAATATGTAATATACTGATGAATGAAGTCAACAGTTAAGTATGTAATATACTGATAAATCGGATCAACAATTAAGTATGTAATATACTGATGAATGAAGTCTACAGTTTAGTATGTAATATACTGATGAATCAGGTCAACAGTTAAGTATGTAATATACTGATGAATCAGGTCAACAGTTACGTATGTAATATACTGATGAATGAAGTCAACAGTTAAGTACGTAATATACTGATGAATAAAGTCTACAGTTAAGTTTGTAATATACTGATGAATGAAGTCAACAGTTTAGTATGTAATATACTGATGAATCAGGTCAACAGTTTAGTATGTAATATACTGATGAATCAGGTCAACAGTTATGTATGTAATATACTGATGAATCAGGTCAACAGTTATGTATGTAATATACTGATGAATCAGGTCAACAGTTATGTATGTAATATACTGATGAATCAGGTCAACAGTTATGTATGTAATATAATGATGAACCAGGTCAACAGTTATGTATGTAATATACTGATGAATCAGGTCAACAGTTAAATATGTAATATACTGATGAATGAAGTCAACAGTTATGTATGTAATATACTGATGAATCAGGTCAACAGTTTAGTATGTAATATACTGATGAATGAAGTCAACAGTTACGTATGTAATATACTGATGAATCAGGTCAACAGTTAAGTACGTAATATACTTATGAATCAGGTCAACAGTTATGTATGTAATATACTGATGAATCAGGTCAACAGTTAAGTACGTAATATACAGATGAACCAGGTCAACAGTTATGTATGTAATATACTGATGAATCAGGTCAACAGTTAAATATGTAATATACTGATGAATCAGGTCAACAGTTACGTATGTAATATACTGATGAATGAAGTCAACAGTTAAGTACGTAATATACTGATGAATAAAGTCTACAGTTAAGTTTGTAATATACTGATGAATGAAGTCAACAGTTTAGTATGTAATATACTGATGAATCAGGTCAACAGTTTAGTATGTAATATACTGATGAATCAGGTCAACAGTTATGTATGTAATATACTGATGAATCAGGTCAACAGTTATGTATGTAATATACTGATGAATCAGGTCAACAGTTATGTATGTAATATACTGATGAATCAGGTCAACAGTTATGTATGTAATATAATGATGAACCAGGTCAACAGTTATGTATGTAATATACTGATGAATCAGGTCAACAGTTAAATATGTAATATACTGATGAATGAAGTCAACAGTTATGTATGTAATATACTGATGAATCAGGTCAACAGTTTAGTATGTAATATACTGATGAATGAAGTCAACAGTTACGTATGTAATATACTGATGAATCAGGTCAACAGTTAAGTACGTAATATACTTATGAATCAGGTCAACAGTTATGTATGTAATATACTGATGAATCAGGTCAACAGTTAAGTACGTAATATACAGATGAACCAGGTCAACAGTTATGTATGTAATATACTGATGAATCAGGTCAACAGTTAAATATGTAATATACTGATGAATCAGGTCAACAGTTAAGTATGTAATATACTGATAAATCAGGTCAGCAGTTAAGTATGTAATATACTGATGAATCAGGTCAACAGTTATGTATGTAATATACTGATGAATCAGGTCAACAGTTATGTATGTAATATACTGATAAATCAGGTCAACAGTTATGTATGTAATATACTGATGAATCAGGTCAACAGTTATGTATGTAATATACTGATGAACCAGGTCAACAGTTATGTATGTAATATACTGATGAATCTGGTCAACAGTTAAATATGTAATATACTGATGAATGAAGTCAACAGTTATGTATGTAATATACAGATGAACCAGGTCAACAGTTATGTATGTAATATACTGATGAATCTGGTCAACAGTTAAATATGTAATATACTGATGAATCAGGTCAACAGTTAAATATGTAATATACTGATGAATCAGGTCAACAGTTATGTATGTAATATACTGATGAATCAGGTCAACAGTTAAGTATGTAATATACTGATGAATCAGGTCAACAGTTAAGTACGTAATATACTGATGAATCAGGTCAACAGTTTAGTATGTAATATACTGATTAATGAAGTCAACAGTTAAGTATGTAATATACTGATGAATCAGGTCAACAGTAATGTATGTAATATACTGATGAATCAGGTCAACAGTTAAGTATGTAATATACTGATGAATGAAGTCAACAGTTACGTATGTAATATACTGATGAATCAGGTCAACAGTTAAGTACGTAATATACTTATGAATCAGGTCAACAGTTATGTATGTAATATACTGATGAATCAGGTCAACAGTTAAGTACGTAATATACAGATGAATCAGGTCAACAGTTAAGTACGTAATATACTGATGAATGAAGTCAACAGTTAAGTATGTAATATACTGATAAATCAGGTCAACAGTTATGTATGTAATATACTGATGAATCAGGTCAGCAGTTAAGAATGTAATATACTGATGAATCAGGTCAACAGTTAAGCATGTAATATACTGATGAATCAGGTCAACAGTTAAGTACGTAAAATACTGATGAATCAGGTCAACAGTTATGTATGTAATATACTGATGAATGACTTCTACAGTTATGTATGTAATATACTGATGAACCAGGTCAACAGTTATGTATGTAATATACTGATGAATGACTTCTACAGTTATGTATGTAATATACTGATGAACCAGGTCAACAGTTATGTATGTAATATACTGATGAATGACTTCTACAGTTAAGTACGTAATATACTGATGAACCAGGTCAACAGTTATGTATGTAATATACTGATGAATCAGGTCAACAGTTAAATATGTAATATACTGATGAATGAAGTCAACAGTTTTAGTATGTAATATACTGATGAATCAGGTCAACAGTTAAGTATGTAATATACTGATGAATGAAGTCAACAGTTAAGTATGTAATATACTGATGAATCAGGTCAACGGTTTTAGTATGTAATATACTGATGAATCAGGTCAATAGTTAAGTATGTAATATACCGATGAATCAAGTCAACAGTTATGTATGTAATATACTGATGAATCAGGTCAACAGTTAAATATGTAATATACTGATGAATGAAGTCAACAGTTTTAGTATGTAATATACTGATGAATCAGGTCAACAGTTAAGTATGTAATATACTGATAAATCAGGTCAGCAGTTAAGAATGTAATATACTGATAAATCAGGTCAACAGTTAAGTATGTAATATACTGATGAATCAGGTCAACAGTTAAGTACGTAATATACTGATGAATCAGGTCAACAGTTACGTATGTAATATACTGATGAATCAGGTCAACAGTTACGTATGTAATATACTGATGAATGAAGTCAACAGTTATGTATGTAATATACTGATTAATGAAGTCAACAGTTAAATATGTAATATACTGATGAATGAAGTCAACAGTTATGTATGTAATATACTGATGAATGAAGTCAACAGTTTTTTTTTTTTTTTTTTTTTTTTTTTTTTTTTTTTTTTTATTGAACACAAGGTATCAGGATTTTACATATTCCCCTACATCACCACCTGACCTGGCGTATGGGGCATGATCTTAAATTCTTTTGTGTCCTGATCTCTACATGTGTTCCCTACACAACACACACACACATACACACACAGACACTTACTTACAATCACAATTATTGTACACAAAGTCATACTCGCATACAAACCCCAAGATGCATGAAATTGCATTTAAAAATAATAATAATAATAATAATAATAATAATAATAATAATAATAATAAATATGTAAATTTTAAAAGTAAAAATAGTAATAATAATAATAATAATTCATGTACCAAAAGTTGATAATAGGGTCCACTTTCTTTTAAACTCGTCACTGCTGTTATTCACTTTGGCGACATATTTTTCCAGCG
Organism: Unio delphinus; assembly: GCA_029339505.1. Classification (NCBI taxonomy): domain Eukaryota; kingdom Metazoa; phylum Mollusca; class Bivalvia; order Unionida; family Unionidae; genus Unio; species Unio delphinus. Next base: position 17,750,029 of record JAQISU010001238.1, read on the forward strand.
TTTTATATGATAAAACACAATTTTTATAATAGGTAAGATTTGGGCTTTTTGATGCACAACGTGATCTGTATATAACATATTTTGCAAGCAAAATTAGGAAGTTAATAAGATCGTCAAAGTTGTTATTTCCTATAAAGACATCTTTTCGTGTAATTCGAAAATTTGGGTCATAAGTTTGTATCCATTCTACCAACAGTTTCCAAAAGTTTTCAGTAATTAAACAGTCATAAAATAAGTGCTCAATTTCTTCTATTCCCTCATTACAAAAGGTACATTTATCATTATCACTTAAATTAATCTTTTTTAGAAACTGGTTTGTGGTAATATTTCTGTGGAGAAATCTATAGTTAAAGCTAATCAGTTTTGTGTCTTTTGTACAAAATCTAGCCGAAACAAAAGAGTTGGTCCATTCATTTGTACCAATCGCACACTCTAGCTGTCTGGACCAAGTTTCCTGTTTACCATTTGGCTTTATTATTTTGGTTCTTATCAGGTCTTTATAGATAAATTTATTCTTTGCTCTTACCCTAAGGAGAGATGTTTTGTCCAAAGCTACAAGAAAACTATTTCCACTTTCATAGAAAGTTTTAATTTTCTTTTTCCTGAAGTCAACAGTTATGTATGTAATATACTGATGAATGAAGTCAACAGTTATGTATGTAATATACTGATGAATCAGGTCAACAGTTAAGAATGAAATATACTGATAAATCAGGTAACAGTTAAGTATGTAATATACTGATGAATCAGGTCAACAGTTAAGTACGTAATATACTGATGAATCAGGTCAACAGTTACGTATGTAATATACTGATGAATCAGGTCAACAGTTATGTATGTAATATACTGATGAATCAGGTCAACAGTTATGTATGTAATATACTGATGAATCAGGTCAACAGTTACGTATGTAATATACTGATGAATGAAGTCAACAGTTATGTATGTAATATACTGATTAATGAAGTCAACAGTTAAATATGTAATATACTGATAAATCAGGTCAACAGTTATGTATGTAATATACTGATAAATCAGATCAACAGTTAAGTATGTAATATACTGATGAATCAGGTCAACAGTTACGTATGTAATATACTGATGAATGAAGTCAACAGTTATGTATGTAATATACTGATGAATGAAGTCAACAGTTATGTATGTAATATACTGATGAATCAGGTCAACAGTTAAGAATGTAATATACTGATAAATCAGGTCAACAGTTAAGTATGTAATATACTGATGAATCAGGTCAACAGTTAAGTATGTAATATACTGATGAATCAGGTCAACAGTTACATATGTAATATACTGATGAATCAGGTCAACAGTTATGTATGTAATATACTGATGAATCAGGTCAACAGTTATGTATGTAATATACTGATGAATCAGGTCAACAGTTACGTATGTAATATACTGATGAATGAAGTCAACAGTTATGTATGTAATATACTGATCAATGAAGTCAACAGTTAAATATGTAATATACTGATAAATCAGGTCAACAGTTATGTATGTAATATACTGATAAATCAGATCAACAGTTAAGTATGTAATATACTGATGAATCAGGTCAACAGTTACGTATGTAATATACTGATGAATGAAGTCAACAGTTATGTATGTAATATACTGATGAACCAGGTCAACAGTTTAGTATGTAATATACTGATGAATGAAGTCAACAGTTATGTATGTAATATACTGATTAATGAAGTCAACAGTTATGTATGTAATATACTGATGAATCAGGTCAACAGTTATGTATGTAATATACTGATGAATCAGGTCAACAGTTACGTATGTAATATACTGATGAATGAAGTCAACAGTTATGTATGTAATATACTGATGAACCAGGTCAACAGTTTAGTATGTAATATACTGATGAATGAAGTCAACAGTTAAATATGTAATATACTGATGAATGAAGTCAACAGTTATGTATGTAATATACTGATGAATGAAGTCAACAGTTTAGTATGTAATATACTGATGAATCAGGTCAAAAGTTAAATATGTAATATACTGATGAATCAGGTCAACAGTTAAGTATGTAATATACTGATGAATCAGGTCAACAGTTAAGTATGTAATATACTGATGAATGAAGTCTACAGTTAAGTATGTAATATGCTGATGAATCAGGTCAACAGTTATGTATGTAATATACTGATGAATCAGGTCAACAGTTACGTATGTAATATACTGATAAATCAGGTCAACAGTTAAGAATGTAATATACTGATAAATCAGGTCACCAGTTAAGTATGTAATATACTGATGAATCAGGTCAACAGTTACGTATGCAATATACTGATGAATGAAGTCAACAGTTACGTATGTAATATACTGATGAATCAGGTCAACAGTTAAGTATGTAATATACTGATGAATCAGGTCAACAGTTAAATATGTAATATACTGATGAATGAAGTCAACAGTTAAGTATGTAATATACTGATGAATCAGGTCAACAGTTAAGTACGTAATATACTGATGAATCAGGTCAACAGTTACGTATGTAATATACTGATGAATGAAGTCAACAGTTTAGTATGTAATATACTGATGAATCAGGTCAACAGTTAAGTATTTAATATACTGATGAATCAGGTCAACAGTTAAATATGTAATATACTGATGAATGAAGTCAACAGTTATGTATGTAATATACTGATAAATCAGGTCAACAATTAAGTATGTAATATACTGATGAATCAGGTCAACAGTTAAGTATGTAATATACTGATGAATCAGGTCAACAGTTACGTATGTAATATACTGATGAATGAAGTCAACAGTTTAGTATGTAATATATTGATGAATCAGGTCAACATTTAAGTATGTAATATAATGATGAATCAGGTCAACAGTTAAATATGTAATATACTGATGAATGAAGTCAACAGTTATGTATGTAATATACTGCATGAATGAAGTCAACAGTTAAGTATGTAATATACTGATGAATGAAGTCAACAGTTATGTATGTAATATACTGCATGAATGAAGTCAACAGTTAAGTATATAATATACTGATGAATCAGGTCAACAGTTAAGTATGTAATATACTGATAAATCAGGTCAACAGTTATGTATGTAATATACTGATAAATCAGGTCAATGGTTATGTATGTAATATATTGATGAATCAGGTCAACAGTTACATATGTAATATACTGATGAATCAGGTCAACAGTTATGTATGTAATATACTGATGAATCAGGTCAACAGTTATGTATGTAATATACTGATGAATCAGGTCAACAGTTACGTATGTAATATACTGATGAATGAAGTCAACAGTTATGTATGTAATATACTGATCAATGAAGTCAACAGTTAAATATGTAATATACTGATAAATCAGGTCAACAGTTATGTATGTAATATACTGATAAATCAGATCAACAGTTAAGTATGTAATATACTGATGAATCAGGTCAACAGTTACGTATGTAATATACTGATGAATGAAGTCAACAGTTATGTATGTAATATACTGATGAACCAGGTCAACAGTTTAGTATGTAATATACTGATGAATGAAGTCAACAGTTATGTATGTAATATACTGATTAATGAAGTCAACAGTTATGTATGTAATATACTGATGAATCAGGTCAACAGTTATGTATGTAATATACTGATGAATCAGGTCAACAGTTACGTATGTAATATACTGATGAATGAAGTCAACAGTTATGTATGTAATATACTGATGAACCAGGTCAACAGTTTAGTATGTAATATACTGATGAATGAAGTCAACAGTTAAATATGTAATATACTGATGAATGAAGTCAACAGTTATGTATGTAATATACTGATGAATGAAGTCAACAGTTTAGTATGTAATATACTGATGAATCAGGTCAAAAGTTAAATATGTAATATACTGATGAATCAGGTCAACAGTTAAGTATGTAATATACTGATGAATCAGGTCAACAGTTAAGTATGTAATATACTGATGAATGAAGTCTACAGTTAAGTATGTAATATGCTGATGAATCAGGTCAACAGTTATGTATGTAATATACTGATGAATCAGGTCAACAGTTACGTATGTAATATACTGATAAATCAGGTCAACAGTTAAGAATGTAATATACTGATAAATCAGGTCACCAGTTAAGTATGTAATATACTGATGAATCAGGTCAACAGTTACGTATGCAATATACTGATGAATGAAGTCAACAGTTACGTATGTAATATACTGATGAATCAGGTCAACAGTTAAGTATGTAATATACTGATGAATCAGGTCAACAGTTAAATATGTAATATACTGATGAATGAAGTCAACAGTTAAGTATGTAATATACTGATGAATCAGGTCAACAGTTAAGTACGTAATATACTGATGAATCAGGTCAACAGTTACGTATGTAATATACTGATGAATGAAGTCAACAGTTTAGTATGTAATATACTGATGAATCAGGTCAACAGTTAAGTATTTAATATACTGATGAATCAGGTCAACAGTTAAATATGTAATATACTGATGAATGAAGTCAACAGTTATGTATGTAATATACTGATAAATCAGGTCAACAATTAAGTATGTAATATACTGATGAATCAGGTCAACAGTTAAGTATGTAATATACTGATGAATCAGGTCAACAGTTACGTATGTAATATACTGATGAATGAAGTCAACAGTTTAGTATGTAATATATTGATGAATCAGGTCAACATTTAAGTATGTAATATAATGATGAATCAGGTCAACAGTTAAATATGTAATATACTGATGAATGAAGTCAACAGTTATGTATGTAATATACTGCATGAATGAAGTCAACAGTTAAGTATGTAATATACTGATGAATGAAGTCAACAGTTATGTATGTAATATACTGCATGAATGAAGTCAACAGTTAAGTATATAATATACTGATGAATCAGGTCAACAGTTAAGTATGTAATATACTGATAAATCAGGTCAACAGTTATGTATGTAATATACTGATAAATCAGGTCAATGGTTATGTATGTAATATACTGATGAATCAGGTCAACAGTTACGTATGTAATATACTGATGAAGGAAGTCTACAGTTAAGTACGTAATATACTGATGAATGAAGTCAACAGTAAAGTATGTAATATACAGATAAATCAGGTCAACAGTTATGTATGTAATATACTGATGAATCAGGTCAACAGTTATGTATGTAATATACTGATGAATCAGGTCAACAGTTATGTATGTAATATACTGATGAATCAGGTCAACAGTTATGTATGTAATATATTGATGAATCAGGTCAACAGTTAAATATGTAATATACTGATGAATCAGGTCAACAGTAATGTATGTAATATACTGATGAATCAGGTCAACAGTTACGTATGTAATATACTGATGAAGGAAGTCTACAGTTAAGTACGTAATATACTGATGAATGAAGTCCACAGTTACGTATGTAATATACTGATGAATGAAGTCAACAGTTAAGTATGTAATATACTGATGAATGAAGTCAACAGTTAAATATGTAATATACTGATGAATCAGGTCAACAGTTAAGTATGTAATATACTGATGAATCAGGTCTACAGTTAAGTATGTAATATACTGATGAATCAGGTCAACAGTTAAGTATGTAATATACTGATGAATGAAGTCCACAGTTACATTTGAAATATACTGATGAATGAAGTCAACAGTTAAGTATGTAATATACTGATAAATCAGGTCAACAGTTATGTATTTTTCAGCTTCATTTGCATGATTAAACTTGATTTATTTATATATATATATATATATATATATATATATATATATATATATATATATATATATATATATATAAAGGCAATTTTCAATGTTTTATGCGAATGCAAATCTTCTAAAACATATACTTAAAATATAGATAATACTGCATTCAATCTGACAATTATGTGTTCAAACTGACTAAATTTAAGTTTCATAATAAAATTAATAAATGCATGATTTTTAGGTGTTTGCATAATATTTACCCTGGCACTTCTTTGAATGGAAACATTGCAATTTAAGGGAAACAGAGAGAGAGAAAAATAAGGAAATACAAGAAATTAATATCCTGCTCATTGTACAGGCTGAGGGACTCTATACGGAACATCCTGAACATCTCAAGGCTTGGTAACCAGTACATGCAAGAATACAAGCCATGGGTGCTAATTAAAGGGAATGAAGAAGACAGGTATGTTGGAATACATGGAGTGGGTGTTGACCAGAAGAAGTGAAAAATAAAGATATGTGGGAATAGAAGCCATGCATGCTGATTTTTTATGGGAATAAAAAATATAGGTATGTAGGAATACAAGCCATGGGTGCTGATTAAAGGAGGTGAAGAATACAGGTATGTTGGAATACAAGTCATGGGTGCTGATTAAAGGGGGTTAAGAATACAGGTATGTAGGATTCAAGTCATGGGTGCCAATTAATGGTAGTGAGGAGGACAGTTATGTAGGATACAAGTCATGGGTGACAATTAATGGAAGTGAGAACGACAGGTATGTAGGAAACAAGTCATGGGTGTTGATTAAGGGGAGTGAGGAGGACAGGTATGTAGGATACAAGTCATGGGTGCTGATCTTTGACTCCTTTGACTCCTTACCTTTGCACTGGTTCCTATGGTTATCAGCAGTACTTGGGTGCAAAAGTCAGGTCACTTTACTGAAAGAAGAAAACTAAATGGTTTCTGCATAATTTATTAATAGTGAGTTTTGCACTTTCTGAAGTTATGGCATACACTTTGGGAAAGGACACTATTAATTTCAGAATCAGAATGTTAAAAGTTAATACTACTATCAATGAAAGAAGAAAATGTTTTTTTTTGCATGATAACTTTACTTTTAGACCAGACATCTTGAGCCAAGATTATGGAGAGCTAGCACTGAAGGTATTGAAAAGGCTTGTTTATTATGGGGTTCAAAGGTCATGGTAGTCCTGATCTGTAGAAAAATTGGTTTTGCAGAATAACTTTTGTTGTAAAGTATGTTCTTTGATCAAACTTTGTGGATAGCTTTTACTTACAGTAATAAAGAAATCTGTAGTCTGGAGTTTTAATGTCAGAGGTCATGGTCTGTGCATAGTAAGTTCAGTTCAAGGCAATATACTTTAATTCAAGGTCAGGTCATTGAGACTTGTTCAGCGGGTAAATAATTTTCCAAATTAACAATACCCTACAAGTCCCTAAATACAGGACCATTAACATTGGATGGAATATGTACTGTGCTACTTAAGTTTCTATTGTTAAGTTGTGTTCAAATGTTTTGCATAAATGATGAAGTTAGTTGTGCAGCCGATGGTGACTATGCATGTGGATCATGAGTCCAATACTGGATGTACACAGGATGTTACACAATGGGCATGGGAAGGTTGTAGACCTGATGGTCAGTAATGCTGCAATGTGCTGTTTTTCTCTCCTAGCTGTGAGGGATTGGCAGTGGTCATAATCCAATTGTTCAACAGCTTTTGTGACAAGTGTGCACCATGTAAATCAGTCCTTGGCCCAGGCTTCCAGCTTATTGAGTTTGGTTCCACACCTTTCTGGTTTCACTTAAGTTTGTCTTGCTACTTTTTCTTGTGGGCACTTGTTTCTGTTTTTCTTGCATGAGCTCTCCATAGAAGAGCTGTCTTGATATTCTTGTCTGCTCCATCCAAATGACATTGCCAGACCATCGGGGCTTCTCTTCCAGAAGCATTGTCTCAGTGCCAAGAACACTGGTCATGTTGTGGACCTAAGTTGTGCAACATGTCTTACCATCAGATGTGCATGATTGACCATAGTAAGCACATACAGAATATCTTGAGTTGCTTCACATGCCTGCAGTATATGGTCCAGATTTCACAGGCTTAGATCAGGGAGGCAAGGATGACATCTTTATAGATCTTGATATTGGTGGGCATTCAAATGTCTTTTTGCCGCAAGACTCTGACTTAAAGTCGTCCTAGGGTTTAGCTTGCTTTCCAGATTCTGGCTGTAATGTCATTGTCCAGCAACCCATCTGATGATATTGTGCTTCCCACCACTTTTTTCAACTGTCTCCCCTCAATCTTTTTGGAGGGTTGTGGTGGATTTGTTTAAGGAGCTGGCAGATTTATTGTTAGATCAAACAGCCTTGATGCCTCATAAAACTTATTCCAATTGTCTGTAAGTGGTTTTCCTTGTATACCATAAGTACACAGTCATCAGCAAACAAAGCTTTGAGAAATGGTCTTTCCAGTGTCTTTGTTCTTGCAAAGAGCCAACTCAAATCAAACAGGGATCCATCAAGGCAATTCTTCATGTAGACTCCAATGTCTAGGTGCTTCACTGCATGGAGTAGGACTCGGGTGAAGAAGAGGTTGAACAGTACAGGTGCAAACACACAAACCTGCTTCACTCAAGATGCCAAAGTGTCCTGAGTACTCCCCATAGGCCAATACCTCTCCTGTCATGTTGTTGGGTGTTGAACTGTCTGGGCCAGTCATGTTTTCCATGGATGAACCATATGGCTTCTCTTTTTACAGAGGCAAAAACTTTGGTGAGGTTGCTAAACACTGCATAGAGATCCATATATTGTTCCATGCATTTCTCTTGTATCTCCATCACATTATTTACAGTGTTGACAACCTTGGTGAGGTTGATGAACACTGTATGTAGATCCATGTGCTGTTACATGCATTTCTCCTCTATTTGCCACACACTGAAGGTCTTGTTCACTGTGCTGTGCCTGGATGGAATCCACACTGAGATTCAGGATGCTGTTCCTCTGAAATGATTGCAACAAGTCTGTTCAGGTTGGTGTAAAGAATCTTTGCTGCAATGGAGAGCAGATAGATTCCTCTATAACTCTATAACTGTAGTAGTTAGCTATAGCACTTTTATTCTTTTACCATGAGATGGTGGTGGCATCTCGTAGATCTGCAGATATCTCCACCTTGTACCAGATACTGGTGAAGATGCCATGGAAAGCTGCAAATGCTTCTTTGCCAAGAGCCTTAAAATATCTCTGCCATCTTTACCTGGTTCTCTGCCACAGTTCATCTGTTCATTGGCCTTCCATGCCTCCTTCTCAGGTGGGAGAAAGTCTAGCTCTTCAAATACTGGTCTTTGATGGATTTGTTACAGTGTTGCTCTATTGACAGTGGATTGGCGATTCAGGAGCTGACAAAAATGTTAATTCCATCTTGCTTTATCCCTTCTGTGTTGTTGATGGTTATTGTACCATCTTCTGAGAGTAGAGGGGTTGATCCTGATCTGGATGGGTTATAAACAACATGAATGGCACTAAAGAGCATTTTGGGTTTCTTCACATCAACATATTGTTGGATTTCCTCAGCCTTTTTTCCCCACTATTGATCATGCATTTTTCGTAGTTCTCATCGAGCCCTTGCTTACATATGCTTGAACTTATCTCTCTTGGAAATGGAGTTTTGGTCTTTCTGCCACTCAGAAAATGTCTTGTTCTTTTCTTCAGTCAGTATCTTGATGTCCTCATTATACTCATCAAACCAATCCTTGGGTCTCTTGCCCTATGACCAAGGATGGACTTAGCTGTTTCCATCACTGTCTCTTTGAACTGGATCCATTTCTCAGTTGGACCTCCATTACTGCAAGATGCTTCATTAAAAAGGCAAGAGACCAATGAAATTAACTTGCTTAAACAAAATTTATAAAACAATATACAGAAGGGAATGAAAAACTGGTATATAAATTTCAATTTGATATTAATTTGATTGAGCCCTTTATCACTACCCCAAAATGTACAAATCTGATTTAGTTGTAAATTGGATCCTTTGTACATTTTTCTATATTTTGCAATTGCCATTTTAGGAAAGGTGACACTGCAACTCTCCTTAACTCTATTTGCATGCATAAAGCCGGCACAGTGTGCAGCTTATGTGCCAACATTAGCTGTCTTCTGTCAGTGCTGCTTCAACCATACATGCCAGATGTTAGCAGAACCATACAGGAGCAGCTGAATGCACCACAGGAATGTTATTTCATCTATAAAGACTTTGTCTGCCAGTTGCTTCCAGGGCACAAGATGGGAAAGGTAAGAGCTATTGTTATATACCATATACGCTCACATATAAGTTCAATCTAACTGCAAACTTCACAGACCCAAATCTGCCATTTCATTATGCATTGGAAAACCTGGGTCTGTGCACTTTTCTAGGGAATACTGAATAGAACAAAGAGTATAGACCTTGATCTGCTGATTCTTAAGACTATGACAGATCAGGATTGATGCTGCTTGCAGTTTGACGCAACTTTCAAGCCATTATGTACAGTACCCTTTTTGAGATGAATTGTGTGGAATAATCCACTGTATTTTCATCTGGAACTTATTAAATACTGTAGAAAAAGCTGAGTTATACTGCAAACAATATTATGTGCTGGCAGATCAGTGTCCATGTTGTTTTTTCTATTGATTAGAAACTGCATAGACCCAGATCTTCCAGCACATTTTATGCAACTGCAGATCTAAGTCTGTGCAGTTTGCAGTTGGAATTGTACATTAATATATATGGTAAGCATTTACACATGGCCTAATATGTCATGATCTAACAGTTTTAAAAAAAAATCTTAGAGTTAAATTTATTTATGCATAATTTATTTGTATAAATTAATGCAATGTTTTTTTAATAACGTAATGCTTTTTTATTTTAACAGAAAGAATTTTTTAAATTCAGTTTCATATTTAAGAAATTGGTGGTATAAATAAATTACAGTGTTAATATTGTTGGATATTTTGATCTTACTCCAAGTACATGGCTCTGAAAAAGCTTGCGCTGTTACACTTCATCATCATGGAAACAACCTGAGCACAAAAGCTAACTTTGACTTAAAACAAAAAAATAAAAAAATCTTACTTGGGATCCCCAAGTATCATTAAAGTTGAGATATAATTTAAACCTAAAAATGTACAAATTCTTAAATTAAACAGGGATTCTGTTTTGTGCAAGAAGAATGGTTTTCAGTTGGACATAGAAGCAGAATAATCATGCGACCCAGAAAATTATGGGTACTTGCTGTACATTGTGATATCGTTGAATTAAAATCATTCTTTTCCAATGTCCCATACTTAACAGTGGTGTGAGCCATTTATAATATTCTGCATTGACCAGATACATTACTTTTATCCACAGATTTCATAAATACTTTTCCAGTGTCCCACACTTAACAGTGGTGTGAGCCATTTATAATATTCTGCATTGACCAAACACATTACTTTTATTCATAGATTTCATAAATATCATTATTTTCCAATGTCCCACACTTAACAGTGGTGTGAGCCATTTATAATATTCTGCATTGACCAAATACATTACTTTTATCCACAGATTTCATAAATACTTTTCCAGTGTCCCACACTTAACAGTGGTGTGAGCCATTTATAATATTCTGCATTGACCAGATACATTACTTTTATCCTCAGATTTCATAAATACTTTTCCAATGTCCCACACTTAACAGTGGTGTGAGCCATTTATAATATTCTGCATTGACCAGATACATTACTTTTATCCACAGATTTCATAAATACTTTTCCAGTGTCCCACACTTAACAGTGGTGTGAGCCATTTATAATATTCTGCATTGATCAAATACATTACTTTTATTCACAGATTTCATAAATATCATTATTTTCCAGCCTTTCCCCCTGTTCCAAAAGATTGAACCTGCAACAATAGAGAAAATAAAAAAGAAATTTTCAGGGCAGCCAGGCCCTGTACCTTCGAAAGCTGCAGCTAATAAGGTATGACATTAGAGCTTATTTTATATTTGTATGGGATCCCAATAAAGTATGAAATGATTTTAAATGGAAATTTACAAAATTAGCAGTTTCTTGCCATGGAGTAGATGTCTGTTTCAGCTATAATTTTCCAACTATGGAATTCTTTTCTTGGTCCTTTCTTTCCACTGCTTTTGCTTATGGGAAGATGCATCACAATTCATGAGTGTATTGTATTATTTTGTTTTACATGACATTACAAGTGTTTTGTATTCTTTTGTGTTTAGAAATCCCAGGGGAAGACTACAGAGACTGTTGGCCCAGCCAGTGCTGCAAGTCCTGAGGAGATTGAAAAACTCACAGCAGAAGTTGCAGAACAGGTGAGCTATTCCTAGATGTAGGCAAGTTTGTGAAAACTAAGCATTTTGACTTGTATTTCATGGTTCAGTGATTTGGACTATAATTTGCATTGAACTAAGTTCTTGGTTAGGATCTGAATTTAGGTCATTTTCTGAGACTGTTACTTGTAGAGTCACATAAATTGATATTTACATGTGTCAGTTTGTGCTTTAAATGTTGTCCAGTTTTAGGTTTTTAGAATGGAATTACCCTTTTTTCATCCATGAAAACCAAATGTAATTACCTCTTTAATATGTGAGTAGAGTTGCTATCTTGTAAACTTTTCTCCAATTGGTGCTATCAACATAAATCTTTTCCAGAATGTGACTAACTTCCCTCACTTTCATAATTTCAAAATCTACTAATTACCTTTGGCATTTATTCTTTTAATATTTTTACTTCTACCTTTGTCACTCTGTTAATATTTTTTGACTTTCCAATTTTTGATAAATAGAATTGTTTTCATTCACAACTTGTGTGAAAAGATACTTTTCATGTGTTTGCCACAGTTGTTTATTTACTTGAGGGTCTAGCAAAATCTAAATTACAATCACACTTGATGGAGACAAGTTTCTACTTACATTGTTCTGTTGGTAGTCATGGAAACATAGTTTAACTATTAGAAGATTTACTTCATCTTACTTATATATTATTAATCTTGACATTGGCCCCTGAAGTCAGAAATTCAGTCTAAGGTCAGATTTTAGTTATTATTTAACTTAACTTAATATGTACAGTCATATTAAGAAGATACATAAAGGAGATAAAAATGGATTTGTACATAAATATACCCTCAAAATGGAAGGGTAGTCATGAAAACTTGAATTTATTGAAAAACTGAATTTTTTAAAGAACTAGTTGAATTGATCTGAGTGTATATGTGTTTAAACTGAATAAAATATATCACTTTTTAAAGTTACAATTGTGGCTCAGATGTCACTGTACATGACAAGTTTTCAGAAATAGTAGTTAGTCCATGTGTTCTTGAGGTGCGCTGATTGATCATGGCTTTTTTGCAGTAAAAGAAATTAGTCTTGGCACACCAACAAAGTTGCACTGCTTTTTATCATCCATACCCTTTCACAAGTACCAAACTAGAAACTTTGGTCAATGATAAGCATGCAGTAATAGACATAGTATAGTCTACTTTAAACGTATTGCTCACAGACTTGGAAATTAGTCAACAGGGGAGGTAATCTGCATCTGTCATGTCTTGGAAAGTATAGATTCCTCACCTCTAAACAGATGTATTTATATACAGTTACAGGGTATAAAAGGATGAATACTGGTGCATAAACACAATAAAAGTGCAGCCAGCAAGAGCCCATGTGATATCTTACCTCCCACTCCCAGGACTTAGCACTGTCACAACATTTTAGATACCCACTCCTAAACACAGACATAGTTGCAACGTATGAAAAGGTGAATTCATGTGCCAAACTGATAGGTCAATTTTGTGATTTAAGCTAATCAGATTTCAGAATTCTTAGGTTAATATGAGTTTATGTATGAGGATAGTTTCATGTCCTTTTGGCCTATTTCAGGGCAATAAGGTGAGGGAGTTGAAGACCAACAAAGCAGATAAATCAGTTATTGATGTTGAAGATGCTAAGCTTTTGGAATTAAAGAAAAAACTGACCCTGACACAGGGGCCAAACCCAAAAGACGCTGCTGAAGAAAAGGAAGGAAAGCAAAAATAGACCAGGTGTGAGCAAAATGGATTGGAAAGGTAGTTCCTGGATAGCAACCATCTTGTTTGAAATTCTTTAGTCCTGTTGTCAGCTTATGATTTACTGTTTTGTAATCAACTGGGATAGCAAAAAATAAGAACTGTCAAATCCTGTTTCAGAATGTTATGTGATTTTTTTTATACAATATTTGGTTAGTCAAAATCGTCATGAGAAACAAAATCGGGATTATAGTATTTGATTATAGTATCAGATTTGATATAGTCAGGCTTTTAGACATTTGAATACTAAGTTAGTGAACATTTGGTTACTTGAAGTGTTTGCAAGCTGAAATAAAGGTTGTACTACGATATCATCATTTTACATATTTTTTTGTATCATTTCATTACCTTTCATGAATATAGTATGAACACCTATCGAAAGGAAGGTCATCATAACTTCATTCAAAACTTTCTCAGAGTGTAAAATATTGTAATTTTATAGACATATTACACAGTAGTACCATCGATAATAGCTTGTAAGTTGAGTTCACACTGCAAACAACCCTGGTCTGCCGCCAAATAAGGTGCCAGCAGATCAGAGTCTGCCGATTACTCCTAAAAAACTGCACTGACTCAGATATGCTGGCAATTCGCAGTTTGACTCAATTTATAAGCAAGTATATACAGTAGCTTATTTTTTTTTCTTCAGAATATTTAATTTAAATATACACATGAAATTTCTCTTTCTTTAGTATTCTTTACTGAACTGATATAGATTGTTGCACAGTAAAGATGTACCAAATTTATCACAGTTCAACCTTTTATTAAAAGTATGTATTCTTGGAAGTGATTTTATTCATCATTCAGTGCAGCAAAGCTGAACAGACATGTTTTTATCAGCATTGTGATTGGAATTTTTCAGTAGTAATTGTTATGGGGCTTTTAAATTGATGAAATAATTAGTCTTGTTCCTTGAGATTTTTGCCAGATGAATGTCTTGCTGCATATGATTAATCATAGCAAGGCTAGGTAAGTTTTGCTTTCCCAAAATGTGAAAATGTGATTTGATTGGCTGATGAGGTGATCCAATTGTTTTGCTTAATTATAATTGTTGCATTGGCTGATTGAGTCATTTGAGTCATGCCTCATTTGTCTGTTTAGAAAAAAGAATTCTAATTATAACCTTGGAACTCTTACAATAGACTTTTGGCTTGATTAATCATATGCAGCAAGGCTAGGTAAGTTTTGAGAGCAAGAAATACTTTGGTAGATTTGCTTGTACAGAATTTGACCAAAGCATATTGGTACCATTGATAAATAAATAACATGTTTGCAGGTCCCTTGTACTGCGGGGATCTCACAGAGCCTTCTAGGGACTGGTTAAACAAAACTACCTAAATTGAATTACATCACAGCATGTAGATTGCAGTTATTGTTTTTTCTCTTACTGTGATTTTTGGATTGGAAGAAAGGGTGAAAAATATGCAAGTATGCAATTAGCAATGTTTTCACTTTTTTGTCATTTTACAGTTTTCGTGGCAACATTGATTCTAATGTAGAATGGTGCGATGTGCTGCTTGAAATTTATTTAACCACATTTGTACAAGCTGTAGTAATTTAAAAAATATATTCTTTTTGGCTCAAATGTTAACAAAATAAATTAGAAATAAAACTATATTTGTGTTCATAAGACAGGTACAACTCCACTGCAGGTAAAAATATCTTTTCAAAATGTGAGTTTTTAAAAATTTTAAATAAAAATGACTATTACAGCATTAGGGTCTATTTTATGTGTATGTTTGGTTAATTATGCTTTCCCAAAAATTTTAAGTAAAAAAAATTAAAATGTATTAAATAAAAGTAAAAGTACTGGATATTTAAGGATATAAGGATGCACTGACATATAACAGCAAAAAGAACATTTCCTTTCAAATTACCAGGGTTCCCACATTTCCATAAAATTGGGCAAAAGTCGGGAGAAATTATAATTGTTTTATTGACTGTGAAAAGTCCTGGAATTTTGCAACAATTGATGAAAGTCGGGGAAAAAAACAGAATTTTGTCCCACCACTAGACGCTTGAAACAATCGTGTATGTGAGGAGTAACTAAACTCATACCGAGGATATTCGGAGAGTGCAGTATGAACCATTTGGGTGCTTGCAATAAACATATATATGATGAGTCAATCCAAATGCTAAGTGGATTAGATTTGTCTAGTACACATTTATGTTCAAAGTCAGCTCAATATCTGTATCTTTCCTTATGTGGAAGGTATGAAAACTGCTCTTGCATTACACAAGGCAAACAGTGTGGTGGCAAAGTGTAGCCACTTACCACTTTGCGTAGCAAACTTTAAATGTTGTTAGATCAAGTGATGCTAGCAATGGATATAAAAGTTACTTATTTTCTCAGAAATTGTGAGTATTAAAATCGTTATGTCTTTAAATTGCTGAAAGACAAGATAAAACTACAGTGTGAGTATTAAAATCGTTATGTCTTTAAATTGCTGAAAGACAAGATAAAACTACACTGTTGATGACATGTGACCTGGCACTTGCAATTTGCATTGCTAGTCGCATGAGCAAACAAATCTAGCAACCCACATTTTCCAAGGTTGTAGAGAAAATAAAAACTATTTAATGAAAGTATACTGGTTGTAATAAAAATACCAAAAAAAATGAGAGAACACAACATTTTTCATATTTATATATTCCGATAATTTCTGGAGTTTTGTATCACGCGACTACTACATTTACGTGTGCTCTATGTTTGATAAATCATACTGGCCAGGTTGCTGGGTTTTACAAAAAGTATCTGACTTTCATTTAATATTATTGAATACCTCTACAACATTAAAATGGAGTTTGTTGTTGATATCACGTGACTAATGGATGCCGTCGTTTGAGATTTGTTAAGTTACAAGTAATGCAAATGGTCAGGTTTCGTCAATGCCATAGTTTTCTCTAGTCTGTCATCGGATTAAAGATGTACCATTTATAATAATTGCCATTTCTGAGAAAATAAATCATTTTCCTATCAATTTCATGCAGGTATAAGCCAATATAACATAAGTTTAAAATTTCTAGGCATGCAGTGGGTAAGCTACCATATGTCACTACCACATGGTGGCAGCAAATTCCAAATTTTTTATCTGCAATTGCATCAACCCCACACCCCAACCTAACTGTCCAGATATGAAAATTTGGCATGGGAATATTTGGAGGAAACCCAGATTTAGAAAACAGACTGCTATTTGATTTAAACAAAATCTGTAGTCCAAATTGTTGAATCTTAGAGCTGAAATGAGAACTTGTCATCCCAAATATATTAAAAAACGATTCGAACCCTTGTATCAAAAAAGGTTTGGGGACTGGTAAAATGAATTACAAGACAAGTTGATTTCACAGAAATATCATTCCTTGTTTATACAACAGTATAATTTAAATGAACCCTTTTTAGTTTTTTTAATTAAATGATGGGTTTTTAACCAGATTGTCTTAAGGAGATTTGGTTGTTTGAAAAATCTTCTTTGGGAGTTTATTAGCACAGATAAATTCATGGTTAAGACAAGATTCTAATTATTTGCATTAATTGTTTTTTTTTATAATACTGTAATAGGAAATGTTTACTATCTATAAGATGCATATATATATATATATATATATATATATATATATATATATATATATATATCATCCTATAGAGTTCTTTAAAACTAAAGGTTTGAAAGCAAAACTAATTATGTTCATTATGTTGTTCCCACTGAGCAACATACAAATTGAATTTCATTTTGTACATGGAAATGACTTTACACACCGATTTTTAGGAATATAATCAAACTTGTTTCGTGTGATACATTTTGTGGTTTTGTACAATATCATTTTTTCTGGCTTGGATGTTTTGGAGAATCTTGATAGAGAACCATCTTTAGATTTAGAAAATACATGTTTTATAATCAAATATTTTCATTAATTCCATTCAGTAATGCTTTTATGTGAACCTTGACAAAATTAATTTCATCTTGGAAAACCCCTGAAAATGACCTGGTAATTTATTTTTTAGAAAAGCATGAGAACCAGGCAAATTACTCAAAGGCATACAACCTAAGTTTTTCGACTTTTTTGTTCTTGCAAATGCATGATATTATGAAAAGTATAGTAGAAATAATGAGTAATTACAGGTAATTCAGTTTAAAAAAATGTACATCTGTAAGTTTAATCAATGAAATTATAACGATTTTCTGTACGGATTGCTAATTAATTATGCAGAAACGGAATTTACCGATATTCTCCGAAGTCGCAGTGTCAAGTGACGTGCGTCAACAAATAATGGAAGTCGAGGTAAGCCTGTGATTCTCTTTTGATGTAATTATTGCCTTATCCTTCGTCTTTCCTTCTCCTTAGTTCTTTATAGTCACCCACAATATATGTATTGCTTATAGATTTCTCATTATATATGATAAATTACAAGAAGTAGGCAAAAAAGTCAATATCATGGAAAATCCCGACAATAAGGGGTTCCTAAGGGGCCATTCTTGAAAGTGTTTACTTCTCGTGTTTGTGTGATTCTGTTACGTTGTAAGATAAACCAACTAAAAATATGATAATTTGTATCATTGTAATCGGAACCGCTATTAAAAGGTCTACAGTCGCTTCTTTGGCTCAGAATAAAGTTGATCTTCTTGGGCAGTTGCATTACCACATTACGTTCACGTATCCGATAGTCGATGTGATTTGCGCGTTTGTTTGTATATTTACACGTTTGCTTCATTGCATAACACAAAAATTAATATTTTCCCACATAATATTTAATGGATTTATTTTATTTGGAATTTTTTTTACTAAAAATTTTTTAAAAATTTCTGCAGGACTTCGACCTGGTTGTTTTAGATGAAGTCGTGCTCCTTGTTGCACAGAGGTATATTCAAGATGTCCTGGCAGCAGAAGAAGATAATGATTACAACCAGGGGAAAAGGCATACTGCTAATAGGCGGATACCTAAGTACTGGCAACAGACATGTCATTCCAAGCTGTTGTGTATGGGGTATAATGGATAAATAATTTTGGCCAGTACCATGGCTTTACACAAGGAAGACTTGGATGATCTATCCAAATATATGATGTGTGAATAATATAATTTATGTTGATTTTCTGTTGTATAAAACATTTCTTTTGTAGTATGCAATTTTTATTTTGCATGACCAAGTTTTGTTAAACATTTTTTAGCTACCTACCCACTAAAGAATGATTATATGTATGGCATTGTTTTGAAAGCAACTGTGAGGAGACTATTTATTAAAAACATAGGATGAATTGAAGTTGACTTGCATTGTCTTGGGATGCAAATAGAAAAAACAAAAGTACACTGGTGAACATGATTTTAATCATGCATATACAGTAGCACATTAAGTTAAATGATAAATAACGCATATTCATATTGAGTTGAGAAAGCAAAACTTGTTGCAGTGTTTCATGAATACAGATTGGTTTGCAAATATCAACAGAACTACAAACACTAGGATACTATTCTATCCAGACACTGCTCATTAATTACAATATCATGTAATACAAAATGGCTCTGGAAACAGAATAAGGTTTTTAAGACTAAAATACTAGTTCATCTAAAGCAACCTTGAATGCTTATATCACATATGTGGATCATCAGCCATCTTATTACAACTAAATCAAATATACTCGACACCATTTAAAAGCATCAAATTTTCAGTTTTTTAAAATGTGTTCATTTACCATAGAAATAATTATACCCTTTATATGAATACCCAGATGAATGTACACAACTGCATACACTGTAAAACTAACTATTATATATTATGAAATGTACAATACTTATATAAGTACAAATCTGCACGTACAGGTATAACTTTAATTCAAGAGTACATGTACAGTCAGGCATAAAAAACTGAAGGATATTATCTAAGAATAATTATGGCATATATAGAGGTTTTCCATGTTATTTAGGTTGGGTGGGGTGCTCCCAATATTATTTAAATTATTACAAAAGACCCCCTTGGCATGTTTTTGTGAGGAATTGAAGTAGTGATAGACAGATGCAATGCTCAGAGCCCCCAGTCAGTGGTGCCAACAGTTAAATTAATGAATACACAAAATGTGAAAGTCAAATAAACAACAATTTAATCTCATTAAATAACAGTCATCTCTCAAATGAATTTCAAATTAAAACCCTATCACTCGTCTTTAACTCGACCAAGTTATGACCTATTTTATCATATGACTTAGTGTAATATATTTTCCTCTTGTCCTGTGTTCCTACTCGTCTGTATGATCTTTCTCTAGACTGGTAGTCCAATTCCATTCAGTCCATCACACTTCTGCCTCCATTCTTCCTTTTTCTTTGTCTCCCAGAGACTTTTATATGAGAAACTAGTGTACCATTACTATAAATGATTACAGACATCCTATTCCAAAATACTAGACAGTTCTATAGAAATTACATTGATGTTTTAGTATCCTGTGCTTGGTTTCTATGCTTTTGACTCAAGTGATTACCAATTACTCAATGCCAAACTTTAGTACATCACCTAAATAAACTACTGCTGAGAAACAAATATTGAAATTAAGCCCACCCCCATGTTTGTTTCCTATTGCATTTCTTTTAAAATTAGGGTAGCTAGGTACTCATTCACACACACACACACAGAACACACACACACACACATATATATATATAGTGAATAGTATATATAATGTACTAAGTACAATGCAAAACTGGCTCAGATATACATATCAAATTCAGGAATGCAGGGGTCATGTTACCAGGCGAGGAGACTTTGACCTCTTGATTTTTTAGACGTAAAATGACTGGTTGTACTTTATACCTTCCTCGATGTACCCATTAAGTTCTGGCAGTGTTGTAATCCAAGGCTACATGTATTTATGCAGTGTTGATACCAATTAGCCTATGCAGACGAACAAACTCTTACACATTCACAAGGGTGTTTTAATTGCTAACTGACCTTTAACCCTGTTTGCAGCAACATATCACTGCTGAGTTCATGAATTGGGCCTACTGTACAGTGATGAAAATATACCAAATTCTGTTTCAAAATTGTAACAGTGTGTGTGATTTGGATTTTTAAGAGACCTTTTTCAGTCATATTGCTACGATGTTTGCAGTGTGGCAGTTTATAGTGATATTTAGCACTGAGGCATCATGCCGCAGACATGTAGCATGACATCCCACCCAGTTACATTATCCTGACAGTAGGACGACCAGTCCATACACTAACCTCTTAATGCTGAGCACCAAATGAGGCAGCTGTTAATACCATTTTTATGTCTTTGGCATGACCTTGCCAGGGATCAAGGCCTCCACAACCTATTGCATCTGAGGTGGATGCTCCTACCACTAGGCCACTGGAACGGTCAACACCAGTATGTAAATAGTAATTTGTTGTTAACAAATATAATCAGTACCGGTAAAGATCATTTTTAATTGATTTCTTTTTTATAAAAAAAAACCCCAGAAGTTAACAGCATTTTTTTCTTTATAAAATTAGTTTGAAACTGTATGTGAACCGGTAATAGCAGACATCGCTGCACCTGTGATAAACCACTTCATTACATTGTATTCTTAAAAAATTGGGCAAATAAATTCAGGAAAATATATAATTTAATTAAAACAAAGTCTAAATATTTTGTGTTAGAAAATTTAGCCTAAAAATTTAATAATGAAATAAGAAATATGGGACAATACTATGTTGTGGAATTCGAAACAATGTTGTTAAGCCCAATGCTGTTTTCTGATTTAATTCATTTTCATGAACATACATACATACATACATACATACATACATACATACATACATACATACATACATACATGGATTGAAGTCATTTGCTCCAATGTACATTTTTTCTTCTTCAAAGTATCCTAGAAATCTTTCTGACTGCAATTTTACACAAAACATGTAGAAAATAAAATTATTAAAAGGTACTTTATTATGCAATAATACCGACTTGCAATTACACGATTTTAATCTTGTTACTCCTATAAGATTAAATGAATTACAATGAATAGTTTCTGCTGTTCTTTTTTTTAAATACATCATATGGCCAAAATACACTGCATTTACTTCAATCTAAACATACATATAAGACAGGTATAAATGCAATGGGTATGAAAAGTTTGAAAAGGTCCTACATCTTGTGGTTCAAATGCATGTTTTTTTAAAAGCATTAAGAACATAATCAACAGTGGTCTGAAGATAAACTGAATCTTGGAAATCAAACAGATGCCTGACTTTGGCTCATAGTAGACACTTCAAGAAAGACTTAGTCAAAGTCTATATGGGTCCATGGTAGGGATCATTTGTTATCATACAATCACTAGTATAGTCTCTCCATAACAATTTGATATCAATAGGTGTTACCTGACTAAAAGGCCTAAATCATTTCAACTTAAAATGAAATTTCTGCTTTGTAACAATCTCTTCTGTAGGTGGTGGTGGTATTGGAGCAAGTACATCAGAAATTCACCTATGATCATTTATGACCAAAACAACTGGCTGGTTCATTCCAACTCTATCATCTAACCTCATTTTCAATATCAGCTTTCTTTGGGTTTGCAGACCATCTCTCACTTTTTTGTTGAATGACCTTTGATATCTGACAAGAAAATGCAAACATTTCACTGACAATGTCATTTTATATTTTTTTTAATTCTCAAAAGTCCAAATAAAAACTGCATTCAATTACATGTAACAATCATTTTGCTACAGATGAAAATGTAAATATAGCAAACCTGTATCTAACCCATATATCATAAAAATGTTTAGATTATTTACAGAATTTTCTAATTACATTAGACTAATTCTAACCAAAATTGGTTTATGAAATTTATTTAAAAAAATTTCTTCTGTAAAAGATTAAATTGTACCACAAACAGATGGTTTATCAACTTTCAGGTAAAGCATTAATATTTTAACGAAAATGAATTATTATGTTAACAAACAAGAATAAAGTTTATTACCTTATTTTTCCATCTGTGTTTACAATCACATCTCTGTCAATATGATTGTTATGATCAAGAGTTGCCAACAGATTCCTAGCTCTGAAAGCTGGTGGCTTATATGAATATTCTTTGGAGGCATACAATACAATCAAACATCTGGAAATTCTACAGTTCTGCTGTACTTCTGAAACAAAGTAAAATGACTAAATAAATAAATTGATTCAGATGCAAAGAACTATTTCAAAATTATAAATCCCAATTAATCTGTTTTGATGAAAATGGCAGTGTACAGTAGCTTTATACAGGCAGAGAATAATCAATTCATTCCACCCCTGCAATTTTTTTTCCTTGTCACCTGAAATGGGGGTAGGGAATGCATTTGTGGGCTAATTTTGAATACATTGAAATACATCTGCTTCCAAGAATTGTTTGCTTAGATATATGCCTAGGTGTGCTAGAAACATCATTCGGCATCTGCTTAAGGGTAAAAGTTGGAGTTTTTTCTTCTTCTGACCCATCATTTTCCTCCTGGCCACTTTTTACTTCCAATCCCCAATTTATCCTACTTCTGCAAATGTTTATCTGTCTGTGTATAGCTCAGACCGATATGAATTAGACTGCAATCAAAAAAGTAAAAATTCCGGAAACAAAATTTGATTCCAACAATGGGCATGTGCACAAAAATCGGGTAAAGCTTGACCCCTCCCTCCCTGTACACATGCATACTTTATTTTTTTACACACACCCCATCTGCGTACATGCAATTGCCCTCCCCATTCTGTGAAACAGCCTATATTTAATCCACACAGAAAAGATCAAGGATTAATAATATTATGTATTTAATATAACAGATAGTCCACCAATGTTGAATGTCTGGCTGCATCAAATAAATAAGCTGTGTAACTTTAAAAAGTTTGTTGATTGTCCACTAAAACTCAAACACCAACTGAACCCAGTCAAGCAGGTTACATATTAGACAAATTACTATCGAGGTATATGTGTAAATACATAATCAGCAGACCTCCCACCCCCATACACAAGCATATGCATTTTGGGTAAACACCCCCCCCCCCCCGCCCTCTCCAAGTGTACTAAATGGACAAACCATAACTATGGCCTTAGTGTGGTTTGTATTTATAATACAATGTATTCATATTCTTACAATGATAACCAGTATATCTTCATTTTTTCAATTACGCATCAATACTATATTTAAGATTTATTGTAATTACACATTTTTAACTTGTATATTCATCCACTGCAAAGAAAGCTTTTGTGGGAGCAATTTTCTGGTTTATACACAAATACCATCCACAAATACCAATACAATACTATACATGTATATATATATATATATATGGTTGCTTTTTAGTATACTTAACACGAATATTCTCCTTTTTTGTATGTATCACAATTATTTTTGTTAGTATACTTTCTCAAATGGGTTGATAAAACTTTTAGACTTTTCCATCATAACACTTTCCTTCTCCTTAAGTTTTTCAACTTCAGACAAGACTGAATCCCTTAAAATAAAATTTTGAAATGTGTAAATACTAATGTTGAACTTGGAAATCTTTAGTTTTGTATCAAAAGAAAGCATTATCATTTATCTTGGTTATTATAATGGAAATGATAATGCCTCAAGAAATAATAATAATAATAATAATAATAATAATAATAATAATAATTTATTTAAAGGAGTGACTCATTTAGTCAAAGGCTATTCTCACTTGAGACTAACTAAAATACAAACAGCATGATGAGGAACATATCAATAACAAAAATGACATGTGCCAACAATTTACAACAAAAATATTATTCTAAATAAAACAAATCATATTTTAACAAAATGTACAATCTTTTCCAACTGCAAAATATTAAACTAGTATAGAATGATACATTTCCAGGTGCATCTACCAAAATATTTGTAAACAAGTAAATATACATAAAATTTAATAAAATGTAGTAATACTTACATAGATGCCATATCTGATTCTGATGTGGTTATATCAGCGACAGCAGGAATTTGTATCCTATGAATTGTTGGCCCAGGTGTAGAAGTTGTGGCCATGTCTTCTTTGACAATCCTCTGTTTCTGATGTTTTCCTTGCACTGGCATTAAATTCATAACTAATATAGCAAGGGAAAATAAATATTTCATTAGACACAAAAATTATATATATTTTACAAATAATAGTGAATGAATGAATGTTAAATTAAAGTGAACCGGCCCCGGTGGGTCATTATTCACTGTTTTATCTTTCAAAATAAAGTTATTTAATTTTTCCCGTGGGGTAAGGAATGGTGCCACATCCCCACGGGCGTTTATGCACACAGTGTGCTATTTAATTTGGTCATGCATAAAATATACTTAACTGTATTGCATTACTTTTATTTACAGCCATCACTATTTACATTATAAATAATTTGTATTTTTTTAAAAAAACAGTAGTGACTGCTTGCCTCTAAATAGTCTTATGGTTGCGTGCGAAAATGAAGATGATCATTTTAATACCCTTTCGGTAGCCTCAAAAAACAGCTGCTTATGTCATGTACATGCGGATTTCAGCGATATTGTTGCAGGGCTGAGGCATTTTATTTCAAGCTAAATGGAATAGTGCCAGTTTATATATAATATGTTATTTTAAGAGTTTTGATAAAGAGTTAACATTACAGAAATAAAACAGCGGTATAAAAACTTGACTGTTCATTGCAAAATTTTAATTGAGACTCACCAGTATCCAGCAAGAATTTGGCGACCTCTGGATTATTTTCCAGGCTCAAAGTGGACTTCTTTTTATTCCATCATTCATGCTGGTCACCAATACATATGCGTGTGCTGACATAATTTGCCCAAACAGCTTTTTTTTCCCTCCTCCTTTCAGAATCTAAGTGTTGGTTTCGATCTAGTGGCGGACACGCCATTATTTTTGTAAACACGTGTTTGCGCATGGCTAAAATTCTTAATCTTCGTGAGAGGTCAGCACAAAGGTTACATGAATATAGGCGTGGCAAATAGCGAATTTTTGTCTGCAGACAATAATTGAAAATCGCGTATTTTATCACAAAATTACCGATACTAGCCTGATTTCGGCCTCAGTAACAGCCTGAATCGTAATTTTTCAACTAAATAAGTAATCACGAACTGAAAAAAGAACAAAATAATTTCATTCGTTTTTACTTAGGTTGTATGCCTTCAAGTAAATGAGCCACCTTTTCTCACACCTCTTTCTCATGGAGATGAATCTTTAGTCAAAGTGCATAACTTGTCTCAGAATGGTGCAAGTATATTAATTGTTCAAAATGCATTTTTTCAGATGGTGACCATAATATATCTTTTGTGTCACTGCACTGTACTGAAATGTGCTAGAGTAATTATAATCAATATATTTTTGTCATAACATTGTATTTAGCTGTGAGTAGAAAGGGGCAGTAACTCAAACAAGAATTGACAGGGTAGAGTGATCTATATAGACATGCACATCTTCATGTGATGACCATATTATTTAAAAGTTTCATGGAAGTCCATCAAAAATTACAGTTGTGTTTACATGGGCCTAATCAACTTTTTTTGATTACCTTACACCCGTGGTATAAAGGTATAACAGAAAATTCTTTTGATTTAACTATTCAGATTAATGTTTGTTTCAGATCATTTTATTGACTTTGTTAATTCTAAATCAGTTTGTGTACACTACTATACACTTGTTTGGACATTCTTTTATTTTCATCCATATTTGTATGCAGCATTTTAATGATCTTTAACATTATAACATATGGAACTTTCACTCTTTGCATTTTTCTTCTTTATAAACCTTTTTAAATTTGTCATAGATATTTAGAAAGATTTGCCAACCTTATAGTTTTCTTTGATCTCAAAATAAAATACATTGAATAATAAAATCATTCAATAAATGAATATTGACCAAAAAAATCAGACAATAGAAATATCATAAAGTTGCACTGAAAGAACTGCATGGTATGTGAATATTTCAGGGTCACATTAACTTTACACTTGCTTTTAAATAAATGTAGCAGTCATCATTCTGAATTGTTATTATTATGCTGATGTCAAAGATAAAAGGGACTTCTTGATCCTTATTTTTATTTGTGTTTCATTCTTTTGCTTTCGGGTAACTGTTGCATTGATTAGAAGTGTTCATTAATGTGCACTTTTTGCATAGCTGCTAACCCTCACAATTTTGACGTGAATTTCACAACTTTTACACTGATTCCTGAATTTATGCTGCATGCAAAAAATTCACAAATTCCCCAATTCTCAAATATTTAAAATATTTTATATAATAACCGATTTCCTGTTAAGCGTTAGTCATTATATCAGCAGTTGCCTAAACGGTCTGGTACTACTGGTCGCAATATTAGTGAACTTTAGCTGATTGGTACAGTTGACCTTGTAGCAAGCATTTTAATGTGTTATATATATATATATATATATATAAGAATAGTTTTAATAATGATTTTAAGAGAAACTGAAACCTGACCGGAATTTTTTTCGAACATGCGCCTCCAACACTGAAATGAATTACCATTTGACAACACATCTTGAAAATGTCTTCACCACCAAGGAAAAATTCCATGTTCCTCTCACCCTTATTACCCTACTTTTACTTTGGAAATTGGTTTATTTCCATATCACATGAAAATATGACTTCATTGACATGTAGGTTGCGAAATTTGTGTGGTCATGTGACTCGGACTGAAAAAAGCCAGATCCAAATCAAATTTCAGCAACAACGTACTTTCGTCTCTTCTGTTAGAAGATTAAAGGCACAACAAATGCTATGCTCATGATTTGTGAGAAAATAAATCATATTCCTATCGATTTCATGCAGGTATATTTTCATGAAAGGTCATTCAAGTTTGCTGGGCCAGCTAGTAAGAGGCTACCCAATGCCGACACCAAATGGTGTCAGTGACTTACAAATTTGCGATAGGAAATGGATTCTGACCCTATGCTCCAACATAACTGTCCAAATATATAAAACGGGGTGGCAAGGGTCAGATGAAATTCAGAATAGTAAAAAGAAATATATTGCACAAAAGGTGAAGTTTAGTTTGGAATATATTAAACATTTGCCTGGCATTCAGCCATCAAACACAGATACACATCATGCTCTTTGCATGCTGTGTGTCACAAATGTTAGAATTGGGCATGGTGGCAGAGACGATGTTAGGAAGCACATTGGTAGCAAAAAAGCACATAAAGTTTGGGAAAATTAAGAACTCTAAGCAGATTTCATCTCTGGAATGTTTTAAGCCATCGACGGAAGAATTGCAAGGTACCAATGCTGCAGCATTGTTTGTGAGTTTTCTTTTTGAACATAATCTACCTTTACTAGCTGGAGACCATGCTAAACATTTGTTCCGACAAATATTCTCAGACTCAAGGATCACTTCACTAATTGCAAGCCTACAGGGTTGGCATCTATGTTTTTGTCTCACCTTTAAATGTATCATCTTTCTGCCAGCATAATTTTTGTTGACAGTGTTTAAGGTGCCTTGTCAAATGTTTTAAATGTCAGATTTCTTTTGCATTAGTAACTTGCTGTATTCAAATAAAACTCAGATAAAGTTTGTACTTTTACTTGCCAGGAGCTCCTGTCTCATAAAGAATGCTAATGACATCAACTTTCTACAAAGATTTTGAAAGTCATTTGCCTTCTCCAGCATAAACTGGGGGATATTACTGTATGTCTATTAATACCATTCAGAAGCATGACATTGCAAAGCATTACCCTCTTGTTTGAAATTCTCACAATTGTCTACATCTTCACTCCTGTATTTACTCTTGTCTGTTATTATTCACTCTGTTCTGTTAACTAGGATCAGTGGCAGATAGTTGATGTGGACAACAGTATAATACATTATATAGCTGTGTGCATTATCACCAACCCATACTCTTACATTTTGATTTCTTTTTTAAGCTTAATGGACCTAAACAAATATTGAAATAGGATCATGTTCAATACATACCTGCTATGAGTGGGAATCCAACCTCCAAGGTCCTTTGGTCCAGCTTTCATGAGTGTGCCAACTGGAAATTATTAATGGGTGCTTAATTCAAATGGTAGTGAAATAATCAAAATTCATGTTTGAATTTCAGTATTCTACTATTTAGGATTGATTGGTGAAAAAATACTGTGAAAAATTAAAGGTGTAGTTAATACTTAAGCCTTGATGTGAGACTACCATAACACAAATTGTTATGACAGATTTGTATTTTTTACAACATTTTTGCCTTTTGTGTTTGTCATTTAAATAGTACCAGTTTAAATGATTATGTGTTGGGGATTCATACTGAAATAAGGAAATTCAGTCATTGGTTTAAATTATTTGTCTCCCGACAAGGTGTAGCTTTATGGGGAGACAAATAATGTAACCCTGCAGCTTGTCTTGTCACAAACCCAGACACTGATTATTTTTCTTATCCAATTTTCACTAACAAAATTAAAATAACATAGCAGATTCAATGCATATTAATCAGATCCGAGTATTGCCTCTCAGTTTATATAAGTGTCATCAGGTCTTGTGCTATTTATGAAAATCTGAACAATTATCTAAGTGGAATTAGCTATTTATGCCGCTCGGAAAAAAGAAGAAAATAAAAATCACAAAAAATTTTATAATTGTTACATATTGTAAGTATTATACTATATGCATCTGGAACAGTATGCTATTGTTTTAAAAACCATGCATTAATACAAACATGTTAATTAGGAAATGGGGTACACTGTATAGCTTTGTCTGGAACATTGTATGAATATTCCAGTTGCCATTGTTACAGTTTTATGAATCAAATCCAAAACTAATCCAAGAATAATCTTAAATTGAAGTCCTAGTAATAAAATGTCCAAATGAAACTGAGTTTGAATCCCAGTGAAATCCATAATGGAAGGCGATGGCATATGCTGTGGTCAGCATCGATCTGATGTGTCAACAGTTCTTGTTTGCATCACAAAAAATAATATTTATTGTTCGAAATCTGTAAATTTCAATAATTGTCCTTGTCCAAGAATGTATTTAGAGCACAAGTATTTCCAAGGGAAAATAATCTTTTGGAATCCAAACAATTTTTAAGAAAATTAAAAATTTAACTCAAACTGGTCACAACATAGAACACTTTGACTTCTCGAGTGTTAAGACAAGAATACTAATTATTTCTCAATATATCAATACTAAATCTAGCTACACAGCAGAACATGATGCCCAGATGTGGGTCTGTCCAATGGGAAACCCTAATTGATACATGTTATTTGTCATGTACTTCAAGTATGGCCTCAAATTCACTCTATGAATCTACGGTTTTATGGGGTGGTTTAGTTGATGATGATATAGCGCTAAGTACATTTAATACTTCTAGGCCGCATATTGCTGTTTCAGTCATTTTCTGTGTTGGTAGCGTGGAGTTACAGCGAGGAATTTTTAATTGATGGTATAACACATAAATTCTTTAGGTGGCGCTAACCCATATGAATCAAAATAAACAATTACATGCAAATGAATCGCGTATGCAACCAAGTGAGTTCCAAGTCCAGTGCTGTTATCGAGATTAATGATACTGGTTTCACTGCTGTTTGGTTGTTGTGGTAATTGATCTCACATAAAAACACGTCTAAAGTTTTTTATCGCTAATTTTTAGCAGCATCGTGTAAATCAAAATTTGATAGCGGAGTTAGTAAACTTTCCCTGGTAGTCTCAGGCCGTTTCTGCTGTACCATGAATATGGAGTTCCTGGTAGTCTTAGACCCTTTCCCCGCTACTGATCGTCTCTTTTTTTTTTGTATCCGCTTCCAGTCGCCTTCTTTAGTGCGGGGGCGGCGGCAGCAATTAGCACTGGTAATGCAGCGAGAAGTGGAAATATATCACCTGATTTTATCATGTCTTTGATCGCGTACACAGAGAGAGTAACCTGAACACCTTTTTTATCTTTGCTAGCATCATTGAAATGCTTAATTTGATGAGCTGTCATTGATAGTTTATTTTGACCACCAGACATCTGATTGTGTTTTAACGATATCGTAGTTCCACATTATTAAGCTGAATCCGATTGCAACTTTTTAATCTGACCAGGAGTCAGAGTAACACTAACATGACTATATGACATTTTATTTAATATGAGATTGATCTAATTGACTATGCGTTTTTGAAAACATTTACATGTTTTTGAAAATATTACATATTTTCCATTGGCGCATCAAGTACCCTCATTTGTCCACCAACACATTCGAGTAGCATTGATTTGTCACTGGGTATGACAGCAAATGCTCTGTAATTAAGGATAATGATAGCACCTGCTGCATTAGACGGAAGAGTTACACGAGCTCGGAAATGTATGTCAACGACGGACTGTCTGGTTAAATCAAGATGTTCCAACGAAAAGTAATAAATCGGATATCGATTTCTAAAATCTAATTGTGATATTTGCAGACCAGTATCTACATTATTATCACATCCCATGAATGTCAGCAAACGATACGCACATGCTATTTGGTTTTGTCTGTAATTAAGTAAAATATCATCGGATGGCTCCTGTTGGCCGTTTATCCTCAGCGAGACTTAAGTAATGCCCAGTTGATCAAATATCATATGTCTGTGTGTTTGTGAATTTAATTGCGTCTTATCCTGTAACGCAACAAATATATGCCACGGCGCAGAAAGACCTTGTTTTGATGCCATGTGTCATGTAAATATATCGTTAACAGAAGTCTCCATAATATCTGTTGTTGTTGTTAGCCATGATAGTAATGATTTACCGCCTGTATCCATAAATGATAGTAATTTTTCCTCTGCGGTGATTGATGGAGTCATTACTGATATCCACAGTGAGAGCAACACCAGCACCATGCCAGATTGCATCATTATCATCACCTTTTGCACGAGGACTACTGTATGTTTCGCTCCAAAGATAACCCTTCTAACATTTCTGCAAAATCTGAAAATATGAGATAGTGGAATTGCGCATGAAAATAATCTACGCGGTCCTTGCAACATTGATACACGTGTTGCAAACCCTAGGTTGTAATTGGCGGCATTAATATCACTAATAACATCAAAAGCAGCAGCTGGTCTTGTATATCCGGCTTGTGCTTGATCAACTGCAGTATCTCGTGTTGCCTTTACTTTAACATACTGAATGTGTTCAGCGTGATCATTAATATCCTTAGCGAACTTCATAGATGGTCCAGCCGATCTTGTATAATCATCAGAATATCTCGATAATCCCACTATTGTTGTGGCAAGATCAACATCATGCTCTATAAATTCAATCTCTCTTCCATCAATCATATATCTTGCGCTATTGAATAATACCATAATACCATTATTGACAAAACCAACTGACACATTTGGGTCACCTGCATATGGCGTATTAGCATCAACATTTGTTAGAAGTTCTCCTTCTACTTCGATAAAAGCTTCAGCAGGTAGAAAGTATTTGCCTGTATCTTGAACCTGAAGTTCAATTCTTGATCGACTATTTGGTGTATTGCGTTATAGGAATAAAACTGATAATCGCATACAGAATCATTTTTAAGAACTGGGGCATCTAAATCCATGTCCGGATCGGGTGAAGATTTGAACATTTTATTATATATTTCTCGATCTAAATCGCGATCTCGATGACTTTGTCAGGCCACTTCCCGCTATCATATTTGCAGTAATATTCCCCAGAGCATCAAATCCTTCATTTATTCGCGATGCTATTTTTTGATCCACAGCGTTGTTTATTATTCTGCTAATACTCGCGGGCATAATCTCTGTAGATAGTAGTTTTTTTTCGTTATCGAATCTGTTATTAGATTTTCTTTGGCCGCGGAAAATGCTTTACTGGCAACATCACCAACAGCGCTAATATCCTTATCACGAATAACATCAATAGCTTTCATCGATAATTGTTTTGCGATTGGTGCTATTTTTGGAGCCATCCTTGCAAATAACCCTTGAACAACATCACCGATACCATCTCCATAATACACCTTATAAATAGGCAATCGTGAATTTACTACGTAAGTCATAGTTGGCTTATAGTGGTTGCAGTGTATGATCATTTTATTTAAATGCTATTTATCTAATCAGTGATAAATCACCGGTGACAATTAGTCACCAATGGTATTAGTCACTATGGTAACCACTGACGGTAATACTGTCAGCGAATTTATCGATAAATTCTCAATATGCACCAATATCCATGATACTGTACCATCTTCAAATAGTTGTCTGCAGATATCAGTGGCTTCATTAATTATTTCCGGTGAGTTATTTCCAGCTCATTTACCCCCCCCCCCATGAGAATTTCTAATTGTGCGATGTCAGAGAGAATATTATTAGGACAGGAAACACAGCCACTGCCATGGGCTTTAGGTGGAGTTACACTCTGAGAAAATCCCTCACCGGTAACACCAGTTGCACCTTGTGCATCATCAGATTCTTTTTCAGGTCCAAATCCCTAACTTGATAAAGTATCATCCTTATCTTTTATTCTTTCTTGTTGAGGTGAGCAAGATATTTGCTCTGAAGATTGTTGTCTTTTCCTTTACAAATTTTGCGGTATTTGTTTTATTATTACTTGCTGTTTTTCATGTTGATCATACACTTTATCTACCGCATTGAGATATCCACTATATGATACATTTTTTGTATCAATTTGACTTGTGTTAGTTTTGATTTTATAAAATACATCAGCCCACTGTTTTATACTTTTAATATATACCTTATATTTTGGTTTCAACATTTTCCCTTTATTTTCTTAAGTCGTAACAACAAGAGCAGGAAGTCATTGTGGATCACTTTTATCGATTACTGTTAAAGCCTCCTCAGTAAATCTATCACGTAATTCTTTGATTATTTCTTCACCGTTTTTTTTTTTTCGGTCCGGATTGAAGCCTTGCCGGTTGTGTTATTGCTGGACAAGGAAGATTTTGTAAAAGCTCTGATGATTGTTTAGTTTCCTTTGCTATTTTTTCAAGTTCAGGAAGAACACCTCTCTTTATTTCTTGTCCTTTTCCATATATAACCTCTTTAGTGGGTAGTAACAGGTTTGAATAATTGTTCAGCACCTATTGCAAAATCATCCTGAGATTCCTGTGGAGCTTGCAATTTATTTCTAACAGAATCTCTCACAGGGATAAATTTCTTTATTGCCTCTAATCACTCTCGAGCTAGTTTGGTTGTTAATGATTCTCCTACCATTATTGTTAAATATATAAATAATTTAATTGTAGCAGCTAACAACCCCAGGGCAACAAAGGCAATTTCTGTTTTCAAAAACGTTCGCATGTTTTCGCAGTGATTTAACTTCCGTGTTATGTGGTACAAAAAGAAAAAAACAACATACCCAGTTGCATAATTAAAACCTGGAAAGGTATTTAAACTTCCCAGTAGTGTTTTGAAATATGATATAGAATTTCAGACCCATACAAATACTTTTGTTGCTGTCAAAAGGATATCGTTCCATGCGAATTGTCAGAAGGGTCATACCTGTATTTTCTTATTCACTAGTATGTATACTGTTGAAACTGAATTTAGCAATTTAGAATTTAAGGTCTCACATGTCCCATTTACATAAAATCATTTCAAACTTCCTGGTAGAGGTTGCTATATTTCGTTTTTAAATTCATGGCAGTGTGTTGTTGTGTTTAATAAGCTCTTTAATTGTTTTTATTCTGGAATTTATAGTTAATTTATCCTTATATTGCCTGCCGAGTTCAGCTCTAACTTTTTCGACTGCGGTAAATAGCGGAATGAATTTATTTACATCACTGTTGTATGCTAATGATTCGTTAATGGCTTGTTGTATTTATTTAATAAACGCATATTGGCGTGGGAGTACGTATGTGTTATTTTGCGCGTTATCATCGAGATCTTGAAAATCATTTAAAATCTGATACAATCTAATTTATTTGATAATTGTATTTCTTGATTTTTTAAATCTGAAATTGCGATTATTATATCATTTATATTTTTATGATTCATTATATAATATATTTATATATCTAATATATTTATATATCAAATATATTTTATATCACAAAAAATGGGGTCAATTTTGACCCGTTTTCTTTCAAGCGTATATTTACAGCTATGTACAATTATATACATGATATATTATATACATATTTACATGATATATAGAGACGGCACAACATATAATCTTAATTAAGGAATATAAGGCGTGATGATGACATATCAGAACACCTAGCCTGTCAACAACAATCTAGTCTTCTGTTGTTGTAAATATTTATTTGTTTGACTCATTTTCTGACAGAATAAAAAAAAATAGATCAGAGAATGAATTGAGAGATAATACATGTTATTCCCATGAGATCATAGAGGTATTTCCGTAACAACAACAAAAGAGTTATCTCTGTTACAGGATTATACATACATCCCTGGAGGAGTTTTTTCCCTTTAGTGTTATATAGTGTTGTTCCGATTATCGATTACAATCGATCATCAGTTGGTTGAGCAAACCGATAAGATAATCGATTATGAAACTCCATAATCGATTGTGTGTAAAGGGAGACAATTTTTTAGGTGCATGCAAAGCACAAAGGTTAGAAAAACTCCCAGTCACTAAAGTTGACCTGAAATTTATTAATCCCTTCACAACTACAAATAAAAAGTCTTACGTTTCATTATTAGGAACATATAGTCATTATTACATGTTCAAGTTGTTAAATTGTTGAGTTAATAAAATTTAAACACATTTTGTTGATTTGTTTAAGTTAAATTGCGACATCTTTTGTAGTATCTATAAACAATTACAAACAAGAAAATCATGTCCTTCTATACTTTAAATTATAGACACATCACATATGAATGAAAGAATTTCGGGGGATTGTAGCAGTATTTCAGTTACATATGACTGATCAGCCATAAAATGTTGCATTCATTTAACAAAGTTGTAGAACAAAAGTAACACAATGTATTTTTGTAATATTATTGTCAGGTTAAAGTATACATGTCATTAAAATAGATTACTCCTGTATATTTATAAACATATTGAATTCTTGATCAAAGATATAACTGTGTAACAAAAATTAAAATTTGCTCTTAGTAACCGATTATAATCAATGATCAGTTGGTTAAGGGGAACCGATTATCGATTATGAATTTCTGACCGATTCCCATCACTAGTGTTATACACACATTACCAAAGAGTACAAAAATGGAATTCAGATGTATGTAAATTGAATTTTTTTTTGCTCAAATCGCTTATAAAATGCTGACTTTTGTATTCCCTCTGCAACACGTCGATCCTAAGGTTGGCAAATATCAAAATACTTGCCGGCTTCATTCATTGATTAAAATATTTTTTTCTTCGTTAGTTTCTATTTTGAGTGATTTGACATGTCTCTTTCCTACTGTTTTCGAGGTACCGGTTTTTCTAAATACATTTTGACTCTGAGTGATAGCTTGTAAATTCGATAAAGAATTATCAGTTTTTATATAATTTATGTACATTTCATAACGTTTGAAACATAAGACTCAAATACAAGGAATAGTGTTAAGAATAAAGTTCAATCTAATACACCAAACAATTAACATACCTCATTAATCTATCTACCTGCCTACTAAGTAACAACCAACGTTTCTACCGAACAAGTAATAGTCTGCGCATGCCCACCAAATTACGCTTCCGCCAACTAACTAACTTAGCAAAAGTGAATTACTGACTAATTGGTTTAATCACTGACCTTATCCCGGGTTTTAACCAATGATGATTTGTAATTTGTTGTTCATTCCTGTGAATACAAAATTGATGCATCATTTATTCTTGTTTCTCTTTTTTTTTTTTTTGGTTTGACGGTATCTGTACTCTTGCAGTGCGTTATAGCTTTGTTTTTGTTTTTTAGGTGTGGGATTGAAGGGTTCTTTTATTTCCTTATCTTTTTGACACATATATGCCATTTCATAGGATAGCGAAATTCATCGCCTACATTTTCTTAGCTTTCTTCCGATAACATGTAGAGAATTTAGACATTGGACTTGCGATGATGTCCTAGTAAACCGACTGCTCCCCACCCCACACCTACCCCCAGAAACAGAGAACTTAGAAGAAAAACTAGAGCCTTCTTTAGCGAAGTTGCGGCCTCTAACAGTTTGCAATTTAAAGTTACTATATATCTAATATCTAACCCCAACAATGTATATCTCACAATCGTAATGAAATGAAATGAAATAAGATGGCACATTGACAAAGAGGTCTTGACTAGACGAACTTACAATGTGAACATATTCCAAAATTTGTCTTTTTTTTTTCTTGTGGTTTGCTTTACTGAATACTGATAGGCTTTTTTTAATAAATATATAAATATCTCCAACTAGTATCCTTGACCAAACCTTCTCAATGTCAACTTACAACACACATTTTGTTTTATATTTGAACTATTTGAGAGGGCTACGTTATCACTTTGCACCACTGTGATCCCGGATTTGTTCTTTCTCGACAAGTTCAGTGGTACGTGGTACCCTACCCAAGGTCATTGGTTTGAGCAGGTTTCCTGAAGGTGACCAAGTCTATCATTTGTTTTTCAAATCCAAAATCTAAAGCTTCTAATCTTCTTTAGGCTCAAATTCTATTTCTTTTCGACCAAAAGCCTGTGCCGATTGATTTAGTTTAAGTTGATTTAGTATAAATAGGCAGAATATTACACAACATTTGGCATTATATAAATCACTTTAGCATGATTCAATGAATCAATGTTTAAATCAATGTTTTTATTTACGTAATCTTGAAAGATTCACACGACCAGAACATGTGATATAAATGTACTAACGGCGGATGGGGAGGCGGACAGGGGGAGGGGGGGTTAGCCCCAAGCGCCAGAGTTCTTTGGGCGACAAAACAAATGAGAAACAGTGAGACCATCATCATCATTTACGTCACTAAATACAATTATTTGATCAATGTTCTAAAAAAAAATCTTCAAAAGAAAATCTAAAATTGGTCGATTTGCTCACTGTCTCATCTGGATAATAATTATCTGGCTTATATTACTAGTTAATCTAGTTAATCTTCACATTTATCAAATGAATTTCACGGAAAATCCGCAAATAAAACAAATAAAAACGAATGTCATGAAAAATTCGCAAATAAAACAAATAAAAATGAATGTCACGGAAAATCCGCAAATAAAACAAATAAAAACGAATGTCACAAAAAATCCGCAAATAAAACAAATGAAAAGCATCCAGGTTCATTGTATATAGGTGGTGCCAGAGAAAACATGAGACATCAAGTAAATGTTTATTTAAAATTAATACTTGTTATGTACTTTTTTCTCATGAATAATTCATTAAAGTGTAAAAAAAAAATGTGTGAAGAAATTTTTTAATTAATTAAATAAAAATGGGAAAGTATTCTCTGGCAAAAAATCTGCAGGAGCAACAATAACTAAAGTTTTTAGAAAAGTCAGTTACTGAATCACCAGGAACCAATTTACTTACCCATGTACCTACCTACTTCACAAAATAATGCCCGTTCCGGTAGCCTAACATGTCAGATGAGGGAGGTCGTGTATTGTAACCCGAGGCAAATCACAAGCAAGCAATTATATAGGTATTAAACCCAGAACTATAATTAGAAACAATATTAAAAAGTACTTGTAAAGTAGGATAATTTATATGTTGTGTGTATGTGTGTGTGTGTATATATATATATATATATATATATATATATATATATATATATAAAATGGATCTTCCGTATCGTATCTTACATAATTATATTCTTATTGAGTTGACCTGGATTGTTTTAAAGAATGCTTATTGTTTTAAGATATTCTCTTGTTGATTTTACAATGTAGTGACAACATAACATTGGAAAAATGAGGAAGAAAGAGCCTTGAAGGGTTTCTTATCCGATTATTATGATTTGAATTGTGAAGGTTTTAATACACACACGTTTCTTTTTTCTTGCAGACTTCAGCAGCCATGTCAAGGACAGCTCTGAGGTAAAAACTTACATAACTATCACTAAAACTGGAATTGGTAAATGGGAGAGACCACCCCACACCCCTCAACAATAATCTCTGCAGAAACATGTTTGTTATTGTTTGTTGATGGAGACTTTAGCAGGGTTTCTGTTAAGTTAAAGCCACATTTCGTTTTGCTCAAAGAATGCAGATTTAGCATTCAAGGTTGTCCCAATAAAGGCCGAATCTGGTAATCTGAAAGTTATGGCATCTCTCAAGATTTAAACATTTGGTATATTTTTTGTCTTCATAGATGCTACAGTACAATTATTAATCATAACCTAGGAACAGATGACCTTTCACCCAGTATTAATATTTCCCATAATTCAAACTTTATGCAGCAATTTCCACAAGGCATCTATTTCAAGATTTGCCAGGTTTAATGGTTAGCTTGCTAGACTTTATGCAGAAGATATGACTTAAATTCTAGAGCAGATCAGGTTGGCTATTATTGTATCTTTAGATAAGGTACTATACCCTCACTGCCTAGCAAACTTTAACTAAAGCTTCATTGCAAAACTGCTTACAGCAGACTTAGAATCAGCATCTCTGATAACCATCTTGGCTAGCCAAGGTTACGATATGACAACTATCTACACCTTGTTGGATTGAACAGATATTTTAGTGAATTGTCCTT
This sequence comes from Unio delphinus, assembly GCA_029339505.1. Taxonomy (NCBI): domain Eukaryota; kingdom Metazoa; phylum Mollusca; class Bivalvia; order Unionida; family Unionidae; genus Unio; species Unio delphinus. The sequence continues at coordinate 17,789,457 of JAQISU010001238.1, forward strand.
GTGACATTTATTGGATTTCATGAGTTGACTCCCATAGTATGTAATGCCAACTAACCAATAGCGTAGTACATGGGTACATTGTACTGAGGTCAAAAATGGTGGATACAATTGACTTCAAAAGGATACTTTATAAGTTTAACATTAAAAGTATGAATATATACCAGAGGGGAACCATTATAGGTGTATTTGAGCGAATAGTATTTGTAAAAACATATACTGGCAGTGGAAAATTGTTTATTTATCAATCCATTCAAATTGTGTGCTCCCGTTGACTCGATCATGTAAGAACAGTGTTCAAATTTGAACAACTTAATTTTGATTTGATGCTGTAGCTTGCCAAATGAAATTCACAGACTCTAAGCACACAAATGTCAGTTTGATGCACCAAGGTGTAGACAGGGTTATCATATATGAATCTATGCTAGCGAAGATGCTCTGATAACACACCAATCAAAATATGTCAAGCTTCTAATGGTGAAATGAGCTTAATTTTAAGGATTAGTAAGCTTTGGTTTTATTATAAACTTGCTTAAAGATAGCCCCAAAACAGCAAGGATGGAATTTTAAAAAATGTTTGGCTTGATTTTACTAAAAAATACAATAGAAAGTAAAAAAAGCTTGTACTTGTGAAATATATGTTCAGAAGATTGGGTTGTTGTTGCTGTAGTGTTTAATGCCATTTTCAGCACACGATAGGCTATACATGGCAGCCAATATTAATGATGGAGGAAGAACGTGGAAAAACCCCTGGAAAGAACCACCAACCCAGAAGAAGCTACTGGCAAGCTTTCGCACAAACCCACAGTTGCTGAATCCTAAACTCGAATCCACGCAGAGGTGAGATGGCAGTGATCCATAACGGAGAGTGCTTTAGACCACTCGGTCACTCGGGGCTCCCTTAGGAGATTGGGTGAAAACTTGACTCTACCAAAACAACTATAGGTAGATGCTTAAGATTTTTCTGTTAACATATTTAGAGGTCCCAGATGCCCTAGTGTACTAAAGCACTTGCCTTTACAGAACACTGCTGTCTCACTACTGTCCTCGTGTATTTGAGTCTTAGGTCAGGTTTGCCCATCGTGGGTATGTGAGAAAACTTTATAGTATCATCGCATGGGTCAATGGTTCTTACCAGGATTTCCCTGGTGTTCTTCCTCCACCAGTTATGCTGGCCACCATGTATAGCCTATTATGTTCTGAAAATTATATCAAACCCACAACATCAATAATATTATTTTCCTTCATTTTTCACACATCTGCACATAAATAACACTGATTATTTTCAAAGCTACCTGCAACTTTTTCTTTAAATTCAATATTTACATTGATTTATCTACATAATGATGGGGACTTCCTAATTCATGGGACATTCAAATTTCCAATGTCCTCCATATCAAATTTCAGAAAAATTAATGGAAACCCTACTTTTGTCAGAATGGCTTGTTTATAGAAAATTTCAGAATTTATTGTTCAAAGCATAATTAATTTGTATCAGTTTGTATCAGTTATATAAGTATCTGATTATAATTGTCGAGTCCACCTTCAAGTTGCAGAAAATTGACATTGCTACCACTTTGGCATCAGTACACATGTCCTGTCATTATTCACAATGTCAAAGTATTTGTTACTTACCGCAGTTGTTAAAGACAGTTGTTGAAGGTTATGGGTGGACTTGACATGACAATTTTAGTTTGTAATGGATACTTTTAGTTTCATGAGGTTCTTTAGATGGGATTTATTGTATTGTATTTATGGTTCTGTACATACATACATACATACGTACGTATGTACATACGTACATACATACATATATACATACATACATACATACATACATACATACATACATACATACATACATAGTGGTTCAAGTGGTTAGAGTGTCTGCCTCAGATGTGGGAAGTCACTTAGTTTGAACCCGGACTGTGTTGTATTAGAGACCCATACAGATGGTACTACTGGCTGCCTTGCTAGGTGCTCAACATTAAGAAGTTACTGTTAGGGCTGGTTGGCCTGGTGTCAGGATAATGTGACTGGGTGGGACATAATGCTACATGTCTGCAGCATGATGCCCCAGTGCTAGACATCACTATAAACTGCCACACTGCAGACATTGTAGCAATATGCCTGGATAATTGTTAAAGCTATGTTAAAAATCCAAATCACACACACACACACACACACACACACACACACACACATGAATTCATTAAAGTGCACACAAGCATAGTCAGACGAACTATATCATGGGTGTATGATTATTGTCATTTTAGTTAATTGTAATCAATTTAAGAGTGAATTATAATTGAATTAATTGGTTTAAGAAGCTCACTAATCATAATTATAATCCTCCTTGACTGGCAGTGTAATCACATAGTGTAATCATGATTATAATAATAATTATATTAATGAGGACTTTGTATAGTCCCTAATTTTTAGAAGCTCTTGGTGCTTTACAACATCTATAATGATATGAAACAAAACCAAACATCATGAAATTAGAAAAAACAAAGAATGCTGAAAATATTCAAGGTAGGAAACATTAATAGGCCTTTAAGTTTGTTCTTGCAGTCGAAAAAGGTGAGTTTTAAGAGTACTCTTGAAAGGGATCACTGTCTTTGTGTTTCAATTGGCAATTCATTCCACATATGGATGATAAATGATAACATCCCAAATATTTCAAATTATATTCTTAATAATTGTTGAAATATTAAAAGTTTTTAGTGCAAAGTAGTTCTCATTTGACATGTTAATTTGTATGCAAAGTAGTTCTCATTTGACGTTAATTTGTATGCAAATAATTGTCGATAAACATGTACATAACATTAGAATTGTTTGTTTTTCAGTTATAAAGTGTGTGGTATCTACAAATACAACAACAAAGGAAAAGATTAGCAAATACAAAGCAGTCATTATCCTAATCATAATTGTTATCCTAGTTTCCAAATAATCTTGATTGTATTCATCAATGTCAGATTACCTGTAATCCTAATGATAATTGTAATTGCACACCTGTAATTGACATCAGAGTATACTGATTAGGGATATGTTTTGAGCTATACCATTTTAAATGAGAAAGTTTTAAGTGTGGATGCCATCTCCACCTTCTATCTCTTTTTTCTCTCTTTTAAATAAATATGGTAAAATTATGTATTGATTAAAAGTTTGAGCTCAAGCATAAGTTGAATGCCTGACACAAGAATGGTTTGCACATATATTTTGGTGCTTCAACTCCTAAAAGAGATAAAATACAATCAGTCACTAAGAATGTTATAAAACCATGCCTGTGAAGTAGCATGCTTGTGAAGCTATACATACATGCAGACTTACACTCTAGCGCTTGCTTGCTTATTAAATACAATCAAGTTCATAGTTAATTATGAAAAATGCTTTAAAATGTAATTGGGTTAGATTTTATTCAGATTTGACAGTGATGTTCAAATGTAGGCTGGGGTCTTTTTTGTTTGTTATAATGCCACATTTTTTATGCTGAAATGTAATTGGTTAGATTTTATTTAGATTTGACTGCTGTTCAAATGAAGGTTGGGGTCTTGTTTGTTTGTTTTTTTGATGCCACATTTGTTATGCTGAAATGGAATTGTATATAGTTTGATTGACAATACATGACTTTATTCAATATACAGTTTATCCAATTGAAAAAAATACATCTTTCAATGTATAAATGTAATCAACATTTTTTTTTTGCATTCTGTACAAGTCTTTTGTGTTAAACACGTGTTTATTGTAGATTAATCAAATAAAAAATAAATATTTTACTGGGCTTGTTTTTAATTGTTTGTTTAGTTTTCAGCAGTCAAGTTTTAAATTAGATCTTTGTGTGTGTGTGTATATATATATATATATATATATATATATATATATATATATAATGGTTTCTTTGAATAATATAATTTTGATTTTTTAAAAATAATTATATTAACAGGAGAAACATTTTGGTATGGAGGTCCATTGGTATGACAAAAGCTTCTGTCATCTTACTGAAATCTTTTAAAATTAGGTCACATTGATCCATTTGCTACATGCATAGCCATAAATGTCAAGCCAAAACTGAAATGCAAACTATTTTATTTCAGCCACTATTCCAAATATCCTTTTGACCAGGAAATAGGAATTGAAAATACATCAGAGCTCAGTACAACACAGAAAATAGCATTAATATCCTCTATTTTTCATAGGTTTATATTATGATATCTTCAGGCAACAGCTTTTGGAATTCTGGTTTGGTAACTAACTTGTGGTGTCGCAAAAAATTACATTCTCATAAGTACTAGAAAATTATGGATTAGGAAAGGCATCCTTTTGTTAGCAGATCGATCATTTCCACAACTATTATATCAAAAGGAGACTATTTAAAAAGTCTTTGATTCTAAAAAACACTTTGAAAGACTTCAAAAACCACAAAATCTTCAAACTCTATGTATTCATAGGTCAAGTCAAGCTACAAAGTGCAAAGACCCGGACCTGTCGTCACATACTGCACCAACATGTCTTGATCTATGCAGTTTGTTAATATTTATCAGAAGAACAGACATAGTTTGTGATATGCCTGGTATTACATCAACATCTTTTATTATATCCATATTATCTGTTAGTTTACATCAACAATATCTGTTATTATATCTACTGTTATTACATCCACATTATCTATTAGTTTACATTGAAACTATGTCATTATATCCACTGTTATTACATCCACAATTATCTGTTAGTTTACATTTAAGACTATCTGTCATATATCTACTCTATTATTACATCCATACTATCTTTTAGTTTACATCAAACACGATCTGTCATTATATCCACTCTATTATTACACCACAATTATCGGTTAGTTGACATCAAACACGATCTGTCATTATATCCACTCTATTATTACACCACAATTATCTGTTAGTTTACATGAACACTATATGTCACTATATCCACAGTATCATAAAATCCATATTATCTGTTATTATATGCAAGCTATCTGCTTTTACATCCACACTGTTATTAGATCCACATTATATCTTGTTAAGTGTAAATACCATCATAAGAAATGAAGTACCGTAATGTGAAAGGTATCTAAGAACCTCAGAGGTAGATGTAATATTTGGAGAATGTGAGGATACTTTTATAGTACCTATCAATATTATTTGTTATTAAATCCATCTTTTATTACATCTACACTATCAGTTATTACATCCATTCCATTTTTTATTACATCCACAGTTATTACATCTAAACTATACATTATTAAATCCACACTATGTTATAACATACACACTATTACATGTACATCTACACTACACATTATTAAATCCACACTATTATAACATATACACTATTTTTATTACATCTACACTATACATTATTAAATCCACACTGTTATAACATACACACTGTTATTATATCTACACTATACATTACTAAATCCACACTATGTTATAACATGCACTATATGTTATTACATCCATACTATGTTAATACATCCACACCATCTGTGTTTACATCCACACTGTCAGTTATTACATCCACACCATATGTTATCACATCTATACTATGTTATTACATCCACACCATGTTATTGCATCCACACTATCTGTTATTACATCTATACTATACATTACTAAATCCACACTGTTATAACATACTATATGTTATTACATCTACACTATACATTATGAAATCCACACTGTTATAACATCAACACTATCTGTTATTACATCTATACTATACATTATTAAATCCACACTGTTATAGCATACTATATGTTATTACATCTACACTATACATTATTAAATCCACAATATGTTATAACATATGCACTATGTTATTACATCCATACTATGTTAATATATCCACACCATCTGTTTACATCCACACTGTCAGTTATTACATCCACACCTTATATTATTACATCTATACTATGTTATTACATCCACACCATGTTATTACATCCACACTATCTGTTATTACATCTATACTATACATTATTAAATCAACACTGTTATAACATACATACTATCTGTTGTTACATCTACACTATACATTATTAAATCCACACTGTTACAACATACACACTATCTGTTATTACATCTACACTATACATTATTAAATCCACACTGTTACAACATACAATCTATCTGTTATTACATCTACACTACATTATTAAATCCAGTTATAACATACACACTCTCTGTTATTACATCTACACTATACATTATTAAATCCACACTGTTATAACATACACACTGTATGTTAGAAAAAAAACACTTATTTGTTATTAAGCGTAAATATCATCATTAGAACTGCGGTAATATGAAAGATAACCAAGAATGTTAATGTAAGGTTGATGTCTAGAATGTCTGGAGAAAATGAGGTCACTTTTGTACAGTACCGTACCTATCAATGCCTTATGTCATTGAGACTTTGCGAGTATTTAGTAAGGTAACTATCAATCCATTTTGTTTAGTAACACTATGATGGATTACATATACCAGTACTTAGTCAAGTACCTTTGACTGTATCTTTTCAGTGACATTTTCTTACATTTTTTAATTAAGTACTGAATGTCTGATAAAAAAAATCTCTCTCTCTCTCTCTCTCTCTCTCTCTCTCTCTCTCTCTCTCTCTCTCTCTCTCTCTCTCTCTCTCTCTCCAATATCTAAAGTATATCACTAAATACACTTTTTAATAGAAACAAACCTGGGTTAGAATGAATGGGGGACTGTTTGAAGGCTTCACTCTGTCATTTCGTCCACTATCTTCGCTGATATGCATCAGCCCCCCTCCCCTTCAATAAAGCCCACTAATTATTGAGGACTAAAAATCGGAGAAAGCTCTAAGTTCTGTAAAGAATTGCCTCCGTTACATGTCGTTATCTTTTACATCATGATAATCATTTCTGATGTCACATCGACACGCTGACATATTATAACGAATAGCACCATAAAGAAGAAAGACTAATGTTCCTTGTTATGTTTGGACAAGACAAATGTTCGGGCGTAGTTTCCGTGAATATGGCAATATCTCGAACCCAAACCACACTATATGAAACTTTATATTGTTTGTCTGGTTTGATATCAATTGCTAATGAATAATGTTAAAGATTTACCCATGACTGTATTCTCATCGTCCGATTCATTGTCGCTTTCAGCGCTGTCATCATCATGTTGTATTTCTGCAATAAGAATTACACCAATAAGGACAATAAGGACAAATTCGAATCGAATGCAATGATTTTAAAGGTATCATAAACTGAATGAACTCATTATTCATTAACGTAGGCGAAACGTCTATTTGCAATATTATTAAATGAAAATAAATATGAAAAAGGACTCATTATTTCAATATTTAATAGCGGCTAAATGCTATTACGTCTCATAACATTGCAGACATAGTCTCGATTGTGCAGAAATTCAGTAATAATTTAGAATTACGACAGTGTGTTGACAAATGACAAAACTTAATTTTTAACAATTTAACTAAGCGGAGACAGTATATATTTAATTCCTGAATATAGATACAGAGGCGTAGCTAGGTGGGGGCAGGGGGGTACATATGTCCCCGGGCGCCAAGGTACAGGGGCGCCAAAATGAGGCTTGCAACGTTACATAAGTAAACAAGGGTAATAAATCGGTCACAAGATCGCTGGGGCTCCAATTTTATAGTTCGTCCCCGGGCGCAAAATATCATCGCTACGCCTCTGTATAGATAAATCAATTGTGTTTCGACTTCAATAAGAGAACCTTGTCATTATATTGCCCAAGCATACTGAAAGTTAAATTGTATCGAATGTTTAAGTATTCAGGATATAATTTTCATTTGTCATTTGTAAACATGTCAGTCACCAACGGTTTTATAGTTCTTTTTATGTTACAAATGAATAACAAAACAAAAAATAAACCATAGTATACATACCTTCGTCGGGTTGGTCAATATCTTCCAGTCTCTTCCCTGCATTATTAGCCATAGTCCCATTCTCCATAGCGAGGAGCAGCTTTGAAAGCTTGGCGACCTGCAGGGTTCCCTCTGGTAGTCTGTAATATTGCCTGTGGATACGAATGTCGTGACCCATGAACTGTGCTAGCAGGTCCATATCTTGCTCTTGAAGGTTCAATATCTGGGACATTGTTGCCACATGTTTGCGCAGTTTTGTGGACCGGATGGGCTCTGGATGGAGAGCGCCACACTGCGAAGAAAATTGTCATAAGCAATCGGACCCTCTAATATGTCCCATAGATCCGTAGTTTGACCTTGCAAATAGATACACATTTTTGGGATTCATACCAGCAATAGCTCTGTTTTGAATCAGCAAGTCTAACGATTCCTGAACCGAGCTTGTTAGAAGTACAGGAACGGTGCTGCCCCTTTTTCCTTTAATTTCAAGGAGTGCAAACAGTTTATACAAACCTTGTTCTATTGTGGAAAGCATTTCTCCGATGTCACCTTGTGCTGCGGCGTGTTTTTTTTTTACCGTACTGGCTTACTTCAATTCTTGATACTTCTCCTTGTCTTCGCCGATTGAACAAGATGATCTGGGTCAGGGTTATCTCATTTAATGTTGACCATGCTGCTTTTCTTTCTTCCATTGATGCAGTTTCACTTACCAGAATAGTTTGATAAATTATGAATCACTGCCATCTCACCTTTGTCAGCATGAGTTCGAGTCTCAGATTTGGCCAATATGATTATGTGAGAAAGCTTGCCAGTAGCTTCTCGTGGGTCGGTGGTTTTTTTTTGGGGGGGGGTCCCGGTTTCTTCCTTTACCGCTAACACTGGCCGCTAAGTATAGCCTACCGTATGCTAAAAAATGGCGTTAAACCATACAACAAGCAGCAACTTCAATATTCGGTTCGTGATAATTCGATGTCACCTGTTCCCTCGTATTTGAATACTAAGTAGGCAAATGATGAAATAAGGGTGGAAAAATCTCATTTAATAATCTAAAAATAACTTTTGCATATCAAAGATGTCTTTTCACTATCTTTACGTGCATTTAACCTCGCCGTAAAGAAGAACGTTTGAACTTTACGAATGGCTCGCAATTTCGGTACAACTAAACAATATATTCATGCATATTTCCAAAAGCATATTGATGTAATTCTTTTGTATATGTCTATTTATTTGCCTGTATTTTACGAGCATGCATGTATCGTAAGTTTCCAAACACTATTGTCTCACATGCATAAAGTATTAATATAAATACCAAGGACTGATATATGCACAAGCTTTTCTTTTAGTTTAGTTTAGTAGTTGGTATTTGATGCTTAGATCTTAAGGGAGATAATACGTTCTTGCAACATGTAATTTGATAGCGGAGATCTCTCTACAAGTTTTTCACCGGGCAATCGAGGACATGGTTTCAGGCGTGTGTATCGTCAGCTTTAGAAGAAAGATACACTCCAAAATCGCGAACAAGCACCAAACGTGTAAATGGGTACATTTCTGAATAACATGATTTTAAGTTTTTCTAGGGTAAAATAGTTGGTAGAAGCAATATTTTAACATTTTTCCAACCAACCGAACGTCCTCGGTTGGAGGTGTGTCCTCGGTACGTTGGTGTGTAATCTTACGAATGTCCTCGGTTAACACACACACACACACACACACACACACACACACACACACACACACACAACCTTGCCTTACAATTTTATTTTGTTCTTCAAACGTCGACATTTGATTGTTGTTACTGTTGTTGTTATATGATTTTAAACCATTTTCAGCACAAGATAGGCTATACATGGCGGCCAGTATTAATTTTGTTGGAAGAATCCAGGAAAACCTCTGAAAGAACCACCGACCCACGAGAAGCTACCGGCAGGCTTTCTCACACACTTGATTCAAACTTTTGCAGATGTGTATCTTAATCAGTTAATAATTTTTTTTTAACGCAGCCGCTTTATTGTCACGTCCCACCTGCTGTTCTATGAACAAGGTTGGATAGGGATTGGCATATTGTTAAGTTCGATCGACAAAATGTTTGTTTAATTGAGATTGAGATAAAGAGATAAATGAAGTGAGATATGCTTTCTTCTGTGATAGAAATCTACTTGGAAAAACGTTTTTAATAGACATACGGTGTATATGACGAACAGATTATATATATATATATATATATACATACATACATACATACATACATACATACATACATACATACATACATACATACATACATACATATCACGATATTTACCGTTTTATTAGGAACATTATGTGAAAAAGAAAAAATATTCTTAAAAATATCGTCACTGTCTCTTTTCTGCTTATTTGTCTGGCTTTTATGTATGTCTGTTGGATTCTTTAAGCCCCATCCAATATATGAAAGAGTGGACCAACGAATTTCGTCTATACACGAATACATAGATAGGTAGATACATAGATTGTATGGGACATCTAGATAAACTTATATTTGATATAAATTAGGATACCATGAGAATGTACATGTAAGGATATTGAAAGGTAAATGTTACTGAATACTATATCCTCGTGTTTTCCCATTCAGGTATATACATCACTCTACATAAACCTGTTCCTCCATATGGAATAAAACACCTTTCATTATCCGCTTCTTAAAACGGAAACGCAAAACGCTGCAACAGGTGGCATGACACTAGAATAATTTCTTTGATCCAATATTGATGGCCAAAAGACAGGTTTGGTTACAGCTGAAATGAAATCCTAAAACAAAATTTAAATGAAAAGTATACATTTTAGATATGCTTAGCGAAGCTTCCAGATGATTAATACATATAAAACTTAGATTAGAATCCAAGAATAATCTATCTCACTTTCTCGCAATCAAACTTACTACGTGGCTGACTCATAAAAAGAACTAACTCAGCATGGAAACAAATACATGAAGAAAAGTGCAAATCATCATCATCATATTCATAAAAAAAATTATATATCTTGTACCTGTTACTAAAACTTAGATTTGTTCCCAATATTTAGTGCCCTCAGCTTCACTCAGCTTTTCTGTTCACGAATATCGTGGATTGCAATTTGATAGTATAATGAGTTACTATATTCACCCAAGGTAAGCGCTCAATATTTTAACAAATATTTGTATAAAATTGAACTATATTACTGACTTGTTGATGTGCTGTTGTTGTAGGGTTTAACGCCATTTTTCAGCACACGATAGGCTATATATGGCGGCCAGTATTATTGGTGGAGGAAGAACCTGGGAAAAACCCCGGAAAGAACCACCAACCCACGAGAAGCTACTGGCAAGCTTTCTCACATAATTACATTATACGAATCTTAGACTCGAACCCACTCACACAGAGGTGAGACGGCAGTGATCCATAACGGAAAGCGCTTTAGACCACTCGACGCCCCTTGTTTGATGTGTACTTGTATATATGTGTGTGTGTGTGTGTGTGTGTGTGTGTGTGTGTGTGTGTGTGTGTGTGTTTAGAAAGAAAGAAAAAGAAAGATAATTTGTTTTATATTTCTTCAACTACAATTAGTGTTAAATCTTCGAAAATGCTATTCATATGGGACGTTTTTGTGTCTTAGAATTTTGATAGAAGTCCTAATCTTTAAGAAAGACTTGAAAATGCGGATAAATTTCCAATTTTACGAACTTTTGGGAAACTATAAAGAATGATCACATACATTATCTTGGATTTGTTCTTTTTTTTTCTTTTTTTTTTTGGGAGGGCGGATGCTTTGATGTGGTGGTTGTGGACTGGTATATAAAAATAACCCTTAAATAAGATTCGATAATAGAACGCAAACTGGGATTCTGAAGATTGGTATGCCCCGCGAATTCACAATCACGAAAATCATTGGAAAAGTGGTGTCTAAAGGATATCCGAATAAAAGAATGGATAAAATAGTATCAAGATTAGATTAATCTTGAATTTATCATTAGATGTACCAATATTGGATTAATCTTGAATTTATCATTAGATGTACCAATATTGGATTAATCCTTAATTTATTATTATATGTACTGATATCGGATTAGTCTTGATTTTAACATTTGATATACTTATATTGGAATAATCTTGAATTTTACATTATATGTACTGATATTGGATTAATCTTGAGTTTAACATTATATGTACTGATATTGAATGTATATTAAATTTAACTTTATATGTAAAGATATTGGATTAATCTTGAATTTAACACTAAATGTATTAAGATTGGATTATTCTTGAATTTAACATTATGTGTATTAAGATTAGATTAATCTTGAATTTTACATTATATGTACTGATATTGGATTAATCTTGAATTAACATTGGATATAGTGATATTGGATTAATCTTGATTTTAGCATTATATTGTAATAAATTTGGAGTATGTGTATTTGACAGCATCCTGTTTTTGATTTGTGCGAGTATTTGGTCTTCGGTGCCATGGAAACATTACTAGCCCGAAATAGTTAGCCAGTTAGTAGGAGCAAACATCACAGAGCCGAGTGTTAGTGAATTTGAACATTGCTGGGGTCGTTAGTAGTGAATTTGGGTACAAGCCGAATGACTGTCCCTTTTTGTAACATAGTCCAAATTAAAATTCCGCGGTGTATAAAAGTGATGTGATTGAAATGGCAGTATTTATGGGGGGAATATAATGGAATCAATAAGTTGGAACTTGGTAGGTACCGTTTATGTGTCCATAGTGTAAAATGGGCGTATGTATATGAGCGTGATACGCCGGAAATTCTGTGGATTGACTGGCCTAGGGTCGCGCAGTTAAATATTTCCCAGTTAGTAAGGGAATACTAGTGGAATTTCTATGGCATGACGGGCTTGCGGTACGGAAATAGGATGATAAAGAAGAGAAACCATGCTAAGGTGCCGGTTAATGGACTCTTGGGCAAGTTGTCTCCTCTGGGTCGCCAATTGATTAGAGCAAAGATTATTAATTATAGCAGACACGTCTTTCTTTCCATTTTACAGCTCAAGTTGTATGGAAGTCTTTGGAAATTTGGGGAAAACATATGACTTCCAGCGTGACTCGCGCCAGGGTTTTGACACCGCTCGGTCAAGTGAATACCCCTGTGCGTGTAACAATATGTATTAAGATTGGATTAATATTGAATTTAACATTATATATACTGATATTGGATTAATCTTGATTTTAATATTAGATATATTGATATCGGATTAATCTTTAAAACATATATATAAATGACTGAATAAGGATTTAAAACTGTACTTGGGCTGAATCCGGCAAATATGAGAATATCTGAGCTAATAAACATCTGTACTTCTGTTTCATTTATAACGCTCTGTTTGTTTGTTTCCTTCCGTTGGGAATTCCCATCACTATAAAAACTATAATTTTTTTGTTTTTCATATTCTTTCCAGTGGTAGCTTTTGGGTCGTTATACCAGATTACCGTTAGACTTAATATCAGAATTCTTGATATTGTACAATAAACATTATCATTGTCAGTGTTATCAGATGCATACGTTAATTTACGAATTTGGTCTGGGTCTATCAATATTGTCAATATTACATCGTTCAATTGTCGGGTATTGAGGGATCTCAAGGAATGAAGAGATGATTTAATTTTCGAAAGAATTAAAAAGTACATTTTGTATAATTTCGTCAAGATATTCATTTCTTTGAAAAGTGGGAAAATTCCAAACGGACTACTTGAGGAAATAAACGTTGTTTCAGTTCATACTGTACTAATGCAAGAGGTGTATCCATATTGTTGAATACTAAATTCCAGTACAATTGGCATGTGAAGGAAATATGGTAAGGAAATAAAGTCAGAAAGGTCATAACCATTGGAAACCATTGGAAAACTACAGTTTACACGGATAAATATTTATGAATCGAATAGAGACAGTACAGATTTTTACATTGAGACAGTAAAATATATCTTGTATTTTTTAAAAATTTGTATGCTATAGGTGAAGATTTCAATCTTTTGGCGGATCCCGATACAGATGCTGTTTAGATGCTGTTAAGTATGATGATATGTATAATTTAAGAACAAGAAAAGTTGTCTTGGATATACACGTCCATACGATTACTTTATTAATGTATAGAGATAACGTAATACGGGTATCCGTAGGTATACCTGAAGGAAACATAATCGATTAAGACAAGCCAGACTGGACTTTTTCTGGCTTACAAAACAGTGGTTTCAGTGCTTGAACGTGTACTAGTATTTGTTTAAGCAGAGTATACGACTGATCAATGTTTGTGAAAAGGAAGATAGCTTTCCAGATCGAAATAAAAAAGGAAAACATTTTTGAATTCATTATTTTAAGACACATTATGTATTAGAAGAATAAAATATACTTTCTTAGAAGTGAAGCATTAACATGTCTGTACTGAACAATCACATACCTTTGAGACTATAACTTTATCTAAATTTAAATGTGTGATATATGGTAAACTTTTCTTTGAAATGCTTCTATTTGAAAGAACAGGAACATCGATTTCATAAGCATCTTTTCTCATTAAAATAAATAAGATCGAAAACTAAATGCAGATATAAACAATTTAGAAGAGAGAAACAATGTTATTAAAGTGTTACCCGGACTGAAGAAAAAAAAAGATTTAAAAGATATTAGGAAGAAAAAGATGGATGAGTGAGTTTTTTTATTTTTTGTTTATTTGTTTGATTAGGACTTTTAACGTAGATTTAACAGTTTTTCATTCATATCGCTACGATGTCTGCAGTGAGGCAGTTTATAGTGATGTCTACCACTGGGGCATCATGCCGCAGATATGTAGCACGATGTCCCACCCAGGCACCAGGCTGACCAGTTCTAACACTACTAACCTCTTAATGCTGAGCGTCAAGCGAGGCAGCTGTTTGTACCATTTTTGTAAGTCTTTGGTATGACTCGGCCGGGAATCGATCCCACGACCTCCCGCTTCCACGGCGGACGCTCTAACCACTAGGCCACTGGAGAGGTGGATCAGTAAGAGTAAGGGTCATTAACTTTGGGTACGAACTTAGCGAATTAAAGAAGGGCTTATCATATGAATACCAAAGGGCGATAAATCTAAGCAGTACATTTTCAAACTGGAAACCCGTTTCACTTCTATATGTATCATACAAAAACTACTTCTGCATATCTTCCGTTTAGGAATAAAACCGTGTTTCCCACAGTTGTACATACATATCAAACGGGGTTTCTGAAAGGATGATCCATTGGGAAGAACATTAGAAACTTGTATGATGTAATGTTTTACACGAAAACGCACAATATTCATGGACTGCCTCTTTTGTTTGGTTTTTAAAAAGCATTTTAATCATTTACATGGTCTTTTATAACCCATACCATACCGCAGAAATGAATAACCTGTATATGTCTATAACCCATCCCATACCGCAAAAATGAATGACCCATATCTGTGTATAAACCATCCCATACCGCAGAAATGAATGACCCATATCCTTGTATAACCCATCCCATACCGCAAAAATGAATGACCCATATATGTGTATAAACCATCCCATACCGCAGAAATGAATGACCCATATCCTTGTATAACCCATCTCATACCGCAGAAATGAATGACCCATATCTGTGTATAAACTATCCCATACTGCAGAAATGAATGACCCATATCCTTGTATAACCCATCCCATACCGCAGAAATTAATGACCCATATCCTTGTATAACCCATCCCATACCGCAGAAATGAATGACCCATATCTGTCTATAACCCATACCATACCGCAAAAATGAATGACCCATATCTGTGTATAATCCAAACCATATCTCAAAAATGAATGAGACCTATACGTGTATAATACATAAGCTCCGGTACATTAGAGCAAAGTTTGTTTACTTGAATCATAGTTATTGTATGTATGTATGTATGTATGTATGTATGTATGTATGTATGTATGTATGTATGTATGTATGTATGTATGTATGTATGTATATATGTATGTTTATTAATTGGTTTTAATAGACTTAAAAGTCGATAGGCAAACGTACACGATATATACACTTGCTTTTGAATAGTACTTCAAACCAATAATGACAAAAATCCCTATTTTATCTAATCTCTTCGATGCGATTAATTTAAATGTAAGTAGACATAATGGTATATCGATATCCTGCCCTCAGTGCTCTATCGAAATTTATTTATCTGGTTGGTAATATCAAATGTGATACCTTTTATCCAAACAGCTGCTTTAAAAATGTGACACATTCATGTGACTTGATGAATTCATTCTAGATATGGGAGAAAAGAGCGGTTCAAATTACCACTTAGTTGACTGAATTCAATGCCATGCAGTTATAAGTTTGGAGATGTTGGCCATTCCGCAGGTGCACCAAAAATAAACCCCAAACAACGAAAAACAAACGGTGAACGGCATTGATAGATAGTTCCAGTCGAAGCGTGTCGAAATTATCGCGACAGGTGAAAGCAAATTATGAAAACACAGTACACAGAAGAAAAAAAAACATCAAGGAATCACCATCCAGTAGCCATTATTCTCTGACTTTCATTTTGAAATGGTCTATTTATACATTATTTTGAAAAGAAAAGACAAGTTAGCAATATAATTTTTTTTAAAAAAACATTAAATGCCACGAAAATATGTGGACGGTTATTATTAGGTCATTAAAAGCCAATAATGTATTGACTATGTCTCTGTAAAATAAACAATGATAATTCTACTTTTCGAGCCAAGGTCATTTGACCGAATTATAAAATATCTAAATTAGCGGTTTTTTTTCTTGGGTAGGCGGGAAGTCTCGGTAGACCACTTAGCAGTGGTCAGACTGGTAATCTAACGGTCAAGAATTCTGCAACCGCCAAAGCCATCCTTGGTCAACCCCCATTTCCTCGGCATGTTACACGTACAGAAAGAAAAGAAAAAAAAAAACAAAAACAAACAACAAATGAAGTGTAGGATGTAACATTACCAACCAACCAAAAATAACTGTTTGCACAGTCACTGATAAATATTGAATTATTTCTCTAACTTTCCGATAATATGATAAAATATTAACAAAAACAATATGTGGGTGGGAATAGACGAAATAAACACAAAAGATGTGTGTTTATCTGAAATAGACGCATCTTATGAGTAAGGATGCAATAATTCGAGTGGTATTACATATCCCGTTTAGTATGCGCCACATGACAAAGTATAAACGCTTCGTGAAGTTCCTAGATTAATCATGGACACTTAATTTTTTTTTAGAAAAAAAGGCCTTTAATTGTTTTGGTTCCTGGTGAGAATGTTATAAATGCTCGTATTCCACATACTATGGACACATGATACTACTACTACTACTACTACTACTACTAATACTACTACTACTACTACTACTACTACTACTACTACTACTACTACTACTACTACTACTACTAATAATAATAATAATAATAATAATAATACGAACTTTAATTTGAATAGGGCTACAGGTCAGGGATCATATATTTTGATATTTCTTCTGAGATCTGTATGCGAGACTTGCCAATATTTTTAAACATTCTTAAACTATTTGCGTTAGCTGGAGGTGAGGATGGTACAAGGAAGCCTGCAATCCGAAATATAATTAAGTCCATTGTACTAGGGGTTGTTTGTTGGTTGTCAGACTCGGAGTTTATCTATATTAATAAGATTCCAAAATTTCCCTTAATTTCACCTCAGTTTTGTGCAAGCATAATACGCTCCATACGGTGCGGTTACTGGTGCCCTTATTTAATTGCTATCGCGTGCGTATATGAGAGAGAGAGAGAGAGAGAGAGAGAGAGAGAGAGAGAGAGAGAGAGAGAGAGAGAGAGAGAGAGAGAGAGAGAGAGAGAGAGAGAGAGAGAGAGATTTCATATGCCTTTACTTTATCCGTGAGAAAAAAAATCACTTTATATTACAGGACTCCGTGCACAAAGAAATATTGTTATTTTACTTTACTTGAAGAGACAGGGGTAACATATTTATTATCTCTTTCCTTGTTCTAGTTCTTCTTTTTCGTACTAATTTTAATAAAGGGAAATTACTCTTGAATTGGTTCTCAGCGTGGCTGTTTGGCAGTGGTTCTAGCTGTGGACTTCCGGCTCTTGTTGTGGATGTGCACTGCAAGACACTGTTGAAAATGGCTAACTGCGCTGAACTTAGTAGTGAATATACTTGTCCAATATGTCTAGATATACTTAAAAATCCAGTCATTATCAGCTGCGGCAATGATCATGTGTATGTCTATCGTTATCACACTTGGAAAATCGTTTGACTTTTCATTTCAGTTGTTTAATGCTGGAGGTTGCAACAAATTGCAGTTGGCAAATAGAATGCAATCATACAACTGTAAAAGACCAACGTCGACCCTGATGGTAATATGCATGATGGGGAAAGAGGATGAGGCGTCATGCGTATCAGAGTCGACGTTTTAGGTTGTATAACTATCTTGCAACCAAAGGTATTTGGGACTATATTCTGAATATACCTCCCCATTTGTTTTTATACCCCGTATCGATAGCAAAAAAATAGATCTTTAATCTGATTAAAAGTGCATACAACTTTAGTCAATTCATTCATTGATTTACAATTTCTAACCTGACTGACCAGAATGACCCTAACATTGGCATCCTCTGCACCTTTCATGCTTAACGAACTTTCTAAACTACCACTGCGCCATGTTGTGTACGCTATGGACAACTCTATTTTCTGCAGACAAAGATAATTCCATAAATTACCATAATATTGAGAGTTTAGAGTTGTATCCCTTTCCATTCGCGAGCAGAGAATTTATACTACTTGTTAAATCCACATGGAAGCCAAATTTGTAGTTTTTTGTTTCCTTTGCATGATGCCACATTGTTGCTGTAGGGTTTAACACCATTTTTCAGCACAAGATAGGCTATACATGGCGGCCAGTATTAATGGTGGAGGAAGAACCCGGGCCCCACCCCAAAAGAACCACTGACCAATGAGAAGCTACAGGCAATTGATCTCACATACCCACATTGGCCAAATCTGAGACTTGAACTCACAGATAAGATGGCAGTGATTTAGAATGGAAAGCACTTTAGACCGCTTGGCCACTCGGGGATTCCACATTGTAAATGTTGGAAGCAGACGATTTGTGTAATAGTTAAAACTACCCCTTTGCTTACATTGAACTTGTTCAATAACTGGAAATATCTGGCGATCAAGGTCATCTTTTATACTAATAACTTCCATTGAATGAGTGAAAGGCACTGTTGATAACATGTTAGGTCAACCCTGGGCATAATCAGGTTTGAAATTACAAATCAATAAACATCAGTGTGTCTTTTATTTCATTTGTGCATTTCATTTTTAAATTGTTAGGTGGGAAGAAAGAAAGGGTGAAGTATATTCAGACTATAGATCTGTGGTAGGTACCTATGATCTCATGGGTTCTATGGTATGATGGTAGTCATATTTTTTGGCATTTATTTCTGCATAACACCATGTTTCATTTATTTTAATACACTACATGTCCATAAATTTTTAGTGCTGGAGGTCAGTCAACATGTTGTATTGGACCTCACTTGTTCTGGGTGGTCATTCGTCTAGTATTTGTGACTGATGGCAATTTTAAGAAGATATAGAATTTATTTGAAAAACATTAGGTATGGCTATTATTTGGAAACAGACATATTCAGGGGTGTATTTTAAAAATGGCATGCTTGTTAGAAATTTCAAAATGTTCCTAAAAATCAACTGGTGATGCAGAACTAGTAACTTGTGGTCATGTAGTATATATAAGTAACTGATAGGTGGCACTAGACAAAATTTTTTTGAAAAATCGGAATACAAGATGACTGATCACATTTACTACCGAGCCCCAGTATAAGCAGTCCATTGACCTCCTAATTGTTTTGAGGGTGAGACATCCTACAGTGTTTAGGAAGTCATCCTTTAAAATTAATACATACTCAATAGCTGTCATAAATATTGAGAGAGAAAAATGGTTTCATTTCATGTATTGGTTTTTACTATAACATTCATTATTAGTACAGTAGTTAAATTATACAGATATGTCATCAAATTAATAGAATGTTAAAAAGATCTGTAATTATAAAAGTAAGTAGAGAACAAATAGAGAAATCAGCAAAAGGTATAGTAGGCAGCTTGATTTCACTTCACTGGCTTCAAAGTATTGGCTTTAACAGATAAAGCATAGTGCATCATACACTGGCATACAGGGCTGAATAAAAATAGAGATTGGTACTCTTTATATTATATATCAGAAAAATGACAAGTTCCATTATACTCAAATTATCTAATATTATTACAAGTACTTAAATATTTGAAAGCATCAGAGTCTCTTTTAAACTAGTATATCCAAGTTTTTGTTTAAACTAATGACACTTTACTACATCTTAACTCAGTTCACAGTCATGTCTCCATTCACAAATTCCAACCATGCTTGATGAATTAAGTTGCTGAAACTGCTTGTATGTTTTGCATTTTGACACATTATGATTTCATTTGACAAGAATTCTCCGATGTGTTCAACATCAATGGCTTCATCATACAGTAGATGCACCAGCTTGTAGAAGTTGAGACCGGCACTGTTGGGGGCTAAGTTCAATCTATGGTGCCAGCCCTCAACATCGTTATTTGTATGAAAGGGCTGTTAATACACACTCCAAGATTGAATGCTGAAGACTGGATTGTGAATCCATTAAGTGTTTATGTGATCCATCAGATGACACATTGGGGCTCAAACATTTCTTTCAATCCGTTCCAAATCCAATCAGAATGTTGACATGGTAGCACTATCAGATTTTGAAGAAAGTTATTCGTTTTCTTTTTTAGCTTAAGCAGGAATGAGATCAGATTTTTTTTATCTTTCTAAAAAGAATATGTCTCTGCTATAACACTATAGTTGGAAGCCATAAAACCCAACCATATTATAGTCCGATCAGTGTTATAAGCAACCGGGTCAGTAAGCTGAAAAAAATTATGCATGTATCTCAAAAAATTGGGGGTAAGTAATAAATGCAGGCACAATAATATGTGCTTCTTTGCCACAGTTACCATTTTAAATCAATGCATATTAAATAAGAAATACAACAGTAGTGAAAACAGAGAACACCTATCTATTTTACTTTCTTCAGAGAACCATGTATGGATACATGTATGTGTATACTGTTTTTATATATAAATGTCTGATGCATAGCATGAATAGAGTATCAACAGATTGTACTCACCATCAAATCATATTGTATACATTCAGTTGACTACTAGTAATTCCATTGAAAATATGCACACACACACAGACTTAAAATATTCAATCATTTTGTCACAGGTCATACAGGTCAAGTAATGAATGATGGACATTTACTTTTTAGTATGTACCAAGTCTATAAAAGTTGGTTTGCATTTTAAGCCGCCTTTGGTAGCATTTGTAAGCATACACCATTTTACTGCAAAAAAGGAAACTTTCACTGCACACTAAATGTGTTCCAGTCACATTGGAAAAAAGCAACAATCCATCAGATTCCATCACCTTTATTTAAGATTGGTACTGACTTCTTTTGAAGATATGTTCTTTGTTTTATTTAAGTTAGTAGTCGGCTTTCTTTGATGAAGGGTTATGCATTATTACAGTCACAGCTAAAGGACTAAAGGACAGTATTGGAGAATCAAACAAATGCCCATTTCTTATTGTGGTGGCATGTAATTGTATTGCTTGATTGAGACCTTTTTTTTCTTCTGTTTGCATAGTTCATTTTCATAATCAATGCTTTAAAGGTAATCTGTTGTCTGAGATTTCAGCAAACTATTTTATTTGGGTACATTTTTAAAAAGAAACTGGCCATCATTTGGGCAATTGTAGTTACTGTTTCTCCCTGCCTGTTGAATAGACAAACATGTAAGATCTTGTTTTGTTTTGTTTTTTTTAAAAAAAAAACACTTTTGGTAGCAGAGCGATGCAGCTTTCTATGCTTGCATCAGAAATTTAAAAAAGAGTCAACGGACGATAAAGATTCAGATTCTGGTCTTATGACAAGGAATACTACAAAAAATGTGAGTGTTCTGATGGACTTAATTTTGCGTGAAAAGAAGAATTTTATTTACCATCCATGTACAAATGTCAGTGTGTATAAATTTATGAATTACTGTCTTGTGGCCAAAAATTTGATATCAGATAAATTATGAGAAAATGCCTCTTTCGGTTGATCTCTGCTATAAGAAATGTCAACAATGTGCAGTACTCTTGCTTGATGTCAACATCGGTGGATTATGATATAACAATGCACTGTTAAGATTGTTTGTCAATATGGACAGAGAGTTTTGTTTATGCAACAATAGATATATTTCAGTGCATTTTATGTCAGGTTTGTGGGTGCCTTTTCATGGGCCTCTGAATTTCTCCACTAAACAGCCAACATTGTCACCAATAAAAAAAAATCACCAGATGGTATATTTTGCTACCAATAAGGACAAAAAAAACCCACAGTTTGCTATATTGGCAAAGCCTTGCAAGAGTCCTGAATAAGCTTTTTATCCTATAGTTTTTGTACTTGTCTAGAGAAAACTGCATGTAAAATTTGTAGGAGCCACACCACGAATGTCTTGTATTTTCATGTGAAATCTCTTCCCCAAAATGATAATAAACTTTGTACATTTTTGGGGTACTTTTAAGAAAGAATATTTTTAATTTCATGAGAAAAATATATGGATATTTAATTTTGGAAGCCACACCATGACCATATTATAACAAAGCATATAGTGGGGGTCATACTGTACAGCATTCTGCCAGTGGAACAGTCATCCATGTAATTTAAGATCAACATCCAAATACTTAAATACTTTTTGAGCTGAAGCCCACATTGCCTGTTTAAAATGTAGTTATCGATTTGCCTTGTAAGTCACAGAAAGTGTCCTTCAGCCATTGATAAATGGCCCTGTAGTCAGCCCTGCTGTTGCCTAACATCAAAACAAAGAGAAGAGGAATGTATTTCAGATTTACCCCATCTGATGTAATTTAGGCATGCATACTGAATAATTGATGGAATGGTTTATGAACAACCTTGAATGTAGCAATGACAAACCAATTCTTTGCAATCATCAGTAATCTGCATTGTTGCTTTGAGGTAAATATGTGTGTGATCCATCATTAACTTCAATGTCGCAAGAACAAAAATGGTTGAGAATGGCGTGATTGATGATTTGTCATTCAAATCCTGAGGATGACCATTCTCACATTATCTGTTGGCATTTTGAGCCAAATGGTCAGGAGCTGGCATTGAAGCAGATTGTTCAAGTTGAACATTTTAATGTATCTTTAAAGTATGACTTCATCGCCTATTCTGATGATAGCCACAACATCTGCCCTTACTGCTCCAGTGGCCTAGTGGTTGGAACGTCTGCTTTAGAAGCTGGAGGTCATGGATTTGAACCTTCGTTGAGTCATATCATAGATTTACAAATATGGTACTAACAGCTGCCTTTCTTGGTGCTCAGCATTATTAGGTTAGTGTTCATAGTGGGGATCTTGGTATAGTTTCAAAACATGTTTAAATAAGCAAGTATATTTATCTCCAATTGCCCAATATATAAGTACATGTTTATTGTGTTTAGATCTAAACAGTTTTAATTTTTTTACCATAAGGCAAATCTCCTGCTATGGGGCATGCCCTTAGATGTATGTCTTCATCTTCTCATGACCTTCAAACCAATGTACACTTATAGTAAGGATCTCAGCACTTTCCATGTTATGACCCAGGGGCAAAATTCCTGTATGATGTTTCATTATTGTATCGATAGTTAGGTCTGTATCTTGTTGCACCTGTTGTCTTGTATCAATAGTTCAAGTGTGTTACAAGATTGTCTTGAATTAGTTAAAGTC
Source organism: Unio delphinus (assembly GCA_029339505.1). NCBI lineage: Eukaryota > Metazoa > Mollusca > Bivalvia > Unionida > Unionidae > Unio > Unio delphinus. The sequence goes on from JAQISU010001238.1 coordinate 17,813,246, forward strand.
CATATCATGTTACACTATTATCTTGCATTGTTAGTTCAAGTCTGTATCATGTTACACTATTATCTTGCATTGTTTGTTTTAGTATGTATCACGTTACACTATTATCTTGCATTGTTAGTTCAAGTCTGTATCATGTTACACTATTATCTTGCATTGTTTGTTTTAGTATGTATCACGTTACACTATTATCTTGCATTGTTAGTTCAAGTCTGTATCATGTTACACTATTATCTTGCATTGTTAGTTAAGTAAGTATCTTGTTCCAAAATTGTCTTGTATTAGTTAAAGTCTGTATCATGTTACACTATTATCTTGCATTGTTTGTTTTAGTATGTATCATGTTACACTATTGCCAGCATATATATATATATATATATATATATATATATATATATATATATATATATATATATATATATATATATATATATAAAGAATACAAATCATATGGCATATAACAGTCCTTTCAAATGCTGGATCCAGCAAGGGATCACGTGTGTCAGGGATTGAAAAAGATAAATGCAATAAACTGACAAGCAACAGTGCAAAAACTATTATCACTCTAGCCTGAGCGCTTTCGACTCTCAATGAGTCTTTATCAAAGGCAAATACAGAACATAGACAAGACAGACAAATATTTGTCTGTCTTGTCTATATTCTGTATTTGCCTTTGATAAAGACTCATTGAGAGTCGAAAGCGCTCAGGCTAGAGTGATACTAGTTTTTGCACTGTTGCTTGTCAGTTTATTGCATTTATATATATATATATATATATATATATATATATATATATATATATATATATATATATATATGCTGGTTTATGATTAACATTTGTTAGCCTCACAACTGATTCTGTACAGCCAGTTAATTATGTAGGCTTGGATTGCATAGTGCATTTGTTAGAGTCACCATCGATTCTTCTTAGCCAGTTACAAATATTAACTTGGACTAGTTTTGTTGGAGTCACAACTGATCCTCTGCAGTCAGTTATTATATAGACTTGGACTGCATAATGCCTTTGTTTACAGTTGCCATTGATCCTGTAGAACCAATAAATTATGTATGCTTGGCCAACATGGTGCCTTTGTTATCATTGATTCTGTACAACCAGTTAATTATGTAGACTTGGACTAGCTTTGTTAGATTCACAATTGAACAAATGTATGCCACTACCTTCTATCCAGTAGACCTTCCGGTCCTATTTGCAAATTTCTTCCATGACAAAGTACAAACCATTAGAGATACATGTACACTTGACAACACAATTTCAATTGACTCGTCACCATACAGTTACAATACAGAATTTCAGCGACAACCATTAGGAGCATTTGAACCTGTCTCTATAGAATTAGTAGGGAAAATCGTGATGAAGAGTGCACAAAAGTCATGTGAACTTGATCCAATTCCAACATCACTGCTGCTTGAATGCTTAGACCCAATATTGCCTTCACTAACTGATGTTATTAATATCCCTCTCTCATCCAGGGAATACCCATAATTTTTAAAAACTGCCATCGTAAAGCCTCTACTGAAGAAATGAACACTTGGCCATAATGATTTAAAGAACTACCACCCAGTTTCTAATCCCCCATTCATAAAAAAAAAACTTAGAAAAAGTTGTTCTAACCCAACTTGTATCTCATTTGAATTCAAACAGTCTTTTTAGCAATGTACAGTCTGCATATCGCCCTTGCCACAGTACTTAAACAACTCTTCTTAAAGTATTTAGTGACATTCTCTCTTCTTTGGATAGTGGAAAGATTACAGTCCTCACTCGCCTTGATTTGTCTGCAGCATTTGACACAATAGACCATGATATGTTACTTCACCATCTCCAGCATGTATTTGGCATTCATAATACATCCTTACAATGGTTCAAATCCTACTTAGTCAATAGGACACAAATTGTATCTTCAAACGGAATAAACTCCAGCCCAATTGATCTATGTTGTGTTGCATAGGGGTCTGTTTTTGGAGCTGTTCTCTTTATTTTATACACTCAGCCACTCTCTAGTGTCATAGATAATCACCCAGTGTCTCACCAATTGTATGCTGATGACACTCAAATATACAAGCCTAGCCATCCAGCTGAAGTTGATGCTACCATCGAAAGAGTAGAGAGGTGCATTTCTGATGTGAAATTATGGATGACGTATAACAAGCTGCAGATGAATAATGATAAAACTGGGGCCCTTCTGATCACAACACAAAGACTTTCTCATTCACATCCTTTACCTCAAACAATAAATATCAGCAACACCAACATTAAATTCACATAGTAAGAAACCTAGGTGTTACTCTAGACTGTACTCTCACACTGCACCAACATGTCAAAAACATATGTAAGGCTGCATATCTTGAGCTGAGATGCATCAGCTCCATTCACAAATATGTTTCAGTTAATGACACAAAAAACACTTGAGTGTTCATTAGTACTTTCAAGACTGGACTATTGTAACTCAATTCTGTCTGGTTCATCTCAATATCTACTCCAGAAACTTCAAAAAGTTAAAAGCACAGCTGCTTGGATCATCTTTAGAGTACCTCGATCAGAGCACAGCTTCTCACCTCTGTACCCTACACTGGCTATCCATTCGATCCAGAATCAAACACAAAATTTGTTCTCAGTGCTATGTTTCACTGACAGACTCCAGTCCAATATACCTATCTGGCCTCACCCATATGTACACACCAGCATTGAGCAAGATGCTTATGCTCCTTTTCTGACGATTGTATAATCATTGTTCCCACCATGAAAACAATGGACAATGTTCTTCTGCATAACAGGGCCCAGTAATGTGGAACGAATTGCCCATTGAAGTTAGACACAAAGACAGTGATTCCTTTCAAGAGTGCTCTTAAAACTCCCCTATTTTGACAGCAAGAACAACTAAAGACCAAATAATGTTTCCTACCTTAAATATTTTTAGCTTTTTTCGTGGTTTTTGTTTTTTGTTTTTCTGTAGTCATCGTTATAGATGTTTTAAAGCGCTTAGAGCTCTAAAGAATAGGCACTATACAAAGTCCTATTATTATTATTATTATTATTATTATTATTATTATTATTATTATTATTATTATTCTGTACAGCCAGTTAATTATGTAGACTTGGACTAGCTTTGTTAGATTCACAATTGATTCCATACAGCCAGTTAATTATGTGAACATGGACTGCATAATAACTTTGTAAGAGCCACCATTGATCATGTATAGCCAGCTCTTATGTAAACATAGACTAGCTTTGATATAGTTGCTGTTTATCCTGTATAGCTAGTTAATTACATAGACTAATAATGCATCTGTTAGAGCCACCACTGATCCTGTATTGCCAGTTAATTATGTTGACTTTGACTACATAATACCCTAGTGAGAGTCACCAATGATCCTTATTGCCAGGTAATTACCTGTTTGTGTATATTTTTGGATTTTAAATGTAGCTTTGACAATTTGAATCATATTACTGCAATGTCTGCACAGTGGCAGTTTATAGTGATGTCTAGCGCTTGGGCATCATGCCGACCAGTCCTAACATAAACTTCTTAATGTTGAGTGCAAAGTGAGGCAGCTGTTTGTACCATTTTTATGTCTTTTGGTATGACTCAGCTGGCGTTTGTACCCAGAACCTCCTGCATCCAAGGCAGATACTCGAACCACTTAGGCCACCAGAGCGGTCAATTCATTAGGTAGGCTTGGACTACATAGCACCTTTACAGGTCTTGAATCATGCTTGATTAGCGTGTAGTTTCTGTATAACAAATTACATATTGTCATTACAGCACCTACAAGGAAACATTCAGGTGTAAGAATAACCATTCTTTCTTTGCATACCACTTGGTTACTCTCTTTTAATTACATTTCTATTTGCTTTAAAATGATAATTTGGCTGTTCATAAGTGTTAGTAATTATTACTGCATGAGATTGTATTCAGTTGTGTTTATTTCTGACTTGTAATACTTTGTTATGTGATGGAGAATTATAGGCAAATATGTATACTTTATAGATGCATGTACATTAAATATCTTGTCGGAAGATTGTTTATAATGTTTGAGCTGGTCATTGTAAATATTTAGAGTACTTTGAAATTCTCAAATTAAAGAAGCCTAGGGAGTAATGATGGCTTGCTGTCATGTGTGTCCTATTGTTTGCATCAAACACTTACTTTCTTAGAAAAGTCAGAAATGTATTTCAAGCTGTTACATTTCTGTTAGCAAATTTATATACAGGTATTCTCATCTCTATTTGTATCGCTATAAAATTTATTGTCTGATTAAGTACTTTTTTGCATTAAGTAATAAATTGCAGATTTTTTTTAAAGCAGATCCTGTATATAACACATATATTGTCATGAATGTATTGTTGGTGATATTTAGTATCCTTACACTTTATTCATCTGTCTGTCAAATCCTTAGGTCTCATCCCAAATTACTGGATGGAAATTCTCCAAGATTGTTTTATAGGATGCTCATATAGTAACTTTCTGATATTGTTTTCTAGGCCTTTCCTATTGATGCCCCTTGAAGAGGTCAAAGGTCAAATATATAATAACCTCAATTACAAAGACATATTTAATACTTTTTTTTACCAAGCTGTTTACATACATGCAGTCATATCTAGAGGATATGTTTGTATAAAAAAACATTGGGTTATAATCAGCAAGTAATAAAACATTATGATAAATAGCACAGGGTACATATCCCCAAGTAACAGTCCCTATCCTTGAGTCACAGTCCCTAATACAGTAAAACCAGTCTTGTGAGACCACTGCTATGAAAGACCACCTGGCTTGAAAGACCATGTTCTTTTGCACATATTTAATGGCTTTATAGTGTTATGACCTGTCATGAGAGATCACCTGTCTTGAGAGACCAAATTATAAAGGCAGAAGGGATGGTCTTTCAAGACCGGTTCTGCTGTAGCAAATATTAAAGGGTTACTGTTCTAGAACATCCAAAAGCGTGGGGTTATTACCTCACACAGTTCATTATGGCAAAAAGCATGGGAACTTGACATTGCATGCCATTGAAGTAGCTAAAGTTTTTGCTACAGTAGCAGTTATCTCTGGGTAGTTACAGAGTTGTGCACTTTTAAAATAGTTGATTTGTAGAGATTGATTCTTACAATAAATTGGTACAAGGGACTAGAGAAAGTGTTTCTTTAAGATCAGTGATTGCTTAATTTAGAAGTGACCTTTGAGGTGGGTTTTACTTAATAAGGTGTTGTATAGTAATTATAAGTAGACCATGCATTCTTTTTCCAGATATTGTGAGGCATGTTTGGAGGAATATGCTGAAGTAAGTGATCCAAAATGTGCAGAGTGTCGAGAAGAATTTAATCCAAGAGAAATCATTCCTGCAGAGGAATTAAGGATCAAAATGAAAGAAACAATCACAGTGTGCTCATGGTGTGAACAAGAGGTACAATATCAGGCTATTTCATTATAATTATAATGTCTTCTATCTACTAAGGCAAAAACCTGAAAGCAAGTTGACAGCTTTTTCCACATGTAGCTATGCCAGACAAACAAAAATCAGTGCTAGGGATGTAAAATGGTATGCATATAGCCTAAGTTTCAAATGAGGAAAATATAAAAATATACAGATTAAATGTCTCAGCATCAACTTTGCCAGGCTATTAGGTCAGTATTGGTATGGTCATGGATCCCATTACATTGGCAAAAATTTGATTATTTTATGATTTAATGGAAATTCTCCAAGATTTTTTTTTTTTTATAGAATTCTCATATAGTAACTCTCTGGTGCTACTTTCTAGGCCTTTCCTATATGGATCCCCTTGAAAAGTTCAATGGTCAAATATAAAGCAACTTCAATTACAATGACGTATTTAATACTTTTTTTTAACCAAACTGTATACGTACATGTACATGCAGTCATATCTAGAGGACATGTTTGTATAAAATATTGAATTATAATCCACAAGTAATAAAACAGTATGTCTGTATGATAAATAGCACCGGATACTTATCCCCAAGTAACATTCCCTAATACAGTAAAACCAGTCTTGTGAGTCCACTACTAGGAAAGACCATGTTCTTTTGCAAATATTTAATGGCTTTATAGTGTTATGACCTGTCATGAGAGATCACCTGTCTTGAGAGACCATATTTTATGGGCAGAAGGGGTGGTCATTCAAGACAGGTTCTGCTATAGCAAACATTAAAGGGTTACTGTTCCAGAACATCCAAAAGCATGAAATTAGTCTATTCTTAGCAAAAGAATGGATTATTTTATGATTACTGATTTATATTTAGTCAAACATTGGCAAAAAATGGATTATTTTATGATTACTGATTTATATTTAGTCAATTCTTGGCCAAATAAATGGAATATTTTATGATTACTGAATTTTATTTAATCATTTCTTGCAAAAAATGGATTATTTTATGATTACTGATTTATATTAGTCGATTCTTGGCCAAATAAATGGATTATTTTATGATTACTCATTTTTATTTAATCAAATTCTTGACAAAAAATGGATTATTTTACGATTACTGATTTATATTTAGACAATTCTTCACAAAATGGATTATTTAATGTGTGTGTGATTTATATTTAGTCTAATTCTTGGCAAAAATATGGATTATTTTATGATTACTGTTTTATATTTAGTCCATTCTTGGCAAAAATTGGATTATTTAATTAAGATATCGCCAAAAAGCAGAGAGACTTTGGCTTTCCACCAGACTCACTTTTCATAAACAAATCTACGAAGCCGCTAAGAAGAACGTCACAAACATAGTCCATTTAGACAAATCATCCCACTACAGTACTAAGATCACAGAGAGTTCCAGCTGCAAAGAGCTCTTCGAATAACTAACAAACTAATGTCAAGGAACAAATGTACACCACTTCCAACAACCTTCTCTTGACCTACCAATTTGCAAATTTCTTCGATGATGTTGGCGGCTTTTTGTTTCTTTGATGATATATAAATCGTTTCCCCCCGATTTAAACAAGTTTAGCTCGGCAGTTCACTTTGATGATAAACAATGCACTTAAATAAATTGATTTATACATTCAGGTGAGAATCTTTTATCAACTCCCGCATTGGCTGTTGCTTAGTTGTGTATGAAATTAAGAGAACATATATCGGAGATTATTAGAGCAACGATTGTATTTGGAATGCATTCAAGACAAACACAAAGTAGACACGATGGCTTTATTGCTCAGGGATCAGTAATAATAATATTGACATTTATGAGCTGTCATTTTTCAACAATAAACAAAGATCAAAGTTATCAGTAGGTCCAGCAATTGGTTCCGTATTTCCGATGTTTATTCTGGCACAAAACTAGAAGAAATTTGTTATTTTTTTGAAATTTTAGGATTTCCTCCCCAAAACGATAATACATTTTCTTCATGTTTTTATTTTCACACTTTTAGACGAGTATGAGAATGATAATTAAACTCTTGACATATTTTATTTTTCATACTTAAAAGATTTTTTTTTTTGGTCTTTGAGAAAAATACCTGTAATAAATTACCTGAAATTTCGGGAGCCATGCCACGACCGTGTTATATCCGAATTCATGTTATAACAGGGCGGGTTATGGCGGGGTTCCACTGTATAATGTTTTTTAAATACTGAATTTTGTGTGCACTTTAAGGACACAGCCTTATTGAAATATACCACTGTAGAAGGGAGCCCTGAGTGGCCGAGTGATCTAAAGCGTTTTCCATTTTCGGATCACTGCCGTCTCACCTCTGCGTGAGTTCAAGTTTCAGATTCGGCTAATGTAGTTATGTGAGAAAGCTTGCCAGTAGCTTCTCGTGGGTTGGTGGTTCTATGGGGGGGTTTTCCCGGGTTCTTCCTCCACCAATAATACTGGCCGCCATGTATAGCCTATCGCGTGCTGAAAAATGGCTTTAAACCCTATTCCCCGCCCACACACACACACTGTAGAAGACTGATGGTTATAATGCAGATCACATTTGCTGCATCCTTGAAAAGCGTGATAAATAAAGAACACTATAATGTATCCATAAGGATCTATTTCAGAAATAAAGAAAAACCTTTAAGAATGGTTTTCTAATGATGTTCCATGAGTTTAATTAAATTAATATTTTGTTGTCTCATCCTTCCTTCCACATGCAAATTTGTAAGTTACAGCTGTCAAAATGTGTTAGCTATTATCAGCATCATAGGAGCTTGTGTACTTACTTTTACTATCCAGTTTTATTACTTGTTCAAATAATTAAATACTATATGTATTAGGCTAATAATGATTGACACTTCAGTACCAATTTTTCATGAAAAACGTTTCAGGGAGAGGGACATAAAAGCACCTGTCAAAACTTTAGATGGAGCATCTTCATGGGCAAGTAGGGCTGACAAAAAGGATATTCAGTTCCTTCATTATTTATTTTCATATGACTATTAAAGCGCATCAATTACTTGTGGCAACAGTGACAATCAAAGTTTTCATTGGTGCATATCTTCATATGATCTCTAGGGTCGCTTAGATTATTATAACTTGTAAGTCCTCGTGCATTTGACACATCAGTACTTAACAAACTCCTCGTGACTCACAACAGAATCTTTCTAGTGACTTGATCTTTTAAAAAGTTAAAAATAAAAGCAAAGTAGGGCTCCTCAGTCTCCAAATTTGTATAAGGGGGTGGGTGGGAGAAATAGTGCAAATGAATATTATTGTAAATCGACTTAAAAATGTTTAGAAGTGTTTTTCACATGTTTTGTTTTTTCTCAAATTTTGAAACAGGTCATATATTCCATAACTTACCTAAAACTTGTCCCCAGCATGTCACATCCGCTTTGGATGAAATATTTCAGTAATTATAATCGACCTATTTTGGGCTTGATTTTATAATCAAGGGAGATAAGTGAATGTATGATAATGAATAGTATTATAAATGATTTGCAAAGTACTCTGGCATGATCAAAAACAATTCTTTTTTTATTAATTTGTTGTTAGGTGTTCTTAGTTTGTATGTAATCCCACCTGCAACATTGCTATCTCTCATGTAAACAGTACTTAATTTGTTGCAATAACCCAAATTTACTTGAAAAATCATGTGGGTAAATTTCATGTTGTAAAAACAAATGTCCCCGTCACATGTATGTATACAGTCAGAGAAGTTACCTTTGATCAGTGTTGGGGAAGCCCCGAGTGGTCTAAAGCACTGTCCGTTACTAATCACTGCCATCTCACCTCTGTCTGCGTGGATTCGAGTCTAAGGTTTGGCTAATGTAGTTATGTGAGAAAGCTTGCCAGTAGCTTATCGTGGGTCGGTGGTTCTTTCCAGGGGTTTTCACGGGTTCTTCCTACACCAATAATACTGGCCGCCATGTATAGCCTATCGTATGCTGAAAAATGGCGTTAAACCCTACAACAACAACAACAAAATTCTCCCCTCATTTGTCATGAATTTCATTGTATCGTCATCTTTTCACGTTCATTTATTTGTTTTCATAATGCAGATTGTTTTAAATATGATATTTAGAGAAACCAAAATAAATGTGTTTCAGATTATTGCTCGATAGCTGCGAGGCACCATATTCTCTCTCTCCCACCCCCACATTTCTTATTCTGTTAAATAAAAAAAAAAACGAGAAGTATCAGCAACGAGAAAATTGAAAACATCGGTATCCAGCCGTTTCAAATACGTGTCTTCAAAGTACTCCTAAACGTAACCGCAGTAAAACAAGGTCAGAACAACATGTTGTCTTTGCAGTTTTGTTGTGCAGTCGCTTGCTTTGTTGGAATTGGTTTTAATCTAATATAATAGTGATTTCCGTAATTGTGATAATCATCCCAAATTCCATGCATTAGCTTTTGCTGAGAGGTATTAATGCTATTTCAGTTTACCACAATAAATACGAAAGCTAGGTATTTGATGAACGACATTTTGGTTTCCATGACAATAGTTTTTTTTTCCAATGCGGCTTGGAGATGTATTCAACATCATATCATTAAATCATCTTGCCTCTGTACTAATTTGTGTCGTAAAAAGCCAATAGTAAAACATCTTGAGGCTAAGTTTTGAAATCATCATGTATTAGGTATTAAACTGAGTGCATATAATAGAGTTCCCAGATAAGAAAACTTTATCCGATATAGGCCCCTGGTGAAAATGTTCGCGCAAAATTAATCGGTATTTGTTTGCGACTAAATTTAAACTAGTATTCAGTAATTACATGTGTGAAAAGGTATTCGGTTACCTGTGAACCAATCTTTCTTCTCTTGTCGTAAAATATATAGATCATGATTCACAGCGACCTACCTTATGTCTTTGAGTTCGAGGCAACCGGGGGCACTGCTCTACAGTGGAGCCCTACCGGTTATGTAGTCGGTCTCATTTTTTGCTATCGAAACAGCTTGCATGCCAGTTGTTTCCTTTCCCACCTAAATATAAGTTTTGTCAGTAATTGCACCTGTCACCTTAAGGTGAGGGAAAATACTATGAAAATATCAGCCCCCAAAACTCTTGATTGCATTTTCTTTTTCAATCGAGTGCCTAAATGTCAGTTGAAATTACTATGAATTTTTCTAAAAGTATTGAGAGTGGCAGAGGTTTAAACGTGAGAATCCTGAATCAATACGTTTAGAAACATTTGACACAATCTAGTACCACTATGCAAAGATGTTCCAGCGGAAGAAACATTACATTGTTTCAAAGAGACAGCAATAACATAGAATACATTTCTAAATCGATAAGAGGATGCTTCAAAGGCAAAGTTATTATCTCATTTTAAGAAAACCTTCTTACCCGTACGTACGTACGTACGCACATAAATACAAAATACATACATTCTTACATACATAAATACATACATACATACATACATACATACATACATACATACATACATACATACAGACAGACAGACAGACATACGGGGCCCCGAGTGGCCGAGTGGTATAAAGCGCTGTCCGTTACTAATCACTGCCATCTCACCTCTGTCTGCTTAGGTTCAAGTCTAGGATTCAGCCAATGTGGTTATGTGAGAAGGCGTGCCAATAGATTCTTGTGGGTCGGTGGTTTTCTCCGGGTTCTTCCTCCACCATTAATACTGATTGCCATGTATAGTCTATATTGTGCTGAAAAATGACGTTAAGCCATAATAAAAACCAAAAAAACAACACAAAAAAATTGATCAGTGTTGGTTTTTTCTCAAATTTTGAAACAGGTCATATATTCCATAACTTACCTAAAACTTGTCCCCAGCATGTCACATCCGCTTTGGATGAAATATTTCAGTAATTATAATCGACCTATTTTGGGCTTGATTTTATAATCAAGGGAGATAAGTGAAGGTATGATAATGAATAGTATTATAAATGATTTGCAAAGTACTCTGGCATGATCAAAAACAATTCTTTTTTTATTAATTTGTTGTTAGGTGTTCTTAGTTTGTATGTAATCCCACCTGCAACATTGCTATCTCTCATGTAAACAGTACTTAATTTGTTGCAATAACCCAAATTTACTTGAAAAATCATGTGGGTAAATTTCATGTTGTAAAAACAAATGTCCCCGTCACATGTATGTATACAGTCAGAGAAGTTACCTTTGATCAGTGTTGGGGAAGCCCCGAGTGGTCTAAAGCGCTGTCCGTTACTAATCACTGCCATCTCACCTCTGTCTGCGTGGATTCGAGTCTAAGGTTTGGCTAATGTAGTTATGTGAGAAAGCTTGCCAGTAGCTTATCGTGGGTCGGTGGTTCTTTCCAGGGGTTTTCACGGGTTCTTCCTACACCAATAATACTGGCCGCCATGTATAGCCTATCATATGCTGAAAAATGGCGTTAAACCCTACAACAACAACAACAAAATTCTCACCTCATTTGTCATGAATTTCATTGTATCGTCATCTTTTCACGTTCATTTATTTGTTTTCATAATGCAGATTGTTTTAAATATGATATTTAGAGAAACCAAAATAAATGTGTTTCAGATTATTGCTCGATAGCTGCGAGGCACCATATTCTCTCTCTCCCACCCCCACATTTCTTATTCTGTTAAATAAAAAAAAAATGAGAAGTATCAGCAACGAGAAAATTAAAAACATCGGTATCCAGCCGTTTCAAATACGTGTCTTCAAAGTACTCCTAAACGTAACCGCAGTAAAACAAGGTCAGAACAACATGTTGTCTTTGCAGTTTTGTTGTGCAGTCGCTTGCTTTGTTGGAATTGGTTTTAATCTAATATAATAGTGATTTCCGTAATTGTGATAATCATCCCAAATTCCATGCATTAGCTTTTGCTGAGAGGTATTAATGCTATTTCAGTTTACCACAATAAATACGAAAGCTAGGTATTTGATGAACGACATTTTGGTTTCCATGACAATAGTTTTTTTTTTCAATGCGGCTTGGAGATGTATTCAACATCATATCATTAAATCATCTTGCCTCTGTACTAATTTGTGTCGTAAAAAGCCAATAGTAAAACATCTTGAGGCTAAGTTTTGAAATCATCATGTATTAGGTATTAAACTGAGTGCATATAATAGAGTTCCCAGATAAGAAAACTTTATCCGATATAGGCCCCTGGTGAAAATGTTCGCGCAAAATTAATCGGTATTTGTTTGCGACTAAATTTAAACTAGTATTCAGTAATTACATGTGTGAAAAGGTATTCGGTTACCTATGAACCAATCTTTCTTCTCTTGTCGTAAAATATATAGATCATGATTCACAGCGACCTACCTTATGTCTTTGAGTTCGAGGCAACCGGGGGCACTGCTCTACAGTGGAGCCCTACCGGTTATGTAGTCGGTCTCATTTTTTGCTATCGAAACAGCTTGCATGCCAGTTGTTTCCTTTCCCACCTAAATATAAGTTTTGTCAGTAATTGCACCTGTCACCTTAAGGTGAGGGAAAATACTATGAAAATATCAGCCCCCAAAACTCTTGATTGCATTTTCTTTTTCAATCGAGTGCCTAAATGTCAGTTGAAATTACTATGAATTTTTCTAAAAGTATTGAGAGTGGCAGAGGTTTAAACGTGAGAATCCTGAATCAATACGTTTAGAAACATTTGACACAGTCTAGTACCACTATGCAAAGATGTTCCAGCGGAAGAAACATTACATTGTTTCAAAGAGACAGCAATAACATAGAATACATTTCTAAATCGATAAGAGGATGTTTCAAAGGCAAAGTTATTATCTCATTTTAAGAAAACCTTCTTACCCGTACGTACGTACGTACGTACGCACATAAATACAAAATACATACATTCTTACATACATAAATACATACATACATACATACATACATACATACATACATACATACATACATACATACATACGGACATACAGACAGACAGACAGACATACGGGGCCTCGAGTGGCCGAGTGATATAAAGCGCTGTCCGTTACTAATCACTGCCATCTCACCTCTGTCTGCTTAGGTTCAAGTCTAGGATTCAGCCAATGTGGTTATGTGAGAAGGCGTGCCAATAGATTCTTGTGGGTCGGTGGTTTTCTCTGGGTTCTTCCTCCACCATTAATACTGATTGCCATGTATAGTCTATATTGTGCTGAAAAATGACGTTAAGCCATAATAAAAACCAAAAAAACAACACAAAAAAATTGATCAGTGTTGGTTTTTTCTCAAATTTTGAAACAGGTCATATATTCCATAACTTACCTAAAACTTGTCTCCAGCATGTCACATCCGCTTTGGATGAAATATTTCAGTAATTATAATCGACCTATTTTGGGCTTGATTTTATAATCAAGGGAGATAAGTGAATGTATGATAATGAATAGTATTATAAATGATTTGCAAAGTACTCTGGCATGATCAAAAACAATTCTTTTTTTATTAATTTGTTGTTAGGTGTTCTTAGTTTGTATGTAATCCCACCTGCAACATTGCTATCTCTCATGTAAACAGTACTTAATTTGTTGCAATAACCCAAATTTACTTGAAAAATCATGTGGGTAAATTTCATGTTGTAAAAACAAATGTCCCCGTCACATGTATGTATACAGTCAGAGAAGTTACCTTTGATCAGTGTTGGGGAAGCCCCGAGTGGTCTAAAGCGCTGTCCGTTACTAATCACTGCCATCTCACCTCTGTCTGCGTGGATTCGAGTCTAAGGTTTGGCTAATGTAGTTATGTGAGAAAGCTTGCCAGTAGCTTATCGTGGGTCGGTGGTTCTTTCCAGGGGTTTTCACGGGTTCTTCCTACACCAATAATACTGGCCGCCATGTATAGCCTATCGTATGCTGAAAAATGGCGTTAAACCCTACAACAACAACAACAAAATTCTCCCCTCATTTGTCATGAATTTCATTGTATCGTCATCTTTTCACGTTCATTTATTTGTTTTCATAATGCAGATTGTTTTAAATATGATATTTAGAGAAACCAAAATAAATGTGTTTCAGATTATTGCTCGATAGCTGCGAGGCACCATATTCTCTCTCTCCCACCCCCACATTTCTTATTCTGTTAAATAAAAAAAAAAATGAGAAGTATCAGCAACGAGAAAATTAAAAACATCGGTATCCAGCCGTTTCAAATACGTGTCTTCAAAGTACTCCTAAACGTAACCGCAGTAAAACAAGGTCAGAACAACATGTTGTCTTTGCAGTTTTGTTGTGCAGTCGCTTGCTTTGTTGGAATTGGTTTTAATCTAATATAATAGTGATTTCCGTAATTGTGATAATCATCCCAAATTCCATGCATTAGCTTTTGCTGAGAGGTATTAATGCTATTTCAGTTTACCACAATAAATACGAAAGCTAGGTATTTGATGAACGACATTTTGGTTTCCATGACAATAGTTTTTTTTTCCAATGCGGCTTGGAGATGTATTCAACATCATATCATTAAATCATCTTGCCTCTGTACTAATTTGTGTCGTAAAAAGCCAATAGTAAAACATCTTGAGGCTAAGTTTTGAAATCATCATGTATTAGGTATTAAACTGAGTGCATATAATAGAGTTCCCAGATAAGAAAACTTTATCCGATATAGGCCCCTGGTGAAAATGTTCGCGCAAAATTAATCGGTATTTGTTTGCGACTAAATTTAAACTAGTATTCAGTAATTACATGTGTGAAAAGGTATTCGGTTACCTATGAACCAATCTTTCTTCTCTTGTCGTAAAATATATAGATCATGATTCACAGCGACCTACCTTATGTCTTTGAGTTCGAGGCAACCGGGGGCACTGCTCTACAGTGGAGCCCTACCGGTTATGTAGTCGGTCTCATTTTTTGCTATCGAAACAGCTTGCATGCCAGTTGTTTCCTTTCCCACCTAAATATAAGTTTTGTCAGTAATTGCACCTGTCACCTTAAGGTGAGGGAAAATACTATGAAAATATCAGCCCCCAAAACTCTTGATTGCATTTTCTTTTTCAATCGAGTGCCTAAATGTCAGTTGAAATTACTATGAATTTTTCTAAAAGTATTGAGAGTGGCAGAGGTTTAAACGTGATAATCCTGAATCAATACGTTTAGAAACATTTGACACAGTCTAGTACCACTATGCAAAGATGTTCCAGCGGAAGAAACATTACATTGTTTCAAAGAGACAGCAATAACATAGAATACATTTCTAAATCGATAAGAGGATGTTTCAAAGGCAAAGTTATTATCTCATTTTAAGAAAACCTTCTTACCCGTACGTACGTACGTACGTACGCACATAAATACAAAATACATACATTCTTACATACATAAATACATACATACATACATACATACATACATACATACATACATACATACATACATACATACGGACATACAGACAGACAGACAGACATACGGGGCCTCGAGTGGCCGAGTGATATAAAGCGCTGTCCGTTACTAATCACTGCCATCTCACCTCTGTCTGCTTAGGTTCAAGTCTAGGATTCAGCCAATGTGGTTATGTGAGAAGGCGTGCCAATAGATTCTTGTGGGTCGGTGGTTTTCTCTGGGTTCTTCCTCCACCATTAATACTGATTGCCATGTATAGTCTATATTGTGCTGAAAAATGACGTTAAGCCATAATAAAAACCAAAAAAACAACACAAAAAAATTGATCAGTGTTGGTTTTTTCTCAAATTTTGAAACAGGTCATATATTCCATAACTTACCTAAAACTTGTCTCCAGCATGTCACATCCGCTTTGGATGAAATATTTCAGTAATTATAATCGACCTATTTTGGGCTTGATTTTATAATCAAGGGAGATAAGTGAATGTATGATAATGAATAGTATTATAAATGATTTGCAAAGTACTCTGGCATGATCAAAAACAATTCTTTTTTTATTAATTTGTTGTTAGGTGTTCTTAGTTTGTATGTAATCCCACCTGCAACATTGCTATCTCTCATGTAAACAGTACTTAATTTGTTGCAATAACCCAAATTTACTTGAAAAATCATGTGGGTAAATTTCATGTTGTAAAAACAAATGTCCCCGTCACATGTATGTATACAGTCAGAGAAGTTACCTTTGATCAGTGTTGGGGAAGCCCCGAGTGGTCTAAAGCGCTGTCCGTTACTAATCACTGCCATCTCACCTCTGTCTGCGTGGATTCGAGTCTAAGGTTTGGCTAATGTAGTTATGTGAGAAAGCTTGCCAGTAGCTTATCGTGGGTCGGTGGTTCTTTCCAGGGGTTTTCACGGGTTCTTCCTACACCAATAATACTGGCCGCCATGTATAGCCTATCGTATGCTGAAAAATGGCGTTAAACCCTACAACAACAACAACAAAATTCTCCCCTCATTTGTCATGAATTTCATTGTATCGTCATCTTTTCACGTTCATTTATTTGTTTTCATAATGCAGATTGTTTTAAATATGATATTTAGAGAAACCAAAATAAATGTGTTTCAGATTATTGCTCGATAGCTGCGAGGCACCATATTCTCTCTCTCCCACCCCCACATTTCTTATTCTGTTAAATAAAAAAAAAAATGAGAAGTATCAGCAACGAGAAAATTAAAAACATCGGTATCCAGCCGTTTCAAATACGTGTCTTCAAAGTACTCCTAAACGTAACCGCAGTAAAACAAGGTCAGAACAACATGTTGTCTTTGCAGTTTTGTTGTGCAGTCGCTTGCTTTGTTGGAATTGGTTTTAATCTAATATAATAGTGATTTCCGTAATTGTGATAATCATCCCAAATTCCATGCATTAGCTTTTGCTGAGAGGTATTAATGCTATTTCAGTTTACCACAATAAATACGAAAGCTAGGTATTTGATGAACGACATTTTGGTTTCCATGACAATAGTTTTTTTTTCCAATGCGGCTTGGAGATGTATTCAACATCATATCATTAAATCATCTTGCCTCTGTACTAATTTGTGTCGTAAAAAGCCAATAGTAAAACATCTTGAGGCTAAGTTTTGAAATCATCATGTATTAGGTATTAAACTGAGTGCATATAATAGAGTTCCCAGATAAGAAAACTTTATCCGATATAGGCCCCTGGTGAAAATGTTCGCGCAAAATTAATCGGTATTTGTTTGCGACTAAATTTAAACTAGTATTCAGTAATTACATGTGTGAAAAGGTATTCGGTTACCTGTGAACCAATCTTTCTTCTCTTGTCGTAAAATATATAGATCATGATTCACAGCGACCTACCTTATGTCTTTGAGTTCGAGGCAACCGGGGGCACTGCTCTACAGTGGAGCCCTACCGGTTATGTAGTCGGTCTCATTTTTTGCTATCGAAACAGCTTGCATGCCAGTTGTTTCCTTTCCCACCTAAATATAAGTTTTGTCAGTAATTGCACCTGTCACCTTAAGGTGAGGGAAAATACTATGAAAATATCAGCCCCCAAAACTCTTGATTGCATTTTCTTTTTCAATCGAGTGCCTAAATGTCAGTTGAAATTACTATGAATTTTTCTAAAAGTATTGAGAGTGGCAGAGGTTTAAACGTGAGAATCCTGAATCAATACGTTTAGAAACATTTGACACAGTCTAGTACCACTATGCAAAGATGTTCCAGCGGAAGAAACATTACATTGTTTCAAAGAGACAGCAATAACATAGAATACATTTCTAAATCGATAAGAGGATGCTTCAAAGGCAAAGTTATTATCTCATTTTAAGAAAACCTTCTTACCCGTACGTACGTACGTACGCACATAAATACAAAATACATACATTCTTACATACATAAATACATACATACATACATACATACATACATACGGACATACAGACAGACAGACAGACATACGGGGCCTCGAGTGGCCGAGTGGTATAAAGCGCTGTCCGTTACTAATCACTGCCATCTCACCTCTGTCTGCTTAGGTTCAAGTCTAGGATTCAGCCAATGTGGTTATGTGAGAAGGCGTGCCAATAGATTCTTGTGGGTCGGTGGTTTTCTCTGGGTTCTTCCTCCACCATTAATACTGATTGCCATGTATAGTCTATATTGTGCTGAAAAATGACGTTAAGCCATAATAAAAACCAAAAAAACAACACAAAAAAATTGATCAGTGTTGGTTTTTTCTCAAATTTTGAAACAGGTCATATATTCCATAACTTACCTAAAACTTG
Organism: Unio delphinus; assembly: GCA_029339505.1. Lineage (NCBI taxonomy): Eukaryota > Metazoa > Mollusca > Bivalvia > Unionida > Unionidae > Unio > Unio delphinus. Next base: position 17,831,764 of record JAQISU010001238.1, read on the forward strand.
TCTCCAGCATGTCACATCCGCTTTGGATGAAATATTTCAGTAATTATAATCGACCTATTTTGGGCTTGATTTTATAATCAAGGGAGATAAGTGAATGTATGATAATGAATAGTATTATAAATGATTTGCAAAGTACTCTGGCATGATCAAAAACAATTCTTTTTTTATTAATTTGTTGTTAGGTGTTCTTAGTTTGTATGTAATCCCACCTGCAACATTGCTATCTCTCATGTAAACAGTACTTAATTTGTTGCAATAACCCAAATTTACTTGAAAAATCATGTGGGTAAATTTCATGTTGTAAAAACAAATGTCCCCGTCACATGTATGTATACAGTCAGAGAAGTTACCTTTGATCAGTGTTGGGGAAGCCCCGAGTGGTCTAAAGCGCTGTCCGTTACTAATCACTGCCATCTCACCTCTGTCTGCGTGGATTCGAGTCTAAGGTTTGGCTAATGTAGTTATGTGAGAAAGCTTGCCAGTAGCTTATCGTGGGTCGGTGGTTCTTTCCAGGGGTTTTCACGGGTTCTTCCTACACCAATAATACTGGCCGCCATGTATAGCCTATCGTATGCTGAAAAATGGCGTTAAACCCTACAACAACAACAACAAAATTCTCCCCTCATTTGTCATGAATTTCATTGTATCGTCATCTTTTCACGTTCATTTATTTGTTTTCATAATGCAGATTGTTTTAAATATGATATTTAGAGAAACCAAAATAAATGTGTTTCAGATTATTGCTCGATAGCTGCGAGGCACCATATTCTCTCTCTCCCACCCCCACATTTCTTATTCTGTTAAATAAAAAAAAAAATGAGAAGTATCAGCAACGAGAAAATTAAAAACATCGGTATCCAGCCGTTTCAAATACGTGTCTTCAAAGTACTCCTAAACGTAACCGCAGTAAAACAAGGTCAGAACAACATGTTGTCTTTGCAGTTTTGTTGTGCAGTCGCTTGCTTTGTTGGAATTGGTTTTAATCTAATATAATAGTGATTTCCGTAATTGTGATAATCATCCCAAATTCCATGCATTAGCTTTTGCTGAGAGGTATTAATGCTATTTCAGTTTACCACAATAAATACGAAAGCTAGGTATTTGATGAACGACATTTTGGTTTCCATGACAATAGTTTTTTTTTCCAATGCGGCTTGGAGATGTATTCAACATCATATCATTAAATCATCTTGCCTCTGTACAAATTTGTGTCGTAAAAAGCCAATAGTAAAACATCTTGAGGCTAAGTTTTGAAATCATCATGTATTAGGTATTAAACTGAGTGCATATAATAGAGTTCCCAGATAAGAAAACTTTATCCGATATAGGCCCCTGGTGAAAATGTTCGCGCAAAATTAATCGGTATTTGTTTGCGACTAAATTTAAACTAGTATTCAGTAATTACATGTGTGAAAAGGTATTCGGTTACCTGTGAACCAATCTTTCTTCTCTTGTCGTAAAATATATAGATCATGATTCACAGCGACCTACCTTATGTCTTTGAGTTCGAGGCAACCGGGGGCACTGCTCTACAGTGGAGCCCTACCGGTTATGTAGTCGGTCTCATTTTTTGCTATCGAAACAGCTTGCATGCCAGTTGTTTCCTTTCCCACCTAAATATAAGTTTTGTCAGTAATTGCACCTGTCACCTTAAGGTGAGGGAAAATACTATGAAAATATCAGCCCCCAAAACTCTTGATTGCATTTTCTTTTTCAATCGAGTGCCTAAATGTCAGTTGAAATTACTATGAATTTTTCTAAAAGTATTGAGAGTGGCAGAGGTTTAAACGTGAGAATCCTGAATCAATACGTTTAGAAACATTTGACACAATCTAGTACCACTATGCAAAGATGTTCCAGCGGAAGAAACATTACATTGTTTCAAAGAGACAGCAATAACATAGAATACATTTCTAAATCGATAAGAGGATGCTTCAAAGGCAAAGTTATTATCTCATTTTAAGAAAACCTTCTTACCCGTACGTACGTACATAAATACAAAATACATACATTCTTACATACATAAATACATACATACATACATACATACATACATACATACATACATACATACGGACATACAGACAGACAGACAGACATACGGGGCCCCGAGTGGCCGAGTGGTCTAAAGCGCTGTCCGTTACTAATCACTGCCATCTCACCTCTGTCTGCTTAGGTTCAAGTCTAGGATTCAGCCAATGTGGTTATGTGAGAAGGCGTGCCAATAGATTCTTGTGGGTCAGTGGTTTTCTCCGGGTTCTTCCTCCACCATTAATACTGATTGCCATGTATAGTCTATATTGTGTTGAAAAATGACGTTAAGCCATAATAAAAACCAAAAAAACAACACAAAAAAATTGATCAGTGTTGGGAATCTCCACTTTGAAAACGTAATTTCTCACCAAGCCTATGTAACAGCCCATTTTTTTTACTGATATAATCCATAAAGTTAATGAGATACATAAAGTATGTATACTATAGGATTTAGCATACATCCCCTTCCCCCAAAGGCATGCCATAATCAAAATACAGCAGGATGGATGGGATATTTATAGGTGAGTTTGAATGAAAAGAGTGTGCTCCCTCTAAAATTATTCTGGACCTTTGTTTCCTTCCCTTGTGTGCTTCTTGGAATATCAGCATGATTCATTGATTGGTTCATTGACAATCTTACTATATTGTGTTGCTGATCTCCAGTGTTTTGTTTCACTTGTCTTTTCAAAATGATTTTCACTCTTACTGTTTGTATTTGAAGTCCTGGAAGTTTTTTTAATTGAGGCTCAGGAAAGTCTTTGAATTTCACTTGAATTGATACGTATGAACCATGATCTCAAGACCCTTTCTGCCATTCAGAGCAAGTCACACACTTGTATTGTCAATGTCGATGAAGCAATATGGCGCCATGTGGGTAAGAGACATTTGGAGCCTGCCTCTTCCCACCATCATTAAAACTTGCTGACAAGAAAGCTTGTAAGAAATTGATGCAAGTTAAATATAAAGATTTTCATATAATGAATAAACAATGGTTTTGTTTCATTTTAGCTTTGTTATCTAATTTTTGCACCCCTCTTCCCTGATTTGGATCCTCTCTGAAAATGGCTTCCTATGTAAAAGTACTGCTAGCACATAGCATGCGCCAGTCATAGATATTGTACATTGTATCTTTTCTCACTGTAACAAAAAATATGTGTATGGTAAATTTCAGATATAAAGTCAAATCTGGTCCAATGAAGAATATTTCAGTAGCTTATTTCTGTTTATATGCAGTATGATTACATACATAGTTTATTGTATTTTTATGCATTTTGAATTTGTGTGTTGTGATTAAATTACGGAGCAGAGACTGGAGAACCACCGCTACCACCATGAAGAAAATCCAGGTCTTCATCAACACCTGCCTCAGGAAGATCCTCAAGATCTGCTGGCCAGAAAGAATCAGCAACGACGAACTGTGGCAGAGAACGAAGCAACAGCCCGTTGAGGATGACATCCTTCAGAGACGCTGGCGATGGATTGGCCACACCCTCCGCAAACCTGCTCCCAACATCACCAGGCAAGCCCTCACATGGAACCCCTGAGGAAAGAGGAAGAGAGGAAGACCCAGAAACACCTGGCGCCGTGATTTGGATGCAGACGCAAAGAAGATGGGCAAGACGTGGGGACAGCTGGAGAGACTCGCCCAGAACCGAGACGCCTGGAGAGAGCTGGTTGGCGGCCTATGTTCCAAACGGGGCCACAGGCGGAGATGAGATGAGATGATTAAATTACATGTTCTGCTAAAAAAAAAGCTAAACAAGGAGGAGTAGCAAACTGATGTTTAAATTAAATTAGCAATTTTTAATTTGTTCACAGATTATAGTGTAATATTAACGAGATTCATTTGTATGGCGTTCATTGTGTACATCTAATTCATTGCAGTAGAATTTGAAAATAGTTCTTTGCCCAGATAACCTTAGTCAGTACATGGTTTTTTTTTTCATTTTTCAGATGTTCATATCCAAGTTACGTAATCATCTTGCAAGATGTAGCAAAGCAGACCGTTCAATTCCAAAATTTAAGCCAATTGGAGAAACATCTCAGTGCATACCAGCGTAAGTTTCTAACGGTGGAAATCACTATCTTTCTGTGCTATGAAAATTATTTTTTTCTCATGAATTGTGAGACAGTATTCACTTTTCCACTAGCAGCAGCAATGACGTTATCAGCGATTAAAGGTATACTTTGGTTTGGATCCAAATATTAGTCATTTTGTTTTCAAAGTATTTTTTTCTTCTTTTTCAATTCTGCTGTAAAGAGCTCAGTTTATGTGAGTGTTCTGAAATGTTACTATTTTTGTATGCTTGTTAAAGTGCAGTTGCATAATAATGACAAATTAGTTTAAGAATTTTGCATTATATACTTTTAAGTCTTCCATTCCATTCTTAAAAATGCAATCACATGGATTAATACTGGTATTTTGCTAAATTAAAAGAACTTGAGAAAACAAAGGTTAAATTTTTTTTATTGGAAGACTTAATTTGCTTGCATTTAACTACATTAACAATTTTTTACTTGTCAGAATGATTTGACTTTTGATGGAAATTAAGTAAGCTAATTAATTTTAATTTTTTGTTTGATGTTGTAAGGTTTAATGCCATTTTTCAGCACAAGATAGGCTATACATAACTGCCAGTATTATTGTTGGAAGAAAACCCCAGAAAGAACCACTGATGCAAGAGAAGCTACTCACAAGCTTTCTCACATACCCACATTGGCCAAAATCCAAGACTCAAACCCACGCAGACAGAGGTGAGATGGCAGTGATCCATTACAGAGAGCGCTTTAGACCACTCGGTCTCTTGAGGGCTCCAACTTTTTCTTTGATGAATCTGTTCATAACATACATTTCACAATTGGCATATATAGATTGAACTATTTCCAGGCGTTCAGACATAGTAATTTCCAACATACTTCAAACTAGTCACTCACAGATTGAGGTTTTTACAGACATTCCGACATAGTAATTTCCAACATACTTCAAACTAGTCACTCACAGATTGGGGTTTTTACAGACATTCAGACAGTAATACAGTACAATGAACACAAATTTTTGGAACCTAATGTTTAAAAATGCAAGCAACAAAAAAGAAAACACCACTTTAATGTGAATTTGTATAGTCCTTAGACATTAATGGTTTAATTACTAGACTGAATATACATGTATATATCAACTAGTTAAATTCTGAATGTACGTGTACGTGCACGTGACTGACTTTTCATTTTATAGGACTATTATTTTTGCTTCGTTATTTTTTATTATTTCATTCATGAGTTTGTTTCAAGGTAAGCAAGGAATGACATATTGTCCCTTTTTATAAATCAGAATAAGAGAATAATTTTCAAGCATTTACATTGCCCCCTTTCAGAAAACTTAAATGGTTTATCTCTCTCTAATAAAGACTATGCTTCAGCAGATGTTTCGCAGGAATCAAGGAAGTAACCATTATAAACACTGTTATAAAAAGTTAGCACCAGATTATGTCAATTTCAACTTGGGAAAGGTGCATTGCCATAGCTGCAAACTGTCCTGTTTTTTCCGTATTTGTTTCATGTTTTGGACCTGAATACAGGTGTACCTTTTTTGGGCAAAAAATTACGTTTTTTAAAAAATAGAAAAAGTAAAGTAAAACTCGGTTCTATTTTGATAGAATGTATCACATTATACGAATACAGTTCTAAATACGATTGGTTCATTCAAAATCAAGGCTACCGTGCCTGTCATTATCCGCCATATTGTATTTTGCAATAGTTACCGCTGTTGCTGTATCTCGCCTTCATAATATTCAGCTTCTAATCATGGAAAGCGGAATATTTAGACTTTTCTCCAGCAAAAAGAGAAGGAAACAGCTTGAAGGACATTTGTGTCGTCTCTTATAGATTTGTGAAACCATATAGTAAAGGAGAAAACTTTACGTTTTGCAAATTGTGTAATGTGATTTCGCTATTGGGCATGGAGGCAGCTTACAAGAGCACGAAAAATCTAATAAACATCAGCTTTCTGCTTCATCACACACAGCTCAGCCAGAACATACAACGTAGATAAATGAACCTTAATGTACATCAGTCAAAATTTAATTTATTAAATTTCTTTTTGAAAAAAGCCTTTTTCAGTTACTAGTGTGGCTGGCGATTTATTTTGCACATATTTTCCAGACATTAAAATCGCAAAGGATAACTCTTATGCTTGAACAAAAATAGTTCAATAAGAAAATCTCAGACTTGAGATAATCAATGAAAGTTGGTACATTGGAATTGATGATTGAAAAAGAAACATGGTGTGGAAAGGGATCCTATAAACAGCTTGTGTTTGAGTGTGTTGCACTCTTGCACCTTCTGAATGGGCACCCGAATGGAAGATGGTGCAACTCCAGAAGGTACAAGTGTGCAACACATGCATCTTTGACATTAAATATTTATGTAAGGCACTGTCCTACTTTACTGATGGATGTAAATGTTGTAAATAGTTACATATGCATTGAAATTTTAAAAATAAGTATTTGTTCCTGAAAATCAGTATTTTTTTCACAAGTAGTCAGTATTTTTGTACTCTGGGGTTGGCAGCTTTGCATTGCTATACACAAATGACTTGGTGCATTGCACTTAATATACATAGTTTAGAAAAAGGTCCATTCATTAACACATTAACACATAATACACATAGTTTAGAAAAAGGTCATTACCAATGGAAGTTTGACTGATTAACGTTTAAATAGTCGATAGTCAATGAATGATGATCACCCATGGAAAGGCCAAGATGTCATGCATGATTTACAGTCAGATACCAATTCAAGAATCAAGTGATCTTTATTGTGATCAAATATATGGGGACCAAAAAGAAAAAAAAATAAAGTAAACAAGAGTATTATATATTCTGTTTATTTAGAGACGGTTGAGCAACTTCATTTGCAATATGTTTACACTTTATGCAAAGAAATCTAAGAAATTCGCACACTGAATTGATGACATTGTATTGATATTCTCTTGAACATTGTCAATTTTTCTTGCGGATTAAACATGAAAAATTCATCCTCTAGGTTTAGATGATTAAATTCCTGTTGACAGCCACTTATCTAAAAAAAACTAAAAAAAACCGAGCAAATTCTGAATTTATTAATCTTGTAATGGCCCTTTAACAAGGCTAAATATACATACTTATTGATTTTTAACTATATATGTAATATACATACTTATTCAGTTTTAACTATACATGTAATATACAGTCTTGTTCAATTTTAACTATACATGTACTGCAAGGCCAATTTATTTTGGCCAGATTGTTCTTTCTGACTGGGATATATTTTGTTATTTCATTTATAACAAGGTAAATTTATTTCAAATTAAGGAATGGCATGGTGTCCAATTTATAATACAGATCTCAAGTTTAATAACCCCTTAATAATCATATGATTGGATGTCAGAAGAAATAGTACAGTTAATCCTGAGAACTTGTCAGGGCTGGATTAGGCCCTTTCCCAAAAATATTTACACATGTACAGTAACTTGTCACTTGAAATTTGACCATTGTATTTTTACACATGTTTATTGGGTATTATGCATGCTTTGAGTAAATAGACACACAGACTTGATTTAGTGCCCATTCAGGAAAAGCTGGTCCCTTTTGAAGTTTTGTAATACTACCACCACCAATACTCCTACCCCACCCCTCACTTGACTTGATCTGGTCCTGCTTATACATGGGGTAATTATCAGAACTTTGGCAATATAGTCTAACATGAGTAAAGTAATATGTCATTTTGTTGTAAAATGTTTGATGTCTATTGTTCATTATCATTCTTTTCACTGTAGGGAGTGTAATATTATTGAATTTCATATGATACTTAACAAAGTGTATTAACTGCTCTGGTGGCCTAGTGGTTAGAGCATCCGCTTTAGATGTATGAGGTCGTGGGTTCGACCAAAGACTTACAAAAATGGTACTAAAAGCTGCCTCGCTTGGCGCTCATCGTTAAGAGGTTAGTGTTAGGACTGGTTGGTCTGGTGTCATGATATGTGTGGGACATCATCCTACATGTCTGTGGCATAATGCCCAAGTGCTGGACATCACTATAAACTGCCTCACTGCAGACATTGTAGCGATATCTGTCTGTGTGGATTTTAGTCTGGGATTCAGCCAATGTTGGTATGTGAGAAAGCTGTGAGTAGCTTCTTGTGTGGGTGATTCTTTCTGTGGATTTCCGGGTTCTTCCTCCACCATTAAATTGGCCACCATGTATAGCCTATCTTGTGCTGAAAAATGGCGTTCAACCCCACAACAACATCTTTGATGACTCCATGCAAAAGCATGGTTTGCAGAGCATTTATCTGTGAGACCCCAGAGCAACGCTAGCATCAGGTTGAGAGATGATGTTAAGTTTTTAATCTTAATCCATGCCACTCTGTCTCCACCCACACCAAAATCTGCGGAATTCTGAAAATACACATGAGCTGTACTTTATTCAGATATTCTTCAAAATAATCACACACAGACTGAACTTTTTATGACATTCAGACATAGTAATATTCGGATGTATTTAAAAATACTTTTCATCTCTTCCAACTGTAGAGAATTTTTAAAAAAACTAGATCTTTCAAATAATATTGCTACTAGAGAGCTTTCTATCAGCTTTCTAATATCTGACAAAGTATAGTTTTTATTGTGTTCTGATAGGTTAAAGTGTATAGACATTTTGTAACAAATACATGACTTGTTAGTGTTTTGAAACTGGATTGTTCTGTTTTCATTTTTTAATACTGTTCACATCTCTTCTAATCACTGTAATTGTAGAGGAGTTGGATAATCATTTCCATTGAGATTCATCGACCTCTCTATGATTTTGGGATATGTTCATTTAGTCATTACTTGTCTGCCTCCATATCCATTCAGTCATTACTTGTCTGCCTCCATATCCATTCAGTCATCACTTGTATGCCTCCATATCCATTCACTCATCACTTGTATGCCTCCATATCCATTCAGTCATCACTTGTATGCCTCCATATCCATTCAGTCATCACTTGTATGCCTCCATATCCATTCAGTCATCACTTGTATGCCTCCACATCCATTCAGTCATCACTTGTATGCTTCCACATCCATTCAGTCATTACTTGTATGCCTCCATATCCATTCAGTCATCACTTGTATGCATCCACATCCATTCAGTCATCACTTCTTCGCCTCAACATCCATTTAGTCATTACTTGTCCATGTCCACATAACCACTTCGGTGGCCTAGTGGTTAGAGCGTCCGCCGTGAAAGCGTTAGGTCGTGGGTTCGATCCCCGGTCAAGTCATACCAATGACTTACAAAAATGGTATTAACAGCTGCCTCACTTGGCGCTCAGCATTAAGAGGTTAGTGTTAGGACTGGTTGGCCTGGTGTCAGGATAATGTAATTTTGGGTGGGACATCATGTTACATGTCTGTGGCATGGACATCACTATAAACTGTCTCACTGCAGACATTGTAGCAATATGACTGAATATTTTTTAAAGCTACGTTAAAAATCCTAATCAAATACTCCACTTCCATTCAGTTGTAACTTGTATGCCTACACATCCAGTCATCACTTGTATGCCACCACATCTATTCCGTCATCACTTGTATGCCACCACATCCATTCCGTCATCACTTGTATGCTTCCACATCCATTCAGTCATCACTTGTATGCCTCCACATCCATTCAGTCATCACTTGTATGCTTCCACATCCATTTAGTCATTACTTGTATGCCTCCACATCCATTCAGTCATCACTTGTATGCTTCTACATCCATTCAGTCATTATTTGTATGCCTCCACATCCATTCAGTCATCAGTTGTATGCTGTCGTGTTAACATTGTAACTAGTCACACAGGGATTCAGCTCACTAAAGACAGTAACATTCTGACAGTCACACAGGAATTGAACTCATTACAGACATAGTAACTTTCTGACTAGTCACACAGGGATTGAACTCATTACAGACATAGTAACATTCTGACTAGTCACAGAGGGATTCAGCTCACTAAAGACATAGTAACATTCTGACTAGTCACACAGGGATTGAACTCATTACAGACATAGTAACATTCTGACTAGTCACAGAGGGATTCAGCTCACTAAAGACATAGTAACATTCTGACTAGTCACACAGGAATTGAACTCATTAAAAACATAGTTACATTCTGACTGGTCACACAGGGATTCAGCTCACTAAAGACATAATAACATTCTGACTAGTCACACAGGAATTGAACTCATTAAAGACAGTAACTTTCTGACTAGTCACACAGGAATTGAACTCATTACAGACATAGTAACATTCTGACTAGTCACAGAGGGATTCAGCTCACTAAAGACATAGTAACATTCTGACTAGTCACACAGGAATTGAACTCATTAAAGACATAGTAACATTCTGACTAGTCACACAGGAATTGAACTCATTAAAGACATAGTAACTTTCTGACTAGTCACACAGGGATTCAGCTCATTAAAGACATAGTAACATTCTGACTAGTCACACAGGGATTCAGCTCACTAAAGACATTCATGTAACATTCTGACTAGTCACACAGGGATTCAGCTCATTAAAGACATAATAACTTTCTGACTAGTCACACAGGAATTGAACTCATTACAGACATAGTAACATTCTGACTAGTCACACAGGAATTGAACTCATTAAAGACAGTAACTTTCTGACTAGTCACACAGGAATTGAACTCATTAAAGACATAGTAACTTTCTGACTAGTCACACAGGGATTCAGCTCATTAAAGACATAGTAACTTTCTGACTAGTCACACAGGGATTCAGCTCATTAAAGACATAGTAACTTTCTGACTAGTCACACAGGGATTCAGCTCATTAAAGACATAGTAACATTCTGACTAGTCACAGGGATTCAGCTCACTAAAAACATTCATCCATAAACTGCCTCACTGCAAACATTGTAGTGATATGACTGAAAAATTGTTAAAGCTATGTTAAAAATCCTAATCACACACTCCATGTCCACATCCATCCAGTCATCACTTGTATGCCTCCACATCCATTCAGTCATCACTTGTATGCCTCCATGTCAATTAAGTCATTACTTGTATGCCTCCACATTCATTCAGTAATCAATTGTCCACATCCACATCCATTCAGTCATCAATTGTATACTTTCATGGTAATATTCTAACTAGTCACACAGGGATTCAGCTCACTAAAGACATAGTAACATTCTGACAGTCACACAGAAATTGAATTCATTACAGACATAGTAACTTTCTGACTAGTCACACAGGGATTCAGCTCACTAAAGACATTCATCCATGTGAGCATGACATGTGTCTGGGTTAAAAATGGATATGACCTATACAAGTTTTGGGGTTTAAAAAATGGATATGACCTCCACACATTCTGGGTAAAAAAAAACTGGATATGACCTACACAAGTGCTGGGTAAAAAAAATGGTTCTTTTAGAAGATGCAGTTGACAATTATATAACCTTTATTTTTATGTTAAATCAAGTTGACATCAATTAGATGTTTTATTAAATCATTACTTTATTGTCAATATTTTTCAGTGATTTACCAAACAGAAGTACATTTACCTGCCCATACTGTGGACTGAAGAATTTGGATATCCATGGTTTGCGTAATCACTGTAACCAGGAGCATGCTACAAACACTGCAGCTGTGGTGAGTTGATACTATTGATGTTTAAGCTATATCTCAGATTTGTGTTTGTTTTCTTCTGTTAACTGGTTATACATGGGTAGTAGACTGTGCCTGCTTGTCTATCCAGAATGGTTCTGTGTTTGATGCAGACTTATTTTCAGATAAAAAATATCAATATAGTTCTGTGAGGACCTGGCCGATTGGTCTGTGGAGCATACCCCCTACAAATCATTCACACACCTCATTTCTCTCCATGTGAGTTTCAGCATGGGTATGTGAGAAAGCTTGCCAGTAGATTTCCATGGGTCAGTAACTCTTCCCAGATTATGCTGGCCATCTTGTATAGCCTTTCATGTGCTGAAAGTGGTGTTAAACCCACCACCCCCAAAACCAAACTGTTCTGTAATGAAAAACAGCTTCCTGTATACACCTGCCTGGTCTTTTAATAATTTTTCAAAGTTGGTTGTTTACTGCATACTCAGCCTCCATATAATCAGTGATTTTACGATTAGAATTTGAAAGGCAAAGTTGAGTATATCCTTGTACTATATTTACCCAAACATATTTGATATCTTTAGCATGCACACATGTATAAATAAAACATAAATAAAAAATTTAGGCTGCATATTTTGTCTATTTTCACATTTAGAGCAGTTTTTACATTATGAAACAGTTCAAAACTTTTTTCATGTTAGATTAGCAGGATGCAAACATGTTCCATAATTGTAAAAAATGCTAATAAGATGACGGTTCTTGTCATTTCTGCTGTGTCTCAGAAACTCTGGAGCAAAGGAATCTTCAGCTAGTCATCATAAACTGTAACAGTTAGTTTTATTAATTACACCTGATCATAACTGTTGTTGTTTTTAATAAATCCTCTTTTGTAATCAGCATGTTAATTAATATTGACTGAAGAAGTATGTAAACGTTATTTCAACTTATTCTTAGAACAAAAAAAGTATATTTCATTGCAAATTTCTATGAAGAATCAAGTAATCATAGAGACTTATTTTCAGAACTTAAGTCTTAAAATATATGCGGTAAGGAAATCTGGGTACAGTAAAAATTTATAATGATTGATACAGGGGGTCATAGACTGGAAGAACTCGTATGATTGCCTGTTATCTTTCAATTGTTTTCTGTTAGCACAAGTTTATTATCACTGCTTCTCCGAAAGTGCCTGGAGGATTGCCTTGAAACTTTACACACACCTTCATCCCAAAATCTATTGGCTTCCCCACCCAAAATGGTGCTATTCAGACATCGCCATCACAGCAATTATCTCAAAATGGTGTTATTCAGACATCGCCATCACAGCAATTATCTCAAAATGGTGTTATTCAGACATTGCCATCACAGCAATTATCTCAAAATGGTGCTATTCAGACATCGCCATCACAGCAATTATCTCAAAATGGTGTTATTCAGACATCGCCATCACAGCAATTATCTCAAAATGGTGTTATTCAGACATTGCCATCACAGCAATTATCTCAAAATGGTGTTATTCAGACATTGCCATCACAGCAATTATCTCAAAATGGTGTTATTCAGACATCGCCATCACAGCAATTATCTCAAAATGGTGTTATTCAGACATCGCCATCACAGCAATTATCTCAAAATGGTGTTATTCAGACATCGCCATCACAGCAATTATCTCAAAATGGTGTTATTCAGACATCGCCATCACAGCAATTATCTCAAAATGGTGTTATTCAGACATTGCCATCACAGCAATTATCTCAAAATGGTGTTATTCAGACATCGCCATCACAGCAATTATCTCAAAATGGTGTTATTCAGACATTGCCATCACAGCAATTATCTGAAAATGGTGTTATTCAGACATCGCCATCACAGCAATTATCTCAAAATGGTGTTATTCAGACATTGCCATCACAGCAATTATCTCAAAATGGTGTTATTCAGACATTGCCATCACAGCAATTATCTCAAAATGGTGTTATTCAGACATCGCCATCACAGCAATTATCTCAAAATGGTGTTATTCAGACATTGCCATCACAGCAATTATCTCAAAATGGTGTTATTCAGACATCGCCATCACAGCAATTATCTCAAAATGGTGTTATTCAGACATCGCCATCACAGCAATTATCTCAAAATGGTGTTATTCAGACATCGCCATCACAGCAATTATCTCAAAATGGTGTTATTCAGACATTGCCATCACAGCAATTATCTCAAAAATCTTGTTATCACAACTGCTCCTTAATGGATGGTCAGATCACGACGGGGATTTAACTAAAAGACATTTTATGATGTATGTTTGGTCCTAAATTAATTGTTGCCTATGTGATGTCTAAGTTTGGCCACCTTCTTGAAAACCTTGTCATTGCTACTCCTCCTGAACAGAAAATCATGTCAGCATGGTATTTTCCCTAGAAGACTTGGGACCCTGTGTGGCTGACTGGTCTAAAACACACAACACTCATTGAAATCTTACCTCTGTCCATGTTTGTTTGAGTCTGAGTGAGTTTTTTCCCCATTATAGGTATATCAGGAAGCTTGCAAATAGCTTTGGGACCCCGAGTGGTCAAGTAGTCAAAAGTGCTTTCCATTATGGATCACTGACATCTCACCTCTGTCTGCGTGGGTTCGAGTCTAAGATTCAGCAAATGTAGTTATGTGAGAAAGCTTGGCAGTAGCTTCTCGTGGGTCGGTGGTTCTTTCTATGGGTTTTCCCCATGTTCTTCCTCCACCAATGATACTAGCCGCCATGTATAGCCTATCGTGTGCTGAAAAATGGCGTTAAACCCTACTACTACTACAACAACAACAACAATACCCAAGATCTGAATCAGTAAAAAAAAATTAAATTAATAAAGCTTTTATTGATCTTATTGCTAAACTTCCTAGATGGAAAGTTATATTGACATTGAGTTTTCACCAGAAGACTTCTTGTTATTGCCTCTGTTCCTAGATGGAAAGTAGTATTGACACAAGGTTTTAACAGCAGACTAATTTACAAGTATGATATTTCTAGTTGGTGTTAATGGCACCAATCTGAGTTCAAATATGGCTGCAACAATGAAAATATTAAATCATCTTGTCACAAATTCTGCTGATGGTCTTATCGCAAATATCAGCACAGATTTTAATTAACAGTCTTCTAAAAGTGTCTCGTTTGTTTAAAAATTAAAATGTGTAGATCTTTCACCCAATAGTGCAAATGCTTGGATCTTTTCACACAATAGTGAACATGTGTAGATATTTCACAATTTAGTGAAAATGCATGGATCTTTTCATCTTTCACCCAATAATGAAAATGTGTAGATCTTTCACCCAATAGTGACAATGCTTGCATCTTTCACCCAGCAGTGAAAATGTGTAGATCTTTCACCCAATAGTGAACATGTGTAGATCTTTCACTCAATAATGTAAATGCATGGATATTTCAACCAATAATAAAAATGCATGGATCTTTTCACCCAGTAGTTCTGCCACAGTCACTAATTTGACACTTTTGTCAGTCAAGAATATCAGAGATCCATTTAACACTCAGCATTTGAAAATAATGAATGGTCCTATCTTGAAATATAGGAAATACTTTTTAGCATTATATTGTCAGTACTTCAAGGTTTCATCTTTACCTGACTTGACTTTTTTTGCTAGTTGCCATAAACTTTTATATTAAAAGAGAAGATGTGCCAAAAACCAAATGTTTGGTCTTGCAGGAATTCTACAATGCAATTATGTGTTTTTATTATGGGATAGTGTCATAATGTAAAAAAAAATGCAGTCTGGTATGGTTGACTCAACTAGATAGTTGATTTGAAGAAGTGTTTTCTAAATCAATTCTGTCAGGTTCATCACAATATTTACTCCAGAAACTTCAAAAAGTTCAAAACACAGCTGCATGGATCACCTATAGAGTACCTCAATCAGAGCATACCTCACCACTGCTCTGTACCTTACACTGGCTATCAATTTGATACAGAATCAAACACAAAATGTGTTCTCTGTGCTATGTTTCAATGACAGACTCCAGTCCAACGTACCTATCCAGCCTCACCAATGTGTATACACCAGCTAGATCCTTACGCTCTTCTTCTGACAATCGTATACTCATTGTTCCCACGGTGAAAACAAAGTCATATGGACAATGTTCTTTTGCATACCAGGGCCCAGCGATGTTGTAAGAATTGCCCATTGAAATTGGACACAAAGACAAAGTGGTCCCTTTTAAGAGTGCTCTTAAAACTCACCTGTTTCGACTGCAGGGACAAACATAGAGACCTAATCATGTTTTGTATCTTATATGTTTTCAGCATGTTTTTATGTTTTCCAATTTCATTTTTGTTTTTGTCATATTTTTTTCTGTAGTTTAGTCATATCATTATAGATGGTGTAAAGCGCTTAGAGCTTTGAAAGATTAGATGCAAAACAAAGTCCTCATTTATTATTATCATTTCTATATCACTAACTTTTGGTAAAAAGTTTCGAAGCTTCTTTGGGTCATTGTTTGCAGGATCAATAGTTTGATCTGTTATACATATCGAATGTAGTAATGGTAATATATTAATTTTCACTGAAAGGATGAAACTCATAATTTTCAAGGTCAAAAAGCTCTGTTAGAAATAACACAGTATTTTAGTAGCATGACTAAGTCTTCTCACCTTGAACAGTTAATATTTAACCTTGACTAAGGGGATGCTTTTTTACCAATTCAAAAACAGATTTCATGGTTATGCAAGGATTTTTCATACTTATGTGAACATTTTTTTTATAAAGTTTTATTTCTCACAAACTTTTTTGTTCAATGTACTTTACTTTTGGCAGTTTTTGTCATATTTATTCTCTTTTGACAGTAAAACAATGTTTTAAAGTAGTTTAACAATCTGAGTCATATTGCTACAACATCTGCATTGTGGTAGTATGTAGTGATGTCTAGCGTTTCGCCATTATGCCGCAGATATTGGCATCATGTCCCACCCAGTCATATTATTCTGACACCCGACTGACTGGTCCTAACACCTACCTCTTCATGATGGTGCCAAACAAGGCAGCTGTTAGTACCATTTTTGTAAGTCTTTGATATGACTCAGCCAGATTTAGAACCTGCAATTTCCTGCGTCCAAGGTAGATGCTCAGGCCACTTATGATACCAGAGTGGTCAACAGTAAAGCAAGTTAGTTCATTTTATTATGCTTCTATTGCATGCTTCAGGGGCATCATGTTTTTGTCCAGTTCATCTTTCTGTCCCTTCACATTAAGAAGCTTGTTAGCAATATTATGAAAAGCACTCAACATATACAAAAAGAAAATTTGATAGGCATATTTTTATTCAGATGTAGATGTCCTGTTTAGATTTTCAAGCCATTTTTTATTATACAATAACTGATGTAGATGTTTACACTTTGTTACACTGAATGGATAGATGCACATAAAAAACAACACACTATAATGTAATTTTATTCTGCTAGAACCTATTAAATGTATCATTTATTTTTTGTTGCACTGTAATCTTTCACATCTTTTTGTTAGGTCTGTCCAGTGTGTTCCTCCATGCCATGGGGCGATGGAAATCTCAAGAGTGCCAACTTTAACAATCATCTAAATACCAGGCATAGATTTGAATATGATACCTATGTGG
This sequence comes from Unio delphinus, assembly GCA_029339505.1. NCBI lineage: Eukaryota > Metazoa > Mollusca > Bivalvia > Unionida > Unionidae > Unio > Unio delphinus. Next base: position 17,849,075 of record JAQISU010001238.1, read on the forward strand.
TAAGTTTTTCCTTCTTACCTATGTGGTAAGTTTTTCCTTCTCACCTATGTGGTAAGTTTTTCCTTCTTTCCAATTGGTAAGTTTTTCCTTCTACCTACATAGTAGTTTTCCTTCTTACCTGTATGGTGAGTTTTTTCCTTCTTACCTATGTGGTAAGTTTTTCCTTCTTTCCAATATAAGTTTTTCCTTCTTACCTATGTGGTAAGTTTTTCCTTCTTTCCAATTGGTAAGTTTTTCTATCTACCTCCATAGTAGTTTTCCTTCTTACCTGTATGGTGGGTTTTTTCCTTATTACCTATGTGGTAAGTTTTTCCTTCTTACCTATGTGGTAAGTTTTTCATTCTTTCCAATTGGTAAGTTTTTCCTTCTACCTACATAGTAGTTTTCCTTCTTACCTGTATGGTGAGTTTTTTCCTTCATACCTATGTGGCAAGTTTTTCATTCTTTCTAATGTGGTAGGTTTTTCTTTCCACCTACATACATGTAGTACTTTTCTTTCTTACCTGCATGGTGAGTTTTTTCCTTCTTACCTACGTGGTAAGTTTTTCCTTCTTTCCAGTTGTATGTTTTTCCTTCTATCCTACATAGATTAGCTGAGCAGGATACTAGGAAAGGAAGCAAGTAGTTGAGTTTAAATTTAATTTTGTTTAACTTAAACATATTTTATTGCCATAACATATTTTATTGCAAATGGAAACAAGTTCATAAGTTTAGTAGCCCAGATAAGATGCTTTATTATGAAACTGTAATCCCTATAACATTTTTACTTCAAGCAAAGTTATTAATAATTACCATTACAGGTCAAACTTGTTATTATATGACGCTCAGGGTCAAAAGAAGAAATTAAAATATAAGTGGGATCATGTTCAAATTTCTTTTGAAAAACCTCGTGATCATATAATCTGCTAGGGATGCAAATAATGGCTTTTCTAAGAGCATGTATTTAGGATGTTAAAAGAGAGGTCACCTTAAATTTTAAAAATGAGCTTTGCTGCCATTGCTATATAAGTGGAATCACATTATAACAAATCACATTATAATGGGTTTTACCTGTATTTACTTTGTTGTTACTATAATATGTTGAACAAATATAGAGCAATATATAATATCATGCAGTAGCCTGATAATGTGTATGTAGTTGTCCAGCTCTCAGTAAGGCCTAAGCCTCCAGAATCAAGACTTTTCAAGTTCTTTTCCTTCATAAACTCATATAGACACTCTCTTGTAGTAAACTGAAAATGACCCCTCTACGGTTTCAGAATATTCAAAGTGTAGGAGAGTACAGCAGTTAAGCATTCACAATGCACCAGTGTAGTATGGGGTTCACTAACTTGGTCATACCTGTACTAAGGTGGTTTCTTACAGGTTATCAGGTATCCTCCACCTAAAATACAACCACTTCAATATGGGATCATTCAATCAAGTTTAAGAACTTATCTGAGCTTCATGTACCTTTTTAAAATGCCCTCCACCCAAGTAGGTTATGGAGAACATAAATATTACTGTGTCCATCTATCTTTCCATAAACAATTTAATTTCCAGTACATGACTCACTGACTATTAAAGAGGTCTCTTTGAAACTTGATACACGTCAGAATTGTGATCCAGATATGCCATTTGCCATTGACAATTTTTCATTGTCAATATTTTCATGACTTGGTCTATTTTTCCATCCACCCACCAATACTTTCATTTATTGGAGCATAGCTCAAACTGTTTAAGGTATTTCTAAGACTTGTTAACATGTTGGACTCGTGGTCCAGAAGTGCCACTTTTGACAATTCTAAGACTTGTTAACATGTTGGACTCGTGGTCCAGAAGTGCCACTTTTGACAATTCTGCATATTTAATGCATTTCTAGTTTTAACCACTTTTTTGGTCATTTATTCATGTGTTGTACACACTGTAGAATAAAACTAAAACCATTCAAGGTATCTAAATTAAACTCTGTACACATACTGTACATGTGGTTCAGATATGTCTTTTGCTATTCATTATTCTTTAGTTTCAATATCTTATATTTTTGTCCTTTTCCTCTCTATCTATTATGCACGCTTTCATCAAAATTTTGGTAATAAATCACAGTCTAGTACCAGTTCTTTGTACTACAAGCATAAAATGCAGTGTCCATTACCAGTGATACAAGTATAAACCACACAAACATGGCTCAGCAACTTTATCATTATTTCGATGTTTGCTACACTGATTACTCCTAAGAAGATGCATAGAACCTTATCTGACATCGTATTATATCAGGGCAAATCTGGGTCCATGTTATATGCAGTTGGACTCAATTTATAAGAATGTAAAAACTACTTCTTAATGAGTAATTGAAATAATCTCCATTTTCTGACATCTCTTTTCTTCAAACAGGATTATCAGCAAGATGATGATGAAATGTTGCAAGCCGCTATAAGAGCATCCCTAGATCAATGCTAATTATATGCTTGGTTCTGTTATCAAAACAAGTTAGTGGTACAGAGAACAGAATTTATTTATTGAGACACATTAGTGGAAAAGAAGACACAGCAGTCACATTTTTAATAGTAATAATGGTGAAGGCAGTGGCATCATTGTTAAGTTTTGTAATGTTTTTCATTCACTTCATTATAAAGACCAAGGTCAAAAAAATGTATTGATCTTATCACCAACTATCCTGCTCTGATCTATTCAAACATTAAAATTAAAACATTTATGCTTTCAATTTTTTATTTTTAAAAATTTGAAGAGTGAGAATAAAATCAAAAAATGTGTACAGTGGAGCAAAAATAATGTGAAAGTAGTTACATTGGTTGCAGTGAAAACTGTCTGGGTGCACATGTTCCCTTAGTCAGGATTATGACAAATAACAGCCATTGAGAGTGATCATGGAATGATTTATGCATGGCCATCATCATGATCGATAAGTGCTCCATTAGTATCAGTTATAAACAATTTACAGTTGCGGAGAGTTCATTTAACTCCAGGTCATGGATAGTAACTGTCTGTCAGTGAACTGCTGACAAAGCAAGTCACAATTTACTTAATTACATTTGGACTGGTACTGTTTGGACCCAAGTTGATAGAATACTTAACTATGTGTAGTTTTGTGTACATGAACTGTTGTTTGGGTAGTTACTTGGATGAGTGGAATTCCAGTCTGTGTGTTGTCTTCTGTACATGTGGTGTTGTTTTTATTATTGGACATTAGTATATAGGGTATCTGTGTGTTGTTTTCATTACACTTGTAGGACATTAACATGTAGTTTTCAGTACATATACAACTGTTGTATATGAGTAAGTAGGATACTTATGTAAGTGTATTTTTCAGTAAATGTACCTTGGTGGTTTGACATGTGCATGTGTGATACCTATGACTATAGTTTTCAATATTTGTACAGATATAAATGACTGGTTCATCAAGACAATTGAAATAACCTGTGTAAGTTTATTTTTCTGTACATGTACCTTGGTGGTTTGACATGTGCATGTGTGATACCTATGACTATAGTTTTCAATATTTGTACAGATATAAATGACTGGTTCATCAAGACAATAGAAATAACCTGTGTAAGTTTATTTTTCTGTACATGTACCTTGGTGGTTTGACATGTGCATGTGTGATACCTATGACTATAGTTTTCAATATTTGTACAGATATAAATGACTGGTTCATCAAGACAGTTAGAAAATCTAAGTAGTTTTCAGTACATGTATGGTTGTATGGTTGTTCAAGAGCATGTGGAATACTTTTCTGGAGTAGTTTTCAGTGCATGTACAGTTGTTTGACATGAGCAAGTGAATTGCCATCTTTGTTTAGTTTCTAATACATGTACAGTTGAACATGAGTAAGTGGGATATGTCTATACATGTAGTTTGCAATAAATGTACGGTTGCAGATATTTATAACTTGACCATCAGTTTTGTATTCATTTCATTCAATTTTCACATATGCTTAAAGCAATGCATGTTGTTAGGATTTTAGTTTCAGAAATTATTATATAAACGAATGGAGAATATTCTCTGATTTTCATGGGGAAATCAATTAATGGGACAAAACTATCCTTGGTCCAATGTCTTTCCTGCGTAACAGGTGAGACTGATTCTTGTCTTGATTTACATTTATTTCTTTTCTCACACAAAATTAAATAGAAATTTATACTCTTGAGTATGAAGATAAAACAGTTTGTGCAGCTGACCATGGTTTGAGAGACAGACACATATTAATATGAAGTTACATTTTAAAAGAAATTTCCACATGTTTTAGTCAAATGCAGTTATTTGCAATACAGTGATATATACAATTAAAGTTAATTTCATAAAGTCAGTAATTTCACAAATTGACCCTTACCAGTACTAAACTTACATAATGTGAATGGTCACAAAATCATATATAATGTTGCAGTAAACTTGATTCACAAATTTTGTGATGGGGATGATCATACTAAAAATAGCCAGGTTTTAATTTAGTAGCCACCAGGATTTGTGTGTAAAAATAGGGATCTGTGCATAATCTTCAGTATCTTTTCAGTGTTACTCACTATTTGATATTCCATGTTATTCAGAACAAAGCAACTACACTTGTGTCCACGTCAAATGTGGCTCCCCAGCAGAGTCATACCAAAGACTTACAAAAATGGTACTAACAGTTGCCTCGCTTGGTGCTCATACATCAAGAGGCAAGTGTTGTCACGCTACATGTCTGCAGTCTTTTTTTTTAAAGCTACGTTAAAAATCCAAATTACACACACATACAAACTGCACTTTTTATGTCAATCTACTAATGATATCTATTCCAATGATATATATTTTTGACCTATTAGTAATTTGCTTAACGTTTTTGTCTTTAATATATTATAATCTAAAACTCACTATGATTTATTGAGACTATAATATTGTTATTTACAGTTATCATCTTTTATTATTTTCACTTATTTTGCATATCATGCATTCTGTGTGTCATTTTAATGGATGTGCATTTATTCAAATATTTTTTTCTTACAAACCAAATGGGATACAAATTGCCAAATGTAACAAGATAACTGGGTGGGATTTTTTTGATTCACAAGAGAACACTTTTGACAATGTTATTAATACAATGTTTAATAATGAATGACTTGAATGAGCAATTAAATTATGAATATGTGCGTCTATATTTTATCCAAGTAACATAATAATGCACAGATGTAATGAAGAAAAATACAAACAAATTAATCTACACAAGACAAACAAAAGGCGTGAATGATTCACAGTGACTAAAGAATGGAAAGATGGATGTAGTTTATTCAGCTAGCAAACAGTGTAGAATTTTACTCGTGTAGTAAAATTAATTCACTCCTAGTGAAATTATGCAAATGAAAAAGGACATATGTAACTTATCTTTACAGTCCCTAAAGATACAATGGGTTTTATGAACCCCAAAATTAGCCCACAGCTACAATATTACATGCAAGGATAAACATTCTGTTGTCAGAACACTTTATTTCAGCTCCATGGCTGCTAATGTTCAGCTTCACAGCTGCTACATCAATTCCTGTGGTTGGCTTTACAGCTTGCGCCGTGTAGACCTCAATTCCTCCAATACTTAAAATGCTTGGTGGGGCCCTCTAGTCACTCTGAACACTCCAGATACTGGACAGCTGAAAACATATTTAATACAGTAATACAGTGTACTATATATATATATATATATATATATATATATAATGTCACAGGCATAAAATGTAAAACGTTATACATGGTAAATTATACAGAAATTATTAGTCACAATAATTACAAAACAACAAGTTCATAAATAAATAAACCTAACCTTGCTTGATAAGAATCCAACTGTACTAAAACATTTCTTAAAAATTTAGCTTATATTAATAATATAAATCCTTTGCTAGGTCGTAAACCAGAATATAAACGTGTGCATTATTCTGCATAAACCAAAGCTACAAATCGTGCAAAAATTGATGTGATAGTACAATAGTATTATCCTATAAATGAGAAATTATTTAAAGTTGCATACCTCTATAGCTGGAGATGTGAGTCCTTATTGTAGACCGCCTACTGACAAGATTTTTCATAATGTAAAGAGCTTTACATGTGTTTTGGTATTTATACACAGGTATTATCTGTGCATCGAAAGACGAAGGCATTTGGTTCATCGTATCAAAAGCACTTTGCACATGCGGCATGGGATGAACCGAACTCACTATTTTGAAATATGACACATTATACATTATTCACCCTCGAGTATTGTTGTACGCCAAAAACGAAACTATAGTACACTAATTTAATAAATAAATAAAAAAGGTTTATACAATACTGTGACACCAGATTTGCATGTTCAAACATGTTTATAGCTGTAAAGATATGTTTAGGATGGAAACCATTCTCGTTATTTTTACAAATGACAATAGTATTTTAACAGTATCCGTAATTTTGAATAAGTACATATTGATGCATCCTTAACTCTTAATAAATAAATACATGTGTAGATATTTAATTTAAATTTAATATTTTTATTTCAGTATAAAATTTTATTTTATAATAAACAAAACAATATTTGAAGCATGTCTTGCCTTTACTTTAGGATAATTTGTGAAAGAACCTTCAAAAACTCTGCATTCTTTGGAAAAATTGATAATCAGTGATAATTGAGGATCAGTTTTGCCCACCATAATAATTTAGTTTATTAAAAATTGTGATATTGGGCTTTCATCTTATTTAGACTCTTTTTAAGGTATTATGTACATGCAAATTCTGTGATATCTGTAGTGCAACAATGTCATAAGAAGTGTAACAGAAGACAATTTTTAATGTACATTTCTTTCGAATTGCTTAAGGATTTTAGCACTTTTGTTTTGCACTTCCTGAGAATTAAACTTTTTATTTATCACATGTGTGTGTGTGTTCCTTTTATCAGAGTAAATAGGATATATTAAATTGGACTGTTTGTTTGCCAGTCCATCTATCTGTCCTTGTGCAATTTAAAGCTCTACTGCTTGAAGGTTAAATAATCTGTGGAATGGCCAGACGTGTAAGAAAAAATTTGATACCACTACTCATCCGTATCTTCTGGAGGTATTTGACACAAATCTTTACTCACATATTTATTCCAGAACCAAGGTGGTCTTAAATGAAAATGAGCTGTTTGACAATCAATATGGCCACCATGGCAGCCATGTTGAAATCCTATTTCTTCTGCATAGGGTTGTCACTAAAATATATCTTATCAGAGTGAAACCCTACAAGTAACACTGTAACACAAATTTGGATACAATACAGTTGTAGCAGTAGCAGGGGCGAATCAGACAACTTTTTAGATGCATCAATTTAGCAAACCAAGGCTTTTTCAAAATCGTAAAAAAAAGTGTCAATTTGGCAAATTAAGACTAATTTTTAAATATTTTATAGATGCTCACAGGCAAAAAAAAGATGCCACAATTGTTGTCCCCTCTCTCTACTCCCCCCCCCCCCCCAACTGCTGCTATGGTTTAAAAAAAAAAAATTTAACCGAATATTTGATCAAGTCCGATACGATATCTTGATCTAGGATCATGCAAATTTATCATTACAAATCCATGCGGGATTGACTGAGCATGACTAAAGAAATTTCTAAAGAGATTATATATAATCCATATCACCGCCGCACCAAGTCGGGTGAATATTTCGTAGCGTATGTGTATCGACTCCATTGAATACAGCAAGAATATTACAGTTATCTCTAATCACTTTTGGTATTTGAGTGTATCGTTGAGTGAAAAATATCACGTCAGTGTTTTTATGTCTGCCTCAGGAAAATATCCTAGCAGGATTCTTTAGATTATCTAACATCACATCATCATATACGACTAAATTGTTAATACTTCCATCAATATCATCAATGCTTGGTGCTTCTTCGATATCAGTTATAAATTCAATAATACCCTTGCCGGTGAATTCTGCTGCCTTTTCGTTGTAATCCTTTAACACTTCGCAGCATCGTTGATCATCTACACTCGGGGCTATTAAATACAACTTATCCCATTTCATTCATCTCGTTATTAAATTAAATAACAACTGTGTTTTGCCACTTCCAGATGGTCCGATTATAATCATCCGAATAGAATTCGGCAACATCGCATGGTGTTTAATAGGTTTCCATCGTCGGGTAGCTGAATAATCAATTACATTCATGTTGTTATAAATATATTATGGATCTATATTATGTGAAATGTAAGAAGCGTACTGGCACAAACAACTTGACAACGATTACAACTAAAAATAACAGACCAGCACTTTCTGGTAAGTGTGTATAATGTAGTACTAAAAAATTTAGATTTGTTTCTATGAAATCTGCAGGAAATGCTAGCATTTCTGATGATTTAAAAAAAACGAGGAGGTGATATTGCAGCCAAGTTAGTAAAATTACCAGGAACACTATGGGCAAAATATCCCAGAGAAAAACACATTCCAGGGTATAATTATTGTGGACCCGGGACCAGACTCGATATCAGACTCGATGATCAAAACCAACCCCGACCCCGACCCGGTGAAAACCCAATAAACGCCATTGATAAGGTGTGTCATGCTCATGATGCTGCTTATAAAAGCAGTAATCTGCAACACAGACATATCGCAGATGTGAAATTAATTCATGCGTTGAATTCTATCACTGATAAATCTTTCAAAGAAAAATTGGTTTCATTTTTGATAAAATCGGCTATGAAAGGAAAATGAATGATGGGTGCTGGTAATTAATAACAACATGGAATCTATTTATTATTCTCCATGCCAGGAAGAGAAACTGTTGATGCCATATACATCTTGCAACAGATGCAAGAAAAACATATCGCAGTTAACAAGCCCTTATACATGGCCTTCATAGATCTTGAGAAGGCGTTCGACCGAGTTCCATGGAATGTCATATGGTGGGCGATGCGTAAATTAGGCGTTGAAGAATGGCTTGTTAAAACTGTACAGTCCATGTACTCTAATGCTAGAAGCCGTGTTCGTGTTGGTGATGGCTACAGTGACGAGTTCAGTGTCAATGTTGGTGTTCATCAAGGATCGGTATTGAGCCCGTTATTGTTTATCGTTGTTCTGGAAGCGCTGTCAATTCACTTTCGAACAAGCTGCCCATAAGAACTCATGTATGCTGATGATCTAGCGGTCGTTGACTCCACAATCGAGGCTCTGGTTGAACGTGTGACAGAATGGAAGAAGGGCATGGAAGAAAAAAGTCTCAGGGTCAACATGGGTAAATCCATGGTATTGATTTCTAGCCTGAATAGGGAAACAATGAAAAGCACAGGAAAGTACCCATGTGCCGTCTGCCTAAAAGGCGCAGGTAGAAACTCAATCTTTTGCATCAGCTGTTCACGTTGGGTTCACAAGAAATGTAGTGGAATCAATGGACCTCTCAAACCTGATCCAAGCTACAAGTGTCCCAGATGTAGTGGACTCGCTCGACCTATTGATGGAAGGCCTGTGACAGAAGTATCTGTAGGTGATGAAAAGCTGGATGTCGTAGCCGACGTCTGTTATCTAGGAGACACCATATCGGCCGGAGGAGGATGTGAACTGGGATCAACAACGCGTTGCAAGTCTGCTTGGAATAAGTTTAGAGAGCTTCTCCCAATCCTGACGAATAGGCATTTGACGCACATTACAAGGGGTCGTCTTTACTCAACTTACATCAGACCTGTGCTGTCACTGCTACAACTCTCAGGAAGATACATCACAATGATAAAGCCATGATACGATGGATCTGCCATGTAAATCCCGAGGCGAATGTCCCATTTTAGTCTCTCCTCACCCAGCTCAACATCAGAAAAATTTCTGACATTATCCAATCAAATAGGATGCGATGGCTGGGCCATGTTGAGCGTAGTAAAGGGTGGATATCCAAGGTCCGTTCCTTCAAAGTTACTGGAAGTCGAGCTCCAGGCAGACCTAAGCTAACATGGGAAGAATTGACAAAAAGAGACAGAAAGACGTTGGGGCTGAGCGGAATCAATCCACAGGACCGTAGAGCCTGGAAGAAAGCTTTGAATACTCTCATGACGAAACAGACAGGCCTACCCTCGTTAGAGGATTAATACAAGGCCTGGATAATCAAAATGGATGATGATGATGAGGAGGAGGAGGAGGATACTGGAGGGGCAAAGCAGCAATCAGTAAAAGGTGAAAATACCACTGCAGCGGATTGGTTATCCAAACAGGCAATATGGCAAATTTATCTACCACCTCCTAAACAAATTAACTACTCGCATTTTGATGTCAGCGCCGTTAATGAAGTTTATCAGGCTGATATATTATTTATGCCGCATGATGGTTTTCACAAGTACGCTCTAACTGTAGTTGATGTTGCGAGTCGATACAAACAAGCAGAGCCGCTAAAAACCAAATCATTAACTAAAGTTGCTTCTGCGTTTGAAAGGATTTATCGAAGGGGTCCTCTACACTGGCCAAATCTATTTAGTATTTACAAGTTGATCCTGGCAAGGAATTTCAGGGTGCAGTGTTATCAACAATGAAGGATCATAATGTCATTATCAGACGAGGACTTACTGCATTACACCGCGATCAGGCATTTGTTAAACGATTTAATCGGACACTTGCTGAGCGGTTATTTGGATATCAATACGCGAAGGAATTTATTCAGGATAAACGATCTCGTGAATGGGTCAAGAGATTACCAGGCGTAATTACCGCGCTAAATAATGAGATTACTCGAACAATTAATATGAAACCTAACAACGCGATTTAAAAAAAGGAAATATCTGTAAAACCGCAAAATGATTTTTCAAAACAACCAATACTCGGCAATGTCACTGTTAGATATTTATATGAACCAGGAGAGCTCGAAGGTGGTAAAAAAAGGGCTACTGATCCTATTTGGAGTGTTATTGCACATAACATATCTAGTATAACACGATCTACGGGTAGACCAGCAATCTACAGGTTGGATTCAACTGCTCCTCAGTGGGGATTTACTTGGGAACAACTACAAGTGATACCCGAGGATACTCAATTACCACCGCATGGTCTTAACTAGCACCTCTTCGTCTGTTGCACTCAAGACAAGTCAGCTTCACATTATCTCTGTTTTGACCAATACTACTATCTTTTCTGTTTTCGGTAATTTGGCGAGGATCTTTATCCGACCAACACCAATTCATTATACAATTGCAACTCGTGCAGTGATTATTCTGTTGTTGTTTCAGTGTAATTATTAATTCAGCATCAATGTCAAATTCTCTATTATTTTTTTTATCCTGTTGTTTATAACCAGTTTTTTTTCTGATTATATCTTCGCTGACAATATCACTTATTGTTGTGTCATTAGCATCTAAAACAACTCTTCGAAGTTGATTTATTCTTCGTACTCTAGACACTGCAAGATAAATTAAATTCGACCACTCGATGTGATTATCTATGATCCAAACAATTGTATCGGATATAGTTAATCCCTGTGAAGAATGTATCGTCGCTGCGTAACCTAGCGTCCATGGGGATTTATCAGCGCGTAATGCATCTTCGACGACATTGATATCAACCAGCACAATATCATTTAACACGAGAATTTGCTTTTCACTTTGTTCAGGAATATCAACTTCGATATTTTGTTTTCGTGTATCCTTGGGTCTATAATACAACGGCGTTGGAAGCGTTGCAAATTTTTCTTTATGTAATTCAAATAACTTCATCTGAAGTGTGTCTCTGACTATTTTTCTACTTGCTACTATCAAATCGGTTGGTCTCCACGCTTCCTAGAAATCATTTAATGGGGTTTCCGAAATTATTTCACGTGCTATTTCACATTGGATTCTATCCGGTTGTAATCTAATTAGTTTTTTGAACTCGCGTAATTGTTCATCAAGTGCTCTATGATCAGTATTTATTTCTTCATAATAGTCTACAAAATTCTTCAGCCAATCATGTGGGGATAAACCAATAAATGGTGGTGGTTGGCCATGATCGCCACACATTATCAGTAACAGCCAATCAAGAAATCTTTGTAATAATCTAACGATACTGTGCATATATCATCCAAAATAATGACTTCAGGAATATATTTTTCACCCATTCGATCACGAGTCCATTCGTCGCCTTTCCATCGAAAAAAACTATGATAAGTGCAAGCATTAATTCCTCGCTGTTTCATCTCTCTTGCATGTATGTGGGTCGGTGTTAGCACAATCATATTTGATTTGGAAACGCTAGCGTTTTTACGAAATAATTTATTCGCACGAGTCGTCTTTCCTGACCCACCACAACCGTTTAGGTAGCTGGTTTTATATCTACATATTGGATCAGATATCGACGGTGCATTAGATAGATCAAATAATTTTTTCTCAGAGAATTCCGGAGAGAACTCCACGGGTATATATTTTATTATTCGTTCCCGTGGGAATATTGTCACTGCAGATGTCCACGCGTGTTCGTTATGATCAATAATTTTGATTGGAGCTCCTCTCGATTTATATTTCGGTTCGTATAGTATCTCACTTGTTATCTTCACTACTGATATTTGGAATTTTCGTATTCGTTCTAACTCTGTCAAATTTTGAATTGTCGCCCCGTGCTCCTTCACTGTTAGTCCCCATTCGTTTATTTCTTTGCGTCTTAGATCGGTCAGTTTGTTTCCACGCAGCGCATTTGTGAAGTGTTCTATTATTCGTTCTGCTACACAATTCAACGATGATAGTTTCATGGGTTTTAGTTTTTCAATACTCGGTTTATCATTTAACGGATATATCCCATAAACAACTGCTGTTACAGGATAAGATCTCTCGTAGTATGGTTTGTCAATTCCAGTCAGAATTCCTGGTTTGGAATCTTGACTCACAGTGACAGTTCTTGTATCCTTCAAGATTGGGGTTCGAATTTATCTCTGATAATCCAATCTCCCGTGTCTGAACGAATAATGAATTTTACTCTAAAAAAATACTTTTTTCGCCCAAAATGTGATATTATTACTGCTGCGTTTTCGTCGTTCATGGTAGCATCAATGCTACCATCAATTCGAAATGTTGACCAACAGTGAGATGCTCCATCACGCTTGAATTCATTAAAACAATCACGGATTTTAACCAACATAGTTCTATCACTTATTAGACTTTTTGGTGTATCAGAGACTCTATCGAGATTGAATTTAGCATTTTTCCAGGGCTTAATTTTCGATAATCTCTCGAACTCCTTAAAACAAGTAATTAAATAGAGAATTTATTATATAATGAATCATTGCAAATGGCTTATGATTGGATCAGTAACCCCGTGTAACAAATCATGCAGAAAGGAGTTCTGTGGGTATCATATGCAAAGCGTTCGCAACGGAAGCCTTGTCTCAATTCCATGTATAAGATGTGGGGTAGGGGTGCGAGGAAAATTGCAGTTATGCCTCGGTTGTGGTGGTAAGAGATACAGAGAGTTGAAGCCCTACTATGATAAACGAATCAAAAACTCAATTAATGACTCTACCTTTGACTGTGTCAGCGTCCTTGACTCTGTCAAGGACAGGACGCTGACACAGTCAAGGACAGAGCTGTAAGAACACCCCAAGACTACATTGATAGATTTCCAAGTAATATCATACTTCAACCAAATAATGAATTAGACAAACAATATTATATTATATAAATGAACCAAGAATTCAGACCACACCCTGTGATTGCAAACTATGAGGCATCCAGTGATGGTACTGTCAGACACCGTAGATTGAAGAAGCCAGTTGGTTTTATAAATAATCGAGGGTATTTGATGTTTACTGCTGCGAAGAAGAATTATTATTGCCACAGATTCGTCTTCGAGGTGTTTAATGGAATAATCAGGGATGGTTTTGTTATCGATCATATTGATTCCGATCCTAAGAACAATTCTTTATCAAATCTACAGGCTATTTCACAAGTGAGAATTTAAAACGAGGAAAGACTGGGAAATACTCGAAAAAAGCGAGACCTATAAAATCATTTAATACAACAACTAACGAGGAAATAGTATTCCAATCAATATCTGAAGCCGGTAGGTATTTCGATATTTGTGCGCCTTCAATACAATTTGTTGCAGAACGAGAACACAATTCGGCTTTTTCAAATCGTTTTAAAAACAGCATTAAGTTTACATATGCTTGAATTCCATTTTGTATTATTTGTTATAACACCAAGGGATATAACTCGCCCGGGTATATGTTTCTATGAAAGAGTTACAGATCTCAATAGGTTTTACTTTAAAACACTGTGTCATCTGAACTCCGATTGGCTGTTATAATTGTCATAATTCTCAGCGGAGATAATCAATTATCTGTTTTTGTAAGAAAACGAATTAAATACGCAGTGTTTACAAACAGCTGTATTCTTTTTTTGTGTGTTTTTTTTTAAGTATTCGGTCTTGCTTAAATGCTGTTAATAATCATTATTAAACACATGAAAGATATAGCTATTACACACCTTTGTGTTCGGCTTTCATGTATAACCAGCTAATATACTATATCATCTGTTATATTATTGGGCTTTAGCGTCGAAAATCATACGTGAACTAATCATACAACCCACACACTATCCACGATGTGTGGATACTTTTTGTATCCGTACAACCTGGGATTGTATCTGGGTTGTATGAATTGGTCACGTATGAATATAGACCCGCCCATCATCCATCCATCATTCATTTTATCCATCCCATCATTCATCATTCATTTCATCCATCATCAATTCATTGTAAATACCACACCATTGACATCATTCATTAAGATATGTAAGACGCCCATTCCCCTAAGCATATCTTCCTTGGTTTCTAACTCGTCAAATAACGGGTAAGGTCCCTTATGGGGGGAATATGCTTTGTGGTATATGATTATGGACGTCGAAATAAACAGTAACGTGGATTTAGCTTTCCATCACATTTGGGTAACCCCATAGGGTAATTCAGACTGAATTATCGGCCAAAAGAAACTGTCATAGGGTCACATCTCAAAGAGAGAGAGAATAAAAATATTCATTGTATATAACCATCTACCATTCATTGTATATACCATAAACAACAGAAAAAATACTCACTGTATATAACCATCTACATAACCATCTACCATCCATTGTATATACCATAAACAACATAAAAAATACTCTCAAAGAAAGAACCCTATGAAAGACACAAAGGCCTAATAAGGGACCCAATGAATGAATAACCGCTCATCGCGATTACTGTTTTTTTTATAAAAAAATATATCAATGTATTTTTGTATTAGAAATATATTATATAATTATATATGAACTCTGAAGATATTGATGAGATTATAAATGAATTATCAAATCTAAAATCTCTAAAAATACAATTGTCAGATGGTTTAAATTGTGGTAGAATCCTCTCTGATTATCAAGATATTAATTTTGCTTCTATATGTAATAAATATATATTACCAAAATAGTATGCATTCATAAAAAGAATCCAGATTTCCATCCGCGACTCTCTTATATTATGTAACGATATTAGTGTGTTTGTCCCGTTATTTACCATCGTAGAAAGGGTTAGAAGAGAACTAGGCCAACAATATTAGATGAAAAGGCAGGTCAATGCAAAAATTAGAAATATATAAGCGTTAATAAATGAACATGAAAAAAAACCGCTGGATGACGACCAAGTGATTGCATGAATTTCTTTGTTTTCCTTACACCCGGTTGTATAATTAACGATTTGACATGTATAGCGCGTTAGTAAAATTCTCGCTATAAATACTTGACTGCATGTGAACAGATGTTGCAAATACAATGGAAAAGGTATAACTGTAAAGATAATCAATACCGGCTTTGATCAATAAACACGTTGCTATGAGGAAGTAAATTGCCTATAGTGAAACTGAAAAATATTTTAGTGAGTGGGTTTTTTTTGTTGTCATTTTTGGGTAATTTTTCATTGATGCTTATCTTTTTTTTGCCTATCTGAGTCGGGTTAAAACGTAGAAATCATTTTATGATCATAAAAACACTATATCGTACATGAAAATCCGAAGGATTTCAATTGGAAATTACTTTACTGTTTCAATAATGGTACACGAAGCATTAACCACTCGATTAGCGAAGGCAAGATTAGCGTCAATTAGAAAGTATATTCCCGTACGGAATTCCGTACGGGAAAAACTTCAAGCTAGGCAGAATCATCAGACTGGCTTTTCTGTGAGATCTGAAGAGTTATTTCGACCAATTACCAAGGTAACGAAAGGGGTAATATCGGCCACTGAGCGTGCTATATACGGAGATATCCCTGAAGAAGAGAAAGAGAAAAAGACGCCTCTTCTTACTACACTTGAAAAAATAGCAAAGGAAACTGAACAAACACAACAGTCTTTAAAAACACTTCCTGGTGATATAGCAGTCGCACAACGACAACGAAAACAAGAACGACTTCAACGAGAACTTCAAGAACGATTTAAACGACTAGGTGATATTAGATCCCCACCACCTGAACTCCAAGCACCACTTGCAGAAGAAGAAGAAAGTGAACTACCAGGTGATATTGATATTATCCCACCACAACCTGAATTTCAACAAGAAGAACAAAAGGGTAAAACAGAACGAAGAGATATTGACCCTTAAAAGATATTTAAAAGTGATGTGATAGATGATATTAAAAGTAAGACTGATATAAAGTTTGCTCAATTTATCGTTGATTCATTTTCAAAGGGTCAACGAAAACAATATATGAATGAAGGATATGAAGACGCTATAACTAATAAGAAGACTTGGAGAACAAAATTATATTCTGTAAAAATCGGCAAGTCTCAACTACCACCCAACGATGAAGGATTTAAGAGACTTGAAAAGTTGATATCTCAAATAGAAAAACCACCGATACCAGTTCCACCCCTTATATCCCAACCCCTCCAGGAAATATCAGAAGCTAATTCTGAAAAAAGGTGCAACTGGTAAAAAAGAAGATGGATATCAAAAGGCTTTTTCAGTTAGTGGTTTAGTTAGTTGTCCTGGTAATGTTCTTGGTGATATAGCACGATTAGACGTACTCATCGGAGGAAAACGAGCTGGAAATAACTCACCGGAAATAATTAATGAAGCAGCTGATATCTGCATGCGGTTATTTCAAGGTGGCAGCATGAACTTTGCAACATATCGAGATTTCATTGACGAGTTAGTGGAAAATCCTACGGATTTTCACCATGGTTATCATGGTTATCACAGTTTTTAATCACCACATTAGATAAATATCATATAAATAAGAATGATCATACACTACAACCATGATAAACCAATCAGCGTCTATGTAGTAAACTCACGATTTCCAGTTTATAGAGCGTACATGGTGATGGTCTCGGTGATACAATTGCAGAGTTTTTTGCAAGAATGGCTCCAAAAGTAGCGCCGCTAGCAAAACAGTTATCGATAAAAGCCATTGATGTTATTCGCGATAAGGGTATTAGCGCTGTTGGATATGCTGCCGGAAAAGCGTTTTCGGCCGCTCGGGATAAACTAATAGCGCTAGTTCGGCGGCGAAGGAAACCAGGACCACTACCATCTACAGCAGAGATGCCTGCGCGGGTTAGTAAAATAATAAATAACGCAGTATATCAGAAACTAGCGTCGCTGGTGACCAACGACCAAAGCAACATCGCAAATATGATAGCGGGACGTGGCTAAAAAAACACGGAGAGGTCGTCAACGATTACGACGATGATTTAGACCTTGATAAATCAAGGAGAATATATAATAAAATGTTCAAAAGGTCACCTGATCCAGCGTTTGATATGGTCGCCCCATTGCGCAAGGATGACTCTGTACATGATTATCAATACTATGCCTATCACGCAATACAACCAAATAGTCGAACAAGAATTGAACTTCAACTTCATGATACCGGTAAATACTTTTTGCCTTGTGAAGCGTTTATCGAAGTAGAAGGAGAAATTGTGCGAAGAGATGACGCAAATACACCATACGCAGATGATATTCAAGTCGGTTTTGTCAATAATGGTATCATGGCGTTTCTTGAAAGTGCAAAATATCTGATTGATGAAAAAGAAAAGAAATTGAGTCGATTGATCGTGATGTTGATGTGGCCAAAATAATAATCGGGCTAGCAAGATATTCCGACGATTATACAAGATCGGCAGGCCCTTCTATGATGTTTGCAAAGGATGGTAGGGATAAAGCTAGAAAAATCCATTTATTTTCAGACAACCAAGGAATCGTGCTGCTGATCCTGCTAATAATGATGAAGTCGAGGATATGATTATAAACCATGAGCCTGATTTCAACTTAGGAGCTGCAACACGTATGTCAATGTTGAGTGGGGTGCGTAGATAATTTTCATGCGCAATTCCACTGCATCATATATTTGGATTCTGCAGATATGTTCGAAAAGTTATTTATGGAGCAAAGCATGCAGTAGCACTCGTGCGAAAGGGTACTGACGATGACGCAATTTGGACGATTCCAGCAGGTCCAGCACATCCAGATACTGATCCCGGTAAAGTCAATTTAACAAAACTATCACTGTGGATGCCAGTGTTAACTCCATCAATCATCGCAGAAGAACGATTACTATCATTTATGGACCAAGGAGGAAAATCACTGATAAGTTGGCTAACAACGACTACAGATGTTAAGCAGTCAGCTGTTAATGGGTTATTTATATGGAATCTAGCATCACAACAAGGCGTTTCAGCCCCACGTCATATATTTATTGCGTTACAGAATAATACGCGAGTTGGTTCACAATTACTCAGCCATATGATATTTGATCAACTTGGTATTAGTGACGTCTCACTGAGAATAAACGTCCAGCAAGAACCATCCGAGGATATACAACTTAATTACGGTGAAAACCATATTACCCGCGTGTATCACAGGTTGTTGTCATATATGGCGCGTGATCAAAATGTTGATACTGGTTTACAAATATCACAGTTGGATTTTAAGAATTTATATCCGATCTACTACTTTTCGTTGGAACATCTTGATTTAACAAGACAGTCAGTCGTTGATATACACTTTAGAGCTAATGTAAACCGAGTTATTATAGGTGTTGATGGTATTGCCGATTATAGAGCGGTTGCTGTCATTCTCAGCGAAAAATCAATGCTACTCGAAGGCGTTGGTGGAAGAATGAGTGGTAGATGCACCAGTGGAAAATATGTAACAATTAGATCAATCTGTTATTGTATAATGCCATATGATGTTATTAGTGTTACGCTAACTCCAAATCAAATTAAGAAACTACAATCATCAGCAACTGAAAAATGCGGAACTACAATTACGTTGAAACCTAATCAGATGACCGGCGGGGCGAATACATTATCGTTGAAACCTAATCAAACAAAACGTTTCAATGACGCGTCTAAAAATAAAAAAGGAATTCGAATTAAACTTTCTGCGCCTGCAATCGACAATATAAAAAAAGACCGGCGGTATATTTCCATTGTTAGCTGCGTTACCAGCGTTGATTGCGGCAGCGGCACCAGCGGTGGCTAAAGCGGCGGCGTTAGGAGCCGTTGGTACCGCGGCAGGAATGGTACTAAAGAAAGCAACTGGGAAGGGATATAAAAAAAGAAGGGAAAGGGTCTAACCAGGAACCCCGTATTCATGGTACAGCGGAAGGGTCTAAGACTACCAGGAACCCCGTATTCATGGTACAGCGGAAAGGGTCTAAGACTACCAGGAACCCCGTATTCATGGTAAAGCGGAAAGGGTCTGAGAATCTCAGGAACGGTTTATTAACTCGGGAACCTTTGGTTGTGGAATCTTCGATTCCTATGTCCAATTTTGATTTACTTGATGCTGCTAAAAAAAACTATCGATTAAAAACTTCAGAGGTGTCTTTATGAAAGATCAGTTGCCGACACAACCAAACAGTGTTGAAACAGGTATCATTAATCTCGATAACAGCACCGGACCCGGAACCCACTGGGATGCATACACGATTGATCCACGTGCAATCATCTATTTCGACTCATATGGATTAGCGCCGCCGAAGGAATTTATGAGTTATATAAACCGCTTAAACACCCCTCACAAAGTAAGGCGTTGGTATTCTACGCTACCAACACAACAAATGAATGATCCACCAATATGCCGCAATGAAGTATTGAATGTCCTCGACGCTATTTCAACCTCTGGAAAACCACCACATGTTGTCGTAAATGAATACACTAGTAATCACTTTTTAGAGAGAGAGAGAGATTATATAAAATAACATGATTGATATTTGGGGGAGATCTTTATCAGCGCTGAAGAAACCAACCACAGAAATATCTGCAACTGGTGATATAAAAAGAATAATCGAAGATGAAATAGCTGAGACATTGAACTTAGCAAGTGTTGATCCCAATGAAATAGTTGTATTTCAAGATCGTCAGGGTAAATTGAAATCTAGTAATGTTTCCCTGGGTGATATTTTAGTTAAACAAAGCGGCGTAACCGAGAACACCGTTGCGTTATTTTCCGATCAGGGTAAACTCAAACCGGGTGTACCTATTTCAACTATCTTGGAACGAATTAACAATATTGATGAACCCGTACTAGAATTTTTTGGTAATCCTCCAATGGCCGGACCGAAGCTCAAAGACATATGAACTTTTATGTTAGAGTTTATAACACTTCAATCTAGATATGAAAATCACGTTGAAAAATTTACATCATTTCGTAAAAATATCATTGAGAAATGTTTTGCAACCACATTGGATAAAATTGACATAAAACTCCCGGATATTAAAAAATCCAACGATGAGATGAAAAACTTCATCGAGGCAATCAAAAATGATTTTCAGAGGATGATAACAATCATTGAAAAACAAAAATCCCTCATGCGAAAACCAACAACGTAGTATACACGATTCAATACGTATCATTTGCGTGGACACCTACAAACAACAAATTAGATATCACTGCAACCGTCAAAGGCATTTATCGATTAACACTAGTGACACCGACTCAATTTAATATATCATCGTCGAGTTCATCTGGGTCAACAATATGATATCAACGATAATCGACAAGGATACAACTGAACAGTTCACGATAACATCCACTGATACAAATTTGGTTAGGGTTTCAGTATCATGATATGTGGAATTCGTAGCGGATTTGAGTAAACAACTAACTTGAAATAATAAACTGATTTGGAAATAAAATGTCGTCATCAACGGTACCTTCGGTATCTCAATATCGCTATGATCAGTTCAGAGAATTTCAAATTAAACTCAAAACACTCACTGAGGAGTACCAAACAAAAAAAAAGAAATACCGACGAAGAATCACCGCAGTTGATGTTACCGTATATTCGGTGAGTGGTGTAATCACCGGAGCCGGAATTATACTCTCCTCGGTGACAATGATTGCCCCGATAGCTGTTCCAATTTGTATATCCGCAGCGACAACAATCGCGGGAATTATTTCAATTATAACAAAAAAATATCATCATGCAGCCAGCGTAAACTGCAAGATTACATAATTAAATTGCATGTTGTATCAACCGTGTACTCGCAATTGTCCTCGTTGATATCGTCATCACTCGATGATACATTTATATCAGATAGTGAGTTCTCAGCGATGGTAAGTATTTATGATTCCGCGATGTAAAAATTAGAAATACAACATGAATATAATAACAATGACAACACCGCAGGAATTATTTCAACGAATAGTGTAGAACACAAACCCAGTACAAACCAGCATGATCTCAATAACCTCAACGAATCCTGAATTCAGTGTGAATTTCCCTATTCCGATTTCCGTGAAGGAGATCGCGTTAGCAAAGTTACGAATGTATCACAGTTGGCCTAATATTAGGTCGGTAGCATTTGGCGGTCAACAACCGAATAATTCCTTCGATGGAACTCCAGACTGGAACGTTGT
The DNA here is from genome assembly GCA_029339505.1 of Unio delphinus. Lineage (NCBI taxonomy): Eukaryota > Metazoa > Mollusca > Bivalvia > Unionida > Unionidae > Unio > Unio delphinus. Next base: position 17,870,887 of record JAQISU010001238.1, read on the forward strand.
TTCGCTGCCATCTGGGTCATACCAAATCGAACAAATCAATGCTGAATTTCAGCGTAGAATAAAATCCATTACTGGAACAGAATCGAAAATCGCTATAACGGTCCACGAGCCGACACTATCATCTGCAATCGAGATAAACTCGCCTAGTTATGTCGTAGATATCTATCAGAGCTCAATCAGAACAATACTGGGATGGCCTGAAAATCCACCTCAGACATCTTATCAATTACCCGAACCTAAAAAGTCTGATTATGTGACAGATGAAAAATCATATCATGAAATCAACTCATCATATCGAGATGATTTGTATAGTATAAAAAATGCAAAATTAACCGATAGATTTATATTTACTGATAATAATACCATGCTATGGGATTTTATTTTTGAGGAAACCCTTGATTTATTCGTTACCATTGCATTTACGGTGAATTATGTCATTAGTTATTTTAATGAGATTAATCAATTGCATAAGACACAACTAGAACGACTACGACGGAGCTTTCAGGAGCATTTCTCTGATATAATAAAGCCACCTGATGAGATCATAAAATATGTTATTAAATCAATTTGTATCTGACATGGAATATATCAACAAACGAGTAATTCAGGCGATAATTAATGACAAGAACGGAGATAAACAAAAATGCCTAACCGGCAACAATATGACAGAAGCTGATTGAACCGATTTCAAGTTTCCTGGGTATATTGCAAATGAACTAAAAAATCTGTTAGTGATCTTATTCAAGAAAACTTTTCTCTGATACTCGCCAAATGGAAACCACAAACAACAATTCTCAAACATAATATTGACCCAGACGGCGGTGGTAGGCATATCGCTCCTCAAAATGTGAATATATCCTCGGTGATTGCATTGAATTTAGTATGTGATGTCATCGAAGGAAGCTATCAAATAAATCTCGAGTGATCAAATCAAGATCAGCAGGGATATATTTTATATTCATTTGCACCAAAAACTCCTCCAGGATTTCTAATTATCGAGGATCCAACTAATCCAGTCTATATGTGATGTCATAATAATTCATTAACGAGAATTAATTTCAGACTCACTGATCAGTCCAATAATCTAATTGATTTACAAGGTGAAGTTTTACAAATTAGTCTGTTAGTGAAATCGTAGCGATTTTCATCGTAGTGATTTTCATTGTTAACCCATAGCAGCAGAGGGGGTGAGTGCCAACAACCATGGCGTCTTCGAACAAGCGTTGGTTAGCCTCGTCGACGCTTTTTTTTTACGATTTCGAGGAAGCCTCAGTTTGCCAAATAGACGCCTCTACAAAGTTGGTCTGTTCACCCCCTCTGCTGCTCATTAAAATGGGATCTCAGTAATGACAACACAACGAACAACAAGACGGTTTGATTCAACGCTTGTAATTGGGCAACAGAACGTATTTACTTGGTGTATGTTCATGGTAGGTTTAAACATACGCTGAATGAAGTACATCCCTTGGAGTCGAATCATGGGCACCACTGAACTAAACTTAAACAATATCTCCAAAATACAATCATGAAGTTTAAGAAATAATACATCGAAAATTATGCCAATGCCGTAAAAGTTGAGTTGTAGTTTTCATGTTAGCGACCTTACAGCATACCTGTCAACTCGCACGCCGGTAGGACAAATTTTTTTATTTAAAAAAATCCTGATTTTTAGGGTAGTTTTGTTGTATCACCTGTGAATATTGTTGTGACGAAATAGTTAGAAAAATTCGTTTCTTCAATAAATAGAATGTTAACTTTAAACATTACTCACGTAAATTTACGAATTTTTGTTTACTTTTACTAGAATACAAAAATCAGAAAATAAACCAGAAGAAGAAAAAAAAAATAAACCACAACAATGACAATTAAATTCAATCCTAAGAATTATCACTATACATGTTGTAACTCCGTGTGATCTAGTGCCATTCCCACCAAAGAAACACGAGTGAGCACCTTGCATTTTTTATACCGTAGCCTATATACGAACGTTAATTGCCATCGTTAAATTAAAAGAAGGAATAAAAATACACAACACTGAGTTTTGTCCTCAAAAGACTAATTCAGATTACACGTGTTTCATAGTAAACAATAATAAACGCCTTACGTGTTGAAGTAAAGAAATATGGTCGGATATACAACGATGGGAAAATAGTCGCCACATGCATGGTACAGAGATACCTGTTTAGGGATCTTTTTATTTCACCAAAATTGGGAATCCTTTATTTTGTCAATCAATTGCTGGTGCTTACATAACACATAGTAGTGTAGAACATGTTGTTTTTTTATTATGACGGAGGGCCAGTCGTCTTAACAAAATAGTTGCATCGAAAAGCAGGATTAACTTTTAATAAATCGGGCTGGCTTTGTTGCTTGGTTATTAAGACTAATCCTTAGTTATTGTGTAGTCTGGCCACAGCTGACCTATCAAAACTAGATCATGTCATAGGGCAAAATAAAGGGGAGTCACAGGGGAAAAGCTCGTCCTTCACTAATTTCACGCATACAGGACCCGTAAAATCGGTCAATAGTTAAAGAAAACAAGGTTTTAAATATGTCACGAAAAACCTCCCGGTTTTAGGTCCCAATCCCCAATCTCCCTACTTTTTTTTTTATTCAGTCTCTCTACTTGGCTTGAAACGTTTACAGGCATGCCTTATACTCCGTTTTACAAAGTTACAGTAATAGTGCTAATATTATGGGATAAAAGGCAAATATACCTCGAAGTAGATGTACTGGTATAGTTGCCGGTAAAAACTCCCTCTTAGCACAAGCCAGGTTCAGGGTTTTAATGATTAATTAACTGGCCTGTATTGCTGTCAGAGAGAGATGGGCTCTGCCAGACGACTTTTGCCCATGACACACTGTTAATGCTTGACAAATCTGAACTTACCATACCGGATCTATCTTCACCCGGGTCAACAAGGACCGCGCCTGCCGTTGTCCACCAGGACAGGCGACAAGTGCGGTACCGATACTTCGCATAAAATCAGAGCGAGAGACAGCATCGCCATCGCCACCTGGAACATTGGAACTCTGGCATAAATTGGAAGACTCCAAGAGTTTAAACATATCAAAGTCTGGGACTCTGCGAAGTCAGATGAAAAGCCCTTAAGATAGCACCAAACTGAAGATGGGCATATATTCTACTATAGTGGAGAGTTTGAGAAGTCCATAAATTGAATAGGCTTCGTTGTAAATAAAGCCATCAAGGGATCTGTGCTTTGATGCCACCACATATCTAACGATATCATTTCAATTCGTCTGAAAACATCTTCCTTTGACATTGAAAATATCTAAGTCTACGCTCCAACTACCGATCATGATGATGAAGAAATAGAGACGTTTTACAGCAAACTCGATGTTATCCTAAACATGATCAGTAACAGTACAAAGACTGGAATGCCAAACTTGGCAAAGATGCTCTAAAAGACCGGGAAGATCATTGTAGACCCTCTTGCAATTAGCTTACCAATGAAAGAGGGAGACGGCTGCTTGAGTTCGCAAGCTACAACAACTTGGTATTAGCCAACATTCTGGGCCAGCATAAAGCTTCACGATGATGGATATGTCAGCAATAAATGGAACCCATCATAACCAGATCGTCGACATACTGGTTCAAAACCGTTACCAATCTGTTATCAATAGAGGGATCACGACCTCATGATTATGAACTTCCGAGTGAAGCTGAAGAAAAATAACAAGCCAGAGAACATAAGGCTCAAATTCAACCTTGAACAACTTAAGGATCCTAACATCTGCAAGTCATTCCAAGCCACAATTGGAGGAAATTTTCTCCACTCCTTGTGATGAATGTTGATGTTAAAGTGATGACATACACTTTCAACACAGTCATGACACCAGCTGCCAAAGACATCATTGGCCTCCATCGCCCAAAGAAACAAACGTTTGGTTACAGAAGAGATTGTGATGCCCGAAGAGACCACAAAAACAACAGACACACAACAAGAGCAATGGGGTACAGAGAAATAAACAAGAATATCAGAACATAATTGAATAAAGCAAAAGATTGGATTGGACAAAAGTGCACAGAAGAAGATAGCAGTCTGATAAAGAATAAAAGCAAAAAGACATTCTACAGTGTGAAAGACCTCACCAGACAGAAGCAACCAAGAGTCAGTACCTTTCAAGACGAAAATGTAAAATACCTCACAGAAGCGAGTGACATTGCAGAAAGATTAATTGAGTATTACAAAGAACTTTACAACCATCAGTCCACGGGAGACCCTGGGGTCCTTGAAGTTCCAAACTCCTCAAATGATGATGATTCCCCCCCCCCCCCATTCTCAAAAAAGAGGTGGAGTCAGCGATAAGAGCACTGAAGAATGGGAAGGCAGCTGGAGTAGACAATATCAAAGCTGAACGTATCAAACTTGGGGGTGGGGGTGGATCACTGATAGAACTACTAACGAAACTCTGCAACAAGATCTGGCAGACAGGTGAATGGCCAACACAGTGGACCTAGTCACTATAACACTCCCCTCAAAAGGCAAAGCTGTGCCAAAACTACAGAACTATCAGTTTGATCAGCCATGCTAGTATGAAGAACAGGCAGGGTTCCGGGGTAGAAGAATCACAACAGAACATTTTCTCACTCTTAGGTTCTTTTCTGTGTGAAAAGTACTCGCAACATCAACAAGACATCTATCATGTTCCTAGATTTCAAAAAGACCTTCGACAGAGTGTGGCATAAGGTATTGTGGGCCACAATGAAGAAGTACAACATGGGTCAAAAGTTTACAAATACCATCAAGCAGATATACGTCAAGGCTACCAGTACAATAATTGCCAAAGTTATGTGGGAGACTGGTTCTAGACAACAGTCGGAGTACGTCAAGGCTGTCTCCTGTCACTCAAGCTTAGAGCTCTTAAAAAGCATAGCCATGGAAAACCACTCTGGGACAGTCAGTATTGGAGGGCGTAACATCATCACCTCCGCTTTGCAGATGACATTGATGGGCTGGCAGGCAGTGAAGATGAGCTTGCCACCTTAGTGAAGAACCTGGAGAAAACATCTTTCAGATTTGACATGGAGTTAAGCGCCGAGAAGACAAAGCTGATGACACATAGTGGCAAACAAATCTCAGCCAAGATTAAAGTCAGAGGACTGGAACTGGAAACAGTGAGCAAGTTCAAATATCTTGGTTCCATAATCACCGAGGAGGGGTCAAGAGCAGAAATTTTGTCACGAGCAGCACAAACAATGGCAGCTATCTCAAAGCTAAAACCCATCTAGAGAGACAAACATATCTGTCTGAAAACTAAAATCAGACTATGGAGAGTACTAGTCAACTCAGTCTTTGTATTCATCTGAGGCCTGGACCCTGACAGCAGAATTACAAGGAAGAATCCAGGCACTTGAAATGAGATGCATCAGAACCATCTTTGGCATTTCTTACATGATCACATCATAAATGAAGAAGTGCGTAACAGCATCAGGCCAATATGAAGACCTCCTCACCACCATCAAAAAGAGAAAGCTTAAACGGTATGGCCATGCCACATGAGCCAACAGTCTATTCACAACAGTCCTGCAGGGCAGCGTTCAGGATGGCAGAAGGAGAGGTAGACAGAGAAAAAAGTGGACTGACAACATCACAGAATGGAACAGGACATGTTTTGCGGAGATACAGGGATTGGCACCTGATCGAGACAAGTGGAGGGAACTGGTCAGATGTTCAGCAGCACAGCTCCGCGACGACGACACTAAGTCAAGAGACTGATGATGATAATAATGATGATGATTGCTGTGGGAAAACGAAAGCTAAATAAGGTCAACTATCAACATTGTGTGGAGAATTATGACATTGTTCAGCCAAAAGTAGATTGATGATGATCTTAGTAAATTATAATCAGAATTTTAGCCTTTATTATCACCACTCTTCGTGAACAGTTTAATGGTTATGTGCCTTGTACGATTTGCCCATTGAACTTAGACACAAAGACACAGTGATCCCTTTCAAGCGTGCTCTTAAAACTCACCTCTTTCGACTGCAAGAGCAAACTTAAAGACCTAATAATGTTTCCTACCTTAAATATTGTCAGCATGTTTTTATGTTTTCTAATTTTGTGGTTTTGTGTTGTTGGTTGTTTTTTTTGTAGTCATATATACATGTAGGTTTTAAAGCGCTTAGAGCTTCTACAGAGTAGCGGCTGTATACAAAGTTATTATTATCATTATTATTATTATTATTATTATTATTATTATAAAACTTAGCGTGCCCACATTTTCATAAATATCACTTCAGTTTGTAGGATCGCTTATATCATTGAAAATGAGGAACTTATGAGCGCATGCTTCAAACGTAGATGAAACAGCTATTAAGGACTATGCCGAAATGTTTTGTGGAAGAATGCAATTGGTGAAAATAATAATAAAAAAAGCGAAATCAGCATCTAATACGCTTTGGGATATTTAAAAACCGGCCCTTGAATTATGAAATCTGTATTTACTTTTATTTCATTTCGTGTTGGAGAAATCAGAAAATATGCACATGCAAAATAATAACAAAAATCAAACATATTACTTTATAACAGATTAATTAATGTCGGGCCACCGAAAATAATTTCCTATACACGTATATGTCTTAGGACCCGTAAGAAAATATTTTTTCGTGTCCCAAGATTTACGGCCACGGCCATTACATCAACAATAATTCTTGAAAACTGTCAAGTTTAGACATTGGCCCGCTGATATGCTGACCCCACCCCGCCTAGGCTATATTTGTTCCTAAATTATTCTAATTATACACGAGTAAGTTACTACTTCTGTTAGTCCTACAATGTAAGACATAGCACATATTGTTTTCATTATAATGCTATGTCTTACTATCCAAATAACGTCCTGAAATAGCGTGTTGCGATGTCGGTTGACATCGAAACGAGTTTTCAAAGTTTCAGGAATATATCTCACACTTGGCAGCATATATCGAGACTTTTCCACTAATTTATGTGTAATTAATTACTTACTTGGCAGTCTTTATCCTAGCAGAAAGAAAATATGACACTAGAAAATGGACATATGTTCATGTTCCGTGGACATACATTTCAGTTTGTTGCAATGCGACGGTAGGCGAAGGATGCCGACATGTTTAAGAAGATTCGTGTGGGGGTATTTTTTTGAACGAAACATAACGTTGCTTACAGCACCAATAGGCACAATATATTTTTGTTCGTTTCGGTAAAGAATAAAATATTTCAACTTAACTCGATTTCAGCAGTCCCGGCTTTCATCGCTTTCCTGCCAACTGACATGTAGGCCAACGAAAGTTGAAAACAGGTTCTTTATTTTGTGAGAAATTTAATTTATTAGAAAAAAGACACCAGGGTAAAAAAAAAATGTAGTAAAAAAAACAATATTATTACTTAACTTTGTAGAATAGCGTCGTTATTGGTTGCCATTTTTTGTGATATTCCTGAATATTTGACTTTCGTTACACTGTTAGTCGACATTAAAACACTCTACACAGCACCGTTATTTAGGCAGCAAAACCCATCGCCCCACCCATCCCAAACAAAAATATTGGATTATGTGTCTTACGTTGTAGGCCTGCTACTTCTGCTTGTGCCAAGTGGCACGCTTTCTACTGATAGAGGTCTTGCAATACACATTCATGTAATTTGGAAACGTTTGACCCAAAAGCATGTTGGAGGAGTGTTTTCTTTTAAGGGAAGCACATGCATGCCAACCATTATGAATTTGGTGTAATCATTGCGCTTTTTCAGGGTTCGAACAGAACCTGGAAACGTAACTGAATTTTGATTCATCCTTGAAAAGTGTTTTTACCTTGAAACGGCTTTGAAAAGTATTTGACAATAAGCCTTGGTCTTTGAAATATACAAAATTAATCGACAAAAAGAATATACGAAAGTTTTTTTTAAATACCATTACATCATGTAATCAAAATAAAACTGTTATTGGGTGGTTTACAACACATGACCAATTAGATATTTGTAAGCGCGTGCGGACATGACTATAGAGCATTAAAAAGTGATTGAGTATTTTCCAACCATCATTATTCCTTGTCAACTTATTTTCTGAAGCAGAGGTATATCTTTGTACTTTAAATCACGGTGACTTAACTGTTCAAACTCACAAAACAAAAGATAATGAAAACTATACACATACATGGTAACAATTTGTCATCATTGTACGTCCAAGCTTCTGACTTTTAATTTGTTTGTTTGTTTGATTAGGATTTTTAACGTAGCTTTAGCTTCTTCTGACTTTTATGAATCAATCTAAAATTCGGAAGTCTGCCGAAACTCTATTATTGACAGTTTTAGCATCGCAACCAAACTTTGGACGTTATATACGGCCGTATGCCTGTCCACAAAAGGCTGCTTTCTACACAATGTACTTACATGTACGTGCAAATGTACATGTACAATTTCAATGAGTGATCACGCAACAACATATATAATTTTTTTAGACGTGGCATACTTTCGCGGCAAGTTTCTTTAAAGATGCCACACGAATTCATCATATCACGCGTCGAAGTTATTCCAGAAATCGATTTTGTCGGCCGCAGACAACTTCAGGTACGAATACATTATGCAAATCGCTATATACGAGGTCGGCTGATATGTTTTCGAGCAGCGTGTCTGAGAGAGATGGTTTTCTTCGACAATCTCAGTTAAACTCCGATTGCTACCGAATATTCAGAAGGCTGCATCCACGCCTGCCAACGGATAAACACATAAACGTGGCATTGAAAATACGGAAGATTTTTCTGTGTATTTTTCTATGAGACCTTACATATGCATTGAAGAAAGAGAAACTGTACAAGCGGTCAGAAAAGGAAACTAACAACAAGGAAATTACTGGCCATGTTTTTTTTAAAAAAAATTTGCATCACAAAACCGCAGTATAATCACTATGGTTAAAAAAAAGTCAATAACTTTTTTTCGCTGCCATATTTAAGATTAGGTCAAGAGGTGGGCCACACGCATATACTGCAACAAATATTTGCCAGCGTTTGAACAGGAAATGGAAATACATGCCTTCTGCAGTGCCAGTGATTTGGAGACAGCCAACATTCCCATTTCAGGAATTGTTCTAAAAGATTCTAGAAGATCATGTGACTCCTTCCTTGTTTACGTAAAAACAGGTATATAAATTATGTTTTAGAGCGAACTATTTAGTAGACGTTGGTCTGTTAGAATATTAAGTTGTATTGTCTTGAGTTATTTTAAATTACCTTGTACTGGAAATTATTTTAATTCGCTTGGATCAAGAGGATTTTTTTCTTATTTATCTGGAAAATAATTGTGCTCATTGAATTTCATAAGACCAGAACTGACTTCATCACGTGACATCGTCTTCCATCTTGGATGCTTCACGAAGATTCGAACTGGTAATTATTTGGACATTTTATTACCAGGACTTTTGCAATTTCACTAGTGGATTATATTTTGAATTATTTTTGGATTAATTTTGAAATTGATTCTTAAAACCGTAAGTTTTTTTTTCTGGAAAATATTTGTGCTCAATAAATTGTTTATTAAGTTTTTACAAGCTTGTTATTTTCACCCTTTCTATTTTACTGTTTATTCGAGCCTAAGCACGTAACATAGAAATTGGTGGCCTCGTCCGAGATTGGGATCAATTGGAATTTGGTTAGAATTTTTTTTAGAAAACGTTTGTTTTAAATTTGAATTCCCCTAGGTTTTGAAATTTTTAAAAATCTTTAGTGAGATTGACAGGCTTGTATTAAAATGACATTTAAAGTAGAAATATGTCTTTCTAATCCTACTCAGGAGCAATTAGATCTTTTCAAAAAGGATGAGTTGATTCAACTTGCCAGAAAATATGATCTTTCTGAAGTCAAGGCTTCTTTAACGAAACAAGATATAAAAAAGATTTTGGTCCAATATTTGGTAGAAAAGAATGTTTTGGAAAAAAGTACTTTGATTTCGGTCAGTAAGTCTGCATCAGACTCTGACATTAAAATAGAGAAATTAGAATTAAAATTCAAGATGGAATTAGAGTTGAAGAAGATGGAATTTCAGGAAAGGAAGCAAGAAAACCAATTACAATATGACAAAGAGGAGAAAGAAAGACAATTACAATATGAAAAAGAGAAGAGAGAGAGAGAGAGAGAGAGAGAGAGAGAGAGAAAGAGACAGAGACAGAGAGAGAGAGAGAGAGAGAGAGAGAGAGAGAGAGAGAGAGAGAGAGAGAGAGAGAATGAAAAACAATTACAATATGACAAAGAGGAGAAAGAAAGACAATTTGAATTACAAAAAGGAGCAGATGCACATTCGGTTACAAGAAAAACAAATTGATAAAGACAGAGAGAAGGAAGAAAGGGAATATCAATGTAAAATGAAAGAAATAGAGCTGGAAAGTGAAAAACACCTTCATACTTCAATCCAAATTTAAGTTTTAATTTAGCAAGGAATATTAGATTAGTGCCCGCTTTCAGAGAAAAAAAGTAGACAAATACATCATTCGTTTTGAAAAAGTTGCAGAAAATTTAAAGTGGCCAAGGGAGCATTGGACTCAGTTATTGCAATGTGTACTCACTGGTAAGGCTAGCGAGATTTACACTTCACTGTCTGTTCACCAAAGTGGTGACTATGATGTGGTTAAAGAATGCATTCTAAGGGGTTAGAAGTTAGTCCCTGAAGCTTATCGGCAAAAATTCAGAAATTACAGAAAAGAAGCTGGACAAACTCATGTCGAATTTGCTAGAGAAAAATAGCAGTTGTTTGATAGATGGTGCTTAGCCCAGAAAGTTTAAAAAGATTATCAAAATTTCAAGCAAATTATATTAATTGAAGAGTTCAAAAACTGTGTCCATAATGACGTTAAATCTTATCTTGATGAGCATAGGATTGAAACCTTGGAAAACGCTGCTATATCACTCTTGGGTGATTCAGCCAATTCCACCCCTATTAAAATTTTAAGGGTCACAGGAGCTTCTCAGAGTCTTTTATTGTCAGGTACTCTGCCTTTTCTGAGAAGTCTTCTTCTAATGAAAGCTTTCTTATTCAGGTAGTGGAATGCGGCTTTGTTAATGTTCTTCTCCATTGTGTAAATGTTTCATCAGACTTAGTATCAGGACCTGTGACAGTCGGACCAGTCTCGGTTTTACCCGTTGAGGGCATTTATTTATTGCTAGGCAACGACTTAGCTGGAGACAAGGTTGTGGTTAATCCACTTGTAACTGACAAGCCTGATTTGGATCAGAAAGTTGATCGAATTGAAAAAGAATTCCCTGATATATTTCAAGCTTGTGCAGTTACCAGAGCTATGGCAAAGAAAGCTCTTGAGAATGATGTTGATGAAATCAGTATTTCTTTAGCTGACACGTGTATAAGTCACTTTTACTCCTTGTTTGGATCAATCAGAAGGTATTGATCATAGTGATCCTCTTTTAACAACTCATTCTCTTTATTCTAATCAGGGTGATAAACGACAGTTACTTGTCGTCGGACAGGAAAAAGTTCCTGAGATCTCCTGTTTGTATCAAAGGGCCATAAATGAGACTGAAGCCACTGAAGTTCCTGTCTGTTATTTCATTAAAAATGGAATTCTTATGAGAAAATGGAGACCTCCCGAGGTACCTGATGGTGATGAGTGGTCGGTGAACTATCAAATAGTAGTTCCAAAACCTTACAGACAGGAAATACTTAATCTGGCCCATGAAACTCCTTTGGCTGGTCATTTAGGGATTAATAAAACTTATCACAAGATCTTGACTCACTTCTATTTGCCAAAAATCAAAAGTGATGTTTCCAGATACTGTAGATCTTGTCATACTTGTCAAATGGTAGGGAAACCCAATCAGAAGATACATAAGGCTCATCTACAACCTATTCCTGCCTTTGACGAACCATTTAGTAGAATTATGGTAGATTGTGTAGGTCCCTTACCCAAGACCAAGTCAGGTAACCAATACCTGTTGACCATTATGTGTGCGTCAACAAGGTTTCCAGAGGCAATTCCGTTGAGGACTATAAAATCTAAAACAATAGTAAAAGCTTTGATAACGTTTTTTGCTCAGTATGGCCTTCCTAAATCTGTTCAGTCTGATCAAGGTTCAAACTTCATGTCTGGAATTTTCCAACAAGCTATGTATGAATTGGGCATTCAGCAATTCAAATCTTCTGCATATCACCCTGAGAACCAAGGGGCATTATGAAGATTCCATCAGAGTTTAAAAATATGATTCGATCATATTGTTTTGATACGAATAAAGATTGGGATGAAGGCATTCATTTACTATTGTTTGCTGTTAGAGAATCAGTTCAATAATCTTTAGGCTTCAGTCCCTTTGAATTGGATTTTGCACACACTGTGCTTGGACCATTGAAGTTATTGAAAGAGAAACTTTTCTCTAATGAAGATACTGAGATCAATCTTCTTGATTATGTTTCCGATTTTAGATACAAGTTGTCAAAGGCTTGTGAGGTCGCAAGAGCAAATCTGCACTCTGCTGAATCTAAAATGAAATCAAGATATGATAAAAAAAAATCGAAGGAAAGTTAGTTTTCAGCCTGGTGATAGAGTCCTGGCTATCTTACCAATGTTACAAAATCCTCTTCAGGCCAAATATTATGGTCCCTACACAGTTGACAGGAAAATTAATGACTTAAATTACATCATAAATACTCCTGAGAGGCGCAAACAAAAACAACTTATAAACATGCTAAAAGAGTATATTGAAAGAGATAGCCATGTTAAACATGTAATTAATTTAGTTGTACCTGTCCCACTCAGTGAAGGAATATTATCAGATTCTACTGATATTGAAATGACGAATCTTTGCAATTCAGAAATTATGAAAGATCTAGACCAGAAATTTTCACATTTGCAAGTGCAAGAAAAGAACTGAAACGGTTATTATTTGAATATGAGCACTTCTTTACAGATGTTCCTACAAGGACAAACAAAACTTTTCATGACGTTGAAATTGTAAATTCCAAACCTGTTAAGCAACATCCATACAGGATGAATCCACTCAAACAGGAATACTTAAAAAAGGAAATTCAATATTTTCTGGAGAATGATTGTATCAAGCCCAGTAAAAGTGATTGGAGTTCAACATGCATACTTGTTCCAAAACCAGATAAAACTTTCCGTATGTGCACTGATTATAGGAAGGTGAACAGTGTGACAAAAACAGATTCATTCCCATTACCAAGAATTGATGATTGTATTGATAAAATCGGGAATGCCAAGTATGTCACCAAATTTGACCTTCTGAAAGGATTTTGGCAGATTCCACTAACGGAAAGAGCAAAGGTAATCTCGACATTTGTGACTCCAGATGGACTTTACCAATATAAAGTAATGCCATTCGGGATGAAAGAGTCACAAACTACATTTCAACGTCTCATGAATATGATCACCTCTGGTCTAGAAAATTGTGATGCCTATATAGATGACGTCATCATCTACAACGACACCTGGATAGAACATCTAGCAACAATTCGAAATTTTTTGACAGACTCACTGATGCATGTTTGACAGTTAATTTATCTAACAGTGAGTTGTGCCGTGCTAGTGTGACTTTCTTAGGACATATTGTGGGACATGGACAAGTTAAACCAATAGATTACTAAGGTGGAGTTTGTTATTGCAGGAATATAATCTTGACATCCGGCACATCAAGGGAAAAGATAATTTAATAGCAGACGCTCTTTCCCGTGTATAACAATATATTATATCATATACACTGTGTAATTTATACAAGTTATTTTAACCTCAGGTGTAAACTGGTTTGTGGTATAAAAAAAAGTTTTATGAAATAAACCTTTCTTTTTATTTTATGGGGGAAGGTGTTACGTATATTTGATTTAAGTCATTTATTTTTAATTTTAATTGTTTGCTTGTCAGATTCAAATTTGACATTTTAAGTTTAAGATTCATTCATTGGGAGATATTTTTTTAGAAAGTGGGATGACCTATACTCTAAGAATAAACACCAGGTGTTGACCTCATTTCTGACCTGGCTTCAGAATTGTAAACAAGCTTTTAAAATGATTGGTTGATTTCAAGGACATTATGGAGCTTTGTTATAAACATTTTTTCTATTTTTAGTTGGGTCATACGGTGTGTACGAGATTTTTTGAACGTAAATTTGTTCTAAAAGATTCTAGAAGATCATATGACCCCTTCCTTGTTTACGTAAAAAGAGGTATATAAATGATGTTTTAGAGCGAGCTATTTAGTAGACGTTGGGCTGTTAGAATATTAAGTTGTATTGTTTTGAGTTATTTTAAATTACCTTGTACTGGAAATTATTTTAATTCGTTTGGATCAAGAGGATTTATTTTCTTATTCATCTGGAAAATAATTGTGCTCATAGAATTTCATAAGACCAGAACTGACTTCATCACGTGATATCGTCTTCCATCTTGGATGCTTCACTAAGATTCGAACTGGGAATTATTTAGACATATTATTACCAGAACTTTTGCAATTTCTCTAGTTGAATATATTTTGAATTATTTTTGGATTAATTTTGGAATTGATTCTTAAAACCGTAAGTTTATTTTTCTTTTCTGGAAGATATTTGTGCTCAATAAATTGTTTATTAAGTTTTTACAAGGTTGTTATTTTCACTCTTTCTATGTTACTGTTTATTCGAGCCTAAGCACGTAATAATAATAATAATAATATATATATATATATATATATATATATATATATATATATATATATATATATATATATATATATATATATATATATATATATCGTGTACACTTAGCAAGGAGAATGGGCATTTCGATGGGCACGAATGCGTCACCAGAAAATGGTAATGGCCTCTCTGATGATTCTAATGTAAGTGGTGTGTGATACGTAGCAAAAGGTATATGCTTTGATAATGTCCGTGTATGTATTCTTTAGAAGCTTTTAGGAACCAGAGGGAATTACTCAGTGTTGTGGTCCGAGTCTCTGTGAGACAAAAGAGAAGCAGTTTTATGGACCAGAGGGAATAACCACAGCTGTGGCCCGAGTCTCTGTGAGACAAAAGAGAGAAGAAAGGACAAAAGGAGAAGTAGAAGGGATAACGTAGGAAGACAAAGGAAAAGAGAAGAAACATACAGATGAGTAGGACAGAAGGGAAAATTTCACACACTAATTCAAAGGATGAAATAGGCCGTCACTTGGTGGAGTAATATGATATTAGCTGAATTGTATTTGAGAGATTACTGTTTGAATTATATTAAAGTGTTGTTATTTAAAATTTCAATTTGTATATTCATTAATTTAACTGTCTGCACCGCAGACTGGGGGCTCAGAGCTTTGCATCTCTCTATCACTACTTCAATTTCTGACAAAAACGAGCCAGGGTGGGTATTCTATATTATTTTTAATAAATTGGAAGCACCCCACCCTAAAAAGGGAAGCAACCTAGAACTTTACAGTATGTTTATTTTAAAGAAAAATCTAACAAAATAGTTCTTGCACACTATTATTTGTAACCGATATATCTGTCTTGTGTATGTGTGCATTTTGTTTTAAATAATGTATGTCTGCATTTGATTTTCCATGTGTATTTCATGTTGTGTTTGAGATACAGTAAATTCGCACGCAAAAGATTGTATAATTGAATAACCGTCTGTTGTCTTATAATACGTTGCCTGTTTATGACGTCATATCAATACACACATAACGACCATTCTATATGGCAGCGATGCCGATCCACACGGCTGTGCTAATTTCTGCTTTATAGTAGCGATGTGATTCACGCGTTATGTCCGAAAGCTCTACTAATAAATACATTAGCCACCACAGAAGAGTGGCTGATGCACTTCAAAAAGAAAACGAAGATCTTTCAGGGGAGAATATTCGTCTGAGGCGATGTCTTCTTCTGCTACAGGAAAATGCTGAACTGAAGACTGTCACTGCCATGACTTCGGTGCTTAGCTCTGGTGACCGAAAACTTAGAGATTTCTTAACAGGTATTCACTTATATGGGGATTCCTCTCTTTATACCACCCACCCGTTAAAACGGAAACAAAATTACATTGCCAAGCTTGTACGCTAATATGAATTAGTGATAAATATTTTTAAGAATTGAAGATGATACAGAAGAGAAGTCTTTAGATGTGCACAAATTCAAATTAAAGAAAAAGTGTTTATATATGCTCGAAAACCAACTTGAATTGGTATAAAATACATTATTTTTAGCAGTTATTAAAAATGGGGAAAATACATTTACCAGACTAAACAATACCAGCTTCTGAAAGTGCAATGAATGATTTACAAGATATGTTTTTTAACATAATTAAAAAGGCTATCTGTTCGATTGTTGTTATTTTAAATACAATTTGCCTTTTAAGTCCATGAATAGAACATCCTATTAGCGTTTATCTGAACAAGATGTACTCTATAACCCAAATTACACCCATAAACTAAACACAAACATACAATAAGCTAAAAGTTATTTTAACAATAGCAAACTTATGCGAGGTCTTTTTTTTAAAAATAATTCGGGTAACCAGTAGAAAAAAATGAAAAATTATTTTTCTTTAAACATCGAACCCTAAGCAAAATACAAAACTGTAGAGCGCCACGATATTAAAATAAATTTTTCGGCAAATATAGCTAGGTCGTATGCACGTGGCAAAAAGAGTGTTTCCGCAAATAAAGCTAAATCATCGGCATATATCAAAACAAGCAGCTTTAACATACTATCAATATCTAGACAATAACTGTCATTGGTCAGAACTGTTAGATGGTCAAACAAACTATGGAGAAAAGCAATGGTGAGAGAATGCAACATCGACGTACATCACAAGGGTAATGAAAGAAGTCAATCTTTTTATAGTCGTAATACAAGTTTATGCAGGTTTTCAGTTTTGCTTAATTATATTTAACATTATTTAAGTGATTTCCTTATGTATGCCAAAGTTTCGCTTTTAATTTATCAAATGTTTTCTGAAAAACCACGAATGTAAAATAGAATATGGTATTGTATTTTAGAATATATTTTGTGACGATTTCTCGGTCTCAGTTTCGGACCAGTGATTGTCACCAAAGCAGTCTCGTTAAAGTAGACTCTCGCGTGACTCCAATGTATCTACTCCGGGGGCACAGTTGAAAAGAAAACTGTCATAGCAGAGAAAGTTAACACACATTTATGTGTCTTTTCCTCTTTAGACAGATATTTGTTATTGAACATAATAAACTGTCTAAAACGGACAGCTTATAAAAACTACTGCTTCTGCCTGTTTTTCAAATATAAAAACGAATTTTCAGTGATGTTTTACCATTCAGTAAAAGTGGACTTTTGAAAAATTTTCAATATAAAAATGTCATTGGCTCGCTTGTTCGGGGAGGGGGGTGCATTTTTTGTTTTAATATAATTCGCTTTTGTATTTAGAAATTAGCAAATAGCCTTGCAGTGATTGCATTCTTTAGAGAGATGCATACAGGAGGTAAATTGCAGTGTATGCTCGCAAACCGAAACCAATTTTCATCATTCAGATTAAAAAACACAACAAATGTTTAGATCCGTAAACCTCTCTTAAGCGGTATACATTCCAGTTTTCAACGTAATATTAACGCGCAAGAAAAATCCGATGAATTTGTTCTCCTGAAACGTTAGACCTGTGAAAATTTCGAAATTCTGGAACGGAATCTTATCACGTCCTTGTAAAATTTCAAACTTTGGATGCGTTTCAAAACGGATCACTTAAAGTTCATAGTTTGATTTTGTTTCGTGGCCTAGTGGTTAGCGCGTCTTTCGCGGAAGCGGGAGGTCGTGGGTTCGATCCCCGGATGAGTCATACCAAAAGTTACAAAAATGGTACTAACAGCTGCCTCGTTTGGCGCTCAGCATTAAGAGGTTAATGTTAGGAATGGTCGGCCTGGTATCAAGATAATGCAGCATGATGTCCCAGTGTTAGACATCACTATAAACTGCCTCACTGCAGACATCGTAGCGATATGACTGAAAAAGTATTAAAGCTACGTTAAAATTCTTCTCTCTCTCTGTCTCTCTCTCTGCCTCTCTCTCTCTCTCTCTCTCTCTCGTTCATGTAAAGGGTTAGCAATATTTTTTAAGTCACATTGCCGACGTTGCATATAATCTCCTAGATAAAATACGTAACTACCCACCCCAAAAACAAACAAAAAAAAAAAAAGAAAAAGAAAGAAAGAAGCACATCATTTTATCAGGCCCCGTCCTAGGATGTGCGGGTCCCAAGGCAGCATGCGATGAGCGCAAGGACCCAAGAAAACAAACTGCATTGCGAATTAGCGCGGGGCCCAAGGCTGTAGCTTCATTCGCCTTAACCTAGGGCAAGACCTCCATTGTAGCAAATTTATTTAATTTACTAAAATGATTTCGATATTAAACACATACATGACATGCTTCTTTTCGATAGCGAACATTACCAGTGTCTTTTACTTGCAATACTTGCAAATAACAATACATTTCTGATAAAATTATGAAGTGTGAAGTATAAATTAAATCTTTATATTTTATAAGCGTGATGCGTTTATTTTAAGGGTAAATATGCTATGCCGTTATTTTCTGTATTTTACTCTGGTAAATCTATGGGCTACATCTATGGCAACAAATAAATGTTTGTTAAATGTATATGTTTACATGTACACACATTTCTTTCCAGATGCCATTTTGAATCATGGTACGAAAAACAGCACACCAAACCATTTCCGACCTATTTCTACATCGCCTTATCAGATCTCACGAGAAAACACGAGCCCTATGGTTTCAGAGATGCCCAACAGTCGGGTAACACCCGACATCAATTCATCTAGCGGTAAGAGCAGATTTGGTGGAGGCAATATAAATCAATACGAACCAGAATCAGAGCTAGCTCCCATCCCATTCAGGGAATATGATACATCCGATTTTCACACCACGTTGTACCAGTCCGACATTCCAAAAGATACAGAAGAATCACAGTCGGACCAAGAGCCTCCAAGAAAGTCCGTGTCTCCTCGTGCTCACAGATTGTCTGACAGAATGGAGAGAACGCAATACATGATGCCATCTCCAACAAAAGAATTCAAAAGGCCAGAAGTAGAGAAACCATTTACTCGGAGCCCGTCTGCTCCCAAGTCTTACGCGTGGAGAAAACAAACTTCTTCACCTGTGAAAAACCTGTTAACTGGTCAAATGGCGTTAAGGAAATCCGTTTCTCCAGGTTCAGTAAGTCCAAGGAAATTAACCAAAATCCGAGAACTATCTCCAGCCCGAGAACTATTTGAACCAAAGCCTAACGCTGATAAGAGAAAATATATCTCTACTACTGATGACATGTTTGTCGATAGAGCGAACGTACTATATTCGGCTCCGACTACTTTCCGTTCAACATATATGTCAGCGGCCGAAGGAGTTCAACCCACGAGGACGGTCTTCAACAAAACTTATTTGAGCGGAAGAAAATCTGTACCACCTAATATAGATATCTTTACTGACAGAATGGAGAGAGTGAAATCATATTCACCATCTCCGTTTACGCCAGTGGCGCGATTAACACCTGGTTCTCCTACTAGACCTACAATTATTCCCCAATACGGTGATAGAAAAATGACAAGCATGCAGAGAAGTTCTCACTCGCCGTCAGAAGGTTCTTACTACAGATCGTATTCGAGAAAAACATCGCCGCTTACACTGCAAGATAATGATCTTCGAAGCAACGCGCTGACACTATACAATCAAGATTTTCAAAGGAAAGATGAGACTATTGTGTCAAACTTTCAGAAAAGGCATTTCACACAAGACCAATCTTCACCTGATACTGTCAACCTTGCAGACATGCTTTCTCATAATCAGCGTGATGTCGCAGATATAAATTATCAGTTAATGAGGAGTGAAAAGGTGCAAGACCCGCAAACAGTTGGATCAACTCGTCAGCATAGCTCCTCAATCCGTTATGATGAAGATCAGGGACCCTCCACGCAATCAGTCACTGAAAGTGAAGGCTATGTCACTCAAATGGTCAATGATGCAAGTCATTCGCAAGGTGGATATTACGATGCAGTGGGAAACCCAGTGGCTGCTTCGACTCCAATACGACCAGCAAGTACGCCGCTGAATAAACATATAGGTAAGCCACGCATTTCTCTGTAAACTTTAAGGGGAAATCTGAAACCAGGTATAATATGCACTCATTACATCCGTAAACACAAAGCACAATAAATCCTCTAGTTTAAAATAAATTAGCCATTATTTCCATATTTTTCTGACTCGTAATGTTCGCCATTTCCGGTTGAGGAAGAGTAATTCTTACATGTGAACAGCACTTCCTGTTCAGGTCAAATAAACTGGAACCGGTCATAGACAAGTGTAAGAAATATAGCATTAATGCAACAAAATATATTCTTCATTTAAAAAAAGTTTTACTTAAGCAGTCACTAATATTTACAAGATTTAAATTGAGAAAAGTGGATTTTATAGACAAATTGATTTAAAACTTGTAATGTATTATTCATGTGCATACATTTTTACTTTGATAAATAGCCATCCTAATATAGTGTGTATATATTTTGCTACTATATAAAAAAAAAAAATTTGAGGAAAATATCAAGGAAAACTACATATGAACCATTATCACGGCGAGATATGACTGAGATGTCACAAAAGAGAACAATGGCACAGAAGAGAAGGTTAGGTAATTCATTTGAGCGTACCTGGATATAATAAATATTTCGTCCCTTTCCCGTGATTTCTGATCTGTCAAAATTCTAGAATTGGCACAATAACTAAGAATTGAACAAGGATTTATATAGTGATTACAAGTGTACATCTGTATATGATAATTATATATTAATTTTTCTTTGCAAGATCGTAACCTTTCAAAGAATTTACAATAAGAAAATACAGTGCTAAGCCATTTGAAACACAACGCAAAATTTAACATGCAAATTGTTTGTTCATGATTTTCTTTTGAAGATGTTCATATGTTGCTCCTAAGGAGTGCCCCCACCTTACACTGAGATCTAAAGAAATCTGATAATTCAAAACTTGGCAAAATGAAATATCCGTTGATACCGTAACTTCCCATCATTTACCTCGTTCCATATACTTACAGACCGTATCCTATAATGGATTTGTTGTTAGTTCTATTGCTAGTCTCTGGTACTGGTTAATTGTTAGTCTTAATTTTCTCTGACCCTTGCTACCCCATTTTTAATATTATAGTTGGACATTCACCCCAACATGAATGTCTAAATATCAAAAAGTGGGGTGGCAAGGGTTAGATGAAACTCTGACTAGTTAATTGTTTATATTCGCGATCTCGGGCTTGACAGTAAAAGTCGTGCCGCAGATCTGTTGATGTTGTTTTCAGCCGTTATTTCCTCATAAAATGTCTGCAAGATTTTTGAAGCAACTTGAGCAATTTTATGTCATATCGCTTCGATGTCTGCGGTTTGACTGTTTATATTGATGTCTAGCACTACTGCATCATGCCACAGACATGTTGCATGCTGTCCCACCCAGTCACATTATTCTAACACCAGGCCGACCAGTCCTAACATCTTAATGCTGAGCGCCAAGTGAATCAGTTGTGAGTGCAATTTTTATAAGTATTTGGTATGACTCTGCCGGTAATCGAACCCATGAACTTCCACATCCGAGGCCGACGATCTAACCACTAGGCTACCGGACAGGTCTTTTATGGTTTTACACTTACTTTACGGACTACACTTAAAAGTTTTCATTTATTATTATTATTATTATTATTATTATTATTATTATTATTATTATTATTATTATTATTTACAATTAACACTTGTGCACGTTTAGCGAACTTGACGTTTGATCAGTTATACAGACACTTTTAATGACCGATCACTTTTAAGGACTTAACAGTTGCCAAATGCTTTCATTATTGATATGGACTGAAAAGTTTAATTCCATCATTGATCAATATTGAATAGTGTTTTATATTGAAAATCCAATATGATTGTCGAGTCCGTAAATTGTAACGGTTAATCAGCCATCCAAAAAATGAGATAGACAGTCCCAAAAATGTACGGTCAGGTAAATGTCAAGACCAGCAGCCTATTGCATACTGGCTTATTGTGTTAAACCGGTCCTAATTTCGTCACACATACCCTATGTCTAATTGTTTACACTCTCCTTAAATGATGTTTCTAGGTCTGTCCCTGACAATTTAAATAGACGTAATGCGCGCCGCTAATTTCTCATTCTTTTATTCCCGATGAACTAGATGCGCGAATGTCATGACAAATACACCCGATTAAAACATATATACGTTAATTGCTATACACGATCCAAGAAACGTCAGTTTTAAATGTCAAAAGGAATGCGACTGGTATTGACATCTGCTGAGTACGGGTAGGAAATTTGGTGGCAGTGGTGAGTGACGGTGTTCCATTGCATAAAGGCCATACTTTGCTGACTTTGGTTACTTTTGACCAAATTTTGTTAATACGTGATAGATCGTTTCTAAAACTACCGTGATGTAATCTGTCATCTTTCTTCTTACATGAAAAATGCGATTAACTGTCCATTTTTTCCAGAAAATATTCTTCTCATGGACGTCTGCTCCACGCATTCTCTGGAACAATTGCTTGGATTAAAAGGAGAAGACGCTAGTAAACAAGGTAGGCTAAATACCATCCTTTATATTCATACAACGCATCCTTTTTTTAACGCATCCTTTATATTCACAAAACGCATCATTTATATTCACACAACGCTTCATTTATATTCACACAACGCATCCTTTTAAATGCAGTTGCTTTGTACCTTTGCCGAAATAAACTAATCTTTTATTTTCAAGCAGATGACTGTGACCGTCTGACGGCTGCGATAATGAAGATGACGACGATGACGATGTTTGTTATAAGTTTGTTTGTTTGATTAGGATTTTTAACGTAGCTTTAACAATTTTTCAGTCATATCGCTACGATGTCTGCAGTGAGGCAGTTTATAGTGATGTCTAGCACTGAGACATCATGCCGCAGACATGTAGCATGATGTCTCACCCAGTCACATTATCCTGACACCAGGCCGACCAGTCCTAACACTAACCTCTTAATGCTGAGCGTCAAGCGAGGCAGCTGTTAGTACCATTTTTGGAAGTCTTTGGTATGACTCGGCCGGGGATCGAACCGACGACCTCCCGCTTCCGGGGCGGACGCTCTAACCACTAGGCCACCGGAGCGGTTGTGTTTGTTATAAGACATACTGGGAAAATAACGTGTAAACCATAATCGGACGAAATACGGGAGGATGCGTCGAAACTTGAATGAAGAATTTTGTAGTAGTTACTTTATAGGCTTACGAGGATATTTTCTTCCAGAATTTGGGTGTCAGAGTTTATGCTGAATGATCAAACAAGAAATTTGTTGTTGTTAGGGGGAGGGGGTCGCTAAGCGATGACTTTTGAATCTTTAAATGGGAGTAATTGTAGTGTTTTGTGCAATTTTAAATTTAAAAATGCATATTAAATCCTTGATTGTATAACAACAGTTCTTCTACTGCAAGCCTCAGTATCCTGGGTAAACTATTTGCAGGTTCGTTCACAGTTGGCGGGTCATATTATTATTATTATTATTATTATTATTATTATTGTTGTTGATAAATATTACCGTAGTTGTGGAAAGAAACTGGGCTGAGGATTATTCCTCATTATCAATTAAGTATAATACATTAAATCAGCCAATACCATTGCATACAAAGCATGCATTATGAACTCAGGGGACTAATGTATGCGAGAATAGTAACTAGTGAAGGAAAAGGCAAACATAAAATAGAGTATATATGGGTTTGGCCGACCAGGTTTGGTTGATAATGGAAACAAAACTTATTAGTAAAAAATAATCTTTTGAGAGCTTATTCTAGTTAACTGAAAAATAGGAACAATATTTTATAGATGGCATGTCAGCCCTTTTTCAGACTTGGATGGACTCTTTGGTGCGAAATTGAAAACGTTTTAAACTCGTGTAGATTGAAAAAGGAAAAAAAAAAATGCCGCAGCTCAGATAGTTTTCACCACAGGGAAGCTTACATCACGGATATGTCTACACTGATAAATATAGGTTGGATAATGAACATTCGAAAGTTTGAAGTTAATAAACTTTAATATCTTGAACATTTTCGTAGATGTCCTAATGGAGATGAATTAGTAGCGTGAGTCCTACAGAGAGCAACAACCTAAAACTGATTCCACGTGCACAATTTAACTTTCTCCTAAATGCGAAATTCTGGCTTTATTTGCGCTTAACAAGCGAAATAAATCCCTTTGTGTTTCATATTGTTATTTTAAATTAAGTAAATTAAGTAAATGGTGATAGCAGGAACGTACGACTCAAGCGCAAGACACATTCTGATAGTTGCATTTTGAGGAAATGTTTTTGAAAAAATGTTCCTATTATGTAATGTTATACAAAATGTATGTTATATGTATTTCGTTAAAAATCTCATTAAATTAATATTTTTGGTATAAGCATTGTTATGAGTCCTCGTGGTGTGTGTGTGTGTGTGTGTGTGTGTGTGTGTGAGAGAGAGAGAGAGAGAGAGAGAGAGAGAGAGAGAGAGAGAGAGAGAGAGAGAGAGAGAGAGAGAGAGAGAGAGAGAGAGAGAGAGAGAGAGAGATTTGGATATACAATTAAATTTATGATGGCATGATTTTACTGAATTTATGTTTAATCAATAATCTCGCACCAACATTGACTGAATTTTCGTACCTTGAAAACATTATTTGATGTAAGAGGATAAAACTGGTGGTACAAGGAAAACCGGAACAATACATATGTACCATGCATCCATTACAAAGAAAACAAAACATCTGATAACATAATAGTATTGATGATTATTCGAAGATTAATCTAATATTTCACCATTCTTTCCGATCCCTTTCACTTTTTAATTAGTATGGTATCTTCCAACAACAATATTTCTTTCATGCGTCTTCTTTCTCGTTTCAAATTTTGAGATTTCGTACGCAATACTCAAACACGTGTACGCAAGTTTTATAACCGAACTTTGTTTAATTAGAATTTTTAACAAATTTCATATATTATTTAATAGGATCGCATCATTATTTATGTTTCCCTGATTATATTCGGTTCTCCAACATACTGGGATTTAGAAGAGAAATATTATAAGTTTCAATTATCGTCAGAATTACCGCCTTCGGAAACAGGTGTTTGCCATCTTTCCGGTCTAACTTTCTTTGAATTATCCTGACTAGGAATTTTAATTTGTTGCATGTAATAAATTAGTGGCGATGAAACACGTTTTTGTATATTGCCTGTACCTATTCCTTACACACTTACGTAATTATGTTTTTGATGCGTAATTAATGTCTGTTACACACTTCTTGTGTTTAAAAAAAAAAACCTAAGGATGAACAATGATACAGCCAACAGAGATTTCAACAAATATAAATTTGAGACACATATGTAATGTGAAAACTATCTATATAACCTATTCGTATTATATCTTTCAGCGAAGTCTATTCTGTTTCGCCCAGTTGATAAAATTTGTGGCCGGCATCCGATCATCACCCGATCACTGAAAAACAGCCTGTCGACTATGAAACCCAGCATGAGATTGGTTGGAGAGATCGCATTCCAGCTAGATCGTCGTATTTTGGATCATGTCTTCACGGAAGCAAGGAGTCTGCAGAAGAGGTCCAAATCGAATAACAGGTTCTATGGCTTCAGCATATCCACCATTTATCAAATGATGCATAAAATAGCGAAGAAAGGCAACCGGTTCGACAACAATATAGAACTGGAGATGAGGCTGAAATTCGAGAAAATGCTCGTGAAACTAAGTTCGTTTGGCTACATCTACGACCTCCATGCGGATTTCACACAAGATATCGTCAACAAATACGGCCTCCTAAACGGCCCACCAGATCAGCCTACTATTAAAGGTTTCGGGCTTGACAATCCCTTGGTACTTCGTGTGTTGCTTGCCCAGCTGATCCGAGATAGGCAAGAATTGTATGACATGCTTATAATCCTGGATTGTCTTTGCTTTTTGTCTCATGATGACGGAAAACCGTTATTTATATGGTGACTTAAGGCTTCTATTGTTTTTCAACATGAATTTTTTTTACCTTGTCGATAGATACCAGGATGTGGATAACTCCTAATATTTCTCATATCAAAAATTGTGAAATTGCAATGTAAGGAAAAGGCTATATAGATTTAGTCGATAATATTTCATTTTTTTTGGTCAATACATCTGTCACTTGCTAATGCATTTTCCCCGCAAAGAAAACAAATTTTGTAATTTGATAATTTATCGCTTGTTTCTAACAAAATAAGGAAAAGAAAATATTCATTAGCACTTGTAAAGATTTCAGATGTTTACATAACTGACATGTATTAAATTTCCATGGTCTAGTATATGTTACCTATTTTGTTACGTGAAATGGTATCGCTATTATATATTCAACTAACTTACTGAATTTTTTAAAGAGGTTGAATTTTGATTTGAAGCTGAATTATAGCACTCTGCACACACAATAACAGTGTGTATGATGTGACTTGAGTAATGTGTGGGCATAACAGTGCCTTTAACTTTTTCTTTAGTTAGAAATTGTTTTATTTAAACATT
This sequence comes from Unio delphinus, assembly GCA_029339505.1. Taxonomy (NCBI): domain Eukaryota; kingdom Metazoa; phylum Mollusca; class Bivalvia; order Unionida; family Unionidae; genus Unio; species Unio delphinus. Next base: position 17,897,445 of record JAQISU010001238.1, read on the forward strand.
ATGTACTTAATAGATTGTTAAAGAATTCATATGGGTGAATGTAAATGCTCTATATTAGTGCGAATGTCACTCTCATGACTTAACACACGTCAGAGAAAATGTAATTAGATGCAAAATCGTAAGTGTAATAATTGATTTTGAGGTGTCAAAAAATAGTCTGGTATGATCTTGCTTTGTTAAGATGAATATATGTAGCAGTTACATATGGAACTGCCGGAAAACGTGTAACTCGTATGACCAAAAGACATCAATGACAACAACAAAGATGTCAGTAAACTTGTACCTATACTTTGTAGAGAAATGAAGAGAGAAAAAAATGAATCGAAAGATTATATATTGCTTGAGTATACAGTATATGCCATTAACCTGACATTTGCAACTGCATCGCTTAGTACGAACTGTGAACATATAACGTTGCATTGGTGATAATTTCTGATTCATTATGTGTTTGTTACTTGTTGTTTTCGATGTACACATACTGCAAGTTAAATATTACTGTAAAAGTTGACGTTGTACTTTGCTAATAAAGAACTTGAACGTGTAATCGCAACCGGAAGTGTAAACTTTTTAACTTGAATAACAGTCTTACAAACATTTAGAACTGCTATTTCTGTGAGACTTAAATATGCATCGATGTATTTCGACGCAATAATTTACAGAAAAGTTATATATTTTGTTTGCTGTTAATTTCTTCTGTAAAGGTGGCGCTATACAGTTTCGTATTTTGCATTGGATTAGAATTTTAAAAACGATAATTTCCCCGGCTCTCCTCACTGGTTATACTGGCTATTTAAAAACACCTTGTATATCTTCGGTTTAGTTCAAACAACCTTTAATTCCCTTTATTTTGGTGTACGATTGTTACTGCATGGCCTTACTTCAGATCTGGTCATTTCAAAAAAGTGATAGATCTACTTGGTCATTTTCACTTCTTGAACGTCAGAGTTAAATTGTATCAACAAAAAGAAAAGAGCCTATAACTTTTTTATATATACATTTTATATATTTGTTAATTAATTTATTGCACTTTCAGAAGCTGGTATTGTCTAGTCTGGAAAAATTTATTTTCCCTAGTTTAATAGCTGCTTAGGATAGTGAACTTTAGATAAATTCGGACTGATTTTTCGAACACAAAGGAGCAGTCATTTTAGTTAGCAGTGTGTTTAGATCATTTACAATTTCCAAAAGTACAATATCCTAAGAATTGTCAGCCACATTATATTAAAGTAGCCCAGAGGTATGCCAACGTTCTCTCCACTGTACATGTTTTAAGTGCAAACAACTTTACCTTGCATACGTGACGCTCACAAAAGTACATAATAACAGGTGAGGCCCCCACCCACCCACCCAAAAAAGAAAGAAACGCAATATATTTGGACCGCCTCATCTATCTGTGCCTTTGGATGTACGATTTAACGAGGATACGAAGAAAAAAAATCGACTAACGAACAACACACACACCGTTAGCGATCCTTTTACCAAGTCAGCTGACATGGCTGTAGAAGTTTATCTCCATCATGATTTATCTCCCCTTACTCCTTGATTGGCCCAACCTCATGTCTTCATCTTTTATGCTCCTAAAATTCAAGTAGAAGTAGCTTTATTATACTATCATTTTGATAAAATCTGGTTCAGTAACTGTATATGAATTAAATCACCTGCACTTATCATTTTATAGTCAGTATACTTCGTTTTGTAATTTAGTTATTTCATTTTCAACAGATGTAAAGATATTTTCCTCTGAGTTAACGGAGACGTGTTCAGGAAACAAACAAACTGACAAAACAAAAAATAAGTTCAACATAAGCATGCTTACCTTAGATTATATAACTAACCAAACAATAGTTGAGAGATACTTATTTTTCTAGATATGCTTGAAGTGTGATTTACGAACAAACGCCGATAATCCACCTGAATGTATGCTAGCTGTTTGTGAGTTCTTACCATATCAAAGTTTTTATAACCGTAAATGTGAAACTGATCAACAGTTTCTGCCCAGGTTTCAACAAAGCTAAGTTTTTTTCAACATAGTTAATAAAATCCGACATATTTTCTCTAGAAAGTTTACCACTTAAATCAGTGATATTGTATAATAAACAGCATAGTACAGAATTATACATGTTTTCGTCATTAAGACCATCCATAAATGACGTCACGCGATTTTGGCTGACTTTTGACCCACCCCCCTCGTCACACGATATCATAAAAAGTCAAACACTCAAATATGACGTCACAAAGCTCTACTCCCCCTCCCTAGAAAAAGCCGTATTTCCTATTTTAAAACACATGTTTCAAATAATTAGGTGGTACTTTTAATTAAAGTTGCTCATTTTGATGTGACGTCATATTTTTTAAACACTTTCCTCATCCTCGTCACACATGGTCACAAATGTGTGACACCCACCCCTCCTCCCCCATAGGTGCGTGACGTCATTTATCGACGGTCCCATAAACATTTTGTAAACCTCTATCTTTTCGTACAAAAGCAGCGTCATCTATAACCTTATCAAATATATAACCATTTAAGGAATAATTAGGCTCCGCAATGTACGTTCTACCTTCAACCTAACAGATGAGACCCAGTAGATATACACACATACACACACTCATACACATACACATACTTGCTGTTTGAAGAATAATCTTTTATGACTCGGCTAAAATTAACTTTTCAACACACTCAACATGTATGTGACCTCTCTCTCACACACACACACACACGTCTAAATTAGGATCATAAAGTCTACAGTTTATATATTATTGCTTGATCGACCGAAGGAACGGAAAATTGAATAGATTGGTGTGGAATGAGTGGGATTGTGTAGAAAGGATGATTACTGTAGTTTTAGAGGGAACAAAATATTATAAGAAAACAAACCTCTGTCCTCAATACAGAGATAAGAACTTATTACTGTTTTCCCTTTCGATCGATACCACAACTGCCAGATGTAGTTATTTATAAATGTCTGTAAACCCACCCGCTTTATGATTTCAATATTTATCGCTATTGCTTTGAAATAAGGCTTGATAAAAACTGTACTGCTTCAGACCCAGTCAGTCGTTTTACTCGTTATCAGACCTCAAACAAATATCTACTGTATTAGCTCTATTAGCTTAAAGATTTTTCTTTTCTAAATTGTGATAACCCGTGCGATATACCTTGAGAAAGGAGCAACTGGAAAAGGTGTGCACAAAATGACGTTCATTAATATCCTAATGAACTGTGCAACGTGATCTTTCTCCTAGCAAATTTGATTTGGGATTTACACTTGAAAAAGAAGGTAAGTAAGCACCTCCCCACGGGCTCGGTGAAAGGGCATGGGTCTATATAATATTCCTGATGTGCGGAAACAGGCAACAGATGGAGAAGAGTATCTGTGGTAGTGCCGTGGTTATTATGCCAGACTTAGGATTGCATGGATGCGGATTCGAATCCTACGCTGGGATTAATACGAGTTTATTGCCTTGGTATGTCTTTTGGGCACAGTTGTCTCGGCAATAAATATCCCTACATCTGCTGCTGTATGATAAAACTCCAAACCAGACCAAGTGTCTAGAGCATGGTGGGTATGGAACAGTACTGGCTTCATCATGTAATTATTAACTATGCCTAGTACTGCGAAGCACAAGCAGCATAGATGTTATAAGATTTGGGGATAATTTAGTGTGCATAAAATTACATATAAGAAGAGGAATATTACATGTATTTTATGCATATTTTGTTATGATAATAGACATTTTGAAGGTTAATTTTTAAAAAAATAATCTACAATTGCTCTGAAAGTGTCTTATATAAGTCAAGCTTAAGCTGGCAAAGATGGGTATATAAACTCTACCAATCATCGTCAGCAGATATAATCTTCATCATCAACATCCCAACATTCATTATAATTATCATCATCGGATTTGTCAATTTTTATTCAAAAAGGCTTGGTATCTTTGTACATATTGAATTAGTTAATAATTTCTAAAAAAATTAAACGTTTTAAAGGTCTGTTATGCAAGCTTGATTTTAAAGCATAATCGATATCATCAACAGGACGGAGTTTTAAGGTCGATATTTGACCCACTTTATGTTTAATCACCGGAATTTAAAAATTGATTTCCTCTCAGATTGGATTTTTAGATTTAAATCAATTGATATCGGATGACCGTGACCCATGATTCCTCTACTCTTGGTAACATTCAGGGCAATACATTCTTTTCACACGACGTGATATCTTTCACATTTACTTACCTAGGAAATATGTATAGCCAGTTATTGCTCAAGTTGAAATATAAAATGGTATAGCTGTAAGTTTGATTCAATATATGAATAATATTATATCTTACGAAAATCTACATATAGCTTTTCCCCAAGACACATGGATATATTCTCACTTTGTGATTTTAACAGTTTCCTCTTTGGCAAAGAAGTATCATCTCAGATTTTTCAGTTTCATGCCTGCATATAAAGTGGAAAGAGTATTGAAACTACACTACGTCCATCTTGAATAGTGTGTCTGTTTTTGACTAGTCGAATAATGGATATGGATGTTTGATTTAGTCAATTGATTTACAAAATCAACGATGAGTGAACACACCAGAACACTTATCGCAACTCGGTCGACTTATATAGCATGTCGATCATAATACACAGACTAAATACGCCAATGGTTCCTAACTTTTAATGGCCGCGTCTCTCAAAGTTTTACTGAGCCTCGTGACACCGTTTCTATATTTTGATAAGTGTTTCCACTCTCAGTAAAGTCGTGGTGACCTTCCGTGACCTTCCGCGACCTTCAAGAATGTCATAACGACCATGGCTTGGGTCGCATCCTGTGGGTTGGAAACCACTGACGAACACCGAACTAAATGTGTTTTTTTTTTAACCTTTGGTAGATGATTGTATTTCGTATACCGGAGTTTTCCTCTCCAAAGCTTCGCCTTTGTATTCTTTGTCTATTTCTGTCAGAAATTTGAAGACGGCAAGGCTGCAAGATGCTATTTTAGTTTTTCCCATGATAGCTAATCTGACGCTAAATATTCATATGCCTTATTTTCATTTTGGAGCTACAAAATTACAAGGTTAATGTCGCGGTGGGGATCCATCTTCATTCAAAGACAATTGTATTTACCGTAAAGTGTATATCTTTCTTCAATATCGCCTAATTATTGCTTACTTAGAGGCTCTTCTCAATAATATATGGCATCGATAAAGTGTACGGAAATCGTACAAACATATAAGAAATATTTTTATTTTAAAAGAATGTATAAGAAAAAAAAAACATGTTGACATGTCACATACAGTAACTGGTGGAAGGGTAATGGGCGGTCATACTTGCAAAGACTAGCTTTGCTTCCGAAATACCACTCATAAATAATAAAGAAATTGCATTCACAGTACGTAGGGAAAAAAGGGCATGCCTACATTTTTTTTCCATTGCACTTGTTCACCTTAAAGGGTACCTTCTTTTAAAAGTAATTTACTGTGGAGAAAACATTACTAATTGCAGTGACAGAAAGCATAGGTCTATACCGAAAACAAAACCAACACAAAACCGTACACAGGATGTGCGCGTCCCTCGCTGTCAAAAATTTCGTATAGAAATAATAAAATACGCTGTGATAATTCCATTTTTTTTTAATTAACTGCGTTTTCTGTGTACTGATTGGATGTAAATGGTCAAGTGACATTAATCTGGATGTATTTACAGATCGATATATTCTGCGGACTACTTTTGGTTCCGTGTTTCCAGATCATGATTTGATGTGAAGTTTTATCTGTATCATCGCCTTACACCCTCATACTGAGACACTACAATATTCCATCCACCCACTCCTGTGATTTCCAATATAAAAAAGACAAGCCATATATTAAAATAGACCATTATTTAAAACAATGTGATTACATAGACCTTCCTTCACTCTAACACCAACCCCTTACGCAGAAGAAGGCATATGGTTTGCTCTAAAGGCCAGTCTTCGAAAAGTATTGCATTTACCCTCGAAAACATGATATAACCACACGTATCGTTGATTTCAATTTACCTATCATACATGTACTATATAATAAAATTATTTTATAGGTCATGTATGACAGGTAATTTGTAAGCAGCGACACGTGCCCCTATGGTTATAGCAGCGGTTATTTAATAAACCGCGGCATTTTCTGGCCTTACATGTGTTTGAAACATGTGCTTTCAATTCGGCACCAAATAGACAGGTGGTAATTTTAGTATTGAGTGTTCCAAACACAAGGCTGTTAAAGGACTGAAATTTCATCAAATAAAACAATATCTGTATTTTGTATCACTTACAACTAGGATAAGTTCTTAAAGGATTCTTTTCCCTCAAACATAATTTACATTATTAACCAATCCTGGTCAGCCAAATCCATATGTACTCTACTTTATGTGTATCTATATATCAAGGCTGGTTCCCATTTTTATAAATCAGTACTAGCGTGTGTCCTATAGTAGTCACTGTACTAATTAAACTCCCATAGTAAACATATGGAAACACCATCATATTCAAAATTCAATAACTTAAAATTTCTGGATGTTAATGATCAGACCTATATTTCTCCATGCACAACTATCCTTGTTGCAAGCTTCTTTGTGGAGAACACCATACGAGTCGCTGCGTTTTTTTTATCTTCATGTGTGCATGAAACGCATGCTATTGATTCTGCACCAAAAGAATCAGGTGCTACTTTCATTTTTGAGTACTCCTAAGTCAAGCCTGTAAAAATACTAAAATTGCATGCATTGAATATTGTCTATATTTTAAAAAACTAGTTAGGATAAGCTCTCAAAAGATATTTTTACTAAAGTTTTACCTTTCATTATTAGCCAATTATGGACCACCAAGCCCGTATCTACTCTATTCCATTTCTAGACTGGTTCACAGTTCTTCCATATAAATAGTGCCTTGATTTTCTTGACAGTCTTAGGAATAGTAGTTTAATACACAAGTAAGCAATGTGCATAGTTCTGCTTATCAAAGATTACATTAGTTAATATTAAATTATATTGCAAATTCAAGTTCATCAACATTGCGATGGTGCATTTCAGACAACATCTGAATATTTGAGATTTATTAATGAAAATCAGAACAATTAAAATAAAGCTGCCTAATAATAAGCCTTTTTTTAAATAACACCATTTATCGCTCTACAATTTAAAGCTGAAGCTGGGGGGGGGGGGTGAGTAGCGTACCCCCCCCCCCGGGAAAATAAATGTCCAGTTATGCTGGATTTAAACAGTGGGCCATATGACCCTTCGTGGCCGGTGCCCACTTAAAACTCCAAATAAGTAAGTAAGTGGTTTTTCCACTTACAACTAGAATAAGCTCTCAAAATAGATTCTTTTTCCTAAAGCCAAACCCATATATACTCTTTTTTAAGTTTACCAATTTCCAGGCTGGTTCCATTTTTTCATATTATTAGTACCGTGTGTCCTAGAGAAATTGCATTTGTCCATTACAATAAACACAATGGCGCATCGGCGCTGAACAAAGCCCGTTATCTTACTCAACATGATGCTTTAAACACAGCAAAATTTACAATAGAGAAAAAAATAATTCCTTTCATAATATAATATATTCCTTCATTACCGAATATAATCCTTATAATTAATAAATAGTGTAGTCTCCTAAATTTATCGAGAAAAACACCATAAAAAACACTTCACAAAAAAAAACTATTCTTACTTACAGAAGACAACAATTTGCACGATGTTTTAAGATTATAACTAAACAGACAGAAAATAAGAAAACTATATTTTCGTCATCTAAATGTAACAGCCATCGGTGTTCTCAATGTACAAATGTAGGTGAAAGTATTGCTTTGAGTAGCGCCAATGCAAAATAAGTATTTTATCTACGTTATAACACTAACTGCTTATCAGCTGATGTGATATTTTTGATAACCTGTAAAAAATAAATGTAACGTGCAATATGCTGGAAAAATACTTCAAGAAGTTTCTATGATAAATATATAATCAACGCTTTCATATAAATGTTTTTTTTAGAGATCCTTAGTTCTCCTCTAAAATTTCGACTCTCTATCTCTCTCAAATACAGTTATATATATATATATATATATATATATATATATATATATATATATATATATATATATATATATATATATATATATATATATATAAACATTCGTAAAAGAATCTATACACTCAACTTTGACTCAGTATCGATAGTGAGGGACCGACTATTTATATTCATACGAAACTATTGTTACTTCCTAAAGATAAAAAAATATAATTTCCAACTGGTACAGATTATTCGCAAATTAGAGTGAAGATACATTTTCTCAAGTTTTTTTTAGAGTAACATTTTTCCAGAAATACATAGAACCTTGGGAAAATTAAAATGGCTGGTTCCTTAAGTTTCTGAAATCATACTTCAGTAACACCATTATGATTATGGTGGTTATGTCGATGATAATAATCATAATATCAACATAAAATTGTAATTAAATTCTGCTAATTACGTTGCCAACTCGTTCTTCAATATTTTTGCAACGTAGTTCTCAGGCTGATGGTTGGCTTTGTTGACGACTGACTTGTACGTCTGGGATATGAGTGTGTAACGCGATGACGCCAATACATCTTTATATAAAGCGGTCATTGCTAACACCGTCTACAGTGTGCTTCGGATCAGAAACTATACAGCACAGCATCAATAATTAAATAAAATATAAAAATAAAAAACTAAAAAGATTTTCGTTCAAATTGGGAATTTCTGTGTTCGAGCTTATACTCTACATATATTCAGTGAAGAATAGATGTAAAACACTCACGCAAAGATATCAACAACTGAAAACTTATATCCATATATCACAGTTGATAACGTCTGCTATAAACTTTATTTTCCTCAAAATACTTTTTACTTTATTTTTCAGGAGTTCTAATCATAATGGCGACAGCAAACCACAACGGAAAGGACGATAAGGATGAAAAGAAAGATGACAATGAACCAAGTAATGGTATTGAAATTAGCGACAAGTTTTTATCGATGACACATTATTTAAAATTCCCTCACGCGTTATTTTTTTTTTAAATTCTTTCTTTGGTCACTGTTTGCGTGTATACGTATGTTATGCTCTTCATGCTTATTAAGAATCTCCTATGGGTTGTTTCACAGACGTCACGGTTGAGTACGCAAATACCCACAATACAACGTGCACATTTGCTGCCGACATTTTGAGTCCCTAACAAAATTTCTCAACATTAGTCATCATGTATATTCAAGATAATAATCTGCATTAAATATCGATAGGAATATTTACATTATCGAAACGATACATTTATCATACATGTGTACTTGAAATTATGTGCATTATAACACAAAAATGAAACAGCTGGAAGTTCCCTTGCTTATATCGAAAGACAGAATAGCGAGGTTGAACCGTAATCGTGTATATTGCTATTAAATAGAAATGCACGTATTATTTTTGTAAAATATAAAACATACAATATTAACATTTATAAAAGTGATTCATATCATATCCCTAAGCTTGTCATCTTGAAAGAGTATTTTCGGATAATGTTTTTCGTGATACAATATCAGTCACGAATTAAAATATCATAGCATGTATTTTATGCTAGAACTGTTATGTACGTATTTTATGCTAGAACTGTTATGTACAGACTTTTTTCGAGACAACTTGTGAATGTGCCAAAGGCAGTTGACAAACCAGTTTAATTAGTATGGTCAAATATATTGTATTTGTGATGGACGTAGGATGATACTGAATGAAAGCAACAACTAACTGTTCATAGAAGTTTCATCTGTAGTGTATTCAAACGAAACGTGTCTAATGGAACATGACTGTGTCGAATGTTAAAACGTTGTATTCCTAAAATACTTTTAGAAATATGAAATTACATTAACAATTAGCTTTTTAACTTGAACGATAAACAAATTAATGATTTAAACCCATGCAAATTGAAATCATTACATGTTTCTACTTATCTGTGTATCCGTTTGTTTACGCGTTTGTTTATTGATCGATCTATTTGTTAATGAAAGAGTAACAAAGATGGATGAAATATAAATATCTTACTTGAAGAAAACAAGTAGAAAACTCACGCATTCGATCTCGTGTGGTTGACATGCACAACAGAATGCGATGTATTATTATATTCTTACGCACAAAATTAAACGTGCCTTCGTAATTATGCGGGAAGAACAATGTTATTAGGTGCCGGTTATGGGGCTAGGGACTCAAAATGGCGGATATGGAAATACACACGTTTTTTGACGTCACGTGAAAACAACGAACATTGCAGATTCGAAGGGAGAACCTGAAGACAACAACACTTACCCACAAAGTCTCAGACATACAAGTATTACACACACACACATGAAGACATGGCATGGTGTTTCACCGCCGTCACGTGATCGCCAGTCAACCCGTTTATGCCATGATCGACCCTCAGTAATTGCTTTAAATGACCACTAATTGGATCTCCACACTACATTTTGATCAAGACTAAAAAAAAAAACATTCATTATTACTTATATGTAAGCGGAAGCGAATACAGAAACGTTGTGTCAAAGATGGCCGGAGTAGAACTGGAAGGGGAATTCCAGTTATCTCCCTTTCAACCTTTCTGGCTCAACAATTTAAACATTTTCCGTTAATTAAGATTACCTGGTTCAAATCCCTATTAAATCGTCAACCTTTGTGTCAGCTACCCCAGAGATACCACTGTGTACTGCACTATTCAATGCCAAATCACATGAATAGTTAATCTGATCAACGATCAGACTATCGACGTCTTTTTTCCTGACATAAACATGGCAATAACCACTAGACGATGGACCCAAGTAAGCGGATCTAACACCCTCCGAATACTCCATCAAGTCGTTTCCCCACCACTCTAGTGGAGGTGGAATTGTTGGCATCACAAACAATTCCATGTTAAAATGTCTTAACCACGCCACAGCCTTCAATTTTTGCCACGCATCGTTTGAACTAGTCCAAACAACACTCACACTGGAACAAAGGTCAGTCCATTTTTTTCTGCCTCTACCGTCCTCCTCCTAGTAGAAAAAACACGCCGACTGAATCTCTCTTTTTGGGGCAGTTTGCGAATCTCCTGAAGTTTGGCAATTCATTAGCTGGCAACCTGATTATTCTTGGAGATTTCAACTTTCACTTTGGCTGTCCTAGAAACCTTAACACATAAAAACTCTTAGATTCCATTCATGTTTTCAACCGTAAACAGTCAGTTAAACAATCCATCCATAAACATGGTCACATTTTAGACTGGATTCTTCTTATACCTGATGATAATATTCTACTGTCTACCCTTGTATCCCGCGAACTTGCATCAGATCACCTCTGTGTTACCGTTCTTTCCTGTCTACTCTTATAATAGACAATTGTCAAGTCCAGTATATGTTATAAGACTTTATTGTGCATGAGGTTGTATTCAACTCAACCCTGCAAATACAACAAAATACATTTACTACAACTATAAATACAATCATCAGTGCATTACATCGATTCTGTTTCACAGTATATTCAATACGAATAACTATCACCACATATTTATTACTTATCAATCTAGAAAGATAGTTGACCAAATGAACCTAAACACAACAATCAGTGTGCACTGCACAAAACAGAACAGACAAAGACAGACAAGCGAATGGACATAATGATAGGTTCAGAAAAGACTGGGTTAATAACCTATTAAAGGCACTAAAATGCAATATACATTTCAGATAAATATACAGACTACATATAAAATAACCATTTACATTGACCATATTATAAATATATTATAAATCTATTTACCTTATCATATGGGACAAAGGTTGTCACATCTTGAAGTCCAACAGAATCACAAGCACATTTAATTTAATTCCATGACCAGCACCCTTCAGCAACTCATATGGAATGACCACCACCAATCTGCTGCCCATGCTATGTTGTTTATACAGACAAGTAGCAAACTAACCAATCAGAAAGTTACTTACCACTTGTCATGCAATAGAACAACCCAGCATGAACAGCACTCAGTGTAGCTTCATTGCTCAGAGTGAACAAAACTCAACAGGTAATCCTTATTCAAGGTTGGCTAAATGGCTATATATGTGAACAAATGATAATAACACTAATTGCAACTGATGGTTTTATTTCACTCATCTTTTAAAAACAGTAATTAGATAAAATAATAAAAATACACACTTCTGCCTATTTAAAACACGAATATATAAACTTATAAAATATATGCTTCTGCTACATCTGCATTATATACCATATGGACGTATCAGTCACTAACCCTCAACCTTTATTTGCAACTAAGAGAAATTTCCGTATGATAAAGAGAACCAAACTAGTGCATGACATACATGCAAACCTAACAACTTGCTTACATCCTACAGCAGAACAACTCGATAATTGCATGCGTTCACTGCTTGCAAAACATGCCCCAGCCACCAAGTGCAGAGTATCGATTCAAAAGTGTTATCCGAAGATATAGCAGTTTTAGGGACCACTTCGCACTGCTAAATGGTATAACGGTACCAATTGCGCAAGTCCAGTTGGGTGGAGCTTAAAGTGTAGGGTCCATTGCATTCAGAAATAAACAACAACACAAGCTATGATTGGTGGATTATGTAAGAGTTGTACTTTCTGTTAGGCTTAAAAAAGTTTAGCCTCTTGGCAACATGTGAATTTATGCTAATTCCTATATAGATCATATTTTGTATTTTGTATGAATTTTTGAAAATGTGATATACATGACTGAAAATGGGTATGTTGTGACTAGATAACTCATACCCCTGTCTAGTTCCAGCAGAGTTATCTCTCTTAAATGCAATGGAGTACCAAGTTCTATCATTGTCAAATTGACAATCTAACATTGTTCTCTATGACAGTGTGTGACATGCATGCTGATGTAGGATAGAAAGTATATTTATTTCACAAAACATTAGCATTGAGGTCTATGGAAAAACAATTGGTACCGTGATACCAAATGAGACCGACGTAAACCGGAGAGGCGTTGGCTCTCCATCACAATCACTATTCACTGCCACTTGAGAACTTAGATCCAATATTGCTTTCACCAACTGACGTTATTAATACATCTCTCTCATCCGGGGAGTTCCCATCATTTTTCAAAACTGCCATTGTAAAGCCTCTGCTGAAGAAACCAAGACTCGACCATAACGACCTAAAGAAACTACCGCCGTTTCTAAGCTCCCGTTCAAATACAAAATCTTAGAAAAAGTTGTTCTAACCCAACTTGTATCTCATTTGAATTCAAACAGCCTTTATATCAATGTACAGTCTGCAAATCGCCCTTGCCACAGTACTGAAACTACTCTTCTGAATGTAGTTAATTACATTTTCGCTGCTTGGATAGTGGAAATATTTCGTTCCTCGCCCTGATATATTACATCACCGTCTCCAGCATATTTTTGGCATTCATACTACAACCTTACAGTGGTTCAAGTCCTATTTAGTCAACAGGACATAAATTGTAACTGCAACTGGAATAAACTCCAGCTCAGTTGATCTATGTTGTGTTATACCACAGTGGTCTGTTTTTGGACCTGTTCCTTCATTCAATACACTCAGCCGCTTTCAACTGTCATATATCATCATTCAGTGTCTCACTAATTGTAGGCTGATGATACCTAAATATAGAAACATAGCCACCCAACTGACGTTTGTGCTACCATCCAAGGATTAGAGGGGTGCATGTCTAATGTGAAATAATGGATGACATGTAACAAGCTGCAGATGAATGATGATAAAACTGAGGCCATTCTGATCACAAAACAAAGACTTTTCTCATTCACATCATTTACCTCAAACAATAAATATCATTAACGTCAACACTTAATTCACAGAGTCAGTACAAAAACAAGGTGTTACTCTGGACAGTACTCTCACATTGCACCAACATGCCATGAACATATGCAAGGCTGCATATCTTGAGCTGAGACACATCAGCTCCATTCGTAAATGTCTTTCAGTTGATGCCACTAAAACACTTGTGTGTTCATTAGTACTTTCAATACTGGACTATTGTAACTCGATTCTGTCTGGTTCGTCTCAATATCTGCTCTGTGCCCTACCCTGGCTATCCATTTGATCCAGAATCAAACAAAAAATTTGTTCTGTGTTCTACGCTTCACTGACGGACTCCCGTCCAACATACCTATCTGGCCTCACCCATGTGTATACGACCACAAGATACTTACGCTCCTCTTCTGGCAATCGTATACTCATTATTCGCACTATGAAAACGAACTAAGATGAACAACGTTCTTTTGTAAACCAGGGTGCAGCAATGTTGAACTAATTGCCGATTGAAATTAGACACAAAGATACAGTGATCCTTTTCAAGAGTGCTGTTAAACTCACCTTTATCGACCGCAAGAACAAGCTTAAAGACATAATGTTTCCCACCTTAAATACTTTCAGCATTTATTTTTGTTTTCTAATTTCATGGTGTTTTGGGGATGTTGTTGTTGTTGTTGTTGTTTTTGTTGTTGTAGTCATATCATAATAGATGTTGCAAAGTGCTTAGAGCTTCTAAAAATTAGGCGCTGTACAAAGTCATCATTATTATAAATATTATTATAATTATTAATATACTACTAGGTATAGCGTCATACCGAAAAGGACATGTTACAAGTTGGCACGAATCTTTTTAAGAATTGCCACTGCCACCACAAGTTGAAATCATGCCAGTGTATTGAAGAAATGCATGCTTTACATGTTGGTGTATTTTTGTAGGGGTTTGTGGAGAAGGTACAGCATTTTTCCAAATGTTTTGAAAATATAGCGGAAAATAAATAAATTTTAAGACTTAACCAGCAGTTTTTACATCGTCATTCCAAACGTTTAATCTTTTCTCGCCAAAATTTAACTGAAGAACTGACTGAAATGACAACTCAAATTAAAACCAGGCAGACGTTTTTTTTTTATTTACCTTTGTCACTTGAGAGAAGTTGGATTAACTCATGTTTCCTCATCGTATCGTGCGTAAAAAATGAATTTGCTACATACTATTTTCAATTCGCACATATAATTCCTATTTTTGAAAAAAAGTAAATTATAAATCAAACTAAACAGCTAAAATGAGGCGGTTTATATAAGTATATGGTTTGGATGATAAATAAGTCCGCTCCGGTGGCCTAAGTGGCCACCAGGGTCAGCATTACGAGGTTAGTGCTAGGACTAACATTTATGCGGCATGCCGCGACATCGTTATAAACTGCTACACTGCAAACATCGCAGCGATATAATTGAAAAATTGTTAAAGCTACTTTAAAATTCCAAGTCACAAATACGTGTTATTGTTATTGTTATTATTATTATTACTATTTTTATTATTAGATGGATGCGAAAAGCTGACTCCAGAAGAAGGGAGAGAGTTCGAAGAATTCCGAAAGAGTATGGGGTAAGCAGACTCTTAGTAGCATTATTTATTAAAGTCCATATTGTCAGTGTTCTAAAGTAACCGAAGAAAGGACTAATCTAAGGGACCAGTAACATTTTGGACTTGTCGGGTCCAAATTTTATACATCTCCCGTAATTTGAAAACGATCGCAATGGCAACACTAATACATTCACTAAATGCTGTATATCTTACTTGAAATAAAAACAAAAAAGCATCTTTGAATTCTTTATTTGTTCTGTGTTCTGCTCAACTGACGGTAACTTTTCTTCACAGAGACTCAAGCTGTAATGCTCAGAGTGTTGTTTTCAACAAGTCTTCGACTGCATTAAAGACGTTACTGCCATTTCCAGAGATGTCATTTATTATACATGTCATAAACGTCATTAACATCAACATCATCATCATATTATTATCTTAAAGTACAAACCACAATCATGGGCAAAAGTTAGCTATGTAATATGTTGTATACTTACGGACACATTTACAATCACGGACAAAAGTTAAACAAACGATGTGTGTGTGTGTATATATATATATATATATATAAGAGAGAGAGAGAGAGAGAGAGAGAGAGAGAGAGAGAGAGAGAGATTTTTAATAAGCTATGTTGGCCCTAGAGTTGTGGAAACAGTTTTGATACAGGACTAAGCAAATTAAAAAAAAAATAATTAATTTAAACAAAACTAAATAATACAGATGCTTTTTTTTTAAAATATTAGGTTAATTTATATGCATTTTAATACTCTGATATGAAAAATCACTGGGATACAGACACGGATATCATTCAAAGTGCTGAGCTGAAGAACAATAACAGTTCCCAATCTGACGATGTTGATGCGTTTGATTCCGTTCGAGTTCCAGCAATGCATTACTTTATATCATTTGTCCATCGTACAAACGTCTTGAACGTCTATCTGTACATTGGATATCATGACTCAAGTTTGGAGGATGGGCATGGTTCTGACCCTATCAGTGATGACAACTCAATAGATGAGACTCTTGATTCTTATTCTGATTGGGCATCAATGGTTAGGTTTTGATGCCCGGACTCAGCATGAATTATGTATGGATCTGGATAGGATGGAGAGTGAGCATCATTATCTTGGGCAATATATAGTGGCCATGTTATGCTGGATTTATTAAGATCTACTAAATTTAACAAATGGTTTAAATATCTTATATTTTTCTTTACGTTTCATTATATAAATAATCTTACTAAGGACCGATAACTATGTCTACCTGAATTTAGCATTCAATTAATGACTACATTTTGTCTTCTTGTATGACGAAATGTAGGATGAGTTGGTTTTTGGACAGGTTACTGGTCTTGTGGGCTTTCAGGATTGTTTTTGAGATTTTCACATTCTGACTACATTTGTTAAAAAGTTAACTATTTGCACTTTTTTAAATTATTTTGATACGTTCCTTCCTATGCTTCATCTTTTGCGTTCTGCTAATTTATCTTCTATTTTATTGTTATACAGGTCCAGGTCTCTTGTTACTGATACTATTTCTCTTCCTCTGGTGTTTAGTGGGATGCTTTGTTACCAACTCTTTCAAGAAAATGCTTGTATACATTAGTGTTTATCACGCGAGGTGAATGTATTCTCCATTAAAAGAAGTTAAACAGTATAGATAATATAGTGAGTACCTGTGTATGATTATATAAACAGTATTGTTAATATAGTGAGTACCTGTGTATGATTATATAAACAGTATAGATAATATAGTGAGTACCTGTGTATGATTATATAAACAGTATAGATAATAAAGTGAGTACCTGTGTATGATTATATAAACAGTATAGATAATATAGTGAGTACCTGTGTATGATTATATAAACATTATAGATAATATAGTGAGTACCTGTGTATGATTATATAAACAGTATAGATAATATAGTAAGTACCTGTGTATGATTATATTTTTTTCTCACTTGGTTGGTTAGCAAATAGGGTTGACACAAAAAAACGTATGTGTTTATTTTCATCCCAAGCTAGAGATGATTCTGAGCAAAGGCGCGTTTTTGATGTTGTGTGTACCTAACTTCAAGGAAATGTAACAGGTTTTTCATACTTGCTAGCGATGCCACATCTAGAAGCAGTAGTCTTGTCTATATTACACATTAATCTTAATATCACATTCTTTCCTTAAAATGAGAATTTTGCATTATATTATTTGTGATATATCTGACAACATTGAGATTTTTCTCAAAAGACAGAAACAAATAAAAGAGAGGATATACGGGGATGGGGGTGGGTGGGTACTGCTGTGGGAATGCATTGGTGGAATGGCGTTCCCTTACTGTTTCGCACACAACAGTGTCCACCCTCCATATCAGCTGCATGCGTTCCATACTTCTTTTGTACATTCTCATTTTGTAAAATTTTATTTAGCACTACACCACTGAATAAGCCCCATGTTTAAAAAGAAAATGTACAGCTGAAAATCTTTTTGTTCGTGATACAGGTTGTGGAATTGCTCAAATAGAGATTATGATCCTTTAGAGGAATAGAGATTGAGATTAGTGGAATAGAGATAATGATTGTTTATCGGAATAGAGATAATGATTAAATTCATTGCATATTTGTTATTTAACGTGCTTTTAAGAATGTTTGGCCGTACCAACGCCAACGACTTCAGCAGGGTTATATATATATATATATATATATATATATATATATATATATATATATATATATATATATATATATATATATATATATATATATATATTCAATCCTTGACTGATTATTGAAAAAATAGGGTATCTTTCAAGTCATGCTCAACTGGAATAAACGAAACTTATTTATTTCAGGATAGTCGGTAACTTCACAAAACAGATGGTAAAGTTGGCCATCGACCAATTGCGGCCAGAGTTCGAGAAGATGGCAGGGACAGCTGCCGAGAGGGCGTTAGAGTCAAAGATGGTGAAAGTCAAAGAACTTCAAGATGATTTAAACCAAAAAGAGAAAGATCTTCAACAACTCAAGATGGAAAAGAAAATTCTTCAGGCGAGGTTTGAGAAGGAAAAAGCGAACAATGCCAAGGCTCAGCAATCGGCAGGTGCGCTCGATCAAAAGGATAAGGAAATAAAACGCTTGGAATCAGATATTGTAAGTATGAAAGGAAAGCTGAGGAAAAAAGCGGGGGAATTGAAAAAAGAGCGGGAAAGAGCTTCAATCGAAGAGCAAAAGAGGATCGATGTGCAGGCAAATCTTCAAAGTGAGATTGACCGTTTAAAAAAGGAGCTAGATAAGGTTAAAGGAAATCTAGGTCAGTTGAGATCGGCTAAAAATGTCAGCGATGAGGAAACCAAAAAACTTCGAGATCGCGAAAGATTGTTGACTCTCGAAATAGATGGTCTGAAACAGCAGCAGCAGGCGCAGGGAAAACGCACAAGGAAACACACCAGATAATCCTGCAGAGCCGGATGTAAAATTGAAGTGACAATAATGTTTGAAATAAAATTAAAATCTGGATATATCGATTGCTTGATGACTGTGGTAACTCCAACGAGTTTGTGATGAAAAGGCATTTCAATCAACGTGTTTCTTACTTATCTTTTTGTATTCAAAACACTTTTATATAGAGTAAAAACGACGGTTTGTGTAATTTGTCATGCGCTTTAACGAGGTTTTGTCATATTGTACACACACACACACACACACACACACACACACACACACACATATATATATATATATATATATATATATATATATATATATATATATATATATATATATATATATATATATATATATATATATATATATATATATATATATATATATATGTAAGATCTCGTTTTCAGTTTACAAATGGCTAGAGCTGAGTTAACCAAGCGTTCTCATGCCATTTTTTGGGGTACCAGAAAAATTTTTGAAACTTGTATTACATCATTAAAGTTACATTTTCTTTCGATATTATGTCATCTTGTTTGTGATGATTACACGAAAAATTATGACATTGTACCAACTAAATGTGTACATATAGTGTGAAAATCGTCTAGTGTCTCACCAGCAGTGAACTATGTTGACTCGGGCAAGTATCGTAACAGCAAATTCTCTCTCTCTCTCTTTCTCTCTCTCTTTCTCTCTCTCTCTCTCTCTCTCTCTCTCTCTCTCTCTCTCTCTATATATATATATATATATATATATATATATATCACTCTTCTAAAGCAAATATGCTGATACCCATACATGCCGACACCCATTCATGCCAACGCTAAAATGCGAACAGAAGTTTTGTTAATATATACGCCCCCCCCCCCCCCTTTGTTGTTGTTGTTGTTGCCGAAACGTGTTATTACCACGAAATGGGCGGTTATCGGTCCGGGAAGTTGTGCAAGTGCAACAGATGCTACGGTCCAAACAATAGCGTCCCTATGTTTTTGTGATTCGGTTATCTCACTCAGGGGTCCCGAGTGGCCGAGTGGTCTAAAGCGCTGTTCGTTACGGATCACTGCCATATCACCTGTCTGCGTGGGTTCGAGTCTAAGATTCGGCTAATGTGGTTATGTGAGAACGCTTGTGAGTAGCTTCTCGTGGGTCGGTGGTTCTTTCCGGGTTCTTCCTCCACAGTTAATACTGGCCGCCATGTATACCCTATATTGTGCTGAAAAATGGCGTTAAACCATAATTTTTTTTTTAAAAATACTTGTAGCATATCAAATTTTTTTTATTATTTATTTGTTTGTTAAGGATTATTTCAGGAAAAATTCACACCTGCACTTCTGGATCATACAGCAATAATAGATTAATGTTAACCTCCACTTGTGCCCATGTTGATAGTTGAATTGGTTGAAGGGCACTGTTCCAATTACACACAGTAACAGCAATATCAGATATGAACTGTAGAGAGTTACTAATGTCATTGACCTGCAAAGAATATTCAATATTAACAACCAGAGCTGACGCATGTTAAGTTGGTTTTTCTCTATTATTACACACCGGATGTAGTGCTGATAAGATTGCTCATTTGAAATCTAGATAAATTGTGTTGATATATTGTCCAGCAGCAGAGAGGGTGAATCCTACAACGTTTTTAGACAAAATTTGATTGAAATCCTAAAACGAGCCGTCTTATAATCTTATTTTAACCAAAAAAAGGCGAACCCTACAACGTTTTCAGACAAAAAATTGATTGAAATCTCCCTACGAAATCATTTTAACTAAAAAAATGAAAACGATTTTTTAATCAATTTTGGTCGCAACGATGTGGTCATCCACCCTCTCTGCTGCTAAAGTTTTCAGTTCTGGGTTAACAAAAATAATAAATAATTTGATCGAGTCTTTAGGATCTCACAAACAGACTAATCGCTAACACCTCTTCTTGTAAATCAATCAGATTATTTGACTGGTCGGTGAGTTTGAAATTAATTCTGGTTAATGAATTATTATGGCATCGCATATAGACAGGATTAATTGGGTTTTCAATAATTAGGAATCCTGGAGGAGCTGTTGGTGCAAATGAATAAAGAATATATCCTTGCTGAGCTTGATTTGATCGTTCGAGATTAATTTGATAGCTTCCTTCGATAACATCACACACTAAATTAAGTGCAATCACCGTTGAAATATTCACGTTGAACGGAGCGATATGCCTACCACCACCATCTGGATCATTATTATGTTTGAGGAGGACAGTTGAGTCTGATTTTTGTAGTGCTTTGATATCGGTTTTAACAATTTTTGCTAATTCATCAGCGTTGTATTTCGGAAACTTGAAATTACGCAGATTGTCTTCTGTGATATTGTAATCGGTTAGGAATCGTTGTTTATTGTCGCTGTTGTCATTAATTATTGTTTGAATAATTAGTTCATAGATATATTTCATGTCCGATATAAGCTGATTTATTATTTCAACGTGTTTTTGCGATCTTGTTTTCCGTAGTTGTTCTAGTTGTGTGTCATATAATTGTTTAATCTCATTAAAATAACCACGGACGTCAGTTAGCGTAAATGAAATAGTAACAGATGAGTCGGTTGTTCTTTTAATGATAAAATCCCATTGCAATGTGTCTTTGTTGGTGAATATAAATCTATCGGCGATTCTTCCTTTTCTTATATCAGATAAATTATCTCGATAACTGGGATTGATTTCATGATATGATTGTACATCCGTGGTTAAGTCGGTGGTGGATTTTTCCGGTGGTTTTTCAGGCCATCCTAGTACGGTTCTAATAGAACTTTGATAGATATCTACGACGTATCCTTCTGTGCTTATCTCAATTGCGGATGATAGTGTCGGCTCATGAACTGTTATAGCGATTTTTGATTCTTTTCCAGTAATCGATTTTATTCTACGCGCGAATTCATTATTGATTTGTTCGATTTGGTATGACCCTGTTGGTATCGAAACGACGTTCCAGTCTGGTGTTCCGTCGGGTTTATTCTTATTTGCAAACACCAGTGAATTATTCGGTTGTTGACCACCAAATGATTTTGATCTGATATTCGGCCAACTGTGATACATTCGTAGTTTTGCTAGCGCTATCTCCTTCACTGGGACCGGAGAGGGGAAATTCACACTGAATTCTGGATTCGTTGATGTTATTGATATCATGCTTGTTTGTACTGGGTTCGTGTTCTCCACTATTTGTTGAAGTAATTCCTGCGGTGTTGTCATTGTTATTATACTCATGATTTATTTCTAATTTTGGTATCGAGGAATCATAAATACTGACCATCACTGAGAACTCACAATCTGGTAATGTTGATATTATTGAGATCATTTTGTTTTTTGGGTTCGTGTTTTCTGATTCCATCGGTGTTTTCATTGTTATTATACTCATGTTGTCGCTCTAATTTCGATATCGCGGAATCAAAAATACTGACCATCGCTGAGAATTCACTATCTGATATAATCGTATTATCGAGTGACGACGATATCATCAATGATAATTGCGAATATGCGGTTGATGCAATATGAAATTGAAGTAAGTAATTCTGCAGTTTACTCTGGCTGCATGATGATATCTTTTTTGCTATCCCGGTTGATATACCCCCGATTGTAGCCACCGCAGAAATGCAAATTGGAACTACGACCGGGGCAATCATTGTAACAGATGCTAGTATTATTCCGGCACCAGTGAGAACGCTTGACACCGAGTATATAATAACATCAATTGCGGTGATTCTTCGTCGGTATTTTTTTATTTTTATTTGATACTCCTCAGTGAGGGTTTTGAGTCTATTCTGAAATTCTCTGACCTGATCATAGCGACATTGAGTTGATGAAATCATTTTTATTTTAAAAACACTAGCGTTTTCAATTGTGAAATCCGAACGATTTAGTTATTTACTTCGCATATGAATTCTAAGCACCAGGATATTTTTGATCTAATCGTACTATCAACCGCGACAATCTTAAATTCTTCTTCACCCCGGATAATTACTGTTGCGGTGCTATCAAAATAGGTTTTACCGCTTACGATGATATCAAATTGCTTGTCAGAGATTAACGTCATCCTGTAGATACCATGGGGCCACTCCCCGATATTGACTTTCAATTTAGCATTAGAGTCTTTTATCCAATCAAAGGTCCCATGCTTTACCCTTTCAGATTTTTCTTTTAGTTTAGCAATATCGTCATAAACGTCGAGATAGGTTTTATTGATTTCGGTATATTTCATTATCGTTCCATTCCGGCGTTTAAAAAATGAAACCAAAAGGAGGCCGAATCCAAAACCTTTTTCGGTATTATAATGCCCGTTGAGTTCAGAATATGTCGTCGTGATATTGTAACTTTCAGAGCCCTCAAAGAAATTTTTAGCCATTTCGCTGATGCGTTTTTGTTCATCAATAGCTTTTTTAACTTCAGCGAGAGTCATTCCTGCCACAAGCGGGTTTCCAAAGAATCTACCAACAATGTCGTTAGTGGGTTTTTGATCTTCTATTAGTTTAGAAATCTCGAGATAATTTGCCTTGAATTCTGAAGCAGTCATCATCCTTCCAGCTTCCTTGTTAGCGAAGAATGAATTCAACAAGTCTTTAATTTCAGCGAGAGTCATTCCTGCCACAAGCGGGTTTCCAAAGAATCTACCAACAATGTCGTTAGTGGGTTTTTGATCTTCTATTAGTTTAGAAATCTCGAGATAATTTGCCTTGAATTCTGAAGCAGTCATCATCCTTCCAGCTTCCTTGTTAGCGAAGAATGAATTCAACAAGTCTTTAATTTCAGCGAGAGTCATGCCAACCACAAGCGGGTTTCCAAAGAATCTACCAACAATGTCGTTAGTGGGTGTTTGATCTTCTATTAGTTTAGAAATCTCGAGATAATTTGCCTTGAATTCTGAAGCAGTCATCATCCTTCCAGCTTCCTTGTTAGCGAAGAATGAATTCAACAAGTCTTTAATTTCAGTGAGAGTCATGCCAACCACAAGAGGGGTTCCAAAGAATTTATGTATAACATTTTTGCGAAAAGAATTATAACCTCGTATATGATCATCCAGCTCACTGCCGTGGGTGGTAATCTTGTTGTTTTGGGTGGTAATCCTGTTGTCGTTGTCGGTAATCATGCGGTTGTTGGTGATAATCATCTTGTCGTGGGTGGCAATCGCGTCTGTGATCGTAGACACAAGTGCGCCTGGTTTAAGTCGTCCGTCGTTGGAATACAGCGCAATAGAGTTTTCAGCGGTGTCGCGCTGCCGTATCAAAATGTCATTCAATGACACATCACTGGATTTCAATTTACCCTGTTTGTCCTGAAATACAACTATTTCGTTCGGGTCAACACTTGTTAAATTTAACGTCTCAGCGATTTCATCTTCAATTAGTTTTTTTACATCCTTGACAGAATCAGGTGGTGCAGTGCCATCGGGTTTGGGTTTCAAAGATCTCCCCCAAATATCAATCATGTTATTGTAAAACTCTTTCTCTCTCTAAAATCGTTTTTGACGACTTCGTCGAAAAATCTTCGATTTTCTCCAGCGATTACTAGTGTATTCATTAACGACAACATGTGGTGGTTTTCCGCTTGGGTTACTCAAGGAGTTAGAAATAGCGTCAAGGACATTTAATACTTCGCTGCCGCATATTGGTGGGTCAATCATCGTTTGTGTTGGTAGCGTAGAATACCAAGTCTTCATTGGAAGGGTTTTTATATACCGCATAAACTCTTTTGGTGGGGCTAATCCATATGAATCGAAATAAACAATCCCACGTGGATCAATAGCGTATGCAACCCAGTGAGTTCCAGGTCCGGTGCTGTTATCTAAATTAATGATTCCGGTTTCAGTGTTGTTTGGTTGATGTGGTAATTGATCTTTCATAAAGACACCGCTGAAATTTTTAATCGCTAGTTTTTTAGCAGCATCCATTAAATCAAAATTGGACATAGGAATCTTCGATTCCTCAATTAATAAATCGTTCCTGGTAGTCTTAGACCCTTTCCGCTGTACCATGAATACGGGGTTCCTGGTAGTCTTAGACCCGATCCGTTCACGGATCTCCCGCTGTACCACGAATACGGGGTTCCTGGTAGTCTTAGACCCTTTCCCTTTTTTTATATCCTTTCCCAGTTGCCTTCTTTAGTGCCATTCCTGCTGCAGTACCAACGGCTCCTAACGCTGCCGCTTTAGCCACTGCTGGGGCTGCTGCTGCAATCAATGCTGAAATCGCAGCTAACAACGGAAATATACCGCCTGTTTTAATCATATTTTTGATAGCAGCCGCAGAAAGAGTAATCTGAACACCTTTTTTGGCTGCAAGTGCATCATTGAAATGTTTTATTTGACGAGTTGTCAGTGATAGTTTATTTGCAC
Source organism: Unio delphinus (assembly GCA_029339505.1). Classification (NCBI taxonomy): domain Eukaryota; kingdom Metazoa; phylum Mollusca; class Bivalvia; order Unionida; family Unionidae; genus Unio; species Unio delphinus. The sequence goes on from JAQISU010001238.1 coordinate 17,922,645, forward strand.
CACCAGTCATTTGGTTGGGTTTCAACGTGATTGTGGTTCCACATTTTTTAGCTGATTCCGATTGCATTTTTTTTAATTGACCGGGAGTTAACGCAACACTAATAACACTATATGACATTTTACATAATTGATTGATTCTAAATCGTTTACAATTTCAATTACATGTTTTCCACTGGTGCATCTACCACTCTCATTCTTCCACCAACACCTTCAAGTAGCATTGATTTATCACTGAGAATGACAGCAACCGCTCTATAATTCGGGATAAGGATAGGAGGTACCCCACCAACTGGTGGACCAGTCGGACGGGTTACACGGGCTCTAAAGTGTATATCAACGACAGATTGTCTTGTTAAATCAAGATGTTCAAGTGAAAAGTAATAAATCGGATAGAGGCTTTTAAAATCCAATTGCGATATTTGCAAACCAGTATCCACATTTTGATCACGTGCCATAAATGACAACAGGTTATGATAGACACGTGCAATATGATTCTGACCGTAATCAAGTTGTATATCCTCGGATGGTTCCTGCTGTCCGTTTATTCTCAGCGAGACTTCATTAACACCTAACTGATCAAATATCATATGGCTTCGTTCTTGATTACCAACTCGCGCATTATTCTGTAACGCTACGAATATATGACGTGGAGCTGAAACACCTTGTTTTGATGCCAGGTGCCATGTGAATGTACCATCAACACTGTCTTGTTTAATATCCGTAGTCACTGATAACCAACTCAACAATGATTTTCCTCCTTGGTCCATAAATGATAGTAGTCGCTGTTCTTCTGTGATTGATGGAGTTAATACTGGCATCCACAATGATAGTTTTGTTAAAATGACTTTACCGGGAGCAACCCCAGCATTACGCCAGATTGCATCATCATCAGTACCCTTTCGTACAAGCGCTACTGTGTGTTTAGCTCCATAAATAACTTTTCGGACGTTTCTACAGAATCCAAATATATGATGCAGTGGAATCGCACATGAAAATCGTCGACGCTGCCCATGCAACGTTGCTACACGTGTTGCAAATCCTAAATTGAGATTACCATTAATGCCTCCGAGAATATCAAACGCAGCTCCGGGTCTAGTTCGACGTTCTGGATTAGCTGCTTCCTGTTGATCGGCTTCTGCATTATCTCTTGCTGTTAACACTTTAATGAATTGAAGGTGATCAGCGTTATCAGAGGTATCCTTTGCAAACATCATAGATGGACCCGCTGATCTTGTATAATCATCAGAATATCTCGCTAACCCTATGATTGTTGTGGCCACATCAACTTCACGGTCAATGGATTCAATTTCTTTTCCATCAATGAGATATCTAGCGCTTTCAAATAACGCCATTATGCCGTTATTAACAAAACCAACTCGGACATTTGCGTTATTGTCATATGGGGTATCAGCTGCAACATTTGTTACAAGTTCTCCTTCTACTTCAATAAATGCCTCACACGGTAGAAAATATTTACTGGTATCATGAACTTGAAGTTCAATTCGCAATCGGAGATCTGTTTGTACTGCGTGATAAGAATAAAATTGAAAATCGCGTACAGAATCATTCTTGCCAACTGGGGCATCCATATCAAATGCTGGATCAGGTGACCTTTTGAACATTTTATTCTATTTATCAGAGTCTAAATCACGATTTTTCATTTCATCGTCGTGTTTTTTTAAAGCCACTTCCTGCTATCATGTTTGCTATCATGTTATTTTGGTCCCCTTGATTTATCAAGGGAGTCACCATCGACGCTAATTTTTCGACTACTGCGTTATTTATAATTCTACTAACACTTGCAGGCATCTCTGCTGTAGATGGTAACGGTTTCTTTTTTCGTAAATCACTTCGTGATTTCACTAATGATGTTAATTTATTCTTCGCAGTTGAAAACGCTTTTCCAGCAAAATCTCCAACAGCACTAATACCCTTATCACGAATAACTTCAATTGCTTTCATTCCTAGTTGTTTAGCCAACGGCATCACTTTTGGAGCCATTCTCGCAAATAACCCCGCAATGGTATTGCCTAAACCATCTCCGTAGTATGCTCTATAAACCGGAAACCGTGAATTAACTACATAGACGGGGGTTGGTTTATCATGATTGTAGTGTATGATCATTATTTGAAATCAGAAACCATTTTTCAATTGGAAACGCTAGCGTTTTTATTCGATCCCGGTGATTAATCACTGTGATAATCCTCTACTAACTCGCCAATGAAATCTCGATATGTGCTGATATCCATGATACCACCCTGAAATAATCGTCTACAGATATCAGATGCTTCATTAATTATTTCCGGTGAGTTATTTCCAGCTCGGAACCCTCCTACAAGAACTTCTAATCGTGATATATCACTGAGAACACTACCAGGACATGAAATCCTTGGATTCTCACTGGAATCTTGCAATCCGCTTCCGCTATAACCCATTGCTACATCCATTTTTTTCATTTCTTCTAAATTGGCTTTTTGTAAATAATCAAGAATATCATCATCAGGTGGTAGTTGTTTTTTAGGTGAAAAGGATATTTTCTTTGCAGGTTGCTGTCGCCTTCCTCGCAATTTTCGTGGTTTTTGTTGTTGTTTAAACTCTTCGTATTTTTTATACACTATATCCACCGCATTTCTATATTGAATATATGATGCACTCTTCTTATTAATTCTACCTGTTTTCTCAGTTTTGATTTTGTAGAATATATCAGCCCAATGATCTAAATTTCTAACAAACTTATGATATTCTGGTTTCAACATATCTTTCCTGTTTTCATAATTCGTAACAACAAGCTCAGGAATTCCTGTTGAATCAGTCTTATTAATCGCTGCTAAACCCGCCTCGTTAAATATCACGCGTAAATCATCTACTATTTCTTTTGATTGTTCAGTTTTCGCTGCTATTTTTTCGAGTTCACCAATAACAGATTTTCCCGTCTCGGGAACATCTCCCAGTATAGCACGCTCTATCCCTTTCGTTGCTGTGGTTACTGGTTTAAACAATTCTTCGGATCCCATAGCAAAATCAGTCTGAAGACTCTGTCGTTGTTGTAGTTTATTCCGTACAGAGTCACGAATTGGTACAAATCTCCTGATTGCATCCAGTCGTTCACGAGCCAATCGGGTTGTTAATGCTTCATTGACCATTATTTGAAATCAGAAACAATTTTTCAATTGCAAAACAATTTTTCAATCCGACCTAACACCATCGATTTTTGACATCCCTTGAGGGTCGGCTAAAAAAAAATGATTAATAGTCGGTCAATCAAATAATGATAAATGGTCGGTCAATCAAATAATGATAAATAGTCGGTCAATCAAATAATGATAAATGGTCGGTCAATCAAAATTGTTCATTTTCTTGAATTAACGCCCGTAGGTTTCTAACTTTAGAATTAACCTCCTTTTTCAATTCGTATTCGTACCCCAATTCTTTTCGTATTCGTTCTACGATGGTATACAACGGAGCGAACACACTTACGTCACTGGAAAATGCGAGAGAGTCCTTAATAGAATTCTGAATTCTTTTGATGAGCGCATACTTCTTTGGTAGCATATATTTATTGTTGTTAACTCCGTATTCTATATCCTGAAAATCAGACATGATTTGATCAGGATTTAACCCATCTGATAGTTCAATATCCCAACTTTTCAATTTTAAAATCTCGGATAAAATGCTATTCATGTTTTCAGAATTCATTATTCTATAATAATGATATATTTCTAAATGAAAAATATGACGCATTAGACATAACTAAATCGAATTTTCTGTCCTGTCTTTTTTGAAATCGCCGTTTTGGTTATCCCCTCTGCAACTCTTCGTACTGAGGGTGGACAAATATCGAAGTGCCTACCGGCGCTGGTTATTGATTGAAATATTTTTTCTTCGTTAGTTATCGTATTCAAAGATTTCACAGGTCTCGCTTTTTTCGAGTATTTCCCAGTCCCCCCTCGTTCGGAATTTTCACTTTGTGTGATAGCCTGCAGATTTGATAAAGAATTGTTTTTCGGATTAAAATCGATATGATCAATAACAAAATCATCCTCGATCAATCCATAAAAACACTCAAATGCGAAACGATGATTGAGATAAGTTTTCTTTTCTTTTCCCCCACCAACAGTAAACACCAAATACCCCATACCATTGTCAGCACCAACTGATTTCTTCAGTCTGCGGTTTCTTACAACACCATCACTGGATGCTTCATAATTTGTGATCACAGGGTGTTGTCTGAATTCTTGGTTCATTCGTATACATAATACTATTGTTTGTCTAATTCATCGTTTGGTTTAATGATAAATCTTTCGATGTAGTCTTGAGGAGTTCTTATGATTTTATCCTTGACTCTGTCAAGGATACTGACTTTGTCAGCGTCAAGAATACTGACTTTGTCAGCGTCAAGAATACTGACTTTGTCAGCGTCAGGGTCAAAATTTCTGATTGATTGTCCATTTTTTATTCTTTTATCATAATATCGCTTCAACTCCCTGTATCGCTTACCACCGCAATTTAGACACAACTGAGATTTTCCCCTGACCCCAACTCCACATAGAATACAAGGTAACGGACCAAGGCTTCCACGACGATAGCTTTGCATATGATACCCACAAAACTCATTTCTGCATGATTTGTTACATGGGGTTACTGATCCAATCATAAGCCACTTGCAGTGATTCATTATATAAAAATCTTTCATTTAAATGCTTGTTTTAATTATAGCATGAAGGAATTAGGGAGAACGCCTTCGAAAAATGCTGATAAGGAGTTTAAGAGATTATTAAAAATCAATCCTAGATTTAATCTCGATAAACCAAAAAAACGTAACAAACGTCCAATAGACGGAAACATGAAAGAGTTTAAGAGATTATTAAAAATCAATCCTAGATTTAATCTCGATAAACCCAAAAAACGTAACAAACGTCCAATAGACGGAAACATGAAAGAGTTTAAGAGATTATTAAAAATCAATCCTAGATTTAATCTCGATAAACCAAAAAAACGTAACAAACGTCCAATAGACGGAAACATGAAAGAGTTTAAGAGATTATTAAAAATCAATCCTAGATTTAATCTCGATAAACCAAAAAAACGTAACAAAATCAATCCTAGATTTAATCTCGATAAACCCAAAAAACGTCCAATAGACGGAAACATGAAAGAGTTTAAGAGATTATTAAAAATCAATCCTGGATTTAATCTCGATAAACCAAAAAAAAACGTCCAAGAGAGATTACCCCTGGAAAGATGCTCAATTCAATCTCGATATAGCTTCTAATACACCAAAGAATACAATTCTTGATAAAGCCATGATTAGTAAAATCAGAGACTGTTTTAATGAATTCAAGCGTGATGGAGCATCTTATTGTTGGTCAACATTTCGAATTGATGGTGTTGTTGATGCTACCATGAATGATGAAAAAGCAGCAGTGATAATTTCACGTGTTGGGGAAAAACGGCATTTTTTCCGAATCAAATTCATTATCGAAGTCGATGGCAAATGGATTATTAAGGATAAATTTGAACCAATCCTCAAGAATAAAAAAGCTGTCATTGTGAGTAGAGATTCCAAACCAGGGATTCTAACCGGCATTGATAAACCATACTACGAAAGATCTTATCCCGTAACAGCAATGGTTTATGGGATATATCCGTTAAATGATAAACCCGATATCGCAAAACTAGCTCCTATGAAATATTCGTCAGGGCTTAATTGTGTAGCAGAACGAATAATAGAACACTTCACAAATGCATCCCGAGGAAATAAACTAACTGATCTGCGACGTAGGAAAATAACCGAGTGGGAACTGACAGTGAAACAGCATGGTGCAAAGATTTCTGATATAGCTAAATTAGAAACATCATTACGATTCCCAATAACCGTTATGACGATAACCGGAGAGGTTTTATACGAACCGAAATATAACAAAAATGGAGCACCAATACAGATTATTGATCATAACAAACACGCGTGGACACCTGCGGTAACAATATTTCCACGAGAACGAACCGTGAAATATATCCCTAAGGAGTTCGTCGGGGATGTTTTCTATGAAGAGAAATTATTTGATGCTATTCATGCGTTGTGTAAGGATGATCCTGTGTCAGTGTGGTTACTTAGAAGTGATGAAGAATTCGATCAATTTGTAAAACCAAATGGTGAATTATATCGCATTGAAGAATTAGATAACAGAATGAGAAAAATCGCTAGTGATTTTTCACCGGAGAATTCCCATGAGAAACTACTCACGGATAGTTTTACTATTCCATCAGTGGTAGCTCACTTCGCAAGAGAAAAAAACTCATGGCGTCCAACACGAAATGATTTTCTCGAGGATGTTAAATTGAGTTGCGTCGAATTTGGTCATGGAGGACTGTGGAATACGAAATACTCACGTGATGGTATGATTTCAATTGATATAGCCGCGTGTTATCCCGGAAGTTTTCTCGGGTATGGGGAATGCGCTGAGTACTTCAAACGATTTGGACACCCCACGCATGAAATGACTCGTGTTGCGATTAATGGACCATTGCCTGATTTTGATTTAACCGGATTCGCTCGTGTGATATCATTTGAATTAGCTACAGGGTTACATCCGTGTAGTTATGTTTGGCTCGGTAGACACCTATCTGAAAAACACTGGATGCCAATAGTGCTATTGAGATATATGATTGATTGTGGTATGCTAATATCGTTGATTGTTTCCGAGGCTATTATATGCTATCGAGCTCAGAAAGAAGTTTGGCTACCACAACCCGATCTAGATAGAATAATCAACGAACTACGAAAACAGTTTCCAGATTTCAGTGAAGAAGAAATCATAAATTGGTCTAAGAAGTTATTTGAAATTAAAAAAGAACAAGCAAAAGATCTCGGAAGAAGAATAATCGGTAAATTTACCCAGGGTGGACGATACGATAACGCAAAATACTCTTCGCGGTTGATCATAGATGTCGCTGAATACGATTTTATTGTAGCGGATTTAATGAAACAGGGAAAACTTGTATCCCGTAAGGATGCTTTTCTATCCAATGGTGAGAAATTAGGTACGGTTGTTACCTACTGTGATGGATATAATTCCCAGTACACACACTTAAGAAGTTCAATGTTAGCCTATGCTTCTATTAATCTATTTTCGATGATAAATAGATTTCCTAATACCGCGGTTAGAGTAGCCACTGATTCGATGTATATACACAATAAGTACAAATCAGCTGTAGCTAAATTCACAGATCCCGAAGAAAATTGGGGGCGTTGGCGATTTAAAAAGGAGATGCTACATGAGTATTGTGAATCCGCAGACGTTGCCATGGATGATAAATATATTTGTTGTAACCGTATTGAAATTCAATCAGAACTTTCTAATGCACCACCGGTATCTGATCCAGTATGTAGATACAAGACAGTTTATTTAAACGGTTGTGGTGGGTCAGGAAAGACAACTCGTGCAATTGAATTATTTCGTCGTGGAAACGCTAGCGTTTCTAACATGATTGTGCTAACACCGACTCATAGACTCGCCAGAGAGATGATACAACGAGGGGTAAATGCTTGCACTTATCACAGCTTCTTTCGATGGAAAGGTGACAAATGGACTCCTGAGCGTATGGGTGATAAATTCATTCCTGAAATCATAATTTGGGATGAAATATGCACAGTGTCATTAGATGTATTAAAAACATTTCTTGAGTGGTTGTTAAACAAAAACACACAAAAGTCGTCATGTGCGGGGATCACGGCCAACCACCACCATTTGTCAGTGCATCTCCACATGAATGGCTAAAGGGTTTTGTAGACTACTATGAAGAAATCACCACTGATTATAGATCACTTGATGAACGATTACGCGAGTTCAAAGCGCTAATTAGATTACAACCGGATAGAATCCAATGCGAAATAGCGCGTGAAGTGATTTCAGAAACCCCAATGAATGATTTCTGGGAAGCGTGGAGACCAAACGATTTGATCATTGCAAGTAGAAAAATAGTCAGGGATACACTTCAGATGAAGTTATTTGAATTGCATAAAGAAAAATTTGCAACGCTTCCAGTACCCCTTTGTTATAGGCCGTCGGATACACGAAAACAGAATATTGAAGTTGATATTCCAGGACAGAGTGAAAAACAAATTCTGGTATTAAATGATATTGTGCTGGTTGATATCAATGTCGTTGAAGATGCATTGCGTGCTAATAAATCCCCGTGGACGCTAGGATACGCAGCAACAATACACTCTTCACAGGGATTGACTATATCGGATACAATTGTTTGGATGGTGGATAATCACATCGAATGGTCGAATTTAGTCTATCTCGCAGTATCCAGAGTACGAAAAATAAATCAACTTCGAAGAGTTGTTTTCGATGATAATGACACAACAATGGATGATATTGATGTTAAAATTATTGATAAAAAACTCTCCGGCTACAAACAACAGGACAAAAAAAACAACGAGAATTTGATATTGATGCTAAATTAATAATCACTTTGAAGAAACAACAGAATAATCACTGCGCGAGTTGCAATTGTATAATGCGTTGGCAGTATTCGGATAAGGATCCTCGCCAATTCACCGTAGACAGAAAAAATAACAATCTCGGTCATGTCAGAAATAATGTGATGTTGACTTGTCTTGAGTGCAATAGACGCAACGGTGCTAGTTAAGACCATGCGGTGGCAATTGAGTATCCTCGGGAATCACTTGTAGTTGTTGTCGAGTAAAACCCCGCTGAGGGGCAGTTGAATCCAGTTTATAGACTTGAGGTCTACCAGTTGATCATGTTATACTAGATATCTTATGCGTAGTGACGCTCCAAATAGGATCAGTAGCCCTTTTTCTACTCCCTTCAAGCTCTCCTGGTTCGTATAAGTACCTCACAATGACATTACTACCAAGAATTGGTTGGGAAACGCTAGCGTTTCTAGGGAAATCTTTTTGTGGTTGTACGGGTATTGACTTCTTTTTAATCGCGTTGATAGGTTTCATGTTGATTGTTCTAGTAATCTCGTTATTCAGTGCAGTAATCACAGATGGTAATCTTTTAACCCATTCACTGGATCGCTTTTCTTGAATGAATTCTTTTGCGTATTGATATCCAAATAACCGCTCAGCAATCGTCCGATTAAATCGTTCTACAATGGCCTGATCGCGATGTAGCGCAGTATGCCCTCGTCGTATGGTGACATTATGATGTTTCATTGTAGATAACACTGCACCCTGAAATTCCTTGCCAGGATCAACCTGCAATAGATTTGGCCAACGCAGAGGACCTCGTCGATAAATCCTTTCAAATGCAGAAGCGACTTCAGTGGCTGATTTTGTTTTTAACGGTTCTGCTTCTTTGTATCGACTTGCAATATCAACTACGGTTAACGCATATTTGTAACCACGATCATGTGGCAGAAATAATATATCAGCCTGATGAACTTCATTAGGAGCGGTCACATCAAAATGCGAGAATTGAATTTGTTTAGGCGGTGGTAGATAAATTTGCCATAGTGCCTGTTTGGATAACCAATGAGCCGCAGTGGTTTTTTTCACTTTTGCAGCTCTAGCGAGTTTATTGATTGCAGCGTTACCCCTCCAGTATCCCCTCGGAGAATAATAAATTGATTCCATATTATTAATTACCAGCACCTAACATCAATTTACTTTTCATAGCCGATTTTATCAAAAATGAAGACAATTTTTCTTTGAAGGATTTATCAGGAATAGCATTTAACGCATGAATTAATTTCACATCTGCTAGATGCCTGTGTTGCAGATTGCTGCTTTTATAAGCAACATCATGAAGGTGACAGGCCTTATCAATGGCGTTTATTGGTTCTTCACCGGGGTTGGGTTGATTTTGATTATTGAGTCTGATATCAAGTCTGGTTCCCGGTCCACAGTAGCTATATCCTGGAAGGTGCTTTTCTCCGGGGTACTTTGCCCATGGGGTTCCAGGGAGCTTTGCCAATTTGGCTGCGATATCACCTCCTCGTTTTTTTTTAAATCAGATCTCATAGACACAAATCTAAATTTCTTTGTACCACATTGCACGCATTTACCAGAAAGCGCTGATCGGTTATTTTTAGTTGTAATCGTCGTCAAGTCATCTGTGCCAGTACGCGTTTTACACTTCACACAATATAGATCCATAATTTATGTATAGAAATATGGATATAATTGATTTTTCAGCGACTAAAACAAGAGAACCAATTAAGCATCATGCAGCGCTACCAAACTCTATCCGGATGATTATAATCGGGCCATCTGGATCCGGTAAAACGCAATTGTTGCTCAATTTAATAATGAGATGGATGAAGTGGGATAAGTTGTATTTAATTGCCCCTAGCGTAGATGATCAACGATGTTATGAAGTGTTAAAGGATTTTAACGAGAATGCATCAGAAATTAAGGGTGAGAACGCCATTGATTTTATAACCGATATCGATGAAGCACCGAGTATTGATGATATTGATGGAGATATTAACAATTTAGTCGTATACGACGATATAATGTTGGATAAACAAAAAAATCCTGCTAGAATATTTTCCCGTGGGCGTCACAAAAACACTGACGTGATATATGTCACTCAACGCTACACTCAGGTTCCAAAAGTCATCAGAGATAACTGCAATTTATTGTCTGTATTCAACGGAGTTGATACTCATACTCTTAGAAATGTTTGGCAGACATGGTGTTCTGATATGGACTTCAATCAATTTCGAGATTTCTTTAGTCATGCTCAGTCGACTCCGCACGGATTCGCAACAATAAATCTACATGATCCTCGGACACGATATCGTATCGGACTCGATCAAATATTCGGTTAAAATCGTAAAAGAATTATTAACCCAGAACTGAAAACTTTAGCAGCAGAGAGGGTGGATGACAACAAGTTGCGACCAAAATTAATTAAAAAATCGTTTTCATTTTTTTAGTTAAAATGATTTCGTAGGGAGATTTCAATCAATTTTTTGTCTGAAAACGTTGTAGGATTCACCCTCTCTGCTGCTTGTCCACTAGTTGGGGACGTACCAGTCAGCCGCTTAACAGTCAGATAAGACAGACAGATAAGACAGACATTGTTCTCAGAGCAATACAACTTTTTTTATTAGGACATCCTGTAGATACTACACATCCATCATTGGCTAGTAACAGACATCAGTCATGTGACTACACTGAGAAGCTGAAGGAATCTACTAGGCTCTGTTTCAAATTATGCTACTTTAATTTTATTCAACATCCCCTTTTCTTTAAAGAAATAGTTATCTCTACTGTATTAAATGATTATTACAAATACTTTGCATATGCTAGACATATAGTGTATATTAAAAACTAAATTTTAAATCTTTGCTGTTTGAGTCTATTACCAGATTATCAGTTCATATTCACTAACCCAAACAATGTAAAATTAACTGACTGTAGCACACAAAGTCTTTCAGATAAGCAGGCTCCATGATGTTTCTCTTGGGTCTTATTCTTGGTGCAGTCGTTATCGTTATATCTAAATTTGGCAATACGTCATCTTTAACATTCTCGGAAGTTGACATTCCGGGGTTATTTGATTCACTTGATGTTGCAGTTGTTTGATCTTTGTGGCTATTTGTCGGCACCTCATCTTATTTTACTAGCTTCTCACCGAAATAATGTCCAAATAATTTAAAGTATATTATTATTATTATTATTATTATTATTATTTAGAAATTTATGTTTTTCATTACCTAAATGGGTTTTGGACTTCACAGGTGTTACTTATGGTTTTGAATTTGACTGCGCTCTGCCGTTATCTGATAAGTAACCATCCACTCCAATATATAACCTTCGGTTTTATACCACGTTATTGTACTGAACCAATAAGAATTGGCAGATTAAATCTTCCAACGAATCAGATGTGGCAAACTGGCAAACCTCAGTCCTGTCTCTCTAACCACCCCAAGAACACCCCAGAAAATTAAAACAGATATTCAAGAGAAAAACACTTACAGACAGCACCTTTGAATTAGCTATGTCTACAGTCGTGGCTCCACCACATGTACAGACATACGTACATACATATAGACAGCTGAAGATGGCTCTGCACGTCAGCTAAACTCGTCAGCAGCTAAACCCGTCAGCCACACTTGTTACACTAGTTAGCCCTATGACTTAAAAATACAAATGGAGAACGTGCAATCCTCGACAAGATCCAGAACGACAAGTGTGTTGGAAATACATTGATCTTGCTTAAATTCATAGGACAGTGAGTAAGGTTCAGGGTAAAATACCCGTGCATATCGTGATTTTAATGTCCCTCGTCGCAAGTAATTTCCGGCGAGACATGTTGGTTCCGTCACTTACAGTGATAAAACACTTGTTCACCCTAGATAACGTTGTACACATGCACAACGAAAAATAGAAAAACAGAAAATAAAAAATAGAAAAACAGAAAATAAAATTTCTCAGACATAATAACAGATTTTTTTTTTCTTCTAATTCTATGACACTGACCCCGATTTTTTGCGCCACTGAGGAAGAGGTCGAGAGATTTGACTGATTGGTTACGCTAGTTAAGGGTGTGTGTTTCCCACCCAAAACTTCCTAGGTTTATATCGCCTCATCGGAAATTTTAATCAATCTAAGTTTCTCTGTAAGAGAAAACCAGCGTAGGCTCCGAGGAATTTGCAAGAAATTCTCTCGCAAAAAATGTGTTGTCCAAGCAATCAGACAAACTGTTTTGGATCCACGTTTGCAGCAAAGGTAGTGTGACAATTCCATATAATTTGTTGCTGCAATATATAGAGCTTTGCTGAATTTGTATTTGCATGAATTTTGTCGAGTACAATAGTATAATAATGTGCTTTTGAAGTATAATGGTGTTGGAGTTTATGCATAGGAACTCGTACGTTAATCTGTAGATAAGTTTGACGAATTGTTTTATTTCCTGTCGTGTTTCCATAAACATTAGGTTTTAAGAACTGAATGCATTACTTTACTTAATATGATTACGAGAATCCGTGTGACTTTACCCAATTTAGAAGATTTCACGTATCATTAAAAGCGAGTGTGAAATGACGTAGCTGATTGCAAATGTATCTCATTTATTCGCTGTGTAACTTGAGACGAGCTTAGAACTTCTAGGTCTCGTGTGGTCTATGTTATTGAGTGATGATAATGCGTGACGAATTAGCCATTTGACTAGCTAGGGTCATTATGGTATAACGGTACCAATTGCGCATGACCAGGTGGGCGGTGCATAAGGTGTAGGGTCCATTGCAGTCCAAAGTAAACAACAACACGAGCTTTGATTGGTGGATTATGTAAGAGTTGTACTTTCTGTTAGGCTCAAAAAATAGTTTAGCCTCTTGGCAACATGTGAATTTATGTTAATTCCTATATAGATCATATTTTGTATTTTTTATGATTTTTTGAAAATGTAATACACATGACTGAAAATAGGTATGTTGTGACTAGATAACTCATACCCCTGTCTAGTTCCAGCAGAGCTATCTCTCTTAAATGCAATGGAGTACCTGGTTTTGTCATCGTCAAATTGACAATCTAACATTGCTCTCTATAACAGTGTGTGAGATGCACGCTAAATTAGGATAGAAAATATATTTATTTCTGCAGATATTAGCATTGAGGTCTATGGAAAAACAATTGGTACCGTGATACCTTATAGGACATGAGGAGTCGATTGATAGTCTTAGCACCTGTTTAGCACTGATATAAAGATCTGATAACGAGTACGAGTAATGCAAAATCCCCGGTATCATAATTAACAGGAAATTTAGGTTGTCTATATTTATATTTATTAAAAAGGGAGAAAATGGCTCCGAGAGTGGAATCTGAGACGGATTGTTGAGGGTGGAATCCTATGACATAATCTTGCTACGTATAAATACTGAGTGTCCTGGGATCCGATGAATAGGTTATGAAATCATACAAGATGTTGGCTTCGATTATTCACTCGATTCTATGATGAACTAAATCTATTAGTAAACAGATCAGCTATTTATTTTTTAATCCATTTGTGCTTTCCTTTGTAAATCGCAAAAGTTTTGTTTTCTAAAAGCTCAGATATTATTAATGTAATGACTTCAGATAGTTGTGTTATGTAATTGATTAAATTGTTCGTTTTCCTGTATGGGGGCTCGTGTTTGTATCTGCTCAGATCTCTCTCTCTATATATATATTTTCATCTATAAGTTTCACTACTTATATTTACTCGAACAGGGCAATAACATCGAGGGCGGTCATCTCCTAGATACCGAATACTGAGAGAGGTGGGAAATATAATAACGTTATATTATATACAATTATATAATCTTTTTAGATGAATATTTGCGATTCATACTCTGTAGGATGTACAATTACAACATGCAAAGGACAAAACAGTCATACGAGATGTAATTGAACACATGAAGCTATATCACCATCATTATCAGAGAACTGTCTTCATTGTTTTAAATAAAGAGAATTTTCTTAACTAAAAAAACTATTTCTTATTGTTGGTGCCCTGTGTTGTAAAAGTCAGCAATAGGCACAAGTCGCATTCATAATGTATAATCAATGGCCTGCACTACCAACAGCAGCAAAGAGGGTGGACAGGCCGAAGCTATTTCAAGCAAACCGAAACTATTTCAAACAAAATTCTAAAGGATTTCAACCGAAACTATTTCAAACAAACCGAAACTATTTCCCAGACAAAAAAAATATAGAAATCCTTTAGGATTTTACGCTACAGACCCCTGGCACTGATTGCGTTTTGGAGACTAATTATTTCAACCGAATATTTGATCAAGTCCGATACGCTATCTTGATCTCGGGTCGTGCAAATTTATCGTTACAAATCCATGTGGGATTGACTGAGCATGACTAAAGAAATTTTTAAAGAGATTATAATCCATATCACCGCCGCAAAAAGTCTGCCAAATATTAAATACCGGAAGAATATTACAGTTTTCCGTAATCATTTTTGGTATTTGTGTATACTTCTGAGTAACATATATCACATCGGTATTTTTATGCCTACCTCTGGAAAATATCCTGGCAGGGTTTTCTTGTCTATCTAACATCACATCATCATACACGACTAAATTGTTACTACTTCTATCAAGAGAATCAACACTCGGTGCTTCCTCGATATCGGCTATAAACTCAATAATATCCTCATCGATTTCCGATTTTGCTTTCTCGTTAAAATCCTTTAACACCTCGTAACATTGCTGATCGTCTACACTAGGGGCTATTAAATACAATTTGTCCCATTTCATCCATCTCGTTATCAAATTAAGTAGCAGTTGTGTCTTGCCACTTCCAGATGGTCCGATTATAATCATGCGAATAGAATTCGGTAGCTCTGCAAGATGTTTAACTGGTTCTCGTGTTTTCGTCGCCGAAAAATCAATTACATTCATGTTATTATAAATAAATTATGGATCTATATTGTGTGAAATGTAAGAAGCGTACTAGCACAAACGATTACAACTAAAAATAACATATCAGCACTTACCGGTAAGTGTGTAGAATGTGGTGCAAAAAAAAAATTAGGTTTGTTTCCCTTGATAAAATCAAGGATTTAAAAAAAAAACGAGGAGGTGATATTGCAGCCAAGTTAGTAAAACTCACAGGAACACCATGGGCAAAATATCCAGGAGAAAAACACCTTCCAGGATATAGTTATTGTGGACCCGGGACCAGACCCGATATCAGATTTGATGATCAAAACCAACCCGGACCCGGTGAAAACCCAAAATACGCTATTGATGAGGCGTGTCATGCTCAATATGTTGCTTATAAAAGCAGTAATCTGCAACACAGACATATCGCAGATGTGAAATTAATTCATGCGTTGAATTCTATCACTGATAAATCCTTCAAAGAAAAATTGGCTTCATGGTTGATAAAATCGGCGATGAAAAGTAAATTGATGTTGGGTGCTGGTAATTAATAACATCATGGAATCTATTTATTATTCCCCAAGAGGATACTGGCGGGGTAAATCAGCAATCAGTAAACTCGCTAGCGCCGCAAAGGTGAAAAATAATACAGCAGCGGATTGGTTATCCAAACAGGCGATATGGCAGATTTATCTATCACCGCCTAAACAAATTAACTTCTCGCATTTTGATGTCAGCTCACCTAATGAGGCTCATCAAGCTGATATGTTATTTCTTCCGCATGATGGTGTTTACAAGTATGCGCTAACCGTAGTTGATGTTGCGAGTCGATACAAACAAGCAGAGCCGCAAGCGACGAAGTCATCAACTGAAGTTGCTTCTGCGTTTGAAAGGATTTATTGTCGAGGTCCTCTGCATTGGCCAAATCTATTACAAGTTGATCCTGGCAGGGAATTTCAGGGTGCAGTGTTATCAACAATGAAGCATCAAAATGTCGCCATCAGACGAGGACATACTGCACTACATTGCCATCAGGCAATTGTTGAACGATTTAATCGGACACTTGCTGAGCGGTTATTTGGATATCAATACGTGAAGGAATTTATTTAGGATAAACGATCTCGTGAATGGGTCAAGAGATTACCAGGCGTAATTACCGCGCTGAATAATGAGATTACTCGAACAATCAACATGAAACCTAAAAACGTGATTAAAAAGAAGTATATACCTGTAAAATCGCAAAATGATTTTTCAAAACAACCAATACTCGGCAATGTCACCGTTAGACAATTATATGAACCAGGATAGCTCGAGGGTGGTAAAAAAAAAAAGAGCTTCTGATCCTATTTGGAGTGCCACTGCACATAAAATATCTAGCATAAAGAGATCTACGGGTAGACCGCCAGTCTATAGGTTGGATTCAACTGCTCCTCAGCGACGATTTACTCGGGAACAACTACAAGTGATACCCGAGGATACTCAACTAACTAGCACCCCTGCCAGGGTTCATACTCAACTATGACTGATAAATTCAAAGACTTTTCCCAAACTTTCAAAGACCACAAACAGAGATTTCCAAGACCTATTTTTGCTAACATTGTGTATACAGGTTATAAGAGAAAACAACGAATGCCAAATACCACAATATTTTTTACTGATTAAAGTCAAACTATACTTAATTGCCTAAAATTGCATTATAATGATCTAGAAAATAGGTTAACATTTGTTGTTTTTTTCTCCAGAAATATGTAACATACGTGTCAGATTTAATACAACATAAATTGTTCTCTTAAAAGACATCAGCACTGCTTTAAATGCATTATTTTATTTGCTTTTTTTTCTCTTTAATCATTTTGGAAAGAGATGCCACCACTGTCATCTTTTCCTCTGCTCTTCTTCTAAGAGCATTTGACTCTGTGACAAGCACAATGAGTCCTTTTAATTCTGCCTCTTCTGCTTTCTGTACAGAGGAAGCATGTAGGCTGGCAATGTCAGCGTCAAGACGCAGCTTTTTGGCTTTAAGTTCTTCCACTTCATCCAAGGCCAACTCCCGTTGCTTTCCTTTTGGATTTTTCTTCTCATCCTTCTCCTCTGCTTTCTTCTTATCCAGATAGGCATGGTACTTGTGTCTTGCAGAGGAGGCATATGTCATCATTTCATTGCTAATGATGATTTCCAAAGGTCCACCAGCTTTTCTCATTGTGTCAATGATTAACCTTTGAGCTCTGAGGCTTTCTCTGCTGAGGTTCTCAACAGATACCTGTTTGTTGATAGAAAATCCTCTCTCTTGCCTGCCCATGTGATAACAACAACATTTTCTGGAGAACATTCCAAAGTTCAACATATTCATTTCTTTTGGAAAGGACAGAATAAAACACTTCATCAAGTCTGTCATCTGTTCTACTGAAGCATTTCAATGGATGATTGTCCGATTGGATAACTTCATCCACTAATTTTCCGTACTGAGTTAATATTAAATCACATTGGGACTCTACTTCTCTTCCTGCCTCACACATAATTTTTAGGACCCTACGAAGTTTTGTTTCTCCCTTTTCCTTGTCTGATCCTGATTGCATAAGTCCAGGGTCAGCCCAGGACATGTTTTTCCCCATTTTTTGTAATAAACATCTTTAAATTTAGTAATATTTCACGCACTTCAAAGTACTGGACAAAACAGGTTCTATATATAGCAACCTGTTTGTTTCGTTGAGGCTTTTTTTTTTTTTTTTTTTTCT
The DNA here is from genome assembly GCA_029339505.1 of Unio delphinus. Taxonomy (NCBI): domain Eukaryota; kingdom Metazoa; phylum Mollusca; class Bivalvia; order Unionida; family Unionidae; genus Unio; species Unio delphinus. The sequence goes on from JAQISU010001238.1 coordinate 17,940,743, forward strand.
TTTTTTACTCGCAATTCAAGAACAAGAACTCTTGTTTAACTCTAATATAGTGTACGCATGCGCACTTTGAAACTGTTTATCCGTGAATTTAATTTATTACAATGGATGTTTCTGTATTAAATCAAGGAATATTGTTATGTAGAACAAATTTTTCGAAAATGATTTTTGTTCCTCAAACGTGTTAAATAAACCGACGGTAGAAGTAAATTTAAACAGGCCCTCTTTTGCTATATCTCCCAAATCATCAAACTAAACGATCTTATTTTATACCCGACGAGTAATGAATTACCATTATTTTTCCAAAAACTACCAATTGCTTATACTTCTGCATCTTTGTTCCACTAAATGAACATGTAGTTACTAATTTGCAACCTACCTTTGGCATGACTTGTAAGGGCTCCTTCTCCCATTGAAGCCAAGTTGATCGTCTTTTTACACAGCGTACAAAACGCCTTTCGTTTGCATAACTTATTCTTTTGCAGCCATTCCTTGTACTTCTCTTGTTCAAGCCAGATATCGTTGAAAGAGCAAAGACCTGGCATTTTTAAACACTGAACTTGCAGACGATGTAAATCGAATGAAGAAATTTTGAATTCTCGAGCGTATAACTTTCGCGAACTTTCTACGTAGAATTAGTGTAATTAACATTTTGATTGGCTAAAACTGATGGACTCGTCCAGTCAAATTGAACTATTCGTCAAACGAAAGAAGCCAGGAAAACCAGCTGCATCCGAAGCTAACGACCTTGGGCAATTTTATTGGTGACTTCCTTTGATGAAGTGTGTAGCGGCACCGTATTGCTTTGATGAAGAGTGCATGTGTGATTGAAGTCGCCGCCGCGGCATACTTTGGATGGCCAAACAAAACAAAGCCTCTTTTGTTATTGCGGCGGCAATAAACTGAACGGGTCATAAAAAGAAAGAAACCAGGATAACTAGATTACATCTGAATCTAACAACCTCGGATAATTTTATTTGTGATTCTGGAAAGAAATTATTTTTGGGGGGGTTTATTTCAATTTTCAAAGACTTTCAAAGACCTCAGGGTAATATGCTCGATTTTCCCAAACTTTCAAGGCCTTGAAAACGCTACCTCATTTTTCCCAAACTTTCAAAGACCTTCAAAGACCGTACGAACCCTGCCTGCATCTGTTGCACTCAAGACAAGTCAGCATCACATTATCTCTGGTATGACCTACGCTGCTATCTTATCTGTCTGCGGTAAATTGGCGAGGATCCTTATCCGACCAACACCAACGCATTATACAATTGCAACTCGCACAGTAATTATTCTGTTGTTGTTTCAGTGTAATTATAAATTCGGCATCAATATCAAATTTTCTGTTATTTTTTTATCCTGCTGTTATAACCAGTGAGTTTTTTTTATATTTTATATATCAGCAATACCATTACAGGGTTATTTACAAGAATGGCTCCAAAAATAGCACCAATCGCAAAACAATTATCAATGAAAGCTATTGATGTTATTCGTGATAAGGGTATTAGTGCTGTTGGTGATATTGCCGGGAAAGCATTTTCCGCGGCTAAAGAAAAACTAGCAGCGTTAGTTCGGCGAAAAAAGAAACCAACAATGACTTCGTCATCAGTGATGAAATCACTAGAGAAACTACCATCTACGGAAAATATGCCTGTGAGTATTAGCAAAATAATAAACAACGCGGTGGAGCAGAATATAACATCACGGTATAATGACACTCAGGGAAATATTACTGCAAATATGATAGCGGGAAGTGGTTTGAAATCGCGAGCGAGATCACGATTTAGATCAAGAAATATATAATAATATGTTCAAATCGGCTCCTGATACAGCGTTTGATACGGACTCCCCAGTACCCAAGAATGATTCTATACGCGATTATCAGTATTATTCCTATCATGCAGTACAACCGGATCTTCGATCAAGAATCTAACTTCAGGTCCATGATACCAGCAAATACTTTCTACCCTCTGAAGCGTTTATCGAAGTAGAAGAACTCGTAACAAATGTTGGTGATACACCATATGCAGATGATGAAAAAAATCCGAGTTGGCTTTGTCAATAATGGTATCATGGCGCTATTCGAGAGAGCTAGATACATGATTGATGGAAGAGAAATCGAGTCTGTAGAGCGTGAGGTTGATATTGCCACAACAATAGTGGAGTTTGCAAGATATTCTGATGATTATACAAGATCGGCAGGTCCATCTATGATGTTCTCTAAGGATCTCACTGATCACGCTGAACACATTCCGTATGAAATAAGACAACCAATGGATCATGGTATCCCTGCTGTTGGTGCTAATCCTGCTATTCCTCCTGCTCCTGCTAGTATCAAAAATATGGTTATAAATACTTATCCTAATCACAACTTGGGGTTTGCAACATGCGTATCAATGTTGCAAGGACAGTGTCGCCAATTTTCATGCGCGATTCCACTACATCATATTTTCATGTTCTGCAGAAATGTTAGAAAAGTTATCTATGGAGCGAAACATACAGTAGTACTCATGCGAAAGAGTGATGATAATGATGCAATCTGGCATGGTGCTGGCCCCCTTGGCCCACCTCCTATATCTCCAGTCACTGCTGGTAAAGTAAATATAACAAAACTATAACTGTGGATGCCAGTAATGACTCCATCAATCACCGCAGAGAGAAAATTACTATCATTTATGGATACAGGCTGCAAATCATTGCTATCATGGCTAACAACAACAACAACTGATACTATGAATTCTTCCGTTAACAGTGTATTTACTTGGCACCTGGCATCAAAACAGGGTGCTGCTGCGCCGTGGCATATTTTTGTTGCGTTACAGGATAAGACTCGAGTGGGTTCACAAACACACAGCCATATGATATTTGATCAACAAGGTGTTTCTGAAGTCTCGTTGAGGATAAATGGCCAACAGGAACCATCCGAGGATATTTTATTTAAGTACGATCAAAATCAAATAGCATGCGCATATCATTGCCTGCTGACATTTATGGGACGCAATAATAATGTAGATACCGGTCTGCAAATATCACAATTGGATTTTAGAAAACTATATCCGATTTATTACTTTTCGTTGGAACATCTTGATTTAACCACTTTCGAGCTCGTGTAACTCTTCCGACTAATGCAGCAGGTGAAAAAACTATCCATGATTACAGAGCAGTTGCTGTCATTCTCAGTGACAAGTCAATGCTACTCGAAGGCGTTGGTGGATGAATGAGGGTAGTTGATGCACCAGTAGAAAACATATAATATTTAACAATTAGATCAATCTGTTATTAAATAAAATGTCATATAGTCATTTTAGTGTTACATTAACTCCTGGTCAAATTAAAAAATTGCAATCGGAATCAGCTAAAAAATGTGGAACTACGATCTCGCTGAAACACAATCAGATGTCTGGTGGTTAGAATAAACTATCACTGACAACTCGTCAGATAAAACACTTCAATGATGCTATCAAGGATAAAAAAGGTGTTCAGGTCACTCTCTCTGTGGTCGCAATTAAGAACATGATAAAATCAGGTGGTATATTTCCACATTTCGCTGCATTACCAGCGTTGATTGCGGCAGCGGCCCCAGCCGTAGCAAAAGCTGCCGTGCTATGAGCCGCTGGTACAGCGGCAGGGATGGCACTAAAGAAAGCTACCAGACAGGGATACAAAAAAAAAAAGAAACGATCAGGAAAGGGTCTAAGACTACCAGGAACTCCGTATTTATGATACAGCGGAAAGGGCCCGAGACTAGGAACAGTTTACTAACAATAGTTCCCATGTCAAATTTTGATTTACTCGATGCTGCTAAAAAACTAGCGATAAAAAACTTTAGAGATGTCTTTATGAGAGATCAATTAGCAAAACAACCAAACAACACTGAAACCGGTATCATTAATCTCGATAACAGCACCGGACAAGGAACTCACTGGGTTGCATACGCGATTGATCCGTGCGTGATTGTTTATTTCAATTCATATGGGTTAGCACCGCCTAAAAAATTTATGTGTTATATAAACCACTTAAATATTCCTATCTGGTATTCTACACTACCAACACAGAAAATGAATGATCCACCAATATGCGGCATAGAATTATTAAATGTCCTCGACTCTATTTCATCATCGGGAAAACCACCCCATAAAACCGTACACGAATATACGAGTAATCGCTTTTTCGAGATAAATTATATAAAATAACATGACTGATATTTGGGGAAGATCTTTATCAAGCCTGAAAAAAAACCACCACGGAAATATCTGCAGCTGGTGATGTAAAAAAAATAATCGAAGATGAAATATCCGAGATGCTAAACCTTGCAAGTGTTGATCCCAATGAAATAGTTGTATTTCAAGATCGTCAGGGTAAATTGAAAACGAGTAATGTTTCCCTTGATAATATTTTAGTTAACGCGATGCAGTAGAAGATACTATCACGTTGTTTTCCAAGGAGGGCAAACTCAAACCAGGCATCCTCGTTTCAACGTTCACAGCTAAATTAACATCACTCAGTGATAATTATATATCATCTGCAGAATCAATAAAAACTCTCAATGATAAATATGACGTTCAAGTAAATCAATTTGCGGGTTTACAAAAATACGTCACTGAGGTTCAACTCCCAGTTGATTATTTCTTTGGGGTTCCACCGGTGACAACACAGAAACTCACAGAGATAAAAACAGCTATGTTAGAATTAGCAACACTACAATCTAGGTATGAAGATCATGTTGAGAAGGTATTTATCAATTAACACTAGTGTCGCTGACTCAATTTAATATTTTTTTTATCAACGAGTTCATCTGGGATCAACATTATGATATCAACAATCGACAAGGGAACAATTGAACAATTCACAATAATATCCACTGAAAATTTGGCTAGGGTTTCAGTAACATGGTATGTGGAATTCGTAGCGGATTTAAGTAAACAACCTAATTGAAAATGCCAGCATTTTTATTGCTAGCAATTTGAAATCTATTGTAATAAATAAAATGTCATCATTGGCAACGTCACAGCAGTATTGCTATGATTAGGTCAGAGAATTTCAAACTAAACTCAAAACACTCACCAAGGAATATCAAACAAAAATAAAAAAAATACCGACGAAGAATTACCGCAGTTGATATTACTGTGTACTCGGTATCAGGTGTAATTACTGGGGCCGGTATTATACTCTCTTCAATGACAATGGTTGCCCCTATAGCTGTTCCAATTTGTATATCAGCGGCGACAACAATCGCAGGAATAATTTCAATTATAACAAAAAAAATATCATCATGTAGTCAGCACAAACTTCAGGATTACATAGTTAAGTTCCATGTTGTGTCAACCGCGTACTCGCAATTATCTTCGATGACATCGTCCTCCCTCGATGACACATTAATATCAGATAATGAGTTTTCAGCGATGGTACATGTTTATGATTATGAAAATTAGAAAAACAACACTAATATAATAACAATGGCAACATCGCAAGAACTACTTCAAAGAATAGCGGAAAATACCACCCCGGTGAAAACCAGCATGATCTCAATAACATCAACCAATCTTGAATTCAGTGTGAATTTCCCCACTGTGATTCCGGTGAAGGAAATAGCACTTGCAAAATTACGAGTGTATCACAGCTGGCCTAACATTAGATCAGTACCATTCGGTGGTCAGCAACCAAATAATTCCTTGATGTTTGCAAGTAAGAATAAACAAGACGGTACTCAAGACTGGAATGTTGTTTTCTTACCATCAGGGTCCTACCAAATTGAACAAATTAATAACGAATTACAACGCAGAATAAACTGGAAAAGAATCAAAAATAGCTATTACAGCTCATGAACCAACACTATCATCCGCGATTGAGATAATACCTGGGTATGTTGTAGATATCTGTCAGAGCTCAATCAGAACCGTGCAAGGATGGCCTGAAACCCCACCTCTGACATCCTTACAAATACCACCAGAACCACAAAAATCTGATTATAATTCTGATAAAAAATCATATCATGATGCAATGATATCATATGGTACAAATTTTGGAGTTTTAGATTTCTTTAGTGTGCGGATAGAAGAACCAAGCGGTGGATGGTTTCAACCAATTCAAAGTAAAATTAATGAACACTTTATAAAAATAAATAATGAATTTGAAAAATATAGAAAAATATTGCAAGAAAAACTTTCCAAAGAATCCCTGCGAGATGAGATCATCAAAAAATACATAGAAATATGTAATCAAATTATCGCTGACATGGAAGTATTTAATTTATGGATTATTCAAACAGTCTTAAATGCTGTTAATCTTAAATCAAGAACAGAATTTGCAAAAATATATAATATATGCGTAGAGAATATTTTAGCATTTAAACTTCCAGGGTATAATGTAGACCAATTAAAAAAATCAAAAAACGATCTCCTCGATGAATACTTTCCACAAATACTTGCCGCACGGAAAAAAAAAACACCACCACAAACATAATAACGACCCAGATGGGAGTGGTAGGCATATGGCTCCTCAAAATGTCAATATATCCTCGGTGATTGCAGTAAATTTAGTATGTGATGCTATTGAAGGAAATTACCAAATAAATCTTGAAAGATAAAATCAAGCCCAACAAGGATATATTTTATACTCATTTGCATAAACAGCTCCTCCAGGGTTTCTAATCATCGAGTTTCCAACTAATCCAGTGTATATGCGATGTCATAATGATTCATTAACGAGAATTAATTTTAAACTCACTGACCAGTCCAATAATCTAATTGATTTACGAGGAGATTTTACAAATTAATTTGTTTGTGAAATCTAAAAGGATTTTCAATTCGTCTCCACAACGCCATCAGTGCCGCGTCTGTCTGGAGACTTTGTCATATATAATAATATGTTCAAATCGGCTCCTGATACAGCATGACAAACCGAAACCATTTCTCTTTTTTTTTTGTCTGCTTAAATTGGTTTCAGTTTGAAATCCTTTAGGATTTTGTTTGAAATAGTTTCAGTTTTAAATCTTTTAGGACTTTGTTTGAAATAGTTTCGGTTTGTCTGAAATAGTTTTGGTCTGTTCGCCCCCTCTGCTGCTTCTGGTAAAAATGTTTTTGCTACCTTGGCTCGCTCCATTAGACATAGCGGCATTAGCGCCCAGATATTCAGATTTCTTTCTATTTTGCATTTAATTGCTTTGTAGTTTTCTATTTCCTCTCCCTTCCCAAAGTAAATTCCAAGTGCCTTTACCCTTTCCTTGATCAAGTGAGGTGGTAAACCTGGGTGTTTTCTCCTCCAGTTTCCTATTTTTATTATCTTGGTTTTCTCATGTTTTTTTTCCAACTTGATGCTTTAAAAACAATTTCAAATTCTGTTGGTTTTTTTTAAATCTGAAAGACTATGGATCTCTTATAAAGTTCGTGCAATCATCTGCGAGCTGTATTATTCTTATTTCTTCCTTTATATTCTGGATTTTTATGCCGGTTATGTCCTTATTAGTTCTTATTTTTATCCTTAGAATTTCTATTGCTATTACGCATAATAGTATGGTTAGTTGACAGCCTTTGTCTCACTGATCTTTGTATATTAAATTTTTCCGTACTTGCTCCATTTACCTGTATTTGTGCAGTTATGTTTCTAAACAGGATTTTGGTCCATTTTGTGGAAGTTTTCTCCAAATCCGAATTTATCCAATACTTTTGGGACATAGTTTTGTTCTAATCGATCAAAAGCCTTTTCCTGGTCAAAGAGTACCATTGCTCCCTTATATCCAGTCTCTTGTTTATAAGCCAGTTTGATAAGGGTTGTTACCACCCCTGAAAATAGTCTCCCTTGCAGAGCTCTTTGGTACATTGAAACCAGAAACCGTGTTCGTGAATTTACAATCCCTATTTCCGGCGAGCAATACTCCCATTATGGATGCATCCACTAGCGTGCCAAAAGCGACTAGGAAGAGACATTATTGCAGTGTCTGTTCCAATTATCATTGCTATGTAGCGTTTGCATATTGAGAGAAATATATGATTTCCTCAGGAATCAACCATTAAATAAAAACAAGCAGCAAAATCAGTTCTGATCCTTTTTTATTGAATGCACATGATATGATCCAACAACATTATGTTTATATTATATATAGAAAACTGATGTTAACTTAAATTCAGAGTTAACATATCACAAGATATTTAGATTGTTGTGACAGTGAAACACATGCAATTGTTACACTATTACTTATGTTCTTGCAAACATGTGCTTGCTGTTTCACAAATACCAATTTTCTTACGATTTCTCTCTCTTTGGGGATGACTTTTGAGTTTTAAAAGAGGACATATCTCTCTATCTCAAACACACACACATGAACTTGGCCGAATATTTCCTAAAAATTATATTCAACAATTGCTTTCTCTAAATCATTAATCCCTATCCCGAATCCTCAGCTATGTACAGCAGTATAATAAAACTCGATATTAGGAACACTGACACACACCAAAAGTTCGTATTCAGAATGACTTGAACATGGCATAATTTTTGGACACAACGTTTCAATGCGTACATGTCAACGGACCTTGTAAATAGTTCATTTGACAGATACGGCCGAGTGATGCATATATGTACGGGTAAAAAATGAATTATACAGTCTTTGATAATGTCATTTGATTACAAACACGTCTAAATTTTGAGCTTGTTATTCAGCCAATACGCGCTGCCAACCAATTTTTGTTGTTTGCCTGTCTTTAGTAATGTCTTGAATTCTCTTACATTCTTCCTTTTCACAGTGAATTGATGCAAGGTAGTCCTTAAAATATTTTATGCAATCATCACTCTTCAAAGTCGTCCTTGTCGTAATACATCAGATCAATGTTGTGTAATTTGGGTATTTCGTGTTTTGGGTAGGGTGCTTTAACATAGCCACCTGTACTTTGTAAAAAGCATCTAGATTTGCTCGCCGGAAGAGCGTTGCATCATGGGTAAATTAGGGGACTTAATAATTCAAGGGGCGTAATAACCCTTATCGAACTGGTCTATACTCTATTTGTTATGCTCAATATGTTGCTTATAATATCCCTCCCTTTAGCCCCACATGTTTGATTACTGTTTATTATTTTCGACATTGTAATTTGTATTCTTTCCGCTAAAACTTTGATTGACATTTTGTAGTCTTGATTTACCAGGGAGATGGGCCTCACATTTTTTAAATCCTGCCTGTCTCTCTTGCTTATATACATATATCAATGCTATTACCCTCCCCCCCATTGTCTTTGTCATTTCACTGCCTTCTAAAAGTATGTTGTTATATAATTTTTCTAGAATTGGCGACAGCTAGTTACAGAATTTAAAAAAACACAAAAACTCTTCAGTGATTCCATCTATTCCTGGAGATTTTCCTTTTGATAATTTCTGTATTGTTTCTGTTATTACTTTACTTGATATGAGATTATTACATATGATAATGTGCTATAATGTTATTTTCTCGCATTCTATCCCTTCTCGATATTTATTTATGATTTCTGTTGGATATTTTGCGTTCAATAGAGCTCACTATAGTATTCGCTTAAATATTTCAATACTTCTTTTTTCCCTTTATTTCCTTTCCTTCTTTTTTTTTATTATGGATTCCATATTTTAACCTCCCCCATCCGCACCTTGCGTCTTTTTATATGTTGTTTTAAATTTTCCGGCTTTTCATTTTTCATTTTTCATTTTATTCTTCCAAAATATATTTTAATCTTTTTTCAAACTTTCAATTTCATTTTTCCCAGTGTTATTCCCTAATTGTGTGTTTCATTATCTTATTTCCATATTTATCTGTTCCCTCCTTCTTATTGCTTACCCAATTGTAGTTTTCTTTATATTTCTTTTTAAAGTTTCCTATTCTTTTAATATGATTATATTTCCATGTTCTAAAATTATTTTTTTAAAATGTCATCTATAAATCCCTATTCTCTAACAGTTGTTAAATTTCCATTTGCCCCACCCCAGTTCCTATTATTAATTATGTTTAAATTATGCTTATTAATTTATGGTATGATACTTTATTATTTTTGCTTTTGTGCACTGCATTTGTTTGTCATTTCTTATGTAAAACCTATCTAGCCTGCTTCCTTTATTTTCTTTATATTCAAATATATTCAAAAGTGTATTCCCTCCTTAATATGTTTAATTTCATATATATATATATATATATATATATATATATATATATATATATATATATATATATATATATATATATATATGTTTGGAAAATAAGTTTTCCATTCTTGTTTTGAATCTTCCATCGTTGCCTGTTAATTTTCCTATTCTATCAATTTCATCCCCACACACAGTTTAAATCTCCTCCTAATATAATTTCTTCCGTCTAATATTTCTCTAGATACTCGAAGAGGTCGTCGGGTTTTTTGTGTGTGTTTTTTTTTGGGGGGGGGGGGGGTATTTATTTGTTGAAATATAGACGTTTGTGTGACGTACTTTATTTAATTGAATGTTTTTAAGTCTTCCTTTAAAATTCTTTCCATTTTTTTACCAGAAGAGAAGATCGTACTCGCCGTTGTTGGTTGTGTTTTACGTCATCATCTTCAGTGTTTACAAAATGGCATATAATTATGCACATTTCGCACCAGAGTTATGTGTTATTTGTTCGAGGTCTGCCGAGCACCGCCGAGCGGAATTTCAGTATGGAAACGATAGGTTCTTTACTCCACGTATGAAGATTTCAGAGAGCTCGTAGATCATAATGAGAAATCCTTCGTACTTGATACTACCCCAGAATTTTATTTTTTAAAATAGTATTTAATCAGTTGATATAGATAAATGTCCCAACATTTGTGAAAGAAAATTCACACTCAGCTGCATTATAGCTGCACTATGGTGCCATTAAAATTGTTATGTACCGAATCTGCAATGGGGCCAACTCTGTAAAGGGTGCTGTGCATTCAACCCCAAACTAACCGTAGGTATGCAGAGCCAAATTAGGCGGGGAGGGGCAGGGGGCGAAGAGGTTGGGGTCTCAGAGGCATCACTGGGTGGAGGGGGTAATGGGAGCACCCCACCCCTACCATAACAATCTTCACAGCCTTGAGCACACGTTTATTATTATGGTAACAATTTTATTTCCCTTTCCGACTGTTGATATTTTACTGTCTGCATTCTGTGATAAAACTATGGGAGATCTACCTGACCCGCATCAATTTCGAAAATTGCACAAGTAAAAAAGCACACAATTCCTAAATATATCCATATCTTTAATTACATGTATTAAAGAATTCTTGCTGAAAACGTCGCATCATACCCAACAGTTAAGATACTTGTCATCAGCCATTCTACCAAAATGCCCCCTGATACCTAATCAGACACATCAACTCAATACTATAATTTTAATGCTAATTTCCTATTAGTCTTGATAATCTGCAAATCATTTAAGTGCCATTCCCATGCCAAATTTATGTTAGAGGCTAGATTTTCACGTGTTAAATGCCCTTTAGAGGACAGAGCAGAGGCGTAGAAAGGGGGGGGGGGGCAGGGGGGTACATATGTCCCCGGGCGCCAAGGTACAGGGGCGCCAAAATGTGGCTTGCAACGTTACATTATAATAAGAAAACAAGGGTAATAACTCACAAGATCGCTGGGGCGCCAATTTTATAGTTCGTCCCCGGGCGCAAAATATCATCGCTACGCCTCTGGGACAGAGTGGCATTCCCATGTTAATTTCAGAGCCTAGAGTGACAGCATTTTCGCTACGCCCAGGTTCCGATATGAAAACCATATCTACATCTTAGCGGATCGAACAAATATATTGGTGCTTTGTCCTGGCGATATCTACTGGATGTTATGAGTTGCATCCCTTAATATTTAATTCCAGCTAACCAGCAATGTATTGTACATCGGACGAAAATTGTGGAGGCGATTGACCTAGGAAGTATACTTTGTAAGTTTATCATCGAAATTATTAGTACGTACCCGACGGAAGCCATCATGGGTCCATTTGGGTGAAAGGTATTTGTGCACAAACTGAACGGCAGTGGAAAAATGCATATTTATCAGTCCATTCAAGCTGTGTGTGTTTCCTTTGTCTCGTTCATGTAGGATCAGTGTTCAAATTGGAATAACTTTATTCTCGTTGGGAGCGGTGTCTTGCCAGAGGTCAGATAGGGACTACCGTGTTAATTTCTAGTTTGGGTCCAGAATCCAGAGACCCTTTTAACAGAGGATGCCCAACGCTCCAGGGCCGTCTAAAGGTACATTCGATTCGATACGGGCGAACGTCCATGGGCGCTAATCCCGGGTTATTCCATTTCGAGGATCATTTTAATTAATTCTATATTTTACTTAAATAAACTTCGAGCTTTCATTACAATACTTATGATTAGTTATTGTTCGCATTACGAATAAAACAGTTTGCGGGAGGGTGGTGGAGGGGGAGCACACAAGGCAACACTCGCCTGGGTGCTGTTTCATCCAGTGTACACATGTGACGGCCTTACCCTCCCGTAGCGGCCGCACGATTCACCCAAAACTACCCAAAACCACCCAAAACCTGCCCAAAACCACCCAAAACCTGCCCAAAACCACAAAAAAACATGATGTAAATAAAATGAAATATACTCAAAACCACAGGAAAACATTGGAAATATTACTATCTTGTTGAAACCGACGACTAATTATGCCGCATTTATTATTTACATCGTATGGAAATTACAAAAGGGAGACTACCCAAAACCACCCAAAACCTGACCAAATCCACAAAAAAACATGATAGGGAGACTACCCAAAACCACCCAAAACCTGACCAAATCCACAAAAAACATGATGTAAATAAAATGAAATATACAAACGGCCTCATTGTTAATCAATGAGAATGACAACAGTAATATATGCACGATATTGTACAAGTTTACATGTATTTGTTATTGTCTTTATTAACATTATGTTGTCGCTAAGGGCTATAGCAGTCTATTATGTTTCTTCTTGACATCTTAATTAAAAATAAAATTTTGAAATCATATACATGGTACTGATTTTTTATTTTTAACTTGAAGAGAAACTTTTCTAATGATAGAGCAGTCTTCTTCGCATGTAATTCATTGGTGTGAGACATGTGAAGATCTATAAATACGGCTTATAGACAATTCGGACCAAAGATAATTCGGCCCAAGACAATTCGGCCCAACTTGGACCGAAAATAAGACAATTCGGCCCAACTTTAAAGACAATTCGGCCCAACTCGAAAGACAATTCGGCCCAGCCAAAGACAATTCGGCCCAGTTTTAAACTACAACTGACAAGTATTTATTTGTAACATATATTTTGACAATTTTTATATAATATGTTTTATAATAAAATTTGGATCAATAAATTTATTCAGATAAAATGGTTGAAAACTGCATAATTAGTTATTTTGCGATAATTTGACAAATTTAATTCAGAACATTATTCTTGTTTTACTGTTATATGTTACGAAAAAGACAGATAAATGTGCACAATGAAAGATGCATCTTTACCAAAATTTCTTGCATTTTAAATTTTATTTAATTTGATAATGAATATTCAAAACACCACAAACATTTTAAGTTGTCAAATTAATACCATTCTAATTATAACAGTTCCGATTCAAAATATTAGCGCGAACGTTTACAACGTGTATGCCTTTTTAGTCAATCCAAACATATAATGTATGTATCAGTGACATACGATAAGAGACTGTTCATTAAATATGTAATCGCTTTCACTCAGTTTTCCCTTTTGATCATGAAAATATGGCATGAAATTATTGCATATCTGCATGTATGTACGTACGCATGTATGTGTTTGTGCGTGCGTGCGTGTGTGTAGATCTATATGTGCATTCAAGCTGGTGAGTCTTATGTATACGGGATGATGTATTTTGCTATGTTTCACTTTCACATTCAGGCAATTATATTATTTTATTTTTCATTTGAGAGAGAGAGAGAGAGAGAGAGAGAGAGAGAGAGAGAGTCGCACACACGGACAGACGCATTCAGATGTAGCAGCTTACAAGGGAACAAAGATAATCAGTACCATAATTAAGATTATTAAGAATATTATATATATATTCCAATTGAACCACAACCTGAAGAAGTATTTTCATTCCACCGATATTACACAAAGCTTAAAGGAGATGAAAAATTTAAAAAAACGTGTAACAACTTTAATTAAGGCATCCAGTCAATTCAGTTTTATCCAAAATCTTGCTGTGGTAGAATACTGTGGGGAAAGGTCATTACAAATTAATCAACCACATGGAAACAGCAAGCGTAATGAGCCATATAGGCGAACAAATCCAAGCATTTTAAGAGACGCTGTACATGATATACGAGAGACAAAGGCTGAATATGCAGATGAATATGGAAGATAGCTTTACTGCGCCAAAATCTTCTAGGCAAATTCAAGACAAAATTTATAGAGAAAAAAAATCAAAACATCTGAACCAGGAAATAGAAATTTAGCAGATGATTTATTAGAAATTTTAGGTGAGCTTCACATAAATGAATATGTTCAGGAAGTGACAAAAAGAAAAAGCCCTGTCATTGTACTGTATTGTACCGAACAAATTTTAGACTTGATAAAAAATTGTTCAGGACATGATAAAAGCGTGATTGGAATAGACCGAACTTTTAACTTGGGTAAGGTTTTTGTAACTGCCATGTCATACAAAATTAGAAGCGTTATCAACAGGAAAACTAACCAATACCCTATTTTCTTAGGTCCATTATGTCTTCATTGGGAGTCAGATGAAAACACATATTACAAATTCTTTTCAAATATTCGCGAAAAAATTGGAGGTGATAAGTTTATATTTGGTACGGATGATGAGAAAGCTTTGACAAATGCTCTAATATCCAGCTTTTGTAATGCAGAATATTTATATTGTACTAAGCATATTAAAGACAACATTCGGCACTCTTTGCATAAGCATGGATGTGACGATCTTGTCACAAAATCTATATTTCGTATGCTCTTCAATGAAGACAGCGGTCTAATATTTAGTCAAGATGACGCTGAGTTTGCTAAACGAGAAGAAGATTTGACAATATATTTAAAACAATATCCAAATGTTGCACAGTACTTCAAAAAGTTCATATGTCAAAAAATTAAAATGTTTGTCTATAAACCACTAAAAAACAAAACTATCACGAATCTTTGGACAAACAACAACTCAGAATCTATCAATAATAAACTTAAAGCAGGTTGCTGATTGGAAACAACACAAGATTTCCGAATTAATTAACAGGTTATATAGTGTAACTCAAGGTCAGTTGATAGATTTGCGTCGCGCACTATATGGTTCTGGCAATTATAAATTATTTGGTCCTTCTTGTTCATATATTATTGATGAAACGATTTGGCGCACAAAAACATCAGCAGAAAAGACAAAAATATTTACACAGTTTTTACAAAAGCAACTAAATTACAATACTTCTAATTATATACATTCATCCAATGGAAAATTTAAATGCATCCGGCCGAAAATAGATGCGGGAAAAAAACCTGGGCAAAGAAAGCGAGCAAAGTCGGAACGAACATCGCAAAAGAAATGGCAATAAAATTTGGTCTAATGTCGAGACATAGCTACGCATTTCCATTGTTACACTTTTTTAAAACTAATTTCATGTCAAATTCTTTGCAATGTTTATATTTTTTTTTAAAATTTGTTGCATATACATTAATGTATTATTTTGATTTTATTAATGCTTTGCTTTAAAATATGCAAAATACAATCGAGTTGAACTCCATTTGTTTATTGTTGATACACTTTTTATTTCATATTTCAAACTGTGTTTGATTAGACATGGAAAAATAATCTTAGTACATATTTATACATTTTTAATCGCCAGTGAGACATTCCATGTATAATAGAAATCTAAAATCTATTATAAAGAAATAATGTGGTACTTTCAGTTGTTCGTTGTATTGTAATGTTGTATTAATCGCATTTGACAGTTATGGCACTGATAGGCAATTATTAACTTCAAATGATTCAAAATAGGAGAATTAAAAAATGCAACGAAATACATTTTTTTCCATTTCATTACATGCTACTTTGTTTATTGTATTTGATTTTGTCCAGAATATATATAGTTCAGTTCTGACTGGTGATGAATATAGATTATGATAGTAACATTTGTCTCCCTTGTTTCAATGTTTACTTCCAAAAAAAAAATAAAGGCAGTCGATCGTGTCGCCTGTTTCAATAAATTAATACTGTATCCAATGTTTACTTGTGATTATGAGTATGATTAGCATCATATTTTTTGTGGATTTGGGCAGGTTTTTGGTGGTTTTGGGCAGGTTTTGGGTGGTTTTGGGCAGGTTTTGGGTGGTTTTGGGCAGGTTTTGGGTGAATCGTGCGGCCCCTCCCGTTGCCCCCGACTGTCGTCAAGGTGACATCATACACGACTTGGGCTTTTTTTCACAAGTATTTGCTCTCTTTTGTTTATTAATTTTCGAATTAGTTTTGTGTTCACATTGTTTATTCGCTGCTTAAGACTATCGTATGCAATACATTTTTTTATTACCAAACAGAATGCCACTTTGTTTGTTTTCAAGACTGTTTTGATTCAGGATTTAGATTTTCGTTGAATCTGTTGTAAATACAAAAGGTTGTATTTGAATAACATTAGACAAATTTAATTCGTTGTTTTTAAATACGTCCCGTTCCATCTCGGCTTCCACACCGAACATACATTTAGTACTATTTTTTACAATTCGGAATTCATTTTTCATAATGTAGAGCTGAACCGAAGATTTATGAAAACTGAGCTACATATCCGTTATGTATGTATGTATGTATGTATGTATGTATGTATGTATGTATGTATGTATGTATGTATGTATGTATGTATGTATGAGTGTGTATGTGCGTGTGCGTGTGTAATGAAGGAATTAATTGAAATGATGTAATGCAAATATAAATGAAAAACTATTAAATTAAATAATATTAGAATAGAAGAACATTGGTGACATGGCTTGCTAATTACCCTATGTCATACAGTATTCTTATAAAATGTACATTTTGAATTAATATTCACACATTAACAAGAAACGTATTGCCATCGTAAATTCTTTTATTAAAAGTAAATGGAATCTTTACTCCCATAAGTAGCGACTTATGTCAGCATTGCAAAAAATTGTATTAAATAATTCATTATGATTATGATTCGGATTTTTAATTTTTAATAATTTTTCAGTCATATCGTTACGATATCTGCAGTATGGCAGTTTATACCAATAACTATCATGGAGGAATCATGCCTCACACATGTAGCATCCTGGTATTAACCTCTTAATGCTGAGTGTCTGGAACGCCAGAGCCGTCTTAAAATGATAATATATAGTATATGATGTGCAAACTGCTTTATATGATGTGATATTGTACTTATATGGTGTGCAAAGCGCCAAGCTGTATAAGACTTTGTATAAGACTTTGGCATGACTCTGCCATGATTCGAACCCATGACCTTTCGCATCCGAGGCGGACTCTCTAACCACTTTGGTCTACGCAGCGGTCAATTCATTCCAATAGAAGAAATATATTTTACAAAATTACTTATTTATTTATTAGTCAATTTCATACTATCAGCCCCCCCCCCCCCAAGGAAAAGAAAAGAAACGCGGACATTGTATTAACAACGATAGTGAAGATATCTTACTATCTGTGTCCAAGTCTTTATATATGTTTCACTCGTGTTGGCACGTGTGTTTCTTTTAATGAATAAAAACAAAATGGCTGCGTGCGATTAATTGAAGCTGTTTATGATGTAATGTAAACGAATAAGGTAAAAAAAAAAAAAAGAAGCAAAGACCAAAAGAAAGGTGTCATTTAATGAATAAGGTACTGTACATTTATTTTTCTTTAAATCCAATATGTGTCAATAATTTCTGAAACCATGTGCACTTGATTTCGGATTTTAAAAAAATCCAAAAAAATGAGTTCTAGGTACCTAACTATAATTAAAAGCAAAGTTTTTTAATAAAAAAAAAATGAAGAGTATAAAAATAATTAAACTTATTTAAAGAGAACACTATGTCAATGTAGAAGCAAGTGGGCTTAGATTTTCTTATATCTTGCAGATCTGTCCGACTGTTCCAATGTTAATGAGAATTATCAAAAAAGAAAGGAGAAAAAGTCGCATAAATGAACGGAAAAAATAAGAGCAATTTTACCACACGTTTGACTAAAATAGGATTAAACGAAGCACACATATTAACGTAACATTTACACGTGATTCTAATAGCGTGAAGATAGATAGAATTCACATATAATAACCTTAATAATCTGCGAAAAATAGTTTTCTAAGTAATTAATCTATTGTTGCGGTGGAGAAAACTCGAGTTTACGGTAGAAAAATGCAAGGGGATTTTAGGTCACTAAACCATCTTTATTTTGGTTTCTTCGTCAATATAAACGAAGTCAAATGTTGAAAATAAAAAGTTTTCATTCTCTGTAAAATAATTGAAAAAAATGGACAGTCACAGGTGATATTTAATAAATATTATGAATGAACATTTGAATGCCATTCTAACGGATGCGAAGCGAAAGAATGAAATTTTAGTATAATAGCATCCGGGCATTGAGATTGATCTTGCTGTTGATTGGCTTTACATGACCGGGACATATTAGTTTCTTCTACCAAAGTGCCTTGTAAGATTGATGTTGATTGGTGAATTTTCATTCCTGGACAATTTTTGTTCAAATTAAAAATAATCATTTAAATTTGGAAAATATGATCTTTTTCTGATAGAAAGGCAGCGTTTTACAGTGAAAATTCATATTTAACAAAATAATTGTTTTTTTTCGTTTCATTTGATGTCACAAAAGCAGTAGATTTGTTGGTATTCCAGCCAATAAAATCGCACGTTATAAATCCGTCCACGGTGTATTCATACATGATGTTTGAGTAAAGCGGCCAATTATCTACAAAATGATTCTTTGAAATTTGATTATTTTTTAAAATAACAGTAGACAGGTAGGTTTATTTATGTGTTTAATTTTTGAGTTATTTTTCGGTTTGCATCTCAGATATCATATTTTATTATGAAATACCCTACTAAGACTGGGAATTTCCCTGAAACAGCCGATGAAATATTATCGAAATCTGAACCGAAATGGCGAATCTAACTCCTCGTTTTGCATTGTCCATTCCAGAGGTGGACGATTTTAAGTTTGTTTTGCTATCCCGAGTAGTCACATGTTTTCTTTCAATTTATTTTAAATTTTAAATTCTGTTTTGGTCCAGTTCAGTTACGCTAGTCTCACATGTCCCTAAATTTAGCACAAGTTTAACCGAAGCTTTTTCATGGAGGTAAGTGGCCCTGTTAATGGTGTTGTTTTCCCCATTGTTACAATTCATATTCAGACCGAATGGGAGTCATTAGAAATTTCCGTGGAATTTTCAGTTTTGAAGAACTCGTATGCCATCTAAAAGATGGGTTTGATGCCTTGTCGTACCGATAGTGAATTAAATGCATATTTTGGTTATCAAGGGCTGGAAAGTAGTATTTGCTCGACAGAGATCAGCATGGCCAAGTTATCAGTCGAGTTTTTTTTAAAAAAAATTCTTTTTATAAAACGAGTCACATTTCACTACGTGGAGAGGGTTTGCTGTCTATGCATTGTGAGTAGCTTTCCTTAGTTTGTGCAGAAATTTTGATAGCTTTTTTTCTCCAGTTCAATTTGATTATAATTTAAATTTGTCCTTTTGAAGCAGATGTACTACAGTTGTACAAAGTGATGTCTTTTGACCCATACATTGATTTATCCATAAATTATATGAAAGATTGTAGGGACTAGTTATTGCTTATTGCTTTGTTTTTAACATGCCATTCTGTATTTCAGAGTTTCTTTATCAGTAAATACTATTTTAATTTAAACCAAAAATGTCTACTTTCATTTTCACCATATAAAGAGAAAGATAAAACATAAACAAAAGGATGTTTAGTGTGTAAAAATGCCAATCAGAATAATGTGGTTATGTGTTGGAATTATTGACCAGCTATTGAGGCCTCATTGAAAGAATGCTCTTCCGATTCTATCATTTATTCAGATGACACATTAATAAAGTTATAAAACATATTTTAAATGGTGTCACCACTAAGGATTTCATTTAATTTTAATTTGTTGATAACAGCATTACATCTTGTCCTTTAACTCATTCAGCCCTGATCACGTCAATACACATGATCTGGTTTCTGCATTCAGTGGCCAATCCCACCAGTTGTCGAAGTTTCTTGACTCAGAGGTCTCGGAAATGCTTAATCATGCATATTTGGACGCAATGTTTTTATCTGGGATGCAGAAAATCACTTACACAGGAGTCCTCCATACGCACAAATTTGCTGGACAGCAAATTCAAGGGTTTTCTAGTCCTGCTTAAGTGAGAAAAGGTGTTGATCAATTGATTATTTTAGCTGTGCTGATATTTACAATCAGAAACCTCAGTGGCTGAAAGACCCCCAGATGTATATCATCATTGTAAGAGTACATCTTAAGAACATAACCCGCAAGCTTGGCAGCAAGTTCAATGACTTCACTAACTGCAGAGTAGTGAGAAAATATGCTGTTATTTACAATGACTTATTTCAGAAGTACAATGACCCAATTGATGTACTTGTGTTAAAGAGTACGTCAAAGCTTTCATTATTGTGTTTGTTTCCAAGTGTAGCCAACTAAGTCGTGCATGTGACCTCAAGTCATGTTGAGTGTTAGACAAAATGCTGTTTGCAAATTTGGATAAGAATTTTGTGGTTAAACAGCAAATGAACAATGAAATTCAGCAGTGCTCGAAGTTGCTAGAACTGATATTTCACATGGAACACTATGTGTGATGCCTAACTTAGTGCCTGGAATAATACCTTTCCTTGGCCTGACATAATTTACTCTAGTGATGGGAATCGGTCAGAAATTCATAATCGATAATCGGTTGCCGTTAACCAACTGATCATTGATTATGATCGGTTACTAAGAGCAAATTTTAATTTTTGTTAAACAGTTATATCTTTGATCAAGAGTTGAAAAATATGATTATAAATGTACAGAAGTAATCTCTTTTAATGACATGTATACTTTAACCTGACAATAATATTACTTTTATTAATGTTACTTTTGTTCTAGAACTTTGATAAATGAACGCAACTTTTTATGGCTGATCAGTCCTATGTAACTGAAATATTGCAACAATCCCCTGAATTCTTTCATTAACACTTGATGTGTCTATAATTTAAAGTATAGAAGGACATGTTTTTCTTGTTTGTCATTGTTTATAAATACTACAAAAGATGATGCAATTTGACTGAAGCAAATCAACAAAATGTGTTTAAATGTATTAACTCATCAATTTAACAACTTGACCATGTAATAATGACTATGTTCCTAATTATGAATCGTAAGGTTTCATATTTGTAGTTGTGAAGGGAATTAATAAATTTCAGGTCAACTTTAGTGGCTGGGAGTTTTACTAACCTTTGTGCTTTGCATTCACCTAAAGAGTAGTCTCCATTTACACACAATCGATTATGGAGTTCACGATCGATTATCTGCTCAACCAACTGATGATCGATTATAATCTATAATCGGAACAACACTAATTTACTCTCAATCAAATGGACAAACAAGGTCTACATGTCAGTGCCGTAAAGAAGTTAAAAAATTAAACTCAGTGGCAACTGCTGTTTCTACTCATCTGGAAATACAGCAATTGCCAGTTCACGCAATTTGCTTCTGGTAGAGGACTGCAACTTTTGCTGGAAGGACTTTTGTTTTTCCCAAAATAGGAGTCCTGAACTCCTAGTTTTAAAATCCTAGCGTGACCTCTATTGACTGTATTCAATGGGCGATCCAGTCTTTTGTCGCTTGGAATGTGTTAGAAGCAATGTCTCTGATTGGTTACAGTAGTTTTTTTTCCAATAATCAGACCAATAGTAACCAATCAAGAAATGATTTTACTTTTCTTTGTGCAAATTCGAATTGTTCACAAACCAAGGGTTACATGTTTAATCTAGCAAATATTAAACAAGAAAGGAAAAAATATGTTCAGAAGTTGGGTATTTTGTGAGAAATATATTTGGACATTGAAGCTTCTGAGACTGAGTCATCAGAAGAAACGGATGCTGATTGTGATGATTACGGCATAACCGATTAGCATTTTTCTACTGATTTCCGATTCCAGATTTTGGGCATGAAATAACTAACTAGTCTCTACAATCTTTCATATTCCGATTCTGGCTACGATTCAATTAATCGGAAATGCTAAATTAAAAGGTTTTTCAAATTAACTTTTTAAACCGTGTTACATACATTTTGCACATCACACCGACGTCACAAGGGGAAGGATATGGCAGGACTATAGCAAAATGCAACGAAGTTCAAAGCCACAAAGAATCCATGAAATTTTTTTATTTTTGTAAAATGCACTGAAACATTATAAACGTTTTTTCTACGATCACATTGTTATACATAATAGTTATAAAAACTTATGATTTTACAAATAAAACTCGCAAACTGAAATCCACGTGTTATGGCGCCCTCAGTATTTATTTTCCTGTGATATTGTTCTTGTTTTTGGCAAAGATATTATAATACAATAAATTTAGAAATGCGAGTTAAAGAGTCTTGAGTATTGATATATTTATGTAGCGCATAATATAATATAATATAATATAATATAATATAATATAATATAATATTAAAGTTAAGCAGTTTATTTCTGCCATGTTTCATCTACCTAAGTAAAAACACGCAGTTTAATAGATAATAAAGAAATTTAATAATCAAAATTTATAACTTCCAAGTTCTTTGCAAGAAATAGTAGCATCTCCGTTTTTTCAGCGGACATGCACGATCGTTTGTCGCTGCAAATAGCACCTGCGGTGCTAAAACTTCTTTCACTGTTGACGCTAGAGGGCGGTATTGAACAAAAACGTTTAGTGACAGCTGCCAGAAGCTGGAACGTTTTTTCCCGGGATTTTCAGTATATAACTGGGTCCGTTGGTGGTGAAGTCCTCGGTTGATTTTTCTCAGATACGAATCCAGTTCGTACTGGCACGTGAAGATGGCAGGGATGTAGAGGCGAGATTTTGGTCGGATGTGCTAGAGGCAAATAACTCCAGGTAGTAGGAATCTAGGCCAGTCGAAGTTGAAGGTCCTGGATCCACTTCTGTTGAGGCTGGAATGTTGACAGAAGTAATTGTTTTTTCATACTCGATCTGTAGTTCGTCCATTAACATGCACTTTACAGTGTCATGCCCATGTGCATTAAAAACCAACAATTTGTAAGTGGGATCCAAAACCGTTGCTAGTGCACACAACTTGTTTGTCTCCACTTCCTCATAATGTTTACCGTATTTTCGCGTATATAAGACGCGTCTTATACAACATTTTACACACCATGCACCCATGATGCATCTTATATATAGGTGCGTCTTATGTAAAATATTTTTACACAAATCGTCAAAACCCCGCGTCTTATATACGGGTATATGCGCGAAAATACGGTATTTTTTTTAACACGAACGAACGGTACAGTGTGTGATATTGAAAGACGATTTTTGCGGTCGATATTTATGTTTCACGATTTTCATTCCTAGTTTAGTTGTAAAAACAGTTGGGTAAGTGTTCAGTAATTACCACGTGTTCCAATCCAATGCAGGGGCTGGGATCGTCCTGGGCTTCGCCAATGTCGCAAATTGAGATTTTTTTCCCTTATTGGCGACAAAAATGTCCCATCTGGCGATTTTTATGGTGACAGACTTTTTGGTTATTTAATTTGTACAATCTTGGATTTGGACTGGATAAATTTAAAGGGAGAATGAAAGGAAGCCACAAACTTGACTAAGCAATGCATTGGAATCAATCTGTACACAAATGATCCTTCGTTTGTATCGACAACCCCATCTTAGCAGAGCATTGTTACATCATAATCTGCTTATGCTGACATCTGGGCAGAGTACTGTATGCTGTGATACAGTCAATCATGCTACCGTACTATACCTACAACTGACCGACGTCTGAAGACGCAAATAGAACAGATAAAATTAATTGAATGGCTAATCCTTCTTTTTTTTTTTTTTTTTTTTTTTTACATATACCAATACAACAGTTTTGCTGAACCTTCGTTGAAAACTGATAACCTTTGAAGTACCGACTACTGTGTATACATACAAAGCAAATGGAAAAAAACTCAATCACAATTATATCTGTCGCCAGTGCAACATTATCATGAGCAAACGAAGGTAGACGTTGCATGTTCATCATCTCCTAAGTTAACAGAATTAACGGTGTTTGGATTTAGTGCAAATTCATCAGACAATACAGTCACTGAATCCGATGATAAACCTTGCAGTCCAACATCATCTACATGTACCGCTCCGGTGGCCTAGTGGTTAGAGCGTTCGCCGCGGAAGCGGGAGGTCGTGGGTTCGATCCCCGGCCGAGTCATACCAAAGACTTACAAAAATGGTACTAACAGCTGCCTCGCTTGACGCTCAGCATTAAGAGGTTAGTGTTAGGACTGGTCGGCCTGGTGTCAGGATAATGTGACTGGGTGGGACATCATGCTAAATGTCTGCGGCATGATGCCTCAGTGCTAGACATCACTATAAACTGCCTCACAGCAGACATCGTAGTGATATGACTGAAAAATTGTTAAAGCTATGTTAAAAATCATAATCAAACAAACAAACAAAATCATCTACATGTAGTGCTTCAAGTGCAATACCACATAATGATGAACAGGGCAAAAATTCCCAAAAATTTCTAGACAGTTGGAAACTTGGACGTCCGTGGCTGAGTTATGATAAAAAGTTAAAACAGATGTTCTGTGATGTATGTATCAAGGCAAAGTTTGTCAATTCATTTACAACTGGCTGTGATATTTTGAAGAAGGAGTGTCACCAAACATGAATCCAGGCAGTGTAAATAATATTTGTGCATTTTACTCATTGATCGTTTCCTTTTGCCATCAATCCCGTGTTACGGTTACAGAGACTTAAACTCCGCAAGAAGAAATAGCAAACAACAACTAAAAATAATTATTTATTTCTCAAATTACAGGAGTGAAAGAATCCCTATATTGGGTGTTAACTTATGCTAATATATACGGTCCAATATTGCCAGGTGTTGACTCGTGTAAGTTTCATTCGTGGGAATGGAGATCCTATTTTGCTTGTTGAGAAAATTTATACAGCATTCAGTGATCATTCTTTTGGGATTTAGGAAGCAATAGAGCATTTAATGTAGATTTTGGCGAACTTCGTAATTTGCTCTGAATTTTTATCACGTGGCGGGTGGTCAGCTGACTGCAATAGCCACTCGATAGGTGGTGGGCAAAATATGGCAAACGCTTCATAATCAGCATCAATTTTCAAACTACAAATGGTGATGCAGGATGCTGACATCAGAAAAAAACTGCATCTCATCTCTCGAGAATTTAACGAGAATCAGCATGTATAGATGTGAAAAATTAGATGACAAAATAATGAGGTTGGAGATTTTTTTGGCGACAGATTTTTAAAAGCCAGGACTATCCCTGATTATTGTACGGTACTAACCCCACTCGCTGAAGACTGGGCCTAGCAGATCAATGAAGCCGCCTTTACATCTGGCGTTTATTGTTGTAGAATCTAGATACCAGGTACTCAACCCATCCGCTGTTGGCCTCGCGGCAGAGAAGAATAAACGATAACCGTTGCGGTCCTGCCTCAGACAATTCTTTGATTTAAACTAAAAATGGTAATGAAGCCTTGTTTACATTCGATGGGTAATGAAACATTGGACAAATTTTGATTTATGATAAAGGAAAGGAAACCACTGGATATAAATTGCTCAGTGCGGCAGATGGCTAGACCGCGTGCGTCTTATGTAATTTTTGTTTACATAAATCGTCAAAACCCGCGTCTTATATATGGGTGCATCTTATGTAAAATATTTTTACACAAATCGACAAAACCCGCGTCTTATATACGGGTGCGTCTTATAATTGGGTGCGTCTTATATGCGCGAAAATACGGTACACAAATCTCTCAGCATGTCCACCCGCATGGTCTGTATTCCGATGTCATCTCCGACTCTTGTAGGTTTTGTTAAAGTTGCCATGAGAATGCAAACACTGGGGATGATCATGCTTGCTCTTGCAGTAGACATACTGGCATTCCTGGTTTCCTGTCCGAATTGTCGTTGCCTTTCGCTGCTATATAAAACCTGGAATCCAAATCACATCTGTGCAAGTTATAGTAAATTGAAAATAATATCAGATGCATTTATTTTGTGCATACTTAAGTTACTGTTTGAAGTATTCCTTTATTGCCCTGCTTTCTAAAGTTATATCGCGATTGTTCACAAAAAGCCAAAAAGGTGTTCTGACCATGAAAGACTTTGTGGTTCTGATTCTGTTTTGAAGAATTTTACACTAATGTTTAACAATAACACATTAACCCCTAGCGACAACTTTACGGGACATGACGTAGTAGCTTACTTCCAAGGTATGTAGCGTCAAGGTCATGCATGATAGAATAAAGTGGGTGGTATTATATAAAGGTAGACAGATGTAGCTCTACAATGATAGCAGATAATCTGGACATTTTAGTTGCACTAAAAAATACAGAGTGAAAAGCCTAAGTTTTTGGACCCGTTTGTTTTTCACCCAAAATTTACCCATGGTCGGAATCTGAATTTGTGTCCAGATTTTAGACTTTATGGTATCAGATCTATGGCAGACCGGTATGAGGCACACACAGACAGGTGAACCTGTGCAAAAAGTAAGATAAGGTGGACATTTTGAATATAGTCTTCTCTATATGAAATGATGGGTCTGTTAAGCAAAAAAAAAAAAAAAACCTCCAAAACGCCATTTTTTCACCTTCTGCTCATGCACCTGCAAACTAACCAATGAAGAACATTTTCTTTAGCACAACTAGCCATGTGTCTAATGGAATATTGCTATGGAAATCGATGTATTTGGATGTATTCAGAAATTGTCCCCAGAATGTGTTTACTACTCGCATTTCATGCGACCACAGCAAAAACCTCCAAGGGTTAATGTGTTAATAGATAATGCTAAAATGTTTAATAATTTGATCTGAACTTTATGTTTTCAACGCTCTGCATGTTGAAATTTTTATGTAATCTTAGAATTAAAATGTAAAAGTTTTACAAATTATAACTCTATCTGTATACAAACCAAAATCGAGAAATGCTTACAGGTGGCTAGGAAATAAATATTATTCTTGACATATTGCAGATGAAAGAGAAAGAATTTTCCTGGCAGTAGGTGCAAACTCGTGACCTCAAGTTTCCGAGTCAAATGTAATCACGAGTTTTTGTTGCACACATTATCCACTTTGCCACAGGTGGCTATACCACATAGAGAAATGTGCCAAATACATTACAAACTAGTTTGTATGTTGTTTTTCTTTTTGTCTCAATTACAATTTATCTGCAATGAAATAATGAAAACAATTATATCTATATTATGACCAGGTTGGTTACATATTTCAGTATTATTTTTATCAGTATGATTTTTATTTTTAAATGATCATACAATATTTTGCATATTTTCTCCTTTAAAATGAGCAGATAATAGATACATATGGAGACATCCACAAGAAATGTGCGAAATGCACTTTCCACATTTATTTTAACAATAAATTGATGACGGATTAATTTTGGAGAATTGTTAAACCTTAGTGTTACACTGTTGGGTGGCTTCATGTGATTGAAATTAACCTTTCACAAACTACAATTGACAATGTTTTGATAACAGTATTGACAACGGTCTCTGCCTCGATTTCTGCAGAATATAGTCTTTACTAGGTGAGAGCATCGAGAGTAAATGTTTTAAAACAATTGTCTTGTTCTGGTGTTTGTTCTATAAAAAGAACATTGTGCTTCTTGAAACAGATTTGTTTTGTGATGAATTGAAAAACAAAAACAATTCCAGTAAATCTAGCCCCATACATGTTATATGGTTGTTCTTTAACAGTACACATGCTGTAAGAATTTAAATAGTTTATAGTTGTGTACATGTATATTCAATCTTATGATTGGGTCATTACTGCTAGAAGACTAAATGCATTCATATCTTATTGCAAATTCTGTATTTTTATTTTTTTTATAAGCAAAAAGCTATTGTTATCTAGAATTTAATAGTCCATACTTCAGAGGATTACTTGTCATTTAGGATAGTGATATGCTGTAAAAAAAAAAGTTTGACAAAGTGTGTCCGTCACCAACTGAGATTTTTGGGAATAAAATCCAACTGTACACTAGATTGTAAAAGAATTTTATAAAAACTTTGTAAATTTAAATGTACTCAGTACGCAGGACTTTAATATTTGTTTGTAATGTCCAAATATATGGTTAGAATAAAGATCACTGATCCTTGAAATGGTATTGGAGTGTAAATCACTCTCAGTATCTCAGTCTTTTCAGGCCTCTACTTATTGTCAGTTTAAATGTAAGTAATGTCAGCCAACCCATCCATGGTGAAAATTGCCATCAGTGTGTATGCTGTAGTGTGGTAGTGATTTGTATGTATTTATCCCTCCATTTTGGAGCGAAAGTAGAGGGGAGTAAGTTCCCCACTGACCTGTATGTGGTGTAGAAAAATGATGTAAGCTGTACTGACTGTTCAGTTTCTCAGTTTTAAAGAAAATTCATTTTTACTTGCTACTTGGATCATTGGTAAATGTTTCATTGTATCCAAGTTCATATTCTTAAAAGCCTGTCAACAAAATATTCAAATTGTTTTTCTTTCAGACGTATTGTTACAGGATGCTGGTTTTTGACGGAACTGGGAATCTTTATTTCCAAAATTTATACCGTAGTCGCTTTACAATCTGTGCATTACCAGTACATTGTATGTTGTGATGGGTTACCGCAGTTGTATTGTATGGGATAGTGGATTACATGTTGCATAATTTTAAAGTGAGGCCTGATCTTTTTTGGCTAATCGAGGTAATTATTGATGCTTAAACTATGCATGTGCTTACTGGTTGCCAAAGGTCACTCAAAGCCTGCGACTTTAATCTTGTGAGATTTGCATTCTAGAGGTGATTCAAAAACCATTATTTTCTCTTGTTTTTATCAGATCATTATAGTGCCTTTTTTATATTCTTTAATTAAAAAAAATCTTTTTTTGTTTTACATCTTTTATGCCCAGTTGTAGGATGCTTGGTATGTATTTGTATAGTGTCAGTGAAAGCTTACCCATTTAAATTTGTAAGGAAAGAAGAAAAATTTGAACATAAAAAGTTCAATAAAAAAAAAAGTAATATTGGGACATTTTTGTGGTCAAGATACTTCAGTCAAAACTTGTATTTTCATGACAATGTTTTCAATAGCTGCTTTAACCAGCCAAGTCATACCAAACCAAAGCTGCATCACAACATGCTCAGGATTAAGAGGCTAGTGTTATGACTGGTCAGCCTAGTGTCAGGATAATGTGATTGGGTGGGACATCATGCATCATGTGTGTGACACGACGCCTGAGTGCTAAACATCACTATAAACTCGCACACTGCAGATATCATAGCGATATGACTGAATTAAGAAAAAAAGATGTTAAAAATCCAAATGAAACGCAAAGACACACTCATTAGCACCTAAAGACTAATGAAACTGCTTTGAAATAAAATGGTCATTGTTGATCAACCATTGGTTGATGAATGTTCAGTATTGGTTTCTTTTTCTGCATTGATTTGTTGAAGAATATGAACATTTAATTCTAATTCAAAAATTTTTATGTGAAGACTCCATGTAGGCTTTTTATTCAGTGTATTTTGGATTTCTTTGATTAGTGGATTTTGACAAAAAATATTTGAGAAGAAGAGTTTTCCTTATCTGCAGTTATTAATACAATTTATTATAGATATGGTTATGATTTGTAATGTATAAAATCCCACTATTGAGTAGCATTATCTCTTTTCTTTTCTTTTTTCTTTTCAGATTTGATGTAGCCTTTTATAGTTGAACTTGTGGGCAATGAAGATCAATCATATTCTTTCTTTTCTCATTGACCTCTGATATTTGGCAGTGGAATTGAGAATCCATCAGGATGGAAGATGACTCGATGCTCGGAGATTTGGAAACAGGGTCAGGATTTTTGGAGGAGTTGGCAAGTGGACGTGACAGTGTGGACAATGATCTGGTCAGTCATCAGCCCAGTATGCAGAGCATATCCATGATAAATGATGTGCAGCAGCAGCAGCAGTTTAGCACTTCAGTGAACATCTCAGGGAATCCCTATGGGGGAATGGGTATGCAACAGCAGAATTCTTCCCAACTCCCGCAACAGCAATATCAGAATACTACCTTTGCTCAATACAGTTCTGCACCGAAGGTGCACCATGTTGGGGCCAACTCAAATAATAATGCCATGATAAACAATCAGGGAATGGGCATGATGGGTAATCAGCCAGGACTGATAGGTAACCAGAGCCTGATGGCATCTGAGTCTTCATCACATAGAGCACAACAACAATTTGGAAACCCACCACCAAATGGTTCTACATCTGTTCTTCAAGGGCAAACCCTGTATAATACATACAATATAAGTGGAGCAGGTAATACAGGTGGGTCACACATGCCTGCACAACAGCAGCAGCAGCCATCACCATGGAACCAGTCGCCACCAGGGGGCACTGTGCAGACAGCGATGTATCAACAACAACAACAACAACAATCAAATTCAGCACTTGGTGCAACCTCTCAGATGTCAACTCCTTTTGTTGCTCATCATGACTACGCAGTGACATCTGGTCACCAAGTCCAGATTGTACCTCCCTTCCAAAATAACCCTAGACCAGTTGCTCCCAAGCAGCAGACTATATTCATTCAAAGAATTTCTTCTCCAAACCAAATGAAGAACATGACAGGGTCTGGACTCAATTCCACTAACACAATAACCTCATTAGGACATCAGCAAATTCCTGGTAGACCTGTGGTCCAGTCATACCAAAGTGGGAACCAGACCAATATTTGTATCACACCTGTGCAGAATCAGCAGACACAGCAAGGATTTTCAGGCACCACATTTCAACAAACCCAAAATGCCAGTGTGCTGAATAATAACAATAGTAATAACAGTAATACTAGCAATAATATGACGAACCAAGGGCAGTTCCAGCAGTTTTCCTATGGAACAACTAACATGCAGACATCACCTCAACAAGGTTTAGGAAATGTAGTGCAACCTATAGGAAATTTTCAACAGATAAGCCCTGTCAAGAGTTCTAATCCAGGGCTAGGTCAGTACCATACGTTAAATCAACAGCAGCCCAGTATACCTTCCCTTTCCCCATGTCCTACACCGTCCTCCCAGACATTCGCTACCTCATCCACTCAGGGAAACTTTGCCCACTCTAATGTACAGGTGAATAAGCTAGTGTCACCAGCTCAAGGAATGTCATCTGCAAATAATGCTGGACTGCCACAGGTCGCCCAGCCTATGGTCCCTAACAACTCGTATCCAACAAATGCCTTGGGAAACTTGAGTTCTGACAGTCAAACAACTGTAGCCACAAGTGCGGGTAACTTTTGTAAAGGACCTCAGCCTACCACTGTGACATTAAAAGGAATCACGTTAAATCCGGCCATTTTGAGTGAGCTGCAGACACTAAGTCAGAAACTGCAGCAGTTGAGGGGAATGCCTCAGACCCAGCAGACTCAGCAGCAGACTCTGGAGGTTCAGGAGCGGATCCGAACACTGCGAACCCAGATCCAGCAGGAGCAGCTAAAGAAACAACAACAGCAGCAGCAGGGTTCCTCGCAGCCTTCACAAATGCAGAATCAACCACAGTCACAACAGCAACAAACTTTTATTATTCAGATGCAACCCCAACAACAGCAACAAAATTCATCACATGGGATTTTGGCAAATCAGCAGCAGCAGCAAGTTTTAATCACAAGTCAACCCTTAACAGGGAACACAATAAGGATACAGCAACCCATGACTCAACAGGGTCAGGTTACTCCAGGACAGCAGATGACTCAGATAAGACTGGCCGGTGCTGGAAATAAATCTGCTGGCAAGAAAATAATAATTATTCAGCAGGTATTTGCATATTAGATCACTCGTCAAGTTTTCCGAATTTTTTTAGTTCTTTTGGTCGTAAGCTAGAACTTAATGTGCAATTTTCTTATTGCAGCTCCTTCAAAACTAACGGTGGAATTCATGAAAATTTACATACATTTATGCCAGTGTCTTGTCAGCCATATTTATTTAAAAGAAATTTTTTGGACATGTAATATGGCTGCTACCGTAGCACTCTTTAAAATCTGTTTGCTGCTCCTGGTTAGAGGGTCATGTTAACAAAAGATTTTTACTACAAGACATTCCATGATTGGTTGGATTTAATTGAAAGTGGTGCCATCTTAAATCCAATATTGTTCATTTTGAAAATCCACTTTTATTGAATGAATCCAGTTTTTCACCAGAAGACCTCTTGTGCAGTCATGTTGATCCTAAATGAAAAATTATGTTGATTTGACCCCTAGTATGATCATGTTGAAAATCTTATTGCTACTGATCCTGGATGCGTCTTCACAAAAGACTTTTTATGATGTTTCATAGGATCTAAATGAAAATATTGTTAGTTTGGCTGCTATGGCAAGCAGCTAGAGAATCTTGTTACTCTGTATCCTGGATGGAAAGTAATATGGGTATGGTGTTTTACCTGGATGGAAAGTAATATGGGTATGGACTTTTACCTGGATGGAAAGTAATATGGGTATGGTGTTTTACCAGGATGGAAAGTAATATGGCTATGGTGTTTTACCAGGATGAAAAGTAATATGGCTATGGTGTTTTTCCAGGATGGAAAGTACCGTATATACTCGCGTATAAGCCCGTTCGCGTATAAGCCTACCCCCCCCAACTGAATTGGTAAAAGTGGTATAAAGTGCATGACCCGCGTATAAGCCGACTCATAATTTTTATACAAACGATACATCACAAGATGCACAAAGTGAGTTCTGAATACGTTTATTTAGGTAAATCACATTATTAAATAAAATAAAAGAAAGAAATCTAGTTTATATGTTGAAATAAAAACAATTCTGAAGTGTTAAGTCTTAATGGAAATTTAATTAATCCTCATTCTAAAATCATGAAATATAAAAGTTCGATCACTTTTAGAATCCTTCAAAATCGGGCTCTGTATTAGACTCGCCAAACAGTTCACGAAACTCGGCTTCTGTTACGGGCGTGCTTTCATCATATACGTCGTCCCCCCCCCCCCCCCCCCCCCCGTACTTGCTTCTCGTTTCACAACAAATTCGCGTGCTGCAGCAGTTGTTATTTGCTTCTGCATATTCAATAACTTTAAGTTTGAATGCTGCATCATAAGCAGACCGCTATCTTTTACTTCCAACACTATTCATTTTATCCATTTGAATTAAACATAAACTTCTACAGAGATTAAACTGAAATAATTTCTTTCAGTAGTAGTATACTATTTATATACCTTATCCTGTAATTATTTCTATGTGTGGTTGGTTTTCAATTCGTATTTGATAATTATTTATCATTGTGTTGTGTTTTTTAAACTACGGGTAGTGTAATTCAGTCGATCAAACTATGATTGGTTTCAGCGTGGACATTATTCAAGTATTGTGACAGTTTATAACTTTGAGCAGAAACCATGTCCACTACCATATCTCATTAAACAATACATTTGAGAGTTGGCATCTATTAGTTAAGTCATTGGTATTGTGCAACAAAACAAATCTATTATCCCCGAGGCATTTACCACAGATTAAGCATATGGTAGCTATTGTACAACAATCTTCCGCTAACAAACCACTTTGCTTTACAAACAACTAAACAATAGTTGTATATAAACTGTGGCTCCCGATTACTTCTAAAACACCTGTCAGAGAAATCCAACAAATTATATTGTTTTACAATTATTCACGCTGACTCGTATATTGCACTGTTATTTGCCGTTCCTAAGCGTGCGCGCAACAAAACCCTATGGAGCCTCTCGCTATTGTTTCTCGAAGACTGTCATACATGTATTTCTACCCTCGATCAAAATGTTTGTCGTACATACCTTCAGTATCGTAATTCTTTTATTTCTTTTTACGTAGATTCTTTTCATATTTACACTGAAATAGGCTAGCGTAGAGTTTAATTATTACTGATTAGCTGAGGGATAAATACTTGACCAGAGATTATTAATATGGCGGTTCTTTTGGAAAATACACGTATTTCCGTAGTTCAAGTATGGCTGTATACCTTCAGTATCGTAATTCTTTTATTTTTTTCATGTAGATTCTTTTCATATTTACACTGAAATAAACTAGCGCGCATTTCTACGAAACCGTAGAGTTTAATGATTACTGCTTAGCTGAGGGTTAAATACTTGAATAGAGATTACTAATATGGCGGTTCTTTTGGAAAATACACGTATTTGCATGGTTCAAATAACACGTATGGCTGTATTTTATGGTGGATGGACATCTGTCAAATAGACGTCAAGTACGTTAAAAACATGTTTTTCATTCATTATGCTACCACTTATGTTAGAAATAAAATATTTGTTTTACTTCACATCAGGACAAATCTTATCAGCCATGTGGCATCATTAGGCATGTGATCTCATATTAGACGATCGACGGAAAAAAAATATTGGAAATCGAGGGGAAAAAACATTATAAATTTCAGGTTTGGAACTTGACCCGCAGATAAGCCGACCCCCCTTCTTCCAGGCCTTATTTTTGTCCTAAATTTCTCGGCTTATACGCGAGTATATACGGTAATATGGGTATGGTGTTTTACCTGGATGGAAAGTAATATGGGTATGGTGTTTTACCAGGATGAAAAGTAATATGGCTATGGTGTTTTACCAGGATGAAAAGTAATATGGCTATGGTGTTTTACCAGTATGAAAAGTAATATGGCTATGGTGTTTAACCAGGATGAAAAGTAATCTGGCTATGGTGTTTTACTAGGATGGAAAGTAATATGGGTATGGTGTTTTACCTGGATGAGAAGTAATATGGCTATGGTGTTTTACCAGGATGAAAAGTAATATGGCTATGGTGTTTTTTCCAGGATGAAAAGTAATATGGCTATGGTGTTTTTCCAGGATGAAAAGTAATATGGCTATGGTGTTTTACTAGGATGGAAAGTAATATGGCTATGGTGTTTTACCAGAATGGAAAGTTATATGGGTATGGTGTTTTACCAGGATGGAAAGTAATATGGGTATGGTGTTTTACCTGGATGGAAAGTATTACGGGTATGGTGTTTAACCTGGATGGAAAGTATTACGGGTATGGTGTTTAACCTGGATGGAGTTATATGGCTATGGTGTTTTACCTGCAGACCTTTTATGAAGCATAGCTGGTCCAGTTTTTAAGTAATGCAGAGCTCTCTTGAAAAAATAGCCACCATCATTTTGAAAATCTTGTTCAATCTGCTTATTGTATATGAATGGTTATATTGACATTGGGTTTTGTTAAAAAGAGTTCTTTTAATGTATAGTTGATATTAAATTATGCTGATCTGACATCCATATGGTTATTATGCTTTCCATTAATGATCACTGACATCTTGCCTCTGTTCACATGGTTTTGAGTCTTGTACTCTTGTCATCTTGAGAATGTGTGAAAGCTTGCCAGTAGCTTTCTGTGGATTGGTGGTTCTTCTTGGGTTCTTTATCATCCTATATACTGGCCACCATGTATAGCCTGTCATGTGTTGAAAATGACATTAAACTCACAAAATCGCTATATCATGTATAGCCTGTCATGTGTTGAAAATGACATTAAACTCACAAAATCGCTATATCATGTATAGCCTGTCATGTGTTGAAAATGACATTAAACTCACAAAATCACTATATCATGTATAGCCTGTCATGTGTTGAAAATGACATTAACTCACAAAATCACTATATCATGTATAGCTTGTCATGTGTTGAAAATGACATTAAACTCACAAAATCACTGTACCATGTATAGCCTGTCATGTGTTGAAAATGACATTAAACTCACAAAATCACTGTACCATGTATAGCCTGTCATGTGTTGAAAATGACATTAAACTCACAAAATCACTATATCATGATCATATACTCTTTTACCACATCTAAACCTTGGTGAGGCCATGGGATTGGTTATTATATTGGGGACACATTTGGGTTTTTAAAATATGTCACTTAATTTCACAAGTCATTACTTAGTTTGCCTATGTTTAGAATATAATTTGATATATGATAATTCTTAGAGTTTTACTCTTGCACTTGGATTCTGTTATGGGGACAAGAACTAAAAATTTGGGAATTTTTTCTTCAAAATTTTAGATGATGTTTTAATTTTCATAATCCTTGTAACAATTCACTTCATGTTTAGAATATAACAATATCAGGTTCACCCATTATTTCTGTGACAATCCTACTCTAGGGTTGGGGTTTTTGGGTTAAGAATTGCATTAAGGATACAATTTTGTTGCTGTTCTAGGTGTAATGCCACGTTCAGCTCATGATTGGCTATACATGGCAGCCAGTATACTGGTGGAGGAAGAACACAGAAATATTGTGGTCAGAATAGCCAATCCACAGGCTTCTCTATTTTTTAAAATGTTTCATAAATAATATTTGCAGCACACATAGCTGAATAATTGTTACCCAATTTGCTTTTTATATGTAATATAGTATTAACATATTCAGCTCTTTTTTTCAGTAGTATTTGCTTATTATATGTAATATAGTATTAACATATTCAGCCCTTTTTTCAGTAGTATTTGCTGCTTTGGGTTAATCTTTGGGTTAATCTTTGGGTTAATCTTTGGGTTAATCTTTGGGTGTGGTCATGGGTTTAATCTTTACAATGTGGACATTAATTTGCAATTTAATTTTTTAATCCCCTTTTCAGTACTAATTCTGTCCCAAGATCTTGATCCTATGGGGCACTAGGGTCATGACTTATATTTTGGACAAGAATGATTTTTGAGGATTGTAATGAAACAGACACATTCATTCCATGGTTGTTCCATAATGAACATTGTTCTGCTTGCAGAGTCACTATGGCAACCACAGTGGGCATCCTGAACATCGTTTCATGGCTGCTGCTTCTGAATGGAGGGTCCAATCACGTTTTCATAGACTTATTTTGATGTTTGGTCAGTCCAAAATAATCAGACATACAATATGTGGCCATCTTGAAAATCTTTTTATCTACTTCTTTTAAAGGGAAAGTTTTTTTTATTTGGTTGACTGCGCAATGGCACATCAACACAAGTAGGTTATTTAGTATTGAGGCAATTAAAGTGTTATGCCTATGCAGTTTCGGTGGTAGGATTCAAACCCCACACTTATTTGGTCATGAATTGGACACTGAGCCACTGTGGCTTCCACATGTTATTTTGACAGGTTTTCATTTTAAGAGCTCATATGGTGTCCACTTGGATTTTAACTCTCAATATAGTCATCATTGTGGTTATCTCTACTCACAAATGGATGACTGTTTCAACATGAGGTTTTCAAAAAATAGTCATAATACCTAGTCTGTCGCTAATCTGAAATCCAATATGTGCATCATAGCAGCTACTTTGAAAATCTTGTTAACACAGAATAAATGAAATTGGGCTACCGGTAATCTGAAATCCAATATGTGCATCATAGCAGCTACTTTGAAAATCTTGTTATCACAGAATAAATGAAATTGGGCTACCGGTAATCTGAAATCCAATATGTGCATCATAGCAGCTACTTTGAAAATCTTGTTATCACAGAATAAATGAAATTGGGCTACCGGTAATCTGAAATCCAATATGTGCATCATAGCAGCTACTTTGAAAATCTTGTTATCACAGAATAAATGAAATTGGGCTACCGGTAATCTGAAATCCAATATGTGCATCATAGCAGCTACTTTGAAAATCTTGTTATCACAGAATAAATGAAATTGGGCTACCGGTAAACTGAAATCCAATATGTGCATCATAGCAGCTACTTTGAAAATCTTGTTATCACAGAATAAATGAAATTGGGCTACCGGTAATCTGAAATCCAATATGTGCATCATAGCAGCTACTTTGAAAATCTTGTTATCACAGAATAAATGAAATTGGGTAATCCGGTAATCTGAAATCCAATATGTGCATCATAGCAGCTACTTTGAAAATCTTGTTATCACAGAATAAATGAAATTGGGTAATCCGGTAATCTGAAATCCAATATGTACAATAGCAAGCAGCTACATTGAAAATCTAATCAGGGAAGAAAATCTGAGATGGTTTAAACACAACATTTTAAAGGAAGAATATTCTTACCTTGGATTTCTGGAATTTTTTTTTTACCTGCAGAACATCATCCTAACAAGGGTCACTTGTTTTCATATTTTATAACTCCTCTCATAATTTACTTTGTAATTTGGAATTTAAGCTGTCCAGTATTTCCCTGCTTCCAAAAAACACCTTTGTTTCTTTTTTCTTTTATTTCAGTATTTGTTGTGAATATAACATCAGCTGTGCTATTGTTTGTTTATGGACTATGTTCTTGGATGTGTCAGTTGATCATCAACTATTATTTCATTTTTTTCTTGATTTAGTTATTTAAATATAGTGTATTTCAAAGATAAAAACTGTCTTATATTTCCAAATTTTCAGTGGCATTCTTCCCATTTGTCATATCCTTGATTGAGGGTCTGTGGGGTTATATCCTTTAATAATTGTCCTTGTCTTCATTATACTCGACATTGTTCATTTCTCAAGTACACTACTCCAATTTATACTATTTTGTAGCAACCACCAACTGGCAAGCCTGCACAACACCAAACAATAATGACCAATGCGGTATCGAAACAAGTGCCTCTGGCTGGTGTCTCGACACCCATCTCTCTACCTCAAACTTCCACCACCTCTGCCACTACAGCAGGAGTCACATTGATGACAAGCTCTGCCTCAGCTTCGATTCTCCCCAACAGTCTTTCTACTGCTAGCACCACCAAAACTCAGCATATTTTGATTCAGACCACCAGTCAGTCCGGGTCAACTTTGAAGCAGGTCATTCTTCAACCAGTCCTTGCCCGAAGTTCTGCTTCAGTAACTACCACGTCTACTCTACCTCAGAAAATCCCAGTGCCAGCTTTACAAATCACAGTTGGTGGTGGAAGTGCAGAAAATAGTGGTAATTCAGAAGAGAAGAAGACTTCAGAACAGCAAGAAAAAGCAAATAAGATAATTGCTGAAGCAATAGCCAAGGCACAGAAGGCAGGGAAGGCAATTCCAAGGGTAGTGTCCCCTTCCAGTGCCATTCCAGCAGTTGTATCTGAGGATATGGAGAACCAAGAAGAGGTAGCTGAAGATGGCAAGGGCAAAACAAAGAGGAAAAGGGGATGTACACCAAAAAGGGACAGAAAGAAAAAGGAAAAAGCTGAAGAAGATGAGGAGAAAACAGATAAGAAAGAAAAGAAACCCAGAACCCCAAAAGAAAAGAGACCAAAGGTTGAAAAAGCAAAGCCACCAAAGAAGAAAAAGAGGTAACAATATTCAGTGTTGTGTATTTTGTTGCATATAGGACTGTCATATAAATTGTATGGCTTTGTTTGGAAATAAAGAGGTTGAAATTATTATTGATTTAAGGAAGTAACTGGAAGATGAATGTGCTAATAGGTTTTGAATTAACATGATTTTATTAATACTAGTTTCATGTTGACTATATTTCTGTTTTAAAAACTCCATAAATAATGGAGGTGGCATTGTTATGATTATCTTTTGGCTGTTTTTGTTTGCTTTGTCTGCAAGGTATTCAGCTTGCAGATATATTAATTACACAGCTTTGATGTAGAGCAGGAAAATGTAAAGAAACATCATGGTGCAGAGTCAGTTTTTAATGTTTATTTTGATTTTCATGAAAGTATATGCCATTTTTATAGATTTTATATTTTCTTTGACATTAGACCTCCAGCAACATTCTTAAAGAACAAGAAGCGAAAGAAGGGAGGTTCATCAGATGAATCGGAGGTCGAGATGAAGATTACCCCACCCCCCTCACCTGAAAATGAAGAGGATGGCATACAGGTTATTACTTCCCTTATGAACCCTTGCTCTTTCATTTCTTTCACATTTTATACTGATTCTTTTTTTTTCCTTGCCCATGTATGTTAGAAACTTTTATAATTTTATAGCTAGCACCACATTATATTAGCTCAATTGGATTTGAGCCTGCTGTTTCATGGAAATCATATTATTATAAATTTGT
The DNA here is from genome assembly GCA_029339505.1 of Unio delphinus. Taxonomy (NCBI): domain Eukaryota; kingdom Metazoa; phylum Mollusca; class Bivalvia; order Unionida; family Unionidae; genus Unio; species Unio delphinus. The sequence continues at coordinate 17,980,919 of JAQISU010001238.1, forward strand.
CCCATTATGACAAGACCATTAAAGCAGATGAAGGGAGGCAAATTGTGTTTCTAAGTAATTATGACAGGATAACTTCGATAATGCATATTTATTTTCATTAAGAACAATCTGTTAGTGTGTTTTTTGTTGTAATTCATTGAATCGTATTCAGAGAACTAAATTATTTTTCCAAAGAGGGCAATTTTTCCTAATGCTTCTCTAAATGACATGGTCGCCTTGATATGCACCAAGAGCTGCCTTAAATCATGTTACTCCATCTTTATGTCATCAGATTTTGCATATTAGATCAACCGCTGAAAGTGGTCACTCCAGAACCCTGCAACAAAAATACCACCACTTAATTTGTCATGTTGTACATTTTGAGTGCAAACCAGTTGATTTTTGTTGGGAAAATGGCTCAGATATAAATGAAGGAATAATACAGAGCTTTTTATTTACATGTTTTAGCACTATTTAAAATCAGAAGATAAAAATTATTTTTGCCTGAATTGGATGGAGATAAATGTGGATTAATAGGGCAAATATAAGTGGTAAAATGCAACTTTCATTCCTTGTCTTATTTTCCAGAAAATAATAAAAACAACAACAATAACAGATTCAAAGTGAAGCTTGCCAAGGACATTGTCTACCATCCTTCCTTTCTTAAGCTCTTGGGAGGGGGGGTCATGCTATCTGAATGGGAATCATGGTTGGTGACATCAGTATCTGATCTTTGTAGTCATGCCAAAATAGGGTAACATGTTTTGAAGGTGGTGCATCAATTTTTTTTAAATAATTTTTTTTTACTCAAAATATTTGTAATTTTTTTGTTGTTGTGAGTGCTCACATGCACTTGTATAGACACACACACACACACACCTGCCAACCCTCACAGGTTTTGCGTGAATTTCACCAACTCTTGATAGTGATTTATGAATTAAAGCCTCATGCAAACAAAAATTAAGTATTATCATATTCTTAATAATAAAATACATTTTATCCTATTAAATGCTAGTCAAAATAGCAGCAGTGGATACCGACGCCCATAGCAATCCTATATTGCTAATCATAATGTTAGTAGAACTATATTCAGCAAGTAAAGTAAATCTATATACAAATACTTGTGAATAATTGTGGAGCCGACTTATGTTTTAAATGGCACATTTACATACTCATAGCTGCTGTAAAAAATCTTTTTAAAAACATATTGAAAGATTAGCATCTATTATAATATGCTTAAGTTCATATTTACAAAAATGGTACTAACAGCTGCCTCGCTTGGCACTCAGCATTAAGAGGTTAGTGTTAGGACTGGTTGGCCTGGTGTCAGGATAATGTGACTGGGTGGGACAACATGCCACATGTCTGCGGCATGATGCCTCAGTGCTAGACATCACTATAAACTGCCTCACTGCAGACATCATAGCGATATGACTGAAAAATTGTTAAAGCAACATTAAAAATCCTAATCACACTCACACACACGTTTCTTCATATGGATTAATACCATTGTGTAATTAAGCTACACAACAGTTAAAATGTTTTCACCTTTATGGAAAAAAATATGTATTACACAAAAGTGAAATATAGATTGGAGTACACTAGAAATTGCATTCAGTCATCAAACTTTGATGTACATTTTGTGTTTCATACAGTAGTTTGCCACAAATTTTAGAATTGAGCACAGAGGCTGTTATTGTTGCTTACAATTTGCCCATAATACATGCACTATAGGTATGGTTCTTTTTTTTATCTACAATTCAAATCAGACCCTATCACTCAGAGATCAGAATAAATAAGATTTTAGGTTCTTTACACTCTTCCTAAGATATAATGATAAAAAAATTATTATGTAGTAGCCTTGTGTCAGAAGACTGAAAAAGCACACAGCTTGCAAAATGCACATACATTGTGGAAAAATGAGTGCCCAGCAGATTTCAGCTCTGGAAGACATTAAGCCACCTACTCAAGTCTTGCAAGCTACCAGTGTTGAAGCATTGTTTGTGAGTTTTCAAGTTGAACATAGCATGCCTTTCTCAGTTGGAGAACAGTGACAGTGAAAGGGTATTTCTTATTGTAAGGATAAATAAGAGGAGCTTAAGTACCTCCTTGGGTGCTGCAAATCAGCAATGATTTTAGTCGCCATGATTGAACAGCAGGCAAGAAGCTTTTGAAAACAAATTTACCATAGCCTAATTGAGGATGTACAAGTCTACCACAGCATCATATCATGATAAATAGCATGAAATTTTGCTGCAAATAAATTTCTAATTGTAATGTAATTAATGTTTCATTTTTATTTTGGGATTTTCACGATATGCATTATTGACCATTAAAGTGAATGGTGCAATTGTCATGGTATAATTTTTCACTAATTGTATTACAAATTCACTAATTTTTATTCCCATTTTCGCTAATTGCGAGTCTGGAGGGTTGTCAGCTCTGCACACACACCAATCATGTAACTGTCAGTGTAAAGATGAAGCCGCTTTCAAAGGTCATGCTCTGGTAGTCATGCAATCCATGTACAGTATTTTCCGGCCTATAAGTCGATGTGGAGTATAAGTCGAATTCACCATTTCGACTTATTTTCCATCCTTTGTCCATATACAAGTCGATTTGGAGTATAAGACTAGGCCAGGTCAATATCTTGGCTTCGTATTTTATACTAGTAATGGTATCGTTGTATGATATTTATGTTACCGGCAATCGTGAAATTGCTTTACCGATGCTAACAAGTTTATGATTAGGGCTGTCAAAAACCATGGAAAACTTACTCGGGTACCTGTTGCATCGTTTAACAGGTACCCGGGTACTTGTTAGAACATGAAAGACATGTATAACCCTTGAGCAACAAATTTTTTCTTTCCACTAAATTACGCGTTACTCGTAAACGTATATGGTTTACACTTTTTCAGTATATCCACCTTCCAAAAATCTCGTTTATATTAACATTCCATTAATCCCACAGATTTTAGAAAAGACCGCTTTACATAACTACAATATACGAGTACGCTTGTCCGTGGACTTGTACTTTCCTACAGTAACATGTTCTATTTATAGCAAACCTTGTTATACTTTCCCCTCAAATTCTATTTATAGCATCTGTATGGCTTAGTGAGGAGAGATCATACTATATTTATTTATGTGGCTACTATATAATATGTCCAAATTATATGTAGGACAACTTGGAAATTTGCTTTTTGTGGATATCACGTGACTGTATGACCTAGGTTGCGAGATTTGTGTAGTCACGTGACTAGGAATGCAAATAGCCAGATCCGGGACAAATTTCAGGAATGATGTACTTTCGTCTCGTCTGTCAGCAGATTAAAGGCATAACAAATGCTATGCTCACAATTTGTGAGAAAATATATTCCTATTGATTTCATGCTGGTATATCTCGATGAAAGATCGTTCAAGTTTGCTGGGCCGGTGTGTAAGCTGCTACTCATGCTGACATCAAATGGTGTTGGCGAATTCCAACTTTTTCATAAGAAATGCGCTCTGACCCTACACCCCAACATGAATGTCCCTCAAAAATGGGGTGGCAAGGGTCAGAGGAAACTCTGACTACTCAGACCAGCGTGCTGCTGATGATATATGATATTTTGATAGTGTTGTCAACAACTTATTTTTGTCAACGGGTATTCGTCATTATGTTTCAATACCTGGGTTTTTCGCTATGGTTGGGTACCAGGGTACCCGTTGACAGCCCTATTTGTGATTTTACTTCTGTACAAATCACTGCTATATTCTGTTATCAATTGACACAGCTGAATAAACAGTCCATGCTTGTTTTATTATAATTGAAAGCACTTCCATGTTGTAGTTCATTTTATTACTTGTAGTTACGAACGTTATATAAACTTTCAATGACACAATCCAGATATAAGTCATTTCGGTGAACAAGTTGAAGCCCTGACTTTCAAGTAAAAAAGTATTGACTTATAGGATGGAAAATACTGTACAAAGGATAACAGTTAAGTGAGTGATTTATTATTCAGGATTATTCTAATTAAGAAGAGGTAAGAGTAGGCATCATTTCAACAAGTGGGTTTTGAAGTAGGCCATGTGATGTTTGTTTTCCTGGTTCTGTTTATAAGGATAGTTGGAAAGGAAAATAGCACAAACAGAATAGCAGTGGGTTTGAAAGCATTGCAACCTGAAATGATAGCTGAACTGCTAAGTAAAGTTAAAGGCCTTGGGGATGAAAGCTGTAACAATCTACTATCAGCTATGACTCGTGTCTACAGCTGCTGTGCAGAACATGCACATGCTGCTAAAATGGTTATGTAAGAAGATGGTGCCATTGATGGTACCTGAAGGAACAGATTCATTCTACCTGTTGACTTTGAACTGCTATAGAAATACAAGACTGCCTTGAGTTAGGCCTGAATAATAGGCTGGAGTGGGAACTCTTTCTCAGAAACCACTCCTGTGTAATGAAGGTCACAGGAAATGTTCTGCTTCTTGCATGGACATTTAAATTGATGTTCCTTGGGTTTAGCTCTTGAAAAGTGTGAGCACATGGTCATAATGGATATCTAGTTCCTCTTGGGATTCCTCATTGTGAGCTTAGGGTGAATCAGGTGTGTTAGATTCCAGTGAGATATCATCCATGCAAAGAGCATAACAGAACTGACAGCATCATTTGCCCAGGACACTGAAAAGTAGTATAACCCAATGATCCACACTGTTGTCATCCCCTCTATATATTTAAGATTTGTTGGAGGTTTGTATCAACACTAGCTGATTTCATTCATTGATTTGATTTATACTTTCTGACTCAAAGATAGGGATACTGTTAGGGATCACTTGATGGCAATGCAATACAATAAATTGAGTAAGTTTTGAGCATTTTATTTCTGTCCCTGATATTTTTTATCTTAAAATCCTTCCGGAGTACAAGCAGCTGAGGTAGGTGTGTAGGCATTTACATTTTAAAGCTAATTTAGGAAGGTGTGGACATTCAACATATAGTATTAATTAGCATATTTTCTTGTAGAAGAGACGCTCAGGAAGAGTCACAAAGAGGAAGAAGTATCTAGATGATGTTGATCTGAATTTGTCTGATGATGAGAGTCAAGACGTTGATGTAGTTGGAACAGATGCTGGTGGAACTGTGGTAAAACCGGTAAATTTGTATGCACATGTCAGTCTCAGTACAAATAGCTAATCATTGTTGTGTTCAATTGGCATGCATCCTAACCTACACTATTACACACATTCTACAAATAACTAATCATTGTTGTGTTCAATTGGCATGCATCCTAACCTACACAAATTACACACATTCTACAAATAGCTAATCATTGTTGCGTTCAATTGGCATGCATCCTAACCTACACTATTACACATATTCTACAAATAGCTAATCATTGTTGTGTTCAATTGGCATGCATCCTAACCTACACTATTACACACATTCTACAAATAGCTAATCATTGTTGTGTTCAATTGGCATGCATCCTAACCTACACTATTACACACATTCTACAAATAGCTAATCTTTGTTGTGTTCAATTTGCATGCATCCTAACCTACACTATTACACACATTCTACAAATAGCTAATCATTGTTGTGTTCAATTTACATGCATCCTAACCTACACTATTACACACATTCTACAAATAGCTAATCATTGTTGTGTTCAATTTACATGCATCCTAACCTACACTATTACACACATTCTACAAATGCCTATTACTAAGTAGTTGAAATCTGTGTTAGGTTTGCCTGAGTTTCATACATGTAGTCTGAGTCCACTAATTATTTTGTAAGGATTAGAACTAATCTATGTATGGTGTAATAGTAAATGCTGTATTTCAAAGAATGATGACTGTTGATTTGCTGAAAATAAATACTGGAAAATATTCACTTAATATTTTGAAAGAAATGTGAATTATATGCAGTAGTAGGCTTAAAACCTTGAATAATTTTACCTCTGTTGATGCACAGTTACTAATGGGATATTAATGGTGTGTCACTGTGTTACCTACTATACGTCTCTGATTCACGAGTCCAAGAGCATGTCTTATAATTTTACGTTCTACATGTCTCATTTTATGCTTGTGGAGGGAACATGTACTTAGGACCTAATCAGAAATTGCCTTGGACATTCGCTTCAGCCGAATATCCAGTTTTTCAGTACTTAGGGCCTAATCAGAAATCGCCTTGGACATTTGCTTCAGCCGAATATCCGGTTTTTTAGTACTATTCGGAAGTATTCGCCTTGGCAAATAATACGCGCACAAATGCTTACAAGTAAGATAATTCAATAAATATCGAACTCTTAAAAAAAAAAAGTTTTTTAATACATAATAATTTTAGTTATTAATAAAATTGTTCATCGTATAGGCAATATATATGGTATACTGTACATGAAAAGTTTAAGCTTCGCATACGATAATGAAACAAACTGTACTCTTCAGAGTCACACCTCTACTCAGTTTGTGTCCATATCCGGCAAATAGTACATCCAAATACTCGGATTCGGTACTCAGCGAAAATTATCTATTCGGTTAGGCCCTACATGTAGTGTTGCCTGGTATGTCATGACAGTGATTTGTGTTGTATGTCTCTGCGACTCACCACATCATTACCATGAAGGATGGTAGTCGTTCTTGTTGTATGTCTCTATGAATCACCATATCATGCAAGAGGAGGTTGACAATGTGTTGTGTTTGCATATCTCTTTGACACTCAATATCATGCCTGTGGAAGGTTACATAATGTTTTGTGTTGTATATCTCTCTGACACTCAATATCATGCCTGTGGAGGGTTACATAATGTTTTGTGTTGTATATCTTTCTGACACTCAATATCATGCCTGTGGAGGGTTACATAATGTTTTGTGTTGTATATCTCTCTGACACTCAATATCATGCCTGTGGATGTTGATATGATATATTGTTACCTGCTGCATGTCTTACTGACTCTTCTTCATGTCATACCTGTCATATATTTCATTTGGTCTCGGAATCTATGTTACAAATGTGGTTTCTGCCATTCTGACTCGTCATGTCATATCTCATAAATTTCATTCCTGCTCAGTAACTTTTGAATGATTTGATAGACTGAGACAACATTTGGCAAGAAACTTTCTATAAAAATACCAAATTTGTATTTAAAAAAATTACAACAAAATTTGACTTAACTACTAGAAGGACAATTTTTTTGTTTTTGTTCACTTTTACCCAGCATGAACAAGTTTACGGATTTGATTGAACATGGACGTGTTCTGCATTTATTTGCTACTAAAGCATTACTCAAACTTGCAATGACAACACTTGAAAGGCAAAGCAATTAGGCTGCAGAAGAAATTTCTTTTTCTGATAAACTGTACTCTTTAAATAATGGGCTCAAAGAGCCAGGACCAAAATACAAATAATTTGGTTCTGGTTATGTTGAAAACAGTAAGTAGATTGGTACAAAACTTTTTTGGTTGTTTATTTTCTTGGTTCAGACTGACCTAAGTGAAGCATTAACAAGGAAAAAAGTGTCATTTGCATCCAGAATTAATTTTGACAGTAGTTACATCATGTGTTCATTATTTTTGCCCATAAATTACTTGGTGCCTTTTTTTCTAAGATTTGCAAGGGTTTTCACAGCCCAAAAAATTTAGGGTTGGCAGTTAAAAATAGGATTGGTCAGGTAACAAAACCACACACAATGTTTATTTTTTTTTTTTTAAATTGAAATAATTAGATAGGTCAGCATGTCTTCTGTTGAGTCATGCACACATTTTATAAATAATTGGCAATAAAAGCTGAGGTTATTTTGATCTTAGAGCAGCTTTCATTCCAACTAGTTCTCATCTTTTTCACCACATTCTCAGGAATGGTTATTTCCAGTATATTATCAGAGGTTGCTTTGGTCAGTTATTTTAATTGTAAATCACTTTAATACTCACAGTTAAATATAGTCAGTTATTTTAATTGTAAAATCACTTTAATACTCACAGTTAAATATAGTCAGTTATTTTAATTGTAAAATCACTTTAATACTCACAGTTAAATATAGTACTTGCAGTATTATCGTAAAATATTTAGGTTGGTCAACCAGTTGGCTCAGAGTGCAACAATGCTCGGTTTGTTTATGCTATTGCTACATTAGGAATAGTATACAGTAATGTACGAGTACATTTGATGGTTTTGAGTAAGAACATACAAACGAACTGGAGAGAATTGCCTTGACTAAACTGACCATTTGCAGAGTCCTAAATGTTTTTCTTTAATATTATTCCTTTGCTGTAATTGTGTGTGTGAGAGAGTCACATCCCTTGTCCATCCATCTGTTGGTAACCAGATTATTCACCAAACTTGCTACATGGGTTTCCAATGTGCTTGCTACCAATTTGAGAGAATATACGTTTTGGTCACATCACTTGAGCTGGGCAACAGTCAAATCCATATACACAATTTGGTATTCCAGTTCATTTTTAAATATTTATTTTAACCCAACTTTTGAAGGATGGATGATGAGTCATTATTTATGTGTTAGATTGGTAGTAATGAGTCAAAAGGGTACATCTAGTGTTAGTGTATTTAAAATAGCTTATTATGAATGTCAGTCCAGATATATTAAGACTGTTTATAAGATTATATTTATAACTTAGTGTTGGACCTTGTGTGTATCATTGCATGTCTCCTGCAGTATTTAGTCTGCTGTTCCCCAACTTTGTGCTTCTTAGATGTGCTGTTTCAATTGTTACAGTTTTTGGAAAAATGCAAAGTTTCTTTGGTGCACATCAGTCATACAAATACATGTATAGTAATTAAGAACCTTTTGACTTGTCCTATGTCACTTCTTACATTTTTTACTGGTCCTGTGTCACTTTTCACATTTTTTTACTTGTCCTGTGTCACTTCTCACCATGTTAAATAGGAATGGTTTATTTATTGTGCTATTCTATATTAGGAAGTATTATTATATACTAAATGCTATGGAAATCTTTCTTGCTACAAAAAAATATAAATATCCTTAGTTTCTCTTAGTCATTACTGCCTTTAGTGATTCTAGTAATTGCTAATAAAAATTTAATACTTTCATTTTGAGAAATCAAATTTATTTGTATAGCAGATAAAAACAAAGAATTAGTTTGTCAGTTATTATTAGCCTGGAGGGATATGTTCATTTTAAATGATAACACGATCTTGTCCACATCAGATATTTAAATGGTTTGAACAGAAGGTTTACATAGCATCTTTGTTGATGTCACGTGGCAGAGTAATTCAAAATTGAAGTGACAGATAGGGTCTGTACTCTAAAGACTTCATAATGTCTTGCGAATTCTTCTTGTAACATTCTGTCAGTGTTTTCTGATAGACTGGTAACACAATACCTGATTTCTGGCAGACTGGTATTGTACTATCATTAATTTCTGAATTGGTTGCCATAGTAACATTGAATCAATCTTTTCAGGACAATCCTGCTGAAGAGGATGCTATCGTTGTAGAGAAAATATTGGGAATGAGGATTCGCAAGAGGGATGCAGATGTGAGTTATTTTATGCAACTATAAATTATATGATATGTATGTTTATCCAGTTGAAATGGAATGATTTTTTTTAGCTTTATGGCTCAGAACAAAAATAGATTATTTAGTGCAGTCAGAGTGGAAATGCCTTGCCCAGTGACACACCCTCAGCTGGTCACATGGTCGGATTAAAACAGCACAGTTTGCACAAATTCTTGAATTCATTTGGCAAGTTGGGAAAATACCAAATTGTATCATGAATTTATATTTAAAAGCATTGGGGATATTGTGGTACCTTACATCAGTTAAGTTGTTTATCTGTTGCTACATCATGTCCCATGTGGTGATAGAAGCTGGTTTGTGTCAAAGGTGAAATATATCAAATTTTGATTCTAATTGTAATTCAAAGTATTATGTATACCTGTGCATGGTACATAGCTGCCAACCCTCACGATTTTGGCATTAATTTAACCACTTTTCAGTGATTATGAAGCAAGCAAAAAATACATGAATTCCCCAATTCTCACTTATTTGAAATCTTTTATAAAATAACTGATTTCCCGTTAAGCGCTGGTTGTGATATTTGTAGTTGCATAAACGGTCCGGTACTCCTGGTAGCGATATTAGTGAATTATAGCTGATTGGTACTGTTGGCCTGGTAGCAAGCATTTTAGCGTCTTTTAATATATATATATATATATAGTTTTACAAATGAATTTAAGAGAAAACGGGGTCTAACCAGAATTTTGTTCCGCGCATGCGCCGCCAACTCTGATTTGAATTACCATTAGACAACTTATCTTGAAAATGTCTTCACCACCAATGACAAATAGAGTTTTCTCTGACCCTTGTTACCCCATTTTTACTTCGGAAATTTGTTTTTTGTTTTTATCACGTGACTATATGACCTCATTGACGTGTTGGTTGCAAGAGTTGTATAGTCACATGACTTGGAATGATAATGGCCAGATTTCAGGTCAGATTTCAGCAAAATCGTATTTTCGTCTCTCCTGTCAGCGGATTAGACATGATGAATGCTATGCTCATGATGTTTGAGAAAATAGATCATATTCCTATTGATTTCATGCAGGTATATCTCGATGAAAGGTTGTTCAAGTTTGCTGTGCCAGCTAGTAAGAAGCTGTCCCATTTTGAGACCAAATGGTATTGGCGATTTCCAACTTTTCGATAGGGAATGGATCCTGACCTTAAACATAAATGTCCAAATATAAAAAAAATGGTGTGGCAAGGGTGAAAGGAAACTCTGAATAGTAAAAAGAAATATATTGCACAAAAGTGAAGTTTAGTTTGGAATATACCACACATTTGCCATGCATTCATTTGTTCCAACAAATTTTCGCGGACTCTATGATCACTTCATGAATACATGTCAAAATTCATTAATTTTTATCACTATTTTCATGAGCCTGGTGGGTTGGTTATTGACACTAGGATTCTGTTTTGTATTTAAAAAACTTGTGAGTCGGATAATATGATGTTATGTGTCATGCATAGTGAATAGATGAGACCCTTATCATATTTTACAAAGCATAGATTCATGTATTTGATAATTTTCTAATTGTCTCTTTTGTCATGATAGGAAGAAGTGCCTATGGATGAGGAACCGGATGTGGAGGAATTTTATGTCAAGTACAAGAACTTGTAAGTTTTTCTAAATAGTTGTTGCCTCCATGCTTCTTGAATTATAAGGTCAAATTATTTTGTTCAGGGTTCGTACGGTCTTTGAAGGTCTTTGAGAGTTTGGGAAAAATGAGGTAGCATTTTCAAGGCCTTGAAAGTTTGGGAAAATCGAGCATATTACCCTGAGGTCTTTAAAAGTCATTGAAAATTGAAATAAACCCCCCAAAAATTCATTTCTTTACAGAATCACAAATAAAATTATCCGAGGTTGTTAGATTCAGATGTAATCTAGTTATCCTGGTTTCTTTCTTTTGATGACCCGTTCAGCTTATTGCCGCCGCATTAACAAAAGAGGCTTTGTTTTGTTTGGCCATCCAAAGTATGCCTCGGCGGCGACTTCAATCACACATGCACTCTTCATCAAAGCAAGACGGTGCCGCTACACACTTCATCAAAGGAAGTCCCCAATAAAATTGCCCAAGGTCGTTAGCTTCAGATATAGCTGGTTTTCCTGGCTTCTTTCGTTTGACGAATAGTTTAATTTGATTGGACGAGTCCATCAGGTTTAGCCAATCAAAATGTTAATTACACTAATTCTACGTAGAAAGTTCGCGAAAGTTACACGCTCGAGATTTCAAAATTTGTTCATTCGATTTACATCTTCTGCAAGTTCAGTGTTTAAAAATGCCAGGTCTTTGGTCTTTCAAAGATATCTGGCTTGAACAAAAGAAATACAAAGAATGGCTGCAAAAGGATAAATTATGTAAACGAAAGACGTTTTGTACATTGTGTAAAAAGACGAGCAACTTGGCTTCAATAGGAGAAGGAGTCCATGCAAATTAGTAACTACATACTGTTCATTTAGTGGAATGAAGATGCAGAAGTATAAGCTATTGGTAATTTTTGGCAAAATAATGTTAACTCATTACTCTTCAGGTATAAAATAAGATATTGTTTAATGTGATGATTTGGGAGATAAGGCAAAATAGTGCCCGTTTAAATTTACTTGTACCGTCGAAGCTTTAACTGTAAGAAGTCAATTCATTTGATTAGGTAAATAAATAAAAGAATTAAAAAAACGTAATTCTAGTTGACGGAATATCCCCGTTTCTCATTGCCGACCCTAGACTTTTTCCCCAATGATATTAAAAAAAATAAATTAAAATCACATTGTGTATCTATAGTATGACTATACATCCCCGTTTGTTTGTACCCCTATCGATTTCAATAACGAAAATAATTAAATGATAAAAAGTGCACAGAAATAAGGCAACTGAATTAGTGATTTATAATTTCTATCCTGAATGTGACCAGAATGGCACTAATACTGCCATCTCCTGCACATTTCATGATTAACGGACTTTCCAAAGAAACAAACGGGTTGGTATAGTTAGACTATAATTGAGCCCGTTTTGCCCAGTACTTTGAAGTGCTTGAAATATTACAAGATTTATAGATAATGTTTATTTATAAAAAAATGGAGGAAAAAAAAAACACACCCAACCTTGATGAAGTTTTTAATTCTGTCCTTTCCAAAAGAAAGGAATATGTCGAGCTTTGGTGTGGTCTCCAGAAAATGTCACACGGGCAGGCAACAGTGGAGAGAGAATTTTCTGTCAACAAACAGGTATCTGTTGAGAACCTCAGTAGAGAAAGCCTCAGAGCTCAAGGGCTAATCATTGACACAATGAAAAAAGCAAGTGGACCTTTGGAAATCATCATTAGCAATGAAATGATGACACATGGCTCCTTTGCAAGACATAAGTACCATGCTTATCTGGATAAGAAGAAAGCAGAGAAGGATGAGAAAAACCAAAAAGGAAAGAAACGGGAGTTAGCCTTAGATGAAGTGGAAGAACTTAAAGCCAGAAAACTGCCTCTTGAAGCTAAAATTGTCAGCCTACATGCTTCCTCTATACAGAAAGCAGAAGAGGCAGAGTTAAAAGGACCCATTGTGCTTGTCACAGAGTAAAATGCTCTTAGGAGAAAAGCAGAGGAAGAGATGACAGTGGTAGCGTCTTATTCCAAAATGATTGAAGAGAAAAGAAAGCAAATATAACAATGCATTCAACGCAATGCTGATCTCTGTTAAGAGAACAATTTATTTTGTATTAAATCTGACACGTATGTTACATATTTCTGAAAGAACAACAAATGTTTACCTATCTTCCAGATAATTATAATACAATTTTAGGAAATTAATTATAGTTTGACTTTAATCAGTAATCAATATTATAGTATTTGGCAATCATTTTTCTCATATAACCTATATGTACAATATTAGCAAAAAATATGTCTTGGAAATCTCTGTTTGTGGTCTTTGAAAGTTTGGGAAAAGCCTTTGAATTTATCATCCATAGTTCAGTATGAACCCTGTTGTTGGATCATGGATGTTTTGCATAAGTATATTGATATTTAATTGTACTATGTAACATGTTATTATTGCCTTGCTTATTTTCTGGGACACCCAAGTCCCCTCATCTGAGCTCTCAGATATAATCTCCCATATAGAATAGATGAGAACCCATGGCCAGTTTGTCTACTTTGTGGGATACTTTTCCTTTTTTTCCTCAGATGCTTATCATTTGACTCGTTTGTTTACAATATTTTCATCAGAAATTCTAATTTACCATCATAATAGAGTGATTCAGTTGGTCCGTACTTTATTGTTATAATAACTCTTTTGTTGATTTATTGGACTTTATTGTGATGTGGTGATCTTTATTAATAATGCATTAGGGTAATTCACTTTTCTTTTGGGTCAGATCTAGAATGTTTTTATACATACTTGAGTTAGCAATACTTGATACTATTTTTAATATCAGTAATACAACTGTTATACCTGTTTCCCTCACCCTGTCCATAATTCCAGTTTACCATTATATGGAACATTCTGGAAATGTTGAAGAGATAGAACATATAGCTAGTCAGACAACCCGATATTGGCTAATGCAAAATACTCATTATCTTTTGCTTGAGCACTTGTAATGATATGATATGTTCAGTTTACTCTTGGAAAGTTGCTTTTCTTAAAATTCAGATGTTTATTGGCAAATTTGTTTCATTTTCCCTTTAATTGAGTGTTGTGTTTTTAATGTTTGCTTCAGCTCCTATCTCCACTGTGAGTGGAAAACTGCAAAAGAGCTAGAGAAAGACAAGCGGATACACATGAAAATTAAACGCTTTAAAATGAAGAAGCTGCAGGCTAATAACTACTTTACAGAGGTACAGTATGTCATTTAAGGTTATGCTTGAAATTAAATTAACAGGAAATATATATTTAGCTTATTTTTAGTGGCACTGAAGCTAAATAAATGTAATTTTTCTGCTATATAATATAATCAGAAATGTTCAGAGTATTTTCTTTTTAAATAGTGTAAAAATTGCAACAAAGTTTTCCCTTTATTTCTATTGCCAATGAGTAATCGTAAAATATTTTTTTATGGGAATGATTTGAAATTTACAGAACTTGCTTTAAAAATTGATGCCTGAATATAATGCTTTGAAGTAGGAATGTGTAAAAATAGTCATGTGAAATTGTTGAGATAGAAGAAGAGCCTCAATTTCAGAACTTTTTCCCAGCAGCAGTTCTGTATGTAAGACCTAACTTAGCTAACTGTACTTGACAGAGTCCTTTGCTACTAGCTTTTGAAAGTTTTATTCATGTCTTAATGAATTTATTTCTATTTAGATGGATGAGGATGAGCTGTTTAATCCAGATTATGTGGAAGTTGAACGAGTTTTGGAGGTGTCTGTGACAGAGGATCCTGCCACTGGAGAGACTGTTACACATTACTTAGTAAAGTGGCGTGGCCTGCCATATGAGGACAGTACTTGGGAACTTCAACAGGATGTTGACCCAGAGAAAGTTAAACTTTTCTTCAAGTACAATGAACTTCCACCTGAAGAAGAACGAGAGGTATTCTTCCAGTGGTTATTTGATTGTGAATGCTTTGCTTGCTAATTCATTGCATAATTGACATCAAGATTTCCACTTCATAATTTATTAAATGGATTTGAGTAAGAAAGGAATTATTTTAACATCAGTAATGGATTCCAGGATGGTTTACCCAAGTCCATATAACAATAATTCCCCTTTGATTACTTTGTGCTTATGTCTCTGGTGCAGGGAGACCTGAGATTAGCCTTGTTCCATAACTCCTAGATTGAAGCAAGTTACAGGCCCTATTGACAGACTTGACAGGAGGGTAAGAATGTCTCTTGGGCTTCCTAGAGCAACTGGGAAAAGTAGTCCTGCCCCCTTTCTATATTTTTAACTCTACTTTGTGAGAGGGTAATGTCAGACCGCAGCCAACAACCTTGATTATGATGGCACATTCCTCATGTCATTGATTCATTAATGGAAACTACATGTCACTTTCTTTGAAATGGATGTGCCTACATTCCATTGGGATTAAAGGGGAGATGTAGGTTGATTCCCCCATCTGCACATGTACACTGACTCCAGTCTTCTATGGGGTTTATGGGTTGCTTGGCGAGGAGGGTCTCAATCTGATCCCAGTCCCAGTACCAATATGGCTTTAGTGTCTGGTGACTTGTACCCATTGTCCAGTGTATGTGGTGTGCAATTCCCATCATCATGTCCAAAACTCAACATAATTTAATCAGTGATTTATCCTATTCTACTTAAATTGCACTGAATATTAACCTTTTTTATTTAAATAAAATTGACTAATATGGAGGTCGCAACTAATTATGGCAATGAATGGAAGATGATACCTACGTAATAGTCATGAGTAATAACAATAATAAGAATACAATATGGATAACCAAATGCCTGTAAACGACAATTCACAATGAGCTGAGGTTATAAAACTGGAATACTAAAAAAAATTAGATGCACGATGTATTTTAAACGTGTGCTGATGGCAAACTGTTTCAGAGCGTTTGAGTAGAACCATTACATATAGCATTGTCTGAAATGAAGGTCAGTACTAATGTGATGTGGACAGCATACAGGGTCTATATTCTTATCCTAATGAAACATTCCAGAACATTCTGTGATGATTCATCTGTCGAGATGAATTTTTATTATATGGTAATTCTGTCCTGTGAAAGTTAAGATGCGCAGTAAGGAAACATTAAGAAATCAATAGTTTTTTGGTAAATTTTCTTTTCTCCCCCCCCCCCTCCCCCAAGGCCTATCTCATGGGGTTCCATTTTATAATGATCATCAGAGTTTGTACATATGTCAGTTTACTTAAAACTTCATTCTGTTTGGTTAACATGGAATGTTGATAAATTTGGTAGTTTGACAAAACACCTTATTACATGCTTTATATATTTATTGAAACTTTTATTCTTTTTTCTTAGTATGTTCCACGTCCAAAAGGCAGTGGATGGACCCAGATGGAGGAATCACCAGATTACAAAGGTGGAAATGTTTTGAGAGAATATCAGCTAGAGGGGCTTAACTGGCTGATATTTAGCTGGTACAAAGGGTAAGAGAATGTGGTCTGATAATATCCCTGTTACCAAAAGTACAGTCATATCCCTCTTGTCCATCATACTTCATTTATTTTATTCACACATCTATGGAGTGTTATTCATCTATAATCTGTTTGTCCAAATGTGTGAAGTTTTGGAAAGAAAACAGTTTTTGGCACCTGTTTGTAATTATTGATGTAATTAAAAGTGTCAGAAATTTAGAAAACTTCTATTTGGTACCTCTCGATCCTAATGATTGGTTACCCAGGTATCCAATAAAACAAAATTGTATTAAATGTGTATAAATCTGAAGAGAAGTTCAACTTTTTTAAAATCACATTAACACTACCTAATGTCATCTGGTACAAAGTCCATTAATTCGTCCTCGTAGTCTGATAACTTTATGAAATCCTCAATCATCATATAGTAAATTTATGTGTCTAGTCATCATAAATATTGCGTGACTCACTTTTAGTTGGCCTTATTAAATGTTATTTGCTTATTTAGAGATTAAGCTTGAGCTTTCTAAATAAAACTTTGATCCTACAATTTGTGAAATCTATTCAAGGCTGCTATTGAACATGTGTCAGTTGTGCGGCAGGATCAACTAATCACCCTCTGTTACTAGCCACTGTATCCACACCCATGGCTGAATCAGAGTTGTCACATGGGAAACCAAACTATGGGATTCTGTTCAGTTATTTACTGAAAAGTACATGTATTTGTGGTTCAATCAAAATGATTGTCAGCTTGAAACAAAGTGAGCTCTGTCTTTACAATTAGCAGCTGAAAACGTTTGTACAGTAAATGGGTTCCTTGTGACTCATTACCTTGGTTATCATCTTTGGGCAGGTACCCGGATACGGTAACTTGTAATCTAACTATTCCTATCAGTTAAAAATGACTGCAATTTTAGGTTTGTCCTGTGCTCAAATGAAGTCATATGACTCGTGATTAAAATGGGATTGTAAAATGTAGTTAGCTCAATTATAGTATCAGAGTTGTAGCACACAGAAAATATATTTATATCTTAACAAGCAATGAATTCAAGACATTGAATCTGTTATTTTGCCTGGTAACAAATGTTGTCAATTATTGACATTGTAAAATGTTGTGCTGTTTCAAGAGAAGCCACATTTGCCAATTGGACCAGTGTTTCCCCATTTGGAATTGTGTTCACCTCCAATACAGTTCCAGCTGAATCGGTGTTCACTGTATTTGGATCGTTGTTTACCCATGTAAATGGTGTTATCTTGCATATGTTCATCTGAATTTTGTTATTAGTTGAAGCTGAAATATAATTTGCAGAATGTATGATTTTTATTTGGAATTTTTTTCAATTTCACTCTTGTTTTTGAATTTTTATTAGACACTTGTTTATATCACCATCTTGACTGATCTTTCTGGATTATATCACCATCTTGACTGATATTTCTGGATTATATCACCATCTTGACTGATATTTCTGGATTATATCACCATCTTGACTGATATGTCTAGATTGTATCACCATCTTGACTGATATTTCTTCATCCTGTTATTACCTCTATGGTTATGATTAGGATGCTGGAATAAGAGATGTGTTGGAGATAAATGTTGTGGTGTTGTTGACTTTTACTACTCTAGCATATATTGCATCATGAGTGGGATAAGGTGACAAGGCTTGAGTGCTTAAACAGAGACAAAAACTGGAGGGAAAGCAGAGATGTGGTCATTGTGGCAAAATTTTTATGATTTCATGCACTTGGTGACCAGTGATATGTGTGAATTCCCACAAATTAGTTATGCTTAATTAAAACAAAGTCTCTGCACTGCATACAACATTTACATAAATATTAATCCTAAAAGTGCTTGTCACAACATAAGTAATGCTACTGGTAGAGGTCTCAAAGAACTTGTCGTGAGATGTTGTTTTTTTTCTTCAGTTCTGCAACTATTTACTCATCTGGTTACTTTTGAATAAAAGAAAATTGGATAGGTACATTAGGTCCTGCATTCATCATGAAGTTTTACAAGTGATTGTTTCAAATATGGACTACTTAGAAAACCCAAATGAGCAGACTCAATTGATGATTTTGTGTGATAAATGCTGCCCGATGATGGCGATGAGGATGTCAGATTTGGAGCCAGGATATTGTTACTGAAAATACTAGTGATTTTAAACCTGAAAATAATGTTTATCAGTCTTGTCCCTATCCAGTGGTACTTCAAATTAAATGTAGAAAATGCAGAATATGAAGTGTTAAAATACAGGTAATTTAGAAACATTTCAGCCTGTAGCATTCTTGTGCTGCAAACTCTATAGCACTTTAAGGGATATAAAATAAATTTAATAAATATAAATTCAATTAGAAATGTTAAAGTAAGGATACTTATTTGATCAAACAGCAGATTCAAGAAAGTGAAACTTGGGCAGAGCTCATGCTAGTGACATTTTATTTTGGAGCAGTGATACAGATGAGGCTAATACACCATGGAAAATTGTACATAAAGCCATAAAGGATTGCTTTCCATCTTGTTCAAGCTGGCTAAGCTAGCTGTCCATCATGTGCCCCTTCAGACGGCAGACTTTGAATGGGGGTTCTCAGCACAGAACACTATTAGCACATCGAGAATATCAAACAAGCCTCAGAAATGACAGGTTAGAGCTTATGCAGCTGGAGAAAACATCTAATGAGGATTTTAATTTCAAAAGAGCTTTGATAGAGTCCAATAGGAAGAAGGAGACGTGGAATATTGAACTTTGGCTGTTTCCTCCTCCCCATCCCTCAGTTTTTTCTTCTGTTCCTTTATTTTGGGGAAAAGAGGTATGAGCTCCTCTCGTTAGATAAAATCCTGGCATCATCTTTGGGAAAGTCATGCTGCAATTGAATCAAACTGGTATCTTTAATATATGACATTGGTTTGAGTTAGATTAAAAAGATTTAATGTCATCATTGTATCATGTGAAATGACATTTTTATTTTTGTCTTTCTTTGCAGACAAAATTGCATCCTAGCAGATGAGATGGGTTTGGGTAAGACTATCCAGAGTATATCCTTCCTGAAAGAGATGCACAAATTTGGAATCAAGGGACCATTCCTTGTGGTTGTCCCTCTTTCTACAGTTGGGAACTGGCAACGAGAATTTGAGACTTGGACAGACTTGAATGTGATCATCTACCATGGATCGTAAGCCAGATTTTATGTATTCATTCAGGCCTGATCATTTAGATATATTAAATGCAGTGGTTACAGATTAAATGTTAGCCTCACTAGAAAGTGCCAATTTTATCCCACCAGATTACAATTTATTTATTAGTCTTATTCATGATGGCCCATTATCTCTTGATTGAAAATACAATCTAAAGTCCAGACAAATTTGTCCAAAATATTAATATCTCACAGCAGATCACTCACTAGTCATTCAAAGCATAAAACTTTCCTCAGACTTTGGAACGAAAGGGGTATTTACCTATCCCAGCTTAAGTAAAGTTGTAGTTTTCTTGTTTCCCATGACTATTGCATGACACTACCTTTATACCAAGCAATTGCAACCTACGGCTTATGGCCTGGTTTTATGTGCTCATTTATTTCATAGAATCTGGCTTTATCTAGTATGATGAAGTTGAACATGCTTGCTTTATGCAATACAACATTTCAAAAGAACTTTCTTGAGACGCATTCTTCAGTTAGATATTTAATATTTGTACAATACTAAAAAAAATGTTTAAAAAAGTAGTTATGTCAATTTACATCCGGTCTTGTCCATGATACTAGCCTGAAGGACTAGTACTGTTGTAATGTTGTATATTTTTTTTATCAGGGCATCAAGTCGTTTCATGCTGCAGGAATACGAGATGTACTTTAGAGACGAAGATAGACAGAAAATTCCTGATATTTACAAGTTCAGTGTCCTGGTCACAACATACGAGATAATTATATCTGATGTGGAGCTATTGTCACAGATTGAATGGCGGTGCATCATCATTGATGAGGCTCATAGACTAAAGAACAAAAACTGTCGACTACTTGAAGGCCTCCGCATGTTTGATTTTGTAAGGCATTCTGGCTTTCAGAATGATTTTTTTTGTTTCATCTACACTAAAAAATAGCAAGACATTGTCACTTTTCCAGCATCATTGGTTTTGTCAGTATTTGCAAGTTTAATGCAATGTGGGTTTATTGTAGAACGGTGAATATGTGAGATGTTATTCTGTGTCATCCATTACCATTAATCATGGATCCGATTCATTCCATAATTCCTCTTGTGTACCATATTTTCAAAAATTGTCTTAAAATTTATTTATTTTAGTTACTTTTAGTCTATATTTAGCAATGTTTTATTCTGTTTATTTTGAACAATTTTGAAAAGCGATATATCCTCTGTTGGTACTTTAGTTCTGTAATTATTTTATATTATTTGTATATTACTAGTAACAATTTTCTATTCTATATGTACAAAGTCATACTTTAGACTTGTATTGTTGCTTTACTGCTTTTTGTCTGTCCCCATAGTTAAGTTCCAAAAAGCAAAGCGTTGCATGGTATAGCTCTGTACAAGATTTTGAAGATCACTCTTCCACATCTCTTGCTGAAAGTTTGAGAAAGTACAATGAAGCTATTTCATCTAAAGTATCGTGATATGCCAGGAGTTACTGTCTTCATAATATCGTAGTTTACATGGAACACTTATTTTAATGTCTTGGTACTTAATTTTATCTTTATTCTTTTTTAAAGGAGCACAAAGTGCTTTTGTCAGGAACACCACTGCAGAACAATGTAGAGGAACTGTTCAGTCTCCTTAACTTCCTGGAACCTGAGCAGTTCCATTCCTCAGATGCCTTCCAGGCAGAGTTTGGGAATCTCAAAACAGAGGAACAAGTGGAGAAGCTTAAATCGGTATGAGAAAGATTAAATTCAACAGCATGCTTGTCCTCCTATTATCAAGCGATTTGTTATTGTTAGCAATATGAGAGCTTAGCATCCATACACATACACCTGTATCAAGGCGATTCCTTCACATCTGTCAAAAGACCACTTTTCTGGTTTAACCACTATTGCACTATCTAAAGTAAACATTTAACAAACCAAACATTTTATAGTAGATAGTGAGAAGAGGATAGTCAAATTGCAAACTTCCTGAAGTATTTGGAAATTGTTTAAGTATCTTTGAAGGACATTCATAATAATATCAGCCCTATCATTCATAATGTTTATAAGTTTTGTTGTGTATGCTGTTGTTGATAAATTTCAGTTGATTCATAGAAAATAATGTTTAGTTGTATTTTGTTAATATAAATTGACATCATATAACCTGCTTTCAGGTCCTTAATACTTTATAAATATCTTGGCAATTTTAACATGCAGATTCTGAAACCAATGATGCTGAGGAGACTTAAAGAAGATGTAGAGAAAAATCTTGCCCCCAAGGAGGAAACTATTATAGAGGTTGGTGGACAGTTTGTATTGATCATGGATGAATGAAGATGGAAGCCTAAGAATCAATGATGAGAAGTTTACATCAATTTTATTGTTCATTGTATATTGAAAGAAACTTACCCATCTAGGATTTTATTCCTTTCAAACAGTTAAGTTTTCCACATTGATTACAATTGGGACTCTCGTTTTAAATGTAATTAATTCTACCATGATTAACAGTGAGTGATTACCTTTATTTTCTTATGCCTGCCCTATTGATCATCTTGTGCTTTTAAGATTATTTATAGGAAATATTTGGATATCATAAAATTCCCGCTAACTGCAGTCTGATGAGAACTTTGTGTTTAGAATATATTCATTATTTGTATTATTATAAAGATGACATGGAGAAAAGAATTCAGCTTTTAACAAGTAAATAAAATGTGAAAGTCATGTTTTTATCTCTGGTTTAATGCTACTATTCATCAATTTCAATCCATAACCACATCTCCTAAATTAAATAATTGTTACATTTGTTATGGCCTCTACCTGGGATTTGTTTCGACCAAGCTTTTGCCCATTGAAGTGGCTTTCATTCAGTTTTGCTAACAGACTATTCATCACGTTTGTTATTATCTTATTAGTTAAATCATTCTGCACTTAAATATTTTGTACTGTTTAAAAACAAACATAATTATATATGAGTTTGGGTATAGCATGTAAAATATTCATTGTTTTTAATCATTTCTAGGTGGAGTTGACCAATATTTAGAAGTATTACCGTGCCAGTTGTACTTGCTAATTAATTTGTACTCTTTGAAAACTAACACTATTTTATATGAATTTGGGTATAGCATGTAAAATCTTCAATGTTTTTAATTGTTTCTAGGTTGAGTTGACCAACATTCAGAAGAAGTATTACCGTGCCATTTTGGAAAGGAACTTCTCATTCCTGTCTAAGGGGACTACTACTACCAACATTCCCAATCTGATGAATACGATGATGGAACTTAGGAAGTGTTGTAACCATCCATATTTAATTAAAGGTAAATACACCATGCCAAAAGAATTAAAAATTTTCCTTATTGAGACAAAAAGCTGGATTTGTGATCGAAAATTAATAAATGTAATCTAGTTTGTAACACCTCAAGTAATGGTATATGTTTACAATCTGAAATTTAAAACTTTGATCTGAGAGGTAAAGAAAAATAAAATTGAATGTTATTCAGGTTTTCAATCTTTTGGTATAAATCTGTTGCTAATTTGATTATGGTACATACATTCAATCTTTTGGTATAAATCTGTTGCTAATTTGATTATGGTACATACATTCAATCTTTTGGTATAAATCTGTTGCTAATTTGATTATGGTACATACATTCAATCTTTTGGTATAAATCTGTTGCTAATTTGATTATGGTACATACATTCAATCTTTTGGTATAAATCTGTTGCTAATTTGATTATGGTACATACATTCAATCTTTTGGTATAAATCTGTAGCTAATTTGATTATGGTACATACATTCAATCTTCTTTTGAAAAACTTTATAACAGAAAATTTATTTTTCGTTATGTAGCTAGACGTTAAATTTAGTCAGAACAATCTGAATCAACCTGATACTCAAAGCATGGTTTATGATATATTAAAGCAACACTTGTTAGTTTCATATGTTTTGAGATACATTTATTTAACATGAAGAATGGTGGAACTTTCTTGAATTTAATATGCATGGAAAATTTCATGAATTTGAAAGCTCGCAGCTAATGTAATGATCCTTCCAGAATCTAATAATAATAAATGAAAAATATGGTTTGTGCCCTTTACTTTAGAAAGTGCATATTATATCCATTTATAGTAAATAATACTTGGAACTCAAAATCCAATGAAATTTACAAACCTCTTTGAAATGTGAAAGCATTGATGTTATGTAAAATAAGTTATCAAAAGCACATTTTGCACCTTTTTTAATCGCACATCCTTTAATAACATTTACAATATTCAAGGAATTTGACATGGTTAATACACTAAAACTTAAATAATTCAAACATTACTCGAATACATAATCTAACTTGAATTGCAGATAAATTAAAATTTAAGGTGAGTTGCACATTGATGTTTCAGTTTTTTTAAAAATGTAATAAAGAATCTTGTGCAGATACATCTGTATAGCAAAGAAAGTTAATTGGAATGAGAAAAATAAATTTGTTGTATAAATACAGTAACCCGTCCTATTTTCTGACAGAACAGAATATTTTCACATGGATTTCACTTGTTTCATGATGTGACCCCAGAAGATTGATTTGGTATGGCTTATTGATTGCAAAATGCCTGTAACAGTGTAGTTGTTAATATAATTGCTCTGAATATTGTCATATTTTATGTGAATTTATTGATTTACAATAGATGCTGTCAAGTTGAAAAACAGTATAGGATTGTAAACCAACTGAAACTCAGTGTCACTGTGACCATCTCCCTGAATGGTATCAGTGATTTGAGTCACCTCTTTCGTAAAGTGGTTGAACTTTATATTTGTGATAACTCCTTTTACAATTTTTTTTTAGTCATATAGAAAGTGGGCATTTGAGTGTTCATGGATGAGATCAAAATCTATTCATCATGAAATGTCATTGACAAAATGCTCCAATGACAGGCTTTTAAATTCTGAATTGATATCTTACTTGAAATGTCTGTAGGTAACTATATAGCTGAAGCAGAGCCTGGTTGATTTTCTTGCCAAACCAGTGCAGTTTTAAAACATTTATGGAATTGTGTGTTTATTCATGTGATAACTAGATGTTTACATCTATGTTTATTTTTAATAACATGTTTGAAAAAGTTCATTGGTTTTAGTCTTTTCACACCAAGGCTTTCACAATATTGAAATTTATCAGCTGTCATGGGAAATTAGTACTCATGTAAGACCATATCTTTATGAAACTAAATCAGAGAACTATTATTCATTTCAGGTGCAGAAGAGACCATCCTTCTGGAGGTGAAGGAGAAACAGGGAGCCAGCCTTGAACAGATGCATCGTGCTATGGTTACTGCCTCGGGTAAATTGGTCCTGCTTGACAAACTGTTACCCAAACTAAAACAGGGAGGTCATAAGGTTCTCATCTTCTCCCAGATGATCCGAGTTCTGGATATTTTGGAGGATTACTTGTTGCATAAAAGGTGAGTTCATTTGTGTACATATTGTCTCTTTGTCCAACTTCTGCTTTGATTTAGTAAAGCTGCAGCTATAACCTGTCGATATTGGTTCTTATCCATCCTTTCACGACTAAAAACTTTAGTAGTACTTAGATATCTCTGTGAAAATGTGGTATACTTCTTAGACTGCTATAATGTGTTGGGTAATTCTGCACAATGATACATCATTTCTGTAAACATTTGATCTTGTGTTATTTTGGGTAAAATAATCCATTTCGTATCAAGTAAGATCAATTGTACTTCAGTTAAGAAAGTGATATTCATAAAGTCCCACATTTTGACTAAATGCATATAAAAGTGTGATTTCTAACCAAAAATCAAATTTACTATGTATTTTTTAGAATCATACAAATAAATACATTATTTAAAAGATGTAAATGTATAACTTAAAAAAATTGTGTGTCTTAATCCAAGTTTCCAATTTTGCAAGAAGTTGTCGCACACAAACAAAATCATCTGCTACCCAGCATGTCAGCTTGCCAATAGAATGATTTGTCAAGAAATTCTCTGGGTGTATAGTCTTTCCAAATTCTTTAGAAACTTTCCCCATAAATAAGAAGTTCTAAACACATTACATCCTTTTCATTGTTGTTTCTCTTCCACATAAAAGCTTATTTTTTTAATATAAAATGTTATAAACCTGACCTAATTACTAATCTGAACTGCTAACTGAAACAGTCCAAAGTAATGTATTTTATTTCCTTAGCCCATTTAATAAACATTAGTCTCTTCAAAGCTGTGCACAGAATAAGCAGACATGTCGCATGTCACAAAAGCATGGGTGGTATCAGGTGTGTCCAAAATTAATATTTTGAACACAATATTCTGGTGCAAATGACCTCTTTTAATATGGTAAGCAGTGCAGTATTTAATTTTCGTTGAGCGGTTGAATGTTGTGTGCGTTTTGCTTCGGTATTGGAGATGGAAATTATGTGTATGAATAGAAATACATCATAGCAGTGCACAGACACACACACACACGTCTAGTTTTAGCTTTTCAATTTTGTCAGTTCATCCATCATCTATTGATGCATTACTAGAGCAAAACTCTTTATCGATTCCTTGTATGCTGAATATAATTGCTTACTACGTGAAATAAAAACAGACATTGTGAATGGAATGGGTCTGTATTAATAACCTTTTTTTTGTCACAAATTGTAGTTCTTATTTAACATAAACTTAACTGTGTTCATTGTTTTATTATTTTATCTACTGGAAGAAATAAATATTCTTTTTGTATGATTTATGATCAGTACTATTAAGCAGCATATTTTGAATCCCATATTCAGGTATCTTTATGAAAGGTTGGATGGACGTATCCGTGGCAACATCCGTCAGGAGGCAATTGATCGTTTCTGTAAGCCTGACTCAGACAGATTTGTTTTCCTGTTGTGCACAAGAGCTGGAGGATTAGGAATCAATCTGACTGCAGCAGACACTGTCATTATCTATGATTCGGACTGGAACCCTCAAAATGACCTACAGGTATCTTGTCAGAATTTCTTTGATAATTATATATATCATTGTAAATAATCATTGCACAGATTTTATATATCACCTTAAATAATCATTGTACAGATTTTATATATCATCTTAAATAATCATTGCACAGAAATTCTAAAAATTATTTGCTTCCCGTTATTGATTACCTGAGCATGTGTACAAGATAGTTCTCAAATTTTTTAATGCAGTATTTTCCAATTAAATTAATACTTCATCTCCATTGAGGCAGTCAGTTTCATAACAGCAACCTGCGAAAGAGGAAGTCAGAAAAATATCAGGCAATGTTGGACAAAGTCTTTTAAAATTGAATTAAAGATTAAATATGTTGATTATCTTCCTCTTGAGTCTGTAAATATTAATGGCAATGGGCGGGATGAAACAAATGTAAATTAAAGCCATTGTTCAACTTTTGCCAGCCATATCATTAAGTTTCATAAATGTACTGATTAATCAGCACAAAATAAATATTTTATTTGTCGCAGGATAAAACACAAAATTTGTTTCAATAAATAATGGAAAAATAGAATAGGTTTAGTCAGAAAATGATTTCTGTTCTGCAGGTCACATGCTGACCTAGTCTGATTTCACAATATGACATCAGATTTAATCTCATATTCAATATTTCACATGCTAAATTAAAAAAGAAAGAAATGGGTTTAATTAGTTTCTAATTGATGGCATAATGTAAAGGTTTTGGCAGTAAGGAAGAATTTGTTAGCAGGTTTTCAATCAGTTTTATTTAAATTCTCAGCAGGTTTTCATTAAAGTTTAATTTAAATTAAAAAATTTCAGTATACATGCTTCTCTGATTTTCATAAATATTGAATTAGTATTTCAGATACTCAATATTGTTTACTTCCTCACTTTAGGCTCAGGCAAGGTGTCATCGTATTGGTCAGGATAAGGCAGTAAAGGTGTATCGGCTGATCACCAGGAACTCCTATGAAAGAGAAATGTTTGACAGGGCATCGCTGAAACTCGGCCTGGATAAAGCAGTACTGCAGTCCATGGGAGCTGAGAAGCAAGTCAACCAAGTGTGTATAGCTATGTATATCTTACTATAATATGTCTATTGCCTGGTTGTCAATAAATTGCACCCACATAAAGTTAGACATAGTATGACTGATGTATCTCATTATTTTATAAATCTGAGTTGTAGAAGCATTCAGTTAGAAATGTTTTTATAATTGCAGCTCAGTAAAGGTATGAGTGTGTGCAAGAAGGCTTCTGCAATACCCCCACCCCACCCACCCCCGGCCTCTTAAATTTGCATGAGAAAAATCTTGAGAGGATTTTAATTTTTGTAAAGTAGAGTGGAGCAGGAAGAAAGAGAAGTGGATATATGTCTCAGGCAAATGATCAACTATGGTGATTTTCTCCCTTATCACCACCATTTTTTTTGTACTACTTCTCCCCCCCCCCCTCTATTTTGGTGATGGGAGGATCAGAACATTCCCGATTCAGATAAAATCCTGGTAGCATCTCTGCTGCTTCTAAAAAATGAACACTCAAAAGAATGCTAAAAATTTTTAACAAATTTGATAGAAAGCTTTTATGTATGTAAATATGATGCAAATCCATTATCAGAAAAAAAAAGAAAATCCACAAAAATTCCATTTCAAATACCTTTCAACAAAATCATAGTTTGGAGACCTTTCAGAGTCATACTATTGATCTGCTATCAGAAATGTATGAATAGTATTAATCAAATTATGTAAACATATGAACTTTTTCAATTTAAAAATGTGAAACAAAATAAAAAAATATTCAGAACAGAATTTTACCATTTGCCTTGGTGGTTGACTGTTGGGCAGATGTCAGCCAGGTGAATAGTCATATGTCCAAATAGTTATGTTTGCAATGGAGTGCCATGCAGTTTAAAGATGTGCATAGCAACAAATTATTTCCTACTGCCTTTTGTGCAAATGGTACTGACTTTTTTGGCATGGTAGTTGAATTAATTATATGGCTGAATCTTGTGAATGCATCAAGTCTCACAGTTTTCTATTTCAGTGTATTGCAGTGAAATTTTGTACGTGATGCTAATATAGACAATTTACAGTACTTTTTTCTTTGATCATATAATTTTTTTTAAAATGGCGTTCAGGAAGCGATGCATGTTTAAGACAAAATGGAAGATAGGGGTTGTCCATTTAGTACGTACGCAAAAATAAGACAAAACTTGACCCCTCCCCCCTTTGTACGCATGCATACTTTTTAAACCCAACCCCCCCCCCCATGCGTACGTACGTATGAATGCCCCCCCCACCCCACCCACTCGTATAGAACTCGTATAGAACTTCCAATATTTCATCCACGCAGAAATGACACAGGATTAATAATATTCAAATGTTTAATGAAACGGAGTAAAACAGACAGTCCTCAGCAGCTGTATATATAAAAGAAATAAGTTGCATGTTATTAAACCTTTAAAAAGCTCGCCAGTGTCTGCTAAAGGTCAGACAAACGCCGACTGAACCCAGTCAAACAGGTTACGTATAACAGGAATTTCAGCAACAAGCTTAACGTCAGGCTGAATCACAACAGCATTAGCTGCACTATGCTGGGTCGCTGTCTCAATATCCACAGCCTCCCTGACGTCATCATCCAGGATTTGATTCAAGTTCTCAGTGTCGGTAGACTCAGTAGTGTGAACGCTTTGGTGTCGTCTTACACTGGCCTGCGACGAGTGATACACGCCGCACACAGGACATGTGCTCTTGATAATTTCAGATTGTGCAAGTGATGGACAATGCAGATCAAATGGCACATTGAAAGGAATTTAGGATCCAAAAGCTAGCTGCTGTGCAAGTACATCGTCAGTAGACCCCCCCATACGTAAGCAAGCATACACATTTGGGTTACCACCCCCCCCTCCATGCGTACGTACTAAATGGACGACCCCATAAGCCTCTTGAAAATCTTTATAATCAAAACAGGAGAGATAAAATGAAATATTCAGATTCAAGTTTAGTTAAAGATGGCATACCATGACCAAATGTTGAGGTCATAACTTGAGACATCTTGGTCATTGATCTCCATAGGCAGCCAACAATATTGAGGATGATGAACATGTGGTTGTATTTCATGGTTATCTATTTGACTGTTGACATATGTCTTTGGTATGGTTTGGATGAATGAGATGAAGTGTCATAATTTTGGGATCAAATTCCTCACCATTCATCGGTCTCATTTTGAACTATAAATCCATGCACTCCTAATTCATAAAATTAGAATAAGGCTTCTCTTTGTAAATGAGAGAATATTTAAATTTGTGCAGTTTAACAACTCTGGAGAGTAATATTTTGTCAAAGAGTAAAACAATAATTGAATATGACTGTAGAAAAACTAAGTATATGAACATTATAATGTATGTACTCGTATATAAGTAAGTCAAAAAGACAGAACACTAAAGATCCTGATCTGCCATAGCATAATGTCACTGCAGATCAGAGTATGTGTTTCCTCTATTGATACTCTATTGGTACTCTATTGATACTCTATTGATATTCTAATAAACTGCACTATGCAATGTCATATCTGTCTGTGCAGTTTGCCATTGGACTCGTCTTACAAGGAAGTAAATACAGTAGGCATTCTCGTTTCAGTAGTTTATACTGCACAGATTGTGAACTGCATTCTTTACATTACAGCAAGCTCAGTTGTCAAAGAAAGAGGTAGAAGAGTTGCTGAAGAAGGGGGCATATGGTGCACTTATGGATGATGATAAGGCTGGAGATCAGTTTTGTGAGGAGGACATTGACCAAATCCTGCAACGCAGAACTCAGGTCATTCAGATCGAGTCAGAAGGAAAAGGTTCTACCTTTGCAAAGGTACACTATCAATGGCAATCATTCTGTTTTTTTTTGTTTGTTCATTTTAAATATTTATGCCCATGGTTGAGGTTTTTTACTCTGGGTAGGCACGTGCAGAGTATTTACAAGTCAGATCAAAGTGCAACCTTCATAGATTTGGATCTGCCATCATGTAATTGTTAGGTATGATAAGTAGAACTGGCAACATATACTCAGATCTGCTGGTGCAGTATACAATGGTGGAAGAGATTCTGTTGTTTTTTTTTTGGACCTGGCTTACATGCAAATCTTTTTGGCACCATGAATTTATGTTTTTACTTGATATTATGGGTGTGTAACATTGAAATCGATGAATCTATACTGAAACAGCACTTATTGCCAGTAAATTTTAAGTTTAGTAATTAGTTTGTTGCAGTGTCAAAATCCATAAAAAAAACTTGTACTTCATGAATAAAATTGAATACAGTGTTAAAATGGTAATAAGACTAAGCACGATGGTCATCATGTTTTTTTTTTTTATTTGATTTTTTTTAATGGTTTAACACCATTTTTCAGCACAATATATGCTATGCATGGCGGCCAGTATTAATGGTAGAGGAAGAACCCGGACAAACCCTGGAAAGAACCACTGACCTACGAGAAGCTACTGGCAAGCTTTCTCACATAACTACATTTGACAAATCTTAGACTCGAATACACTCAGACGGAGGGGAGATGGCAGTGGTCCGTAACGGACAGCTCTTTAGATCACTCGGCCACTCGGGGCCCCACGATAGTCATGAAGCTCACCAGCGTGAGAGACCAGTCAGGTTCCATATTGTCTGTTCAAATGATTATTACCACATATTTTGGCAACAGATTTAACAGGTTGTTTTTTTAAAGCATGTATATAATAAGGGTGTCAACTCATGTAAATTTATTTCCTTGTGAATTTTTGCAGGCCAGTTTTACGATGTCTAGCAATCGTAGTGATATAGACATCAATGATCCAGAATTCTGGCAGAAATGGGCTAGGAAGGCAGACATAAGCACTGCAGACAACAAGGTGAGTCTATTGTCATCACCCACTTTGGGGCAGTTCCATTAACAAGGTGAGTCTATTGTCATCACCCACTTAGGGCAGTTCCATTAGCAAGGTGAGTCTATTGTCATCACCCACTTAGGGCAGTTCCATTAACAAGGTGAGTCTATTGTCATCACCCACTTAGGGCAGTTCCATTAACAAGGTGAGTCAATTGTCATCACCCACTTAGGGCAGTTCCATTAAAAGGAGAATTAAAGAATTATATCTCGAAAGATCATGTCACATTGTAGGGCCTAAAGAAAAGAAAATTGTTTCCAGTAACATCACCTAAAATTTGAAAGGTTTTGTTGTATTTTTCATCTTCTTTTTAAAAGGCAAGATGATGATAATGTTATTCTTCCAGTCTGCATGGGCATGCATGAGTAATGTTGTACTGTTAAACCATTTGAGATTGAGACATAATTTGATGTAGTATGTGAATGTACACAGTAGTTTTTAAAATTTTGATCCCTTCTTTGGATGTAGAGGCAGAAAACAGGTGGGGGGGGGCAGGACATGTATGTCTATAACAGGAGGTTAGTAGTAACTGAGAAACATGAGTAGGTGATGTTATTCGGATGTAATGTTTTTCTGGCTCATCTTGAGATTAGGCCTAGTGATCATAAGGTATGGCCCTTTGTCCAATGTCAATCAATAGTTGTTATTTTGAGATTGAAAATAAATTAACACGGGACCAGTTTCAGTTTTGCACAGAGCTTCTTGGCAGAAAGATCCTTCAAGTTTATACAAATTATGCTGATCTGCCTTCAGAAATGGATGCAATTACATCTCCAACGACCAGAATTTTAGGAAATTTAACAGAGTTTTCAGGTTTGAAGACCTTTTATGTTAGGACAAATGATGCCAATATGCTGTCAGTTTTGGCTACTATTATTAAATCCATCAGTGATTCCTTTAAAACCTCTAAAAAGAAATTAACCAAATTTTGTCAGTACTGAGCAAGATGATGCTAATCAAGTAAAGTCTTGTGCTTGTCCTAAATAAAGTCATACTGATCTTACAATCCACATGGGTGCCAAATATCAAACTCCATCATTCAAGAGTATCAGATTGTTTCAACATTTCACAGATAAAAGGAAGAAATACTTTTATCTTTAACTCGGGGAGATTGTTATGGACATTAGAGAACTTAGTTATCATTTTGTGGTTAGATTCAACAATGAAATCCAAGAATATTTGTTCCCATGAATAAACAAGAATTCACAGCATGTAGAGATGTTCAAGCTGTCAAAATATTTACTTTATCATCCCTTTTAATTTACAGCGCAATGAATTGATTGTGGAGGAGCCACGTGTTAGGAAGCAGACGGCTCGCTATGGGAACAATGACAACATTGTAGACATGTCAGAGTTGGAATCCTCAAGTAATAGTGATGATGAGGAGGATAGTAGTGGCCGAAAGAAAGAGAAAGGGGGAAGACGAGGGCGTAGTAGGAGAGGGAGGAGAGGCGATATGGATGAGGACTTTCAGGCAGATGACATGTGTGGAAATGGTTATGGCAGGTCGGAGTTGTTCAAAGTTGAAAAACATTTGCTGGTTTACGGGTAAGATGGAAGTGTTACCATTACCTTTTTGATAATATGAACTGAAATAAAATTCACTACAAATGTTGATGTCCAAAATTCTTCTTTCGTTTTTATCAGAGGTGTTATATTGTTCATATTTCTAATTTAATTTTTGTACCAAGAGAACTATTTCTGGTTTCTTTCTAGTAATTCATATTGACTTTAGATGCCTATGGTCAAGGGGATTGTTAGCTCCCCTTGCTGTAGAATAAAAGGGCCTTTGTGATTGGCCTGTTCATCATTTTAACATCCCAAAGATTTGGATGAAAATGTCCCAATGGATAATCTCAGCTTGACTTTTCTCTAATGAAGTAAACAAAAGTAATGTTATTTTTGTTTCTGGTAGCTTTGAAGAGTTTCACTTTAACACTTCTTCTGCATAAATTAGTTGTTGTATGTATTTCAGAATTAAATGATTTGGCTTGATTTAGGGTTGTTAAACGAAAATCGGAAATCCGATTATCGGTTTTGAAAACGATTATCGGTTTTTGTTTTTACAAAACGATAATCGAATTCAATATTTTTTACCATTTTTGTAGTGAAAATTTTAAAAAATGCCAGAAAAAAATTAATTCAAGCATTTGTTTAGTGTTTACATTTTAATACAATATGGCCAGCAGATAAGAAGGTGTGTTTGTTTAAAATTTGTGAGCGCTCCATGCAGCATGTTTGTAAATGAATACATTTATTGTTGAAGGATGGAAATAGTTAGTCTACCGACCGGTCGCTAAGTTAAATTGACAACAATAGACTGTTAATAGCTACAGTCTCTGTTGATGAGGACTGGTCTCTGCTGGTTGTGTCTTTTCAAGTTTACAAATATGGCTGGTCGTATAAATAAATCTGATGTATGGAAAAACTTTGAAAAAATTTCATCAAGCATGGCTCGCTGTAAACTATGTTCACAACAAATAAGTCAGAGTGGTGGTACTACTACTGGATTGCATGCACATTTGCGTAGCAAACATTCCGGAATTGCGGCTCCTTCAAATGTTCAGCCGCGATTAACAACATTTATTGGAACACAAAGAAACTATCCTGATAGTCATCAAAAAAAGTTACTGCTGCTGTCGCTAAGCTTGTCGCTGAAAACATGCTACCAATTTCAATTGTTGAATCCAATTCCTTCCGTGATTTGATGGCTTTGGTGGAGCCACAATATCGTCCTCCATGCCTTCAGATGATGCGCGTCTATACATTATGGTATGTAATGAGAATCTTTATTTTGCAAGAGGCATTCACTAACTTGCATTATAAGAATATATTTCTTGTAATTTCAATGTAGGACAAAAACCGATGATCGGTTTAAAATCGGATTTCTACAAACGATAATCGGTTTTGGAAAAACACCGATATTAACATCCCTAGCTTGATTGTTGTCTAGCATATTCTTTCAAAATTGTTACCTTGGTGGTATATTCGGTTTATGTGAGGAAATAAATACTTCTCTTATCTAGACAGCCAATTAGCAACTGTTAATTTCATTTAAACAAGAATAATTATCCCTACACTTTCTTAAATAAATGTATCTAATCATGTCCTTCCACATTTGTGCCTAAGTTAGTAATGTCACATTAGTTTTCACCAATAGAGATTTCAGATGATTGGATGGGCAATAGATTATTCATATCGGCTTCAGAATTTTGATCTGTAACCCGATGGAAGAGTTTGTTGGATCTAATTGCAGACTGCTTAGACTCTAATCTACCGTCACATGATGTACTGACAGATCTGGTTCTAACAACTAATCAGTAGGACAAAGAAAAGAGACACTGATCTGCTGGTGCGTTATGTGATGGCTAATCAGGATTTATATTGTTTGTTATAATAAGTATGTATATAATGTATGTGGATAAATAGGAAAGAAAAAGCATATTTGTAATGTTTTTTTCTGTCCTTATAGCTGGGGAAGATGGGAAGACATTCTAGCCCATGCAAGATTCAAGAGGAAAATGACTGTAGCAGATGTGGAAAAAATTGCAAGAGCAATGGTAGATTGATGTTTTTTACTTTAAATTAGTTGTTACTTTTATAATTGTTTATGGTCTTTTCCATGAGATTACATTAATGAACTTATGAACTTGATCATGTATTCTTTTCTTTATATAGCCATAGTTTATTTCCAAGCTGGTGGGGAAAAAAAATCACTTTTCCAGTGATGTCAGCAATGTTGAGATTTTCAGTAGCTCAGATGTTGATAAAATGTTTGATTGGTCATGGGCTCATTGTAAAGGTGTATTTTTTAAATCGTTTTTGTAGACCTTGCTTTAATTACTGCATGTGCCTTCCGTGTTCCACTTGTATTATCATTATCTTCAATTTTAAATGTATCCATGAAGAAAACAAAGGTCACAAAGCAAGACATTAGACTTTTTTTTGTTCTTGTATCTCCTGATTCACATCTCATTAAATGGAACAGTCTGCATAAATCTTTTGTACCAAAGTTCTATGCCCTATCTTGGTGGCCAAAACATTCTTTGATCAGATTAAAATATCTTTATTCTCCTTGTTTTTTTTTTAAATAGATGATCTACTCGCTGCAGTTTTACAAAGGTGATGACAGGATAAAGGAATTTATCTGGGACCTTGTTTCTCCAAAGAATGATGGAACTCTGAAAAACCATTTAGGTAAAGTAACTGAATAATTCAGCATCCTTACGTTAACAGTAGTATCTTAGATGCCTTAAACTGACCATATATTCCAGGTAAATCACCTGCCTAAACATGCTGGTGCTTAATAGCATTCTCTAGAATTGGCATCCATTGAATAAAAACACTGAAGATGGCAGGTACAATAAACCTCTTAAAACATGTTTATAGTTGGTAACAGGAATACTCAGTGTCTTTGAAGAAAAAGCAACATTTATTTGACATCATGTCATATTGATTTGAGTTTCTGTGTCAATGGTTTGTTTTTAATCTGGTACAATCTTACCCTCAGGTCTATCTGCCCCAGTACCCAGGGGCCGTAAGGGGAAAAAAGCCAAGAAGGAAACCCGGAGCTTTAATGCTGCAGAAGAGTTGGAGAAAGCAGGTTTTGATTTTGACCCAGAAGCCATTTTGAAAGACAAGGGATACAGACGTCACATACAAAGGCATTCTAACAAGTATGTGATCATAGTGTATAATTTTCAGTATAATACACTACAATTTGTATTGCCACCCACCCCCCATCCTCATCCATCAGTATGTCCACATAGCCATCTTGCTTGCAAGATTGTACAAATCTTACTCAACAAGCAAAAAATATTTTGTTCTCATTTTTAAATCCATAACTAGATTAACTGATGAAATATTCAAGCTATTAAAGAAATTTTAGTTTTTTTTTCTTTTAAACATTTGTAAAATGTAAACATTTCTTGCTGCTTTTCAAATTTTTGTATACATAGAGTACGTTTTCCTTGTGGATTCAGTAAACTTAATTTACAATTGAATAGCTTAAATACAAGGTGAATTATTCATTTGCTGGTGGATCACTTGGAAGATTAATTTAGGTTAAGTTGATATAAATTGATATTTTCATGTAAATTAATATAAATCTGATTAATTTTTACTGTTCTTCCGGACAGGGTGTTGCTGAGGGTACGCCTGCTGTACTACTTGAAACAAGAAGTGATTGGTGACCAAGCAAGCAAAGTAATGGCTGGAGTCAATATCAGGTTAGTAGACAGTCATTAAAATTAAGAAAGAACCATTTCATGGTTTGTTGTTATGAGGGTAAGACTCCTTGTTTTGTGCCTCTGCCACATTCTGTGGAGGAGGCATACACTGCTGTTTATATTTTGTCCATTTTAATCATTTTGTCATCCCATTCTTTCCATCAATCCATAATTCGGAGATGCTGGTCATTTGTGATTTTGTGCAATTAATATGATTATCATTAAAACTCCACATTCTGAATTATATTGATGACATTTCAGAAAATTGTTTTTATATATAAAGATAATAACATTTTGAAAAGGAGTTTTTTATGTGGACAAATATAGGGAGAAAAATACTTTACCAGCAGTATAATTAACCGATATATAGAATGTAGTTTGCTTGAGTCTTTTGTTTCTTGTCAGATATGAACCAAATTAAGACGCAGCTGCATCTAAGCATCTCAGCCAGGTTTAATAGGCAGCAATTTTCATCAGAATTACTGACCTTTGGCAATATATTAAAACCATTTCATGAAATCTCAATAGTCCCTATTTCCATTTAGATTTCTGATAAATTTGATATGAAAGTGCGTTATAAACAATTTCTGATTTAATTTATAACCCTCTTTCAGTTTATAATCTACCAAAATCTAATAAATCAAGAGTTCATATTTGATAATGTTTCAAGCAAATTTTTAAAAAGATATATCTCAACAATACCTTGGATGCATGCATTAAAGGCAATTTAATGAACTTCAGTCCCTAAAATGAACTTCAGTCCCTTATTTCTGTGTAAAATGTACCAACAAAAAAAACGAGATTTTGTTGACCTCTTAGTTGATCTTCATCCAAATGATGATGTTCTTGTGTTGAAATTGCTAGAAGACAGGGACTTTCTGAAGAAGCTTTATGCAAATTTGTAAGATTTTCTTTGCTCATTCATCTTTGTTCTCATTTCTTCTGCATCATAAGGTTGTGAAATGATGAAGAAAAAATGAATGCAAACAACACTAAGTGCATTAGGACTAAGAAATACATTGGATGCATTGTTTTTATTCAGAACTGTTTCTCCCAAATACATTCTTGCTGAACTGTTCCGTAAGGTTTGTATCTAAATTCAGTTCAGGAAAGAGCCACTATATTAAACTGTTCTTGTTCTCATTCTTATGAAATCACACTAATAATTTCCTGAAAATATTTTATTGTAGTGAAATAGACCTTCCTCCCCCAATAGCAGATGGAGAACCGCCTACACAATGGTGGGATGAACTGGCAGACAAGTCGTTGCTTGTTGGTGTATTTAAACATGGTGAGTTGTTTCTTTATTAAATACATTTCCCAATCACATTAACTTGGGGACCAGACTCTGCAATCTGCCAAATCTAGCAGTACCAGACAAAAAGTTTGTCTTTTCTCTGTAACAAAAAACCTAAGGGAAGAAATTATACTTGTTATACCCACTTGGTATAATCTGAGATCTTAGAAGATTAGATATGCCACATGAACATTTCATGTCAGGTGATTGAGTGACCTCTGCAAGCCATGTGTTTGAAAGTAAGTTTTCAATCCAAGACATCATATAAGCTCTTTGGTGGTATGCAGTCAGCATTTTTTTAGCTTTGTCTATGTGATTCATCTTTGTTGAGACAAGATTTGAATCTTGTGGGTCCAGTAGCTGTGACCCAGATGACGATCCATACAAAACAAATTTCTTCAGCAAATTATATATCTCTGATATTGTTACTGTTAAACCTCCACACACCTCCTGACAGATGTGAGCATCATGTGTTGATATGCCTAAATTGATAAACAACTGTTTATTGGGTGATTTCTTATTATTAGTAATGTAGGTAACTTGATTATCTTCCCATTGTTTTGGGGCACTGAGTGGCAGTGTGATCTTAAAGCGCTCACCATTACGGATTACTGTCATCTCACCTCTGTGTGGATTAAAGTCTTGGGATTAGCTAATTTGGATATGTGAGAAAGCTTGCTAGTAGCTTTTTGTGGGTTTGTGGTTCTTTCTAGGGTTTTCCTGGGTTCTTTCTCCACCATTTATACTAGTTGCCATGTATAACCTATCTTGTGCTGAAAAATGTTGTCAAACCCTACAACTACAACAACAACAACAACTTCACTTTACTTTTTATTTAGACAGAAAAGATGTATGCCTTTCTGGCTTTGCTGGATTTTAGATGTAGCAATGTTTACTTTCCTAACATGATTGTGATTGGAGGAAGTATTCTTGTGTGGTAAAGAAATTGCTATAAGAATTTACTTTCATCTTGTCTTGGGTCGGAAATTGTTGGTGAAATTTTAGTTTGTCGAACTTTTAGGCCTACATATTTATTTTAATACATTAAGATAGAGAGAATTTCTTCTTGAGAGAGGATTATGCCCTTCCCAGTGCACTCTCTAGCCTGTCCCCTATATTTCTCTGCATGTTATAAAATGCTATATTTTTAATTTTCTAGTTACTCAAATATTTTATGTTTAGTAAGTGTTTGATACAAATATGAACAAGCATTTTGTTTCTGCGTCCATTGAGGAGACACTTTATATTTCATCATTGGCTTCCTTTTAATTTGGACTAGACTGCCACTTGTTCTAAAAGTTGTTTCCTTCTTTACCCATGAAACACCAATGTCCACCTCCCGCTGTATGAAATTTATGGATGGAGCAACACACGGAATAAATTGTATAATTGCTAATTAAAAACTTGTGCCTACATCACTGAAGCTTTTTTTTAAATTCATTAGTACTAAAAGCTGTTTAAGGAATTACACTATTGTCACAGTATATATATTAAATCTGGACTTGTACAGATTTAATTATCGATGGTGGGAAATCTATTTTGAAAAAGAAAGTGTTAAGTTAAAAACAAAAACTATGTGACAGAAAGTGAATCCTTTTAGAAATTTGTAGGAGGTGTGAATCTGAATGCAGTCTGTAAGCATACATGCCAACCATTACGCTTTTGGCATAATCGTTACGCTTTTTTTCACTAAATTATGCATTACACTTACAAGTATATGGATTATGCTTTTTCGGTATATCCACCTACCCCCCCCCCCAAAAAAAGATATTTGTTTTCTCGTTATTATTAACATTCCATTAATCTCACATGTCGTATTTTAGAAAAGACTGCTTTTATGTAACTTCAGTATAAGAGTATGCTTGACTGTGGACTTTTCTAACAGTGTCATGTTCTATTTATAGCTGACCTGGTTCTACTGTCGACCTCAAATTTTATTTATAGCATCTGTATGCTTAGTAAGGAGAGAGCAGACTGGTTTTCTAAATTTAATCTTTACACGCAGATTCCATGTTCTAATTTATATTTGCTGCAGAACCAGTCTAAAGATATTTAGTGCTAACAAGTATATTTTATTTCAGTCTATGCATTTATGTGAGCAAAAATATCTCCTTTCAAAAATTTTCCAGCTAAATTAGAAAAGGCAACCCTCCCAAAAAAACGAAACAAAAAAATAACAATCCTCTGAATATTAAGACAAGAGTGTAGCATCACGTGACATCTATTTCCGGCCGTGTGGAAAGAATTTTAATACTTTTGGCGCTAAGTCTTAAGATGGTTTCTAGTCGATGTGTGTAAAGCTAAAAGTGCTACATATGAAAACTTTAAACAGTAAAGGATGTTAAAAGATGAGAGGGGCAAATCAATCATTGTTTATTGAAATTTTAGCATGTATGTGGATTACGCTTTTTCTGCCTGGATTCCGCTTTTTGACCACTTGGATTATGCTTTTTCCTCGTCAGGGGTTGGCATGTATGTGTAAGGCAATGTATCATGGTTATATGACTAGCAATTTTTGGTGAAAATAACTTGTTAAAAGGGGCCCTGAGTGGCCAAGTGGTTATAGGTGCTTGATTTCACAAATTATTCGCACATTTCACCTGTCCACATGAGCTTGAGATTTTTCTTGGCAGTAATTTCCTTTGAATTTGGTTCTTTTTGGGATCTTCCTCTACCAAATTCGCTGGTTCCCTTTTTTAAATAGCCTTTTGTATGCTGCAAAATTGGGATTAAATTCCACAGAACCAAACAAAAACCAGTGAAATATATCATTTTTGTGCATAGACCATTGTCAAAGCAGTTGAAGAATTTCTGAATTTCTTAAAGACTGTTTCTGATACTTCTGACCACACAGAACACTCATTTCTTATGGCATACAGTTTTTCATCATGGATGTGCTGTCAGCACATTTATGTGGCAGAATTGTTGACCAAGATGTTTTGTGTGTGAAATTTGATGAATCCTGTTTTTATAAATGTACAGTAAATATTAATGTCAGAAATTATGGAAATTAATTATTCATTCCTAGAGTAAGCAATTTTTTTCAGTGAAACAATGAGCAATATGTGACATAAAAGGATTCAAGATGTCAAAAACATCCTGCCAAAAGTCATAAAAGGATACAATATGTCAAAAACATCCTGCCAAAAGTCATAAAAGGATGGAAGATGTCAAAAACATCCTGCCAAATGTCATAAAAGGATACAAGATGTCAAAAACATCCTGCCAAAAGTGAAACTGCAATTAAACTCTCAATAGAGTGTCAGTTCCATTGAGGGACTCCTTCTATTAATCATGATAGGACAGCTATAAATAGACCAACAGAGATTTTCTTTGACTCTTGGAAATGCTTAACATAATGTTTGGTTATGGGCACCGACCCTCCCCCTCCCAACAAAAGTGCTGCGCTTGACTTGCAGAGTGGACTAGGCAGCCCTCT
The DNA here is from genome assembly GCA_029339505.1 of Unio delphinus. Classification (NCBI taxonomy): domain Eukaryota; kingdom Metazoa; phylum Mollusca; class Bivalvia; order Unionida; family Unionidae; genus Unio; species Unio delphinus. Next base: position 18,022,445 of record JAQISU010001238.1, read on the forward strand.
TTGATCTCAGGCCTGCCGTTTTTCTCTGTCTTCCTCATATCAGTAAATATTAAGCAGTATAGTGTATTTTCCTGTATATAATATTCATTAGGATGGACTCTTTTTCAATTTAATAATGCATCTGGAAATCAGTGTCTGCATTGTGTATATCAAGGGAACACCATAGACCTTGTCAGAAATATGATCATTTGTTAAGTATAGGATGTAGAGAACATGGCTGTATTGAACATTTGATGAAATGTTCCATAATATTGAATTTCAGTGGTCTGAGGTATGTTGACTTTAAAATATTGTTTGTTTTTTTTTAGGTTATGAAAAGTATAATCTGATTCGGCAAGATCCCCAGTTTGTCTTTCTAACATTTTGTGGACCACCGGATGGTGCAGCATTACTGGCTGAAGAAAATGACGATGATGACAATTTCAAGTAAGTTCCACTGTGTGTAATATTAATATAAAGAAAATGACGACTTCAAGTAAGTTCCACTGTGTGTAATATTAATGTAAAGAAAATGACGATGACGACTTCAAGTAAGTTCCTCTGTGTGTAATATTAATATAAAGAAAATGACCACAACTTCAAGTAAGTTCCACTGTGTGTAATATTAATGTAAAGAAAATGACCACAACTTCAAGTAAGTTCCTCTGTGTGTAATATTAATATAAAGAAAATGACCACAACTTCAAGTAAGTTCCACTGTGTGTAATATTAATATAAAGAAAATGACCACAACTTCAAGTAAGTTCCACTGTGTGTAATATTAATATAAAGAAAATGACCACAACTTCAAGTAAGTTCCACTGTGTGTAATATTAATATAAAGAAAATGACCACAACTTCAAGTAAGTTCCACTGTGTGTAATATTAATATAAAGAAAATGACCGCAACTTCAAGTAAGTTCCACTGTGTGTAATATTAATATAAAGAAAATGACCACAACTTCAAGTAAGTTCCACTGTGTGTAATATTAATGTAAAGAAAATGACGATGACGACTTCAAGTAAGTTCCACTGTGTGTAATATTAATATAAAGAAAATGATGATGATGACTTCAAGTAAGTTCCACTGTGTGTAATATTAATGTAAAGAAAATGACCACAACTTCAAGAAAGTTCCACTGTGTGTAATATTAATATAAAGAAAATGACCACAACTTCAAGTAAGTTCCACTGTGTGTAATATTAATATAAAGAAAATGACCGCAACTTCAAGTAAGTTCCACTGTGTGTAATATTAATATAAAGAAAATGACCACAACTTCAAGTAAGTTCCACTGTGTGTAATATTAATATAAAGAAAATGACCACAACTTCAAGTAAGTTCCACTGTGTGTAATATTAATATAAAGAAAATGACCACAACTTCAAGTAAGTTCCACTGTGTGTAATATTAATGTAAAGAAAATGATGATGATGACTTCAAGTAAGTTCCACTGTGTGTAATATTAATGTAAAGAAAATGACCACAACTTCAAGTAAGTTCCACTGTGTGTAATATTAATATAAAGAAAATGACCACAACTTCAAGTAAGTTCCACTGTGTGTAATATTAATATAAAGAAAATGACCACAACTTCAAGTAAGTTCCACTGTGTGTAATATTAATATAAAGAAAATGATGATGATGACTTCAAGTAAGTTCCACTGTGTGTAATATTAATGTAAAGAAAATGACCACAACTTCAAGAAAGTTCCACTGTGTGTAATTTTAATATAAAGAAAATGACCACAACTTCAAGTAAGTTCCACTGTGTGTAATATTAATATAAAGAAAATGACCACAACTTCAAGTAAGTTCCACTGTGTGTAATATTAATATAAAGAAAATGACCACAACTTCAAGTAAGTTCCACTGTGTGTAATATTAATATAAAGAAAATGACCACAACTTCAAGTAAGTTCCACTGTGTGTAATATTAATATAAAGAAAATGACCACAACTTCAAGTAAGTTCCACTGTGTGTAATATTAATATAAAGAAAATGACCACAACTTCAAGTAAGTTCCACTGTGTGTAATATTAATATAAAGAAAATGACCACAACTTCAAGTAAGTTCCACTGTGTGTAATATTAATATAAAGAAAATGACCACAACTTCAAGTAAGTTCCACTGTGTGTAATATTAATATAAAGAAAATGACCACAACTTCAAGTAAGTTCCTCTGTGTGTAATATTAATATAAAGAAAATGACCACAACTTCAAGTAAGTTCCACTGTGTGTAATATTAATATAAAGAAAATGATGATGATGACAATTTCAAGTAAGTTCCTCTGTGTGTAATTTTAATGTAAAGAAAATGACGATGACGACTTCAAGTAAGTTCCTTTGTGTGTAATATTAATGTAAAGAAAATGATGACGACTTCAAGTAAGTTCCTCTGTGTGTAATATTAATGTAAAGAAAATGACGATGACGACTTCAAGTAAGTTCCACTGTGTGTAATATTAATATAAAGAAAATGACCACAACTTCAAGAAAGTTCCACTGTGTGTAATATTAATGTAAAGAAAATGACGATGACGACTTCAAGTAAGTTCCTTTGTGTGTAATATTAATATAAAGAAAATGATGATGATGACAACTTCAGATAAGTTCTCTGTGTATATTATTAATGTATAGTTTATTTTTAGCTCCGTGAAATTGGTGCAAACCCTTTAGTATTCATGTTTAGCCATACACAATTGGTGTCTGCAGTATAACTTTACTTAAATTGCTTGGTTTTAACAAAATTTGGCATGCAGCTGTATGTTCATGAAGCCTGGAAGTCTTTGATTGGCAGGCTTCTGTATCATCATTGGGGGGGAGGGTATTGCCTCTATTGGTCAGTCCTCTTTAACTTTGCACATTACGTGTGTAGCTTTACATTGATAAGACTTTGAACACGTTTGATGTATAGTTTACACATCATCGTCTACATGACTTATGTCCTCTGATTTTCCATCAACCTTTCTTGTACTACTTGACATCAGCCATAGAAATTGTTATTGAAATTGAAATTGTCTGATGGGAAATGTTTTTTATTTCGGATGATCTGGTATGGAATGACTATGGAAGCCATTATTAAAATAGTAAAAGGCCTTTAAACAATTTCATCTCCAAAATAGCTGAGTAGTTTGACTAAATATGACAATGAGAAGACTGGCATGAAGACCTTTCAGATATGATGCTCATCTGCCTTCTGTCATAGCTGTTAGTAATAAAAAAAGAATAAAACATATTTAAAAATCTTGTCCAGTACTACTTTTCAGACTTTTACCAAATTTGAGAGAAAGCACGAATAACTCGGATAATGAGGATAAATCTGATTTATACAAAAGATGACATTCTGTCACCAAAGATGGCTGCAGTTAGAAAAGTAGACAAAACATTTACACTACTTGATTTAAGAAATATGCTAATCACTATTTGATCAACTTTTACTTCTTATCATATGGCCTGTTAAATATTGGACAAGTGATGCTGATGTATACTCATATATGAATGAAGATACAAAAATTAAAAACCATTCAGCATTTGTTTTTTATAACATGCAGAATGAACAGCACTGTGAGAATTTCAGAAGAAAGCACTCTAAATATCCAGATTTGTGCATTTGGCAATTATATGTCATTTAGGGCCATTTGGGCTTTGTATGGCATTTAGATTTATTTGTATCTTCAGAAATATGTCTACACTGATTGCTGCTTCTGTTGGAGGGTATAATTTTCATCTTTTTGCCAGTCTTCTGATAAAAAAGTTCAAGGACACTATCAATGACCAATGCTTATTGTTTTCTTTGCACCAATGACTACTGCATCACATTAATTTAAAATGTTGCAGTTTAGTCGCTCCTCAGAATAATTATTATTTATGTGGTCAAAAGGCCTAAGATCAGCGTCACTGACTGGCTATAGCAAATTGTTTTTTTTTTTCTTTTCTTTCAATAAAATGGGTTAGCTTTGTATACTTAAAACAAATTTTGAAACTGGGTTGCCATATAACAGACTTGTAAAAACTCAGTTAATTGGGTATCTTGACATCATTGTCATAATCAGTAGTGTTAAGACCCTCATTGTAAGTTTTAGACATATACAGGTTCGGTGGGTGGGATAGTCCTTTAGGCCAAGGTCAGAAACCCTAGTGATGAAGATAAAATTGCAAGCTGTGTGTACCCTAATGCCTAAGTAGAATGCTGTGTTGCTGCATTTTGTTGAAAACTTGTTTTGATATTTTATACATTGCATTGTTTCTGCCTTCAGTGATGATTTTGATGATAAAATTGAAAAATCTGTGTACCCTAATTCCTAAGTAGAATGGTTAATCGCTGCATTTTGTTATTTTATATATTGCATTGTTTCTGCCTTCAGTGATGATCTGGATGAGAAGATGGGCACAAGTATGATGAAGGATGATGAAAATGATGATGATGATACTATGAGCTCAATGCCAGAATCAGCAGCAAAGAAGGACACAGAAAATTCCAGCCTAGCTCCATCCACTACTGAGGGAGATAAATTACCTTTCCCTTCAGTCTCTGATCTTAATTCCCGCCTTCGCAAAATCATCACTGGCTACCAGAGAGATTACAAAAGGCAGCAGCAGAAGATGGCTCAGTCAGCTAAGGTAACAAACAGTATAATTGTACATTTAAATGCATCATTTCTTTTTGTCACACTACCTTAAAGATTTGTCTTTGAAATTTTTTAAGCTTTGTAGCTTAAAAACCAAATGTTTTTTATTTTCTTACAGATGAAGAACTTTTGGGTAGAAAAAAATATGTATTGTTTTAGTTTTGGCTAATATCCTTTGAAAACAGTTGCCAATATTCTGCAACATTGACAGAAAAGGACTTGACTATTCATTATCAAACTGTCTATGCAATTTACATTTTTCATTGTCTGTTTAATCAGCACTACAGACCAACTATTGTACGGACATTAGACATTTTACATACCATATACAGTAGTCCCACTCTTGAATGGCCTCCCTGAACAGCGGCCACCCGCTTCTTACGGCCAGAATTCCTTGGCACCAACGAGTTTGTATTCAAAAGTACCCCTAAAGAGCAACCACCCCTCTAACGTGGCCAGCATTTTGTACAAAATATGTAAAATGTCCCCCTCATGAACGGCCACTTTTGTTTCTTCAAATGTATCCAGAACCAATAATTAATTCAAATCTTGACGTAAGGTAAGCAGTTTTGATTATCTGTATCGTAGATACATCTCTCCAAGTGTCAAGTCGCCGTTAAAAGTGTCGACTAAAGGATTTATAGTATATCATTATCTATAAAAGTCGATGTTTACAGGAAATAGGTTCAATAATGTTATGATAGAGTTTGGGGTTTAACACCTATGTCGAGTTCTTCTCTTTGATGATTATAACCAGACGTAATTGTTAGAATCATAACAGGGTCAGCATATGCTAAAAATAGATTTTTTACATTGGCACACAGAGAACCTTAAAAAATCAACAGGGTATCAGACAAAGACCGGAAAAATCACGTGACAACACATTATGGCTTCCTTTACAAAGACTGTATTTCGTACACTCGATACAAGTTTTGTCTGTATGATAAAATCGCATACAGTCAGCAATTACCAAATAAATCATTACCAAACATTGAAATGTCATCACGTTAACGGATACATTATTTTAGAAGAAAGTTGGTTATTCTACACGACGACATCGGGGAAAGGGGGGGGGGGAGAGGTGACTTGCCAAACAATTTTATGTAAAGATTTGAAGAAAAAAATGTAAATGTTGAAATAATTTGAGTAAATAAAGTCGTAACCGATAAGAAAGTTATTCAGAAGCAGTGGGAAAATGGAGCAAATGGAAAGATAATTATGTATGTACCAAAATGTAAATGACGTTTTTGAATCCATTTGCAATGTGCATGACAACAATACCCACTCGCATATCACACTTACGACAAGAAAGAAAAGATAGTAACGCATATTCAGTTGAAATAAATTTTTTATTCTAACAAAAAGAACCTTTTAATGATTAATGTTTCAATTAGACGAAGATATTTAATGTTTTGAAGTATGTAGCTTTCTTACTACGTACATTCCATATACATGTACTTATTAAATTTATCTCCCCTCTGGAATGGCCACCCGTCTTATAAGGCCACTTTGCCGGTGCAGCAGCGGTGGCCGTATAAGAGGGGGACTACTTTACTATTCATTGTACTGACATGCCTTTAGGCACTTCACATATTGTATACTATTGATTTTACTGACATGCCCTTAGGCACTTCACATATTGTATACTATTGATTTTACTGACTTGCCGTTAGGCATTTCACATATTGTATACTATTGATTTTACTGACTTGCCATTAGGCATTTCACATATTGTATACTATTGATTTTACTGACTTGCCATTAGGCATTTCACATATTGTATACTATTGATTTTACTGACTTGCCATTAGGCATTTCACATATTGTATACTATTGATTTTACTGTCATGCCATTAGGCATTTTGCTTACTGTATACTACCCATTGACAACCAATGGTTGAATTTATTTTGTATTATGTAATACATTCAAAGGATGGGACAAAATAATGAAAAATGGGAAGAAGAATTTGGACATATCTTAAGTAGGTAGCACTAAAGTGTTTTTTTTTTTTTTTTTAAATTTTTGTCTTTCTTGGATGTAAAGTTTAATGTAATGAGAAAGTTGAAACAAGTAATATTAACATTTTCCAATCTTTGGTTATAGTCTTGTACATGCATACATTCCAAATGATCATAACCTTTCTCACTAGACATTTTGTCTTAATTTAGGGCATAAGTAAATACTAAGTAATCACTGTTTTGTACCTTTTACTATACATGTGTACATCTTTTTGTTACATAGCGAATGGAAAAGAGAGAAAAACTTGAAGCTGTCTTCAGAGAGCGGGAAAGTAAAAGACGAGAGTCACTTCATAGGTAATTACAATTTCCCAAAAGTTAATTATTTTATAATTTTATGCTTACTGCATCAGATATTTTGAGAGAATAAAAAGTGCACTTTTCTCTTTCATGCTTTGAGATTGAAACACTTTATTAGTTTTTCATCTATCATCCTTCTGTCCATCTATTAGTTTATTGTTGCTACTCCTCCTAAACTACTTTTCAGATCTCTGTAAGACATACAATCATCCAAGGGTCTATTTGGACCTAAATAAAAATGGTGCCATTCTGACATTTAATATGGCCATCTTGAAAATCTTATCACTGCTTCAAAAATAATGGTCACCTCAGTATGGTGATTTTACTAAAAGACTTATGATGTCTGGTTTGTCCTAAATGAAAGTGGAGCCAATCTGACATCCATTACAGCCACTGGCAAGACATGCTGTTTAGTTGATCTTGAATGATAATTGTACCAGTCTAATTTCCTACATGTGTGTCACAGAAGCTTTTCGCTTATCCACCAACATGGATGGTTATGCAAGTATGGGGTTTAACTAAAAGACTTATGATGAAAAATTCAGTCCGTCCATCCATCCAGTCATTCGTACAAGTTTGTTATTGCTAACTATTTTGGAGGTTTGTCATGGAATTTTATAAATGCATTCATCCTACAGTCTAATTGGATTTTTAAAAAAAATGGTGCCTTTCTGAGGTCCAGTATCGCTACCACGTGAGCCATCTCAAAAATTTTATTATCACAACTCCTCTTGACCAGAAAGTTATGTCAATGTTCATTCAGTTAGTCTTAAATAAAAATTATGCTCATCTGACATTCAGTATGGGTTCACCAAAAGACTTAACATAATGTCGACATTCTGGTAATGAAAGTGGTGCCTATCTGACATCCAATATGTCCACTATCAGCAGTTGATTTTATAATCTCATTTACACTGAAGAATATTGGAGGTTGTTTCAATACCGTAAAGAAATAGTATTGTCATGAATTCTTTGAAATTCTTTTTGCCCAGAAGAGTCAGTCCCTTGGAATGACAGTTGTGTTTAGTGTGGGCATCTTCTTATAGCCACAGGTTTCTATTCCAAAAGCCAGTTATAAGAAACAAAATATACAATATCTGGATATGGAGATATTGTTGTAGGTATGAATATTGTTTATTGTTTGATTCCAACCCAGTGATGGAGACTTGTATGCCTTCATTTCTAATATCAAAGAATTCTGCTAAAAAAAGGTAAATCGGAATGAATGTTTTCATCAACTGACACAATATGACATAACTAGTAAGCATAATGTGGAAAGTAAAAATTGTATATGTTTATCAGACACTTGTATTTGTCCAATGTTTTTACTTGGAATGATCTGCATGTCAAATTTTGATTATTCATAATCTAAACTAATAAAATTTATGAAAACAACTTTCAGCTATAATGGACAAATAGTTTTCTTAGTATTCAAGCAATAGAAGAGCAAATAATATAACTCCATTACTCATCATTGGGTTGGATCATTACATTTTGCTCTCTGCTTGCCAACCACAATAATTATTGAGTCACAACATTTGTGAAATTTGTTTTGACTAGATTCATGGAAACTTTTATTTCAGGAAAGTAATGTGTACAGTTTCTCACAAAAATATGTTGATTTTGGCCAGATGTAGCAATATTATGACAATGCCAGTATTATTTCAACTTCAGATTGAACATTTTGAACAACAGCATGCCATCAGTAGAGTTGTAATGGAAAATTATTACTTTTATCTGCTTTAGATGGACACGTAGGGAAGAGGCAGATTTCTACAGGGTTGTGTCAACTTATGGAATTGAATTCAGCCGTGTGAAGGGACAGTATAACTGGGATCGCTTCCGAATACTAGCAAGGCTGGACAAGAAAACAGATGAGACCCTTACTGAGTACTTCATGTCCTTCTATCACATGTGTCTTCGAGTCTGTCGACGGATAAAGGAGAATGGTCTGTAACATATTAAATTTCTTTCCTCCACCATAAAGCAAAAAAAACCACTTTGTACTGTATTGACTTGTATAGTCCTTATCCATATTTTACAAAAATTTAATGAAAGTAAACTTTGTAGATCCAGTTAATTCTTGTGTTATAGTAAGTATGTGTTTGTTAAAAAGAATTTCCTTATGTTTATTTGTGATTTTAGGACAGTTTACAAATCCATTGCTATTGATACATATGATGAGATAATTCAAAGCATTATTGTTTAGAGTTTAAATTGTGTATATTTATCTGGAAATCTGTAATGAAACCATAGCTATTCAATAACAAGGTCTTGTGAATCATACATCTTCATGGAAATGTCGATAAAAGAGTTTGATGTAAAAATATTTTAGCAACAGCAGATAAATGTGTAAGCAAGCTATTAAAGATTTTATTTTCATTTTCACCTATCGTTGTAAACTGGCATTAAGAACTGCTTTATTCATTTCTCCTTTTGAATAATTTTCCCAATCACATTACATATCCAGACCACCAGCTTTTAGGTCAACCATTCACCGGGCAAACAAGCTGGCAGCATCGGACTTCTGTATATTCACTGCTTGTCCACAGAGGAGAGCATGACATTTTCATAGTGATGGAATTGAGTCTTTTTACCACCTTCGCTATTAGACCCAGTTGGGCCTTGATTGCACTTTCAGGCACAAATTTAATTGCACAGAAACAAATCATGTTACATTTAAACACTTCTTAATTCCGGTATGAGCTGGAACACAGGATATTATACTTCCATTATTTTCTTCTTGGCTGTAGTGGGTCATGTATTGGGTTTATTCTGCTTTCTCTCCAGTCATCACACATATACTGTACAGAAGTTTTGAAATCTATTTTATCTTACCTATAACATTTCACCAACAAATCCAGCAAAGCTAACAAAGTGTGTTAATTGATCCCATTGAGTTTGGTGGCCATCTGTGTTACCGTCACTGGATGTACCAGGTTCAAGGTTGCATCTATGATGCCAAATCTCTGAGATGGAGTCTCAACAAGGTTGACTCTGCATGCCAGTTGACAGCTTTATATTCATTGTTCTCCTAACATAAATGTGAATGGATATCATATTCAAAGGAGCATGTCAATTTTTAAGTGAGTTATGTTTTTTTGAGAATACTTACCCAATAACATTTCTTACAAACCCATCCAACTACCCCATCATGTGAGCATCTTCATTTGTATCTAGTATAGCTAAAATCTAACGACACCTGATGGTGCCAGGGGGAGGTAATGGGCAAGAGTTATTATCCTTTTTCTATTATCAAACAAGAAGGATTTTCCTTGATGGATTTGCAAGGTATCAGGCTTATATTCCCTAATGTAATGTGATTGGGTATGTATTCTTTGAAAAATATAATTTACTTAAAAATTTGCATTGTCGTAGTAGGTTACAGATTTTCTTTTTCCAGACCTGGCTTCAGAGCTCTAGATAAGCAGTGTACATGTGTATATTATTCAAATAAATTGGCAAAAGATGTATGAGTATTCCCCTAAAAACCTACTTTTTCTCATGCAGCTTATCCCCCAACCCCTGTCTATATAGAGCCCATAACAGAGGAGAGAGCCAATCGGTGTATTGCTCGAATCGACCTGCTTAACAAAATCAGGGAGGAGATCCTTTCGCATCACAAATTAGATGAGCGTCTCAAGCTGTGTCAAACATCCTATGATCTGCCCTCATACTGGATTTGTGGAAAGCATGATAAGGAGCTTCTGCTTGGTGCAGCAAAGTAATAATGTTTTTAATATGTTTGGATTATGGCACATTTTGATATAGATTTGTCTGTAATAAAATAAATACCAAAATATTCCTTTTCATATAAACACTTGCTGTATGTGGATCGTGGTTGAATATGTCAATAAAGCCAACAAACCAACTCTTTTTTTCTTTGGCTAGACCTTTTGAGGGAATGCAATTTTGTATGAGATTTTAATCAGATATTTTAAAGATTGTATCTTTCTTTTTATTGTGTATACCTTTTACAAACTCGTAACATTTATCCTGTATATTCAATCTTGTATTTTATGCTTACATTCATTTGGAAGGTTTATCTTCAAAGGGTTTTGGTGCATTTTTCGAATTTTGCATCCTTTAGCAGTTGGTATGCTGAGGATCCTTGATACACCACATATATTCATACTGTTTCGTATCCCATCTCCTATCAAATCACATTTTAAAATAACTAAATGCAGTCATTTAAATTAAATAACATTTTATGAGTGTTTAATACATTTTTTAGTCTGTTCCCACATGGTTCTGAAAAAAGTTTAAACTTTATTTCTATTAATTGTTGTCTTGTCTCAGTCAGTAATCCCATGAGGCAACAATCAACATTGATTTGCCAAACATTTATTGAAATGACAGACTAGATTCATAATGAATCCATTTTGTTGTTATTACTTTGCAAGAGTAAGTATGTACAGAGAAGAAAGCAAGACAAAATAATAATGTACCATTATTTATTACACATAAATATATCATGGCCTGCTAAATAAAAATGTGCATTTAGAGTTTACTGACTTGTAAATTAAGCACTGCAGTTGCATTTATTCCATGGATAATATTGGCCTTATTATTTTGAGATCTACCTGCAGGGGAAGAATTTGACAGTTGTTGGTGAAAGTTGCAATGTCATTTCAAGATCAGTGGTGCATATTGATATGATTATTACTAATTTACTAATATTAAGTAACAATATGTAATAAGATCCTTCCATAGTAATGAAGTATTGATTGGCTCACCTTATTTCTACTTCAGAATTTCTGTTCCAGTTCTTATCAAATATGGGTTTATATCTTCAAGATCGTAAAGAATATAAAAATTGAGCAGGATTCATGATTATTAATGAGGTGAAATTGCCTATTCACTGAACTTGTTAACATTTCCGTCATATTTTTCAGCTTAAACTAGACTTTAGATATAGAAAGTATAATGAGATACCTTGCATCTGATTGGCTGAGCTTGTTACCTTTTATAGGCAATACTTCTCATCCAATTTTAATAAAACTTGGGAAATTATATCATTAAAATCTTGAATGACTTTGATTATGAGCAAGAGACTGTACTTATTATCTTTAGAACTTATTTTTATTAGTATAAAGTGAACTAATAAAAATCAAAAGTTCACAGGTAGTTTGCCAAAGTTGTGTTCTTATAATGCTAACGATGAACTGTCAAGTTACATAAGCCAGATGAGTAATATCAGAACCATTCAGTGTTTTGCACCCCTCCCTTTAAATATCCACTGTGCCATGTTTTTTTATTTTTGCTAATTATACCACTCATTCAAACGGTAGTGGGGGTGGGCTTGAACAAATTTCTAGTTTCATCTTAAATCTGACTTTGTTTTCTTCAATTTCACTGCAAGAAGTGCATTTTATATTGTGCTTTGACTATCATTTATAAAATGTTATCTTTTTTCAGGTATGGTCTGGCCAGAACAGATTATTTCATATTTAATGATCCTGACTTTTCTTTCAAAGAGGTAGCAAAAACAGTGCCACTAGAAAATGCTTCGCCATTCCATTTTGGCTTATTTGGCTCTGAAAAAGGTTAGTTTTTAGCTCTTCTTGTCAAAGAGTAGAAGAGCTTATGCAGTGGACATGTATATCCATTGACCTTCTGTCCATCATCTGCCAGCTTCCTTTTGTTGGCATTAGTTTGTGACTGCTGCCACTCCATAATTACTTTGAGGAAAGTCATGAAACACATCGCAAAGTTGTACATTCTAGTTGGTCTTAATTTCTTTTAGTGATTCATGGAAACACAATATTATTTGTACAGCATTCTTATTCAAAGTCATGTTAATACCTGGAATGGCTTCAGCTTGTTGGCCATTATTTCGGTTTTTGAACTAAAAAGCACCATGAATACAGCAATTCACACAATATTAGTTACCAATTTTAACCAGACTAAGCATGTAGGGATATCTTAACAGTATCTGAGACAACATAATTATTTTCTATCCATGACATTAGGCTTATGTTGTAGACCATAGCCATTAAACATTTGCACATATGAATTATCATGCTTGTCACATTGACTTTATAATAGATTTGACAGTAAATATTTCTATTTACTCAAATTATGTTTCCAAAAGCATATTATTTCTTATCACAGACCATTTGGTTGGTCCCTTTGGAAGTGAAAATATTTAACTTGTACATTTTAAAGAATTACTTTAGATAACTTCTCACAATCACCAGGAAGTCCACAGCTTTAATATTTGTTGCAGGAAAGTTGGAGAATGAAAGAAATGCTGAGGAGGATGTGAAACTAGCTGTATCAGTGGATGACAAAATCTCGATTAAAAAGGAGTTTCTGAAAAGGGAGAACACTGATGATGAAAACTCAAGTGACATGACAAGAGTAAAAAGTGGAAGTGTAAAAGAAGAAATGAAAATGGATGAGGAAGATGGAGCAGTAAAGAGTAAGAAAACTGAAAATCGGTGTGATAAGAAACAAGATTCTGAAAATTCTTTTAAAGAAGACGTGAAAGCTGAATCAGATGTTATTAAGAAGGAGATTGAGGATGAAAAGATGAAGCTAGAATCCTCCAGTGATGGGGAGGTAAATGTTTTTAAGACTGAAGAGGTTAAGTTAAAGGAGTCATCAGCTGGTAGATCAGAAGTTAAGTTGGAGGTTGAAGAAAAAAAGATCTGGACTGAAGGTGTGGAGGAACAGAATATTACTGATGTTGATGCTTCTTGCAAACAAGGAGGTGAAAAGCATTCATTTAAGGAAGAACCTGATGAGGTTAGTTGGGCATAAAGTGTTTTTTTTGTGTCTCATTTTTGAGGTGTCACTCTTGTAAAAGTGCTATTTACAATTTATCTTTTTGTTTTTTCACTTGTAATAAAGTATAGAAAAGATGGGAATTAGCCATTTTTGTCATCTGCCCTGTTTGATCCATTTAGCTGCTATATATAGGTACCATGTTAGCATGTGATATTGCACTAAAGGATGAAATCATGCATTATTAAAGAACAAGATTGCCAGATGGCATTTATTACCAGCAAGACAGAATTCCCCCCATTTCCATCTCTTCCTTTAAATTGTATAAATTAAATACAACAATGTATGAAATAAACACAAAATGTTGTTTAGTTCCATGCTTTAGTGGGGCTAGTATACAAACTGATTTGCAGAACTTTTTTTGCAGTTAATGTAAGGTGTAGGTAATAGGAAAGTCAAAACTTAATGTTTTGGTTTATATTTTCAAAATTTTTTTACTACCTTGATTTTTTATATTCTTAGGAGAGTACCAAAGCAATGGGCACAAGCTGTGATGACCTGGAAGAGACCAATGCAGAAGTATACTCCAATGTTATGCATGACATGACATCTCAGTGGCCAAAGGTAATAATTACTCCAAGTTTGACAAATTCAAAATTAGATCGTAATGTAGCAGGCTACCGTGTAAGAAATCTAATAGTAAAGCTTGTTCAGACACTTGTTGAAAACACTTAAATATGAAACTGTTGATACAAGACTTCCTGTCTACATTTTATGATCTTTCCTATGAAATGTCTGTAGAACATTCATGGTATGATGTTAAAGCAAGATTGAATACTTGTTAGCCCAGACCCAGAGTACTTGCAGCCCCTTAAGTCTTACAGAAATGACCTTTAAAATACAGACTTTGGTAATTAAAAGTATAAATCATGGAAATATGCTTTTTACTGTAAGGTCCAGATACTGACTTGTCTCTGTTTGATTCAAATCCAGTGTTTTAGATTTAGTGTAATTAGAACCAGACTGACTTGTCTCTGATTCAATCCAGGGTTTTAGATTTAGTATAATTAGAACCAGGCTGACTTGTCTGTTTGATTCAAATCCAGTGTTTAAGATTTAGTGTAATTAGAACCAGACTGACTTGTCTCTGTTTGATTTAAATCCAGTGTTTAAGATTTAGTGTAATTAGAACCAGACTGACTTGTCTCTGTTTGATTTAAATCCAGTGTTTAAGATTTAGTGTAATTAGAACCAGACTGACTTGTCTCTGTTTGATTTAAATCCAGTGTTTAAGATTTAGTGTAATTAGAACCAGACTGACTTGTCTCTGTTTGATTTAAATCCAGTGTTTAAGATTTAGTGTAATTAGAACCAGGCTGACTTGTCTCTGTTTGATTTAAATCCAGTGTTTAAGATTTAGTGTAATTAGAACCAGACTGACTTGTCTCTGTTTGATTTAAATCCAGTGTTTAAGATTTAGTGTAATTAGAACCAGACTGACTTGTCTCTGTTTGATTTAAATCCAGTGTTTAAGATTTAGTGTAATTAGAACCAGGCTGACTTGTCTCTGTTTGATTTAAATCCAGTGTTTAAGATTTAGTGTAATTAGAACCAGACTGACTTGTCTCTGTTTGATTTAAATCCAGTGTTTAAGAATTAGTGTAATTAGAACCAGACTGACTTGTCTCTGTTTGATTTAAATCCAGGGTTTTAGATTTAGTGTAATTAGAACCAGGCTGACTTGTCTCTGTTTGATTTAAATCCAGTGTTTAAGATTTAGTGTAATTAGAACCAGGCTGACTTGTCTCTGTTTGATTTAAATCCAGTGTTTAAGATTTAGTGTAATTAGAACCAGACTGACTTGTCTCTGTTTGATTTAAATCCAGTGTTTAAGAATTAGTGTAATTAGAACCAGACTGACTTGTCTCTGTTTGATTTAAATCCAGTGTTTAAGAATTAGTGTAATTAGAACCAGACTGACTTGTCTCTGTTTGATTTAAATCCAGTGTTTAAGATTTAGTGTAATTAGAACCAGACTGACTTGTCTCTGTTTGATTTAAATCCAGTGTTTAAGATTTAGTGTAATTAGAACCAGACTGACTTGTCTCTGTTTGATTTAAATCCAGTGTTTAAGATTTAGTGTAATTAGAACCAGACTGACTTGTCTCTGTTTGATTTAAATCCAGTGTTTAAGATTTAGTGTAATTAGAACCAGACTGACTTGTCTCTGTTTTATTTAAATCCAGTGTTTAAGATTTAGTGTAATTAGAACCAGACTGACTTGTCTCTGTTTGATTTAAATCCAGTGTTTAAGATTTAGTGTAATTAGAACCAGACTGACTTGTCTCTGTTTGATTTAAATCCAGTGTTTAAGATTTAGTGTAATTAGAACCAGACTGACTTGTCTCTGTTTGATTTAAATCCAGGGTTTTAGATTTAGTGTAATTAGAACCAGACTGACTTGTCTCTGTTTGATTTAAATCCAGTGTTTTAGATTTAGTGTAATTAGAACCAGACTGACTTGTCTCTGTTTTATTTAAATCCAGTGTTTAAGATTTAGTGTAATTAGAACCAGACTGACTTGTCTCTGTTTGATTTAAATCCAGTGTTTAAGATTTAGTGTAATTAGAACCAGACTGACTTGTCTCTGTTTGATTTAAATCCAGTGTTTAAGATTTAGTGTAATTAGAACCAGACTGACTTGTCTCTGTTTTATTTAAATCCAGTGTTTAAGATTTAGTGTAATTAGAACCAGACTGACTTGTCTCTGTTTGATTTAAATCCAGTGTTTAAGATTTAGTGTAATTAGAACCAGACTGACTTGTCTCTGTTTGATTTAAATCCAGTGTTTAAGATTTAGTGTAATTAGAACCAGACTGACTTGTCTCTGTTTGATTTAAATCCAGGGTTTTAGATTTAGTGTAATTAGAACCAGACTGACTTGTCTCTGTTTGATTTAAATCCAGGGTTTTAGATTTAGTGTAATTAGAACCAGACTGACTTGTCTGTTTGATTCAAATCCAGTGTTTAAGATTTAGTGTAATTAGAACCAGACTGACTTGTCTGTTTGATTTAAATCCAGTGTTTAAGATTTAGTGTAATTAGAACCAGACTGACTTGTCTCTGTTTGATTTAAATCCAGTGTTTAAGATTTAGTGTAATTAGAACCAGACTGACTTGTCTCTGTTTGATTTAAATCCAGTGTTTTAGATTTAGTGTAATTAGAACCAGACTGACTTGTCTCTGTTTGATTTAAATCCAGTGTTTAAGATTTAGTGTAATTAGAACCAGACTGACTTGTCTGTTTGATTTAAATCCAGTGTTTAAGATTTAGTGTAATTAGAACCAGACTGACTTGTCTCTGTTTGATTTAAATCCAGTGTTTAAGATTTAGTGTAATTAGAACCAGACTGACTTGTCTCTGTTTTATTTAAATCCAGTGTTTTAGATTTAGTGTAATTAGAACCAGACTGACTTGTCTCTGTTTGATTTAAATCCAGTGTTTAAGA
Organism: Unio delphinus; assembly: GCA_029339505.1. Taxonomy (NCBI): domain Eukaryota; kingdom Metazoa; phylum Mollusca; class Bivalvia; order Unionida; family Unionidae; genus Unio; species Unio delphinus. The sequence goes on from JAQISU010001238.1 coordinate 18,039,616, forward strand.
TTTAGTGTAATTAGAACCAGACTGACTTTACTAGAATACTGTCGATGTCTTAGACTGCATATTTTGGGATGCAAAATGTGTGCATGCTCAAGGTTTTTTTTTTTTTTTTTAAATAGTGTTTCAGAAGTAACATATCGAGATAAAAGTGATAACAAAGCTATGAAAAAGTGTTAATAGTGCAGAATAATAAAAGGGAATATTAAAATTATTGTGGAAGAAAGCGGGAAGGGCAACAATTACGTTTAGTGGACATTGTGTTGATTTGTGTATGTCACATGGTGAGAAGGATGATTGTCATAGCCAAGTAAACATTAATGTATTTACTGTATTTCTTTCATTTAATAGTCAGGTTGAGAAATATCAAGAAGCCATTGAGCTTTGTAGGGTTCGGAACTGCAGTTTGTGAAACTGTAATGGAGGTAATGAAGGTTGCAGTAAAACTTTACAAACTTTCGAGTTGAACATGATGTTTACTGTCGGTATATTGAATCAACCTTTAGACTTTGAAATGCATGTTTTACAGCTTGACATTAACTGAACATGATATTTTATTACACCTTACTGTAAATTGGTCCAACATAATGAAAACAATTAACTGGCTTACTGAGAAGTTGTTAGGGTTGTTAGGTCCAGGTCTTTAGATGGAATATATCTCCAGATGAGGTCAGATATTCATTGAGGCTGTGTGGAATATATCTCCAGATGAGGTCAGATATTCATTGAGGCTGTGACAAAGTGTAGAGTGGTAGAAAGGCTGAAAAATCAGTTACTTTCAAGATTAGATAGTACAAATCATATTGCAGTATGTAGACTGTGTAATATGTTCATGTGAAGTAATGTTAACATGTTATTTTAAAAAATGTTTCACCTTCAGTAGTAGTACATTTCCAGGTCCCTCAGACCAAAAGAATATTTATAACAGCTGGTATATTTTTCATTAAGAACTTTCACTGTTTTCAGGACAGAGTTATCTTCCACCGACTGGAGCATATTTGTTACTGTGTCGAAACTGGTGAGTGGCCCTTCCCTAAGAAAATGCCAACATTGGCAACAGGTGATTCACGCAGCATCACACCTCTGAGTAACTCAACACCACGCCAGGATGATCTTAGTCAATCTGATCAAGGGGACTCCCAACTTGAACAAAAGAAAGACCTTGAAAAAGACTTTGAAGTACAAATGTCGGAGGTAAAGATGGAACCCTTTTTCTTTTTAACCATTAGTAAATCTAGTGGTCATAGACAAGAATAGTTAAGGAATGCATTGTTTATCCATTGTATTGTGTTTACTGCTTCACTTTAACAGAAGTCATAATGACATGGGATTGCCTCCATATAACTTCTTGGGCTATCTAGATGGTAGTAATATGGCTGCTCAGCAAAAAGATGTGTACTTTTGACAGAAATAGCTTAAGAACAGCATGTAAGAATAGTGGAAAGTTAAAGATATGTACTTTTGACAGAAATAGCTTAAGAACAGCATGCAAGAATAGTGGAAAGTTAAAGATATATACTTTTGACAGAAATAGCTTAAGAACAGCATGCAAGAATAGTGGAAAGTTAAGTTTGAGGACAATTTTGTTGTTGATTTTTTTAACAGACCAGATAGAATGTTCAGCAAAAGTAACCTTGTTGGAGCTTACCATGAGATGATCTGTAATTACTAATGAATTATGGGAACACGATTCTTGGCTTCATTTCTAGCAAGTTACATGCCTGATGTTTGAACAACAGTGCTTGACATTATTGACATGTAAATGTATTCTTGTACATTATCTAATTTGTATTTGTCCATTGTGCTGCAGGGTGATGGACTGAAGCTAACATTTCATAAGAAGGGGGGAAGAAAACGACAGTATGATATGGAGCCAGAGAAAGGTATGTTGTATGTTTGTATACCATGGCCGTAAAGGAGATTTCATACAAGTATGTTTACAACAGGTAGTCATTGTCATTTTCAAGTTTACAGTTTCAGACATTTTTGAAAGCTTCATGTAGGATAAGGTTTCATCTCGACACTGAAAATTTGTTTAAATATTTGGTTACCTTATGATGCTGTTAGGTTTTATGCATATTAGGTATAAAGTCTTTTCTTTCATTATACAATATCAAACTTGTTGATTCCATGATTTTTGTTCAACATCATAACATTAGCATAATTATGGTTATAAGTTTTGGCCTAGTATGTTGAACCTTTCTAATTTAAATTTCGTTGGAATTTTCTACTGTTGTCAAAAAAAACCTAATATCTTATCAGATAATGCATCAATTTTCACCTACAATATCAGTTTGGACCAGCATTTTAAGGGCTTTCATGATAAATTTGATTCCAGGGAAGGTACTTTACAAAAGTTGACCAGTTTCCCATAGATGTGATTTAGATTTAAATTCTTGTTTATCTATAAATAGGTCATTGATACCAGACTTACAATTCAAGTTTACATCAGTGCTAAATGATTTTAGCATGGCAGTTGTTAAAAAAAACTGCTGGTGAAGTTTTCCAATCAAAAGAGGAGAATTAAGACTTGGATTGTATATTGCGTTAAAAAAAAAAAACTCTTTTGACACATAGCGCCAAGAATTTAAATATAATGATTGGATATTAAATAGGAAACAGTTATCAAAACACCTTGTTACTGTTATTATTTTACAATGCATGGTCTGTACTTAAAATATAAAATCAACTCTTATCCTGTGCAGCCCTAAGCAAAAAATTTCTTCTATAAATATGCAAATTGTACTAACGTCAATACTTTATGCCATCAACAGCTGCCAGGATTCAGCAGATCCTAAATCAAAACCTTGCCTCGGCGGCTTCCAGCGACAATGAGAGTCAAAGCGAGTCCTTCTTCAACCTTTCAGCATCTCAGGTAGTATGGCCCCTGTCACCATGGCAACAAGCACCAGTAACTCCTACCCCTCACTACTACCTGCTTTCACAGGTTTGTTTTACTCAGCACAAGATGACTTTACAGTGCAGACAGGCATGAAAATAAGTAGTTAGAATATTTGGCAGTGTTTTTGACTCGTTTAATACACCACTCCCTCGTGTTGGTAAACCTAGATTAACTTAGGAACCTGCTTCTAGCATGGAGGCAAGTGTTGATCCCACTGTTTTCTTATAGAAATGGTCAAAAATAGGCTTCAGTTTGCTTAACCATTTAAAAAAATCACAATTGGAATTGGTTAATGAAATTTCTAAATTTCCTGTTTTGTCATTGGAAAAGGCAGTCAGTGCACATCAATTTGGCATCATTGTAAAGTGTGCAAATTTGAATGAGAAAGCATGCATTTCCAGAAGTTTTATGGTGGCTAGTTGGTCTAGAATATGCCAATCTAATATGGCCCTCTTGAAAATTTGGTTGTCACTGCTCCTGGAGGGAAAGTCATGTCAACATTAGGTTTTTACCATAGGATTTCTTGTTGGTCCTAAATGAAAATGGTGCCATTCTGACATTAGGTTTTTACCATAGGATTTCTTGTTGGTCCTAAATGAAAATGGTGTCATTCTGACATTATCTTTAAGAATTAACTGTTGCATTGATGTAAGTATGATGTATGTGACTCCAGCAGTTTATGAGCTTTGAGGCTTTAGTTAATTTGTTTGCATACAATAGATACATTTTGGTGTAATACTGAAGGGAAGGCAACTCAAATTTGACAGATTCTTAAATGTATGAGAACTTCATGTCAACTGGATTTAATTTAAGACTCATCATTTTATAAACTTTGTTTGACATTATTATGACCTAGCATCCATTAATGTTAAATTACATTATTCAAATATTTGTATAGGACAAAGTTTATAACTTTCTTTTATCAACAAATGTCACCAGTACCACACTTCCCCCTCCCACCACCCTTCGTTGGCTTCAATGTTTATGATCTTACAGTTGATTTTAATGGATCCTGTTGCTCGCAAGTTAATAAGGGAGAGGTGTATGTCAAATTTAGCATTGGCAATGTCTTGATTTTATTTATTGCATGGCTAAATAATAAATAGTGCTTTCATTGTAGAAATGGGAATGATTTGAATTACATGTTAGGAATATCATACAGCATGCTGTAGAATAGTTTTGTTGTTCATTACTTTATTTCAAAATTATAGTTGCAAACCATAAGGCAGAGTGAATTATGTTGTGATATCTGTTTATCCACCAGTCTATCAATTAGTTTTATCACCAGTTTAGTTTAATTGTCAGTTGAACTTTTAACATTTGTATGTTAATGGGTGGATCACTGATTTCACCTGCTTGGCAAAGTTTAGTATATTAAAAGTTCCAGCAAACTTCTGAAGTTACATGTTCATATTTACATTAAAAGTTTGATCTGGTATTTAGGTCCATGGCTCTAACATGGAAGAACATGCATGTATGATACTATTTAAAACAATTGGAACATAATTATATCTTGTCTAATTGTTTTTGAAATTTTATGGACGTACTGACGTTTTAACTCTCGTCTGGTGTTTGTATCAAAGTAAAACCGAGATATTCCTCAAACTGCTATGGATACAAGTAGGCAGAGGTCAACAGAGAAATAAATATGAAACACTGTAAAGTTCTCCTGTGGTGAGTTAAACCTGGCCCAATTATTCTTTTCTTTAACTTAAATTCTGTCTACCGCTTAACACAACTCAGTGAACTTTCTTGGCTGTGTCCTCTTCAGTTTCCTATGTTTGCCATATCTGTTCTGTTTTCTGCTTAGTTTTGCTGTAATCAATGGTACCACTAGAAGTGTAATTATAGTGTACTAACATATTATTAACACTTTAAGATTTTAAACTATACTCCAAGTCTTCACTGTGTCAGCAAAGCATGCATCAGAATGAATGCCTTTTTGCAGCATTTGTTTTTTATAATCATTTTATAAAATATTTATTAAATATTATACGACAAACACTGGAATTCCCTTTCCCCACTTTCTGAAGTTGATGGGGTGTGTGTGTGTATATATATATATATATATATATATATATATATATATATAAATGGGTTCTGATCCATCTGTTCTTCCATGAGTCTCTACACCCATCACTTTCATTTCCAGACTTGAAAACAGTTGGTTATCATCCTTTAAACTTGGTGCACATATTAGAAATGTCTTTTGTTATTTGGTTTGTTTAATTATTTTATGTGTTTAATGTTTTGTATTTATATCCATCAATACATTAACTACAACCCATGACCTGGGTGGGTGGGGTGCTATAGAAATGCTCACTGTTCTCTTTGTACATAAGGAGGATTAATGGAGATGGGAGTTGGGGTGGCTCAATGGTTAGCATGCCAGAATCAGACAGGTGTGGTTTTCAATGCTCCAGGTGTGGTTTTGAATGCCACAGGTTGGTTGCTATGGTGTGTTGTTGAGCAAGCTGGAGAAAGTTGGAAAGCATTTGGTGATGAAAACACTAACCACGACTAGTTAATCACTTACTGTGTAAACACATGAAATGAATATTGAACCAGGGAAGTTGAGATGCAGTTCAGGTGTTTACTGTAGTTATGCAGTTCTAAAGTGACTGATGTGTAGTAATTGATGGATTTTACCTATTCATTCAGAGTATCAGTCTAATTTATGTCAGCAAATTAGAATTTTGTCTTTGAATTGTCATTTACTGAAAAATTAAAAGAACCAGACTTCCCATAAAAGTGTCCAGCTTTATAAATATGATCTTTTATGACTTTTTAGATTGACTGTGCAAACAGGTCTAACAACTTGCACAGTATAATGCTGATGACTTAGACATCATCATCATGTGGTGTTTGAGGTGGAGAAAGTGAGGAACATTTGGTGATGACTAGTTGAACACTTGCTATGTAAACACATGAAATGAACATTGAATCTGGGAGGCTGAGGTGCAGATCAAGTGTTTACTGTATTATGCAGATCTTTTTGTCTCAATTTGACAAGTTTTCTTCATAGAGAGGACAATCCACCTGTAATTTATTTAAATGAACACAGCTGAAATCTTTCATTTTTGTTACTTAGAACTGGGCTACTGTATTGATAATGTACCTTGGATTGTTTAACCAAATGTTTTATGTAGCTTTTTATTGATGGGACCTTCAGTAAGTTTTATTTCCAGTATTCCACATTATTATTTTGAAATGTTGTGGCCATCAATTGCCTATCCTCCTAACATTAATTTCTGTAGCATACCTGGATAAGGAATATTGTATTGTTGCTAGATTTATCACAAGATCTTGAATTAGATGGTGGCCTTCTCAATTGCCATTTTCAGGATTTGTTTGCTGGGTAATATCTTAATGTAGAAAAGTTCTCTTTTTGACTTTGTTTCATAGAAGACCCACACAAATTTATAAGAGAGATTAATTTACTTCAGTATTTAAAGTTAGGTCTTGTTGATTGCCTTGCAGTCTTTTCAGTGTAAGAAGTTTTATATTGTAGAAAAGTATGAGAGAACATGACAGAAAACTTTTGGTAATTGTGTATACTTTTAGGGTGATTTTAAAAATCTGCCATAAGACAAAGCATATTATGTTATAATGTCCATCAGTTACCAACTTTGTTTCTGCAGAATAACTTGAATTGTCCACCGTGTGCAGCTAACAAAACTTTTTGCATGGCTTGCACTTGAGATAAGGAAGAATCATATTTATTTTGATTTAATTTTTTTATAATGTCGACCATCTGCAAGGTACCAGACTTTGTGGAGAGCCTAAACTTTGGAGTCAAAAGATCAAAGTCATTGCAGCTGTAAAAAGAAAAACGTTTTGTGTTCCTTCACAATTATATTAGTTCTGCATCACAAAGATAGACTAAACCTTGTGGATGGCTTACTCTTATGGTAAGGATTTCAGGTCAAAAGGTTGGCTGTCAAGCTCACTGACTGAAAGAAGAAAAATGTTTTCTGCACAAAAGTTTAGTTATCTGCATAGATGAATATAAAACACTGGGCAGGTACCTTGTTTTAAGATATTTGTTGTCAAGTTGATGAATTTTCAACCTTTCATGTATTGTAGACTCCAGAGAGGTACACGAACGGCAGTCCCATCACAGACCCGGAAGCTTTACTACAACATAGCCTGGTGGGTAAAATGCATCAGAATTTTTTTTGAATCCACGTTAATGGGAAAGTGAGACATAGCTGACACTTTTCAGGTGGTGTCATCATTGTTAACAATTACAGACAGGGGTGAGGGTGGAACACAACCAGGTTTGGTTTATCAACATTTCTGTTGGAAAAACTATTCAAGATGAATACTAGCACCTTGAATAGGATACTAATGCTTTAGATTCTGGAAGAGGTACAGACTTGGAGCCAAAAGATTATAGTTCAGGAATTTTATCACAGGACGACATGACCATTTATAGTCAGATGTGTTTTTGGAAAAAGCGTAGTAGCAGATAAATATTACGTAATTCAGATTTATTTCGCCCCCAACAACAAAAACCAATCAACCTACATATTTCATATTTTCAGCTGGAGCAGGGCTTGTTATTTCCACAAAGACGGCGAGGGCGGAAGCGAAAAGCAGAAAAGTTGGCAGAAATCGCAATGGCTGAAGCACTGGCCAGAAGGCAGCAAGCTCGAGCCTTGTCTTTCTTTGATCCAGGTATCCACATATATTTTGAAAAGCAGTTGTATCAAGGTTGTCATAAGTGATTTCATGTCCAGTATGGTGGCCACTAATGTGAAATTGTGTCATTCAAGAATGTCAACACTCAACAACTGAAAAGAAATGCTGATATCTTTACTTGATGGAAAATGTTTTCGCACAAAATAGCATTAGTCCCTTCTTTTCCTTTACTTAAAATTTTTATAACTTAGGTTTTAATTGCCACCTTGTAGCAGGTAAGGACTCGTTTAGAATATTTTGAAATCTGTGAAATCTGGTCAAAAGTTTGATTAGTGATGTGCTTTTGAGCCAGGTTGATTTTTTTTTTTTTTTGTTGTTGTTGCATAAATTGTATGTGATTCAAAACAAAAGTGGATTTTTTGCCATTACATATTTTCTTGATTTTATACTGGCGAGTTTTAGACATGAATCAGAGTCGAATGTTTATTTTCTTCTTTTATATAAAATCATGTTATTTTAGCACCCTCAAAAGATCATTATCTTGTGACCACTGATTGTCTTTGTACACAGGCTGGAAAATTTGTATGCAATATCTAAGTAGGGAAATAATACTTGAGCCAGTTTTGTACAGTGATCTGTTATAAAGAATTGTAAATTGTGCTCTGCAAAAAAATGAAGTCGCCACAAGTGCCGCATTATCCACTTTTGATCAAGTCTGAAATAAGCCTTCACTGTCGGTCTGTTTGATACAGAATAATCATTACTCCTATGCAAATAGGGTTTGCATATGTCAGATGCATACATGCCAACCATTACGCTTTTGGCGTAATCATTACGCTTTTTGTCACTAAATTACGCGTTACGCTTAAACGTATATGGATTACTCTTTTTCGGTACATCAGCCTCACCCCAAAAAAAATCAATTATTTGTTTTCTCATTATTATTAAAGTTCCATTAATCCCACAGACCGTATTTTAGAAAAGACGACTTTTACGTAACTACAATATAAGAGTACGCTAGACCGTGGACTTTCGTAATAGTATCATGTTCTATTTATAGCTAACCTGGTTCTACTGTTGACCTCGATTGTATTTATATTTATTTATATGCGTAGTGAGGAGATAGCAGACTGGTTTTCCAAATTTAATATTTACTCGCAGATTCCATATTCTAATTCATATTTCTTGCAGCACCAGTCTAAATATATTTTAGCGCTTAAAAAGTATATTTTATTTTACTCTATGCATTTATGTGAGCAAAAATATCCCCTTTCAAAAATTTCCCAGATAAATTAGAAAAAGGCAACCGAAAACCCCCGAAACAAAATATAACAGAATCCTCTAAATGTTAAGAACAAAAAAAAAAGTACAGCATCACGTGACATCTATTTCCGGCTGTGTCAAAATTTTTTAAAAATTTAGCGCGAAACGTCTTAAGAAGGTTTGTAGTCAATGTGTGTGAAGCTAAAAGTGCTACATATGAAAACTTGAAACAGTAAAGGATGAGCAGGGCAAATAATCGTTGTTTATTGAAATTTTAGCATGTTATATGTGGATTACGCTTTTTCTGCATGGATTCCGCTTTTTTACCACTTGGATTACGCCAATTCCTCGTCAGGGGTTGGCATGTATGCAGATGATATCTTTTCCTCCCCCATATACCATCTTAAAATTCACTTTGCATGATACAAAAATAAAAGGACCTCTGCTACTTGTATGAACCCATTTAAACCCTAATTTTTTAAAAACATTTTAAATTTGATTTTGGAGCTAATTCTTTCAGTAAGGTATGTGTATGCTTGCTAAAACTTGTTGGCAGCATGCAGATTCTATCCATTGACTTAAGGTTTGCAAATTAATAACCTTAACTAATGGGCTAAGCTTTGCCGGCCATTCATTTGCCAAAAATGGCATTCTGTGGGCTGCAGGTACTGCATGGTATGGGTGTGTGTGTTTGTGTGGTGGGTGTTTGCACACATTTCATACTTGTGTACTTTCTATAGATGCACGTGTACCTGTTATAAACTTGGAGGATGGTAGCCGGCTCTCTGGTGATGATGCACCTCTGAAGAAGGACCTTGACAAATGGCTTGATGACCACCCAGGATACATGGTGGACAGCAGAGTTTTTGAAGATGATGTTGAAGAGGGAGAGATTGTAAGTTTGCTCTTGATTGTAAATTTTTTACTCATTTAGAACTTAGACACAGGACAAACAAATGTTTCTAGCCTGACTATTCGATGCTCTTAGAGGAGAGATGGAGAGAATTGGTGAGATCTTGATTAACCTGAATGTTGTCTTAAATGATATAAATGTTTAGCAAAAGTGAAGAAAATTGCAAAATCTCCAATTAAAATATTGTTACTGCTACTAAAAATAAAAAGCTTTGAATAATTTCTTTTTTTTTTTTAAAACTGTAGAATTTAACCACATTTGTCAGAGAGCATTCATTTTTGAAGGCCTTTTACATTTATATAAATTATGCCAATCCACCATCAAATATGATTGCTGTTACTAAAAGTAAACAAAATATTGACAAAAATTTATTTTAAAGAACTGCTTAAAAGAATTGATCAACTCTGACAAAGCATCCAGTCGTAGAGGCCTTTCAATAGTTGCCAAATCATGTTCATGACATATTAGGCATGGATGAAGGTATACAGTTTAGAGAAACCAGGAAAAAGTTGTTTTCATAACATACAATCAACAGCATTGGAAGCGATTTCAAAAGACCCAGATGCTCATTGTGTCGGCCATCTCAGTCTTGTTTGTGCCTCATATTTCAAGTGTTTATGACTTTATTGTGTATTATAGGATTGTGATTATTAGATTGATCATGCATGTTCATTAGGGTCTTTAGAAAAGTCTTAAATGATCACATGCTGAAAACAGAGTTTTATTGATGTATTACTTGCTTGTATTGCAAGGAGACTATACTAATTCATATGTTACATTCATAGATTTATGACACCCCAGAAAAGAGGCGAGGAAGAAGACCAAGACTAGACCCAACTCTGCTGGATGCAGACAAACTTACTGGAGATGAGAATGTGTCTGTGGTCAATAGACTCACAGGAAAAAGAGTTAGCATTTTAGATTGCTTTTACTTTTGCTTATTTGCAGTCTACTTGTTTACTGTAATATTTCACTGATAATTATTTAGTAATAAAATGGGGATTTTGAAGAATGGTATAAAGGCGTGTAGAGTGTCATGAATTCTTTTAAATATGATTTTGATACCATTTTGATTTTTTAAAATCACAATATTTTTATTGGTAAATTTGCCTTGTAAGTTTTGTAAATTAGATTGCATTTCACAGATTCTTACAAAGGGAAATTCAAATACACTTAATGTTGGTAGTGATGGTGGTAACATCCCTATTTATTTACAAATGGCACCATTTTAGATGCACTTTATGCATTTTTTAAATTTAAATTGCAAATTTATGCAGCACATGAGTGTTCATATTTATATATCTTTACAGATTACAGGTGCCAAAGCTCCACCTCTTAGATACCTTACAGAATGGTTGGAACAGAATCCCACCTGGGATGTAGACCCAAAGTGGGCCGACCTGGTAAAAGCTAAGGTGAGCAATCATATACTTCATTCTAAACTTTTATCATTCTAGAGAAACACAGGTAGCTTTGTATTTAGTCAGGATAAATACCTTAATGCTGTAAATGTAATACATGTATGCTGTAAGACAGACAGACGTGTGTAACTTGCAGGCTTCATGAAGATGGAAGCAATTGATCAGACAGACAGGTAAGTTATAGGCTTCATAAAGATAGAAGTCATTGATCAGACAGACGGGTAAGTTATAGGTTTCAGGAAGATGGAAGCCAGTTATCAGACAGACAGTTGTGTAATTTTTAGTCTTCATAAAGATTGAAGCCATTTATCAGACAGACAGGTGTGTAAGTTACAGGCTTCATAAAGATGGAAGACATTTATCAGACAGACAGGTGTGTAAGTTACAGGCTTCATAAAGATGGAAGCCATTGATCAGACAGGTAAGTTACAGGCTTCATAAAGATGGAAGACATTTATCAGACAGACAGGTGTGTAAGTTACAGACTTCATAAAGATGGAAGCCATTGATCAGACAGACAGGTATGTAAGTTATAGGCTTCATAAAGATGGAAGCCATTTATCAGACAGACAGGTGTGTAAGTTATAGGTTTCATATAGGTGGAAGCCAGGCAGACAGCATTTAAACATTTAGATTAGTTCAAGGCTTTGGAATTATTTAAATGTTTTTTTTGGTTGTCATTCAGTATTTTTAGCGTGTCTAATTAAGAGTTGTATTTTTATTTTTTTAAGTAAATTGGACATATACACAATTCTTCCTGTGTAAGATCACAATAAGAAATTGTTTGTGTTGCTATAAAAATTCTAACTTTATGTGATTTAAAGGATTTAGTTCGTGCTTATACAATTCAAAAGTAGGGATGTTAATATCGGGTTTTTTCCAAAACTGATTATCGTTTGTAGAAATCCGATTTTAAACCGATTATCGGTTTTTGTCCTACATTGAAAATTACAAGAAATATATTCTTATAATGCAAGTTAGTGAATGCCTCTTGCGAATAAAAGATATTCATTACATACCATAACGTATAGACGCACATCGTCTGAAGGCATGGAGGACGATATTGTGGCTCCACCAAAGCTATCAAATCACGGAAGGAATCGGATTCAACAATTGAAATTGGTAGCATGTTTTCAGCGACAAACTTAGCTACAGCAGCAGTAACTTTTTCTTGATGACTATCAGGACAGTTTCTTTGTGTTCCAATAAATGTTGTTAATCACGGCTGAACATTTGAAGGAGCCGCAATTCCGGGATGTTTGCTACGCAAATGTGCATGCAATCCAGTAGTAGTACCACCGCTCTGACTTATTTGTTGTGAACATAGTTTACAGCGAGCCATGCTTGATGAAATTTTTTCAAAGTTTTCCCATACGTCAGATTTATTTATACGACCAGCCATATTTGTAAACTTGAAAAGACACAACCAGCAGAGACCAGTCCTCAACAACAGAGACTGTAGCTATTAACAGTCTATTGTTGTCAATTTCGGACATCAAAGAACTTAGCGACCGGTCGGTCGACTAACTATTTACATCCTTCAACAATAAATGTATTCATTTACAAACACGCTGCATGGAGCGCTCACAAATTTGAAAGAAACACACCTTATCTGCTGGCCATATTGTATTAAAATGTAAACACTAAACAAATGCATGAATTAATTTTTTTCTGGCATTTTTTAAAATTTTCACTACAAAAATGGTAAAAAAATATTGAATTCGATTATTATTTTGTAAAAACAAAAACCGATAATTGTTTTCAAAACCGATAATCAGATTTCCGATTTTCGTTTAACAACCCTATTCAAAAGTTGCTCACTTAGAGACTATGTTACTGTTAGTTTGAAAATAAAGGCTCAAAATGTTTTGCAGTTACTGTAAATTCATATATTTCAGGGTACCAATTTTCTTGGAATTAAACTTCTGCTAAAGATGAAGTGAAAGACCTTATAATAATTGATCCTGCAATCTTTTTAGACCTGCCAACTCTTATGATTTTGCCACAAGTCTTATGAAAAATGATCCTTAAAATATGGATTTACGGAATAAAAGCAAAAACTTCTGAATAATTGATCCATCTGTGTTAGATTTGGATCTGGGTTTCATATTAGAATTAGTGCAAGTACCGCCTCAACCCAAGGCATTATTGAGTTTGTGTTTAAAACTAGTGCTTCAAGTATTGCTGTCCATCAGATGTAGTCTGCACTTTAGAGCAAAACAAATGTCAAAAAATCTTAACTGAATGAGCATGTATTAGGGTTTTCAAATGAAAATCTTAATAATATATATTTAAAACTTACTAATATATATTTAAAATCTTACTAATATATATTTAAAATCTTACTAATAAATATATTTAAAATCTTACTAATATATATTTAAAACTTACTAATATATATTTAAAATCTTACTAATATATATTTAAAATCTTACTAATATATATTTAAAATCTTACTAATATATATTTAAAATCTTACTAATATATATTTAAAACTTACTAATATATATTTAAAATCTTACTAATATATATTTAAAATCTTACTAATATATATTTAAAATCTTACTAATATATATTTAAAATGTTACTAATATATATTTAAAACCTTACTAATATATATTTAAAATCTTACTACTATATATTTAAAATCTTACTAATATATATTTAAAATCTTACTAATATATATTTAAAACTTTGTACAGTACCACTCTTTAATCCATACAGAAAGCAAGTAATCTGATTTTCTGTTCTTCTGTATGAAGGTTTTTCATTTTGATAATTAACAAGAAAACAAGAGCTAACAACTTAGAAGCACAGTATTGTTTAGCTTAAAGCTGCACGACATCCAATCACCATAAAGTAAAAATTGTATGTCAACTATTATGCTTGTCTGTACTTGATAGGGTGTCAAACCAAAATTAGCCAAGCACATGACAAGCTTGCTTCTGTTGTGAAAAGCAGTTCAAGCAACAGTTACGAATTATATTGACAGTGATATAGTTGCCAGTTTTAAAAAAGGTGCTGCTAAGTGACACTGTCAACATATATAATAAGTTAAGAAAGAAAAGTGAAAGTTATTCAACTAAATGAAAAGAAGTCGTTTTGATCACTGATGAGTTATTGTATCTTATAGAGTTCAAATAAGCATATAAAATTTGCACTAGGAAAATGGAATGCAATGTTAGACACAGCAAACTGCAGAACTAGTTTATTCACAACTGCGAGAAAGATTGTACCTAAAAAGAGTTACTTGCAACATTATTACAGTAATTATGGCCAGATGATTGACAAGGTTTTCAAATGATTTTATACTGTCATTGATGAATATTCTAGTTGGTTTCAAGAGCATTGATGTAAGTTTTATCCCACTTAACACACATTTGATTTTTAATTGAAAATATGAAATATTTAAAAATAAGTTGTGCTTTTCTAACTTAATATGTCATTGTAAACATACATGGGAGGGATTTCCCTTTTTAAAGGTCACCCATTTAATATTTTTCTTTTTTTTGTGAACCATAATTGAGGATAAATAAATGGTATTTACCACCTAGGACAGTTTTTCTGAGAAAAGGTTTACTCTGCATTATGAGATACTATGATTTTCTTTTCATACAGGGAAATTTGCCAAAGAATCTGCTTCAGCGAGTTGTCACCCCTACACGACGAGGACGTGGTCGACCCAGAGAGAGTTTCCCATCACATTCCATATTTTCAGGTGACCAATTAACAGTTGCAGCTGCTGCAGCAGCATCAATGAATGCTCTTTCTGGCTTCCCAGGTGCAGGGATGTTGACAGATTTTTCCAAACTTCCTTTAAACATGCCTTTTGGAGCACTTGGACTCGGTAGTCCTCTGTTTGGATTGCCTGGCTTTGGACTCTCAGGTTTACCAGTTTCCTCATCTGTGTCCAAATTAGACTCTGATTCCAAAGGAATAGATTCCATTACATCTAGAAAAGGAGAATCTGCGTCATCTTCATCCACTCCATCTAGTAGCACAAGCACTACCACACCTCATCCATCATTTCCACTTCTGTACAATCCACTGTATTATAACTCTTTGTTAGCAACACAGGGATTAACCTCAGCTGGGCACTTTCAGCTCACAGGCAGTCATCCCTCAGCTTTTGCATCTCTTGCACAAGGCAGTTTTCTCAATGGCAAAATTCAGTCGGATTCAGAGAAAGACTTGAAGCTGAAAAAGTCAAGTAGTAACAAGAAGGAAGATAAAGCCCAAGATCTATCCTTCAAAAAGGCATTTGATTTATCCTTGCCTCAAAAAGACAAGCACATCAAAGAAGCTCATAGTCACAGTGCTCCTTCCCCTCATCAGAAATACCACAGTTCTAGTCTTCAAGATGCTCCCACGGATTTATCAATGAAACCAAAGCAGAATGTTTCAGAAACAAAACCCATCAAGGACAAAGTGAAATCTAAGTCTAAAATTTTCAGTTCTCTCAAATTGAATAAAATTGTTGATTCATTGAAGGACAGGGTCTTAAAAATGGAAGATAAGTCCAAAAGCAAAGAGAAAGATTTGGAAGATGTAGATCAGGGATGTAGGGAAGACTGGAATAAAGATGAATCGAGTAGTAGTGTTGATACAGACATTGTTGGCAAAAAAGAGGATGTAGTTAAGTCAAAAATGCAGGGAACTGGATCAGATCTGCAATCTGTAGTTGCCAATAGGCAAACAAAAATTGTTAAGACTTCTCTAGTTGAGAAGGATACTGGTAAACTGATCTCAGTGGATATGAATGACAGCACGGCCATGAATGATGGTGATGATGATGATGGTGATACTAACAATGATCTCGAAACAAGCCAGGAAAGCTTAGACGAGTCTGACAGTTTGCCCTCTTAGTCATGAGTACAATCAAAGTATTATTTAATTATGGTCCCTTTCTAGTTAGAAAATAAAGTTTTGTAGTTTAGTAGGGAAGTGGGTATAGGTTAGTGATGTAGTAAAGATTTCATTTAACTTTGTTTTTTGTTTTCTTTTAAACTTAAAATGGCTGTAATTAACAGAGAAAACTTGAATATATATATATTGTAGCATGCCAGTTCTGCTGAGGTTTCCAATGAACCTGTAGCAATAATCATTAATTTTAGGTAATGTCAGCCTTTGAATGGATTTTAGTAGTCGATAATTTGGCTATACTGATGTGAAATTGATGTAAAGGAATTCTGTAGAGGTTCCAGAACAAAAAT
Organism: Unio delphinus; assembly: GCA_029339505.1. NCBI lineage: Eukaryota > Metazoa > Mollusca > Bivalvia > Unionida > Unionidae > Unio > Unio delphinus. The sequence continues at coordinate 18,055,966 of JAQISU010001238.1, forward strand.
GTGAAAAAGTTTTAGAATTTTAATATATACTGTTTAGCATGGAATGAAATGCATTGTCTAAATTACTGTCAGTCTTTAGGGTTGTTTGATTGATCAAACACAATTGAATATTTTTAACATTTGTTTCATTAGTTAATGATTGATTAAATGCATTGCATCATATTACAGAAATATTTTTTTTTACAAATTTAGATTCCTCTCAAAATTTGCAACAATGTTATGCTCTTAATTTTTTATATTACTGTTGTTTAGAAAAGAGTATTTCCAACATTCAATCCTTTATAATGGATTACATCAATTACATACTACTTGTTGTATAGAACATTTCATTCCTTTGTGTGCAATTTTTAAATGAAATTCTTATTTTTCACCAGATTCTGGCAATTACAGAAGCGTTTACCAAACTGTACTAATTGCTTTACGTAACTGTAAAATTGTAGAGATAATAATAAGTGAAAAACTTTGTTTGGTATTGAATATTACTTACTACTTTTACCTATATAGTACTTGTACCAACCGCACACATTGTAGCAATTCATGATATGTGAGCTATTGGGTTTTGTGCTGTTTAAAAACAACTAGAACAAACATTGTAGACCCAGATTTACTGATGCATGTTAGATTCTGTGTTGTTTATTTGAAAACATAATTTGCCAAGATCTGCTGATGTACAGTGCAATGGCATGTTAGGTTTGGTGCAGTTTATTTGATTAACATAGAAGCAGTGTAGGTGGACATGATCTGCCAGCACTGAATCCTACAGCAGATCTGGTCAACAATGTGGTGTATACAGCCATCGACAGTTGTGTTTCAAAGACTTCAACAATTTTCAAGAAATATTTTTTTAAAGAAATTTAAACTTTCTCCATGTTACTTTGTTTACCATTGCATAAGTAGGTACCAGAGTAGAAGAAGAGAAAGAAAAAAGAATTAGCATGCCACTGGGTGTAGTGAAGAGTACTACTCCATTATTTGATTACCCAATTTTATATTTTAAACAATTATTCAGTACCATACCTGAACAATAGACATGGAGAATATGAAAACAACAAAACCCCTAAATTTTAAAAGATATCTCTTGTTCATTTCTAACATTCATATGCCCATAGATAAATTCCAGGAGTTTTTCCACATGTTCAAGACTTCTTATGGATAAAAACAACTTTTTCAAATGGCAAGGAGTTTTCAAGGGAACACTTCACATTCGAGGATTTTTCAAGGCTGAATGAACTATGTACACTCATATTTGCATTATATCTAAAAATATACAATTGTTTATTTTTTCAGCAAACATGGTGCTACAAGATCATTATTAAATTACTGTATTTTTGTCCACAATTCCACTGATCATTGTTGTTATTCTATTTTCCAGTTGGATGTTTATAAAGACTGCTGCATTCCAATGTAAAAATTGAACATTGCTGAACTTGCAGTGTTTGGAATTATGATTTATATGAAGATGTATGCTATTGTAGATATATAAAGTTTAGTTTATGAAATACAGTTGGATTGGTTTTGGTGTACAAAGATACTCTTTCCAATTGCACGGTGCAACTGTAGAGAAAGCATATGATTCTATTGTAAGGGGTACTTACTCTGTGTACTCACAAGTCCACTCCAACTGTAGAGAAAGCATATGATTCTGTTGTAAGGGGTACTTACTCTGTGTACTCACAAGTCCACTCCAACTGCAAACTGCTGAGACCCAGATCTGTTGGTGCATTATGTGATGGTTGACCTGGGTCTGTGCAGTAAGCAGCTGGTTACCAGAAGATTCAAATACTCTATAAACCAGTGGATACTGTGTACACAATACAAGTAGCACGGACCCACATCTCAGATTACTGTGCACACAATACAAGTATCATGGACCCACATCTCAGATTCTAGCAGGATGCAGTAGTGTTCAGGATGCATAAAATCTGTAGATTTTTCACACTTACAAAGCAGTGATGGACAAGAACTACTGCAAATTAGTTAAAAGTTGTACTAATGCAATTTGCACAGTATGTAGTAGTTAGCATCCTGTGTTGTGCCTGCAGACCCAAGTCTGTGCTGTTAGTGCTAGATATGAATTCAGTCTAATAAGATAGAGCAGAATCAACAGCATAAACCCTGAGCTACCAGCACATCATGTGCCTTTCAAACAGGTTTTAAAAAAAAGGTTTTCCATGAAATTAATATATATTTGTTTACCCTTTGTTGGGAATTCTGTAATCTTGACGGGTTGGAAATTCTGCTTTGTGAAGGTTACTAATTGTACTTTTACCATAACATCCTTGTGTAAAATTGTAATCTTTCATCTTTTGCAAATGTGGCACTTGTCTAATGTTTCTATGAGCCATTCTCAGATTTGCTTAAAGCTGACCACATCACCCTCATAACTATTTTAGAATTCATACAATATGGAATCAAGAATTTACTCTATAAAGTTAATGACGCATCATCTCCAAAAGCTTTGGATATTTGCATGAAAATTTGCTGCAATTCTCCTATAAAATATTTCCATTGAAAACCAAAATGGGAAACTTTTGCTGTAGTGGGACTGTAATTTCTTAATCCTGAGCTTTTAGTGGTTTACTGTTTTTAAAAAATCATTTATAAAAAGATCTGGCCTTATCTTGGACACATCATTTGCTTCACGCCAACACTAAACTCATCCAGACAAGACAAGAATTGCATGCTTTAGTTCATATTCTTGTTTCTAATCATCCAAAGATATTATGAATTTTTGTCAGTGACATGTACATTGTTATTGATCAGTATTCAGAGATTGATTGCTGCTGCTGTTAGTTTTTTGTGTACATGTTCATTTTTTGCTCTGAGTACTGGTTGAAATGTTGTGGATAGGTTTAAATGTATATTTTTGTGTGTGCATAATGAATGTGAAACAGATATTGCCATTGGCATGTCTGTATGTGTTCTTGACATTGAATATAATAATGTATTGCAATTTCAATATAGGCTGGTTCCCTACACAAGTTAGAGTTACATCAGTCTGAAAAATAAGTCCAATCTCAGGGTACCATCAAACTCATTTTTACCATCATGCTTCAACATTGATTTGATTATGATGTAATTATGAAAATTTTGAAATTATTTATTCACTTGGTATGGATTACCTCATTTTGTAATTAAATTATTAACCTTTTTTTGATCACTGTAAAAAGGTCAAATAAAAGTCATTGAAGGATCTTTGTTTTTTTTAAAAATCTGTATGTATTGGAGTCCAATTTTAAATTTTGCACAAGTAAACACTGTGCATCGTTTCATTCATCCATCTGTCCTTCCATCAACAATATGATTTTTGCAAGGTAACTTTAACTGTTGTAATTTAACCATGATATGAAATGAGTTGTGAGTCTTTACTGTCATCATTGAGAGGAACTGCTTGCCCAACGTCCTTTCTTTAGTTTCCCATACATAGTATTACCCAATCTCAGAGATTCGGCCAGTGCACACATCACACAAAATCTGTATTATTTTTCACATTCATAAAGAACTCCTGCAAATTAAAAGTTTACCTATAAAATTTGTACGTTTTACAGTATTTAGCTGTTGACCTTTTAAGTACTGCTTGTGACATAAGTTGCAGTTTTTATAGGCCTCATAGCGCTTGTCACAGTGTGTCATTTAAAGCTCTACTTATCAAAGACCAGAAGAGCTTTTGGGCAGGTCTGTTGTCTGTTAGCACAAATTTGCTATTGCTACACCTCCTAAATCACTTTAGGGATTGCCATGAAACTTTACATGCACAGAGACATAACTAGAGTGTTTGGAGCCCAGGGACAAGATTCATTTGTACGCGCCCCCCCCCCCCCCCTCAACTCTAAAACCCATTATTTGCAGCAAAAATTCCATATACAACCTATTTCATTTTGGTGCCCCCATTAGTCTGATGCCTGGGGACAAATGTCATTCTCTGCACACACACACACTGCAATGCCTCGCCTCTGTACATGCAAACATTCAACCCGTGGTATAGATCATTGGTACTCAACCCCTACCAGGAAGTGCAGATGTTGTGGAGAGTTGCCAGAATTTTTTTTAGAGGGTGGCAAAACTTATAAAAATGTGTTAAAGGGGTCATGAGGCTCAGAAAAAAAATATTTTTTTGGGGTTGGAAACCACTGGTTTAGTTTGTCCTAAATGAAAATGGTATATATATATATATATATATATATATACACACACACACACATCACAACAGTGGCCATCTTAACAACTCTGTTACCACTATTCTTCCTGACATGATGGTCATATCAACATGGTTTTCTTTGTACTGAAAGACTTATTATGATGCCAAGTGACAATCCTAAATGACAATAATCAGAGCCGATACAGTCCCCATGGTAGTCATCTTGTAAATCTTGCAGCTACTACGACTACTACATTGATGGTCATATCAGCATGGGGTATTCACTAAAAGACATCTTGTCATGTTTACGTGATCCTAGATTATATTAGTTCTGATTTGACCTCCATGGCAGCCATCTTGTTACCACTACTACTACTACATTGATGGTCATATCCGCATCGGGTATTCACTAAAAGACATCTTGTCATGTTTACGTGATCCTAGATTATATTTGTCCTGATTTGACCTCCATGGCAGCCGTCTTGTTACCACTACTACTACTACATGGATGGTCATATCAGCATGGGGTATTCACTAAAAGACATCATGTCTAGGTGATCCTAGATTATATTAGTCCTGATTTGACCTATATGGCAGCCATCTTGTTACCACTACTACTACTACATGGATGGTCATATCAGCATGGGGTATTCACTAAAAGACATGTCTAGGTGATCCTAGATTATATTAGTCCTGATTTAACCTTCATGGCAGCCATCTTGTTACCACTACTACATGGATGGTCATATCAGCATGGGGTATTCACTAAAAGACATCATGTCTAGGTGATCTTAGATTATATTAGTCCTGATTTAACCTTCATGGCAGCCATCTTGTTACCACTACTACTACTACATGGATGGTCATATCAGCATGGGGTATTCACTAAAAGACATCATGTCTAGGTGATCCTAGATTATATTAGTCCTGATTTGACCTATATGGCAGCCATCTTGTTACCACTACTACTACTACATGGATGGTCATATCAGCATGGGGTATTCACTAAAAGACATGTCTAGGTGATCCTAGATTATATTAGTCCTGATTTAACCTTCATGGCAGCCATCTTGTTACCACTACTACATGGATGGTCATATCAGCATGGGGTATTCACTAAAAGACATCATGTCTAGGTGATCTTAGATTATATTAGTCCTGATTTAACCTTCATGGCAGCCATCTTGTTACCACTACTACTACTACATGGATGGTCATATCAGCATGGGGTATTCACTAAAAGACATCATATCTAGGTGATCCTAGATTATATTAGTCCTGATTTAACCTTCATGGCAGCCATCTTGTTACCACTACTACTACTACATGGATGGTCATATCAGCATGGGGTATTCACTAAAAGACATCATATCTAGGTGATCCTAGATTATATTAGTCCTGATTTTGACCTATATGGCAGCCATCTTGTAAATATTGTAACTACTACTGCTACTACATTGATGGTCATATCAACTTGGGGTTTTCACTAAAAGACATCACATCTAGGTGATCCTACATTAGTCCTAATTTGACCTCCATTGTAGCCATCTTGAACATTTGTTATCACAACTCCTCCAACATGTATGGTCATATCAATGAGGACCAAATACAAGCCATCATTTATTACACACAAAGGAGCAATTGATTGACATACAACATTTTATAGGAATGTTAGGTCTTGAATCCATACAGGAAAATATATTTGGTGAACAAGGGCTTGTTAATGCCAATGATGGGTTTGAATTTGAGGATTAAATTGAGCAGTAAATTTTTAGACCAAGGCAAAAGTAGAGTAATACAAAGTTTAATACAAATAATAAATAATGGTGAATAAGTAAATAATTTCATGAAACTTGCTAACCCATTGCATATAGGACAATAATACATTGTTAACCGGCAGTTTATGGATGCACTGGAAATTTGAGATATTCAGTACTTTTAACAATTATTTTGTGCCAGTGTAGTCACAGAGACCAAACTCTCCAGATCAAAGCTGATTTTGTTAAGGAATTCAATAAACGACAATAAACACAAAAATCGGAAAATATTTTTGGTTGATAAGAATTTTCACTTTCAAATAAAATAATGAGCATAGTCAAGATGTTTAGTGAAAAATTAGGGTCCAAATTAAAAGAGCACAAACAAAATGATAAATTGACATTTATTTTATTACTTTGATGTGCAGTTAAGAAATTTGAAAGGAAATTTGTTTTATGTATAGAATTTTGACTGGTTCCAAAGACGAAAAGACTGTCAGCTTTTGTGAAAACCTGTGATGAATAGGAAATACAAATAAGAAATATATGGATGGTTTTTGTGACCAGTGTATGAAAACTTTGCCTTATGTTACAGAAAGGTTTTAAGTACTGCATGAACCCTGTCACACTGGTACAAAGGCAACTTCCATTTCCGATGTGATAACACAATTTTTCCCACCATCCACCAAACAAAATAGTCCAGCCCTAATGATTAAAACTGCTTCAGCTTCATATTGACACATTTTGAATTAATGCTATCAACAAAACTGGAGTATGGTAAATGCAAGTGAGATAAGAAATATTTGAACATTGATTCACCTAATATTGATTTATCCAAACATTGACTTCCATGTGAAGCAAAAAACATGTCACTGAGGATGAGCACATAGTAACCACTTAAGGCAGGAAAAAACCCAGTTCAGATAGGCAGCACAGCTACTGACTGAAATGCCTTTTATAATTATATATAGGACATTTAAAAATGAAAATTGCTGGGGAGAAATTAGAATGGCTATTGTTAAAAAGAATATATATATATATATGCACAAAATTAATATTCTGCTGATGGTGGATATTTCTAAGGCAAGTAATTTATGACATTTATAAGTTGTTTGCTAGATACTAATCACTTATCTCAAATTAAATTCACAGGAAAAGAATAAACTTAGTGAAATAATAACAAACCAAAAACAACTAGTTAAGTAATGAGTACATAATGAGAATTTATTTTATACAGAAATGAAGCTTCATCATTGGTACCCAGACTGAAATAATTTCATTGCAATCACGGCTGTTAGACCAGTATAAAATTTTCCAGCTTTAAACAAAACAATTGTCAAAAGGTAAAAAACACAGTGGTGTAGATAGGAAATCATGTACAAAATGAAATTTGGAAGCAATGGTCATGAATTGGAATTTCGCATGTTAATAATTATACATCTTTCTCTGCATTTTTGAACAGCAATTAACTTTTTACTGGCATACACTTGCACAAGCAACAAAATTTCGGATTTCAAAGTTTGATGCACTTAGTTGCTAAATGGTGTTATACTTTGAATGTACTTGTATTAAGTTTGGGCCCCTGAGTGGTGGGGTGTTCTAAATCACTCTCAGTTATGGATCACTGCCATCTTACCTGTGTTTGTTCCAGTCTCAGATTTGGCCAATTTGGGTATGTTAGAAAGCTTGCCAGTAGCTTCTTGTGGGTCAGTGTTTCTGCGTTTTTTCCCCAAGTTCTTCCTCCACCATTAATACTTGCCACCATGTTTAGCATATTGTGTGCTGAAAAATGGTGTTAAACTTACAACAACAACAAATTAAGTTATTGACCAAGAGCCTTCTCTAATATACACACAGAATTTGTTAAGTTTATGCAGATACTCCACAACTAAACTCCCCAATTAGGCAAATTTAATTGAGGGGTTTTGCCAATATTAAGCTCAGGTAGTCTTGCCAAATTGTAATATGACACAACATTCTACATAAATCATTGTCTTAAATAGAACCAATGAGCCTTTATTGCCAGGTGTCTAAAAAGATGTTGAATAAATTTCATTTGTAGCATTCCACAATATCATATATTTTGTTTATATTGTTTCTTTACTCCCATTGTCCTACCTTACATTAGTTTCTGCATTATTTGTAGCATTCCACAATATCGTATATTGGTGTTTTGGAGCCCTGTTGTCCCTCCACCTCACTGGTTTCTGCTGCATTAGTTTACCAAGGCATGTTTGACTTCAACTAAATCTGGCAGTATTGTTGAGGCCTTGAATGAATTAAATCTATTACATGTCATTTAGAAGACATGTGATGACTCGTTCAATATGCCTGTCTTCACCATAGTTTGGTTTCCCAATGTGATCCTCTGTGCAAGGCCTCTGACCCAACTGTATGGACTAGGGCCATTTGCAATGCACTTATTGTTCTAGTTCACATTAATTTTCATGCCAGTTTCTCATATATTAAACAATAAAAGATCTGTTCTATCTTAATCTCCAGGACAAATTGCATTTTCTTGGATCAGTTTAGTTTTAAATTTGGTTCAGCCCTGTCATGACAAGGATTTGTATTCTTCTTTTTCCAACATAATAAGGATTATGCTATTTTTGCGAGTTCCTTTATATTCAATATATTACATCCTATTTAACCTAATACACATATGAACACTTGTATGAGGATGCACCTTGAGAACCGAAATTCAGCTATACCTAATCTACATCGCAGTGACCTGATTCGTATGTACACCAAAATAGTTGGGATTCTTTTGTTTGTTTTTTGTAGGGTTTAACGCCATTTTTAAACACACAATAGGCTATACATGGTGGCCAGTATTATTAGTGGAGGAAGAACCCGGGAAAATCCCCGGAGAGAACCACCGACCCACGAGAAGCTACTGGCAAGCTTTCTCACATAACTACATTAGCCGAATCTTAGACTCGAACCCATGCAGACAGAGGTGAGATGGCAGTGATCCGTAATGGAGAGCATTTTAGACAACGCGGCCACTCAGGGCCCCAGTTGGGATTCTATCATCTACACTAGTATATGTTACATTTGATAAAAGTAAATCCAAAGCTAGATTAATTTGACCTATTGTTCATACTTTTTTGACTTTCACCTACACATAAATCCTGGCAATTTTCATGACTTTAGATTATAACACATCCAAGATATGGAGTGTGTAATAAGGTAAGTTGTATATTCAAAAGTCACTAAAGTGTAAAACGTAGGTCACATTGACCTAGTTTGGGAATTTTTCAGTTGCTTTATTGAGGTACAACCAAATTTTGATGAGTATAAGATGTTTACATTTATGTGACCTACTTAATGGTTGAGCTGTATCCAGATTTATCTACATACCAATACAAACAGCTGAAAATGCAAAAGTTACTCAAATGTGCAACTTAGATCACAGTGACCTAGCTGCCTGAGTTACTTTCAATGGGCTGTCCGGGTGTAGTTAAAAAAAACTGTCCAAGAAATCAAGGGTGTAAGGAAAGAATAGCAGAAAAATACAATGTCACTCAAGCATGCAAATTATGACACACTCTAGTGTTTAGTAGGGCTATTAACTCTTCCTGACATGCATACACATACAATTTTTCACAAATGTAGGTCTAATAAGGTCCAAGATATTGATAGGGTAACAAAATATTTGTGACTGTAACAATCAAATGAACAAGAAACAAATACGAACAAATGTGCAAATTGCTTTGTGGGCATGAAGAAAATAAACCAAAGAAAAATAGATTACAGTGAATTATTGTTTATGTGAATGGGTGGAAAAGTATAGCATAAGTAACACCAATATGATTTCTGTGTTAAGTAACCTCTAACACACAAAGTCACATAGATGCAAGGTTAAGTAACCTCTAACACACAAAGTCACATAGATGCAAGGTTAAGTAACCTCTAACACACAAAGTCACATAGATGCAATTTTGTTATCAGTTGGTCAAAATGTACCGTTTGAGATGTGATCAAATGACAGACACATTGATGGGACTGAGCACTGGTCTTGTGGGCAGAATTGTACTCATGGATAAGATCTTAATTTTCATTATCTTACGACTGATGCTTGGTTATAGATTGCCAATTAAAATAGGTTTAAAATGTGGGGGTGTGGAATAAAAATTCTGAATCATATATTTTCTTTTTTTATTTTGTGCTCTCTCTCTCCCTCTCTCTCTCTCACACATTGCATCTGATGAAAATTCTGTATGTTCTCTTCCTATCTATGGAGTACAGACAAACTTCAGTTTTGAAGCAAGCTTTTATCAAAATTGCATTTTATGCAGTATGGGTCTACTTCAACTGTCACTGACTTCCAGAATAAAGAGTGAATTGGGTTCTTTGGTGCTCTTTCACTTTGCTCATTTTTTCTTCTTTGCCTGAAAAAATAAATTTATAAAGAGATTCAGTAAATACTTGCTCATAGCAGATATTTTGTGTGCATGTGCGTGTATGTATGTATGTATGTATGTATGTATGTATGTATGTATGTATGTATGTATGTATGTGTCTTTTAAGTTTTTACATCTCCTACTAAGATATAAAACAAAGTTTTAAAATTGTTTACAATGTTCAAGCTAAGGTAGTAATAAATATTATTACTAGGGCAACTTAAGGGTGCTAGCCTGTGCAAAAGTTTTTATGGTATGACCATCATGCATTGAATAGTGTCCATCCATCTAATGTCTGTTAACAACTGCTATTTTCAACTTCTTTTTAAAAATCACTATTCCAATTTCAATCAAACTTGGCATGAAGCATCCTCACTACAAGTCCTTACAAGTTGGTAAAAAGCATGCAGAGTTAATCATCAAAATTGTAAGCTGGTAGCAATCACATAAAGCTACCATGCAATTGTATGTTGGTAACAATCATGCAGAGCTACCATAAAATGTTCAGTTTGCAAAAGTCATACAGAGCTACCATTAAATTTTTGAAAGTCACACAGACTATTAAATATAGCTGTCACCACTATATATAAATAAAGCTTTAAGCAACTGTTTCAAACTAATGAATAGAATTTGATCAGATGTAACAGAATATATTCTGGCATGAAGACTTTAAAAACTGCTTGACAAAACTGGACCAATTTGACAAAGCATTCTGTTAAAGATGGCTTTTACATTTTTACACATCATGCCAATCTATCATCAAACAGGGCCATTGTTATTAAAATTGAAGAAAAAAATTTTCAATTACTTCTCAGAAAATGCTAACAGAATTTGAAAAAAAATGTGACCACCATACATTACATACTGGTAGCTGTGAATGGTATATCATGTGATGAAAAAGATGGCATTGAAACCTAACCAAACCTAATTCACTCAATAGCCATGAACAGCTAGATTGACTGATGGGAATGGTGAACTGTACATAAGATATAGTATAGAATTCATGTATGTTATTTATAATAGAAATACTGATGCTAGAAGGGGAGTAACTATAAATTGCTTTAAGGAAATTATAGAAAACTATTTTTTTCTAGTAAAATAGATTACTTCGCAAATACTTACCCAATCATAATACCATTGGAGAATTACTATTAACTCGCAAATCCAGCCCTCTAATACATTTTTTAAAAGTTAAAATAGCTGTCCACCAAGGTTGCAGTTGTGCAGAGTAACATTTTACTAGAAAAAATTAGCTTTAAATACATTACCCAATCAAAATAACTTAGAATAGGTAAGAGGTGAAGGGAGGTACATCCCCTTACCCTGGAGATGCCACCTCTAGTTCCCTAAAGTATGCGAGCCATCTGCTATGTAACCTGATTGGAGTAGACTACATCTATCTTGGAGTGGCTTTGAAAAGAGAAAAATTCCCTCCCACAAAGTCACGAAGCTTATGAAGCTGTCAAATAACCTGGAAAGGTGGCCTGCTGCACCACAGCTATAGGTCCCACTAGATCGAGCTGAGCTCTTTGGGATGAAAGATTTCCATCATAAAAACTAGAGAATGTGGTCTTGGATCCACTTCCTGTGGCATGAATGTTATAAAGAACAGTTCTGGTCAGAGGTGATACTTGTGGCAGCTGCCCTAATCTCGTGAACTAAAATGCATAACACATTCATTTGAGTTGAAGCTGATATGCAGGAAGAAAAGTCTGTGCTGTTATATCATCCTGCCCATGTTTGAGAGGTCAAAATAGGCATGACCTACCTCGATACAAATGCTGTCTTTTTAAAGTACCACTGAAGGCTTATACTGGAGGTAGCCTGGAGTTAAATTGACCAGATTAGACTATGACTTCAGTACAATGGTAAGGTTGCCCCCATGGATGGATGTCTGTGTTTGGCAGTGAAAGAAGGAACTGCTATAAGACCAACCCATCTTGTCAGAACTGCATGTAATTTGGGTCTGCTGATAGGGTACGTATTTTGATAATTCTGCCTGCCATCCCTAATTTGACAAGGAAGCAGGTCTTTTATAAAAGTGAGCCAAAGATGCCCTTGAATGCCAATGTTCTCGGCCATGTATAATCAAGCTGGAGAGGAGGTCGTATAAGTTTCAGCTCTGTCTGATAGCCTTTCTTCCATGATGACGAAAGATATCAGTTGTGAGAACTGCTTTTTTCTGTGGGCCTGTTTAATACCATCCAGACATGTAGGTTCATTAGCTCTGGATAGGGATGAAACAACTGATGTTGTGGTTGTTTGAGCAGACAAGGGGAAATTTGCTATTCAGGGAATTTCCATTATGAGATTGAGGAGGTAGTTCATCCATGATTTACTCTGCAATAAGAATGAGTGATACTTATATACTTTTGTATGATTTTTGGAATCAGAGGCATTGAAGGGTAGGTATTGATTGGTATATAGTTCATTCCAATCTAAGAATAGCACACTGACTCCCTGGGCTTTGGGATCTGGGACTGGTAAGACAAAGGTTGAGAGCTTGTATTCTACCTTGTTACAAACATGTTCACCAATAGTTGGTCTCATTGGGTGCATATTGGTGTGAAAACCAAAGGAAGGAGAGACCATTCTATCTGTGTCAGTTTTGTTTTTTGTTTGTTTTTTTATGGTTTAACGCCATTTTTCAGCACAATATAGGCTATACATGGCGGCCAGTATTATTGGTGGAGGAAGAAACGGGAAAACCCCTGGAAAGAGCCACTGACCCACGAGAAGCTACTGGCAAGCTTTCTCACATAACTACATTAGCCGAATCTTAAGACTCAAACCCATGCAGACAGAGGTGAGATGGCAGTGATCCATAACGAACAGCGCTTTAGACCACTCGGGGCCCCTACTATCTGTGTCAGCTGATTGTTCCAGGGGTAAAAATCTGCTGTTACATTTTGGAATCCAGGAATGTGACAAACTTGTAATTTTGATTTGTTGTTAATAATACTACTTTAGATAGTCCAACACCACTATGCAAAGCCTGGGCACTTGATTCCACCTTGCCTCTGGTCTCCTCATGTTTCCAGTTTACTTAGCTTACATTTTGTCACAGGGGGCCCGAGTGGTCTAAAGCACTCACCATTATGGATCACTGCCATCTCACCTCTGTCTGCGTGGGTTCAAGTCTCAAGCTCGGCTAATGTGGGTATGTGAGAAAGCTTGCCGGTAGCTTCTCATGGGTCGGTGGTTCTTTCCAGGGTTCTTCCTCCACCATTAATACCGGCCGCCATGTATAGCCTATCTTGTGCTGAAAAATGGCGTTAAACCCTACAACAACAACAACATTTTGTCCCAACTATCAGCTATATCTGTAAGACAAAAACAGCAGATAATATATACAGATGTAGCCAGGCACACATCCTACTTAAAAGAATTTGAAGACATACACTGCTACAGACAATGTGAAAATTTACTTACAAAAAGGCCCAACATAGCATTCTATACAGATAAGAAGCTGCAATCAATAAATTAAAATATAAATGTAATCTACCTGTATGAAGTGTTAAAAAGTTGCCAATACAGGTAGTCACCAAAGCATTGCTTTTATTAGCTAAAAAGTGCATGGCTAAAATCCATGTATTGAAAACTTACCTCTATCTGACTGCTGCAAATGATAGTATGCAAGTACCTATGAAATTTGCATATGTTTCTAAGGATTGCAAAATTATAATTGTATCAAGGACTGAAAATTTTGTCATCATAAGGAAATTACCTCCCTTCAAAGAGAAAACTCTTTCAACAGGAGGTAAAGTATTTTCCAAAGTTCCTGTGAATGGATTGCAAGGCCACTTGTCTGAAGAGAACATGCTAATCTGTGGAAATAGTAAATGGAGTAATCAAAGGATTTAGTACCAGAGGAGGATCACTCCAGTTAAATGCCGCTGATGTAGTCAGGTAAATGTATTTGAAGCAACATATGTTCTATATATGTTTAGTGATTTAGTACCAGAGGAGGATCACTCCAGTTAAATGCCGCTGATGTAGTCAGGTAAATGTATTTGAAGCAACATATGTTCTATATATGTTTAGTATATTTAACCTGTACTTACTGAAGTTGGACCAACTACAAAATCAGAAAATGGATCTGAATTCTTGGACATAGATGACCTGAAATAGATTCAATAAGCATATTAGGTCTCTGCTGGCTACCATTCATAATTCTTATGGACTGCATGGATTACCCACTGGTAACAAGGTTTTGATCCTCTCATGCTGCTTTTAATGTTGTGTAATGAACACTGCCTCAAAATCATTTACCTGACAAAATAAGTGTGGACTTAAAAATATGTAATGAACAAGGTGAATGAGGTCTTTATCTTTTTCTCATATCGAGTTATGTTTTTCCCAGACAAGCTAATTTTACAGTTATTGTTGTCACGGAATTGTATACGACTATGTTCAATATGTATATGTGGTCAAAAAATCTAGTCTTGATTTCGTTACTGCGTACAGCCTTACCGAGGGTAGTTTATTATTTGTTGGGCTTTTTAGTTATTTCGGCATAATGAGCGAACACTCAGCTCACGCTGCATGTGCAAAATTGCCTGCAGTTTAAAGTACCTAGCTGCGCATATCTGTCACAGCTAGGGGTATATAAGGACGAAATTATAAGACAGAAATCACATTACGATCCAGTCTTGTCGGAAACGCTTCCATCCTAAACGGAGCAATCTATCAGCTAAAAGAGCTGAGTGGGGTCCGTTGGTGCCCGGGTGCAGTGCCATGTTGTGGTGTCCGTGGGTGACTGTGGTCCGGAGCTGAGTGGGGGCCGTTGGTGCCCGGGTGCGGTGCCATATTGTGGTATCCGTGGGTGACTGTGGTCCGGAGCTGAGTGGGGGCTGTTGGTGCCCGGGTGCGGTGCCATGTTGTGGTGAGTGGGTGACTGTGGTCTGGAGCTGACCTCGAGGTCCGGTGGTGCCAATGTGCGGTGCCATGTTGGAGTGACCGTAGGGTATTGGGGTGACCGTGGCACTTGTCTTTGCTGCCTGTGTGTGTGGTGCCGTGTATGGTACCTTGTGTATGTTTGTTTTTGTGTAAGCTAACTTTGTGTATGCTTCGTTATATATATGTATTTTATATAATTGGGTGATGTGAAGGTTACAGAACTGTTAGGTTCTTGTGACATATACGCTGTCTTGTGGTGACGATGGTTCGGAAGAGTGTACTGGTGTCCTCAAATCGAGGGACCAAGGCTTTGCGACCATCGTCTCTGTGTTGAATGTAAAGGGTTCCCGATGGATCTTTCAAGCAGACCAGGGAGTTGACCATGCGTGGCCACTCCACCACCATTGGAACCTGATATTCATCTTCGACGTCATATGGACGCCATGATAGTTGTAGTATACGTGTTCCATATTATTTTGCTATTAACATCTAAGCAAGTAATTTCATATTTACATCAGTCTCGTTATATGAACGACACATTCATAATTTCATATTTACATCAGTATCGTTATATGAACGACGCATTCATAATTTCATATTTACAGCAGTCTCGTCCATGAACGAGAATTTCATAGATTCATAATGTCATATTTACATCACTCTCGTTACATGAAAGATAACTTCATAACTTCATCGCAGTTTCGTTACATGAACGAGAACTTCATAAATTCATAGATTCATATTTTCACAATTGCATATATCTCGTCATATGGACGATGTATTATTTATTTAATAACTTCTTTGCAGTCTCGTTATATGAACGACACCTGCATAATTTTATTATTTATTTAATATCTTCTTTGCAGTCTCGTTATATGAACGACACCTGCATAATTTCATTCTACACAAATCTCGTTCCATGAACGAGAACTTAAGAATTTAGGATTCACAATTGCATATATCTCGTCATATGGACGACGTATTATTTATTTAATATCTTCTTTGCAGTCTCGTTATATGAACGACACCTGCATAATTTTATTATTTATTTAATATCTTCTTTGCAGTCTCGTTATATGAACGACACCTGCATAATTTTATTATTTATTTAATATCTTCTTTGCAGTCTCGTTATATGAACGACACCTGCATAATTTCATTCTACACAAATCTCGTTCCATGAACGAGAACTTCAGAATTTAGGATTCACGACTGCATATGTCTCGTCATATGGACGACGTATTATTTATTTAATATCTTCTTTGCAGTCTCGTTATATGAACGACACCTGCATAATTTCATTCTACACAAATCTCGCCCCATGAACGAGAACTTCAGAATTTAGGGTTCACGATTGCATGTCTCGTCATATGGACGACGTATTAATTATTTAATATCTTCATTCTAGTATCGTCATATTGACGACACATTATCTTTTCATATTTGCATCTATCTCGTTATACGAGTCTTTTATATGTATTCATATTTGTAAATTCATTCATATACTTCTTTTTTGTCATTACATTACTGAAATTCATGTTCCATGTTAGGAACATTTATTTAAATAGATTTTTCTTATATTTTGTAAAATATTGGTGTCAAAGTTGATTTTTAAAATTGCGTTTATAAAATAAACATCTTATTAATGCAGTTGTGTTCCGTGTCTTCACTAATCCAGTCCCGACTCGGTCTATCTTGTGACAATTGTAAAAGTTTGAACTTTTGTTGCTTTACTGATGCTACTTTTATTAAAACTCTATGGTCATAAACTAAGTATCAGAAAGAAACAAAATCAAGAAGTTTTGTAAAACTTAAAAATTTAATTATCAATGCTATTGAATGAAAATTTATAACGTTTTATGAATTTAATCCCAACTAATTCAAAAGAACATTCCAAATTAATTTCAGATTCTTGTAATGCACTGGTCTGCCAATAGTCCTGATGTATCAAAATGGAATTGTTCAGAACTAATCTGAATAATTCACAATAATCTCAGATTAATATTTTAGTCCAAAGGAGCACTCTGTAGTTCCAATTAATAATCTAAACAAATGTTTTCTTTCAAATAATATGAAACCACATATAAAAAAACAGCTGCAGACTTGGTGCTACAACAAGAACACAAAAAAGAATGACTAAATTGTCCAACTCCACAACTTATATATATATACTTCGAGCAAATATTCCATGCTGTAAAAGAACCCACATGACCTAACCCATCCAATGAGAAATAACTTATCGTAATTCTTCTAAGAACCCACATGACTGACTTGTCCAATGGGAAACAACCTCAAATTCATAAACAGGTTTCCACCAGAGGGCATTACCAACATTTTTTATTGCTTGATATTTCATCATAAATCGTTTATTTTTTAACCATGTACTGTAAATTTGTAAATTTCACAAAGTTGTTTCCAAATTTACATGCATAAACTGCAATAATTATTTATGTTAAAAAAGTGATATATCAAAGTTTCAATGAGCAATTTGGATTGAAATCATGGGCATCAAATAAGGGGCTACTTTCCATCAGGAAAAAAGGACCTGCTGCATGATACGTGGGTGTGCAAGTAATCCAGTCACACTAAAAATAGGAACTGCTGTAAATAGTGCTAAGCAAAACTAAGATTACACAAAAATGACAATTCAAGCACCTTGCCAAAATTCCTTGGAAGACAAACTCCTTCAAGTAAATATCCACCATAAGTAAGGCATAAGGCAATGATGCTGTAAAAATCTCCAAAATAAAGGCATACAAAACAATAGGAAGGCTAAATTAGGGTAAAATCTTTGAAATGCAAAGTTTAATTTGTTTGGTATAAATTGAATTTTAAACAAAATCGTCACAGTTGGAGCACCATCATAAGATACAACTCATAGTAAACAGGCTACTCCATTAGTTATCTCATATGTGGTGAGGTTATTGTAGATCCCACAATCCAGTGAGGATTATGCAAATGGGGGCATAGGGCTACAGTTATCTCCCAATCCATACGGGGATTGATGTAAAAAGAGTGCATAAAAGCCACTGTATATCCCCCAATCCACTGTGGTAATAAAGCCAATGGGTGCATGGGGCTACAGTTATCCACCAACCCACAGGAGCACTGATGCGAAAGGGTGCATAAGGGATTTTGTTCATCCCTCAATGCACAGGGGGATTAATGCAAAAGGGAGCATAGGGGCAACTGTATATCTCCCAACCCACAGAGGGAATTGATGCAAAAGAATAATTGTTTAGGCTCTATAAAACAGTAACACAGGAGAAGTGAAAACAAATAGCTTTGTAAAATTTAACAAATAATTTATTACCTGTAAAAAGATTGTAAAAATGGAACAAGAACTGACAGTTTTAAGAATCAAATCCAAAAATAATCCATAAATTAAATTACTGAAGTCCTAATAATGAAATGTACTAATAAATTCAACCTTGAGTCCTGATGGAAAATCCAAAATGGAAGACGATGGCGTATGCTGTAGGCAGTACTATACAGAAACACAATATTTAACACTCAATTATTTCTAGAGAAATGAATTAATCTTTTAAACATATACTTGAAAACTAGCTACAACAGACAATTTCCAGTGTAAATTTAAAGCCTAAAAGCTGAGAATATTTCTCTAAGAGGGCATGTATTTGTCCATGTGATCATGTTTATATCATGTACATTTTACTTTAAGAATAATTTTAAAAATGTTGTTTACATCATAAATTATGTAGTCCCATCATGACCTTGACAACAACCAATCATTTTAAAAAAAAATAGAAATGATTTATGTGGCTGAATCAAGGTCAACATTTTACTGTTTATGAAAGAATGATTCTGGTTTAAGTGATTTTCTGGAAAAATATCATCTCCAGTGAATAAATTTAAGTTACAATAGCAATGCATGTAATGAAAAATAATTGAACAGGACAAATCATGATGCCAAGTGGGTTTTGATACTTGCACTGAAAAGTCAGTTTAAAGACTAAAATTTTGTTTCAATAATCCAAAAGTTATTCAAAGAGCACACAAATCTAATGAGGGGTTAAGTGATTTTGAATAATCAAGCTTCCCAGACCATCTGATAACAAGGTACCATGAATGATTCAATTGCAGGTTGTTTTTTAAATATTACTCAGCAAGGAAAGGAGAGAACGTACTTTGTTTCCTGTCTTTTCTCTTCTGGTGCTTTCCTTTTTAATCGGTGCTGTGGAAAGGATGGCATCAGCTCTGGGTCACATGCTGTGGACAAAACATATTGGTCAATTCCTTTTTAATTTGCTGAATGGCTTTGAAATGAAACGAAATTACTTAATATATCCTTCAAAAACTATAACTGTATCGATAGTCTGATCAAATTTATGAAAAGCAGTGTTGATAAAGATATGAAGACATCAACAATATCTGCAGTCTGATCTGAATGGATGGGAAGGGGCAGTGTTGATAAAGATATACAGACATTAACAATATCTGTAGTTTGATCTGAATTATGCTTGTGGGTTTCATGCATTTTTTTTGTTGTTCCATGTCCTCAAAATCTTGTTCCTTATTTTGTCATCAGAAAAAAGTGAAAAATATGCTTGCACATTTTCATTAGTGGATGTCCATCCATATCTCTGTTGGCACTAGCAATGTCCAAAGTTATAAAAGATGACATAACGGTATGATGATAATGAAAAAAAAAATGTATCTGGAAATGAAAACATTCAAAGTTGGTGATAATTGCAGAGTTGCACTGTAAACTGTGTGATGGATTTTAATGTATTTTTTTAAGGTTATTTTGAGGTTGACACAAGTGACGCAATTTATGCCAATAAACAACTTGTTATACAATTAATAATTCATTAGTTTGGAAAGATCGTTAACTCATTAAACATCAGTATTATAATGAATGACAGTAGATAATGACTAAATGAGATTGACATATAGAACAAAAAAGTCCATGCTGAAGCTCGTTTCTGGTTAACCATATGTTCTCACAAAGTTCTTTGAGCACACGATAACACTTTTATGGTAATAATAGTTTTCAAGGGAAATGTGATAATACAGTACAGACCACAAGGGTAATGTAGCAAAACTGTTTAAGAAACCAAGAGTGTTTCATTCTTAAGAAACCAAGAGTGTTTCATTCTTAAGAAACCAAGAGTGTTTCATTCTTATAGTATTATTAGTGAATTATGTACTATTATTTTAAATCTAAAATGGTATGTGTTCATTGGAGGGGAGGGGAGTGTCTGCTGCTCATTGGAGGGGAGGGAAGTGTCTGCTGCCCTATGTGCGATATATAATAACTTAAAGTCTGATCTACATGTATGAGAAGGGGGTGCATGGTGGAGACAGACAACAAAGAGGTAGTTACTGTACAGCTAAAAATAAGTACAAGTTGCTTAAATCAAACTAGATTGTTAGGCATCATTAAAGGAGAAAAAAATTAACATCTACATGGAAAACAGGTTCTGAGTAGGATTTGTGTTGCATTCTGCAACAAATAAGAGCCTCTGGCAATAAATAATAATAATAATAATAATAATTAGAAAACAACAATTAGAGAGTATTCAAAATGTATGTGTGTGTTAACACAAGGTCATATGAGTAAAGAGATGACTTACGATATGGTTGCTCTTTGAAGTAAGAACTTTCTAAACATTCTTCAGCTGTTGCTCTGGAAAAGAAATTACTTAAGTCATAACACGTACCTTTTATCACCTAATTTTACATCATAACTGCTAAAATTAGCTGCATGCATACACACACCATAAGACATTTAAATGATGTTTAAGCTGTAAGTACCTACGCTTGGAAGATGTTTGAGTTGGAAATACCTTTGCTTGGCAGATGTTGCTTTAGCTTGAATACCTATGCTTGGCAAATTTCTGATTTCAAGGAGATTGTGGTGGCAAATTGGTAAATAAAAAGATGGGTTTGAAAATAAAAAGACTACCAGACAATCCAGGAAACTTGACATATATGCTCTCATAACATTTTAGAGAAAAGTCCATTTTATACAATAATCCTTTCAGAAGAAATCATAGAAGATTTTCAATATGGCCACCAAGGCAGCCATTTTATAGGCTAGATGAGTACCATTTTAATTAAAACTACAAGTTACAAGAAGTGTTTATGTAAGAACTCCATGTCTATTCTGGTGCAGTAGCCATAGCAATATTTTTATGACGACCCCAGAACAGTCCACACTGGGAAGTCTTAACAGTATAATTTTTATTTAGGAGCAATCACAATTATAAAAAGTCTTCTTGTGAAAACCCCATGTCCATCCATTCTGGAAAGGTGGCAAAATAAAGATTTTTCTGACAGTTACTATGGTGGTCATGCTGGACATTTGGCTGGCACTGTTGTCATTGACATAAATCTGCATGTTGTAAAAATTATTTAAAATTATGAAGATGGATACTGTGGTAGCAATTTCGGATGGTGGACTGACACCATTTTCATTTAGGCCCATCATTTATTGAAAACTCCAAATTCATATAATGGGATGAGTAGAAATAATAAGATTTTCAAGACGGCTGCCATAGTGGCCATATTGAATGACTGAGGCAATATTTTCATTTAATATCAACTTGACCATGTATATATTTACAAAGCTACACAGCAGCCATCCTGGCAGTTTCGGAATAGTGATAACAAATTTGTGTTAACAGTTGGATGCTAGACAATAGGCCACCTCAAAAGATCTTCTGGTCTTGTACAGTAGATATAGAGATGAAAATAAGATGAACATTCTGATTCCATAGTTTTGAAACCTGTCATTGGACAAGTGACTTAAATCAAAACTGAAGAAGAAAAAACCAGTATCAACTGCAGGGAAGCTGGGACTATGTTGCTGTATTATAAACAGGTAAGTAACATTTAAAAAAAGATATTTAATCTATATTTTGTTTCTACATTAATTATGTTAGACAGTTGTAAGAGAAAATACCAAACGAGGTTGAGATATAGCATTTGGAAAAATTTCATATACTGGAAGCCCATAATGATTAAGTATGCAGTTATTCTCAGATCTAATGTGAGTGCCATGAATTGGTATACCGTGTCCCTCAATGTGAACACTTCCTCATGAACACCATTTACAAAAAATCTCAGTGATTTCATGGGGTCTAGAACCAGCTGAAGGGTGTCATTGGCTTTTTGGCAGCAAGAACTGCCTGGATTAAAATCCTGGTGAATCTGTTGTAATATATCCAATTTGTATTGGTCTCTTGAGATGTCTGTAATGATGGGTAGCATTATAATGAAGTAGGGGCAATGAAGATGGCTTGAAGACCATCCGAAAGAACCTGCATCATCCAGGGATCCATGGGGCAGTGTCTCCCATTACATGCTTGAGTTGAATTCCTCCATATAGAATGTTACAAAAGAACTATAACTGTGGCATTATTGCTGATGGTATCAAAAGATAGGGAAGGAATGTTTCCAGTTATACATGTCTTAGGGGGTCTTTCCTATACTATTTTAAATCACTCCATGGAAAATATGGGAATGGCTATAGGTTGATGTGATCTAAATACAGCCTGATATCTGCCCTGATAACGGGCATGGAGAAATGCATATGTTCCAAAAGGTAAAGAATAATGTGTGCAGCATTAGAAAGTGACATGATGATCTGTGTAAGAAACTGAATCTGCCTAATGAGTGGCCACAGGGTTTGTAATGCATATATTATTGTTCTATGACACTACAATAAAGTGTAATATACAATATTTTTGGTTTCTCCTGTCTAGGCTTTGATTAGAAGAATACAAGACCGTATAGAATCAACATTAAAAGTATTTATTTGTAAATTATCTACAGTACAAGAGCAGGTGAATATACAATTACAGAATGTCAGTAGAGCTACATATACACAAACATTCAAGATTTAATACAAGACCTATGTAAACTAAGAGAATCACATAAGACAAAGGTGATCAACTCCCATACAGAAAGATGCAATGGAGCTTCAAATATAACTGCACCTTCTCCACCTCTCCCTGAGTGGATTTAAGAATATATTTGTAATGATTTATATCACATAGAATTCACGTTATGGAAGTACCATACAGTCTTGTCTTCTAATCAAAAGCTAGATAGGAGGACCCGAAAATATTGTAGCCCAGATACGGCATTACAATTGATGGGATTATAAAACTTTGTATTCTAGTGATTATAAAGAATTTTAATTTGATATTTGTCTTATTTGCTATAACACAAGAAGACAGTATTTTATCCCTATATTAATGATAAATATTTCATCAAGATGGATGATTCAGGTGAAGTTGTATTTAACAGGTCATGACTGGTCTCAGTGCAGACATGCTAAATAATGAATAAATCTTGATGAAAGATGAAATATGTAATAGTGTTAAGCTAATACAACAAAAAACATCTTAAAATGTATGCAAGGTTGAAACTCATTTAACTGAGCAGATAAATCAGCTGATACAAGATTTCAGCTTTCAAAATTCAAAATCGGAATCAAAATTGAATGCACAGGGAAGTCATTAAGTACCAACTACACTAAGGCGCTCTTCAGTAAAACATCAATATTCTAGTTGATCATGCATCTGGTATAAATATGAATCAAAATCAAGATTTTCATTATTCACTGTCTGAAAGGCCAAGCAAAGCTAATAAAAACAATTTACAAATGAAACCTCAGCAGTACGATGGAAGCGAGGATTTGGATAAATACCTAGCACATTTTCATATGGTCGAATCAACAGAGAACATTAATGCTGTTACAGCTAAAGAAGGCAGTAAATCTGTGCCCAGAAAACTCCCTGAACATTTTATAAATCTCTGACGAGAGTAGCAGGAGTTTAAATGGCATGGAGATGGCTGTATTGAAGTATTTGCTTTTTGAATATCAAAGTATATTCTCCAAGTCCCCTGATGACAGGTGCCAAACAAGTTTACTAGAACACTGGCAATAATCTACCTTTATGTCTCCGACTGAGGCACATACTCTTGGTGAAAGTCAAGGATGCTGAACAAGAGGTTAAAAAAATGGCTGAACAAGGGATCATCAAACCTTCTTCAAGCCTCTGATCAGCCCCGGTCATACTTGTCAAAAATAAAAAGACCAGTCCCTTTGCTTCTGTGTTGACTACAGGAACCTAAATGACACTACAATTATTACAAATTTGCACCTACTTCTCTGTATTGATGATGCACTGGATGCACTTTCAGGCTCAAAGTAGTTTTCCACTCTTGATTTGAAAAGTGGGTATTGGCAAGTTGGTGTGGCAAATGAAGACCACCCAAAGACTGCACTTTCCATCCCTGGTTTATGGCAGTTTACCATCATGTCCTTCAGACTGACCAAAGCACCAGCGACTTTTGACAAACTGATGGAAAGGTTATAATGGCAAATATGCCTCATATATCTCAATGATATTATTGTCTTCTCAAAGAATGTTGAGGGGCAATTAGAGAATCTGTGCCAGGTATTTCAAAGGATTTGCAATGTAAACTTAAAACTCAGTCCTCAGAAATGCAAATTGTTTCAAAAAGAGGTATCTTTCCTTGAACATACAGATCCCACAAAAATATTGGCAGTGGAAGACTGGCCCATACCCAAAAAATATTGTAGTCCGAATATGGCTTTAAATAAGTAGCTGTGAGCTGCTGACTTTTGATCTGTGTGTTGCTGACTTTTGATCTGTGTTGCTGACTTTTGATCTGTGTGTTGCTGACTTTTGATCTGTGTGTTGCTGACTTTTGATCTGTGTGTTGCTGACTTTTGATCTGTGTTGTTGCTGACTTTTGATCTGTGCAAACTAAAATAATTTTTTTGACATTACCAAGCATGACAAATTTATGTTGATAGCTGGGGACTGATAGCAGGAACATACAACTTACATAAAACCTGTTAAAATTACACAGAAGCCACTGCTATCTGTCAAAACTTGGGTTATGACAATACGAAGCCGGTCCAAACAAAAATACTGCTCATACTGTATAGATAATGTAGAGATATTATCCACATTGTCTAGATAATATAGACATATTATCTATATTGTTTAATGTAGAGATATCGTCCATATTGTCTAGATAATGTAGACATATTATCTATATTGTTTAATGTAGAGATATCGTCCATATTGTCTAGATAAAGTAGACATATTATCTATATTGTTTAATATTGAGATATCGTCCATATTGTCTAGATAATGTAGACATATTATCTATATTGTTTAATGTAGAGATATAGTCCATATTGTCTAGATAATGTAGACATATTATCTATATTGTTTAATGTAGAGATATAGCCCATATTGTCTAGATAATGTAGACATATTATCCATATTGTTTAATGTAGAGATATACTCGATATTGTCTAGATAATGTAGACATATTATCCATATTGTTTAATGTAGAGATATCGTCCATATTGTCTAGATAAAGTAGACATATTATCTATATTGTTTAATATTGAGATATTACCCACATTGTCTAGATAATATAGACATATTATCTATATTGTTTAATGTAGAGATATCGTCCATATTGTCTAGATAAAGTAGACATATTATCTATATTGTTTAATATTGAGATATTATCCACATTGTCTAGATAAAGTAGACATATTATCTATATTGTTTAATGTTGAGATATTATCCACATTGTCTAGATAAAGTAGACATATTATCTATATTGTTTAATATTGAGATATCGTCCATATTGTCTAGATAAAGTAGACATATTATCTATATTGTTTAATATTGAGATATTATCCACATTGTCTAGATAAAGTAGACATATTATCTATATTGTTTAATGTTGAGATATTGTCCATATTGTCTAGATAAAGTAGACATATTATCTATATTGTTTAATGTAGAGATATAGTCCATATTGTCTAGATAATGTAGACATATTATCTATATTGTTTAATGTAGAGATATAGTCGATATTGTCTAGATAATGTAGACATATTATCTATATTGTTTAATATTGAGATATTGTCCATATTGTCTAGATAAAGTAGACATATTATCTATATTGTTTAATGTTGAGATATTGTCCATATTGTCTAGATAAAGTAGACATATTATCTATATTGTTTAATGTTGAGATATTGTCCATATTGTCTAGATAATGTAGACATATTATCTATATTGTTTAATGTAGAGATATAGTCCATATTGTCTAGATAATGTAGACATATTATCTATATTGTTTAATGTAGAGATATAGTCGATATTGTCTAGATAATGTAGACATATTATCCATATTGTTTAATGTAGAGATATCGTCCATATTGTCTAGATAAAGTAGACATATTATCTATATTGTTTAATATTGAGATATTATCCACATTGTCTAGATAATATAGACATATTATCTATATTGTTTAATGTAGAGATATCGTCCATATTGTCTAGATAATGTAGACATATTATCTATATTGTTTAATGTAGAGATATCGTCCATATTGTCTAGATAATGTAGACATATTATCTATATTGTTTAATGTAGAGATATCGTCCATATTGTCTAGATAATGTAGACATATTATCTATATTGTTTAATATTGAGATATTATCCACATTGTCTAGATAATATAGACATATTATCTATATTGATTAATGTAGAGATATAGTCCATATTGTCTAGATAAAGTAGACATATTATCTATATTGTTTAATGTTGAAATATTGTCCATATTGTCTAGATAAAGTAGACATATTATCTATATTGTTTAATGTTGAGATATTGTCCATATTGTCTAGATAATGTAGACATATTATCTATATTGTTTAATGTTGAAATATTGTCCATATTGTCTAGATAATATAGACATATTATCTATATTGTTTAATGTAGAGATATAGTCCATATTGTCTAGATAAAGTAGACATATTATCTATATTGTTTAATGTTGAAATATTGTCCATATTGTCTAGATAATGTAGACATATTATCCATATTGTTTAATGTAGAGATATAGTCCATATTGTCTAGATAATGTAGACATATTATCTATATTGTTTAATGTAGAGATATAGCCCATATTGTCTAGATAATGTAGACATATTATCCATATTGTTTAATATTGAGATATTGTCCATATTGTCTAGATAAAGTAGACATATTATCTATATTGTTTAATGTTGAGATATTGTCCATATTGTCTAGATAATGTAGACATATTATCTATAGCTGCTTGACCTGGCAGCTCATCTTCTTGGCCAACAGCTTAATGGATGAGGGAACTTGCACAATGTATTGATTGCACAGGAGTAGGTGGGCAAAACTCAGGTGGTAAAAGCCAAAGCTTCCTTGAATTTCAAGACACAGCTGGATCAAGCAATGATGAATGAGCTTGTAAAGCATGACTCATCATATCCAAAAGATTGGGGTGACACAGGTGCACTGTGTAAGGCAGGTTTAGCAAAGTCTGCCATGACTGAGGATAAACTAGACTTGAGACTGTCCACAATGAAATACTATAATCTCAAGATGATCACTGAATATATCAACAATGGTCTAGGTATGGTACTGGGACGATTACATAGCTGCAGATGGTACTGTACCAGTAAGTCATTATTGGTTGTGATGGTGGAGGAGTAGTGTCCGCTGCATCCTGAGTGTGCCATCAAATGGTCTGAACTTGGTTCTGGGTATCAAGGATTGTATTGTCACCACAGCTGGGTTGATAGGCCATGCTTGATCCATGAGAACTGAGATGGATCTGTAATGGTACCAGGAATAAATGGATCCATGATGACCTAAAATGGTACAGGACATGTCTGATTCCATATTGGCAAGTGACCGAGATGGGTCCATAATGTTAGCAAGTATGTGTTAAAATGGTCAATTTTCTTTTTTTTTGAATCAGTGAACTCTCCACTCCTGAAGTTTCCACCATTACAAAGTTGCTGGAAGCGGAAAAGTAAATTGCATCTGTATAGATTTTCAGTCCATATTGCATACATGTTGAATAAATTGAATTGCACCCGACACATTTCAGGCATGCAACATGATCATCCTCAGCTTAAAGCATTTGCACTCCGACCAATTAGCCTTGGAATTTGTGTTGATGCCTGTATATACAGAATGCAAAATGATAGTCTATATACATGGTATTAGTAAAGCATTGTGTAAACTTACTGTGAAGAGGATGTGACTGATCACCTATAAGTATTACATGCATGGACATTCTAATATGTAATCTGAGCCTGAGAGGTTTAGTATACATTATCTGAATGAATGGACTACCTATAATAAGACAGGTCAATTAGACATTATCTGAATGAATGGACTACCTATAATAAGACAGTTAGGTCAATTAGACATTATCTGAATGAATGGACTACCTATAATAAGACAGGTCAATTAAACATTATCTGAATGAATGGACTACCTTTAATAAGACAGGTCAATTAGACATTATCTGAATGAATGGACTACCTATAATAAGATAGTTAGGTCAATTAGACATTATCTGAATGAATGGACTACCTATAATAAGACAGTTAGGTCAATTAGACATTATCTGAATGAATGGACTACCTATAATAAGACAGTTAGGTCAATTAGACATTATCTGAATGAAATCTGTCTTTGCACAGTAAATGGCCTGGATTTAAAAGGAAATGTTGTTACACAGTAAAGGGTAAATATAGTGTCATATACAGAACACCTCTTTATTCAGGGCATTACAACATGTATTTCTTCTTCAAATATGTAACTTCTCAATGAAGGACACCTGTCCATTAAGGACAAATGTTTCTAGCCTGTTGACTCTAATTTGTACACCTTGTATAAATACCAAAATTAGACAAACATGACTACCAGACAAAAATCTGCATGAAGACATACCTTTTGTTGGGGTCATACATGAAAAGAAAATTCAGAAGTCGTATCCCTGCATCTGTCAGCCAGGTAAATGTATGCCGCAAATTGTTGTACCTGGAAAATAAAACTATTCTTATAACTGCTGATGAATGTGATGTGCATTTGTCCAAAAATATAACTTAACATAGCTTTAAACCTCCCTTGATGAACATTCTCTAAAATACAAACATCTGCCAATGTGAGACATGCTGTACAATTCAGATTTAAATTGCAGTAAATTAAAATTTCAGTAAATGCCTTCTAGAACTGCATAACTTCAAATGAAAATTAAATTTCTGTTCAAAATCAATGAATAGATGTCTTCCATATTGTACACCTGTCAACGATCTTCATTAATTTAATGGAAATATTACTTCATTTGAAAATAACTATTTCTTATAAAACTCTTGATTTATGACTGAGCTACATGAAAAGTGAAGATAACATACACATACCTTTGAAGTCAGTGATTTTGATAAATTTTGGGTAAATTAACGGAAAATAAGCAAACACAACATGAATAGGCCCAAGAGTCTCAAAAGGGTCAGAACATAAATCAAAATGCTTGAAACCTATAATATGAGAATAAAGTCTCATGTCTTGATGTCTCTGACAGTGTGTGTGTGTGTGTGTGTGTGTTATTTCACTAAAGCAAAATTTAGCCCTTTAATCTCCAAAAATTGGTTCCAATATTTGAAATATTGGATATTTTAGTGATTGTAGATATAGGTAGATATGTAGACAACAAGCAGGATTTTCTATCTCTGGCCAAATGAGCATTTTTAGTAAATGCTGAATTACTCTTGACAAACTTTATTGCGAACAGGTCAGAATGGGCTATTTAAAGTTCAACATGGCAAAAAAAAATATTTAAAAAAGAACAAATTAGACAATCAAATTATGTGTGAAGTTAATCTGACAGAAGATGCTGGCTGAGATTAAAAGCAAGAATATTCCTGCCTTCCAATGTGACATTAACTGGCTACTGTGTGTTCACAAATTTCAAAGTCCATGTCAATCCTTATTCTTGCCCACAGGATTGGACATGTTACTGCTGTCTCACTTGTAAGTCGTTTATTCATGGTATCAAACTAAGAGCAATTAATTCAAATTATTCACTTTATGTAATGTATATACATGCATATAAGTCCATCTGCAAAGAACACAGACTCAGATCTGCCATCGCATAATGCACATCAGGGTTTATGTTGTTTGTTCTACTGATTGCTCCTAAGATACTGCACAGACCCAGATCTGCTGACACATGTGATGGCATTTCTGGGTCTATACTTCTATGTGAGCATATACAGTATAACTACTAAATACCACCAGAAAGGAAGAAGCATTTATTTTGTAAGTAGCCTCAATGTATCTTGATAAGTCAAAAGTAATCAATCTTCTAGACTTAGACTTACACTGAACACTTACTTTGACTTTTAAGTGAATTCATGAACATACAAGTCTAGAAAGAAATGCAGATGCAACTTGTTGATTTTCTATCTCTACCTTATATGCTGTTATTTTCAAAATCAATTGGACACTTACGGCTGTTTTCTCAAGGTCATGTTGGATAAAGCAGGAAGATCAGAGAAACCCTGAAAGGCAGAATTTGCGTAAGACATGTGACCACTAAAAATAAAGTTAATTTCATATAAAAGTTTTCAAGATGCAATCCATTTCCATATATGATTTAAAGTGACATATGCAATAAGCATGTTCATTGCAGATCATAACAATTGTATGTAAGGCAATTATCTTAAATTCAAAATTCACTTGATCATTTGGTTTCAGCTGGTTTAGTTTTGTGACAAATGATAAGCAGCAGTGATTGCACACAGTGATGCAGAAGTTTTAAAAATGAGATACTTGTTTTCCACAGATGCAGATGATTGTGTACATATGCAGCGTATTTAGATGATTGTGTGTGTCATTAGGATTTCTGATGTAGCTTGTTTTACTCACTGACTACTTGATTAGAAGGAACATTGAAAGCAATATGATTACTTGAGTAAAAGGAGATGTGAAAGCAATATGACCACTTGAGTAAAAGGAATACTGTAAACAATATGACTATCTGAAAAGAAGGAACAGTGAAAGTTGTATAACTATTGAGTAAAAGGAACAGTGAAAGCAATATGACTGCTTGAGTAAAAGGAATAGTGAAAGCAATATGACTACTTGAGTAAAAGGAATAGTGAAAGCAATATGACTACTTGAGTAAAAGGAATAGTGAAAGCAATATGACTACTTGAGTAAAAGGAAAAGTGAGAGCAATATGACTGCTTGAAGAAATAGTGAAATCAATATGACTACTTGAGTAAAAGGAACAGTGAAAGCAATATGACTACTTGAGTAAAAGGAACAGTGAAAGCGATATGAATTCTTGAAGGAATAGTGAAGCAATATGACTATTTTAGTAAAAGGAATTATAGTGAAAGCAATATGACTTTATTTATTTTATTAGGATTTTTAACGTAGCTTTAATTTTTTTTTAGTCATATCGCTACAATGTCTGTAGTGAGGAAGTTTACAGTGATATCTAATACTGGGGCATCATGCCGCAGACATGTAGCATGATGTCCCAGTCAGTCACATTATCCTGACACCAGGCCGACCAGTCTTAACACTAACCTCTTAATGTTGAGCGCCAAACGGGACAGCTGTTAGTACCATTTTGTAAGTCTTTGGTATGACTTGGCCTGAGATTGAACCCACGACCTCCCACTCCTGAAGCGGATGCTCTAACCACTAAGCCACCGGAGTGGAGCAATATGACTACTTGAAGGAATAGTGAAAGCTATATGACTGCTTGAGTAAAAGGAATAGTGAAAGCAATATGACTACTTGAGTAAAAGGAATAGTGAAAGCAATATCACTATCTGAATAGAAGAAACAGTGAAAGCAATATGACTACTTGAGTAAAAGGAACAGCGAAAACAATATGACTACTTGAGTAAAAGGAATAGTGAAAGCAATATCACTATCTGAATAGAAGAAACAGTGAAAGCAATGACTACTTGAGTAAAAGGAATAGTGAAAGCAATATGACTACTTGAGTAAAAGGAATAGTGAAAGCAATATGACTGCTTGAGTAAAAGGAATAGTGAAAGCAATATGACTACTTGAGTAAAAGGAATAGTGAAAGCAATATGACTACTTGAGTAAAAGGAATAATGAAAGAAATATCACTATCTGAATAGAAGAAACAGTGAAAGCAATAAGACTACTTAAGTAAAAGGAATAGTGAAAGC
Organism: Unio delphinus; assembly: GCA_029339505.1. NCBI lineage: Eukaryota > Metazoa > Mollusca > Bivalvia > Unionida > Unionidae > Unio > Unio delphinus. Next base: position 18,088,247 of record JAQISU010001238.1, read on the forward strand.
AATATGACTGCTTGTGCAAAAGGAATAGTGAAAGCAATATGACTGCTTGAGTAAAAGGAATAGTGAAAGCAATATGACTACGTGAGTAAAAGGAACAGCAAAATCAATATGACTACTTGAGTAAAAGGAATAGTGAAAGCAATATCACTATCTGAATAGAAGAAACAGTGAAAGCAATATGACTGCTTGAGTAAAAGGAATAGTGAAAGCAATATGACTACTTGAGTAAAAGAAATAGTGAAAGCAATATGACTACTTGAGTAAAAGAAATAGTGAAAGCAATATGACTACTTGAGTAAAAGGAATAGTGAAAGCAATATGATTACTTGAGTAAACGGGACAGTGAAAGCAATATGACCACTTGAGTAAAAGGAATAGTGAAAGCAATATGACTACTTGAGTAAAAGAAACAGTGAAAGCAATATGATTACTTGAGTAAACGGAACAGTGAAAGCAATATGATTACTTGAGTAAAAGGAATAGTGAAAGCAATATGACTACTTGAGTAAAAGAAATAGTGAAAGGAATATGACTACTTGAGTAAAAGGAATAGTGAAAGCAATATCACTATCTGAATAGAAGAAACAGTGAAAGCAATATGACTACTTGAGTAAAAGGAATAGTGAAAGCAATATGACTACTTGAGTAAAAGGAACAGCGAAAACAATATGACTACTTGAGTAAAAGGAATATTGAAAGCAATATCACTATCTGAATAGAAGAAACAGTGAAAGCAATATGACTACTTGAGTAAAAGGAATAGTGAAAGCAATATGACTACTTGAGTAAAAGAAATAGTGAAAGCAATATGATTACTTGAGTAAAAGGAACAGTGAAAGCAATATGTGATTGTGTAAAAGGAATAGTGAAAGCATTATGTTATGACTATCTGAATAGAAAAGATAGTACTTTGATGACTGCTGGGAAATTTTATGTCAAAAAGAATCAAATACACTGCATGAATAATAAAACTCTACTGCAGGAGGAAAATGTTAAATGAAAGTTACAGCCAGGTGTCTGTACCATAATTGTAAATGAAAGTTGCAGCCAGGTGTCTGTACCATAATTGTAAATGAAAGTTACAGCCAGGTGTCTGTACCATAATTGTAAATGAAAGTTACAGCCAGGTGTCTGTACCATAATTGTATTTACCAGGTGATTTTGCATTATAATGATTATTTTAAATAACATGAACATAAGTTATATCACACTGATTCAATAATGTGCCTTTGATTTAAAAACGTAACAATTAAATATGAAAAATTCACTAAGCCTTTCATACTTTATATATATAATTATTACTCACATTTATATGAATCCTCACAAAGACCACTCTATATATAATTTTTACTCACATTCATGTGAATCCTCACAAAGCCCACTCTATATATAATTAGTACTCACATTCATTTGAATCCTTACAAAGACCCTACCCTCCTATAAGACCAAATTTCTACTGTAGAAGGATGGCCTTTAAAAAGCAGTGCCACTATTGTAGGAAAAAGTATCCTTCCTTTTTTTTAGCCATATCTCCCTCTCCCCTGAAACAAAACTCTTCCTGTTAATAAACTGGATTACCCAGTTATGTCTGTAATGAAGACAAAACTTACAGGCCATATTGCATCATTAGGCGTACCAAACATCTCAATGATTAGCTCTATCTGGTGAATCTCTGATCTCCCTGGCAGGAGGGGGCGGTGTGCCAGTAGCTCTCCCATTATACACCCAGCAGCCCTGCAAAGCAACACAAATGTGTATATGCATATGCATGTGTATGCCAACCATATACAGCAAAATTAAACTCAAAGTAGAAATTCAAGCAAGTGTGAAAAGCATGAGCTTTATATAAAAACATTTTAGAAGGTACAAGTTTTCTTGAATAATATTTATGCAATCATAACACAATAAGAGTATATCCCCTAACTTGCAAATACAACCATCCCAAATAAATAAAAAATTGTTTAAACCATTTGTTTAGATCAGCAACAATGGTGTTGAAAGGAAGCCAGACAAGATAGGTCTTCCATGGAGATAGGGACTGGCACCAAAACTCAAACAGTCATCGGCAACCATTGAGTGGTGGTGCATGTTTGACTGAGATTAAACTATGGGAGGGTTAGGGAGGGTTTGAACATGTTGTGACTGGGCAAGTATTATCAAAGAAATGTATTTTACCTTCCATAAATTCTTTTCATCTTTAAGTTTGTTAGCCAACTGTATGTGAGTGATTTGGATTTTTAACATAGCTTTTAAAAAAATTCAGTCATATCACTACCATGTCCTAGTCACTTTGTCCTGACACCAGGCATACCAGTCCTAACACTAACCTCTTAATGCTGAGTGCCAAGTGATGCAGCTGTAGGTACCATTTTAAAAAGTCTTTGGTATCACTTGACCAGGGACTGAACCCACAACCTCTCACATCCGACATGGACCAATTGTATTACATTATGAAAATAGGTAAGGGGAAAATAGGTATGACATTCCTTTAGCCAGAGTCAATCTACACTTCATACTCCCAATCTAAATGAAGTTTCATTATGAAGGTAATACTGGTATAAACATGGATAACATGAAGAGGAAACCATTTTCTGTCCCTTTAAATCCTGCAAAAGTAGAGTGGTCCATGCTATCATAAATATGTGGGACCTGTCAGGGTAGCCTGCCGTTTTAGGCCCCAACAGGTTGACCAGTATGTAGATCTTGTACTTTTTAAAGGAAAAAAGACAGAAGGTCTGGGAGATATTTATTCTGGCCCATGTCCTCCCTTTCATGATATCAATGCATGTTTAGTATGGACAGTAGACCTTGATGGAGTTAGCATGTTACCTATTTGTTCTAATCAGGGTTTAAAATGGGAGATGTAGTTTGCTCATAACACTGGGGAAAAAATCTTCACTAGAGTCTTTATACTTTGAGTGGTGTGCCTTCTTGGACAATTGATGCTGTCCACTGCTTCCTTTTATAGGCGTGCCTGATATATGATATATATGCATATTCAGCCTCATTTGGTTTGGATGGGAATGTTTCAGCAGGTACCTAAGTAGATAGTAGGATATTAATGGTATCTCCACGAATCAGTTCTGAAGGTTTATGGCCCTCAAGTTTACCACCTGTCTTTGTAGAGTAAGCAGGATTAAAAGGCTCAAGGGTACAAAAGAGATGAAGGTTAGGAGTTATTTCTACCTCATCACAAGTATAAAAGAAGTCATCCACAGCAGGTACAGATTCTGTCAAAGACTGAGGGTTTTAATAGCAATGTGTTGGGGTAAGACCACTGCTATGCTGAGTGGCTTGATCAATTGCAAGAACTTTCTTGCTGAAATATACATCCTGTTGGAAATGGACTAGACGAGTTTGATGATCTATTCTATGGGAACATTACAGAGTTATACCAGCTTGAGATTGATGATAAACTCCCTACACATAATAAAACCCTGGATGTATGGACTTTTCCCAGCTCGTGAGAAAACCAAGATGATTCAAAAGAGATGAGACCATTTCTGCTCTTGAGAAATTACAATATGTTTCTGAATGATACTGTCCCAGTACAATACCACTGCAACTGTAGATAATATTGATAAGAATAGGCTGATTTCATATTTTGGTAAAGACCAAGGAGCTGATGTTTAGACCAAGGGAAAAAACCCTGAAACTGGTAAACCTTGCTGCTCTAAGCTAAGCAAAGAAATTTTCACACTAATGAGTTGATAGGGATGTGAATATATACATTAGTCACATCCAGACTAATGGCGTACTTGTCCCATCTGATGGACAGTAGTATTGATCTCACTGTCTACATCTTCAGTGGAAGAATGTATTGGTTGAGATGACTCGGGTTAATGATTGACCTTAATTTGCTAATTTGGTCGCTCAAGGACATTGTGTTTTTTTCACAATCTCCACTCCTCTACTGTCAATGAATGACTGTATCTTCTTTGTAGAATATCCTCCTTTTCCTAATATGATGGTATGTTTGTTAGATGGGGTGAACAAGAAATAGGAAAGGTTAGGTAAATGAAATTTGACACACCCCAAAATGATGTGGATTACCCATTTCTTTTGAGGAAATAGGATGATCCAACAAGATTGCAACTGCTGGAGTTCCTGTCTCTGAATCTCTTTAATTTTGACCCCTGCCACCAAATTATGGAAAGCCAACAGCATAACCTGTAATGACAGGACATGATGTGGCTTAAGCGACACTGAACACAAACATGTGTCATATCTTACCAGGTTGAGATTTTCAGAGGAAGAATGTTTAGCTACCCAGGCATGCTCAATGTCTGTTTTTTTTGGCCATCCTCAAAATTGTCATTGAGGATAAGTCTAACATCAAAGTTGTGGCATGAAATACATTTTATTCCAATTTGTTAAAAAGCTGGCAGACATGTGGACCTCTGCTAAATTCTTATCCAGAGCAAAGATTTCAGTATCGAAGGTATCAGAATGGGTTTTGTGAAAACATTCTTGGAACCTGGCATCAGGATAAGAAAATCTTAGTATTCAGCATTTGGTTGATCACAGAATCTACCTGACAGATATTTATTAATCACCCTGCTTTTCAATGATTAGTGGGAAAGCAGCCAGAAAGACAGTCTTTTCCTCATCATCTATATATAATGAAGTCTTGACCTTATAATCATGTGTGTTGGCTCAGGGTGGAAGGCATTCTGAAACCAAAAACACCTTATTTATCTCTTTGATGACAGATTTAAAGCTAAACAAAGATCGCATTATGGCTGGATCTGAGTATGGCTGTTTTTCAAGAGTATCTTCATACTTATTGTGTGTAGTGCCTTGTTCTGGTTCTGCCTCCATATCTGAAGAAACCATCCCAGGTGGCGTAGATGACATAATGCATTCATCTCTGTATATGTCAAGGTAACTCCCACATGGGTAAACCATGAAGATATGGAAATCCCACTTTGCAAGATAAATCTGTCAAAGTATACAGATGCCTGGCTCATCAGGAGTATGGTTGGTACAGCTGGTGACTGTGGAATGCAGTCTGCTTGGTACGAGTAATGGTGATGCCATAGGCATGGCCAGATGGCCAGATCTACCACTAGAAGAATCCCAATCAGGGTATGAATATGTAACCATGGGCCTGATGAGACAGACGGTTGGCCAAACAGCCATGGCTGGTGATACAGTATTATAGGAGAACAGTGTCATCACCTCCTGAACCAGTCCATGCATCTGCAAGTCCATTATAAATATTGAAAATGCAAAATATAATTATTTTGCACCCTCATTTGCACAAAAGCAATAGTAGCTTATTGTTGTAAAAGGTACACTTTAGGTGGTGTGTTGACTCAAGCAAGTGTTCCCCATAAGGCTCACAAGAGATTCTGTTTTCTGATGAATACTTAATACTTCTGTGTTGTCCTTGTCCTTTGGCAGACTTCTGGAATACAGTGGTCCATATATCCTTAGACCATTTTGCATACACAGTGTAAAGTAAGAATGAAATACATTTTGTACATTACTACATTGTGCTCAAGATTAAATGAATTGGGACTACATTTATCATTACTTAATTGTAAACAGAAGTGAAAAAAGAAACATTTAAAAGATAGTCGGCGTAGAACAGGAAGAATAATTCATTATCTCCCTTTTGCCTTTTCCAGCTAAACAATTAATTCAGCCATTAATTTGGATAACCTGGTGCAACTACCTATTAAATCATCAACCGTTGTGTCAACTATGCCTGATACCACAGCGAATTACATTATTCAACACCCAATCAGTAGGACTACCGGAAATGTGTGCAGATATAGTTAATTTATCAACGATCAGAATATAGACATCTTCCTGACAAAAACACGGCTAAAAACATCAGGCGATGAGCCCAAGTGCACGAATCTAACACCCATTTCCAAATCATGGTCCCATTGTCATAACCCAATATATATATGTGTGTGTGTGTGTGTGTGTGTGTGTGTGTGTGTTCTCCAGGTATGACTGCATGAATAAGGTTTTAAAAAATATTTCAAAATGTTGATGTTAACTGCAAATTTTGCATATCAGACTATTAGCACCTTCCAGGAGCATCATGGATGGGTCCCTCCAGTATTATATCCTTCTCCCAGATGATTATCACGAGTAACCCATGGAAACATTTGGTGGATTTACACTCATCTGTTATGAGACAGCTGCAGACACAGATAAAGATAGTTGACTGAAGGGTTAGATCAATCACAATATCCATTACCCCACTCCCACCAACAATCCCACCACCAATGCATATAGAAATTAAGATTCAAACTTTCTGTTAAGATTCAATTATTTTGTTATTATAGTTTATTAATTAGAAGGTATCATTCCTCTATATGAGAAAGTTAATATAACCCAATATGTAACTTGGTTCCAAGGATCACAAAGTAATCAACAATATCTGATGAACATAAGGTTTTACTGACTGCATGAATGCCCTCAGTCCGCCTAAAGGATTTTATTTATAGTACTTTATATTTATGTGACTTCACATGGGTCTAGTATGTGCATTTACTCATTTTAAATTAAATATAAATTGTTCTTTTTTAATTTTGACACTATTTGTCTTTAACAACAGTCTATTCAATCCTGATTATTGAATGCTCTGCACCTTAACCATCACCAACAAACTTCCAGATGAAAATTATCTATTGTTACGGACATTACATTGATAGCCATGGGTCAAAATAATAGTGTGATAAGTTAAAACAATCTCAATTGAATGTTGTAGAAATTTGTTTTTCAATATGTGTAATGTGACATCATAGCAACATTCAATCCAGATTGTACTTTATCACAACTTTAGGTTCATTTCATCCAAAAATGTCAACATCCTTTAACAATGATTTTGCTATATGCACCACTCGTAGCATCTAAATAATGACCTTTCAATGAAATATGGATCAATATGAATTCAAATGACGGGAATACATGCAACTTAAAAGTATGTAGAATCAAACTCTAAAAAATGACATCCATTACTGAAACAGTTGGTGTTGAATACCTAGATGACCTGTGTGACTTGTGCTATAGACCACAGAGGGGACTATAATAGTTAGCGGAGTTAATGACTAAATCCCCAATAACTTTCACATGGTTACTTCTAGTGAGATATTGGTATTTATACCAATTAAAACTGAACTTTATAATCCTTCCAAATCATGATTTCTGACTTTTGCAGATGTTGATGGTGATAAATGTATTTCTGGCTTTGTCTTGGTGAGAACTAATGGCAAAAATTGCTGATGACCATTGAATAATGATAATCTCACAACAACTGGCTTTGTATGATACAAAATTTCCCATCTAGACTGCACATTAACAGCTACTGAATATACTTCAAATATATGTTTTTAGCAAACAACATAGAACCTGATCACTATTGCACAATAAGAGTCTATGTTGTCTTGAATACTCCTAACAAACTCCAGAAACCCAGATATACCAGTACAATATCCAATGGGTCTGTGAAGTTTAATGATGGACTTACAAGTACATATGGTACTTCCAATGCCATATTTGATTACTGCATTGTGCAAGCAGGGCTTTGTGAGCCCATACTTTATTATGTTAACTAAAAATGATTTTTTTTTTTTCTAGCATGAAATCATCCTGAGCTGATCAGACTAAATATACAGACCAGTTATATCCTGTACCCACAAAATCAAAATGTATTAGTTATAGCTGTGAATCCATTTCATTCGAGAGAAAATTGTACCTCTTTTGTACATCTAGTTAAATAAATAACAAAAACACTTATACCATGTAATTTTCAAATTGTGAACATTGAGTTTAAGTTAAAGATTTACATTCCTTTCAGGTCAGCTTAATATGCAGCTCAACAACAAAAAAAATGTCAAAATATATTTACCACATATCAATAGCTGTCGTCTGGATTTTTGAACCCAGTAGCAATTCTGGTGCTCTGTACCTGCAATAAAAAAAATGTTTTAAGTGAAAGAAAAAAAAACATGATTGTTTAATCATATACAATTAACCCACACAACTTAGTACCAACAAAAGAAAATTTGTAAGTAACTCAAGTAGCTTAGTACCAACAAAGAAAGTTAGTAAGTAACTCAAGTAGCTTAGTACCAACAAAGAAAGTTAATAAGTAACTCAAGTTGCTTAGTACCAACAAAGAAAGCAAGTCAATAACTCAAGTAGCTTAGTACCAACAAAGAAAGCAAGTCAATAACTCAAGTAGCTTAGTACCAACAAAGAAAGCAAGTCAATAACTCAAGTAGCTTAGTACCAACAAAGAAAGCAAGTCAATAACTCAAGTAGCTTAGTACCAATATATAAAGCAAGTCAATAACTCAAGTAGCTTCAGTTGTGAGAAAACAAATCTTGCTTGTATTGTCATGCAGTTGTATCTCATGTTTTATATAAATATGGAATACTTTTGTGTTAAATGTCCTCATATGCATTACTGTCACAGTGAAATGGTTTTAGCGGTCAATGTCTTGGAAACTTAAACCATGAGTAGAACATTGACACTTTGACAGTCATTTTATCTTTCAGTAATAGTGTGGTGCCATCATAAATATGTTGACATATTAGTTGTATTTCTAGTATGCATCAGCTTGTCACCTGTTCATATGTCATTGTCATCCTTGATCAGATTTTAAAAAATACTTACAAATAGACTACCTGTTGATTGTCAGTCATTTTTATTTACTGTTTATGGCCATTTCAGGTTGTTCCATATGATTATCTAGGCCAACATACCCTTGTTTTTGCACCACATGAATGCTTTTTAAATGATTTATTACCTATTTCCTGTCATCACTCAAATTTGAAGGCAAAACAAATTAAATAGTGCAATTTTGTCATGCAAGGAAAAAGTCTGATTATGGAAGTTGAGATGATTAAAAAACAAATCCTTCACATTTTACTTTCTGTAGAACCTCTCACACAGATACTCATTTCTGTGAGTAAAATGTTAAAATATTAAAAACACCCACTCCCCTTCTCCCTAATTCAGTGCTAATTTTTCTTTTATTTTGTCAGCACATTCAGTTGCTGATGACATATACTGTTATAAAAAGAAATATTCCAGACTTGTTCATCATGCAAAACCAGTTATAACGTGATTCCAGTATAATGCAATGGTACATATGATGATACAATAACACTAAATGTATCTATACAACACACATATCTGTAAATCATAAAGGGTAATAACTCTTACCAAAAATAGTGAGACTATAATGTTTGTTCCACATTTTCCGTCTCTTTTAGAGCATAAAATC